>CM055641.1:28730198-30191698 GCA_029378325.1 Elaeagnus macrophylla | reverse complement strand
CCATGTGCTTTAGTAGAAGAAGTAAGTTCATTCTCATTATACGTACGTAAGATATCACTTGTTGCAGGACTAGGTATAATAAATTATACTAGATTAGCTAGTAAGGACGTCAGGAAAGAATTTTTTTTCAATATTTTGGGGCAAGCAAATTCGTAAGTTGGTTCAACCATTGATGCTATTTTGTGTGTGCACGCAACATGCTTTCATGTGTGTAGGTTTCAATCACTTCTCGTGTTTAAAACCAATACTAATTTTTAATCATGACTAGTTGTTTTTTGCAATGCATCGTACATTTATGGGGCTGTTGAAACTTAAATATATATGCTTCATTCTAGATTTTCTATGTTGTAACTTAATAACATAATGTTTAATGACTTGCATTAATAACTCTTATGGTACATTCATTAGTAGAAAAAATACCAACTCGAAACTCAAAATTGAACTAGCCTGCCCTAAAGTATAAACCTTTATGTTGCAGATACATGAGTATGTCAACATTTGCTCCATTTTGGGTTCACAACGATATGTTTTCCAACAAATGGCTTAGTTTCAAGGTTTAGGATCCTCGTATCGAGAACTTCTTATGAGGTGTCATGTTCTTGCCTATACGGCATGTTTGTTAATTTGTACTAAGTACTATATAATTTATATACAGGCATGCATTTGGTTATGAAATTAGACTGTATTATATAGTATAAAAATAGTACAATTATGTAAAAAAAAATTTAATACCAAGAGGTGTGAATTGTACTAAAAAATTAACTTAAGTTTTCTGAATTTTTAATTATAAAATTACAGTCTTAATTTTTTCTTTTATCTCAAATTAAAAATAATTTTTTTTATTTTTAAAAAATGTAATAAAAGTATAAAAATAAATTAAATATTAATTTAAATAAATTTTATAATAAAAATCCTTTTAAATATAAATTATTTTAGTAAAATATATATAATCAATTTAATCTGACAATATTATATAACTTTTTACCAAACACTAGACAGATTAATTATAATACAATTCAATATAATTCAACCTAATATAATTATACTAAACCTATTCGAATATATTCCACCAAATATACCAATAATTGCATGTTTGATAAAGGATTTTGGCTTATACCTTTGTCATTAATACCCTTTGTTGGCTCTGCTTTGTATACTCCTACGGCCATCACTATCAACAATGCCCGGGTTGCTCAAGAGTACAACAGCTGAGTCTAAATAGTACTTTGGTACCATTAAGGAACAAGTACGTATACGTCCCTTCCCATTATACATAGAAATTATACTACAATGAATGAAAAATGACATATAGCACTATTACTAATTTGAATTATCACTTTATCAGAACTCATATAACAAAATTTAATTGAATATATATCATTATTCATTATATTTATTATTTTTTATGCTTTAAAATATAAATATAATACAAAATTTAATGATACATATTTAATTAAACACATGAGTGATAATATAATCATAATTTAATTTAATAGAGATAAATATTATTTTTCAAAGTATTGGACATCGCATTTATCCGAAGGCCTCCTGTGGCGATTTAATGACCTCTTATAGAGGCAAATTATTTGTTTAAGCGGTTTTGACGTAAGTCGTTTTATGTCGCCGTTTTCAGTAAAAAATTTTACATTTTTGCCCCTTTTCGTTGATGCCTTTTTCTGACAAGGGAAGGATGTTGTTCTATGCAGAAGGAAATCTCTGATTTCGTCTGCTACTTGAAGCTTCATTCATTGATATACTTTTACTATTATTCAACTTCAACTTTTTATAATCAACTCGTCCTTTTACAAAATTTAGATTCACTGAATTTGAATCCACACAAGACTAATTGCTTTCTCTTTTTTACGATTACTAGAAAGTAATTAGAATACCTAACTGCTTTCTCCTTCTTTATTATACATATGGCAACAAGATCCTAAAAAAAAGGTTAGTCAGACTTTTCCTGTTAAAATAGTAGAGCTAATAGATACAGAAATCTGGCAATTGTAATAATGGAATCAAAACGATTCCGATTAAGATACAAAATCTAAAAAAATGGAATTGAGGTGAGTTATACCACAATAGTTTTGAACTATTTTTTAAGAGAGATTTGTACTTACTTTACTAGATCCATTAGAATTTTCATTGCCATTTTTCAAACGCTTCTCCATCTCTCAGAGTTTCTGTATATTGCAAAAAAAAAGGAAAAAGAAGAAGAAAGGGACAAACCTTCTTCGTGTTCTTCAAATTGATTTTCTTTTTCAATTCTGTAACTTTTCCAAAAATTTACATAATGTTCCGTACGACTTCCAAAAATGTAAATTAATTTCCGTACTGCTTTCAAAAATATAAACATTAACTATCAAGTGGTGGACGTCGGAATGTGACGAGGACGCTGGAATACATATGCAGATCAGTGGCAGGAGATGATTGACAACGGCTTACAGCAGTTGACGGAATTGTTCATCATCGTTTTCTCAATTATGTAACCTTTCCAGAAACTTACGTAATGTTCCGTACAACTTCCAAAAATATAAATTAATTTTCGTACAGCTTTCAAAAATATAAACATTAACTAAGGGTAAGTTTGTAAATGCAAACTTTAGTTATATTGCAAAACGGTCCATATTAGACTAAAATCATGCTATTTTTGTCAAACTGTAGCTTCTATTCATATATCCCCTGTTTCAGTCACCGACTCCTCCTGTGGCTGAACTCCAAAGCAATAGAAGTGGTCGTATCAGGCCACATTAACGAGAAGGTCTCATTGTATTTTTATAATCATTTTAAAAGAGTTTAATTCATCTGTATATTTAACCAAAATCAAAGTTTACTTTGTATTATTATTTAGCATTTTATTTAAATAATCTTCGTCGTTATTATATTTAATATAACTGGTTGATTTTTATGTATACTTGTAATAATTTGTGTAATTATTTTTTTAACTAATTAGTAAATGTAAGTTTTTCATGAATGATTTATCTCTACAATCAAATAGTTTTAAAAATAAATTAAACTTATTAATTACACTTTACAAAAAGCAATGAAGCAAAAGATTCGCAAGTATGTACTTGAAAATTTTAGAAAATAAATATTGTTATAGTTTTTCTTTAAATATTATAACTTAAGCAAAATAGAAAAATAAACACAAACACAAACACGTTCTTGGAAAATTAAAAAAAATAATAACTTAAAACTCAGATCTACAAATATATCATTATAATAATATTTTATTTTTTTAATTTTGATTAAAAAGCATTCGACATTACCATCCGACTTAACTTCTAATTCTAGAACATTCAATTTTATAATAGATTTAAGATAATAGGTGTTATTTTTATAAAAATAAATTTTAAAAATATTATTTTTATTGTTTTCTCAAAAGTCTTTAGCCTCTATCTCCTAAAAACATGGACCCGTCCTAAAAATCTACACTAGAATTCTCGGTCCATAAAATCTCTCCATGGGCATCATCATCCACTCTAAGAGTATTAATTAATAATTTCTATGATTTATAAGAGTAATAATTAAAAATTTCTATGATTTATCATGAAATTGCTCACAATACACTTCTGTTCGTCTGGTCATATGCTAGAAATATATGACATTATCCACCAAGTTACCATGTACATTGGGCAGGAAAAAACACAAATAAAGAAAATGTTCAATGAAAAATACCATACTGTTTAAGATCCCCAAAACTCCTTTAATTCGCAATAGAGTAAAACATCAACACACACTTCACTCGTATAATTTTTGTAGTTCATTTTTGAACTTGGCCTTGATCTGTTCCCTCTTAATCTTCAGAGCTGCAGTAACCAATCCAGATTCAGGCGTCCATGGATCTGGAAGCAACTTAATCTTGGCTGGAGTTTCAAATTTGTCCAGTTTTGAAGCTTTTGCTACCTAAAAGTAACCGCAACAAACAAGAACAAAATTGTCGGTTTTTCTATTGTTTCAAACAAAATGGAACGAAAGGCTCGTTCTGTATGTTTCGGCATAAAACCGATTCTTTACCGGGATAAAATTCATCACGTAGACCACACATATTTATGAATTACTAAGGACATGTAATGAGTTCTCTTTTCAAGTTTTTTTTTTTTAAATTAGTTTCATGCTTTCTAATTATTTTTTAAAGAAAATAAAATTTCATTTGATAAATAAATTTTGTTTTACATTTTCTAAAATATGAAAATGACGCGTGCAACATGGGCTGTTCAAATTTAGAGCTAAAGTTAAGCAGATAAGCAAAGACAAACTAACCTTGAAGAGGGATTGCTGAACCTCTTTTACTGTTTCCTCTTTCTCACAAAGCTCAGGAAAATCATTATATTTAATGCCAGCTTCCTGGGCCCACTTCTCAAGAGCTTGATGTATAGGAACAACTAGAGCTACAGAATAGCTGTTGAAGGGATCAGCATATAACATGATATTGTCCACATAGTTACATGAAGACAAAGCAGCCTCAACCTGTATTAAAAGCATCAACAAATGCACATCAGTGTCCTAGAAATACCATCTAGTTATCTACTTCTCTTATCAACATAAAAAGCTAATTTTGCATGCACCTTCCCAAGAGATATATATTCTCCATGTTGAAGTTTAACGATATCCTTCTTCCTATCTATAACTTCTAGGCAGCCATCAGGGTGAAATCTTCCGATATCACCAGTATAAAACCATCGCAAGCCCTTCTCATCAACCTACAGCACGTAAGAATTCCATGAACTAGTAGCATTTACAGGCTGTAAGGATAAAATTTCAACATATATATGCGCTGAAAAGCACATTCTAACATGAAGGAAATTCACCTTATACACTTCATTGGTTTTCTCTTCATTCTTAAAATATCCAGCAGTTACACTATGTCCCCCAATAACAATCTCTCCTCGAGGCATAGGTTTGTCAGATGTCATATACCCACCTTCTTCCCAAGAAACAAGCTTCATGGCGAAAAATAAAACACTTGTCAATTGCCAGTATTTGCATAGTTAGCTAATACATTTCTTGAAAATCTCTATTTCAGCAGAAATCAACATTTATTGTTCGAATTGGTACTTGAAAGATACATTTACCAGACAAAATCTGCAAAAACTACCAAGAGCATAAGCATGACAAATCAGAATGTGTGAACATGAAACTCCAAATTATCCTTTCTAATTAATGAGAATCAAATTTGATGACCTAGAACTTTGCTGGTTTTGCTGGAAGATGGTGTGCTGATGTGATATACCTTAATATAGCAACAAGGAAGAGGTGGTCCAACACGACCCACAGTTGTGTCATCCCACTCGGAAAATGCACCTCCACCAAATGTTTCTGTCAAGCCATATGCTTGACCTATAGGGGCGCTGATTGATAAGCACAGAATAGAAAATCAGCCAATTAAATCATGAAGTACTCAAAGAGCTCACAGCAAACATTGAATCTCATAAATATCTTTGTGCAAAAGTTGATTGGTCCCTAGTCCCAACAAATATTCCATAAAAATCAAAAGCTTTGTTCCAGGTTTGTCGTGAAAAAATTGGTTGACTTGTCAGGGACATACTGTAAATAGTAGCTTATTTAAAAAATACAATAATGTTATTGGAAAGAAATTCATTCATTCTGCTAAGCAGCTTCAACAATTGTATGGATCACCATATTTGCTAAAAGACATCAATTATTGCTAACATAATTGGAGTTGTGAGAAAGAATTATTTAACTATGCCATTATCATCAAAATTAGAAAATTATAATTATTACCCTATACAGACGTTAATGAACCGCTGTGTATCCCCAGATAAAGGAGCTCCACCACAAAGAATATATCTGATGTGTCCTCCAAGTACAGCACGTATTTTTTTGAACACAATGGCATCCCAAAACGTTCTTTCCAGTCCCCAAGCCCCGAACCAGCTTCCTTCTACAGCTGATAGTTTACGTTTATATCCAACATTAAAAAGATTCTTTACTAAACTTCCACTGCTCTCAACCTAGAATGAGAACAAACGATCAGAAAATAAAAATACACACCTAATTTATAACATGTACCATAAAGAAAGAAAGAGAATATCAAAGTAGCACCTTTTTCACAACTCCATCTCGAACTCGATCCAGAATAGCAGGAACTGCTGCCATGAGCGTGGGGTTTAAAGCAGAAGCATCCCCTTTGGTTCCTTTCTTAATTTTATTTGAGGTGTCTGTCAAAGTCAATGCTGAACCATAGCCAATCATACAACCTGCAGTCACCATGACAGTCTGGGCAGCCAAAAATCAGTTAAAATAACCTTAATAGCTAATTTAAACAATTAAAATATTAATAGGAACTACCTCAGCTGCCAGCTCAAAAACATGAGCTAAGGGCAAGTATGCCAAATACACATCTTTGCTACCCAGTTCTGGAATCACTTTCATGACAGCAGCAGCAGTTGCTACAATATTTCCATGAGTTATCATCACTCCCTAAATAGTAACCCACAAAAGAAAATGTTACAACAAAGCATCCAAATTATAGATGACTCGAAAGAGTTTTTAATCAGCACTATAATCAATAGGATTCTGGATAAAACAATCGCTCTTCAAAAGTCTTTTTACTTTAACTATTGACACAGATGCCACATCAAGATAAGATAGAGTGACTGATGTCTTAGACCATTCTACCCTTATGATCTTCAATAAGACTCCATATATGAACTTCTACCAAGTTCCAAAGCTAGATTGAAAGATATGGCTCTGGAACTTGAACAGTACTACATCCCAAACAAAAAAGAAAGATTTGTGCATAGAAAACACAATAAAAGGAGAGCAACAGGAAATAACCTTAGGTAGACCTGTACTGCCACTGGTATACATGACAACAGCAACACCATCCTTGGAAGGTAAGTTAGGATGAACCAGACTCTTCTTACCAAGTTTCTCAACTTCAGAAAAGGATGCAACTGTCCAATTGTTAATACTTTCCGTGACACCAGTATCTTTTGAACTTTCATCATCTTCAAAATAAATAACATTTTGAATCGTTTTTAGGCTTGAGCTTACTGCAGCCAACTTCTTCAACAGCTTGGAATCACAAATAAGGGTCGAAACTAAGGTCTGTCAACACGTAAAACAGTAAATGAGGCTAGTTTATCTCTTCTTCTTCTTTTTTATTGTCATATGCATTGAATCTCATAATAAAACGAGCAACAGCAATAATGCTACCTACCTCATTAAGAGAGTGGATAAGGGCATCATCACCTAGTGATGCATAAATAGTAACAACAGTGATGTTCTGTCGGAAACATCCCTAGAGTTCAAGAAAAACTATTAGCATTGTCCATTATCCCAAAGCTTCTTAGAGAGAGAGAGAGAGAGAGAGATGACATAATAAGTCCATAAAGAGCACCAGGACAAGGCTACCTGGAATGCTATGAACCATTCTGCCCGGGTATCAGAAAAAATTGCAGCACGGCTATCCACATTGTGGCCTAGCTTAACAAGCCCAGACGCAAAGTTGCAAGCACGCTCAAATACCTCACCATAAGTTTGCCAGTCATATTCACCTAAGTGAAGCTTCTCAAACTTCCTACCATCACTAGACGTGTCAATTTCCTTGCTAATTAGTTTTCTTGTTCCCATAAATCTATTATGGGAATATTTTTGACACGCTTGCTCAAACAGTACTGGCATAGTAGTGGCACCTTTCCAAGGAAATTCTATTAGGTCTGTTACTCGAGCATTGCGCATTGCATAACCTGCCTCACCACCAACATCCACAGGAACTCCTCTTTGCTTGCTTTTTTTCTTTCCCATGAACATGGTGGAAAGCAAGACAGGTACAAGTATGCTGATAAAAATAGCACCCACAATTCCGTATGTTCCACTGATTCCCCAAACCGACACATAATCACCAGCATGAGCATTATCTAGCATTGTCTTACTCGATAAGGTTCCCTCAGAGCTTCTTTCAGAGTCCCCCATTATGAAACTATAATCTAAAGCATGCACAAAAATTAGTAGCATAATCAATTGAATAGCTATCAACATAATGACCAAGAACCATGAATTCTGTAACCATAGCCATGTATAAGCAGATTAACATAAACATGGATAACCTCATCTATGTAATAAAATTGACATGAGCGTATTCCAAAGTTTTTAAGTTATAAAATAGAATATGAGATACTGCCCATTTGCTAGTCAAAACAATACATCCAACGTCACAGACAATAAAAATCGCAGTAATCTATGTCAATCTCAATCAGTGGCAAAATTTCACATTAAGAGGATAAAACCCTAACTTATTCGCAGCAAACATGAGTTTTATTCACAGAAATGTAAAAAAAAAAAGAACCAACGTTTAAATAAAGCTAATTATCATCAGAACCACAACCTTCAGAACGCGAAAGTTTCCCACAGAATTGAGTACGGATCATCAACAAAGCGGCTGAAAATACAATTTCAAGCGAAATCCAAAACGTACCTCTATGAGATTGATGGAAAACGCGAGAACTTTCTTTTCTTGGAGCTTGAAAAATAAGAGGGCAGCCTACGAAGGTGAGAATAATTTATAAAGGTGATTAAGGATTGAGGTAATGTTTGATTCGAAAAATAAAAATGAAATTTAATGAAAATAATGTCATTATTATTATATTTATTTAAAGAAATTAAATTAAATAATGATAAAAATATATAATAATAATGACATTATTTTCATTATTATTAAAATACTATACATTTTATTTTAAATTATTAATTAAATTAAATTATCCTCGTTATTACTTTTATTACCGACAATCGACAGAATAAAGGTCCAGACAAACATAATAAGCCCCTAGTGGGTTTAAGAAATTATGAAATAACCTCCTTGAGTATATAAACTGGGAATAGTCGTTAACTTTAATTATTGGGTAATTTCGACATTTGTAAGCTAAAACTTCCCGAAATAGGCCACGAACGCGTTGCTCGTAATGACTGGTGTCTACCGAGCGAGCTATGGCTAGCGAATTTTTTTTTTTTTAAGAAGTGAGTATACGTTAAGAAAAATATACACTCAAGTTTTTTAATCTCTTATTTTTAAAATTTAACACTTTTTATTTTTTTTTATATTTAATTCTTAATTTATATCTTTCTTTCTTTTTTTTTTTTTTTTTTTTTTTTATCTTTTTTCGCTGTAACTATAATTTGTAATATAGAAAAACTTCTCGTGGCTCGCTGATATATTTGTGGGATATCACATGCAAATGACACGTGGCTCCTGACACCCTTTATTACCGACATAAATCGTAATAAATAAATAAATGATAATATCTCACAAATTAATATATATTTTTATATTTTAAATATTTTAATATATATCAAATTTAAAAATTATTTTATTTTTTTAATAATATCAACACGTTACACGTATCACCTGATAGATAGTTGATTTTAAATGGGCTAAAATATCATTTAAAAAAAAATATTTTTTAGTAATAAAATTAAAAATTATAAAAAATAATTCTTATAATAAAATATGTTCAGTAATAATATTATTAAAATTAAAATTATTAAAATTATTTTTTATTAATAATAATTTTATCTAACTAATAAAATAAATTATTTTTTTAAAGCATAAAATTATTTTTTATAAAGTTATAGTGTTATATATATCAAATTGTTATATATATTAAATAATATGTTCGTTATTAATTAAATATAAAATTAAAAATATGATATAATAAGGTAATTATGTAATTATTTATTAATATTAGTTAATATATATATATTAAATTGTGATAAAAAATAACATTTATTATAAAATATTACTAATTTATGTAAGGAGTTGTATCGGTTTTTATTTTTTACGGACCTACAATCGAACCGGCCTTATTGATTTTGAAATATTTTAAAACTAAACTAACGAACCTCAAATAAAAAATATGTAGGTTCAATTTAGACTTACACTCAAGTTGGTTAGTTTTTAAAAAAAATGTCCACTCTTATCACTTGATGTCCAACCGACTAAGTTTTAATTGATATTTTTAGTAATTTTTATAGATTTTAAAAATTCAGGTGCATTCAAGACTTTTTAAGAACTTATAAAAGTTTAATAATATTCAATTAAAACTTACAAAGACTTTTTAAAAATTTATAAAAGTTTAGATATATTCGATTACTATTTTTTAAAAGTTTATAAAAATATTAGTACATTCAAAATGACATTAATCTTTAAAATTTTCACTTAATAAAATACTTTTTAAAATTTTAAATATTTTTTTATATACAAATAAAATCTACTATAAGTAATATTTTTTCATATTAAATTTATATAATTTTTTTAGGATTTTAAATATATTTTTTTCATATAAATAAATTTTATAAAAATTAACATATTTTTCTATGTGATTTTTGAAGATTTTTTTAAAACAATCATACTCAATCTAGTTTTCTTCCCATCACGGGATAGCCCAGATGGTTGGGCGCCTGTGCTAAGCACCAGTCCTCTGTCCTCACACGGTAGGGCGCGGGTTCGAAGCTTGGGGGGCGCGCTATAAGTTCGGCCTCCGGGTATGTGTGGGTGTGGCCTTTGTGCACTACCACCAATCGAACTTGATGCTCTGCTGAGTCGGACTGCAGTCCGCTGGCTCTTTACCGTGATTGTGGCGTACACTGCGGCCGATGAACCTGGTGTGTGGAGGTGTGTGGCGATGATGCCCTATCCAACCTATCCAGGGGAGGTCTTTTTGAGATAAAAAAAAAAATAAAAAAAAAATCTAGTTTTCTTCTCCAATCATGAATTTAAGCATCATTATTTTCATTTATAGATGCTTCTGTGGTGGAGAAAATATAATTCTCGATAATATAGGCTTTTGAGATAATTAAGTTCTAAAGAGGAAGATAGAACTGTCATACTCTTATAAATTTGTTAGTATATAAAACCGATTCTTTTAATACAAATAATCACTTTTATTTATTTATTTATTTTCTTCTTAGAAAATTGAAAATGCACAATTTTATTATGAAAATAAAATAAAATGTTAAACTATACCATTAGTCCTTAAATTTTTGCTAAATTTATACTTAGGTCCTAAAACTTTTAAATTTTATAATTTAGTTTCAAAACCTTTCAAATTTCACATATAGGTTCTTAAATTTTTTAATTCTATAATTTAGTCTACAAATTTTTAAAAATTTATGTATAGGTCCTAAAATTTTAATTAAAAAATATGTATTGTAGTACCAAAATAGGATCAATGTGTAAATTTTTAAATTTTTTGGTATAAATTGTAGAATTTAAAGTTTAAATACGTATGTGTAAATTTTTAAAAGTTTAAAAACTGAATTATAGAATTTAAAAATTTCTGAACTTAAATTTAAATTAAGTTAAGATTTGGGGATCAATGAAGTAATTAAGTTAAAGTAAAATAATATACTTTATAATTAATAATATTATTATAAAATACTATAATTGTAGTTTTTTCTTTTTTTAATTTATTTTTAAAAGTGCAATAACTTATTTGACAAAGAACATTGTAATATTTAATTAAATTTGAGTTTTATATGCTTTAAATTATTAGTTCTATTAACCTATATTTATTTCTTTTTCTATTATTTTTAATTTTATTGTATACTTAATATTAAATAATTATATTGTTGATATTTTTAAATATTTTTTTATGTATTGTATATTTTATTATAAAATATAAATAATATAAATTTTTTATTAGAGAATAAAGTTAAATATAAAAGTCTTTTAAAATTTTACTTGATAATGTTTACAGATTGTTAGAATAATAAGATATAAATATTTACAAAATGTAAAAGAAAAAGAAAGAAAGAAATTAAAAGATGTTAAAAATTTGATAATAAAATTATATAAAATTAAAATAAATCTACAAAAATTTATAAAAATTTTAAAATGAAAATTTTAATAAATTTTATATAATGTCTTAAAAAATTTATATAAATTTCTAAGAACTTAGGAATTAAAATTCATAAAAATTTAAATCCAATAAAACTCAACTAAAAAAAAAAACGATGAGATTACATAAGCTGCTCTTTCTTAAATCGCTGCAATGAAATTGGGTCGTTGGTAACCACTTGTTGCACAACCGAGTGACATACTATTTCCACCGAGAAGAAATCTCTCCGACCAGGCCTAATTGGGGCTTTGATCAATTTAGCAGCTACTTTTTGAAATCAATCAACTTCGAATCTTTGGTTTCCATCTTATGCAAACATGCGTACTCTTCTAGAAGTTATTTCACAACCTGGAATCCCAATTCCGATTTCGCAAGGGTCTAATTTAGCCCTAGCGGGTGGAAGTTCTGGTCCGAAATTCCTCGTATGGCTATTCGAGTGCCATGGGTTTTGGCACAACGTGGCTCTGATTGTTGCTTCCTTTCTTTTCGTCTTGTACTTGGCGTTGAAAGCTAGAGAGAACTTCTCAAGGCTCTCACATGGTCGGTCTTATATTATGGTTTCGTATTATGGGTGTCTTTGGCTTGTTAGCTTGCTCAATCTTGGTTGGTGCTGTTTACAGGTTAGAGTTCTTTGATTCTTGTTGTGGCTGACTTTTGGAAAAATTGTGCTTAGTTTCCTCTGAATAGGTTTTCTTGTCCTTATCTTCAGAGTTTTTAAGTGTCTTGAGTTTTTATGTTATGCAAAATGTTTGTTTGACTTTGCATCTGTGTTATTGTACTTGGTTACCTGCGTAGTTTATTGGTTACTCATGATTGAACTTGATTAATTTGGTGGATGGTGGATTAGAGAATTTTGGGTTTAAATTTGTAAGACTAGATGATCAGTTGTTGTTCTCACGAAACGGTTAGCTGGTTTTTGTGATTATTGCGTTGGATCTTCTAAATGAAATTGGTTGGTCATATGCGTTGGACTAAACCAATAGTTATAGATTTACATATGTTGTGTTAATGTTAAATATACTAGTTTTAATTGCCGGAGAAGAATTCAAGTGGTGGATATTGGGTCATATATTTTGAGAAATTCTGTGGACTGTTTTAGTTTATTTGGTAGAACTTGAAAACAATTTCAAGCATTTAAAACAAGTTCAGCTAAGCTTTAAGAGATACATATTTTTCCTTCTAAAAGCTGACAAATTTGTTTGAGTTCCCTGGCTAAAGCCAAACCTTAGTCTCGAGAATGTGTTTTTATTGTTTGTGATCTTGAATTTAGTCATAGCTCAGTGGTGCAAACCTTAGTATCTAGAAACTGTTATAGAGTTTTTGGGATAGGATTGGTCCTCCGGTTTAAAATAAGGTGGTTAGTGTTGTTTATATAGATAATTATGCTAGTTTTCACAAAAGTATATGTTAGGGTTTGTCTTCATAAGATTATGGAAATTTTCACCGGTTAGTGTCTCCAGTGGGATAATGTTGTCATTCATGCTTTAGGACTTTGATTGATTGGTGATCGTCTATTTTATTTTAATCGTTTTGAAATCACACAACTCTGGTATGTAATCATAATACGGTAAGATTGTATTGGAAGCTATTTATTTCATTTTTCATCAACATATAATGTATTTCGTGTTTTTTTTTTTTAGATAATGTATTTCATTTCCTTGTGACAGTGCAATTATCATCCTCTTATAGTATATTTTTGGGATTCCTTTTGACCGGGAGTTATTGAACTTGTGCTTGAGATGCAGTTTCTTTTTTATTGGTAATAAGGTAAGGTTAATTAAAATTTACTTTGTTACGTTGA
This sequence comes from Elaeagnus macrophylla, assembly GCA_029378325.1. Classification (NCBI taxonomy): domain Eukaryota; kingdom Viridiplantae; phylum Streptophyta; class Magnoliopsida; order Rosales; family Elaeagnaceae; genus Elaeagnus; species Elaeagnus macrophylla. Next base: position 30,178,036 of record CM055641.1, on the reverse strand, counting down.
AACAGGCATGGGAGTGCACTCCTGGAAAAGAGCTTGCATGGAATGTCCTTTCTTTATTTACCACCTCTGGCATGCTATTTTTGGAAGTAAGCTTGCTAGCATTTTTATTGCAAGGAAATCGTGCTAGTGGGCTAGAAGCTTTGACTCGGACATTTGTCCTCTCTGGGCTCATTGTTGGAGTGGACTTGCTTCTCAAGGTATCTATGTTGTTTCCATCGAAATGCAATTCCATCCTAATTGAGTGGTGTGACCTAGTTGTTTTTCCAGCATATACCTGGGTGTGTAGTTGCATTTATTTTTCAATGAATCTACTTGCAGAGAGTGCTGCAAATTTGAACTATCCTGCCTGATTAAATGTTAAATATCATTAAATAATATTAAGTACTAGGTCTGCATGGTATACAATCCCCAAACCATTCTACAATAAGCATGTTAAAAATGCTCGTAACTTTTTACTACAAAATTTGTTTCACCTTGTTCTTCTTGGTTTCACGATTATTATGCAGTTTAATCTATTTAATTGGGCTTTAAATGAAATTTTCATGTTCAGGCACTTTATCTATTTGCATTTGGGATACCGTTATTCATTGACAACAAGGACCATTCACATAAGATGAAGTGGGGCTTATGGGTTATACACAGGATGGTGCTGACTGCAGTCTATGGTTCCATATTGTTCATGTACAATTCTAAGTGGAGTGAGAGGCTACCAGGTGAGCTTATTTCGTTTATGCATATCGATTGCAGCAGCAGATGACATTTTTTTGTCTGGCCAACATAAATTAGGTTTTTCATTTTTTATTTTGTTGCAGCAAGACCTGCATTCTACAAGTATACTGCTATAATGTTTACGTTGAATGCACTGGCCCTTTTTGCGTGTGGAATCACTGGAAATGGGGCTGGGTTTGGATTGTGGTAATTTATTTTCCCTCCCTTTCAACCTTAATTTATTTGTTGTTACTCCTTTATGTTTTGATGTTACTTGTAATTTGCCTTACATGCTTTTCCCTAACGTGTCTATTTGCAGGTTATATGGCGCCACTGTTGTCTGTTACCATGCATTTTATCTTCCTCTTCTATATGTAACTTTTCTGGCTGATTTTTTCAAGGTTTGTGTTACCTTGTGGTCGTATGGTCTTTTATCTGTCTTAGTTTTAGATCCTTTTCTTTTATGTTGCTCGCAGTGTCTATTTCAAAAATTATGAGTTATCCTTGTTTGCTGATCATTATTTTTGATTAAAATAGGAGGAAGATATGCATTTGGAAAGTGTATATTACTCGGAAATGAAAGATGCAGGCTTCTTTGATGCTGAGTGGGAGTAGTTAATTTCAATTGACAATATATCATCTTTAAAACACCAAGATGATACAAAATCATAATATTTGCTGTAAATAAGATGCTCAGGTCGGATGTAGTTCAGGTACTCTTTGTACAATTTCAAGAATAAACTCTTATGCAAAGCTAATAATGCAATATCTGTGTCAATTGTTTCAGTGACGCTTTTTTCAACCTATTGCTTCATTTTTCCTTAGAAAAACTTGTACGCGAGGGGACAATGCCCCTCCCAATATAAGCTATTAATATCTCCTTTTGACACCTTCTTGATACAAAGTTGGTATATGGGTGAAGATGGATGGGGGCATACCACCTGGTAATATTTCGTCCTATAAAAAGTTCTCCATCTTTCAATTGACACAATTATGGTGGCAATAAAATACTTATCCAAGAGAGCAAGGAAAAAAAATGAGAAGTACAACACGTCAATAACTATTGTTTGCAAAAGGAAAATCTGTGCTTTTTTTTTTTTTTTTGGATGTAATATGCATACCCACTACCTACTAGGTTTTACACTTTTGCCCTATCGTTGTACCTTCAAATAATAAATGGATGATAATTTTGAAGTCAAACCATGGCTGACCCAACAGAAAGCAATAAGTTTGGAAGGAAAAGCTAGTTAATCCTAAATCTCAGATATTGAACTGTTGAGTAATTTGAAACCAAAACTTGCCTTCTTCTGCTCCATTTTAGGGGTGGTATTTTGTGTTGTAGCATTATAATACGAATTGAATATAAACGAATAAAATTCAGGTTCAATTAAACCAGCTTGAATAAAATAAAAAAATTATGATTGAGTTAGGGTTAGCCCAATAACATGAAAATAAAAAATAATTATAATTATTGTTATCTATTATAACTATTATTTTTTCTATAAGCTGAGTCTACTATTTCATATCATAAAAATTTGCTGCATTTATCGTACTATTTTTATTATAATTTTTTCTCTCTTCATATATTGATTATTCAATTATCCAAAACGAACGTGATTAATTATATGAGTATTTTTAAATTTCATTTAAAAATGAGATATACCATAGTTTCTTTTTAATTCATGAATTATTTTATATAAAGTACTTATGAATAGTTTACAGATTTGTTTTTGAGTATGTGAAATTGGCATATAATTTTATTATTCTTAGCTACATGTGAAAATGTTATCACTAATCACAATTACTTGAAGTGTAAGTCTAAAATATTTATTTACTTTAATTTTAAGTAGTGATTCCTTAAGTTGTTTTGTAATATACTTATGACTTTAAAACTTTTACTTTTTAATTTTGTAAAAACTTGTAACAAAATTTTTATTTGTATATTTAATGAAGTTAGAATGTATTAAATTTAATTCAAAACTTATTATTCTAACTAGATTAAAAATTATAAAAAAATTTATAATTTTTTAAATTAAAATCATGTTAAATAAGGTAAAAAAAATATTAATTAATACACATAAATAAAATTTTGAGTTAATTTAGATTAGTTTGAATCGGTTTGAGTTTTTTTTAGTTTGAATTAAAATTAAATTTATGATACGAATTAAATTAAATTAAATTAATTTAATTTAAGTTATTTTAAACTAATTCAACTTCATTTGACACTTATTCTACTATCTCCCAATTAATAGCAGAAATCATATCATGAAGTTGATGGGGCTTGATGTTGAAGTTATTTGGGTTTTTGTAAATTCTATGCAAAATTGAGCAATAAAGACAAAAAAAGGTAATTTACTTGGTGATCTAATCAGACTCTTTCTTTTTATTTTACATTCTAATCACACAAAACGTTTTACATAAAAATAAAAATAAAAATAAAAAGTAGAAAAAAGGCTTGATATTATAAGAAAAAAGGTAATTAAATTCCCTTGCTAAAGACATCATTCAATAGTGATTGATTTTTTTTTTTTTTATGGTTCCACGTAAGAAACCAATACAAAAATAACCTACATGTTTTTTTTTTTTTGCTACATTCAAGTCTCGAACTCGAGAGCTCCACCTTATTATGGTGGTTACAATGCCGTTTGGCTACTAAGGCCTTGGCAAATAACCTACATGTTTAATTGAAAAGTTAGAGGTTTTCTTTGTAGCAAAAAAAAAAAAAAAAGTTAGAGGTTTTCTTTTACTTTTGTTTGGGCTATGGCTGCAAGTGCTCCGATGATCATGGAAACAATGCTGCAGGAAAAAAAAATTTGTTGCAACGTAGCTTTATTGGAAACCAAAAATAAAAACACGTGAAATATTACCATAAATAGATATTTTTAGGAGCAATAAAAACAAATGTCGTAACTGGGTCATTATGATTGACATTTTGATAAGGTAAGCACACAAAATTCACATTAGATGCATTCAACAAGACAATTATCATGATCAAAGAATAAAACTCATAATTCTTGACAAATAACACTTCTATGTAGAAGAAACTAAACTGTTACATAGATAACATCTTTGCCTTTGATTTTCATTCATTCTAAGTTTTGTTCTTCTCTAGGAGCTTTTCAATGACATCTGCAACATCCTGGACAGTCGTGATGCTCAAGGGCGGAGGCAGGATTAAAAACTAAGGGAGCTGACTTTTTCGATAACATATTAATATAAACAAAAAATAAATAAAATACCTTAATAAAAGAATAAAAATATTATATTAATTAATAGTAAAAATAATATTAACATAAAAAGTATTTATATTACCTGAAAACGATGTCACATTGTTAAGTGGAGAGAAAAACTATCGAAGTGGAGCTCTGTGATGTTTCAGAGCATAGAATTCATCTATAACCCAATCTGAATCAATAGTTTCAGCAAACTCCCTCTCAATATAAAGAACCATACAATCAGCTAAAAGTTCCTCCTCCATTTTGTTTCGAAGAGCTGTTTTCATAAGTTTCATTGCTGAAAATGCACATTCTGTAGTTGCAGTAGATACCAGAAGAGTCAAAACTAAACGTATTAATCTATCAATTAAGAAATATATATTTGATCTTCAATCTTTAACTAATTTCTGTAACAAGATTGGAAAAGATTTAATTTCTTGAAACTTAGAATCTTTGACGACATCAATCTCGTAATGCATTAATTGTCTTCTCAAGTCTTCAAGTTTTTTCTGAGTGAAGTCTTCAGAATAAAACTTATCAGCAAGATTATATATATGATCAATGTTGAATGACTTAAAACGATGAATAGAATCTAAAGTAGAGCTGAGATTGAGAAGCTCGATTGCATTATTTGAAAATCTCTCACTTATCTCCTGTAATTAAAAATTAATTACAGCATTAAATATATCAAACTGATAATGATGATTCACTGTGAGATGAATTTTTTCAAGGCATGCCTGACATGTGCCATCCAAATAAATATCACTCATAACAGGTGTATTAATTTCATGTTTTTCACAAAATGATAACACGAGTTGTAAAAAGTCGTCCCAACCACATGATCTTAATTTCTTTAAAAGTTGTTTTATAGATTTAACTAGTCTTGTTGCATTCAAAATATCTTGATATTCAGATTGCAATACTTGACATAAAAAGTCAGTAATTCCCATAACCTTGTTCATCAAAAGCTGATTGAAAACAAAATCAAAACATCTAATTGCTTTGAATGCCCCTTTAGCTTCTCCTCTTATATTATAATTACGTCCATCTTTAGCAATACTTTCAAGAACAGTACTTATTGCACCAAACATTTCAATTAACCTATTGACAAAAGCAAAATGAGAACTCCACCTTGTAACTCCAGGTCGTTGTAAAGTGTGAATTTGATTGACTCCACTTCCAATCTCAAGTTCTCCACAATCTAACAACTTTGCCAATTCAAGTTCTCTTGCACATTTAAGTTCTGAGCAACGTTTGGCTGAAGTTCCAACAAACTTTACAACTAAGCTTAACTTTGAAAAAAATTCCCACACATCATAAACATTTTTAGATGCTGCAATCAATGCTAATTGGAGACAATGTGCAAAGCAATGAACATAGTGCGCACATGAAGAATCTTCCATAAATAAAGCTTGCAACCCATTCCATGCACCACGCATATTACTAACACTATCATATCTTTGACCCCGAATATCTTTAATTTAAAGATTATATTTAGAAAGAGCCAAACAAATTTTCTCCTTCAGATTCAAAGCTGTAGTTTCTTGAACATGAATGATATCAAAAAATTGCTCTCGAATGAAACCATCAGAATCAACAAATCTTAAGATAATCGCCGTCTGCTCTTTAGTAGACTCATCAATAACCTCATCAACAAGAATGAAAAATCTTGCATTACTAATTTCTTGGTGTATTTTCTTCCGAACAATGTTTGTAATAATATTTAATACCTTCTTTTGAATTGTTGGCAAAGTATATTTTGCATTTGATGGAGCACAATTTAAGGTAACATTAGCAATATTTTCATCAATTACTCCAAACAATTTCACCATTTCAATAAAGTTACCACGGTTAGATGATGTGCTAGATTCATCATGACCTCTAAAAGCACATGCTTGCAAACTGTTTCTATTGAAGCCTTGAGTTGCAAACGATTTTGCATTACTTGTTCTGAAGATTTTCTATTGATCATTTTGTCAACGTGTGTTGCAGGATTTTTCAAAGCATGCCATTGTTGCATAGCACCATTATGTGATGAATTTAGCTCTCCTTCATGAGTAAGAAGACCGCATATACTTTTATCATTAATGCTCTTCCAATCTCCGTATCCTTTACTAGTAAATGTTGGATGCTTTGGAGGATTACTCTAGAAAAGAAAGCATGGAAAGCAAAACACTTTAGCATTTTCTGGAGAGTACTCAAGCTAAGGAAATTTTATGAACCATGAATATTGAAATTGACGTTGTTGCTTTCCATAAGAAGTTGACGGATACAAATCCAATTTGGGTAGATATGGTCTCATGTTAATATATTTCCTTCGAATATCATCTTGTTCATTAATATGATATGACCAAATTGGACAACATAAACTTGAATCTCGTTAAAGAGAAGTAGTATCATTTCTTTCAAGTTCACTTCTTTGAGATTTAGAACAATAAGTTTCATTGACACTTGGAGAATCAATAGACACACTTGATTTTGTTGAATTTGTTTCAATTTTCTTAAAAAACAAATGAAGAGTTTTGGTCGACTTTGAGCTTTGTTATGTTCCATTATAACTTATCACCTAATAAAAATTTACAAATATTAAAGTATTGTTTAATCATTAATTTATCAAAGTTTATTAAAATAGATCTCTAAATATTAAAAAAAAATATTCACTCTTTCAAATATTAAATTTATATTATTATATTATTTATAGTTATACTTACACTTATTTTTTATTTTATTAACCTAATTAATTGATTATTATTACAATATAATAACAAAAATATTTAAATTTTACAAATCAGTTAAACAGTTGTATCATAATATGTTATTATTATTAACATGTAAATATATAATTAAATAAAAATTACTCTAACCAATCAGTCCATCCCCATATATAAAATGCATATTATTTTTACAATAACATTATTAATATTAAGCATATATAAAATTATTCCATCCAATCAACCATGCCCATCTCCATATATAAAATGCACATTATTTATACAATAATATTATTAATATTAAATATATATAAATTATTTTAGTCAATCAGCCCTGCCCATCCTCATATGTTATAAATCAATTCAACAATTGTATCACAATATGTTATTATTATTAACATGTAAATATATAATTAAATAAAAATTATTTCAGGTTTCAGCCAATCAGCAGATTCAGCACATATATAAAATTCACATTAATTATCTAATAATATTATTAATATTAAGCATATTAATCAGGGTAAAAAATAATATATTTAATAAATTATAAGTTACCGTGCACTGGTTAGTGGATGTGAGGGGCTGAGCCGCTGAGGGAGTCACATCGCGTGGCTGATTGACAGCTGGAGGCCTGGAGCCTGGAGTGGACTGTGAAGGTGTTGAATGGACTGAAAACGCGAGGCAGCGTGATTCGTGAACGGACTGAAAATGCGAGGAGATTGGAGGCGTGAATGGACTAAAAACGAGGCTAGAACCAGTGGTGTGAAACGATAAACGAACTCAAAACGATCGCGAATGGAGGCGGGTAGGTGGCGAGCAGTAAGCTGAAATTCTAGAGAGGAGACGCGAGGTGCGAGGCAGCTAAAAATCTAGTATTCGAGTATGCGACACGAGCTGGGGTGAGGTAATATACTAATATTAGGTCAGGGATAAAATCAAAAAAACCAAAAAATTGGCCGGGGCTCAAGCCCCCCCAACCCCTTCACAAGTTTGCCCCTAGTGATGCTTTGGGTACTCTCTTCTTCTACGCTAATTTCAAATTGCTCTTCAAGTCCCATAATAATCTCAACCTAAAGTAGCATGACACAGTTCTCAAGTATAAGCTAAAAACCTTGCAAAAGACTTCAAGCAATTGCTCATAAATGACACAAAGTAGAATGGATGAAGAAAATGCGAAGAACTTGAGACAACTTCTCTCCTACTGTGTATGCACACATTCATGTCCATCTTTAAGAAATCATCACAATTGTTCTAGTATACATTGTTCTAGTATACAAAGCAAGAATGTACTCGATTAAAATTTCTTACTAAAAAAATCTCTGAAGAAATAATAGCTGAGTACCGTATTAAGAGAATCAGCTCCTAGAGTTGCAAACTTTGATTTTCCAGTAATTGCTGAGTTATCTGGAAGTGCCAATTACTTCTTTATTATCTCGCAAACTTTCTCTATAGTTTCTTGCTTTGCCTTCTCAAGAAATTTTGACGTCTCAAGAATAACTAATAGTAACACAAAGGGAATATAGACTCCACATAGCATGCACTAGTCAACACAGTAAGTGATGTGATAAATTTAGTACTCGCAAGTGTACGAATCACTCGTAGAAAAGTGATACGAAACTTTCAAGGTCGGTCTCTCAAGGAATTGCAGTGGTTCTAAATAACCTTCTTCCTAATCTAAATAGAGTTCTAACGAAAATAAAAGACTAATTAAATAGAGTTCTAGTGAAACTAAAACTCTAAGTAACTAGAGTCCTAGATCTAGTAAAACTGTAAAAGGGTGTTTGTTTTGTGACGAGAATAATTATACGAACAATTAAACGAAAACAATATTGCAAATTCACAATCAATTCAAATAGATTTGAAGATCAATGGAGGATGTATGGATGTTTAGCTTAGTCGACCATGCTTGCATTGAAAAGGTATGGTGAAATAACATGAACGTTCTAAATAAACAATATTACCGAATTTTCTTTTAATTACGAGACTGCCTTCGATCAGGGTAAATCTCTTTGTTGATTAACTAATTAGCTGCCTTCGATCGGGGTAAATGAAATAGCAATCAAATTATGCGCAAGGAAATACATGCCAATCAAACTAATGCTATGACTAAGTCACTAATTTGAAGCTTTGATTAAGTGTTTTGGAATAAAGTTAAGGTGACGTTCCTATAACTAAATTCTCAGATTTTTCAACCTAACTACGAATCTCAAATTGGCCCATGATAATTCATAATTAAATATTTAAACATGTTCTTTATCAAAAGGTAATTCATTTATATTAAATCAATAAAATATACACCATACACAATTCTAGCAAACATGGCAACACAAACTAAGCATCCATAATAAAACTAGTCGCTCATGTTCATATTAACATTCATAGACAAATATAATATGATCATACACTTCAACGAAAGAAGAAGAAAATAGAATTCTATAACAACAAGGAAAACCTAGATCTAAATACCGCTTATGGATAGGATATCGTTCTTCTCCAAAAGCTTGATCTTCGATCGTCAACGGCTTCCTTGGATCCTTAGAATGGTTTCTCTCGCTTCGTTTTAGTGTGGCAAAACTCCCAAAATTGAATGAATCTCTTGTTTGGTCGCAAAATTATAAAGTGTAAAGTTGTATCAAAGTTGTTCGAGTTGTATGTAAGGGGGAGTCTAAGGGGGTATTTATAGATGTAAGGGTTTACACAAATCCTGATTGCCATAAGAATAGGCGCGCCGCGGCATACATTTTTCCCGCCGCAGCGCAACACAAATTCTGAAAATAATGTCAAAACCCGAGAGCTCCCTGCAGCGGCATGACTTTTCCTCGCCGCGGCGCGTGTTGCTTTCCTTTTCTTCATGTTTATCCCCTTACATATGTGATGGCTCGTTATGTAAGGCTTACATATTTGTCTCGTTTAGCTCGTAACTCGTGATCCGAGCGCCGTAAGTGTTCCGTCTTTGCGTGTTTTCATTATTTGACTTATTTGACGCTAAAAACACCTGAAATGTACTAAAACATACCCGTGATTCCGAATGGATAGATTTATAAAAATAATCAAAGAAACAATCATAAAAAATCTATATTTAAAACAATTAAGCACAATTAATCACAAAATATTAGTCCTTTTCGAGCACTCATCACAACCCCCAACCAGCTTCTTGCTAGTCTCTAGCAAGAGGAGTGATCTAAAGATTAAAAAAAAACGAATAAACTAAACTAACTAGAATCACTTCCGTAGATTGTCACGATTGCATTTAGCGTATGCAACAAGCCTTTAAACCCCTAGGTGGCCCTAGTGGACGAATTGTAGTCTCGTGAGGGTTTTCAGTGATGATACCCGCAAACATCGTAACTAACAAAAGTAAATAAAGACTCTAAACATACTTGAATCAATCCATGCATACGTCTCAAAAATTGTGAACAACGAATGGTATATAAAATAGTTAAAAATCACTTAAGCTCAAAAACAGTCCAAATATCAAACCCATCGTAGTAATCGAATTTTGAACAACCAATCAAACCACAAGCCCGTTAGTTACACTATCTGATCGTGTCATGCATGATATTCATAGATTACATTTTAACATCTCATGAATGTGCAAGTAAAATATGAATGAGAATTTTGCACTTCCAACCTCCTTATGCTCATTTTTTAAATCCATCTCCACTAATATAGAAATCAAACTACCTAGAATCAATAGGACTTCATTAAGCTTGTAAAGTTGTGGTTAGGTGTGTGATTATGAAAGTACGAAAATGATGTTTTCAATAGGATAAAAGTACTTTTTATTTTACAAATTTATTTTCAACTTTTTGCACCAAGTATTCTTTTTCATCCTCTTATAAATTCCACATGTCCCTTGGATCTTTTTGCTTGATTTTCTTTCTTTACTTTTCTCGCTTATTATTTCAATCATCATCATTTTTTTTTGTGATGAAGCAAGATAAATACAGTATAATTGCTCATGAAAATTAAATATTACATTGAGTACTCTTATCACTAAGGGTAGTACAACGTATGTCAATGTTGACTTCAAGGATGTACTATGGATAAAATAATGCGGGGAGGCTTGAAAAGTTCAAACGGTCCAAAGATGGCCTAAATCACTTTTTAAGTGGCATTCGATTCTATTATTTCGCTTCAATGGGTTTTCAAATGAGTTCTAGAGTTTGTTGAGACTTAAAATATATCATAAACATGCATACATTACACAAACCATAATAGTCATACTAACCATATAAACTATCACATATACCACAAAATCCTCAAATTAGATGAATCTAACATTTATGTGCTTCGTTGCTTAGGTAAAAATTTAATTTCTTTCATATATCACCATCATTACAATCATGTTAATATCATAGACTTCCGGATTGACTCAAATGGATACGACACTATCCTAACAAAATTCAAGTGACAAAAGTTAAAAATTTAAATTTGGTCAATTTCATGCTCATGGAATATTTTTCCCACCCCCAACCTAATTCCTACATTGTCCTCAATGTTAAAAAGAAAAACAATAAAAATTAAGAAAAGAAGTGAGAGAAATTACCCCCCTTTCGTATGAGATTGTATGTACTACACGGACGCTCCGGTTCATTATTCCTCGCTTTTCTCATGATGAAGCATTTAATGTGTAAGAAATATGTATGAAACCTCAAATCACAACTCAAATCCAATTTTAAATTATAACTAAATCAAATGAAAAACAAAGACTTTAAACAAAGTTAGAAATCTTAAACAATCCAAAGAAAAATAAAATAAAGGAAAAACTGAAAAAGAAAATTAAACTAAAAAAAAAAAAATAAAAAGAGAATAAAGAAAAGAAAAGAAGTTGATACTACCGAATATGGTGGGTTGCCTCACACCAAGCGCTTTCTTTAACGTCTTAGCAAGACGTTGCTAATTCGTTTCTATCCACATCATCAAAGATCTTGAAGTGTGTGATATCAATTTTCTGAGCTAATATGTCATTAAGCTTGTCTTTCCATCTCGGTAGTTGTTTCCTATGAAGCATAGCACACATTCTTTCGTAGAAGTGGTATGGAAAATGATTTGAGAATTTGCAAGTCTTAGGTGCCTTGTGTGGCATCGGAGGTGAAGATAATTCCTTCTTGTTCTCCTTAGAAGTTTGTAGAATTTGATATTCCTTAGCTTGACATTCTTTGAGAATTGCTTGCTCCCTATCTGTATTTTCTACATAAAGTGGTAAATCATCAAAAGTTTCAGGAAAATAAATATTTTCAAAATTTTTACCACTTTGAAGGATTGTGTCATCCTTCACTTGCTCAATCTGAGTGGGCAACTCTTCTTGTTTTTGAATTTGTTCCGCTAGTTGCCTAACTTGCATTTCTATTCTTTTCATTGATGCCTCCATAGACTCCATCCTTTCACTAGTAGATTGTATGAAAGCATTCAAGGTTTCCTCTAAGGTTGGCTTCCTAGGTTGATTAGAAACTCTACTTCCTTGTATGAAAGAATTCAAGCTCTCTTCCAAGGTGGCCCTAGATGGATATGGATGAAAACTTGAGCTTTGCATTTGGTATTGTGCATAAGGTGGGTCATATGGATGAAAATTTGAGCTTTGTATGTTGTATTGGGCATAAGGTGGGGTTGAGTTTGCTTCCTATGAAAAATTATGGTGATTTCCCCACTCAGGATTATAGGTACTAAAATAGGGATCATTCCAAGGTGGGTGACATCCCTCATTAAGATCAAAGTTTGAATTAGTGGATGCATAGTAATCACCTGCAAAAGTACAAACATTAGCATAATGCCCATATAAACCACAAATGCTACATATCTTCATGTCTGTCATATCATGCAGCTCTTCAAAAGGCTTTGTATTGGCTCATGGATTTCAATATCCAGCCTAATTAGGTGCATTTTAAAATTTGTTGATGTTGTCTATGAACGGTACCTTTCAAAAACAAACAAAAACAATAGAGAAATCAAAGCACCACAGATTAAGCAAATAAAAGCACTATATTTTTCATTTTTTTATTTTCTGATTTTTTTTTTAATTTTTTTGAATAAAATAAAATATATAATAAAATAAAATAAATAAACAAATAAAAATAAATCAGAAACTCTAAAAAGTTAAAAAGAAAATTATTTAAAACGCCAATTCCCCGGCAACGGCGCCAAAAACTTGATGTGATAAATTTAGTACTCGCAAGTGTACGAATCACTCGTAGAAAAGTGATAAGAAACTTCCAAGGTCGGTCTCTCAAGGAATTGCAGTGGTTCTAAATAACTTTCTTCCTAATCTAAATAGAGTTCTAACGAAAATAAAAGATTAATTAAATAGAGTTCTAGTGAAAATAAAAGACTAATTAAATAGAGTTCTAGTGAAACTAAAACTCTAAGTAACTAGAGTCCTAAATCTAGTAAAACTGTAAACTAAAACTCTAAGTAACTAGAGTCCTAAATCTAGTAAAACTGTAAAAGGGTGTTTGTTTTGTGACGAGAATAATTATACGAACAATTAAACGAAAATAATATTGCAGATTCACAATCAATTCAAATAGATTTGAAGATCAATGGAGGATGTATGGACGTTTAGCTTGGTCGACCATGCTTGCATTGAAAAGGTATGGTGAAATAACATGAACGTTCTAAATAAACAATATTACCGAATTTTCTTTTAATTACGAGACTGCCTTCGATCGGGGTAAATCTCTTTGTTGATTAACTAATTAGTTGCCTTCGATCGGGATAAATGAAATAGCAATCAAATTATGCGCAAGGAAATACATGCCAATCAAACTAATGCTATGACTAAGTCACTAATTTGAAGCTTTGATTAAGTGTTTTGGAATAAAGTTAAGGTGACGTTCCTATAACTAAATTCTCAGATTTTTCAACCTAATTACGAATCTCAAATTGGCCCATGATAATTCATAATTAAATATCTAAACATGTTCTTTATCAAAAGGTAATTCATTTATATTAAATCAATAAAATATACACCATACACAATTCTAGCAAACATGGCAACACAAACTAAGCATTCATAATAAAATTAGTCGCTCATGTTCATATTAACATTCATAGACAAATATAATATGATCATACACTTCAACGAAAGAAGAAGAAAATAGAATTCTATAACAACAAGGAAAACCTACCTAGATCTAAATACCGCTTATGGATAGGATATCGTTCTTCTCCAAAAGCTTGATCTTCGATCGTCAACGGCTTCCTTGGATCCTTAGAATGGTTTCTCTCGCTTCGTTTTAGTGTGGCAAAACTCCCAAAATTGAATGAATCTCTTGTTTGGTCGCAAAATTATAAAGTGTAAAGTTGTATCAAAGTTGTTCGAGTTGTATGTAAGGGGGAGTCTAAGGGGGTATTTATAGATGTAAGGGTTTACACAAATCCTGATTGCCATAAGAATAGGCGCGCCGCGGCATACATTTTTCCCGCCGCAGCGCAACACAAATTCTGAAAATAATGTCAAAACCCGAGAGCTCCCTGCAGCGGCATGACTTTTCCTCGCCGCGGCGCGTGTTGCTTTCCTTTTCTTCATGTTTATCCCCTTACATATGTGATGGCTCGTTATGTAAGGCTTACATATTTGTCTCGTTTAGCTCGTAACTCGTGATCCGAGCGCCGTAAGTGTTCCGTCTTTGCGTGTTTTCATTATTTGACTCATTTGACGCTAAAAATACCTGAAATGCACTAAAACATACCCGTGATTCTGAATGGATAGATTTATGAAAATAATCAAATAAACAATCATAACAAATCTATATTTTAAACAATTAAGCACAATTAATCACGAAATATTAGTGCTTTTCGACCACTCATCAGTAAGCTGTCATAAAAATTAATCAGACTCCATAGGAAGTGCTACATTCAACAAACCCACTATTCTTATCAACTCTATGTGCAGATATCTTGGTTCCAATTTACCTAAAATTGTTCAAATTCGATTTTTTTACCAAAATTGTTCAAGGAAAGGCATCACTTTGTCATGACAAGCCTTACCAAGGCACTAATAAGGCTAGAATGACTTGTAATGTCTTACCACAGCTTGCCAATACCTTCCCACACTATACCAACGCTTTTTCATAGCTTGCCTTCCAACACTAGGTCAATGCCTTCCCACAACTTGCAAATGTCTTAGCATGCCAATGCCCTGCCACACTGAGTCAATGCCTTCCCATACTCACAGAAAAGTTCATCATAGCTCCATTCATGATTGTATTTTTGTTATATATAAATGTAAGTGTAGAAATATTTTAGTATTAATATTTTATGTGTAAGACATGGGAGGTAATTTTGCTAAAAAATGTATTTAGTTGCAAAATTCCTACTAGTTTGATAAATAACTCCAAATTTGGAGTAATTATTACCCATTTTTACTTATATCTTCATAAGAAGCCACATCCAAACGATCATGCCAAAGTTATCCTCTAATAACCATAGCAAAGGAAGGAGATAATATGCTCAATCTTTATTGGAAATGATTGCGACAATCATAAATCCTTGAGCTTAGGCATGACAGGGTAAGGCAAATCCCACATTTCTTGGAAATGAGGATTATAATGGTTTCACTCTAAATAATATGAGCCTTTTGTGTGGAAGTCTAAAAGCAAAATATGTTGAAATAGTTGGATATTAGATAATTATTATAATATTTTTCTATTAGTTTAGGAGTCTTATTTAGAGTTCTATTAGGATTAAGATTTTAGTTTATTATCACTATAAATATCAATGTAATCCTTCAATATTATATGAATGAGAATAAGATGTCTCTCTTTAATTTTCTTATTCTCCTCTCTACCTATTTTGATTATCTCTATACAATTATTTCCGCTTCATAATTTAACTTGGTATCAGAGCAGTGTTCGATTCCTGAACACTAATATACACTTTTCTAAATTCTTACCATCTCTCCACAGCAAGCGCCGTTCTCAGTCCATCAGTCACCAACGCCCCCATCAGCACCCAAGATTCCATCAAACCATCATCACCAAAGCCTCTTCGCCTCCGTTGTGCTTGTGACAGAAAGATCTGTTAGGGTTTTGTTGGTGCTCTCTTCTAATTTCTATAATGGTTCTTCAAAATGATATTGATTTGCTAAACCCACCTGTGGAGCTTGAGAAGAAGAAGCACAAGCTCAAGTGTCTTCTGCAGTCTCCCAATTCCTTCTTTATGGATGTGAAATGCTAGGGCTGCTTCAATGCAACAATTGTTTTCAGCCACTCTCAGACTGTGGTGGTTTGTGGTAACTGTCAGATCGTTTCATACTAGTCACCACCAGTCACTGCCAGCGGCCCAGTCACGCGGCCTCTCACCAGATCCGAAGCCCAGTTCCGCGCGCTTGTCCGTCAGCGTGCCTGTCTCTCAGCATGCCGTCCGTTCGTGCTCTGTCCCTCCTCGCGCCGTCAACGTCGTCTCTACTCCACACAGTTCGCCTGTCTCTACTCTGCCTACTCCGCGCCTCATTTGCCGCTTCCTATCCTCATCTGCCGCCAAGGAAAAAAGGCAATCAGTCAGCCAAAAAAAAAAAAAAAGGGCTGCTTCCTTGAAGCCTTTCCTCCGGTTGATTTACAAGTTGTCTGCTTAGTACGAGCCATTTAGAAGATCTGAAATTATAGAAGGATACTAGTGTGTTTGTTTCTCGGGAAAAATGGGTATGAATATGGGAGATTTCGCTTGTGCTGATATCCTCAGCAAAAAAAAAAAATCAGTCTACAAGGAGCAGTCTGAAACCCTACCCCATCTAAGGTATCAAAGCCCATTTGCAAATCCTAGCCCTTTTTCACCCCGAGCCCAAATCTTAATCCAAGTCCAAGCCCATTCTCTCAAGCTCATTCACTTTAGCCTAAGCCCATTCTTCCAAGCTCCAGCCCAAACTTACTTGCCCAATCAGCAAATCGGTCCAGTCAGCAAAAAAAAAATTCATGGGTTTATTTTCTATGAATATGTGGTAGTTGTACTTTCTAGCTGACACTAATTGTAGAAGGTAAGGGGAGTGTTGTTATAGCCATCTACAATTGAGCATGTTGACTTCTTCTATGGTGTAGTTTTGTCTGTGGCTTCATCCTCAGTGTTATTATCAGGGAGGTCATCACTAGCATCATCTGTCATACATATACCCTACTGTCATCTCCATCACTATGTCTGTCATCTCAGTTTAGCAGCAATCACCTTCAACCATGGCCCACCAGTGTCGTTCTCAAACCATGGCCCATTAGAGTCGTTCTCAACCACGACCCATCAATGTCGTTCTCAAACCACGGCCCATCAGCACTGTTCTCAGCCATAATGTCGTTTGTCAATTTTACGACTGTTAGTATCGACTTGTTTTCACCACTGTCTCCTTCAAGGATTCACGACTGTTGGTATCGACTTGTTTTCACCACTGTCTTCTTGTCAACCTCACGACTTCGTAACCGCGTTTTCTAGAATGATCAACCGACTCACCGTCGTTTTCTAGAAAGGTCAACCGGCCTACCGTCGTGTGTCGTCATCATAGCCGCATTTTCTAGAAAGATCAACCGACCCACCATCGTTTTCTAGAAAGGTCAACCGGCCAACTTTTTGCTTATTTTTTTTTACGTTATCCAATTTGAACATAAATAATGTTCAGCTTGAGGGGGAGTGTTAAAATAGTTGGATATTAGATAATTATAATAGTATTTTTCTATTAGTTTAGGAGTCTTATTTAGAGTTCTATTAAGATTAGGATTTTAGTTTATTATCACTATAAATATCAATGTAATCCTTCAATATTATATGAATGAGAATAAGATGTCTCTCTTTAATTTTCTTATTCTCCTCTCTACCTATTTGGATTATCTCTATACAATTATTTTCACTTCATAATTTAACTAAATAGACTATATCATTCCATGGGTTGGAGTGGAGAGGATTTTCTCGTATTTTTTTCGAAAAATTTAAATTCCATTGTGAATTGTTTTTTTTTTTTTTTTTTTAAACTAGCAAATCCCAACATACTTGAATATCATTCTGATGAACCACCGGGTCACCCGGATTATAACCCAAAAGCCAGCTTATGGGTTAAAGATGAGCCCAGTGATATAAGCACAACAGAAGGATCGTCTCTGGCCGATGTGGGACTCTTCAACACTCCCCCTCACATCGGCGGACACTGACTGACCATGAGGGCAATCATGTTGGGCACACGGGTGAACCCAAGTACCCGCTCTGATACCATGATAAACCACCGAGCCACTCGAATTATAACCCAAAAGCCAGCTTATGGGTTAAAGGTGAGCCCAGTGATATAAGCACAGCGGAAGAATCGTCTCTGGTCGATGTGGGACTCCTCAACACATCCATGTTTCATGCTTGTACAAACCAATGTTTCATGTTTATAATGTGAGACCATAATACGCAACAACCCAATTGGCGATAGAGTTTAGATAAAAAATTATACAGCATCCAAAGGAAATAGAATTAAAATAAAGGGACAATTTTTCGAAATTTTGAAGTCAAACATAGAATTTGGAAACAGATATAATGACAAGTAACTAAATCAACTACCAGGTTGTTACAAAATCGGGGAGGACGAGACTGAAGAGAAATCGAAGCTCCTGCAATGGTTGCCATGATTGGATCCTAGGGCTTATTATAATGTTATTAATTTTCAGTGAGGATTTCTTACTTATTTGACCACATATATAGTATGCAAGATAGGATGAATAAGCCTTCACCGCGCGCCCAAGTAGTTTTTATAAGTTTATATGCTGTCTAACTTATGCATCTAACTTCTAAGCTTTTTCCCCTCCTCTTTTCTATCTAATTTCATGGAACTAAACTTAATTAAGATTTTGGGTTTATTAACCTTAACAGGTTCATACAGCTTCTCATGTAAAATCTATCATTTTTTTTTCCAACTTAAGAGGCAAACCTACTTTCAGACTTGGATCTTCGAAGTATAATTAGCACAAGAAAAACCTCCAGAAGAAAGCATCGGACCCTAGAAGTGTTGCCTGCAGAAAGAGAAAGTAAACATACTATCTTAATTTCTGCTGCTTTGAGAACATTAATGGAGTGAAAATCCTGATGCGCCTGGGATCAGTCTATCGAGTGGTTGGTGTCACAGTGGTTGGACGTGGGGACTGGTGGTGTCGTGCCAGGTGGTTGTGCCGCTGGATCTGGCCTGATGCACCTGGGGATAGATAAGTTAGTGTAAAGCGGGGTAAAATAGGTATATCGAATAATTTGTATGTTGGTAATCCATCTTAAAATAAAAATAGTATTAGAAGTAAAATAAATATATATAATAATTTATAAGTGAAGTGTTCATCTTAAAAAGAAAAAAAAAAAAAAAATAGTAATAGGAGTCATCTTATTTTTCTTCTTTCTATCAATAAATGCTGTGTAAATTTTATTTACATAAAATTACTTTAAATTTCATTCATTTATTTATTTAAAAAAAATCAATTAATAATTTAAAATAATGTTGCTTATATATTAATTTGGGAGGAAAAAAAATACTTGAAAATAAAAAGAGAAAATCGATGGAAACATATATATTTATTGTGGTTTTTATTTATTGATGACATGGGCCCAGCTCTTTATTTATTTCCTCTAACCTCTTTCAAACATTTTTCCAACCAAACTGATCCAACTAGTTGGTGGTTTCCTTTCATTTTCATGGTCCGAAAATGAAATCGCCTCTGTAGAAAGAAATATAAGGTCGGTATATCTGACAAATAGAACGTGTTGTAATTATCCTCCTACATGGCAAAGCTTGACTGCAATTAAAGCTTCTATATATTATTGTCATTTTATTTGTTTTGAATGTAATGCTTTCAATTTTTTACTCTCTTTAATAATAATAATAATAATAATAATAATAAGGGCATTTTCATAATTATACAATCATACCCGAACAAAAAATTAAAAAGGTATTACATTATGTTAGATTAATAATTATATGGGTGATTGGACTCTTTTAAGAGGTGGAAACCTTTACATATGTATCATGGTGCTTTGACTAGCTAGGACACTTGTTAACGTATTGGCTTTAAAACCATCCAACGTGATCCATTTTTCGAATCATGTAAAGTTTTGGTCTACAAGAATCATGCAAAAGTGGTTCCTATAGTTTATTGGCAAAAAGAGTTTTTTTTTTCTTTTTCTTTTTTTACAAATTTTGTTTTAAAATAAGAAAATTGCATATTTTTTAAAACTTCTAACCATAAAAATAACATCCTTACTTACTCATATATATTTTCTAAAAAAAAAAATATTAAAATTTTATATTAAACGTTATCCAATTAAACTATGTCGAATACTTTTGAGTACTATTTTTAATTTTTTTCGGGACAAAAGATGTAAGTTTAATTTTTAATAAAAAGCAAGATTACTAAAATAACAAGTTTATTTTTGTGAAATCACATTATAACAAAGATATTGTAAAAATTCATATGTTTTAAAAAGAAAATGTTAAAAAGAAAGTTCACTTATTTAAAAAAATAAAATAAAAATTCATAAGAGTGTAATATACCTTACATATCTACAATAGTAAAAATAAGTTGTTAAAGTTTACCTCATAAACTTGAGAGTTGAGAAAATAAAACTTCTTTAAAATGCATCTCAAACTGCTACTATTTAAAATTGCATTTCTTTCTAGACAATTACGTCTGGTTGAATATATAGCTAATGTACAATATTTGGGTTACGATGATATATAATTATATATGCTAAATTTGAATGTTTGCAAAGTGCAAATTATAAAATTGATAATGCAAAATGTTTAACCAATCTATTTTTTTTTTAATTATGATTAGTGATGTTGTTAAAGGTTCAGCTTTTCTTCAAATATTTTACAAGTTGGGGTTTCAAACTCGAAACTTACATAAATAAATGTCAAGTTTTTATTATCTGTAAAAATAATTTGTTCATAAAAACAGAATAAATATTTTAAATTTTACATCTCCAAATTATCACTTGAGAAAATTTAGGGACTTGTTTGGTCATTTAATTTGAAAATAGTTTTTAAATCATTACTAAAAAATAATTTTTAATAATTTTAAAAAATAATAAATCTTTTGGCTGTTGTTTTTAAAGAATTAAAAGCAAAAAACTTGAACTTCTTGCAAATCTGCAAACACTTCTTATAGATTGTTAAAAACTTTATGAAGTTGCTTTTAAAGGCATAATCATCTCCCTTTTGGTGCCATTATATAAAAGAAATTAAATTGTAAAAATAATAAATATAATATCTATGAAACTCATAATAATAAAAATATTACCTTAAATATTAACCCAATTTTAACTTATATACCTTTTAAGGAAGAAACAAAAAAAAAAAAAAAAAGGATCGTTGTCCTTTAAGGAAAAAGAAAAGAAAAGAGTGGGTCAGCACTCAGCACAACGGTCCTATGTTAATTTGAAAGGTGATTTACTTTGAATTATTATTGGGCATCAATAGGAATTTACAGAAAAAAGGAAGAATTTGAAAAGAGAGAGCTTCAACAGATGATTAAAAGCCAAAGATGACAGGTTTAAAACTAGGGTGGCAATTCTACAAGTGTATGACGAACCGGGTCAGCATATTGGACTTAATAGTGTATAGTTAAAGACAATCACATAATTATTATTGTGTTCACGTGTTAAATAATACACAAATTTACATAGATTTTTGATTGATAATTCTATTTTCTTAGACTAATAAGAGTTTAATTGGATATTTGCATAAATTTGAGGCTATGTTTTATTCATAAGAGCGAAGAAATAAGTAAAAATAGAAAAAGGTATGGTGAGGTTGGAATGACAGAATAGCCTACTATTTAATAATTTTTTTTATCACAACTTAATTCATACATCAATTTATATGGTACAATTTAATTGACCATTATTAATAAGAGGTCTCACAATTACTTTTTTATTTCATATCTTAATTTTATATTTAATCAATAATTGATATATTATTTGATGTATATATTACAAGAGTAATTAAGAGAGTATGTTGGGATCCATTGAAGGAAAAAATCATCCTTATGTGGTTAGTATGCAATAGAAATAAGAAAGAGTGGGGTTCTAAAAATTATATCAAGTAAATGCTTTCATTATTTTGCTTTTATAAAAAATATTTAAGTTATTTATTTTATAAAAATATGATACTTTAGTCATTTTTTAAATAATAAAATATTATTTTATTAATAATAAATTTAAAAATAATAATAAATATAATTTAATGGAGATAAATTTATTATTTTATTTTTTATTTCTTTGGTCAATTTTGTTATAAATTTTATATTTTATGAAATTTATTTGTATTTTTTAATACTTTTCTGTATGTATCGCATTTGGATTAAAATTGTAGATTTTATAGTATCAAAAATAGTTGCTACATAAGTCAAAAAATTATAATCTTAGTAGCGTTGGAATCATACAAATAATTTTTTTTTCATTTCACCATCTTCAGAGACCATAAAAATGGAAAGATTGCTGCCCAACTCTAACAAATACATTAAAAGTGCATAATTCAATTTATAGTAATAGTCTTCGAAGATGATGGAATGGAGAGAGCTCATCATCAACGTGGTTACAACACCATTGATCTTGTAATTTTTTAACCTATGTTGCTCCTATTTTTTATACGTCTACATTTTTGTTTCAAATACGATACATACAGAAAAATGTGATACATAAAAGTGCTAAAAAAATACAATTTTTTTTATAAAATATAAAGTTTATAACAAAATTGACCAAATAAATAAAAAAAAATAAAATATTAAACTATTTGAATTAAGTTTTAAATTGTTAAAATAAAATAAAAAATTATTTCAATTAAATTATATTTATTATTATTTTAGAATTTTTTATTAATAAAATAATATTATATTATTCAAAAAGTGACTAAAGTGTCTCATTTTTATAAAAAAAATAACTTAATTATTATTTGTAAAAATAAAATAATTAAAACGTTCACTAAACATAAACAAAATAATTTATACTATACTTGATAAAGGCACTCCACATAAATCGAATAAGTATATCTTGCCATACCAACAATATTGAATGAGAACTCTCGGACAAAGTGGATATCAAAAGAGGCATTGTTTTTAAAAATTATAAAAAATTGTTTTTAATTTATGATTTGAAAACAACTTTTGGAAATAATTTGGCTAACCCTTAATTTTCCATATGTTTTGCAAATATAATAGGAAAATTACTAAAAATAATACCCTAAAATTTATAGTAATAAAACTAACACTTCAATAATATTGAACGTTCAATATTCAATTTGAACGTAAAATATTGAACGTTCAATATTAAACGAGTCTAAATTATCGTAGTTCAATTCTAATTGGATGGATGTTCAAAAAAAATGATATATTAATCATTTTTTTTAATTGTAAAAATATAAAAAGGTGCTAATTTTATTATTAAAAATTTTAAGAAGTGTTAGTTTTATTTTTCTCCCAATATAATACTAATCCTTTATTTCTTTATCCTAATGATAGGTACTGCAAGGAAAATTTCATTATATTAATTTCGTATTTGTTGAAATGCTTTCGGTACTTTTCTTTCAAATCTTTATGGAATAGGTAGTTATCAAAATCTATAATTATACAATCTAATAAATAAATAAATAATTAAACAAAGAGGAGATGACAAGTGGTTGATTTAGGGATATGTTTATAAGATTTTTTTTTTCTTTTTCAAATATAGAAATTCAAATCATACAAATTATTATTTCATTTAAAACTCATTTTAATAAAATGTTTATGGGAATCTCTTTATTTGAGCATGATTGGATTCTTTTTTTGGTTGTCGTTGTTGTTGGTAAAAACACATTAATCTTGTTAAAAAAATGGAATGTATTATTATTCTCTCTGTTTATAGCAAAATTACTCTAATTATCGTAATCAGTAAATTTTAGGATTATACAAATAAGATAGGGACATCTTGTTTTTAAAATTTGTTTTAAATTAAATTGTATTCCGTTCAAATCTGTCAGTTGGAAATTGATCAATTAAAGAAAATTTATGTAATCGATTGACCATAAATAACAACAAGTCTTATTTATTGAAAATTTAATTACTCCTATAACCAAGGACAAAGTTAAAAGCAATATAAACTACCCTTGAAAAACCAATGTTTTATTGAATTTTTTTTTTTGAAAAAATACTCAAAATGTATAATAATAAAAATAATATTTTTTAATATAATTTTATATTATTTTTAATTAAAAATAATCGTGATATTTTTATTATTATAAATTTTAGGATATTATTTTAAGTAATTTTTTAATAAATTTTTGTTGTTGAACTAACTCAAAACAAAATTATTATTTCTTTAATGACAGCCTACAAATTTTTAGTAAATAAATAAAAACCCACCATTACTTATTTGGGAGGAAAGAAAACACGTTTTTCTAAGTTGAGAAAATGACATTTAAGCCATGTTTGTTACTGCCTTAAGGCTTAAACATAATAAAATCATTATTTTGTTTAATTATTAATATAATATCGTCACATACCAATTCCAATCAATTTAGTATATAATAATAATAATAATAATAAAATCTCTCAAACCATATCAGATATGGTGGGGTTGTGGAACAAATTTAAGCATAATATTTTTCGGAAAAAATAAAAACAAATTTTAAATACCTGGGCGGTTTCTCCAAGTCAAAAAAGACACTCTCCCGAAAAGAAAAAGAAAAAAGAAAAGACTAAAAAGTCACCCCAAATTAATTTAAAAAAAAAAAAAAAATTATTATCATTTTTCACTCAAAACGAGCCAACCCGACCCGAGTAAAATAATACAAACCACTGACCACCGGTACAACTAACGCCACTACACACCATACAATATTTCGCTTTCATTGAGTCGTTCACTTCCTGGGGGGTTCCCCTAACAACTCACAGGTTATAGCAAACAATAAATATTATATCAGACTTTAGTGTTTCAGATCACCAAACAAAGCCCTTTCTCTCTCATACTCAAACTATGGCTTTCTCTCTCTAGAAATATGAGGGGTTATACTTATGCCTTTTTTGGAATTTATCAAAAATATTTATAAATTTGTCTCTATACGTGTCTGAGTCTTAATATATTCATCCAAAGGCGGCATTTTCAGTTGTAGTTCGCTCTGAACTCTGATCGTCTCTGAAGTGCCTCAGCTGAAACCGGTAAGCTTTGCGTTCATGTCTTGTGATGAAATTCAAACGCTGTCGTTTTATGTCTTCGGATTACATACTCCGATTCTCGTCGCTTCTGGTTATCTGAACGATACGAGTAATTTCTGACTCGGCGTTGAGTTTATTTGGACTTTGGCATTCTAAACGAGCTGCCCCTCGGTGGGTATTTTGAGTCCTCATTTTAAATCTCCTTGACTGTCATAGTACCGAGTCAGTGAGTCGCAATTCGAGTAGGATGAGTATTTTCGCGGGAATAAGAGTCTAATTCTGAATGATATCATGTTGAATTTTAGATTTAGTAGAGTACAGGTCAGTGAAGGTTGGGATCAGAGTTTTGCTCTCTGTGTTTTGTTTGGTCGCTGAGAAAACAGAGTAAATGACTAGGAATTGATTCTTAAAATCTTATGATTTCTAATTTTCTATGCCTTTTGGTTTTGGGATCCAGCGCAGCGCGGGCATCTTTTATTTGCATTTTTCGCGTCCGTAATTTTTGGATGGGTCCCAAAGAATAATCATCCTTCATTAATTATGGTTTGGTTTCATAGAGGGTTTGCTTGGCAATTAGCGGTTTAGTCAGAAATTAATACTTGTACTTTTGTACATTTCATAATCTTGATATAGCTTTGATTTTGCAGTCAAACGGAATTTGGGCTTCTTTATCTGGCTTTGGGTGCTTCTATAAGATCAAACTTCAACTTGGTATCATCGCTGTTTGGAAGAAATGAATACACAACTTTTGGAGATTCAACCCAACGAATTAAAGTTTATATGTAAGTCCATAACTGTTGCGTAGGTCATCTCAATTATTTTATTCTGGGAAATTACCAAAAATTATTTTTTTTCTTTATGCGTTGACCTTGTCCCTGGCGACGTCACAAATATTGTTGGAGTTTTATCTAGCTAGGGCTTTTGAATTGATATCCATGTTTTGGATTCTTTGTTTTATTGGTTCCCCACCCATTCTTTCCTTTGTTTTTTCACCCCTTCCCCATTTTCTCCTTTTAGATATGATTTCATTTTTGTACAGTTGTCTTTTGCATTGGCATTTGATGCTATATGAAACAGTTATTTTGAGATAATTAGAATACTTAGAGGAATATTGAGCTGATTGGTGTAGTAGATCGATATACCTGGTAATGATTTCTACTCTAGTGAGAGTATAATCTTCTCATTAAGGCTCTGTCCACCATGAAGATAGTGATCAAACTTGAACCTAACTGCTGTAGTTTTTGATTTGCTAACCATCATTCATGAATGGGTTAATTTACTTGTGTTGTTAAATTTCACAGTTGAATTGAAGAAGCAAAGTTCATGCACAATTCGACTCACCAATATCACCGACTATTGTGTTGCTTTCAAGGTTGGTAGTTTTGTTTTATTGTTTTTATATGCAAGATAGTTGCTAGAAGATTTCATTTGACATGGTAAGCTTTATGACAATGTAATTTCGTGATTGACATTGGGCAGGTTAAGACCACTTCCCCCAAGAAATACTGTGTGAGACCAACTGTTGGTGTTATCAAACCGAAGTCAACATGTAATTTTTCAGGTATTCTCGTTTTGTATCTTAATAAACTCTAATGAAATTTCTTTACAAATAAGAAGGTTCTTTTTTATCTTCTTCAACCTATAGCTGATGCATGAGAGCTGCTATAAATTTTCAACTAAGTAGCTTTGTACTTATATATATGTTGCTTTGGAGCTGCTATAACTCCTTCATCATATAGCATGCGTTTCTGATTTTGTATCTTAGTATTTTCTTTATCCTATTGTTGAGGATTAAAAATGGATATCCTGCCAAGTTTGGTTTGACCATTTGAGAATGATTATGTGCTTTTAAATCAGGTATA
Organism: Elaeagnus macrophylla; assembly: GCA_029378325.1. Classification (NCBI taxonomy): domain Eukaryota; kingdom Viridiplantae; phylum Streptophyta; class Magnoliopsida; order Rosales; family Elaeagnaceae; genus Elaeagnus; species Elaeagnus macrophylla. Next base: position 30,151,415 of record CM055641.1, on the reverse strand, counting down.
ACTCCATCGTCCTATAAAATATAATTCTGGAATGTCATGGTCTTGATTGAGTTCAGTATTTTGTCTTGGTTTCCATTTACTTTCTGATGGAAATGAAATTAATTTCTTCTTCAACTATATATTAGTTTTAGTCAATTTTGGTTTTTCTGTAAATGTAGTTATGATGCAAGCTCAAAGGACAGCTCCACCTGATTTGGAGTGTAAAGACAAGTTCTTGATACAGAGCACGATTGTTCCTGAAAGGACAACAGATGAGGACATTACCGCTAGTATGGTATGGTTTATAGTTGCACTTGCTCATTATCTCATGTCCCTTTTTTTGTGGCAATTAGAAATGGCAGCAGCAATTGATTCTCAGCTATTAATGCATGTTTTATACTTTATAGCTGTTGAAGCTCTTCATTCTAAGGTCTAATTTTCTCATTAAAATAAAAACTTTGGCAGTTTGTAAAAGATGGCATGAATTACATTGAAGAGAAGAAGCTGAGGGTGACACTTATTAGCCCCCCAGATTCACCAACACTGTCACCAATGGATGAAACCTTGAAGCAGGGTCCTGTTTACGAAGCCTTAGTTTTAAAAAATAAAGACGAGTCCATAACTGAAATCTCCTCCCAGCAGCACATGGTTGGATCTCACTCCCTCTCCCGCTCTCATTCTTCATAATACAATTGACCTTTTATAACCATTGACCTACGTCTATAAATCTATTGATTCTATCAACACGAAGTTTTTCTTTTTGGGTTTGGTACTTCACAAATTTCTTCCTTTTACAATAAGTATATTTTAGGCCCTTTTCTTTTAAGCGGTACATCTTAAGTCTCTTAAATTTTCAAAAGGTACATTTAAATTCAATTTCTTAGCACATGGTTCTCATGTGACTTTTTAAGGGGGTAATTTTGAAATTTTAATTTTTTTGCTATAAAAATTTAAAAAATAAAATAAATAAACTATGAGACAGAAAAAAATAAAATAAAAAACTGACCATATATATATATATATTTTTATTTACATTTTTGGTCATTTTTTTATGTAAAAAACTGATTTTTTTTTAATTCTTTTAGTAAAAAAAAATTAAAATTTAAAAATTATTCCTTTAAAAAGTCACATGATAACCACATATTAAGAAATGATTTTTTTTTTTTTTGAAAAATTGAATTTAAGTGTACTTTTTGAAAAGTTAGGGGACTCAGAATGCACCACTTAAAAGAAAAAAAAGACTAAAGTGTACTTTTCGTAAAAATAAGGGACTTGTGGAGTACCAAACCCTTTCTCTGATGTTAATTAGTCAATGTCACGAGGCTTCTGTTGTGACTCTCCAGAAATGTATGCTAATTTTGATAATGCACAATGGTCAAATTTATGAATACATCAGGCCGATCTCCTTTAAGTAGCAGTTGTTTCAGTGTGTAATATATAATTTATAGTTTAATTTAAGTCTTTTGTCAACCAATGCCATTTTAAATAGAATATTAATCTGTGGTTCTTCAATGTATCAGTGCACCAAGGACATCGACAGTTCCAAGCTGGTTAACATGAAGGATCCCAATTCAATTTATCAAAGCACCAAGGACATAAACGGGTCCAATCTAGTTAGTATTAAGGATCCCAATTCAATGTATCAAAATACCAAGGACGTAGATGAATCCAATCTGGTTAACATTAAGGATCCCAATTCTATGTATCAGGATACCAAGGACGTAGATGAATCCAATCTGGTTAATATAAAGGATCCCAATTCAATGTATCAGGGTGTTCCCAATTCATTGTATCAAGGAACCAAGGACGTAGACAGATCCAGTCTGGTCAATGTTAAGGAGCCCAACCCAGCATTATGTACAGAGTTGAAGCAATCAGAGCCTGTCGAGTTAAAGCCAACACAGGATTTTGAGTTAAAAACTGCAAAGAATCCAGAGGAGTTTAAACTGGTCAAAGATATCGAGGTTACCAGGGTCATGGAAGAATGCAAGATGGTTAATGTTGAGGAGTCAAAGCCAGCAGAAGGTACAGAGTTGAAGCAAGAACGGGATGTGGGATGTAGAAGGATAGAGACAGCAGAGGAGTTGAAGTTAGCTAAAGATATCGAGGCTGTGAAATCAAAGTTAAATGACCTTGAATCTAAACTTAGTAAGGTTGGTCTCTGTGGAAACACTTCCCAGTCTTTATGGTCAAATTAGTGTTTGTGGCTTCAACATTTGTCACCAAAGCTGCATTTAGAAAACTGGAGAATCCTGAAGCTAGTGATATCTTGAGGATAGTAACACTAGATATTGCTCTCAGTATCGTGTCTGTTTGCCCTACCCTTATATGGAGACCTAAGACCCCTTCATTTTGGTTGACAACCTTGCTTTTATGTTCAAACTTCAAAGTGGGACTTTGGTTTTACAACCTTGCTTTTATGTTCAAACTTCAAAGTGAGACTTTGGTTTTACAACCTTTTATAAATATTGTACTACCTCACCAACTTTTCCATTTATTTGAGATTATTTGCCTTCATTTTAACTACTATCATTCCATTCCACGCTTAACCATTTTGGTTTGTGCTTTCATGGTGAGGTAGAACTTCGTAATTGTTTAGCTTTACTGGAAAATGGAAAATATTATTAGTTTTTTCATGCTTGTTATTCTTTAATAGAAACAACATTATGTCTTTTCTTTTTCTTTTGTTGCAGGCCGAAATTACTATCTCAAAGTTGACAGAGGAGAGGAGTTCAAACATTGAAGAGAGAGAGATCTTGCAGGAAAACTTAGTAATTTCTGGACTTGCTCTTTTTTTTCCTAGTGTTTGTTATATGTTATACGTTATCCGCTATGTGTTCAGATATAGTCTAGTAGTCTAATTCCTTACAAAATGCTTGCTTAGAAAGCTTATTAGTTGACGTCTGCTGTGAATTGAAGTATAAATTGCTATCCAGGTTTTTAGTTTTCTTTTGTATGGTCTTGCTAATTGCTGATTCCTTCATCTACCTTTAGAGATATAAATAGGGCTGTTTGGACCTGGCTGGCGTGCCACATCAGGCATGGCATTCTGTTTTGCTTGCCCAGTGGGCTGGCACAGTTAGAGCATTATCATGAGACATTTCTCTATATATTTTTATTCTTCTGCTCTTTTCTTTTGCATTGTCCAATTTGATGGTCCTTTGTACCCTCTTGCCCCAAACTTTTGATAGCATTTCTAAAACATAATTTTTGGTACGAAGGAATGCCCTAGTGTATTTTCAGTAACCTGCAAAGATTTTCGGTTGCAAGCTCCACTATGGCCCTTTATAAAATTATTGCTTCTACATTTCATAGTTTTGAGTTTCATAGTGCCTTTTCCTTTGCAGGCGGATTTGAGTAAAAGAGGTGTCAAAACTGTACAAGTTGGGTTCCCTCCTCTATTTGTTTGTATGGTTGCTCTTGTAAGTGTTTTTCTTGGATACTATCTACGTTTCTGAAGAACTCTATGCATGAAGTTAATATTATATGCCTTTAGTCAGAAGTATATAAGTATAAGAAGGATCTGGTTTTAAATCATTTGTTAGTACAAGAGTATCTTTTATGAAATTTGTAAATCAGTATCGGAAGGGAAGGCTGGATATCTTTGTTCTGCCAGATGTTACACAGGAGTTGGAGTATTCTGCTTGTGTATGGCAATTTTCTTTTAATCATCTATAGAAAAACAAAGAATTAATATAAACCTATGTTATTTGGTTTGGTTGATAGATAACAAGTCAATTTCGTTTTGAAGATTTTATCATAAATTCTAACATATATTTACGTTATCTATGTCTATGTATAATGAAGTTTGGAGAAAGTGGTAGTCAATTTTTTCAAAAAGATCAAACGGTTGATAATATCATATTACGTTTATAAGAATCTAATGGTCAAAACTCAAAATAGGTGTAGTACATGAAGAATGTACCTTTTTAGTACAATGACAATATTTTCCACAAATTTACAATAATGACAAATAATATATTTTCAAATTAATTGTAGTTGATCTATTTGTTTGATGATGGGACTCATTATTTTCGTTTTGAGTCATAGGTTGAAGCCACTAAGTTTCATGTACTCAAAATTATTGTCCATCTTTTAATAAACTTTTTTTATTTACTATTATTTGCTTTCATTTGAGCTCGTTACCCTAGCACCAGTACACCACTAATTTTATTTCTCAAAGTATTAAATCAATTATTGTGTGCGAGTTTTTAACGAAGATTATAGCAAGTTCCCAATTGGATAGAAATAGTTCAAGTTATTGTTTGTTGGGTGGTATAGATTTAACAGATAATTTAAAAATAAATAATAAATTAAATTCAAATAATTTAATATCAAAAGATATATAAATTAAATATAAATTGAGAAATTTTAAATAAAGTTTTAGAGATAACCGAGTAACTTATTTTTTTATACACATGATTTAATAAAAGTACTCTAAATTAATTATGTTATTAAAAAGTTTCATTTTAATACTTATGTTATGAAATGAATTTAGTTTAATATTCATGTTATTAAAAAGTTTTAATTTAATATTCATAATATCAAATTTTAGTATTTTTTTAGTATATTTATTTTGGGTAAAAAAAATTAAATTGAAATTATTTTAAAAGTATGTATTAAAATGAAATTATTTAAAAATATGGTTAATTTAAAATATTTTTAATCAAATATGTGTATTAGAAAGATACAAATCCCATGTTTTATATTATGTTCTTTAAAATAGATTTATCTTCTAACTTAGATCCACGAGAATTTATAGACGTCTATTTCTTCAGATAGGATGGTCAAAACTAATAATTAATGAGCACATGAAGTTAGATTCTAATAAATTGAAATTGTTCGATCTTATATTACATTGAAGCCTAAAATTTTATGAAAATTTTAAAAACAAAAGACTAAATTTTTGAGATGATATTTGGCTTTAAAATTACATATTAATTATCTTTTATATGTTCAGCTGAAAAGATAAATGAGTTAATTTTATAGTTATTTATGTGAAAGAAGTTTAATTTTAATCGAACTTAAATAATGGTTATCTTATCAAAATTTAGTATCAGTTAAAATACACATTTTATTTAAACTTATTTGATAAATGAAAAATAAAAATAAATCAAATTATTTATATAGTTATCCCTTAAGTCTTATCTGTTATTTTTTTTAAGAGATATTATGCGATAAGTATCATATTTATTTGATTTATTTAAATTTTTATCTCATTAAATAATTTTTTAAAAGTCAAATTTTCATTCATTAAAATTTAATTTTGTGTACATCAATCAATTAACATAAAATGGATCATACTCAAAATTAAATCTTAGCTAGGCTAGCATAGAAGGCTATTATCAAATGAGTTTTTATGTACAATTATGACTTTTTTATCCATCAAATACATAATTTTGTACATATAATCTAGTTGTATTACCAATTGAATTATACACTATCAGTTAATTTTATTAAATTTTGCAAAAAAAAGTAACTAAATTAAAATTGAAAGATTTTTTTTAAACACAAATTTAAAGACTGGGATGTAAAAATATAAACGTTACCCTGTTATAAATTAATAAAACGATTGTTTTTATTTAGTCAAGATTACAACACACAATTTTGTTTGAAAAAGTTACAATTAAATTAATAATACTTATTTCCACCATTAGAGATATTACTTTAATATTTTCTTTCCTTCTTTGACGAAGATAGTCGGGGCCATCAAGTCAAGAAAGAAGTCTAAACTAAACCCCAACAAAATAGCATTGAAAAACAAATCCATAATATTTATTTGAAATAATAATCCAATATAATTACAAACTTGATCAATGGAACGGATATCAAAATTATATCAGAAGTTTGCTAACTAATTTTTATGGCAACAATGAGAACTAATAATCTAAATGCAGTTGAAACAACTCATCCGCAGCCATGTTGAAGCCTTCTTGACCTTTTCTTCCTTTTCTTTCTTCAATTTTGATCCTCCTTCACCACTAATATTATTCTTCTGTTCGCTTCTCTTTTGTTGCTCTGTTTTTGTTGACGACTTTGGTAACGGCTTTTTGTCCATTATTTTATAATTCCCTGCATATACAAATCACAATTAGAAAGTTAAGTAAAACTATGCAGAAAGCAAAAAACAAAAGACAAAATCCAAATGGACACCGTAAAGGTTCAAACCATGACGATATATACTGGTGTGGTTGTGTTAGTGTGTAAATATTATTAAAAAAAAAAAAAAACCGAAAGAATTAATTTTTACCAAAAGGAATCTCATGGGGAAGCAAACATTTGAAGTTGTCGGAGGGATAAAGCTGGGTTTGAGGATTATTGTGGCTGCTGCTGCTGCAAAATAAGTACTCATGGGGAAGAGGAAAAATAGCTGTGTTCGACATTATAATCAACAATTATTTGCCTTTTCTTCTCTAATTTTGGTGATGATGTTGTTAGGGTATTATTACACTTAGGGTTTTATTTTATATATATAAGAAAAGTTTAGCCCGTAGATAATTGTCGTACTAATTAGTTATTCTAATGTTGTTAGGAGAGTGCTTTGTATATATCGCATTTATCAAGTTTTTCTATTTTTCAAAGAAATTAGATAAAAAGTCAAAACTATCCTTAATTATTGTGAATAAATAAATACACATAATATTCACCATTGCACTCACCCTAATCTCTGTATACTGTCATCGTCTTATTCACCAAATTTCTTATCCATAAAGTTAGGGTTAGGTTACTTGATTTTGTGTTTGACACAAAACTAATTAATTAATTTGAAACCCTAGCTATATCTAAAATCTAAAATACCTGAAAGGACACGACTAGTCAAAAATTTCATAGAAAAAGAAATAAAGTGTAAAGCAGAGTCGTTGTACCATAGGTTTGCGATAAACCAATTTTAAAATCCTATTTTCTTGATGTATTTCGTTTCAAGAAGATTTTTTTTTTTTTTACATATCAAAACATTCTGGGTCGAGTTTCTGAATTGCTTTAGGCCTGTAGTCCTATACCACAAGGATTAGGTGTCTGATGCTTGAATCATATAAAATATATGTATACTTTTTACACTATCTCTTAACAACACTTTGAGGGTGTCAGTACTGGTCATGTTTGGATCGAGCTCGATTTTAATTTGATCTTAACATAATAAATTTGAATTTGACTTTATTTTTTTTTTGGGTCATTTTGAGTTAACTTATTTTGACCCAAAAATTAATACTGTTCAAATTCGAGTCAATTTTTTTCATGCAGTGTTTCGTGTTGTCAAAAAATTTCTACCCTTAATGATGTATATTTGCCTCTAGTTATATTAGACTATTATAGATTTAAGGTTTATAGAAGTTATGTGAGTTGTGAGTGAGTGTCCAATAGATAGTTATTGTTAATTATTTTTTTATTTTTTTTTAAGAATGGGTTGAACTGGTCAACTCGAATCCTACTTTTTTTTTGTGTCATGTCAGGTTGACTCGTTTTTGACCAAAAATTAGTACAGTTCGGATTTGAGTAGGATTTTTCGTGCCAATTTTTGTATCGTGTCAAAAATTGACACATCGAAGCATACCTTAGTTAGTGCGGAGCCATAACTTTTTTTAGACGAGTTAAAATTTAATTTTTTTATGCAAAATAAAAAAAATTATTAAAATATTAAAAAATAAAAGGTATATCATAATATATAATTAGTAGGAGTTGCAGTAAATTATAGTCAATTAAATAATTTATTTTTTATGTTATATAATAATAGATACATAAAATTAGCACTAAAAAAATATATAATTAACAAATTATAATTAACCTATAACAAAAATTTAATAACTTAATAAGTATTAATATTATTTATGTATAAAATAAATTTATCTAAAAACTTAAGCAAATAAGAAGCTCAATTAAATACATCAAAATTTATAAGTGTTATACTAAAAGAAACATATAAAATAAATAAAATATGATTTAGAATTTTAAGCTTGAGACTATATTTAAAAATATATATTGATAAATAATATAAAATTGACTAATAAAAATAAAATTGAATGAAAAACTTAGAATATTAAAATTTTCATATAAAGAAAATTTTAAATAAATTATAAAAAAATTATTAAAATAAAATAATATTATATAAAATTATAATTTGAGTTGAAATAAAGTATCAAGCTATTTGTAAGCTTCTTTTTTTAATTTATTTTTATAATTGAGTCAAAAGTTAAATATTTAATTTTTTTGGATTATCATATTTAAGAAAAAAATTTATATAATATACTATTACAATTTTATTTGTGTTACTAATAGTTACCAAATACATGAAAAATGAGTGTATATTTAATCACTTTATTTACCATTCATGTTATTTTTATCCAAATATCTATTAAATATTGTTAATATATACAAAAATTAGATACAATATATTACTCTAAATAAAATATTTTTTTAATATTAAAAATATATATGTATTTAATTTTTTGTAAAAAAATTAACCTAAATTACAATCCCATACAGCAGCGTATCTTTCACTTTGCATGTTAATCCCGTGCAGCAGCGTATCTTTCACTTTGCATGTTTTTACTGTGATATCTCCATGTTCTTGTGATCACCTGGCTTCTAGATTCTGAATGATTCTTGGCCTTGCATGTACGTTTCATTTTGGGGTCAAGCTTACGTAATTGTCATGCCAAGTTATTTAAGAAGCTATATTCATAATTAATCTTATGCAAAATTCTTTTGTTCAAAATATGCTAATTGATTTTGTTAAACTTGATCGATCTTCATAATTAAAATCAATAAATAAGGGTTGTTTTATGGATCTAAACCAAACATTAAACTTGGTCCATGACCCATATAAAAACAAAAAAAATTTAAATTTGAGTCATTAAATTATAATTTTCTTAAAAAATGTCATAATTTGGATCAAGGGTCTAAGTAGTTTGGATGGCAAAATCATTTACAACTACTGTGTGAGGATTATGGGTTTTGTTGGATAGCAAAACACATGAGTTCAATGCTGAGACATGTCCTTTGATGTCGAACTCTCACCCACCACCATTCACTGACCTTAGATGGGTACAAATCTCTTTGAAGTTTGGGCTCTCCTAATTGCAGATGAATCGTAATGTATTGATATGTGACGATAATCATATCTCCTATTATTCTTCCGATGCTTTTTTAAAAAAAAAAAAAAAAAGAATTGCTTATTTTCAAACTTGAGGAATGAACGCATATAAATTAGTGAATCTTTATAATGTTGAAAACATCACGGGACTCCACAGCAATGATGTTCCCCTTTTTAATGGATCTTTATTTATTGCTAATTTCTCTTAGTTCCTTCCTCCTCTGGTGTCTAAAATATGCATTCATTTTTAACGTAATTTTATACGTAAGTCTTTTATTTTGTGTCAAATATTAAAATTATTTTAAAAATTAAAAAAATAATTAAATTTTCTACAAAGTATTAATACATGTTATATTATAATTAAAATTAATAAAAATATATAATAAATTTAAGTATTCTTAACATCTGAACACATTTTGCTATACTAAAATATTAAATTAACATTACTTCTGTTTCTCATCTCAAAAAATAAGGAAAAAAATACTCTTGGAGTTCTGTAGGTTAAGTTAGGAGTATATTTAAATTTATTATCTAGTATATTAAAAATTCACCAACTTTAAATAATATATCATCAGTCTATCATTCTTATTCTTATTAAATTTTAATTGTATATGAACATATATGAAGGGTAACTAATGTCCTTTTAACAATCTAAATAAATTTCTGCCATAGAAACCCATTAATAATTTCCTTTTAATTTTAGTAGCTAATTCGATTCAGAGTGCGGAATGAAGATGCATCTTTGACAGTCAAGTAATTAGTCTAACATGAATGATGTGCACATATTTAAATGTGTCCACGAGACGATCGAAGACAAATTTATTTTTTTTGAGATAAAATTCATTTCAAATATTTTGAGTGTCATTGGACATTGAATATTGAGTGAAGATAAGAAGTCTTGAAGAATGAGTTTTCTAGACTTGTCAAAGGAACGGGGTGATTGCTTTTTAGTATTTTTTTATTAATTTGTAAAATTATTATAATTTACTAAAATATCCTTGTATAATTTATCCCATTTTATTCTTGAACTATCTGTTTATTTTAATAAAAAATAGCCATAAAATTAATGAATGGTGTAATAGTATACTATTTTATAAAGTTACTGAACATCTAAAGTATAGGTAATGGACTTAAGTGTACTAATAATAGCTAAGATAAGTGAACCAATTTAACACCGCACCCCAAAAAATAATTGTATTATTAGATTTGTTAATCCTTTCTAAAACAAGTCATGTTTAATAGAGTATTTAAAAAATAAATAAATCATGTTTGTTATTGCCAAGGATGAAATTATTTTCGATATTGTAGACAAAATTCGTATTTTAGAGATTTCGATATCAATACATATTATTTAAGATAATGTCGATAGAATATCAATATTGAAAAAATATCAATAAAATATCAGTTAATAATATATATATTATTGGTAAAATGTCGAATATTATCAATAAAATATTGTTTATGATTAATTTTATTTATTTATAAAATAATTGACCATAAAATATCTTTATTTTATTCTATTAATCATAAAATTTGTTAGTTTAAATAGTTCCTTTAAATATTTTAACTACTTATTCTATAAATTTTTTATAAATATAAAATATATTTATATTTATATGTAATAAATAAGAAAAATATTTATATATTTATATTTCATGTAATATCTAACATGAAATATATTTAAATTTTTTCCTAATATATCTATATTTATATGAATTTTTTTATAATATTTTTGTCTCCAAAAAAATATTTTTGACATATTCGTGAAATTTAAGTATAGATATTTTGAGCAATGTTGATGTTTCAAACCTTGGTTATATAATTAATAGCAATATGAATGAACTAACTTTATTTATTTTCTAGAAAATATTTTTGAATTCCCCATTCTTTGGTAAAGGTTAGTGTTGTTGACATTAATGGGTTCAATGATTTAGAAATGATATCCTCCAAATCAGATTCTTGGTGTTTCAGCCAAAATAAGTTAATTTGATTTTGAGTTTTATTTTATGGATGCTTATGGAGGTTGTCTGCTTTTCATGTCACAAAAACCAAAATATTGAATTCAAAGCTGGAATATAATTTGGTTATTGCAGGGTATCTCAAAGCTTGGGACATCTCTATTGATCTGCTTAATGCCCTTAAGCATGAGATGTTGAGATGGGCAGCCGAGTTTTGGAGGAAAAAGGGTACTTGAGGTAACTCCATTGAAAAATAATGATTTCATTGCATATCTTTCACGACTTACTAATCATTATCCTCTTCCCAGCAGGTGCATTTGTATTGTTAAGCAATTTAAATGTCATTTGCAATTCTGTTTCAAGGATAATGTCATTTTCTCAGCGTGGTACAAGGGCTGTCTGTGTGTTGTCAACTAATGCAGCTATATCTAATGTTACTATCCAACAGGCCACTACATCCGGTGGATCTGTGACATATGAGGTTTGTGGATCTGTTGATGACACATTCCTTGATTCTGGGATGAAACAATAACTTGTTGATTTTTTTTGTTCAACTTTTGCGAAAAACCCTTGTGTGCATCCAGATGTATATAGTTCCAGCTTTTGGAATAGCTACCGCAAGTTCAAACACATGCTAATGCATACAAACATACAAGCTTTTTAAGTTTGTGCTTTGTTAGTTAAGGTAATTTTATCTCTAGTGAAATGATGTTTGTAGAATGTAGAGTAATGACTTTCTGTTGAATCATTATGCAAATTCATTTGTGGATTTAAAATTTTTTGTTTTTCCCTTAAGTTTCATAACCTTTAACTTGTAATAAACTTGTGGGTATGTTGTGGAATTGCAAGCTGATTTCATATCTGTTCTGTGTGAAGTCTGTGCTGAGGTAGCTGTCATGGTTGTGTCAACATTGTTTGACATGAATAGAAGAATTAGTGTAGTCAAAAACTGAAAGGTAATGATAAGAGAAGATGGTTTAGGTTTGAGAGAATTTAAGATTCCATCTTTTGAGATACACGTGGGTTAGAGTGCTTTTCATGGATGTATTGACGAAGGACTTGAGTTTTATTGAGGTCATTATTGTCCAGTTGGTGTCATTATTGACTATTGGGTGTTTCTCATGAATTCAGTTTCTTTGTTTATTATTCATTCTTTTATTATATGTGATGTGTACAGGTAGAAATGACAACGTATTGGTTTGAGCCAGATTTAATCTGACTCGATCTGTTTTGACCGCAGTTCAAATTGAATTGAATTATTTCAAACAAAATAAAATTAGTTCAGTTCAACTAATATCCGCATATAAAAAAATCGAATTGTTAACCTTTTTTTTTTTGTTCCCCAAATGAAAACAAATAGTACAATTTTTTATGTAATTAAAATTTTTAGTAAATAAGCGGATACTCGAATGGTGCCTCGAATTGAACTATTTTAAATAAAATAAATAATATTTCGATATATTTTTAATCCATTTCATCCCGATTCGATCTGACCCAAATGGGTTGAGTACTCGTAAGTACCCGAATTATCGTGTTAAATTGCCATCCTTAGGACAGGATAGTGGAAGACATTGGGTTGAAAGCAGTGGAACATTGCTATGTTCTAATACTCTTCTAACTAGCATTATTGAAATATGGTGATTCTACTGTTGCAAAGCAATTTATTGTCTCTGGCACAAACTTCTTTCAACTGCTTTGGAGGATATGGTATGCATGAAATATACATGGGAGTTTCAAGTTTCTTCACTCTCTTATATAAGGATATGCTAATTATTAGTAAGTTTAGAAAATAAGTTTGTCAAGAACATAGTTTCAAGTTTCTTCACTCTTATATAAGGATATGCTAATTATTAGTAAGTTTAGAAAATAAGTTTGTCAAGAACATAGATATTAAGAATGACTCTAAATTTTGTAATTAATTATTAGTGATAAATATATTTAAGTACAATTTTATTGAAATATTAAGTGTCATTTTTTTTATTTATAAAAGAAAGTATGTAGTGTTACTTAAATAATATTATTGATCATTAGTTTTGAATATATTTTGATAAATTTGAGAATAAAAAATATTTTATTGTGATATTTTAATAGAAAATTTTGATTTTATTTGAATATGTACTCATTATCATAAAATTCTAAAATAATTATAACTATGCCATTAATTTTTTTTTTTTAAAGAATAATCTTTTAGAACAGTTAAAAAGAAGTTTATAATCATTTTTTAAGACAGTTGTTTATCTTTTAAAAATAGTTGTGTTTTATTTTTTGAAAGGGTTCCAAAAAATTGTACCTTTTAGGACGATCACATATGGAGATGATGGTAACAAAAAACAAAAAAAAAAACGTTTCTAAAGACTTTTTGGGACAATTAAGCAGTGTTGCCTTCTAAAAATAGATAAATAATCTGTCATAAGTAAAAACACCTTAATTTTTCCTTTTTACATTAGAAAATCTTAATTTAAAACATATTACACATAAATGTATTTATAATAGTCAAATAAATTTTTCTACTGCAAGACTAAATTCCTTGCACTGTTTTCTGTAAAATCATATGAATTGCCTAAAAGCAGTCACTCTAATTCCATGGAATTCCGCACATCAATCTCCACAGCAAGAAAGACTAAAAAAGGCTTCAATCAAATTAATGGCATCCATTCTTCTCATAGTCCTAATTGAATCAAGTAACGTTATTTCCTCTCTTTGACAGCTCCAAATCACTTATATTATTTTTGATGTATATTGTACGTATCACTATTAAATAATAAATAAATATACAAAAATTTTACTTTTTAAGTAACTTTGCTTTCTACTTTAATATTAGTAGTACACTAGCTAGTATATTAAAAGTAGTAAAAACAAAATTTAGACTCCACCTCTAAACTATCATTTTAAATTATGAATTATACTAAGTGAAATGGTGCTTTTTACCAATTACATTGGTTGCTATATTTTAATCACATATCAAGTAATTGTATATATATTTTTAAAAAATATATTATATTTCGTTCGAGCTCTTCAATACAATATTGCTAAAAGATTGAAAATAAAATAAATTTTTTTTTTGCTAAAGGAAATGAAAATAAAATAATTTGGTTGCATGTATGATAACGGAAGTGAATGGTGTGAAGGAATCACTTATATGCCAAATCGACGGTGATTGCTTACTTTATTGTGATGTTTGTCCTGGCCAGTGCTATAACAACTTGTGTAAATGTAATGAATGCACGCGACCACAGGGCCCGCCTCTAGCTCCATCCCCTACACCTCTTTGTGCAGTTGATGAAGATTGTAACAATGAGTGTCCTAGGGATTGTACTTCTAGACAATGTCTTGATGGCATGTGCTTGTGCTAGCTGTCTCTACCACTTCTAGTAGTACTATAAAATAATCTGAAAACAAGCAGGAGTAAATTACAAAAGAAAATAAGGCTTTGTGCGTTTTCTCTATGATGAACTTTTGTTCTGGAGTTATTAATTTTTTTTTTATAACAAATATGGAATATATATCTTAATTACAATATCAAACAACAATTACTTTAAAAAATACATCATAACTTTAAAATCAGACACACAAACAGCTGTAGCCCCAATGAACCTGCAAGCGAATATACATGAACAACAATAGCTTCATATTATAACTCACTTTAATACTTGATTCAATAATTTAAAATAATAAAAATTTTAAAACAACAAAAATTAAACAACCATTACATTCAAAAAATCTACCCTTCCCATTGATCAAAGGGAGTTGCCGAAAATAACTTAGTGCCATCACCAGACTACCAGCGTTAGCCAAAAATTTCAACCAAGAGACACTACCAAAAATCGATAAAGAAAGAGCTTTCAGGCATCGAAAAGAAACAACAACTTTGAACAATAACGACTCATTACCGTGGATCACAAAAACCAACACCCCATGCCACAAAAAAGCAAGCATTGCCAGAGGAAAAAATGAAAAAATCGACCAAAGCAAGTGCCAACAGAGAAAACACAAAAAAATTGAAAACTTTGACTAAGGAAAGGGAAAAGTATACAGGAAAGAGGGAGAGAGAACTAGCGGCCAATAAGATACTATACGGCCCGCCGACGACCACCAAGAGGAATAACTTTCAAACCCTAATTTAAGGGAGAGACAAGAGAAAAAAAGTGAAGAGAGAGCAATAAGAATTTTCTTGTTTTGGAGTCATTAATTGCCATCAAATTTAGTATTTGATTTTGGTATAACATCAATTTTAGTATTTGAAAAAGTATTTTTAATAATTGGAGGATGAATAACGAGTTGTGTTTTAATAACATGCAATTTATTTAAAAATATAAAAAATTGATATTAAATTTTAATTATGAGTGCGTGAATTGTTTTTATTTAAAATAAATTATCTACGGGATAAATAACAAACTTGGGAAATTGCCAAGTCTGTTTAGTTTGGTCACATGAAAATTACTTTGGAACCAAAAAAAAAAAAGTGCACCTTTTTCCTTCGGCCCAAGAACATATTTATTACTTCTGCACAAATTTCGTAGTTATTCCTTAAAAAGTACTTCTATTGAAAGCACTTCTACGTGTGTGAAGTTGGATGAGTAGAAGGTAAAATGAAGATATGGGCTGTCCTCTCCGAAGAGATTGGGTTAGTAACTTCTCTAGTTCAGCCATAAAAGTGAGAGCATGTAAGTTAAACGAGAAGAGTGCAAAAATAGAAACCACCTTTGTATTATGAATAACTCCATTCATCATATTTTAATATATATTACAGTTTATGTAACACATAATCTAATTAATATATGATAGATTTTATGTATTCATAATTTTATATTTAATTAATAATTAATATATTATTTAATATATATTATAATTTAATACATTTAAAATTACTCTTATATTTAAAAAAAAATTTATCACAATTTAATACATATTATAATTTATTTAATATAATTGAATTAATTTTCTATTAATAACAAGTTTTATCATTTATTTTTTTATTTAATATTTTATTTATATATTAAATTAATAATTAATATATTATTTAATTCATGTTACAAATGCACATGCAGCAATACTCTTTATAAAGAGGAAGGGAAGAAAAAAAAAATCTAATATTTTAAGTATATGTTTGATTAATAATTAATATATTATTTAATAGCGCATGTGACAATACTCTTTATAAAGAGGAAGGGAAGCAAAACAAAGTACGGGAGAGGGAGGAAAAAAAAAAAAAATGGGGCGAGAGGTATCAGAGAGCTGCGTTGATAGTCTACTGACGGAGATGGTGTCAACTTATTGTAATCGGTTCTATGCCAATAAGCCTGAACTTGCTGCCCGTAGGATCGAGGCCATTGGCTACCAGGTTGGTCATCAGCTCTCCGAACGGTACATCTCCACCTCTCTACATCGTATCTCCATCCTTTAAGTTTTTTCTGTTTTTTTTTTTTTTTTTCCCGATTTCCCAATCAATTCTTCAGTATATTTTGTTGTAAATTTCTGGATCTGAAGTTGGGGTTTTAGATCCGAAGTAGTGGGTTGATGCAATGTTTTACAGTTTTAGAAGCTGTACAATAATTGACTTTTTGTAAAGAAAAAAAAATTTCTTAAGCATGATCTGTGTTTTTGGTTACCGAGAAAATGTGGGAATTGAAATATTATAATTTTCGAACTTTTCCCTTTGGATGTTTGGAAAATCAGAAATTAGTCTACTCATCTGGGAAAATCAATTGGGTGCTCAGATTATCAATTTTTGTGTTGGTGTATGCGTTTGGAAGCAATTAAGGTGTAAACGAGTTCATACTTCTTATCTTATTTAGTCTTCGTTGTTAACCATTGTATATATAATATTTGCCTTATACTTTGTGGGTTTTTGTCAATAAAACTGCAATAGATGAATAAAAATGCTATAACATGGAATAGTTTCTTTCTCCTTTCTTCGAAAGGTCACATCATAATTTTCAATTTTACGAATTGAAATCTACGGAAGAGATCGTGTACATTTATGTGCAAATTTAGGTGCTTATATATGCTCAAATGTGTAGCTGTGTGTTGTCATATTTAGTAGAGAATATATGCCAAGACTTGATACTTTTCAGGTACACGATAGATCGGCCTCGGTTTAGTGATCATCTAGAGGCAATTAAATTCATTTGCAAGGACTTCTGGTCTGAGCTCTTCAAGAAGCAGATAGATAACTTAAAGACTAATCATAGAGTAAGTTATACAATTAACATCATAGGTAGATTGTCTTTCTCTGAATTTTTGACGGTGGCCTTTGCTCATCTTTTAGGGTACCTTTGTATTGCAAGATAATCGATTTCGTTGGCTATCAAGGATGTCAATTGATCCATCTGAAAATGGAAATGCTACTCATGATAATGCCGAGGCTTTAACTGAGAGTAAGACGGCACATATAATGAGCATGCACCTCTACTTCCCTTGTGGAATCATAAGAGGCGCACTTTCAAACTTGGGGATTCCTTGTGCAGTATCTGCTGATATATCCAGCCTGCCAGCATGTAAGTTTTCAAATGCTTTAGTTTTGAATGCCATCTCAAAGCACATAAAAGTACATTTTCGAGTACTTTTTGACAAGTTACTGCTTTCTTTGGGGTTACAAGATTTATAAGGTGTGATGGTAGTTAAATTTGGCTTGCTGTTAAGATGCCTACACTTGAACTCATTCTTTGTTAAAAATCACATATGTGCTATGTCTATCATTGTAACTCTCATCATTTAAAATTATTGAACAGGTTCATTTGTGATTCGGATAAAGGCCTGATCACTGTTTTTTACCAGAGAATTGGATCAAAGAAATCATCAAATTAAGGCTTGAACATTGGACTTGAACCATTCTTCCCTAAGGATGTCTACTTGATTTGATAATTTGATTGTAACATTTGAATTTTGAACTCAAATAAAGGTTTTGGACCTCTGATGATCAGCACCTTGAGGCTTGTATCTTTACCTTTTTAAGGTTGTTTGTTGGTAGTTGGGCCAACGATGGCCATTTTTGTTTTCTTTTTAATTGTCAGATAAGTTCTCACTACCTATAATTGGTATTTCTGGAGTAAATGTATTGAAGAAGTATTGCAGATTTTTCATGAATGAAATTGCCACAGAATTATTTATCAATATCAACACTGCTTTCTGCTTGGACAAGAAAGTTATTTGGTCACCAACTGTAGGGCAAGCAAAATTTAACAATCCTTTAATTTAATTAATTATTTAAACGTATAATTTTTTATTCTTAAATTTCAAATTTATCAGCCATATATAGTCCTTTAATTCTTTCAAAAATGAAGTTAGTTTGGAACAAAGTAGATATGCTTCCATTATTTATTTTCATTTTATGCAATTCTAATGTGCTTCAAAATTATGTTAATTTAAAAAAATTCATAAAGAGGTGTCTAATTTGTACACTCCCTTTTTTATGAACCAAAAGTCAATACTCATCACTCATGCATGGTTACAAGTTACAGCAATCTTTCCATTACCCGTGTCTACACCATACGTTTTGTAAATGTATATCTTCAATACTACAAAAGTTGGAAGAAAAAAAGATCATCATAGAGACTTCAGTATACATAATATATTTAAGTACTCATTAATTATATGCACATGAAAATCTTATTTTATTTCAATAAAATAAGTTACAGGTAATACTGTATCCATTTTCTTTCTCAATATTATATGTTTATTCTAATTTGCACCAAAAAGTCCAAATGAAAAACTTTTTTCTTATTATATGTTTATGCTGGGAAAATCCTGTATAGTATAGTACTCAAACTTTAGCTCTCGAGCCTATACGAAGAGTTGTGGCACCTTCTCGACCAACCCATTGTGGCATTGTGGGTAAAAATGAAAAACTTGGACAGCCAATTAATGATGAACACAGCTCCTCTCACTGTCCTAGTCAAAATGAAACGCAAATAATTTAGTTGGCAAATATGTTAATGAAAATTTCAATTTTGTTCTTAAAACAATTAATATTAAAATTAGCGATATTCCAATTACCAACCAACAAACTTTGTAATTAATAATATAAAGAAGAAAAAGAAAATCTCGCAAACACAAGCAATAGACTTTCCTTAACAGTCTCTTCAAACAATATTATTAGTTGTTGGCATTTTGTTCAAGGGAGTGACATATTCAATATATAATGAAGTAACGTCTAGTGTTCACATGGGAAGCCTTCCAGTACTCCTCCAAATCGTCTATTTTCGTTTCAATTTTTTTTTAATTCTAATAGATTAATTTATAGTATTCTTATGTATGTTTTGCTCAATTAAATTGTGTGTGTGTGTGTGGCTAAAATACTTTGTTTTAGTATTTCCTTAATCATTTTTTGTGTTTCCTCTTTAAAATTTCAAAGAGTAAAGAGCATTTCAATTTGGCCCATTTATCTTTCAATGTATGTGTTGAGAAGTGAGAGATCTCCTCCATGTTGTATGCAAGTCCTGGATTTATTAGAAGGTATACCTTGTTTTAAAAAAAATATGCATTTAAGTTTAATTTAAAAGATGTTGTAACCGAAATATGTTAAATTACTTATCTGATCGATTTGTAAGATGAGTAAAATATCAAAATAATAAATATTATTAAAATAAATACGTGTTACAAAAATAATATATTATTTATTATTTGGCTTAGACAAGAAACTCATTTATATCATTTAAAAAATTAGATCTCAAATGTGTAACTTTTAATAAATTCAGGTATTATGTGTGCCTTTATAAAATCAAAGAGAACCATGGTGCACAAACACATTAATAATGCACTTTATTCCTTAGTCATACAACAAAAAGTGTACTTTTATCAATTATTCTTGACTGCATTTGAAAACTAATGTGCCCAAATTAAAAACTGACTAAAGTAGACTTTTTAAAAGCAAAGTGACTTGTAGGTATTTTTCCAACTTTAAAATTTTATTTTTCTGAATATCTTCATGTATATTGGTTCCAAGGGTAAAGAAATGTTCATTTTGCTACATTAATTTGACTCATGTAGCACATAGGTAAGTGAATCTAAAGGATCACTTTTCTTGGAATTAATTCTTTCAGAAATTTACTCTATGCTTCTTTTAAAGCAGATATGACTCATTTTGTTCTTGTTGTGTTACTCTAGTTTACTATGTCTAATCTTCAAACAAGCCTTAGTGGAGTTATAAGCAGTCCTACACTGCTATGCACTCCATTAATGGGAACTACAGTTGATGAAATGCTGATTGAAATGTACAAAGCAGAGGAGATTGGTGCTGACCTGGTTGGGATTCGACTTGACTGTTTTAGAAACTTCAGTCCTTACCAAGATCTTCAAATTCTCATCAAGAAATGTCCTTTGCCAATTCTTGTACACTTACAGGTAATAAATATATAATTGAGTCTCCATGTTTGAAAGAAAATAAAAATCTACTTTTTTTTTTTTTTAAGTTTTGTTTTTCATTTTTCTTAGGGAAATTGAAAATGTTGTCTTCTTTTAATTTACAGGCCAGTTTGGGAGGGAGGTCAGTATGATGGTGATGAAACCAAACGTCGAAATGCACTTTGCTTAGCAATGGAACTAGGAGCTAGTTATGTTGATATTGAGCTGGAGGTACTAACTATGATGTATAATCTTTCTATTAGTACATACAAACCACACAATAATATACCCTTATGGACATGGCCTCAAACATGCACTGCTAAAGTGTCTACTTAGAACATATGCCATAGTGCGATATGGAAATTAGTTAGAAGTCTTAGGATGGATTTGTTTGTTTATGCTTCTGTTAACAATGGTTTAAAAAAGTACTTTTAGAAAGAATAAAAACGATTTAGAAAAAAGCATTTTATACATTATCTTCCATTAGCCAGCACAAAATGTGCTTTTCTAGACCTGAAAGCAACTATAACAATTTTTTTCATATATAGTCTTGAAGCACTTGTTTGCTATTAGAAGCGTTTTTATAGAATCCTAAAGGCTGAAAACAAACAGACCCAGATATCTAAAATTCTGCATAATTATAACTTCTTCTTTTTTTAAACTTAATGCTAAGCATGTTATAGTGACAAGTTGCAACATATTTATAAATATTCACATTTTTTGCAGGTTGCTCATGATTTCATCAATTCGATTGAATCAAAGAAGCCAGAAAACTTTAAAGTAATTGTTTCCTCACACAATTTTGATAACACTCCATCCACAGAGGACCTTGGAAATCTTGTGGCTAAGATTCAGGCAACTGGGGCTGACATTGTAAAGATTGCCACTACTGCATTAGACATTACAGATTGTGCTCGAATTTTCCAGATAACAGCGCATTCGCGTGTATGCATAAATGAAACTCAACTTTAGAATTTGTTTAAGATTAAAGTAGGATCTGTTTATGGCTTTTAAGTTATTAAAAATACTCAGGTACCTACAATAGGAATTACAATGGGTGAAAGAGGTCTAATTTCAAGGTTGCTTAGTCCCAAATTTGGTGGTTATCTGACTTATGGTGCCTTAGAAGGTGGTGTTATATCAGCACCTGGACAACCAACAGCAAAAGATTTATTGGATTTATATAACTTCAGGCTTATTAGACCTGACACCAAAGTATATGGGATTATTGGAAAGCCTGTTGTTCATAGCAAGAGTCCTCTACTATTCAATGCAGCATTGAAATCTGTTGGCCTTAATGCAGTTGATGTGCATTTTCTAGTGGACGATGTTGAAAAGTTCTTCAACACCTTTTCTTCCCCTGATTTTTCTGGATGCAGGTACATTTTTCAAATATATTTTCGATATATCACTTGAACTTGTTAGTACGCATATCTTTTAGTTCAGAAGAATAACACAATTTGATTTTGAAATATATATAGCTGCACAATTCCTCGTAAAGAAGCTGCACTTAAATGTATGGATGAAATTGATCCAATTGCCAAGGTATTTGTTCGTTTCTTCACTATGCAAATTCACTTAATCTTTCCATTTCTTGATCTGAATTTGATAACTTTGTCACTTGATTCCTACAGAAAATTGGAGCTATTAACAATATTGTTAGGAGGCCTGATGGGAGTTTAACTGCTTTTAACACAGACTACATTGGTGCTATCTCTGCAATTGAGGACGGACTACGACATTCTAAAATCTCCTACATGTCATAATAATTTTGTTTAAACAATGTTTTTAAAGGTTTTTCTGACATAGTTTTCGCCTTTTGCAGGCTTGAATGGTTCGGTTGCTGGAACTGGCTCACCCTTAGCAGGTAAAATGTTTGTGGTTTTGGGAACTGGAGGTGCTGGCAAGTCACTTGCTTATGGTGCTGCACAAAAAGGAGCAAGAGTTGTAGTTGCCAATCAAAAATTTGGTAATACCAGTGCGCTAATTGTTGAATTTGAACTAAAAAACTACCATTTTTTAAGGCTAAAGTAGGATTCAAAAAGCAGGCTATAGTTCCGAATTCTTTTGAAATTCCAACTCAAGCATGTTATATAAGTGTCCTAATAACCTTGAGAGGAGTTTTATGCATATTTCAGATGTTTGAAATTTCTGAAATTGTGCACGGTGGTTTTTAGACTAGCCCTAAAATTTTTGGTTACAACAGAAGGAGCTAAAGAACTTGCTGAAAAAGTTGGAGGACAAGCAATGACACTAGCCAAGGTAGAAAATTTCCACCCAGAATAAGGAATGCTTCTAGCAAATACCACTTCTGTGGGAATGAAACCAAGAATTGATGACAATCCATTATTTAAGGTCTGTATACCCATGTTTACATTATGGAAGTGGAAGACATGACATGCTAAAGAATTGAATGGGTCTTTTCAGGAAGCTCTGAAGCACTACTGCTTTGTCTTTTATGCAATCTATACTCCTAAAGAAACTACACCATTGAGAGAGGCTAAAGAAACAGGAGCTTTTATTGTATTTGGTACAGAAATGCTAATCAGACATGGTATTTGTTACAACAATCACTAATTCAACCTAGCCCCAGCTTTCTAAAACAACTCCACTCAAAGATTGAAAACAGTTTAATCATTCAAGAAAGAAAAACTATAAAACAGAAAAGTAAAGAAAAACAACACCAGAGTTTAATGTGGTTCTTCCTCCAATGTGGAGGCTTACATCCACGGGAACCACCTCAGTTCCAATCCACTAGCAATAATCTGAATCTTTACAAGATGACACGATACAAAGCTTCACACCAGAATCTCAGGAACGAAGCAACAACAAGGGTCTCAATTCTATCTATCTACAAGAAGTCTATCAGCAAATACAAGAACTGAACTACTCCAGAATACACGCTGATTTACAATTATGATCTCAATAATAATGTGTAGACTTTGCTAGGACTATAACTCTATATACATAGGGCCCGAGATATTAGTCCAATGCTCCTGCACACTGGAGATCAAGACTGCATATGTATATCTGTTTTAATACTCCTCTGTGTAACTGCACATGCCACTTGCCACCTTGCAGATATATCATATTTGATGTCACATGATCCACAGTATTGAACAATACAAAAATTTCACTGGTTTACAAGATAAAAGTATTACCAAATTTACAAACCTAATCTTATCTAATTCTTCAATCTCAGCTTATATCTTACCCTTTGTTTTGAACTCAATTACAGCTCCTGAAGATTTGTTTAGGCAGCTCATGGAACAACATGCTTGAAGTTGAAGGAGATATATGCAGATATGTCTTACTGTCGTAGCTGAATATCTATGTTTCCTAGTTGTAGCTTCTTCTTCTTTTTCCTGAATTATGTGATAACCTCTTGAACTTTCAGATTTATGAATAAACCTTCTTCATTTCACAAAGAAATATTAAATGGCTCTTTTGCCTTTACAAATCTAAGAACAAGAAACGACTATTAACAATATTGGAACACATTGGTATCCTTATTTTAAATTGGGACATATTTATGTACTTATTATTATACTATAGAACAGCTTAGTCCAATTTACCATATTTTAAATAAATACTCATTATATTAATATATTTTTTAATGTTAATGATTATTAACAAAATGTAAAGAAGTATTGTTGATTATTTTAACTTTTTATATCTCTATTTGTAACATTCATGTGTGTGAAAGATGCCGATGGATATTAAATAAGCTACTTGTATTAAAAAAACATTAAAATAATGAGTCTTTGATTTAAAATACGGTAAGTTAGATTAGTAAGAAGACAAATGTGTTCTAATTTAAAGTAAAATACTTAATATGTCTTCAAAGATAACTAACCCCTATTACCACCCTACTAGTACTTAGTGGCATTATTGCTAGAATTTAACCAAGTCACTGTAGTTAACTTTACGCTAATCTTGTATATGATGCCAAACTTTCACGAACCAACATTTGTAGGCAAATCAATATCTTTCAGTTGCTGAATGTCTTCTGGGGTTGCCATTATGAGCAACACTGTAGGCACTGTGCAGACTCGATTCCTTGACATCCTTCCCTGTGCTCATAGTAGGATTGGAAATTTGAGCCAGTACTATTTTGGCCCGGAACTCAGTATGTTGCATTAAGAGTTGCTCCATTGCTAACACCATTCGACAGATTCTTCTTAAAATGTCTGTGTCATTGACGCCTAAAAAAATTTGTTCCCACTTGAACTGTTATCTTTAGCCTTCACAGGGAGACCATGAGTAGCAAAGTACAAACTGAAGCCAACTAGTAGAATTTTAACGCGCAGAGGTATACTGTGCCAACTGCCAACAAAATATTCAAGTATGATTCGCCTAATATTTGAATGCAGGAAGAATCATAAGGAGGTGGTCATGAATCGGTGCATAATCTTCTTCAAGATCTTGTCTGAGTATTCTATTACAGAGCACAAGGCATTAAAGAAGTGCAACAAAGTGAGAAGCAGAAAACTTAAAGTAATATTTGGGGCATTCCGAGAATTGAACTCGGGACCTCTCGCACCCTAAGCGAGAATCATACCACTAGACCAAATGCCCTTTAATTTTTCAAGGGCAAAATTTATTTTGTATTCTGATTGTTTACTACTAATGAATCAAAATATCCCCTTCAGTTAATCCCTTATTATTTTACTTCATTTCTCACACTTCTATCAAATTCATTTAGTTGATCTCTTTATGGATAGTTGTATTTTTTAAAAAAATAATTGTACTAATTTTATATTTTATTAGCTTAGAGTATCACATTATTACTTATTCCGAAAGCAACTAATAATTTCTCATTTTTCATATCTAGATTCATTAGTCTCGATATCCTTCTCCAATCTTTGTCGCCCATTTTTAGAAAGAAAGACTTCTAATTTATCTTATATCGTATATGCATCTTCTCTCGCTCTTTTTTTCTTGGTTTAATTATATGAAATAACCGTACTTCATGCATAAAGTTTCACTTTTAATCCCTTTAGAAAGAAAAAATACATATGTTCATTTTTTTTATAAAAAAAATGAACATATATATTTTAATGTTAGTAAAAAATGAACATATGTTTGTTTATTGAGAGGGATTAAAATGTAACATATGCATTTTTCCTTTTTTTTATATGTGAGGAGTGACGATTGGGTTCTCTATGTATGAGCATACGTTGTTCAATAAAATGATTCTTAGAATTGTTTTTCCTTTCCTTTTTTTCGTTTCTCTTTATTCTCAGGCGAAAGGATCACAAGTAGAATGTATAAATCTTCAAGGCTGTTTGGATAAGATTTTGGATTTTTGAAGAAAGTGGAAGAGAATGTTTAATCTTGTGCTTAGGAAGGTTTTTCAGTAGAGGCGTTATTTGTATGAAGGTGAGAAACTGATGCATTGTCTGTATGTGCCCGCAATTGCTTTCCATAAAGGATAAGTATCTCCATCCCCTTAATTTCTATATCCGAGTTTTCTAATAATATATGTTTATACATTTTTTTCCCTAAAGTATTGTGTGTTTATATTCTGAACAATTTTATTATACTTGTATTGAGCACTGTTATGCTTGTTATGGAAGAAGTGAAGAATCTGTTACTTACCTTCTTAGAAATGCATTGAAGAGATAGAACAACTTATGGAAGAACGTCAATAATAGATTCTATGATAATTCCACTTCTGCAAATCACAATTGATAAATTGGAATTAATATGCTTCTTGTCAATAATTTTCGCATCGAAATCAACTCGTTTATTATAATCATGCTGAACTGTAGGTTCATTTTTCTCCTTGGAGCTTTTTCGGGGTAGAAGATTTCCACGATGATGACAATAGCTGGCCATACACTTACCAGAAGGAGAAAAAGTCGAAGATTTCCTCGATGATATCAATAGCCGGCCATACAATTAGCCGTCTTCGTGTTTTGTTTTGACAAGTTAACATATATAATAATAGGAAATAACAATATTTACAAGAATCGTTTTATGACTAAATTTCTTATCATTGTCGTGTCACCTTGGCACCCCTATTTATATGATCAGGATATTACAATGCATTCCATTGTTCTCGCCCAAACAGCAAAAAGTAGGATGGAATAGAACACCACCACTTCAGCAACAGAAAGAAAAGACATGCCATATGAACAATGAGTAAAAAGTAGGATGATGAACAATTTCATATAACAAAAAGTATCCGAATACATTCAGGGGGTCAAGACATGATTAAGCATTGAAACACTATTACTCAGTGAGATATTGAAAAAAGCTTATAAGTAGCATCTAAGTGTCACAAAGTAGAGCTCAATTAGTAAACTGTAGTACCAAAAAAGCAGGAAGTACCAACAAAATTGATAAATAAACCAAGCAACTCAACGTGCTTTAGCAGCATGTGCAATAGAGGCCGCGGCAACTATTGTCACAGCTGATGATACCAAAGTCCAGAAGCTCTTCTTCTTCTGTGCTTCAGCTTCTGAATGCTGCAGAAGCTCAACTTGTTGCTGCATTTCTTCAACCATCTTCTCCTTGTTTCTAAAAGCAACTCTTATGGCATCCATCTCTGCGACATGTGGTTGAATTTCTTCATCAAGTTTACGCTCATTCACGATTTCTACTTCTCTAATGTTATTATGGTCAGACTGAGAAGAAACCATTATTGAAGTTTGCTTCAAAATGGCTAATACTCTCTCCGAGCTTATGCCTACAGATTCAAATTTGGCCTTCCATTCATCTATTTTTCTTTGCAACTCAAAGATTTTCTTCTGGGCAGTATCATTTTCCATAAACGATGTTTTCAAACGACTCTCAGTAACTTTACTCTTTTCAATTAAGTTCTCACGCTCACTCTTCATTTTGTGCAACTCTTCCACAATTTCTTCAATCCTTTTCTCCTTTTCTGAAACAACTAGCATCAATTTTCCAACTTTGTTTTGCTCCTCATTAAAAGCATTTTGAGTCTCAATCCTTTCACTGCTTACACTCGCAAAAGCTTCCTCGTAATGACCAACTTGAGAAAGCAATTCTTTATTCTTCTTTTCTTGATCACTGCATGAGTTTCTCAATGTGAACACCATGTCCCTCAATTCCCTCACTTCATTACCTAGTTCAACAATTCGTTTCTCTTGACTAGCTTTTGCCTCCTCAATTTCATTTTTCTGTAGAACTAAATTTTCCATCCTTCGCTGCTGATCATCTTTTTTCCAAGTAACCATATCTAAAAGTTTCTTTATTCCATCCCTTTCCTCCTCTAACATCTTAATACTTTGTTCGTTTTCTCTTTTCACTCCCACAAGTGACTTAATCTCCATCTCCATATCTCTAGTGCTCTGAAAAATATACTCCTCCAACTCCAAGTTCTTAGCTTGTAATGTTTTGGTTCCTGTTCTCAGCTCCGTAACAATCTTATTCAGTTGCTCCATATCTTTATCCGACTTACTAGCCTTTACTTCTAGTGAATTTTTCTCCATCTTAATCTCATTCTTCTCTTTTAAAACTCCTTCAATTTCTCTCTTCAAATTCCCAACCATTTTCTCCAAATCCACAATTTTAATCTGGTCGAACTCTTTTTCCCTCATGACAGCCTCAATTATTGTTTCTTTCTCAACATTTTCCTTCACAAACCTTTTACATTCCACTCTCAGTTTTTCAATCTCTTCCATAAAAAAGCTCTCTCCTTTCTCCATTTCTCCCACTTTGCACCTCAACCCATTTGCCTCCTGAAGGGCTTCATCAAAATCCGTCTTCACCTTATCACATTCTTTCTTCAACAAGTTCCTCTCCTGGTTCACTCTTTTCAATTTAACGCTCTCGTTTTCAAGATAACCAATTAGCTCATTCAATTTCTGTTTGAGAGACTCAATTTCATCTTCTCTCTC
This sequence comes from Elaeagnus macrophylla, assembly GCA_029378325.1. Classification (NCBI taxonomy): domain Eukaryota; kingdom Viridiplantae; phylum Streptophyta; class Magnoliopsida; order Rosales; family Elaeagnaceae; genus Elaeagnus; species Elaeagnus macrophylla. The sequence goes on along the minus strand of CM055641.1, from coordinate 30,123,177 downwards.
TCTCTTCAACATCTCAATTTCAACCTTTCCTCTCACCAACCCTTCTAATCGAATATCCATTTGGCTCATTTGAGTCTCCAGGAAAGCAAATAACACCCCTCTCTCCAACTCCAACTCTGCAGTTAGTTCAATCGCTTTTTTCATATCAGTGTCCATAGACTTCTTCTCTATGAGAGAACGGGTCAACTCGACCTCCACAGCTTCTTTAGCATGCACTAAAGAATCAATTTGTTGCCTCCGCTCAAAGGTCTCTTTGAGAAGCAGAGAGTTGAGAGACTTGAGGTTCTGAAGCTTCTCCGAGGGCTCTTCCATGCGTTTGGCGTTGTCGGTTCTGCTAAGTATCTGGGTACTGTTGTCTTGATTTTGAGGTTCTTTTTCTTGGTGGGTCACCTTCTTTCTAGCCATTTCGAGGTGGTGGACTAATAATTGAAAAGTGAAATTGGGGAATGGATGATTAGGACTTTGCTTAGGGTTTTTATGGTGGGAATTTTTTTTAATTAGTTTTGTAAATATTTAATAAATAATAATAAAAATAATATAATTAATAAAGTATACATAAAGAAAAATTCTGAAAAAATTTTAAAATTTATTCTTAAACATTTTATTAAATAAAAAATTTAAAAAAAAAATTAATAATATTTAAAATGATAAAATTATTCTAAAAATTCTTCATACACATCCCACCTAAATCATACACACACATTCATTTTTAAGACTTTGGGTTAAGATTTAAAATTGTTGATATAAATATAATGGTAGAGATAGAGGTAAGTGGAGTAGAAAATGTGAGATATATGAGAAGTTTTTTAAAGAAATTTTGGTTTTAAGAATATGAAATATAAAGTGTAAGATGTATTATTTAATTTTAAATAAAAAATAAATTTATTATTTTAATATATTTTAAATATTAAATTATTTAACGATAAAATTTAAGAATTTTTTAGAATTTTTCATACATAAAAGCAATAATTAATACCTCGAAAATATAGAAGAATGTTGGTAGAAAACGACATCTTGGGAGAGAGAATAAATAAATATCTTTTGGGGGGACGAGCCAGTCAGACGATTCAAATTTTGAGGTCCGTAATTTTTAAATAATTTTTCTGTAAAATACATTATATATTTATAAAAAATACTAAAATTTATATTTATTTTTTAATATGAATTATTTATATTATAACTTATGACATAATTATTATAAAAATTAAAAAATCTTTTATTTTTTTTAAATTATCATATATTAAAATATAATAAATTTATATGTCATTAATATTATTCTCACTAATATAACTATTAAAATGGAAAAAATATTAATTATCAATGTTAAATAATGTCATGATTGTTAATACCATTTATATAGCAAATATTTATTTAATATATATTTATTGAATTTATACCGCATTTAAAGTTTATTGTATATGAAACATATATTTTCATTGATTATAATTTTATACATTAGTAATAATATAAATAATTATTTATTTGAATAATATTATGTAACATTATTCAATCAAATAAGACTTATATGTAAAATATTGATTTGACAAAACATAAATTAAACAATAAATATCACATGAAAGTAAATAAAATATATTCAATAAATCTTTGTCATAAGTAATAATAGAATCATAATACTAATAAATAGTATTTTTCTTACTCCTATAAGTTTTTACTAAAAAATATATTATATGTTCTATAAATATTTATTAGTTATAATTAATTTAATAATAAGAGTTATGTTTTAAAATAAATATAAAATTAATATGTTAAAATAAATAAAAAATTAAAAAAAAATTAATTAATTTTGAGAATTTGAGAAACTCATAAATAAGAGATTTTTTATATATATATAAAGTAAATATGGAGTATTTTAGTATATCAAAAGAGATTTAATTAAATTTAAAAAAAAATAACAAAAATGAACTAAAAAATATTTAAATATATTTTTCGTTTTAATATACTTAAACTCTCCATACTATCACCGCTGTATTGGGAAAAGTTTCCAGAAACAGGTGGAAGTTAAAAAGAAACGAGATTTGGATCGGTTAACGTTTTATAGAAATGCTACACTCACGAACTTACATTAATTGTGTTTATTTGTTTTCTTTAAGCGTAATTTTTTTCCTAAATAAACAATTTTATTATTTTAGTTCTGATAATAAGAATATAATTATAGTGATGTAGCAATAAAGCAAATTACGAATTTCTAAATTTTTATATTTGTTACTTACTCTCGCAGAAATGCTAGCATCATAAAAATTTACCAATTTTTTTTTTTAAATTAAATAATTTTTTTAAATTATTATAACACGTGTCATATATTAATTATTATAAGGGGTAATTTAAATACAAATTTATATAATCCATTTGCTGCATCACGTAACAATATTATTATCCTACTTTTTCCGTAACAAGTTTTCACAATTTTAATTTGATGATAAATAACCCAATTGTGAAAAATTGTCATCACGTAATTAGGTTTATGGAGAATCCTAATTTTCATCACGTAACAATATTATTATAAGCTAATTATTTTGGGACAATTTTAAATTTTATTTTAATTACTAAAATAAGTATTTTTGGAAAAAAAATATTTTTTATTAATATTTTAAATTAAGTAATGTTTTTAAGTAATAGTTATTTGAAAAATAATAATTTTTAAGGATGTAATAATTTGAAGGTAAAAATAATAATTAAATGACATATTAATATTATGATAATATATAATGTATACATTTTTTTATCATTATTCTAGTATTCAAACCTTACATTTAATTATATAATCATTACTATTTTTATTATTTTTTTATTGTACGAATCAAACATTTCATTAATTTTTAAAATGAGGGGTATAGTTTCCTTTTTTTAAAAAAAAAAAACTAGCACTTTAGTCTCAAAAGTTTTTAGCCCGGCATAATTAATTTTATAATTTATAAAAGTTAATCAATTTAGTTAAATTTATAAATTTTTATTAAATGTTAACATATTCATGCACATGTTGACATATGACCATCATTTAAGGAGGCATTTAATTTTTCCAACTACTACTCTCCTACCGTATTAATGGATTCCCATGACATCCAATTGTTTATGTGAAGAATAGTCCATTCAAAACCTAATTTATAAATAAATTACTAAAATACCCTTTAACAATTGGGTGATACAAGTCAGGTGACATTCATATGCATATTCTATTAATTTTAAGGCCACATTTTATTGCCTCATCCATAGTTGACTAATTTAACTAATTTTTATAAATCATAGGACTAAATATATGTCTGACTAAACTATGAGACTAAATGTGCCTTTTTTGTCCAAAAAAAAAAAAAAAAAGTGGGACTTCTAGCGTATCTCTTAATTTTTATATTCTATACAACTAACGCTACCAAGCATGACAATTTATTCTTAACTAACTTACAATGTTTTAACATTAAAATATAGAGAAAAATATCATATAGATTAAGTAGGTTATTGGTGTCTTAGTTCATGAGATTAAAAATGATGTTGCTTAGTCTTTTTATTTAAAAAAAATGATCAATTAAAGACAAATAACATTATGTTAATAATTTTTCTATAAAATATTAATTTTTTTTCAAGTAATTAAAATTCAATTAAAATACGAATATTTAACAATTAAAAAGTAAAAATTATATAAAATATTTTTCACAAAATATTTGTTTTAATATTTGGTGTTTGATGAATGTTACTATTTTATTTTAATGTTTTATTAGCTTTAAATTTTTTAAAATATATTTAAAATGTATTTAAATAATTTTTAATTTGAATATTATTATTGTTCATTTTTTAAAATAATTTCATATTAGCCTCACTTTTTGCCTTTTGATCGCTTGATAAAAAAAATATTAGGCACGGTGTTCCAACCTAAAAGGTTAACATATTAAAAAGAGTAGCATATCTCAATAATATATTCAATTTATTCATCATATTTTGAAACTTGTTCGTATATATAACAATCTTCTCTCGAACAAGAACACATTTATCCTCTTAGACTCTAATCATGCCCCAAAACCAAGAACAAGTTATTTAATTGTATCCTTAAAATGGATATTCACATTCAATCAAGTTCACACACATGGTAAGAAAAAGCCAAAAAATTCACGCTAATTTAATCAAATTTCAAAAAATTCAAATAAATTCATAACAATATCTTGGAGTTTCTATCGTGAACAAATAGGGGGCCAACTATTCTCTGGGACTTAAGCTATGTGTGCATCATACATTAGTTCACTTTTGCCCTGGTGGATTATCTTGTGTGCGCCCACGTAATATAAATTGGATAATATCTTTTATACCACTTATTGGATATAGGGATCGAACCCAAAATATCGCCCAACATAATGTTTTAATAAAAATAATTAAATTTTTTTTTTAATTAGTTCATTTTTTAAATATAGATAACTAATAACAAAACTTATAATATCTGAGATCAAACGATCAATTGTCTACTCTAATGGACCTCTATGATCCTCTTCCCAAACAATATATTAAAGAATACATAAGTTTATCATATAAAAAGGCCAAATAAAATAGAGATAATTCTTATAACATCATCGTGCTAAATTAATCTCATTATTTATGAAAAATTAACTATCTAATTTCATATTTTTAGATGAGGCTCAATTAATCCCATATTTTTTTTAAAAAAGAGCTAATTATAAAAAATTTCTTGGGTATGGATAAATTTTATCGATTTTGTCTCCAAATGATACTGTAATATCCATAATTCATGCTATTTTTATTTCAAAAAAAAAAAAAAATTAACTGTGAGATTTGGATTCCAAGTTTTTGTTACATATAATTTTCTTTCAATTTTTCTTAATTGTTATAAATTAAAATTACTAAGTTAGGCTTAATCAATTAGATGTGTGCTTCACAAATATATTTTTCATTATGTAATGTCTAATTTTAAAATTATATTAATTAAATTAATTTTATTAGTTTAATTAAATTATGAAGTAAGTCAGCCAACTTAACGGAAAAGAAAGGGATTTAATAGGGAAGAAAGCTCTCCCCTTCTTCAAAGAGAAAACTATACAAAACAAAATACTTGGAAGAAGATAGAAGGAGAATAGTAGCTAGTGTCACGACTATACTTAGTTATAGGTCATCTTTGATCGATAATAATATAAATGATAATAAAAATAATTAAAGTTATTTATATATTTAGTTTAATTATTAACGTTTACGATAGTATTAGGACTACTCATTCCTCCCACATCTCTAAAAAATATTTAGAATTCTTTATTTTTTTAACATATTTGTATAATCATTTATTTATTTTTCCATCTTATCTTATTTAAAAATAAAATAAAATTTATGTTTTAATTTTACTTCATTTATAATTTTATAAATGTTACTTTAATATTTATTATTATTTTAATTTTACTGCTAAAATAAATATAGTAATAATAATATTATTTTTATTGAATTTTATTTATATTACTATTTTTATTTTCATTACGTTTTAATTTTATGAACCAAATATGACATGTTGAATGCCAACATTAAGCTCATACAATAATTATATGCTGTATGTTTAAAATTAAATTGTCAATTTGAACGTATAATTATGTACGATTTGCATTTTATTGCTAAAAAAGTGATTTTATAAGCTCAAAGCAGATTTGCAGTTTAATCAGAGTTTAGCTTTAAATAACAAAAATATGAAAATATTCTTGATATTAATATTTAAACAATAATATCATTAATATTCTATGTAATTTAAATAAATAATAACTAAAATACTTACTAATTATAAATAAATTCAATTCTAATTTTAAAATTAATAATAACTAACCTTTCATAAGTAAGAATTAATTGTATCAATTATTAACTTTATTATAAAATCCACATTCCTTCTGCTTGAACATTCCATACTTTATTAAAAAAAAAAAAAAAGATTTATCTTATGATATATATATATATATATATATATATATATATATATATATATATATATATATATATATATATATACTCTAAAGGAAAAAGTTTAGTTTTGAATAGCAAAAAAATTAAAATATCTCTGCTATTAATACTTAGACAATAGTATTCTTAATATTTTATGTCATTTGAACAAACAATAACTAAAATATCCACTTATTATAAACAAATTCAATACCAACTTAAAATTGTTATTAACCCTTTAATAACTAACAATTAATAATGATAATTATTAATTTTATTATAAAACTCACATTTTCTCTACTTCAACGTCCTACACTTTATAATAAATAAATAAAAAATGTTATATCTCCACTACTGCTTGATGATATATATATATATATATATATATATATATATATATATATATATATATATATATAGTTTTTTTTTTTTTTCCTTATCACACCTTATTATATCACCCCAAAAAAAAAAAAAAAAAATCCCTCACTACCTCATTGAGGTTAAATATATATACATTCATATATGCTGTTATCTAGAAGTTTAATGTATCGTAAAATTTTAAAATACACTTATTTCTTTAAATATTATAAATACATCATTTATTTAAGCAGGCATTTCATAATGTATTAATATCTCTTCATAATTCTAACCAATTCATTGCAACAACTTATTAAGAATTAAACTTATTTTTTACCATAAAATAAATTAAAATAATTAATATAAAATAAAATTAATAAAATAATTTATTAAAAAAATTAACATCTCGTGCTCAAGTCTAGTGACAAAAAAGAGGGGAGAAAAAGGGGTTTTAAGTTGGGCCATTTTTATTACATTTGGGCACTTGAACGGACCTCAGTAAGTGTTTAAACTCAATTAATTCAGGCCCAATTTGCTTAAAAGTCCACCTATTTATTAGTTCTCATCTCAGCAGTTCAGCATATCCAACAGATTTTCTTATTTTGTAATAAAAACAAAAATCTTGATTATCATTGTTCGTTAAAAAAAACACACACACACACCAGTATTACAAGAAAATAACTTGAAATTTTGTTTATTATATATATTTAAGTGCATATTATTAGTTTTTTATAAATATATTTTCATTTTTAATTCATTATGCGTTAAACATATATTTAAATCTTTATAAAGTTATGAACATTGTTACGAAGTCACCTTCATCTAGATTAAGTGTGTATAAATACTGTGTTATATTTAGGAGAAAAAAGGAGATAATTTTGTTAAGTTTTGTGTAATTTTGATAATTATCCCTAATAAATTTAATAAGGAAGAGATTAAGTGTGTGTTCTCTTTCTTACAAGATTCATTAATAATTAACTAGAGACTCAAGTGAAACCTACAAATTCAAATGAAATCTGGTCAAGCTAGGATCTCTAAGCAAAGGACAAGCTTCTTAGAAACAAAATCATATCTATAATCCTATCATCCAGCCCATTTCCAATTACAATAATTGTTGTTTGGTAATAGCTAAAATTCAGTGACAGAGAAATTTATAATGTATTTTTTAAAAAAAAAAATTATAATACAATTTGAGTTATATTTATTTTTTAATATATCATTGTTACATGCGTAACATAGACATGACAAAATATGTCTAATTTAAATTATTTTGTGAATTTTCTTATAGGTCCAGCCATGTTTGTATTTTTATATTCCTTCATAGAAATTAAACTTCTCAACAACGCATAGAATAAAAAGTGGTTGGTTCATTTTTTCGTCTCAAAGTTGTTGTGTTTAGTACGAGTATGCAAATAATTCGACCAATTTAATATTATCTGTTAATTTTTGAATAATTTTGATCTGACGATCGAATGAGATCAGATTAAAATTTTCTAAATCTATTACCTTTGGATCGAATGACGGATTTCATTACATGTCATTCGATTTGATCCCATTCGATCTGATAGAAAAAATTAAATATATTTACTATACATATGGCATATATTTATTGGTCATTTTTATTTTTATTATACACCACATCATACTTTAATAATACTTTAATAATATCAATAGAATCTAAAAGATTAAATAACAAATTTCTTTATCTCAACCCTAACCTTCACACCTAGTTTTTTAGCTTAGTCCACAATATTTGTATTGTATTTTTTTTTACGTAGTTTTGAATCGTACTTTAATATTATTATTTGATATTTTTTAGATTTATTTTTTAAATATGTTTATGTTAGGTAAATATTTAAATTTTTTATTCAAAATTGTTAAGAAATAGTAAAATAAGTTTATTGATTGGATTCAATAGATCCAATCTGAATAGATTACAAATTGGATTGAATTTAGAATGCGATCAAATCGAATTAGGATATTTCAATCCGATCAAAAGGTTAAAATTGATTAAATACATATAAAATTAACGATTTTAATTCGATGCATATTCCTTAAAGATATTTTAAATTGTCAATAAGAAAGAAGAAACTAAACATTGAAGATACCCTTAAAGACTAGTAAATTATATACATATATATATATATTGCTATTTACAGCGTTTGTTTTCATGTTATCTAGAGACCAGGTGACATCCCACATAATTGATTCATTAATTAAAAAGTTGACCTTATAAAAATGCCTCTGTTCATTGAATGTTTAGGAGACTATATGAATTCTCACATTATAAAAAGATATTACTACTGCATACTCAAGGCTGATCTGATTATTAATTGCCATGACTTAATGTACGTAATTTATTTGAGTAATGTTAGGTAATGTATTATTTTATATATATATATATATATAGATAAATAATATTTTTTATTTGTTATATAAATTTGATAAAGTTATGATTTTATTAAATAATGATAAATAATATTTTTTAATTCACTTAAATATATAGAAAATTTGAGATTCAAATATTTAAAAAAAATCTTTAATACTTATTATTTCTTAAAAGTTAAGCCAATGTCCAACCACTTGTTTGCTTCCTTATAATATGCTAACAAGTAACAACGTATTGGGTCGTCATCGTCTTCACCGTAAATGGTCAGTGGAATTATTTTATTTCGCTAAAAACGAAGATTATTATCCTTCGATCATATGAATCAAGGAATCAGTCAAAAATAGTTTCCATCTTCTGGTCTTCAAATTCAAAAAAGAAAAATTATTATATTAAGTAAATTTGCATCAATTTTTGAACTCACATTATAATTATGACACGTGTTAAAATTATCTAAAAAATTAAATCATTTTTTATTTTATAAAATAATTTTATCGTGTGTTTCAATATGATTAATATTAATACAAGTTTATATGGTTTTTTTAGCGTCTCTCTTTAAAAAAAAAAAAAAAAATTCACAGCCTAGTTATTAAGTTTCGGTTACACAACCTATGTTTATATATATATATATATATATATAATTTTTGAGAGACCGAACTGCATTGTAAATTTTAATTGCCCTAAAATTTACAATGTCACCATTCTATCTTTCATTCTCTGAACAGTCGTTGGATGGTTATGAAAGTTAAACCTTCATTGTCATGGATGTTTGGTGAGAGACCCAAATACTTTTTCTTTATGATGAAAACAAAACAAAAAAGAAGGTTTGAATCTTCATTACGTTTCTATAGATTATCAATGTGGAAAGTAGATGATGAAGTTCTTGACCAAACACCATTAAACTTTTTCCAAAGTGTGCATTAGTCATTTTCCAATGTAACATGTGAATTCCATATTTTTATATTATATTATACTTTTAGAACCTAATTAATTTTCTAGAGCATGATCAATCATGACTTTGATTCCAATAAACAAATCGGAACTAACGTTACATAATTGCAGATATTAGTTTATTTAATTTTTTAATTGAATCTTAGAAGAGTAGAGTAGAGTCTACTTTTTTTAATTATTACTTTTTGTTTGTATAAGCCCTTCAATCAAGCATAGAGATCATTATATGATATACTACGCAAATCAAAGTGTGGATTACTTGTGTGATAATGTTAACTTTTTTACCCATTGACATTCGAAACACAATTCTCACAACTACCCAATTGGGTACAAGCCCAGGCATTAAAAAAATGCAAACTTTAAGACTTAGGATAAGAAACAAAATTGTATAGCACAACAATTTTTCAATGCTAGATAGAGGCATCAAATAAAATTTAGAACCACTTCCTTTTTTCGGCCGAAAGCATTTTTTAATAAATTTGAGAAGTATTTTTTGTATTTTTTGAGATAAATAAGTAATACTTATTTTTCAGATAAAGTAATTTTAAATGCATGTTTTTATTTTAAATACTTATCTTAAAATTACTTTTAATCAAATCACTTCATTTTAAACCACTCTAACCAAAAACACATTCAAAAGGCCCTTATTCACATTCTTTCTCAGTATTCTTAAATGCATTGGGAAAAAAAAAAAGAGATAGATGGTTGAGAATAGAGTAATTTAAATACTCAACAAGATTAGAGAGAGAGAGAGAGGAGAAAGGAAATAGTAAACTACAAATCATCTGATATAACTAAGAACCTTCCTGCTTCAGTTTGCTGGGGATATCTTCAATTTATTTGATTAAATTGGTCTTTATTTAAGAGCTTCCAAAAGCTGTTGCTTAAACTACATTCAAAAAGTAAAATTTGTAACAAATTATTAAACTGATAAAAAGCTTTAAGTGTTTGCTCCTCTACTTACCATGAACAAAGTTTCAAGCTTACTTCTCACAAGAGTAAACTCATCTTTCACTTGTTGGAGATATTTTAAGCATCTGTACCATAAATTTTCCGTCAAATTTTAAAAATATATATTGAGATTATCAAAATGAAAAAAAGAGAGAGAGAGTAAAATTGGATAGTGAAGACTCAAGAAACTGACCCTTCAACATTCTTTTCCTCACAACAATTCCTTAATGAAATGCAGGCATTTTGAACCTTCTGAGCACCAATACTTCATATCAACAACAACGTACCCATTTTATTCATTTATGGAAGGAAAAAAAAGAAAAAGAAAGGGAAACCAAAAATAAATAAATAAATTACCTGGAGCTACTACCCTTTAACTGATGAACATGGGCATCCACCTTTTTAAAATCAATATTGTTCTGTACTCTGAACAAGTAAATTGATAAATAAGTTATGGAAAGTGTAATAGAAACTATGAATAATATATGATGAGAGGTTTAAAAGTATCTTACAGAGATTTCTCTAGTTCATTGAGAAGCCTTTTAGAGTCTTCAAAAAAGACATTCACAACCTCAACAACAAAATCTGGGTTACTCTCATCTTGTAGTTGTTGAAGTTGGTTAAATTGATCATCTAAAAATCCCTTTAAAGAACAAAATTAAACTCATAATTGTCAAAAGCTAAACCAAATGAGACTGAGACTGAGACTGAGACTTAGACAGAGACAGAGACAGAGATGAAATGACGAAATTAAGGATTAGTAATATGATAATTAAAACTCACCTCATTGAACAGTGAGTTTGTGTAATCAACCAACTGCTTCTGCAATTGAACCACGCCAGCCATTAGAGCAACTAACTCTCTCAAAGTTTTTAACTTTTCTACTCTGAAAAAGAGTAAAGAAATACCCAATAAAAGGTTTGGTAATTCAAGGAGGATTAGAAAGAGAAGTTTTGCCTTTTTGGGATATACATTACTACTGCTCTGCATATCATGTTTTACTCACTTTGAGTTATCTCTCTTTTCTATTTTCTTTGTTTCCTCTTATAACAGCATATCAACTCAGAGCAAGTAGATCAAGATTATTTAGGACTAAAAGAAAGAAAGCATCACAAGATCAAAAACTTTTGGAAATTTTATCTGCTATATTCACCTTCTACCTTTTTTTTCCTTCAAGTAATTATTGCTCTCTCACTCAGTCTCTCTCCAAAATACACTATTTTCTTAGATATACATGTTTTTTTTTTTTTTTTTTAAACTTCCCAACATGTCAAGGGCACAACAATTCCTCTAGACAGTTGATATCGTTTGATCCATTAATAGCTTTATTCAGTTCATTTATTTTGAAAAAAATGTGAATTTAAGAAAAATTAATTTATTAATTATATATATATATATTTTACATAATTAATTATGCAGGGCCTTTATAAAATATAAAAGTTACTATCAAAATTGAATTATATAAGAAAAATAATATTTTAATTAAAAAAAGTATTAATATTTTTTTAATTTTAAAAAACTAACAAAAAATTTAAATTATCCAAAATTTTAAAATAAAAAAACTGATGGTCAGCAATTTATCTAGACAGAGTAGTCCGGATGGCAAATTCATCTAGATGCACTGTGTAGGATAGTAGGCTTTGTTGGACAGTAGAGCACATGAGTTTGAAGCTTAGAACATGCGCTTCGTAATCGATCCTTCCACCACAGCCTCTCACTAGCCTTGGACGGATATACCCCTCTCTGAAGTTAGGCACTCACCCAACGTCAATGATCCGTGGTGTGCGAGTGTGTGACAATTGTATTATCTCTTGTCCACCTCCTTATTCCAGTGAAATATTTTTTGATAAAAAAAACAATTTATTATTGAAAAATCAATTCTTAAAAAATATGCTGAATTTTACTTCAGCATTTTAAATGCTCATATTTTAATTATATTATAATTACTTGATAAAAAATAATAATAATATTTTAATCTTAAAATTTATTATAATGTAACTTATCTTTAGTTGACAAATTTTAAAAACAAATGACCAATTGAGACCGATTTTAATTTAATAACAAATTATACGGCACTCACTATCTAATTTAGGGACTATGGTGACAATTTTGTCTGCTTTTAACTTACAATTTATAACTGAAACATTACAAGTAATTACTTAATTGGTCAACTTTTTTGTTTTGAGGATTTAAAAAAAAAAAAAATTTGGAGTTGAGGGGTTACATAATGTTTTGGGAAAATCACTAATGTCAATGACTAGCTAGCCACAATTAACCATATAGATTCTCTGGTTAAGACAAAAGGCTTTTTATCCAATATTTTTAGAATATATATCTCTTTAATTATATTATTTTTTATTTCTATAATTTATTAAATATTTATATTTTTTAAAATTTTATTTACACTAATTTTTAATTTCAATAATTTAAAATATCATATCATTACATACATTAATATATAACTATTTTTTCAAAAGTAACAATATATATACAAATACACACTCTAACCCATATAAACACACACATATATATATGGATAAGATCAATAACCTGTATTTAATATTTAATTTTTTATACCATTATTTTTTGATAGTTGAGATATAAAAAGAGTAAAAGAGAGAAAATGAAATAAATTTATTGTCCTAAATTTTAAAATTAGTGATTTAAAAACTTACATAATAATTTGTCTCTCTCTCTCTCTCTCTCTCTCTCTCTCTCTCTCTCTCTCTCTCTCTCTCTCTCTATATATATATATATATATATATATATATATATGCCACGACGTTTAGACAGCAACATAGTGCAACAATATTTTTTTTTTTTTTTTTGACTGTTTTTGCATTGTGTGGTTTAGAATGAGCAATGTTGGTGGTATTGTGTATATGAATGGTGAGAAATTCCAATCTACTAATTTCAAAGTGCAAGACAAATTTTGTTGTTGTTGTTGTCGAGTATACATGGTGAACGACGTAAAGGCTTAAAAAAATAATATAATAATTATTTTTTAATTATAAAAATATATTATTTAAACTCTATAAATGTTATTTTTATTATCATAATTTTTAGTGTATTATTTTTATTATTTTTCAAAAAAAAAAAAGTCTCAATCTTGTTCAATATATATATAATTTTATTTGTAAAAATGACAAAAGAAAATTACAAAACTGGCACTCGATTGTTGAATATATGCTAACAAAATCTCACACAATTAAATTTTAAATGATTTATTGATGAATAAGGAAGTAGGTAGATTACTAAACCTATAAACTTTGTGTTGGAATCCAACTCTTTTGTACTCTGGATTTTTCTTTTTTGTCTTCTTATAAGAATTTTGGCAAAGGAGATGATACCCAGAAGAAAACAATAAAGTGAAAATTTAACCATCTCTTTCAAATATTGAGTTGATTTAGTAAAAGAAAAAAAAAAGATTTTTTTTGATGATTCAAAGATATCATATTCTAAAGTTTACCTAAACTACTAATCTTCTATCCTTTTCACCATCCTTATCTCTATTGCACATATCACCCTCATACTTCCAGTATTTTCAAGAATCTTCTTATCAATAAATTTACAGCTTGTGCTAGATTTGTTTTTAATGCTGTCCTTTTCATGCTGTAGTGTTATTGTTTGATTGGTTAATTCTTAAGAAATCCAAATAGAAAATCTACCTAACCACATCGTATATTGGTTAATGTCCATACAATAATTTTTTTAAAAAATATACTTTAACCATATATCTTTTAAAATATATCTTATAAAATCTTATAATTATTTAAAATTTATATTTTAATTTTCTATTTTTTAATATATATTTCTACGATCTTAGAATTTATCAAAAATTTGAATCAACTCTAAATAATTTTTTATAGAATAAATTCAAAATTTTTAAAAATAAAATAAAATTCAAAAATTTTAAATTTTAAATTTAATAAAAAAATTCAAACAAAGGATATATTTAATTTATATTTGAAATAAAAATTAAAAAATATATATCAATTTTTTTGTGTTTTTAAAATTTGTTAATTTTTATATTTTTCCCAAATTTAATACTTTAATCTTCTTCATCCTTTTAATATTTTATGTTTTCAAATTTAAGTTTTCTCTTTTACTTATATTTTTTCAAAAAAATTTAATTTTTAATATTCATTTAAAAAATATTACTTTTTTGTTTTTATTTTTTAAAATTCTGAATTTATCCTTAAAAAAAATTATTTAGACTTCATTGAAACTTTTAAAAAATTACAAGATCCTTAAAATATATTTTAAAAGATACATGACTAAAGTATATATTTTGAAAGATTATAGAATTTTAAAAATATAACTTAAAAGATACAGAACTAAAGTCTACCTTTTGAAAAATTTTAAGACTTATAAAAACCTGAACCCATATATATAATGATAAAATTTAAACAATACCCTAATATACATTATTGTCTTACAAGACAATTAATTATTCCTTTACTTTTTGTACCTCTTGAAATTATAGAGAATCAGAATGAGGGAGAGAAGAGAAAAAGTGAATAAAAAAAAATCCTTAACTTTTGATTAGTACTAAATGACTATATTATCGATTTGAATCATTGAAACTATAAAGTGAAGTAATAAATTAAACAAAATCAAAGAATTATGATACTAAATTGACAGAAATCAATAATATAAATGATATATTAAGGATACTAGCAGAAGAATGCCAAATCCTTAGTAACATACCCCACGACCTTTAGTCATTGTCTGCTGACTGCTCCTTGAAGAAGTAAATTTTATTTTTTTATTTATAAAAAAATCGGAGCATCAAATAAAATTTTTGAAAAATTACTTTAAATAACATCATTAAATTCATAATAATAAAAATAAAATCTTTATCTTAAATTAATATAAATACAAGTTAATATTTTTATTATCTTACATCTGTATTTTCCCAGTAATTTTTTACCTAGGAATTAGAAATATTCTTTAGAACAATTATTACATTTTCAGGGCTAGACCACGTTTCAGAAGCTGAGAGAATCTTACATGGGATGGGCATGTATCTATCGGATAATTGTAATGTTAGCAGATAGACATAGTGAAACAAAAATTAGAAGCCAGACTGTCCCGAAGTATTAGGCATTGTTATAGCAGCACCTTATAACTGTAAGGGCCCAAAGGTGCAGAAAAAAAAAAGGAGAGAGGAAATGATTTTTTTAAAATGAAAAATTAAACGATATGATTCAAATCTGTAACTTAGAACGAAATATGAGTGAATTTTAGTGCCAAACCACCAATTGAATCTTCGTAAATGTAAAAGATGATTGTACGTGTGTATATATATATATATATATATTTTTTTTTTTTTTTAAAAGTAATGAAACAAATTTATAAATTATGATTCATATGAAACTTCAAACACATAGTCTCTTTCAAATGCAGGACTCCATTCAATTCGACTGAATGATTGATAGCAAAATTGTATTGTTTCCATATAATTATTATTGTATTTATTTATTTCACTTACAATTGAAAGAGGTGCTAGTGTTCAGCTTTACATATAAGTTAAATTGAACTTCAAAAAAAAAAAAAAAATCTAAATTTTTATTTAATAGTTAGCACCTTCTCCATTATAATTATACAATATAGTTGTAAAAACCATAACATCAAGTTGATTTTTGAAAGGAGGGAACGGCCGGGAATTATTGGTCTTCATTATCTAACTCATAAGAGTTTCTTTCCTCTTGACGTGAACTTTTGTCAGTTTGTGGTCGTAATATTCACTTGTTCCCAGCTGTAAATGAACATGAATGGGTATGAGGTTTTTGAAATTAATGTGGTCCATATTGAAACGATTTTTCAAGGTGGATGACAATCAGAGGCAGATGTATTCATCGAAGAGCACGCGACTCTTTAAAATAATAAAAATAATATATTTTTAAAATTTATAATAACAAAAATAACGTTCTAATTTCTTATATTTTTTATTAGTTACATTATTTTGTTCAAGTTTAATTACAGAAATTTGAACCCTTTTAATATTATTATGACATTTTTTTTTAAATTTTATGAAAGTTATTATTTTATAATTTTTTGATAAAATTTTAAGCGTAATATTTTTAAAATTATAAAAAATTTACATTTATGCTTTGGACGGTCTTTTTGGTCACTAAGACCAATAACGCCCGAGTTAATGTGAGTCAAGTTAATCTAAATATCCAAAGAGGGTTACACCCATGAATTCTCAGTGACTTTTTGTGTGTGTGTGTGTGTGTGTGTTTGAAAAACTCAAAATGATGTGTGTTAGTGTGTACTGTGAGTTCAGTTTCATTCAAGCGTGCTGTGTGAGTGAACAAATGTTTATTAAAAGTATTATTGTCGCGAAAGATCATTCTCCAACTGTCTTATAGTTCTTCTTTATGTTTCTGAAATATCTAAAATTGTTTTAACAAAAAATCATCGTAAGTATTCTTGGGTTTTAGAAACCTTAAAAATGTTTTATTCTAAGATGGCTTTTAACGAAAATTACTTTCAAATAAATGGAAGGACAAGTGTAACAAACTAAGCCTTCAAATTGTTTTCCAGCCAATACCGAAAAACATGGGGGTCATTTAATTATCCATATCTATATTCTGTAAAGTATATAACATTGATATAAATCCCGTAATTTATTTAAGTCAAACTCACTTATTAAAATTATTTATAAAAAAAAAAAAATCATTTTGGTAAATACCGGTTATACATAAGTAGGCAATAATAAAAATGATTTAAGCTATTCTTGTGTTTAAATTAACTATTAATCTGAAATAAAATGTAAAGTATTCCAACAGTTGTATATTAGAACTTATTAAATGAACAGTTTAATCTCATATCTTTCGAGGAAAACAGTTTAGTTTCATTAATAAGAATAGTTGACAATAATAAGAATGGTTTAAGCTATTCTTGTGTTTAAATTCACTATTAATCTGAAATAAAATATAAAGTATTCTAACAGTTGTATATTAGAACTTATTAAATGAACAGTTTAATCTCATATCTTTCAAGAAAATCAGTTTAGTTTCATTATTCTTAAAATGTGTACTTTAATCTCATATCTTTGGTATAAAAGGTACAATTTAGTCTTTAGACATTTTTTAGTCTAAAGTATACCTTATTATAAAGTTATTAAATTAAATTACTCTTGTTAAAAACTATAAGACTACTAGTACCATTTACCCTTAATTTTACTGCTCCTAAGCTAAACTTGCAACTTAATAAATCTATTTTTATTGTTTAATGATCGATTTAACCGCCTTTATTTTTTGAAAAGTTACACACTCCTAAAATTTATAACAAAAATAATATTTTTATTTTCAATTAACAAAGGTATGAATTAGTATTAGGATGCTATTTTTGTTATATATTTTAGAGATGCGTTAATCTTGTATTTTTCCCTTTATTTTCTTGAACAACTTACTAACAAACCAACAAGAAGATGAACTGGTGGCAAAATACTGCTGCTACTATTTCAGACACTAGACACACTACTATCAATTTTCTCAGATGAATTGGGAATTCTTTAGAAGCTCTTAAAGGTTTCATGTGTTGATTGGGTGTCTCAGAACCTAATTTGACATTGAGAGGCTCTTTACTATGAAGAGCACATAACAATGTATTGCACAGGCTGGGCACAAGAATACAAATATATTGCGAATAGAGTATCCGAAGACGTGAACGAACAAAACAATGTTCACTTGGTATTCACCAAATTGTATATCACAACATTCATGATATGACATATAACCAACAGTGTCTTATTTTGACGGTAAAGGAAAGGCTTCAAAACAACTACCTATGAAAAAGAGAAGGCATCTTCATTGTTTATACATGGACACTACCATGTGCACCACTAGCATGTGGTTATATGTAAGTAAAGTATGGATATGTGCATACATGTGCATGGTTATGCATCACTTCCTACAGGACAACGATGGTCCAGCAGACAAATCTGTACCTTAACCTAACTTACACTCCCAATCAATTAGGAGTTGACTACTATTTGCCTATTGAGGAACGTTCATAATACCTTGGTCACTCTCTCACTCTGCTTGAGCTATAGTTAAATGACCTGTGTGCTTAAACTAGCTCATATGAAAATTCCCTGTTTGGAATGTTTATTAGCATTAAACGTGCTTTTGAGTCCTTTTGACACAAAAATTCATATTTGGTCACGTCTCAAAATTATAAACAAACATTCCCCAATCTACAAAATAGTAGTTTCTCCTTACAAAGGTAAAACAAGCTCAAGAATGCTAAAGTAACATTAAAGATTGATCTTACATAGTGGGAAACAGTGAAAATCATACCTTACAGTCCCACCTACCATCTTCTAAACGAGTACTGAATCAATACAATAACTTAGAAGAAAACATCTGAGAGTGACGATGCATTTTGTTTATTGATAAAACCTTCAATAACTTTCCTCTTTATTATTTTTTTTTTCCTTTATTTTGATGAATGAAATATTGAAACATTGTTACAGAAATACAAATGAATCTGTCCACCCAAATCATTCCATTTCAATTTACACAATTTACAAGAGAATTAGAAGAGGGGTACCAGATATTTGTGCTGGCAGCATCACGATGAGCCAAAGCTTATATCATTTCTTGTATTAATCAGTCAGTAGCATTGAGATTGGGGGGGAAGAAAAAACAGACATAAGGTTATCAATTAGATTCATCACCCAACTAGGCTGAGCTTCAAACAGGCACCACACAACTTTGCAAGGTAAGCAGCAGAGTTTTAGTGCAATTTCAGAGGCAATAACATGATACACACTATCCTGCAACAGGGAAAAGGGAAAGATAAGAAAAACATAACCTGAATGTTTCAAGCTCCAAGAGAAAAGGAAAAGAAACATGCTGTCTGGAGTTGGTTATTAAAATGACAGATAGTAATGGAGCCAAAGCCAAGTATTACTTCTTCTAAATCTAAAGGTATATTTAAGCAAAGAATTGAAGAAACACGTAAAGTTTCACCATGAAAAATACATATGAACATTCAAATAATGTGGTCAAAATTTGCTGATAAAGATGCCCAGCCTTAAAATAAAATACACATTTTAATGGTAAATACTACTCATAGTATCCTAATAGGACACAAGGAAGCTGCTATAAAGTATAAACAACTGTCCAACTATGCCAAAGCCTCTAAAACTTGTTAGTGCAATATAAGGCCTTCAAATAGAATTGAAATGTTAATAGAAAGAGCTTTGCATTCTCTTTCTCATCCCTACATCCAATAATAAAGGCACAACAACATTTTCAGTAACCCTTAAGGGTAGAAGTGCCTATTTACAAGAAACATTTCTTTCGTTGGTAACTACGGCAGCTTAAACTAGGATTACATGTTTTTCCCTACAATCTATGATATATTAGCATCTCAATGTCTGGCAAAAACTTACTAATACATGTCTTCTTCTAAAAGAGTGGGTCTAAAGTATAATTATTATGTCAATGGTAAAAGCATGGACCTTTCTCCAATTGATTTCAAAAAGTCCAGCAACCCCAAAACCAAAAATGTCAGCAGCAACCATTGTTTCTGATATTAATGCCGATTTCTTTCTTCTTTTCTTAAATAAGAAGCATAAAATAATATGTTTTTCAAATCTTTTACCTTCTTCTGAGAAGGCAAATACACCACCAAGCATGTCGTCACCATCTTCCTCAGATTTATCCCTATAACAGGGGCTGCTGCTGCTGTCCACATCAGTGACAGCTTCTATTGGCTCACTACTATTACTTAGACCAGATGCCTTACAATAACCCTCTTGAAAAAATTGTTCATAATCCAGTGAGTCATGGACTGGCCCCTCATCAACGTTCATACTGAGATCAGAGCGGCCAGAGCTTACAATCGACCCTGCATTTTGTCCATTCAGTGACTGAACCCCTTTTGCCGCAATAGTTCTATCAGCAGAAAGGAAGTCGCTTGATAAAGTAGACTGACCAGTAAAAGAATCACCATCCCCAATGGGAGAAACAATCAAGTTAGATTGTGCAGAAGAATATGAAAATATATCTTCATTAGTAGATATCTGCTTTGGAGGGGCTGAAATTGCTCTTTTTCCCCCATTAACGTCATTACCAGATTGGAGAAGGGATGCACCAGAATCCCCTAATAATAATCCTGAAAAAACAATAACAAGAAAGTTACTCAATAACTCATTTGTGGACAATCAATATATTTTATCAGATTCAAGACTCTCACCACCATTTGAGTTTTGAACTGAACCAACCGATGATATTTTAACATCAGAAATTGCAGAATTGTGCGAAAACTTCTGCTTAACTTCCTGAGAATCTGAATAAGAACTAGTGTCAGAAAGGCCCCTGCAAAAGTATGAGACAAAATTAGTTTGTGGTTAAGATATGCAAATACTAAATTACTAAGGTCATACGTTTTTCAAAAATTGAATGCCCTTCTGAACAGCATGCATGCCATAAGCCTAAATTTAGTTAAAAGCAAAAGCATCTGAATAGCTTTAAAAAAGGAAACGGGACGGGGGACGGGGGGCGGGGGCAGATACTATATATTATATAAAGTGCTACTATATATTATATAAAGTATTATATAAAGAAAAGTTTCACGAAGGTCCTTCAGATTAAATCATTTGTATCATTTAATTTGATCCATTAGTTTTAAAAAAAGGGATCAATTAAGAACAAAATACATAATTTTAATTATTTTTTAATTAAAATATTATTTTTTAAGAGGTTAATTAAAAATAAATTATATTATTTTAATATTTTTGATATTAAAATATTAATTTAAAATAATATTTTAATTAAAAAAATCATTAAAATTATGTGTTTTGTCCTTAATTAACCCATTTTTTTAAAACTGAGGGAACAAATGACACTACTTATAATCTAAGAGACTAAATAATACAAAATAATATAATCTAAAGGACCATTATGGCTCCCAATATTATATCCCAAACCTTTACAAGAAACAAATATGATTTTAGCCTGAGCAATCACCTCTAGAGAAAAATAAATAAATATAACCACCAAAAAAAAAAAAGCATATAAAACCACTATAGTAAATCCCACAAATACTAGAAGAAATAAGGCTCCTATATTCTTCTCCCTAGCCTAGACAGCAATCTATTGATTCCAAATTAAAAGAAATCCAAGCTAGGCTCGTAAAAACATAAATCAGTCGGTAGATCAATAATGAGTGCATCGCCACTGGCAGCAAGAATATTTTTTTTTTCCTTTCTATACAGAAACAAGCTGAATTACCTGTCTCCCCAGTTTGAGAACATGCTATGGAAATTATTGAAAATGGGCAGCAGATCCTTCCTCTTAATTTCAAACTCGTGAAGAGCAACCTTCTCTATTTCAAACTCCCCACCAGAAGAATGTGAATCAAAAATTTGGTCATTAGCCCCAGGCAAACTCATCGCATAGAAACATATCTAAAA
Organism: Elaeagnus macrophylla; assembly: GCA_029378325.1. NCBI lineage: Eukaryota > Viridiplantae > Streptophyta > Magnoliopsida > Rosales > Elaeagnaceae > Elaeagnus > Elaeagnus macrophylla. The sequence continues at coordinate 30,101,167 of CM055641.1, read as the reverse complement.
GAGATAAACATAAGGATCACAAACATCATTAACAGGGTAACTGTGAAAATAAAATACCTCAACATTAAAATGAAAAATATACCTTCGAATTTTGCCATATTGGAATCCTTTCAGAGCTTATACGGAGCTCTGCGTTGGAGATGTACAAGTGAGGCTGTTCATGCGTTCTCACAATCACCTTATCAACAATATCCCTATCTTTAAAATTTGAAGTATCTTCATGTATACCATCCTCACGTTCAGCCCAATCAATCCTTCGGCAAACATCCCACCATTGATTAGGTTCAACTTTGACTCTCAAGTCTTCATCTTGCATATGAGATGAAGAACCTGGCCCTGTTCTTGAGGCATTTTCACTGGATTCTCCCCCCATTGATGGAAGTAACTTGTATTGAACAACATGGCCTGAAGGAGTGTAGACCATTAGGTGCTCCAAAGCATTAAACTTTAATTGGACATTTTGCAAATTATTAGATACAGAACTATGAAATACAGCAGTAACAGCCCCAGAGGGAATGGGTACTTTGCCTGCCGCAGAAGATGCAACATTACTAACTGTATTGAGCCACCCAGAGTGATTGTTTTTTATTCTACTAACCACAGAGAGGGTAACAGCATGTGGGGGTGGTGTTGGTGGTGAAGAATATTGGTTCGTCTTAAAATATGGTGAAGACCACCAGGGGAGGGATAAAGCTGGTAAAAGACTTGGACCATCAGCCTGAGAATTATGTACTTCAAGAACAGTCTCACCACCAAAGGGACAAAGAACAAAAATATGACAAGTTCCCTTGGATGAAACAACTGCAATCCACTGACTATACTGACTAAAACAAATGTCTTGGATCACCTGCATGACAAACCAAAAAAGGACCCTGGTAAACACATAATACAACTATATAAACACAATATTTAAGAGCATGAACATACTGCTGAAGTCATGCCACGATGAAGCTTGTAAAGGTGCACGTGGGAAGAGCTCCAATCGTGACTCTGAGTGCCTGACCCATTGTTTGTACAGGAAGGCATGATCCGGAAAATGTTAATATTGTTCCCATTTATCGAGGCAGTAACCAGAAGTGTCCCACTGGGGTCAAAACATAGGGCCGAAATCGGACTGGTGTGAGCCCTAAATTGTGAAACTACAGCTCTGGAAACAAAATCTTTTAACACAACCTGTGATAGCCCATTTCAATAAGTAAATATGATTAGATAATGATCGTAGAAAGTCAAGTAACAATAGACTAGAAGGCACTTCTACACCTATAAAAAGATGATGGTTCCGAAGATGAAGTCGATCAAATCTCAATTAAAAAATAAAGATTGTCAATTGTAGTACAATGGCATATGCCCTAAGTGAAATATCAATGGTCGTGGTTTCGAATCTTGTCGAAAGTTAATTGGTGTGTGCGCATGTAAAAATTTATTTCATAAAAAATATTTAATTATCAGTTTTCGATTGTAAAGCACTGACCATTCCAGCAACATCTAACTCTGGTACATTCCCCCTACCCACTTTCCAGCCACCATTTGATGATGCAGGAGGACTAGAACCATCAGGTGTTAATTCTTGATAGTATTTGGACAAAGTTTTGTAACCCATGTCTCCCAAATTCAACAAACCAACAGCTAAGTGCTTACTAGATTCCATGGCATATCGAGCCACCAAGCTTCCACCTTGAGGTGAGGTTGATGGACTGCCCCCTGATGGAGTAATACATTTTGGACTCAGGCGACCAGTGTTTGATAGCATTGCATTGTTCGGAGCATAAGCCAACCACCTGGGACCCACATCCATGGGACCATAGCCTATATTAACCCCAACCATTCCTTGGGCTCCCAGCTGGGGGACAGGATAAGTTAGGACACTGAATTTGTTCTCAAGGGTAACAGCATCAAAGCAATATATCTGCAACAACAATAAGTAGATATAAAAAATGAAAAAGGTGCATTAACGAGGTTTCAATTAGTTTATTCATCAGCTTCACCCATAAAATGAAATGCAATTTTGATATAAAAATAGAGGACCTTTCACTACAATAATCTAATTGGAAATATTTTTCAACGGTACAAATGTACAAAAATTTGGAAAGACATAACCCAACAACTGGAAAATTCATATACATTTAATCAAATACATCAATGAATAAAAATAATATACTTACTTGAGATGCAAGACCCACCGCAACTATTTGAGGACTGCATCTAACCATATAAACAGTTGAACGAAATCTCAAAACATGAACATAATTGTGAGACTTCAAAGAATAAAAGCGAACGATTGTTGGAGAGAGAATATTTCCAGGTTGTATTTCATTATGATCTTCTCTAGTGAGTCCATCGTTCCCATTTTGCATCAAAGTGGAGCTCTTTGATTCATCACTTGCAACAACCAAAAGTAAAGGATGTGATGATCTAAATCCTTCTGGACCATCAGACTTTGCAGGCCGCGGCTGCATCTGTAAAAATGTAACTGGATCATCTCGCTTCGAAACAAGTTCACTAACATTAGAGGCATCTTGAACATCAAGGACTTGGAAGCCATTGTTATAACCAAGTAAAAGGACATGTTTGAAAAAGGATGGACTGAACTCTAGTCTGTCGAAGCAAGCCCACAACACCTGTTTAACCATTACAACAACAGAACAAATCATGCCAGTGTCAAAACATAAAAGTTTATCAGAAAAACACTTGCAAAATGTAGTAGAAAATAGTGAAAGCCATCAAGTTAGTTGATGCCTGATCATATAGCTGCTAATACAAAATGAAAATAAATCCAACCACAAAACCATCACTTGAATGATACAATTCCACACTCCATTCTATAAATATCCAGTATTAAATTGAACGGCCCCAAGCCCAAAAGAAATATCCTAAACACTATGGGATATACAGGTGAGTCATAATATTCACTCAAGTTCAACAAAACACTCGAAACTTTCATATTAATCAAACAAATAACCTAAAGTGATACCAATTTTAAGATACTAAGACGCAAACAGACAGAACACCCCTTGCATTTCGGTGTTTACTCCAAATTTCCTCAGAAAATAAACCCGTTAAAACCGATCGAATAGAACATAAAGACCTATAATTGACGGTTCCATTTTTCCTTCTCGGCTCATGTTAACAAAATCCAACAAAATAAAACCTAAAATTCCAACTCGAAAAAACACAAACCAATAATGAAATCGAAATGAATAACAAACAAGTAAATAATTGAACGTCATTTTTTTTTTTGAAAAAAAAAATTAAAGACGGAACGAACCTGATCCTTATCGGTTTGCGAGTCGCTTGAAATAGAGGCAGCGACTGATGCACTGGCCGAACGGACGCCGGAAGAGGCGGTCTTTAAACAAGAAGAAATAAACCTGAAAGAATAGGGAATAAAGCCATTGTTACTGGGATTGTTCTTGTTGTTATTATTCTTAGCTCCTTTTTCGTTCTTCTTCATAGTCAAATATCAAAGCTTTGGATAATGTCACCGGCCACCGGGGCGCTACCGGGATAATTGTACCCGCCGAAGAGTCGATCTTTAATAGCATAAGAGTCCGATTGGAAGGGTAAAGAAGAAGTACAGTTAGAAACCGTGTCGTTGGAGGTGGTGGTTGGTTGAGGTTGGGTTGTGAGATTTTTTTTGACCTTTACAGAGACAGACAACGGCTTGGGAAAATGGAAAATGATTTAAGGCCACTCTCTCTCTCTCTTATGTCATTCCGACTCTCCGTGCTTTGGATGTTAATTGCAGTGGAAGTAAGTGCGAAAATGTCGGACTAGTCCTTTGAGGTTTTGGATAATCTCAATGTAAAAACCCTCCTTTGTTGATTTTTTTTTTTTTTAAATTAGCACATTGTTTCATGTAATACTTCTGCGGATTTACCGATACACAGCTAAGTTTTTTCTTCTTTTGAAAAATAATATAAGAAGCTAAGAAAATGATAATATATGGCCAATTAATATATTATTTTAAAAAATATATTATATGTAGCCATGTAGGCAATCTCCACTTTTTTAATTTACTAATTATATGTAATTTTATTATAAGTATTTTATTTACAGTTCTCATTCTTTCATTCAATTAAAATAATAATGTGTGCGAATTTTAAAGGTACTTTTGAAATAAAATAAAATAAAAAACATTTTTATCTTAATTAAGAATAATCTTAATACATATAAAAATATAATTAATTTAATTCTAATGATATTATGAATTTCATTATATTAGAAAATGTGAGCCAACTGTAAAATTTCACACCAAGTTGGGAAGTATCATTAGCCTTTTTAAATTTCCTGTGATCATGTTTGCAATAATAAAAATAAAAACCCTGTGATCCACGCATGTGGGGGCACAAGCACATGTATTTTTAAATTAAACATGTGATTTAAAAAAGAATAACACTAAATTACTTAGAACATATTTAATAATTATTTTAATTTATAATTTATAATTAAATAATTAATTTTATAATTTTTTATTATTTTATAAAAATAATTACCAATGTATTTGATAAAATTTTATACTTGGTGATTAAAAACAAAATGAAACATTACTTCTAAGTTATTTAGTAAATAAAAAATAAAAATCAATTAAAATGAATAGAAAATAAAACAATATATTATATATTTATGTGTTTGTCAAAAATTGTAATAAATCAGAATACAAATATTAATTTACTTAAATATCTTTCTTAAAAATGATAATGAATAATAAAAAATAAAATATGAGATTAAAAGTAAGTATAATTATGAAATTACACATTATGAAATTGAAAAGGAGAAACAATACCTAAAGATGTAGTGAACCAATCAACAGAAATCACTTCAAAATTTATGAGATCTTTATTTCTTTTGTTTTTTGTTTTTAAAAAAATAAATATAAAAATATGAATAACTCTCTTTCTACTTACTTATTTTATTTATTAGTAAATACACCTTAAAAAATATTAGCACAATTTATCAATAATCCAACCACTATTTGATCACCATAAAAAAAATTACAAATTTGATGGTTGTTGGTCGGGGTGGATGTACATAAAGGTAAGAAGGAATATGTGTTCTACTTCAACTTTTAAAAAATAAAATTTTAGATATAATATTTATAAAATTATAGACAAATTACATGCATAATTATATTTGTGCCCTACTTAGATTTAAAATTTTAGACTTTTAATATTTAATAACTTATTACAAACTCAATAATTTGTATATATTTTAATTAAAATGATATATATATATATATATATATTCAATTAAAAATAAATATTAAATATTATTTTTTGTTGCGTAAATAGTACCCCTATTAAATATACATCTAAAATTTGCCACTGGTGATTGGGTTCGATGGTGGCATGGGCATCAGGGGCGGATGTGTATGTATTTCAGGGGGGGCACGTGCCCCACCTCAATTAATAAAATATATAATTTTACGTGTAAAATTTTATAAATTTTATGAATAATTGATCATATTTAATACGTAGTGCCCCCTCTGAACTTTACTTTTAAGCACATATTTCAAATTAAAAATGTTTTATACTCAAATTTTATGTTTAATTTCAAATTTTTTTAATTAAAATTAAATTAAATTATAAAAAAAATCCACATTTTGATACTTTTTTGATAAAAAAAATTATTTTTAATTTATTTTTATAAGAGATTTTTTTTTATAAATTTTATTATTTGATAATGTCCCCCCTCACTTCCAATCCTAAATCCGCCACTGATGGGCATTGAGATTGGTTCAAACTTGCAAAGCTTCTTTGATGGTGGTCTAATTATCACAATATCTCTTTCTTATTTCTCTGATTTTACTATAAAGAGAGAAAGATAGTAGAGATTATGGTTGATCAGTGCTAAGATGAGTAATATTAAGGAGTATGAAATATGAAATATTACTCTAAAAGTCATTTCACATAATATTTTTCATCCAAAAGATGGCATTTAATGGTTTTATGTGTTGAGTACTTAATAAGTTCAAATTGCAAAATATTTTCTCAATTATTTGGCATTTAATTTTCATGTGCTAATCAATTTGAAAAATAAATATTTATTTTAAGAGATAAATATTAAGAATACATAAATTTGTATCCATATTAAATATATTATAATATATGATAAACTTAAAAAATGAATAAGTGATTCAAGTTTTTAAATAAAAGTAATTGATATTAATACAAATTTATATGATTATAGTATTTTTATTTTTAAAAAATTAAATGCTATTAATAGTAAAATGGTCTAAAAAATTCGAAGGACAAATATTTATTTAAAACTAAACAATGGGGAAAAAAAAATATTTACCGTTTTAAATGAGATGGCATCTTTTCATCAGTAAAAAATATCTACGTGTTTACTTATTATACTAGTAGTTAATCATATTACATTATATTATTTCATTCAGGTTTATTAAGGAGTAAATAGAACGAGTGATACAAAATCATTTTTATTCTCATTTGTTTTTCAAAATATGGAGAAAAAGAAATAAAAATTATAATGATTTTTATTAATTAATTGCCCATACTTTTATTTGTATTTTTTTTTTTTCAAATCCATAATATGCAATTTTAAAATTATCTATTTTAATATTTTTTTTATTTTTAATATTATTTTAAAAAATTAAATAAATTAATATTTTGATTTTGATTTAATAAATCTTAATGAAATATATGTAAAAAAAAGTATGATTTTATTTTCCTTTTTTTTTATTATTTATTCTAATTTCAAACTAATTTTCATTAATTACAAACATGTTGGTAAGAATGGTTATTTACTTTTAAAAAAAATAAGAATAAAATTTTTCTCGTCAAAAAAGTCTTATCTAACTTTAGGTAATAAAATTATTGTCATACACCCACATTACCCCACAATTTTCAGCTATAAGGTGAGTCCTAATTTTTCAAATGTAGTGTATCTACTACATAAAGTATGAGATTCATGTATAAATTTGATATTATAATACAGATTTTAAATCTCAAATTTATGTCTCATTGTCCCATAAAATTACAAATTTTTTGTAATCATTCAAATAGTTATAGGGAATTTAACAAAAATAATACCCCTAAAATTTATAGTAACAACACTAGCACCATAAATAATATTGAACATAAAATATTGAATTGATCTAAATTATCGTCGTTTAATTTTAATTAAATGGATGTTAAAAAAAAATGACATATTAATCATTTTTTTAATTGTAAAAATATAAATTTAAATACAAGGTATGCTAATTTTGTTATTATAAATTTAAAAAGTGTTAATTTTACTGTTTTAAAAATTATCGTCGTTTAATTCTAATTGAATGGATGTTAAAAAAAATGACATATTAATTATTTTTTTAATTGTAAAAATATAAATTTAAATACAAGGTATGCTAATTTTGTTATTATAAATTTAAAAAGTGTTAATTTTACTGTTTTTCCTTAATTATATCTCCTGGCTTGCCTATTTAGAATAATCATACTAAGCGTTATCACATTGTTTGTTTTCATATATCAAATCATAGTTATAATCTTGGATCAAAGTGAGATTAAATATGAAAAAAATATAGAAAACAATATTTAAAATACTCCTTCAAAATTTAGAGCAGATTTCTTAATTTTATTTTTATTATGCAGTGAATTTATAATTTAACTTAATTACATGTTTAAAAATAAATTCATTTGAGCACATTAACAAGTAGTACATATAGTCCAAACTTTTTTTTTTTAATATTTTTAAAAATGTATTTAAAAATATTGAGAAATCAAAAGTAAAAATACCTTAAAAATATTTTTTTAAATTTATAATCAAAAAGTAATATTTTGTTGAATATATTTTACTATAAACACAAAACCTTACTCGAATATTCCATCTTAAACCCGGGATTATTGGAGCCATTTAAGTTGGGTTCCTACATGCTACGGGTCGTTTATTATTTAACTCCAATAAATTTTTAGCATTAAATGCTTGCAGCGACTTGCAAGTTATTAGAGGTACAAAATTTAAATTAATTAGGTTAATTTATTAAAATTAAACTTTTATAAATTAATTTCACTTATAATTTAATAAATTTAAATTTTTTATGACCAATTTGAGTTTTTAAATTTATAACTTATAGAAGTCAAACTAGTCGTAATATATAAGTTACAAAAAAATATTTTAAAAAATGTTTAATATATATTTTATATAAGAATGTATAATATTTACAAATAATTTAGTATTATATTTAATAATTAATATTTTATGATAATTATTTATGAAATAGTATATAATATATATTTTATATAAATTATTGAATTTATTTTAAGAAATTTAACAAAAAGAAAAGGAATAATATATTCAAAATTACTTAAATATTAATATAATTTTTTTACTTTAAAGTATGTTTTAAAACTAAAATTTTTTATACAAAAGACATATAATATTGTATAAATAAATTTGGTTTTTTTCAAAATATTAAACATTTTTTACATCAAAATTTTTTTATTTTTAAAATTAAATAATTTTGATAAAAATTATTTTTTAATTGAATCCGACAAATCAACCCCGATATTAAATAATGTGTTAAATTAAATTGAATTAAGATGTATTTATTAGACAATTTAATTTAAATATTTTTAACTTGAGAATAATAAAATGAGTTTAATTTACAACCATCACTGGTCATTTTAGGGATATAAACGTAACTCCTGTTACATGTATCTAAAAAATGAAAGAATGGTTACGATAATATTGCCAAAACAAGTACCGAAAATGAAGGGAACATTAGTTACGTCACGACAAGGGATGAGAATATCTTGATCCAGATGCTGAACCATTTCGTCCCTCTCTTCTTTTATCATCCATTTCTTATTTTTACTCGTCATAATTAAATCGTATATTTATATTTTAAAAATTAAATATTATTTTATATTAATAATTTTAAATTCATTTCATATATTAAATATAAAAATGAAAGTTTGAAATTAAAAAAAAAAACATAAACAAATAAAAAAAAAACAAACATACAAAAGATCATATTACTTTCTTTCATTCTATTTTTATTTTATGTTTCAAGGATTCTCATTTTTCTTTACATTATGAATACAAAAACTCAATAGTTCTTCAAACATAAAAAATATACGTAATATTCTTGAGGTTCATCTTTTCTCCACAAGTATCCTTAATTTTTAAAATGTTAAAAATATTCTTTAATTTTAACAAATATTTAATATAATGATTACTTAATAGCATTTTCGTAATTTCTTTAAAATTAAAAGGGCATCAAAGAAAAATTTTTGATATCTCGTATTTTTAACATTAAATAATAAATTATATTAAATAAACAAAATAAAATGATCCTTTTTTTTTTCTTATAATAAAATAAATATATATAAAAAAAATAGATAAGCATACAATTAAAAATATATATGTACATTTGCTTACAAATTAGTTAAATAAAATTAAAATTCGTACAGTAAATAATTTTTTTATTACTTATCTCAAATGATTATATATAGTAAAATTGTTAACTTTTAATTTTTTTTTATTTCCTAAAAGTGGATAAATGTAATAATAAAAGAAATGATAGAATTTTAACACATATAATAAAATTAATGATAAAATTAAAAAAGTTAAAAAAAATTTACAAAAAATTAGAATTCTAAAAAAATAATTTAGAATTCTAAAAAAAATTAAAAATTCTAAAAAATATATAAGAAATTAATATTTATGGATTAATTAACTTGGATAAATTATAATTATCACATTTTACCAATTATTATAAAATTTTAGTTTATTTGTGGAGTGGTAAGTAATTTTTTTTAATTATAAGAATGATATAAAAATTTTAATTATATTAAATAAATCATAAAATAAAATTTCAATTTTTTATAAGTCATTATCAAGGAATTTAAAAATATTTTTTCTAAATCCAATTAATTATTTAATTAATTTTATAATTAATATATTAGCAATAAGGCGCACGGATATATACATATATATATATATATATATATTAAAAAAATTGACAGAAAATAAATCAATAATATAATATTAGATTTTAAAGTTATTTTTAATTTACATAAATTTTGAAATTATTATGTATTTCTTTACTTATTATAAATTTTTATTTTTGAATCATAACAAACATAATAAATAAATTTTTTTTGTTTTTTAATATTTTAAAAGATATTCTAGCAATTGAAAAAAGAATAAAAAATAAAAAATATATATGTAGATGAAAAAATTAACGCTATTATTAACGAAAGTTATTTTAAATAATACATCTAACGATAATTATTAGAGATATTTTATCAAACGTTTAGAATATTTATGAATAAAAGATAAATTTTAAGAACATTTTTGATATTTTTCCTTCAAACATTACATATCATTTAAAAAAATTTTATAAAACATTACTTAATTTGAGTGGAATTTAAAGACTTGAAATGAACCTGAACTTCTAAATAAATAAATAACTAGGTAAACTACGAAACTACCTATATGAAAGAAATATGGATGTTGTGCTCAAGAGGAACTCTAGAAGAAACCCAAGTTAGTATATGGTACGAAACTTATTTAACATTAATGTCTTGACTTTACGACCGTGGAATCTTTTATTGTAAGAATAATCTATATATAGAATATCAATACACTTTTACACGCAAATATGTCTTTAAAGTGTCATCATATTCAACATCTTTTCCTTTCATATTTTCAGTTATATATATCTCACATTTAAAAAAAAAAAAAAAATTCCATTTTTATATAGGCCCAACTATAAATAATTTTACAATTATCTACTGGTACTAGTTAAGTATAAGTGTATTTAGTGTATTGAAATTCGATAATCTTTTTTATATAATTTTTGTTAAAGTAATATAAAATCATATTTGAGCTGCATTCATTTAATTTTAAAGTGAGTATATTAGTTCTTATAAAATAAATGACCAATTATAATATAGGGGGAAAATTCTAAAGCTCAGAAAACTTTATAAGAAACTATAAAGAATAATCGTAAATTATTTTTTCATTTTAAATAAATATCATTTTAGACTTTTTTCTTCATTTTTTATATTAGAGAGGAAGTTTCTTTGGCATTTAAAATTGAAATTTGTGTCTTAAATATCATATATAATTTAATTAATTTAAAAATAATATGTTAGTTATATACGACATATACATGTGATGTATGATTGTGCTGAATTTAAATTGCATGGTATACATAATCTAATATGCATAGTTTATGTACAAGTTAAAATATTATTTTGAAAAAAATTTATTTATGTATAAATTAATATTATTTTTAAATTAATTTATTTATGTATAAATTAATGCGTAATTATAGACTTCAAATCACAAATGAGCAAAAAATAAACATATATGAAAAATATTCATTTGTTTTGTTATTTTTTATTTTCCTTTTATCCCAACATAATTTTCCCGCTCGGCGCAACATTTGGATAAACAATCGCTAAATAATCAAGATAACGATGAAGAATATATATATCCATTGAGTGGTCATGTGTCATGATTCAACCTTATCACGAATTAATATTTTTATTTTTTTATAAAGTATCACCATTTAATATTAAAACACAAAAAAATATCAATAACATACATTTGTAAAGTTGAGACTTGAGAAATGTTAAAAATATTTAAATTTATATTTACTTTTATATTCATATCAATTATATTATAATATATGATAAAATTATTTAAAAAAAATAAAAAAAAAATTTAATTTTTTAGATAATTTTATCAAATATTATAATATAATTAACATAAATACAAAAATAAATATAAATTTATGTAATTATAAAATTTTTCTTAATAATATATATAATTTGTATATAATTAAATTTGTTTCTAGGTAAACATAAATTTATATATATAAAATAATATATTATTTATAATTTAATTTAATTATATATAATATATATGTATTATTTAAAAAATAATTATTTTTTGTTTTTTAATTACTTTTACCAAAAAAATCGTACAAATTTTCTTGTAATTAACATTCCTGTTAAAACATTAATTTTGAACAACTGGGAAACAATTTTCTCGATTCCTGAAATGAAGTTCCAGGTCAAACCAGTCTAAATCTCTCTGCCCCGGCATTTATGGAGTCAAGAGATGCTTCGAGCCTTCAACTTCTATAATTCTCTAACTTCACACGTTTACATCTATTTTTATATAGTATAATTATTTTAAAAAATAAAAAAAATAATTTATTTTTTTAATTATTTTACTATATATCATAATATAATTAATTTATACATAAAAATAAATATAAATTTATATCTTTATAATATTATTCTACTTCATTAATATTATTAGTTGCTATCTTCCAAAAAATTTCATTAATCCATGATTATTGCTTATATAGTGTGTCAAGCCGATAAGTGCAAGACACATGCAATAAATTTTATTAAAAATTGTAACTGTTCACTATTTTATTAAAACAATCACCAATAAATAATAAAAATGATTAAGTTTAATAATCATCAAATTACTTACTCTTCAACTAATAAATAATTTTTATGCTCTCTTTACGTAGCATTGAGTAATTATATATTTAAAAAAAAAAATAGTTACATTAATTTTACATTTTATTAATTTTAAATACTATATTATCACTTACTCTAAAAATAATAAATAATTTTTCTTCAACATCTTCATTTCTTAATCACTTAGTTAAATTGAGGTGTAAATTAAGACAAATAAATAAATAAATAACTTAAATTTAAAATATATCATAAATAAAATAATATATTATTATTAATAAATATAATTGAATCATATAATGATATCTAATAAAAAAACTCCTATATTAATTATAACTATAATATATAATAATGCTCTTTGAGATAGGATGTATGTTTTATTAATTGTACAACTTATTAATTTTATAACTTATCATATATATTTTTTACTTAAATTTTCATAAGATGCCGTGATATTAAGATTTTACTATTTATGATATCTTATTTGTTTTAAATAGAGACAAATAAAAATATAAGATATAATTATTTGTAATGTGAAATTTAATAATAAAAAAAAAATAGAACATACATTACAATTTAAATAAAATAAAATAATATAATATTATAAACTTATTAAATATATTAAATAAAACATGAGTTAATACACACCTTACATATTTAGTTCAAGTTGTTTTTGGTACTGATGAAGCTATGCATGAAGTTTTTATTTAACTTTACTTATTGAAGAAGATATGCTAACTTGAACTTGAATATCAAAACAGCACAAGCTATTTTTGCTTTTCATTTCATATGGGAGAGACCGAATTAATCTCATTATTTTTTAAAATGAGTAAATTACTTTTAATATTTTTGAGTGAAGCTAATTGGTCCAAAACATGATATTATATGAATAAATTTTTTTAGTAAGAATTAAATAAGAAATATAAAATAAATAAATAAATAAATAAATCTTTTTATATGACAACTACCGCATTAATATTATACGATTAATTCTAAAATAAGACATAAATAACATGAGATAACACTAACATGACTAATATAACATAATTGTTACCTCTGAGCTAAATAAATTCAAATAGTGATTTTTTTTGTTTATATAAGATAAAATAATACATGTGAAAGATATGTGATCTTTTTCATGGATATTGGTTGAATTTTATCTATTTTGACACTAAAGAAAGCTACGTCATTTTTTAAATCAAGTTTTTTTTGTTACGTATGAATATTTTTTATAATTTTTTTAATTATTGTAGATGTAATTATTAAGTTAGCCTTGGTTAATTAACCATGTATTCAACAAATGCATTTTTTGGCCATGTATAATTGTTAATTTCGTTGACATTATATTAATTGAATTAATTTGATTAGTTTTGCAAAATTATGGAATCTAATTAATATAATTTAATAATTATAAAACTTAAACGTATATTTTGCAATAACTATAAAACTAAACCAACTACATCCTCCTTTAATACTACCTACTTCAAGATAGTTCATGAGAATATTGACACAATTTAAATATTTTTTATTTTTTATCAATTTTTTTGAACTAACAAAAATTTATTTAAAAACTCATAGATTTATACCCATAAAAACCAAACACCCTTATTATATAAATTCAATAAAATATAAATAAGATTAGACTTATTGATGTTTCAATGACCAATGACCGTTGGTGTAGGACTAAACATATTTTTAGGGAACACATGTAATAATGCTTTGCATATTTTTATTTTGAATGTAAAGCCTTAAATATTTTAGGTATACATTCGTTAACTATATTTGAGTTCCAACGACTATTACCAGATGTAAGAGCTTGCATAATTTTAAAAAACATTAGTAATATGTTAATCAAAACTCCAGCAAAATCGCTATGTTTACCTAAAATTTAATCCTATTTTATTAAAATTATAAAATGAGAAACTTTTAGCCTTTTTATTGGATAATTTACTAGAAAAATATGGTTTTTGGAATGAGTTATTACTTGTTATGAAAAATTGATCAAGTTGCCAAAAACAATGCTATCTAGAACAAAAACTCCATAATTCAAGTACAATCCAGCAACACTCGTAGGTGAAAAGAGAAGCCAATTAGAGGCACAAGTTTATTCACCAATAATCAATGTTTATTGGTTTAAAAAGTAATATGTACTTATTTATTGAATATAAAGTTGTACAGTAGAATAATAAAATAATTATGGATAAATTAAATTATACCTTATAGATAATGTATTTATCAAAATGATAAAAACATTTTTCTTTCACCAATTATTTATAATTCAGAAGGTAGTGATTTTGAGGATCAAATCACAGCAAACACTTCAAAAGAATGGTGGAGGGAGTAACTTTGAGGATAAAAATGACAAACCCAGAGTTTGAATGCACATATATAATATACAACACTTTTCACTGGTTTTCTAAAGCATTCTTTAAAATACATTCCTAATTCAGTTGGATACCTTACCTTCCACATTTCAACCATACATGGGGGTTTGAATCTCCTTTGGAAATTTCATCTACTAATAATGTTTGACGTGGCAATTGAACAAAAAAAAGTATCATCCCAGCTTTAAACCTTTATTTTGTATTTGATACAGGACTAGATATTTTTAACTGAAATTTTAAAAGACCATTTTGATATATAGAGCCTCAGTTTTATGGGATGAACAATTGCCATGGAAAACAATATGCAATGTCTAAATTTCCACAGGAATTTCCGAATAGCCCAAGAAACTGTCTTAATTTCTAGCTAGTCCTGTAATAACAACTAGTGTTTCGATTTCAAGAACTGAAAGCAACTTGTCTGTGTCGATTCAGATCCTGTAGATACCTTGTTGAGTTGTATTCTCGTGCATCCCACAGCTCTTCTGAGTATGTTCTATGGTATCTTTCTTGACCTTCTTTTTGATACTCCGAGATATATTCATCACCTCTTAGCAATATTATTACCTGCACACATCAGAGGCATGTCCATCAACCAACCAACTAGTTTCACTCGTGTGGTTTTGGTTGTGATCTTATTATCTTTGTAAAATCTATACTTGCCTGGCTCATTCGAGGACGTAGTATAGGAGACTGCTCTGTGCACAAAGATGCAGTCAAAATAACGCGATCCATCTCTTTTGAGTCATAGTTGGTACCAAGAGAAGTATCGATAATCTCCTTTGCATTATTAGCATTGAGCAAAGGCTTAGCCTGCAAAGAAGGAAACAGTAAGTTCGTAAATGTGGCCAACTAGATTTTTTTTTTTTTTTTATAATGAAGGATTATATAATCACAAGTCATAACCATACAGAACAAAATTTACCCAAACAATAAGGCTTTGCTGAAGTTCATCTAAAGCTCGACGACCGGTTATGAGCTCCAAGAGAAGAACTCCGAAAGAATAAACATCAGTTTTCTCATCTACTATTCCATGCATGAAATATTCAGGAGCAAAATACCTGCAACTTTGAAGGTATGAGTAATGCATCATAAAGAGCTAGTTTACAAGAGGTTATAGCTTACAATTACATACCCGAATGTCCCCTCGAATTTAGATACATTATGGTGAGTCCATTGTCTTGGAAGCCATTTTGCAAGCCCAAAATCACAAATCTGAATTAGATTTTTGTGCACATATAAGACAGAAAGATAAGGTCAGACAGGAAGGACAACATGTATACTGTTATAGAACTGAAATCATAAATAGTGGGTGTAAAACCAGTTACAACTTATGAACAACTGCACAGAGCAATGATTCCTAATATCTTCTGGGACATGGAATTCTATGCACCTGCATTACTACCGCCCTCTAGCACGGTTGATTGAATGGTATTTGAGTTAACTCCCAAGTCTAGAGTTCAAAAAAGTTAGGTTCCTTTTCTTTAAGCAGTATTTGTAGTTGGAACTCTCCAGCCATTCACAGAAAGAGTAACAAATGACACAACTTAGTTTTTGATATCTAAATCTTCTTGTTGTTTGGTGTATAGAAAGAAACTGAGCGGAAAACCATGACATTTACATATTTAAGTTGGTTGTTTAAAGAATGAGTTAAACACAGTAATCAAAGCAAGAACTCACAGTATATCACAGCACAAAGCGCACATAGTATTAGGCTGCACTAACTGGTCAGTGTCACAGCATACACAACTGTATCTAGAAAATCAACTCAAGTAGATAAATTATAGCAGTACTCTCAATGTTCCATTCAGCTCAAAAAGTACCTGAGGCTCATAGTCCTTTGTCAGCAGAATATTTGCAGCCTTTATATCTCTGTGAATGATTCGTCTCTGACAATTCTCATGGAGATACAAGAGACCATCAGCTGTTCCCAGAGCAATTTTATACCTTTTACTCCAATCTAGATCGTTATCCTTTGAACCTGGAAAATTATTTTCATACCTACCTTAGAGTGTCATCAAAAGAAGACAATAAACATACAAAGGATTGATAAACAAACCATGCAACAAGGATCCCAAGCTCCCAAGTGAAGATAATTTAAAAACAAGGTGCATTCCTCCTTCAATGCAACAACCAATTAGCTTTGCCACATTAGGATGATCTATATGGGCTATGATGCCTAGTTCAGATAAAAAGCTTGCTGTTTTCTCATCCATAGTTCCTTTGGTCAGACGCTTTACTGCAACAAGCTGTCCATCTTTCAAACAAGCCTTGTATACGTTAGCATAACCACCCTTTCCAATTAGATACTCTACAAGAAATAGGAACTACAAGTTTATGTAATTAAACAAGTATTTACAACAAGATCAAAGTAATGTGTTCTTTTTAAGTCAAAATAATTATTACGAAACTACGAACCATCACTAAAATTGTTGGTTGCAGCTTGGAGTTTGGTGAATTTAAAATTGATCATTGAAGGCTTGATGTTTTCTATGTCACTGAGCAGTGGATTCTCGCTGTGACTTCTGCTCTTTGCTTTTAGTATCCTTGGCACACCAACAGGAGGAAAGGAGGTAAGCCGCTTTACAGATTTTTTACTCCATAGCTTGAAAAACTTTTTCCATTGACTAAGAGCTTTTGGATTTCCATGACAACTTTTGGATTCTTTCATGTTGTCTTCAGGAGAAGGTGTTTCAGATTCAAGACCTCTTACCTGAACTTCCAGAACTCCTCTAGGAGACGAAACATCTGGTTTTTCCTCTTTGCTATCAAAACAACACAAATCTAGAAAGAAGTAAAAATAAATAAATTAAAAATTGAGTGAAACGCACAAGTGCTAACCCTTGCTAAAAATGTCAATAGAAGTAGACATAAAGCAGAATTGATGACCTTGTGCAGATGCGCAGTGGATTCGAGGACTTTGTTTTTTATCTTCCACAACCACAAGTTCAACCTCATCTCCTAGGGTTCTTATTGCACTTTTTCTACTAGCTAAGTTCTTGTCCCTACCCAAACCAAGAATAATATTAGCACATGATTATAATCACTAATTACTCGCTTCAAAATAAAATAAAATGCAAACATATGCAAGTTGATGTATCTGTATGTGAAAGCTATAAAGAGAAAGAGAAATCATCTTGGTAATCTGAAAATTGAAAAGTGTATTTTCATACTCACAATGACATATACAACAACTAACATGCAAAAAAAGATCAAACTGAAACGAAAAGGAAAACAAGGGAAACAAATAATTGAGAACATTCAACTATAAAACAAGGAAGAAACACCAAACAAAGCAGGGGAGGTCACGAAAACTAAAATATATTCATGATAATCAGTTTAATTGTTGATTATGAATGAAGTATAATGCATAAATTCAAAGGGAAAGCTCAACATTTGAAAAAGGGTCAAACACAAGCCTCAAAGCCAGGACATATCCAAACACAACATTTTCTTTACTTGTGCTAGCAGAGAACAAAATACCTAAACTCATCAACAGCTTTCACAC
This sequence comes from Elaeagnus macrophylla, assembly GCA_029378325.1. Taxonomy (NCBI): domain Eukaryota; kingdom Viridiplantae; phylum Streptophyta; class Magnoliopsida; order Rosales; family Elaeagnaceae; genus Elaeagnus; species Elaeagnus macrophylla. The sequence goes on along the minus strand of CM055641.1, from coordinate 30,082,817 downwards.
TAAGACTTAAAACAGGACAGCCGAAGCAAAAGCACTTATGATTAAGAAGAAAGAATACAAATGCTATTCCTAGGATAATCCCTAAATCCAGAAGGCCCAGCAACAACCCTCAAAAACACAAAACAAAAAAAAACTCAGATATAAAAGCAAAAGAACAGCAAATAACATTAAAATCCATCTATTTGCTGTATCATTGCTTCAAAAAACCCATAATCACAAACTTTCAATAAAACAAGAACGACAAATATGCATGTAATAAAAAAAGAAGAAGCACGTAATATCAAAAAAAAATTATTTTGTTTGTTGTAATGTTGCAAAGGGACACATGTCCTAAGACTCAACAGAAAAAAATCACAAGAAAAACTGAAACTAAACAAGACCTAGATGTAGAAGAAAGCATACCATAGACAATAAGCATTCTCATCTGCACCATTAGCCATTAAAATTGAAGAATGACGCAAAGAAGGAAAAAGCAGACAAAATGATATAAACCCAGATACGATGTGATTTATAAGTTCACAAAAACAGAAAATAAGTAAAGTGGCATCTATAGTTCACCAATGGGTTTCAATTGTGAACCTTTCTTCGCTCTATATATTAGCTTTTTCTAAGAAAGAGGATGATGAGAAAAGTAGTACGAATTTCGCAGTCTCTTTTTTTTTTTTTTATCTCTTTATCTATCTCTTTCTCCATTATTACATGAGTCCGAAAGAGTCGCTGTTGGGCTTCGGTTTCTGACAAGTGGAGAAAGCTCCACTGCGAATTGTGCTCGGAACCTTAAAACACGAACCTTGCACAAAGTGAAAGAAAGAGTTGTGGTGTTTTGGTTAATTTGTTAAAACTCACGTAGCCTACCAGCAAATTTTAGTACATCCTTTAATTTTTTCTGCACAATTGCCTTAAAGGATTTAGGTTATTATTAGACATAAAATGTCTTAAAGGAACATTTATTTTCTTTTAAAAAATTATTTAAAATAATATTTTTTAAATTTATAATAATAAAAATAATTTTTTTAACTTAAATATTTTGTTATTATAAATTTTATTATTGTTAGTTTTATAATTTTTTTTTTTTTTCGATTTCTATTTTTCAACTTCATTTTAAAAAATCAAAGGAATGATGGCAAAAATATTGTATATTAAATAAAATAAAGAAAATTTTACATGTACATGTTGTTGATGTTAGTAATTCTTAAAATTATATTTCGACTAATAACAAGTGTATCACGATTCATGTATGTATAGAAAAAAAAAAAAGATAATCTTGTATACCCCGACTAAATAATGTATGAGAGCTACTCGAGTGATTATCATTGGTGTAATAGGACTTCCAACTTGGACCCACATTCTTTCAACGAGCCTTCATCGTGACCAACACGAGTAGAAAAAGCCGTGCAGTACTCATAGAAAAAATTAAGAAAAATAACAAAATTAGTATCCTTTAAACTTGTAACAATAAAACTAGCACTCCTTATATTTAAACTTATATTTTCACAATTAAAAAAAAAATGATTAATATGTCATTTTTCTTTTAACACTCATTTAATTAGAATTGAACGACGAAAATTTAGACCCGTTCAATATTAAACGTTCAATATTTCAAGTTTAAATTGAACTTTCAATATTATTGGAGGTGCTAGGCTTGTTACTATAAATTTTAAGAGTATTATTTTTAATAAATTTTCAAAAAAACTATGTTTATTTATTAATCTTTTAGCATCGAATAAAAGACAAGAAAAAATTAGGTAACATCAGAAATATTAAAATGAAATGTACCACATGGTGTTACGTCGTTATATCCAGATTTCTCTTTCAGCTAATAACGAACCTATCACGTTTGTGCATGAAGAAAAATATTATTGTTTTATTATTCATCTCTTAACAGGGGCGGCTCATCTCTTAACAGGGGCGGCTCAAGAACTTTTGTGACCTAAGGCGAAGTATAAAAATAAGTCCTTAATTATATTTTTTAAAATATTTTTAAATATAAATATATTTTTTTATTTTTAATAATCTATTTAAACACGTACAAATTACAAATATAAATTTAATTTTATCATCACTAATTAAACTTTCAAACACTATTATGAAAAAAATAGGAAAATAATAAAGCACTTACTTTGATCATCTTGAAACCAACGCATTGCAATCTTCTTTTCACACTTCAATCTTCTGACTTTAGCTCCAATAAGTATGTACTTTAAAATTTTATTTTTCTAGCCTTTTGAGAAGAAAAATCATCAATTAAACTTTTATAATCTAGTTTTGAAAGCAAATTTTTTTCAATTGATAAAATAGCTAATCCATTTAATCTTTCTTGTGACATTGTCGAACGCAAATAAGACTTAATTAATTTTAATTTTGAAAAACTTCTTTCAGCAGAAGCAACTGTAACAGGAATAGTCAATAATATTCTATATGCAATCCATGTATTAGGAAAAGAATTTAACTTTTTGAGAAAACTTAACACCTCAATTGGTGCACTTATTTCTTTTGGCATAACTTCCTTCAAAACTTTTAATTCTAAAAATAAATCTAAACCATCAATATCAGAAATTTAATCGTGTTTCAAAAACAATTCAAGATTGTAACAACTTTTTTTCAAATCATCATCACCTAATAAACTTAATTTTTCTAAATCATACAAAAAATCAAAAATTTCTTCATAAATTTGAAATTGCTTGAATCTATTGTGAAAAGAAGAAATAGTTTTATCTACTATATATAAAAAATAGTTAACTCTAAAAGATTCTTCAGCAGATATTCTTACCTCGTTGTTGACGTACCAGAATAATTAGACTTTAGACTTGTTTTTTGCTTTGGCAACCAAAACAAGCTACTGGGCACAAGATGAAGAGAATTATGGAAGATATTTGGTATATAAAAAGATGAATGAAGTAATGAGTTATTGTCTAATTGTATTATTAAGAGTGAAAAATATGAAGTTGAGAATTGTATTGTTACTGTTTTGAGTATAAAAAGACAAAATTGGTAAAAGAATTGAGTGAACTGTAAACAAATTGATTTTTTTTTCTTTGAAGCTGAAGAGATACCTGCTGCTGATAATAAAGTTTTTTTATTTTATGTATATATATTATGAACCAATTGTATTAAAAGTGGATAACGGTACAATGACTTTTCAGTTTCTTTTTTCTACACGGTTTTCTTCTTTGCATGGCACAGTGGCCTTTTAGCTTCTTTTCTTGTTTCCTATTTTTTTGCTATAATGTTTTCTTCTTTTCCTTTTTTTTTTTTTTTTTTCTATTTTTTATTGATTTTTGTTGCACAATTTTTAATAAAAAATAAAAATTATTAAGGAATTTAAAAAAGTATAATTTTTTTTGTATTATCTAAGTAAAAAAAAGTTTATTTTTTTATTATGTGTTAATAATATGTAAAATAATATTGAATTATATACATAATATTTATTAAAATTAATATTTTAAATATAAAATATATATTATAAAAAATGGGGCCCCTATTTGATTTGAGGCCTAAGGCGACCGCCTCTTTGGCCTAAAGGACGAGCCACCCCTGCTCTTAACACTGAACGAAAGAGAAAGAGAAAGAGAAAGAAAAGTTACATCACATAAAAAATGTTAAAATTTAGTTAATAATTAATTTATTTCTAAATATACAGCACGACAAAAATTAAGTAAAATTTTAATGTGTTGATGAACCAATTTAGGGCTTAGGCAAGTGCTACCTCTTTCCAAATATTTTTTAATATATCGTAATATTTATATTTTGTATATATCTTATCTTATATTCTAGCATGTGTCCCCTTAATCCTTCTCCTCATGTGCTATATATAGGATCACCACACTTGTTGAGAAAAAAAAAAACTTGAACTATTATTAATTTCTCTTTATTTGTATATAATATTGTGTTCATCATGTCATTGTAAGATTCACACTCTTATGTAAAAGATTTTTAACTAATGTTCTTTGGTAGTTTGTTTTGTTACAAATAAATTCAAAATTGAACTTACTCTTTACTTTTTATAATCTAACTAAAGAATATTCATTTTATATTTCTAAATATCTATCTTGGCCTTTTTATGTTTGGAATTTTTAAATTTTTATAATTTACAAATCATATCCTAATTTAAGCTTTTCAATTTTCTATTTTAATGTTTATTTAAGTTTAATATTTTTCTATTTAAAAAAAAATTAATATTTTTCATTAACTTTTTGTAAATAGTTTCATTATAATATTTAACGTCATTCCTTGATCAAGAGTAACGTATGTTTTAAAATTAATAAACTTTGTATTTGTATCGTTAGATAAAAAGAGAAAAAGAATAATCGATGCCCCTCGGCCCTCTCTATTATTTCTTGGGTCCTTTCGTGCTCACAGGTGAACACATTGTCATTGAACATTATAAATTTATAATAAGAATATAAAACTTAAAACATAATCATTACTGACTCCATTGCTAAAGTACAAGTTTTATCAAATAAATTAAGAATTATATATTAGATTAAATTATATTATAATTAATCTTATTATATAATTAAATAAAATTAATAGATAATTATTTTAATAAAATAATTATTTTTTAAATAATATGTAATTTGTTATGTATTTACTTAATATAAAAATAATTTTATTATAATTTTTTTAATCAATATTTAATTTATCATATATATATATATATATATATATATATATATATATATATATATAATTTTTTATTTTTTATTTTAAATTAAATTAAAATTTTAATATAATTTTGATTCGTACTTTTACTTATTAAATTTTTTTTACACATATTGGTATTATTTCTGTACCATATATTATGATATAGTTTTATAGTTTTTTTTTTTTTTAATACAGTTATATATACAATAATTGTATAATTACCATATTTAATAAACAAGATAATGATTGCAACCTCTGAAAATGAATGTGTACGTCGGAAACAACTGTGATTGAAATTATTTAATTATTATTTTTTGTTCGGAAATAAAACTTGTTTTTAAAATTCAGCTTTGGAATTTGCAAATAGGTATTTTTCGGACCAGTTCCTAACTTCCTATAGGGTTGCAAATTGGACCTCGATTTATCGAGTCTAACAACACAAATTAAATTAAATATGAATTAATTTTAAATTAACTCAAATAACTTTAAAAAATAATTAAGATGAATTAGAGTAAATTCATTAATCAAAAATAAAATTTAATTTAATTTAATTTTGAATAAAAAATAAAAGAAAAAAACATTATATTTAAATTAAAGTTAAAATAATCTTTCATTTTTTTAAATTTCTTTTTCTTTTATGATATATTAGTTATTTTTCTCCATTTTTCTTAAAAAAACATAAACAAATAAGGAATAAATAATTGTAATTTATTTACTTTGTGGCATGATTATGTTATATTCTTTGATATTAATGCTTATAATATTCAAATCTACCTATCTTTTTAAAACAAAAAATATATATATACTCATATTTAATTTCAATTAATATTATGAAGTTTATATCCTTAAACTAATTAAATATTATCCATTGCAATAAAAGAAAAGAACTTTTAACAGCATATATTGTGCTATTCTTTTTTTAATTAGTTTATTATCCTAAAATATATTATGTACTAATTAAAGTTTTGTTCTCATGTGATACTTTTTAATTACTTTAACTCTTTATTTTTTTCATATGTGTAGAAAATTTATTAACAATTTTAGATAATTTAAGCCTATTCATTTATGTTTGATTTAAATTCATATTAATTTTTATTAACTTAAATTAAATATAATTTAAATTAAAATTAAACTTATTTTATCTAACTTAATTTAAACCAATTCAAATTATTGCCCGAATTACCTCCCACAGTACCCATTCCAATATTGGGTTTGTGTTTCATGAAACTTTGACTTAATCGAACCTCTCATTTCAATGGATATGTATGTGTTTAGGAAATTTTTTATTCGTAAATCACAAACTTCAAACTAAACTCATTTTATTTAAAATTTAATTTAATTAAAAATTTCACCTTACTTATAAATTTAATTAAATTAGCTCATTAATCTTGTAAACAGCTTGTAAATTTTTATTTATTTATTTTTCCTTTTGTTTAAAATTTGTTATACTGCTGGTGCGTTTTTTTTTTTTTTTTTTATAGCATTTTTATACATTTTAAAGAGTTAACTTTGTACGTTTAATTTATTTGTTTTCTTGATTGAAGTACTATAAGTTTTTAACGTTTGAAGATTTATCTCTTGTATTCTGTACTTTATTTTAACTTAACATAAAATGCAATTTGAAATTAGGTATAAAAAAATTTGTGAATTTATTTAACAAAATATCTTTATTAATTATATTATTTTATAATTACAATAACATTATTATGTAAAAACTTAATTAAAAAATGCTTTTATCTTTTCTTTTTAAGAAAATATAATAAAAAAATAATGTTTATACTAATATTTTAAAACAAAATTATTGTTTAGAAATATAAATTAGTCAATTTAAAAACTACTTGATTTAACTTATTTTAAAAGTGAGTTGAGTTTAGTAGAATTTGATACATAAAAAATTTAAATAAATTAAGTTGAACTATTGTTCATTAAATATGTGCTAAAACTAAGAAAATTAGGCCAAATTAACTTATTTAACACTTATAATACAAACCAAATGTTGTCGTAACTAATTTTGCTACTAGAACAATAAAAGTATATGAAATGTTCACTTTATTATTTAATTTTTTAAGATAAAATTAAAATTTATTAATAAATATCAAATGTACAATCTATATCAAAACTCATACATCTAAATACTTTAATAATAAAGCAAAACTAATAACATTAGTTATCACATGGAGAAAAAATTGAGCTTTAATTATTTATTACGTTGTAAAGTCTTCGAATCGAGTGCTTGATGCTTGATTTTTTTGATTGATATACTGGATGTTATTCAGAAGCAATTAAATCTTGATACTATTTTATAACATTTATATCTTGAACAAAATACATTTTTTTTTTTGATAAAGATCTAGAGTTTCAACTAAATACAAACGAAATGATCATAAACATGACAAAAATTATCTTAGATTAATATGAAAAAATTACCTTATAATAAGATCTAAGTAAAATCACACAAATATGTGATTTTATTTAAAGCAAAAAAAAAAGATAAAGAAAATTATTTTATCGAAGAGGACTCCTATTAAAAGAGACCATCATCAGTAGAAAATAATTTTTTAAAAAAGATAGATGAAAGACCAGAGCTATAATCACAAAAAGAAAAAAAAGACTATTTTATTGTTATTATATGTTATTATTGAATAAAATTATTATTAATAAATTACTATTATAATAATAACAATTTGACCTTTGCTAATATTATCGAGCCATATTTATCATTGATAAATATTTATTGCTGATATTGTCATAAATACAATTGTAATACAATTGTTATTCGTACAATAATTTTTTATTAATAAAAATTGTACTCTATTGACATTAAAAAAAAATTAATTATAAAAAATAACAGATAACTTATTATTGACAATAATTATTGTTATAATATAACTAAACTAAATATTTTATTAAAAAATATTGCAACATACTTATGAAGTCAAAATAAATTTGTCAACATATGGTCAGAGTATACAATTCATTTCACTTTTCAAACAATCAATAAATTCTCAACATATTTTCATATAATTTTGAACTAATTATATTTATATGCACTTAAAATACATTCAAAAATTATTTAAAATTTATAATATTAAAAATATCACAATGTTCTTCAATTAAAATAAATATAAATTAGTATTAAATTAATAATAAAAATATTATATTTATTATTTTTTCAATATATCCTTACCAATATATTCATTTTTATTAATTATCATTCATCAATTATCTCCTTAATATCTACTATATTTTTTGAGTTAAGAAGAAGTTGGATAGGTTATTAAATATATAATTTTTTATAAATTATATATAATGCATAAAATTTCAATGGTTATTTTCTTTCATAAGAAGAGGGACATTTTAGTTATTTTCTTATATTTTATATCAATTTAATTCTTTTTTATTTTATATAAGTAACATTATTAATCATTTTTTCACTACGTAATACTTTATAAATTTTTCTTAGATATTTGTAAGGTTTTACAAAAATAACTTATTATTTATAATATTTTATTAATTAATTATAATTTCATTTAATTCTTGGATTAATTTTACTTCATTTTTTTTCCTCTAGAGTATTAGTTTTGTTAATTATTCTTTATAAATTACTATCATTTTTGGGAATTTTTTGTAGTTCAAATGGTAATATTCTCAATCTCTACCAAGAACCCAAATTCGAATCTCACTCGAATATATGAATGTATTTTCTCTTTATTAATAAAAAAGGGACTTTAGAGCCTCTTTAAAAAATTATTTTTTATAATATTTTAGATAATTTACTTCTTAATTATATTAAATTGGATAAATTTAATTTTAAAATTTATTTAATTTTCTTACTGGCTCTAATACCAAAATTTTATGCAGTATTTTAATTTTAATAATTTACAATATTTATGGAGATAAATTTTTAAGAACAATATATTTTTTTAAAACTAATATTAACATAAATTTTTTAATATGTAAAAATAAATTTTTATAATTAATAAATAAAATTTAGAGGTATTTTTAATCAGGAGTATTTTTCATATTTCTTTTAAAAAGATAACTTATATTATCATTTTTTTTGTATTATCTTTTTTATAAAAAATAATTTAAATATTATAAAAAATAAATAAATAATTAAACTACTATTTTTTTAAAGAAATATAATACCACTATTATATATATATATATATATATATAGAAAACAGAGCACGTTTAGAAAAATCGAAAAATTCAGGGGCCTGTTTCAAAAGAAGACGGAGTATCAAAGTGAGAGACTGAGAGGGAGATATGGCAGAATGTTATTTTGTCCGCATCCGCATCCGCATCCGCATCCGCATCCACATCCACATCCACATCCACATGTCAAACGTTTGGATCAAGGTGTAACATTTAATTAATTAATTCAATTCTCATTCTTTGATTGTACGGAGTTTTGATAAACTCTTTTTGCTAAATATAATCAAATTCTTAATCATTTCGTAAACGCTAACATTATATTATCATATTTAAAATTATTAACATGATAAGTTTGATTTTCAACTTTACTTAGGTAAATACTATATTTAATTACATAAAAAAATAAATTATAAATGTAGCCAAAAGTGATTTTGTTAACAAGTTTATAGTTTTAACTTTTCACTTTTATGTCTTAGTCTTGCTATTAATTAACCTTGTTAGAATAAGGTTGTTTTATTATATGTTTTTTTTTTTTTTTTATTACCTATAGCTCTCTGGTACATTCTTTATTGCTAACATTGACATCCTTCAATATTGCGCATTCTAAGTATGTCAAAAACTCAAAATGCCTATTTAACTTGAATTAAAAATATTATCTTGATAAATTGTGATTTTTTGAACGATATTTATTCTAATTTTTCTTCAAAATTAATGTCCCTGCTTGTTTTGTCCGAGCTTTGATAAATAGAATGGTTGTAAATTGTAAGTAGGATATATTCCATCATTTTTCTTAACTTTTTCTTTTTGTTATATATTTTTATGGGTAAATGGCTACGTTGATTTTCGAAACAAATTATGTCTTGTTGATAAAAAGATATCAAAACAAAAAAGCTAACACTTAAATTATTAAATGTCACGCTTTAAGATTCTAAATTTGTTACTTTTTATTATATTTAGGTCCCAAATTTATTACTTTTTATTACATTTAAGTTTTAAAAATTAACAAGTTTGAGAATTAAGGACATATTTAGCTGATAATAATCGTAATCGTAGAATTAATTCAGAATATTACTGTATTTAGTTTGACTGTAATCTGTAATGTAATGTAAAGGGATTACAGCAGTAGCAGTAATCCTCATTACGCATACAACATTCTGTAATCTTTATTATGCCTTCAATATTCTCTATTTTTCTCACAATTTGTAAAATTATTTATGATTTTTTTTGTTCATTCTATCTTTTTTAGTAAAAAAAAATTATTTTTTAATTTTCCTTCATTTATAATTTTATAATCTTTAATTTAATATTATTATTTATTTTGATTACAATGCTTAAATAAATATCGTAATAGTAATATTGTTTCCTTTACGTTCAATTCCATTACGATTATTATTTTCATTACAATTACATTTAATGAATCAAATGTCACCTAAGTGTTATATAATAGTCACACTTTAGTCATAAATTTTAAATTTAAGATTTATCTCTTAAAAATGTAATAGATTACGGATTAAAGTGTTTAGTTTTTCTAATTTTGCACTGAAAACGGAACTAATTGTCTACCCTATCGATATATTTGTTACACTATATTAAATATCTTAACTGTTTAATTTATATACAGTCATGTGTTTGATTATAAAATCAGATTGTATCGTACAATTGATTCATGCTCAAAATTATTACCTTTAGTTAAGCGGTTATTGCAGTATAGCTTTAGGTGTCGAATCCACAGAGAAACTAATTAAACCAACAAAATAAAAGTTATCATAAAATAAATAAAATAAATAATTTTATAATTGAAAAAAGAAATTGACAATAATTAAATATAACAATCTTGGTAGAAAATAAAATCAATATGCAAATAATAAGGCTTTGAGATTCACTTAATTATTTTGTTTTAATATTACTAACTTTTATTCTTATTTACTACTCAATTGCATGTTTCATATCCCAAACAAATAATTGAAAAATTTAGAATTGAAGATCTAAGATGAAATTTAAAGTTATTTGATTGGAGAAAAATAATGTTTTCATGGTAGAACAATTTAATTTATTTTTACAAGCTATCTAACATTGACAATATCGTAGTAGAAGATCAACTCATAAAATAAATAAAATAATTATAAACTAAAAGTTGCACATAAAAAAAGCATGACTGAATTTATATGAAATTAAAAAATATAATTTATTGAATGTAGCAAGAAGATAAACAAAATAATTTCTCAAAACAAATTTATAAACTATAAAGCACTCATAGGAATAAAAGAATGAATAAAAAAACTACATAATTAAGCTCCTCTCTAGCCTTACTCTAAATTTAGCCTAGCTTACAAATCATTCCCACAAATTCTAGAGAGAAAGAATGAGAATAAAAAGTAAGAACTCTTTTCAATTTTTCTTGATGCTTCCAAGTGTTGAATGTCCATCTATTTATAGTGTTGGAGTAGGAAAATTTACTGAATCATAATAATATCACGCCATTTTTTCTTTGAAGATAATTGATTTTCAAAATATTTTCTGAATATAAATCGTAGATAAATCTCTTATCTTTTCATAGAATCAAAAATTATTTAATTTAGAGCTGTACACAGAAAGTTATATCAAATATAATAACAACTGTCCAACTGCAAGATATTTCAGATTGCATCTTATTTTTGGCCTTGAAATAATTTTATTTTGATATTCTTCGTGAAATGCAAAATCATGCATCATTGAATTATCTTTTCATATCATCTTGAATCACTTCATTTAAATATTTGAGTCCAAATTTATCCCCAAAATACAGCTGCAGGTTGCTGAGATGTTGAGAATAGATATTGCATAAATCTAATTTTGATTTATTTGCTCTATTTTAGTCGATTTCATTGATTCTACAAGCATAAAATCATTATAATAAATATAAATAACATTTATAGAATTAATATAGATAATGATTAATTTTAAACCGATTAAATCATAAATGTTAATCAATTCACATATTTAAATATGCATTTTTATACTATTATCAACAATATAAAAATAACACATTATGTATAAATTTTGTACAATTATGACATTTGAGTACAAACTCTACTGTACAATTAACTTAATTTATTTGAATTTTTAATTATAAAATTATATGTTTTAACTTTTTTTTATCTCAAATTAAAAATAAATTAAATTAAATTAAATAAATTTGATAATAAATAATTACTTTAAATATACATTATTTTAATAAAATATATAATTAATTTAATATAATTATATTATATAATTTATTATTAAATATTATATAAATTAATTATAATATAATTTAATCTAATATAATTATAAATTTATTTAATATATTGATAAATATATTTATCAATCTGACGGGACATTACTTTCTTATTCATTATTAATTTATGAGAAATATGACAACTGACAGAGATTTAAAAAAGAGGGATGAAGATGGATAATTGCTATTGTCAGGTATGCTTTGAGTTGTGAAATCGGAGCTCAGAATGGTCCCTGTTATGCCGGTCGTTCCATTGACATGCTCACTATTTTGAGTAATAGCCTTGTTGGAAAAGTAAATGGCTAGCTTTTGGCCGATAAGGTGGGGACATTCAAGCTCAATCTATCAAGGGAAAGCTTTTTGTGTTTCTTTCCGCTCAATGAGAAAGCTATTTTTTATATTAGCCTTTTATTATTTCAGGCTTGGTTTAAGATGAAAAAATTAGAATAAACTAATATAATACCTCCAAAACTCTCTCTCTCTCTCTCTATATATATATATATAACACATTATCCTTTAATTGAGAAAAATATATATTAATTTTAATATTATTTTTATTGTTATGAGTTTTATGGATTTAAATTTATTATTTTTCCAATTTTTAATGATCGGAATTTCAAATGAAATTGTAGGAATTGACTAATGTTTTTTCAAAAGTAATATTGGTACCATAATACTATATATATGTATAATACATTAGAAAATATTAAACAATATAATAATAAACTGAAATGTTAATTAAATCAAAAAAAATTATTATATACATTAGTACTGTTCAATGTAAAGTTTAACTTCAAGACAAGTAAAAACTTCATAGAGATAATAGATAATAGCTTAAAATAACACAATTGTATAAAATGTATTTTTTTTTATCTCCCTAAATGGAACATTTTTACATTTTAAAAAGTTAATTTTTCGAAAATACCACAAAATGATAAATAAAGTACACTTAGTCTCATCAAACCTTAGAATATTGAGTTATCAGTACTTATGACATAAATTTAATAACGACTAGGGCTGACCTAGGTTACCTCCCATTGACTACTTGAAGAAGCCTAGATGAAGACGACTACATCTAGTTAGTCAAGTTTTATCTAATTGAGCACAAATAAAATTAACTATATTTAGTATGGATAAAACTGACTAATTTAAATGAATTTGGCTTTCTTTATTTGAATATAAATGAAATCTAGACCATTTTATTGATAAAAAAAAAATGATTATATTGTCATGCTTTGTGGCATTGACTGAGAAATCTCTACTTTATAAGATTTATAAAAGGCTGTCAATTATTGATTATTCATTTTATTTTATTTTTTCATTTGTTATTTTATTTTTTGATAAAAAAAAAAATTCATCGAATTAATGCTACTATCACACTACCAAATTATCAAAAATTTAGTTGATTTGCCAATCACAATAGTGCTTAAAGTTGTGTTCAGGTTCAATATTAGGACGTTAGTCCCAAACCTCAAACCAGCGTCTTTACTATCCAACAGGAGCACGACCTTACTTACAGTACCCAAACCAACTGAGCTACCTGTTTATGGGCTTATTTTTTCATTTGTTGCCAAACTAAATTATATATATATACACACACACACACACATAGGAGGAGATTTATAGACATAACTTACTACACAATTTTTTACACTGTAATATATTTAGGGTTGAGATTTATAAGGAGTGGGAAAGAGAAAACTATTCCCTTAAATTTCAATTCTTAATAACTAGTGTTGTAGTAACTTGTGTCTTTTAATGGTCCATTTTCTTATGCAATAAATTTCATTTACTCATATAGCTTATAAAATGTGTATTTAAGTGAATTTACTTATAAAAAATGTGTTATGAAGTCCCTTTATTTGTAAAAAAAAGTGTCAAGTAAAGATAAAATTAATTTTTTTATCTAATTTTTCGTTAAATCTAACGGAATAGTACATGTGTCACATGCATGTTTATATTTTTCGATAAATATATATCAAATTAAATAATTTTTAATTAAAAAATTACTCTAATTTTTTACAATTTTTTTATATTAAACTCAAATAAAATTTTCATCATCTAATTTGTGATTTTAGATATTAAATAATGAAAATTTTATTGAATTCAATCAAACTTAAAAAAAATTTTCATTATTTAAATTGTGATTTTAAATATTAGACAATTAAAATTTTATTTAAAATTTATTGAAAATTATATTTAAATTACATTGAAAATTTTATTTAAGTTTTTTTTTTGAAAATTAAAAAAATTAAATAATTTTTTAATTAAATATTAATTTTTTTAAATATATATATATATATCAAAAAATATAAATATGCATGTGACACATATGCTATTTCGTTAGATTGGATAGAAAATTAACTTTGTCCTTACTTGACATATTTTTTTTTTTTACAAATAGAGGGACTTAAAAATAAATTTTTTAAAAGTAAAGAGATTTTAAGACAATTTTTTTAATACAATAGACTAAATGTCACATTTTATAAAACTAAAAAGACCTTTATAACACTTTTTTCTATTTACTAATAAAGAATATAATAAATTTTGAATACATAAAAGATTAATGATTAAATATTTGAACCACAATATATTCTTTTTGAATACACAAAAGATTAATGATTAAATATTTGAACCACAATATATTTTTCCAGGTATTATACACCAACCAATCCTTGAACCATTGACCTTAATAAATTAGGATATTGTCACTACAAGTCCACAACCAAACGGACTATAGGATTAGTTAACTAGATCTGAAAGCCTGTCAAATAAATCTAACCGAAAAGTGAGAACGATTCTTTGTGGTCATGATGACCCATGTGCCAATTGACTAATAATCACGCTCTGATGACGTGACACGGGCTTAATTTATCAACAAAGTTATCAACCTAGAACTTCTAAATTGCCCGAACAGCAAAGATTTATATAAAATAATTTTTTAGATCTAAATAGTAATTTTTGGATTGAAATAGTATATTTTATTTATATAATATATACGATTTTTACCAAAATATTCCTTTATCTGAGTATTCGTAAAAACTTCGTCATTTTTGTGTTTCCTTCGAAGCTTATGGAATTTGTATATTCACATTTTGTATGTACAGGTTACATATACATTTATTTTGTATGTAACCTGTACATTCACATTTTGTATGTACAGGTCATGTGAATGTACAGGTTACATACAAATTTATTTTGTATGTAAATTTGTATGTAACCTGTACATACAAATTTGTATGTAACATGTACATACAAATTTGTATGTAACCTGTACATTCACATTTTGTATGTAACATGTACAGGCCTGTACATTCACATTTTGTATGTAACCTGTACATTCACATTTTATAAGCTGTTCAAAACAACAATAATATACAAACAATACAATGCATTTCATGTGAATGTACAGGTTACATACAAAATAAATTTGTATGTAACCTGTACATTCACATTTTGTAGGAAGAACAGTTCGTATGTACAGGTAACCTGTACATACAAAATGTGAATGTACATGTTACATACAAAATAAATGTGTATGTAATCTGTACATACAAAATGTGAATATACAAGTTCCATAAGCTGTTCTTCTTCTTCTTCTTCCAGTGGGTGATTGGAATTAAACTAAATACTTCTTTGCAGACATAGTCGAAAGCTTGAGAACAAAATCCAAGTGATATTGCAAATAAATAAAAGGAACCTCAGTTTGATAACAGCAATAACATACAAATAGTACAATGCATTTCATGTGAATGTACAGGTTACATATAAAATAAATCTGTATGTAACCTATACATTCACATGACTTTATCTTTATCTTCATCTTCATCTTCAATTCTTTACCTGCTCCACTCTTTCCTACTTTATTAAGGTTTTTTTTTTTTTTTTTTCAGTTCAATATATTAAGCTCTGTTTTCATCTTCATCTTCAAGAATAATTTGATTCTACCAGATAATTGTTTTTGTAGATGAAGATTCTAAACAATGTGGGCACAAAAGCTTATACGATAAAAAGAAAGAAGAGAAATTATCTTCTTTAATTGTGTCAGTACCAAGATAGTGAAAAATTAGGAATTTAAAGATAAAAATCATCAATATTTATTTAGTCAATATCTTTGTTACGGTGACAAAGCTATCTCCTGACCCTTAGTTTAGAGTTCTACAAGCACTACAAGTTTCACATAAGCATATTTATGTTTTCCAGGTTTTAACTCTGATACTGGATAAAATTTGTGTTCGTTATCGCTCAATAGTTGTATGATAAATGTCTCTCTTTCTTCTTTAATCAAGGATTCTGTGTCTGGACTAATAATCCAAATAAAATGCAAGTTCTTAGTATTCAACCACCAAACACCAAAGAGATTAAAAGAGAGAAAGACGAAGAATCAATCCTTCCAAGTTATGAAATTCAGAAGCAGCGGCGGTATAACCAGAACCTTTGAAGGATTTGATGGTTAAAAATATCATTTGTATTTTTCCAAAATACAATCGTTTTGTTATTTTGGGCAAAAAATCAATTTTCATTATATATGTATTATTTCAAGGAATTAATTCCTTAGAACTTAGAGAGACAAAGGTCCAAATCCTGTTCATGTAAGAAATTAAAACACCTACTCATAATATTATGCCATCTGTTTTCTATGTAATTTCACAAGAACCAAAATAGTTTTTAGTATAAACTAAAATGGGTAGCTATCTTAAAAGGCAAAGGTTGGCTCTTTTAAAGCACCCTTAGAAGAAACCCAAATACTTGGTTCATTGGCAGCCAATGCGAAGATGAGAAAGCTCCTGGTTTGTATTTGATGCGCCGTAAAGTGATACTTGAATATGAGCCCAAAAACTTATGGAGGATAGCCTCAACCCTCAATAAATAATTTTTTTTTTCCTAGAAAGTAAAATTTAACATAGAATTATTTAAAAAATAATAATATTTTAGCATAAAATTATTAAATATATATTTAAATATTAAAAAATTAAAAATTAATAAAAAATTAAAATAAGATAGTGGTAACTAATAAATATTAAAACAAATATTTTATAAAAAATTCATATTAATTATCATTTTTTTTATTGTTAAAGATTTATATTTTAATCACAATTTAGTTACTCCACATACAAAAATAATATTTTATAAAAATTATTAAAATAATAAATTTTTCTTTAATTAACATAAAATTAAACCAATGACCTAATTTAAATAAATTCTATTACTTTATAAGAGTGAGATACATTCAAATACCTAATATACAGCTCACCTATATATGTTGCTAGTATAAATAAATTCATTTTGTGTCTTTTTAGATAGCATTTATTAAGGGTGAGCATACTATAAGTTAGTTCAAATTAGAGTTAAAATTAAAACCGAAGTAATAATGTTGGTTATTAGAAAATAAGAATCGATCCGATCCAATAAAATTTATAAAAGCAATCAAAATAGAATCATTTGGATTGGGTGGATTGGATTGTGTTTTAGTATTTTTTTTTCCTTCTATTATCAATTTTTTAAAATTATTTATTTTTTAATAGTTAAACAATTATTGTATTAAATTTTATGTTTTAAAAATTAATTAAAATTAGTATCTAAAATAATTTTGATTTTTTTTTCAAACAATAAATAAACAAAGATCATGTACTCAATTCTAATTACTTCATAATCACAAGTAATAGGGTTATATATGTGTGACTAATTAACTTTTCAAGTACCAACGTAAATACTTTATAAGCTGCTATTTAGATAAACTCAAATATAACTTAATAAAATTAATAATTTGAAAGAGTTAGATGATTAATTTAATTTATATATTTAAATTTTTTTTTTCTTATAAACTTATTTTATTAAAATGAAATATAAAAAATATATAATATATTATATGTATAGGTTGAATCGATTTTTGTAAAAAAATTTCTTCGAGAATCGATCTATTATAAATTGGTTATGTAAAATTTGATTCAAAATTAATACAATTATAATGTCAAAATTATGTGATATGTGTTGTTACTGTTTGATTTGATTTATATAAATTGGATAGATTTGATCCCATTTCCATCACCCCTAGTATATACCTACGAAAAAAAATTATTCTCTTGATGAGACTCCATATCTAGTATGAGTCCGGTCTTATTCTAAAGTGCGGTAAGGCAGTTAAAACAAATAAATAATGTATGTTTTAGCGATATATTTTCAAACAAGAGATTCTTAAGGCAACTTATTTCGTAATACAAACAGCCTTCAATACAATTTATATTAGCCTTAAATATTTAGGCAAGTTATTATAATATAAAAAAAGAAAAGAAAAGGAAAATTATCTAATTTTGCTCCTTTTATTAATTTGATTCTAAGAAGACCCTTATATATGTAAATATATATATATATATATATATAAATGCGGTGTTTATATTAAAATAAAATTAATAAAAATAAATTACATTAGATTAGATTATTTCCCAAATAATTTTAATGAACAAAAAATAAGTAGTTTGACTTTAATTAAAAAATAATAATTTTAAACAGTTTGATTGTAATTATTTATGGTTATAAATGGTATTAATTGTTGAAAGCTTGTTAAAGAGGGCAAGTAATAGAGGATGGGTAGGTCTATTGACAGAGAGTACTATTGTCATAGTATTTTTTTTAATTATTTAAAATAACATTAATAAAATTTATAATAATAAAATAGTGAAAGATTACCTAAAATGATTTATCTAAAAATTTTGTTTAGAGGAAAATACTATACAAATTATGAGTAATTTTTTTCTCAGTAGTCCAAACAGTTATAGCTTAATAGTATTAAAGCATTTTTATGAGATATGTAAATGTAAAGTAGGGTCTGATCTTATAACGTGTGAATTGTATATTGTTATTTCAAAAATTTAATTAAAAGCCTTAGAGGCTATAATTCAGTTACATTAACGCTTCTTTATGAAGCACGTAAATGTATAATTGAGATATGTGAGTTATATAATATTATTTATGAAGCACGTAAATATATAATTGAAATGTGTGAGTTATGTAATATTATTTTTAAAAAAAGAAAGAAAAATTTAACAATATATAATAAATACATATTATTTTTAAAAAAAGAAAGAAAAATTTAACAATATATAATAAAACGGTCAAATTTATAATTTTGTTAAAGAATAATAGAGAAAATATTTAGAGATAAAATTTGTGAACAAATATAAAAATAAAAAATAGTACATATATTCAAAACTTAAAATATATTACATATTTGAAAAAAATAATTTTCAGAGAAGGCAACAACTTAATTTTACAACAGAAAAAAAATACTAAAAATATTACAAGCAAAAGATGTGTTTTTAAAAAGGGTGTGATGTGGTTATAGTCATTTTGCTTATGATTTTGGAGTCTATTGGTCATTTTGTTTGTAAAAAGTCTCATTTAGTTATTTTAGCTATGAAAAATGGATCATAAAAAAATATATGTTATTTAAGCACCAATATTTTAAGCACCAATATTTTAATATT
This sequence comes from Elaeagnus macrophylla, assembly GCA_029378325.1. Classification (NCBI taxonomy): domain Eukaryota; kingdom Viridiplantae; phylum Streptophyta; class Magnoliopsida; order Rosales; family Elaeagnaceae; genus Elaeagnus; species Elaeagnus macrophylla. The sequence continues at coordinate 30,063,275 of CM055641.1, read as the reverse complement.
TTTATAATTTTAGCAAATTTATTTAAAGGATATTTTAGTCATTTTATGTATTTTTCTCAAAGCACAACAAACTTAATCATCCTTGCAATGATGTTTTAGTCCTTTCACTTATGGTTTTAGAGTCGATTCATCTTTTTGCTTATAAAATGTATCATTTAATCATTTTAGTTATTAAAAAGAGATCATAAAAGGACAAGTGTTACTTAAGCACTAATATTTTAATATTTTTATAATTTTAGCATATTTTTGGATTATTAAAAGAGTATTTTTATCATTTTATGTATTTTATTTTGAACACTTTTATTTTGAACACTGCTACTGCTGCTTTTTAATTTTCCCACTACTGTTTTTTTTTTTAAATAGAGAAAATAATGAGTGAAAAGAATATCAATTATGAGTGCAAAATTTTTATAGATTAATCCACCAATTCATCCAATTGGTGCTTTGATTGTAACCAAAATATATACATTACATTCTTATAAGTGTCATTATAGTCTTATGAATGTCACTACAAAAGGAATCTTTTAATGATACTACAAAAAGCCTTACAGACAACTATTAAAGCAGTTTGCATGTAAAATTTGTATGGCAAAATTCATTACAAACAGTTCGCCTCTAATATCATCTATGCTAATTGATCCTTGCATTCTTGTTTGGATTGTTGGGATATTTTTTTCATTGTGGACTACTCTATTAGCTATGATCTTTCATTGGCTGGTATGTTGCACAGGTGACAGGTAGCTCATTTGGTTCATTAATGTTGGATTGAGTTCCACTTGAAATATCATTATTCCTAATCTGTAGTCACAAAGCAAGGTAATATTAGCTTATTCGCTTGTATCAAATTAATGAAAAATAAATTTATTTAACAAATAGATACCTATATTTTTGTTTGATGATTTGAAGATAATGTAGTTGATTCATCTTCTTTCTTCTTTATACACCGTCGTTGATTATGCCCGTACTCATGGCAATATCCACAAGTTCTAAACTTACAAGGATCTCCTTCATTTTCATGTCCAAGGTTAGTTGATGCTATTTTCTTCTTTAGAATCTTTTCATAAGTTGGCTTGTTCCTTGAATTTTTTTGGCCTCCTACGTGGTTTTACACATGGTGGGGGTGCCAATTTCTCTTCATCCTCAGTAGCTCCATTCCAATAATGCCAACTTGGAACATGTTTGATTATTGGACTCTAACATTTGTAAAAACATAACACAATCAGTTTACACTAACACAATCAATTTACACTCAATTAAGAAAATTTTCAAAACTCCCCCTAATCATCTCAAGCATGGTCAACACAGACTCTTCTCTCGCATGCAACAACTCTGTTTGCAGCTTTTATTAGGTGTGATAATTCGTGTCAAAACTCGAATAAACAGATTAAAATGAACCGAAAAAACACGAAACAAATACAAACAATTCAAATTCGATTTGGGTTAGCTCGTTTAACACTAATTGATAATTAAAAAAAAAAAAACTTAAATTTTGTAAAATCAAGCAAAATATTGACTCTTGACTCATGAGCGTACAATAATAGAAATTATAATTCAATTATTTTCTTGAATTAAATTTCCTTAGTTGTTTTGTAATATATCAATTTATCATGTATACTTTTTCTTTTATATTTTATTTTGTAATATGTCAGTTTATCATGTATGTCTTTTCTTTTAAATCCTATTTTTTTTTTATGTTTTTTTGGACCTATGAATGGTATGTCAATTAATTGTTAACTTGTTATAAAATATGCTATAAAAAAAAAATCTACATTTAAATATTATGATTATTTTGATATTTCAAATTAATTTATGCCAGCTTAAATTTTAACATTTTGTGTTTAAATTTGTAATATCAATTAAAATTAAATTTGTGTCATATTTAAATTAGGTAAATTTAGACCGAGTTTGTTTAAGCCAACTCAAATTGGCTTTGCACGAATTGTCACCTTAGCTTTCACACAAGTTGTTTAATTGATTATCACAAAGTGATGTACTGTCACAAGATATAAAAAAAAAAGTTTTGTGATATAATAATACGTAAATTAAACTACATCAGTAAATATTAATATTCTTTCAGATAATGTGCTTTTGTCCAAGACACGAGATCCTTCTCTTCGAACCAATAAGCTTTTGGGTCTTTGGTTTTCAACTCATTCCTCCAAGCTCCAATTTAATCGTATCCTTATTTATATCACTCATTTTGTACGCAATTAAATCATGGTCTTCACTATCATCATTGTCATTCCTAACCCTATTGTCATTTTCACCATCATCATCATCTAAATCATTGTCATCTTCACTCTTATCTTCAACCACTTTTTCAACAATGTTCAAAGACAAATATAAAGCCATTTTCACAATGTCAAAAGAGATGACTTAATTGATGAAAGGATAATTGTTTGAAAGCGATTAGAGATAGATCCGTTGGAATAATCGATGATAGCAAGTGGAACGAAATGGATGGCAATGCAATTGCTGATCTACACAGCTACACTTAGCACTAGTTGATGGAGTGTTATCCAGTGTGGCAGAAAAGAAGACGGCAAAGGAGATTTGGGATACTCTAATAAGATTGTACGAGACCAAGTCACTTCACAACAAAATCTTCTTAAAGAGAAGACTTTACACTCTTCGAATGGCAGAATCCACATCTGTAACTGATCATATCAACACCTTGAATACTCTATTTTCACAACTTACATCAATGGGTTACAAAATAGAGATAGCTGAACGTGCGGAGCTTCTACTTCAAAGTCTACTTGACTTGTATGATCAACTCATCATCAACCTGACGAACAACATCCTTTCGGACTATCTAATCTTTGATGAGATTACAGCTGTTGCTTTGGAAGAAGAAACTCGGCGTAAAAACAAAGAAGACAGACAAGTAAGTTCGCAGCAAGCAGAAGCTTTGACGGTGATGAGAGGAAGATCAACAGAACGTGGGTCTAGTGGGAGTCAAAATTATGGTAGATCGAAACCAAGAAGTAAGAAAAATTTCAAGTGCTATAATTGTGGCAAGAAAGGGCACGTCAAAAAGGATTGTTGGAGTAAAAGAAAGAATGGAGTCCTTGACCCATCAAATGCTCAAGGGAATGTAGCAAGTATTCCTGATAATGGTGAAGTCTTATACAGCGAGGCTACAAGAGCAGTTGAAGGTAAAAAGCAGTTTTCTGACGTCTGGTTAATAGACTCAGGAGCAACATCGCACATGACATCTCGAAAAGAATGGTTCCATAAATATGAACCAGTCTCAAGAGGTTATGTACATATGGGGGATGATCATGCTTTGAAAAATCGCTGGTATTGGTACTATCAAAATAAAAATGTTTGATGGTACAGTTCGCACTATTCAGAAGGTACGACATGTTAAGGGCTTCAGGAAGAATCTACTATCTTTAGGGCAAATAGACAGTCTTGGATGCAGGACCCATGTCGAAAATGGCGGTCATTAACCGTCATTGTAAGGCTACGATGATGTTTCAAAAAAAATACAGTGACCGTCATCTATTCAGGCGTCATCGTAAATAAGTCTTTTTAATGACGGTCGTGACCGTCATAAAAAATAAAAAACGACCGTCATTAAAAACCTTAAAAAAACAAGCGACCGTCATAAAAAATATATTCTATGACGGTTGTTATTTCATGACCATCATTGTAAACTGACAATGACCGTCATTAAAAATATCAAATAAAATTTGAAAATAACAGCTAGTATATTATTCAATGACGGTTATTCAAATGACCATCCTAAATATGTGTGTGTGTATATATATATTATGCTTTCTATATATCCTGTTATATATATATATATATATATATATATATATATATATATATAAATTGACCATACGAATAATAAAATATCAATAACTTTATTAATAAATCTATAATCTTCAGTTAATAATTAACTTTTAATTTTTCAAAACATAAGTAGGTCTATATCCAAAATGAAAAATATATAGTTATCTAAAATAATCTCACTACACATTAGCTAAAATAAAAGTAAAACTTTATATGTTCTATTATTCACGAATATGCATTGTCACATATATGCATCATTCCTGCCTCAATTGAAATAGTTCTTCCTTTGTACAGCGCAACTTATGCTTCCATTACAAGCATTAGATACAAAACAAAGTTTTACACAATAAATTCTTCAATTTCTATTCCAGTATGTCGGGCTCCTCCTTGAACTCTTAGAATAATTTCATCTCCCACTTTGAGAGACGTCACAGGAATTGTTGTCTTCTGTGGCTCATTTCCTGCAAAAAACAGGCAGTTAAGTTAAGCAACTATGAAGAACAATCAGAGTTTAAAGAATTGTATAACAGTGCAAACCTTGGCAGGAAGAAACTAAAGCAACTGTTTCTGCGTTTTGCAAAAGAATACTATAAAGAACTTCACATTCCCAATCCCTCTACAATGGCACCAGAGTCATCAAAATTGAATGCTAGACTAAACAATGCAACTCATAAGCTTTAATGAATCACAAACTATTTTCTTAAGATCCGTTAATGACATTTTGAGACGCTAAAGATCGGTTAACGACATTTTGAGATGCTATTTGCAACATACCTTTGCCTCCACAAGGATAAGTGGTCTAGTCACTATCTTTACTCGTCCAACAATTGCATTGCGTTGCTTGCCTTTCTGGTCAACCACAATTACCTCTTTGCCAGATTTTAACTCCAATAGATAACATGTCTTTCCTCCTGGGACAGCAACATAGGCATGTAAAGGACCCTGCAAATTACACAACATATCTGGTAAATTGATGAACTAAGTTGCTCCAGCCTGCTCTAGAAACATATTTTCATGATCATACATCATAATCTTCAGGTATAAATACAATGGTGATATTCACGCCAAAAATTAAAAGTTTTAAGCTAAAACTCACCGCATTAATTCGAAAAGGTCTACTAGCTATGTAATTTGATTCCAAGCATTCTGAGTGAACAAGGAACAGTCACCTAGCAAAAGATCCAACCTATAGAAAATAAAGTCATAAAAATAACAGAATTAACAAATTGCTACCTAGATAACTAGTCAGTTTCATAACAGACATGAAAGTGGAAGCATACAAGAAGTCCTTCACCAGGCTTCATCAGACTGCAAAGGTCAACACAAACTCGGTCACCCATTCCAACTGCTTGGACTTGAGTTATAATGGCCTTGGTCAAGCTCAATAGGCTACTTCCTTCACTTCTTCTTTGAAAATATTCCTAGCAACATTAACCAAATAAAGATATAATACCTTAAATAATCAAGATCTGCTTTCATACGGACAAGTTACCTTCAGCTCAAGAATAGTTTCAACATCCTCAACTTTTAAAACAACACCTCTAAGCCCATGTTCCAATGCCTAAAATATAATGAAATATGTAAAGGATATCAAGTAAGCATAATCTAAGGAATGTTAAAACTGTTACGACTTAAAAAAAACTTTCATTTTTATACCTCAAGGAAAACTTTTGCTTCAGATGGAGTTTTTGAAATTGCAAAAACTGTCCTTTGATGCCCCTGAAACGCTGCAACTATATTTTCCGCAGGTATTACCTGTAAAACAAATGGTGAGGCAGAAATTACCAACATCCCTTGAAGCTGAAAAAATCAGCTTCATCTATCTAGTTTTATTGACTACTATGCTTCCCGATTAGGATCAAAAGAGTGCACCGTAAAAGGGTATCTCAATATCATCTTTTTTCTGTAAAATAAAATGCAAGTACTATGCTCCTCCACAATAAGATTAATGAAACTAGCCTAAAGAAAAGAAAATTTCAAGTGAAGAAAATGGTTACACATGATAAACTTCACAAAAATGCAATGTAACTGATCACAATCTCAACTGACATGACGACTTCTCAATCTACAAGTCTGACTGTACATATTGTGAACACCATTGTTTTTACTAATAATATTTTGCCACATCATTTAATTGGATAGAGATTTCAATAAACAACCAAAGCCACACACGCAAATACACGAAAAATATAAACATGAGATCACATTTTATTACTCAAGCTCCCCATAATTATCATCTATCAAGGTCATATACAACTCATGGACTAAGCATTCAGGGATTTCTAGTACTATTCCATTCCATTTACTACCTAGTCTTTGAAGTAGAAATTTTCTAGTTGGTTCTAACTAGTACCCAGAATATTGCATGTAGATAATAGATTGACAAACGGACCAGATCGATTGCCAAATATAATAACCCATAAGCAACAGGGGTACCTGCCAATCTAGTAAATCAACAACTATGTTCTCCATAAACTCATTAGCCGGTTGAAGCTTCCCCAACTCTTGGGGACTCAAAACCTCAAGAATTGTGCCAATTCTTCTGTTATCACCATCAAAAATACCACCCTCCTCAATATATAAAGGATCTATAAGCGCCATTGCTGTAAATTCCCATCACAGAAATAATCCAGAATCAGAAAGCTGAATTATATGATCATCCCAGACATAATTCATGCTCCCACTACAATAAAATCAAAGCTAAATAGCCAAATTTTGGAAATTGCCTCAAATTCAACCTCCGATCCTTCATTATAGTCTCCAACTCTAATAAAAAAATATTAAAAAAAATTGCTTGAACTAGAACTAGTTTGACGGTGAAACATCAGACTAAAAAGTGAAAACAGCTTACAAGACCACTCATTGGCAAGATCTCGATGCCTTGAAGAGAAGATAAAGGTGTTCCATCCTCTCTCCATGGCGGTCAACATGATCTGCTTGCTTTCCGTCCATTTCCAATGTACAGATTGAAGGTATACATATATATGGCTAATAGAAGGTATTAATTCATACATACCTGATCGAAGACGAATTGTGGAGGAAGGCTAAACGTGCAGCGACGGCGGCCAACTGTGCAGCGGACGGCGAGGACGAGGACCACCAGCGAGGATGAGATGCGAGCGCGAGTTGCGAGGCCGAGGCCGAGGTGAGGACAAACCGCAGCAAGGATGAGGCGAGGACGAACCGCAACGAGGACGAGGCGAGGATGAGCGGCGGCCGGCGAGAACGAGCGTCGACGGCGAGGAGTAAAGCAGGGAAGACTATCAATCTGGAGGAGGAAAGCGGCAAGGAGAGTATGAGTGTTAACCCAATCAATCTGGAGGAGTGGAGAAGTATATACCCTAGTCAGTTTAGTTTACGTGTATTACAATATTGTGAGGGAAAATTTTAAGATTTTACTACGGTCGTTTTTTAATAACCGTCATTAAATATATGTATTTTTAGTTTTAAAATTTTTGATGACTATCATTACTTAAATAACCGTCATAAAAAAAATTTATTTTTTATTTTGAAGTTTTAATGACGGTCATGTTTAAAACGACCGTCATCGTAAGTTTAAATTTTATGACCGTCATCGTTACTTCATGAACATATTTTTAATGACGGTCATTTAAAAAAAAAAACGATCGACCGTCCTTAAAAGCTATTTTTGGCGTAGTGATATGGGGGATGATCATGCTTTGAAAAATCGCTGGTATTGGTACTATCAAAATAAAAATGTTTGATAGTACAGTTCGCACTATTCAGAAGGTACGACATGTTAAGGGCTTCAGGAAGAATCTACTATCTTTAGGGCAAATAGACAGTCTTGGATGCAGGACCCATGTCGAAAATGGGATCATGAAAATTATCAAAGGTGCGCTTGTGACTTTGAAGGCAGAAAAGATTGCAGCAAATCTATTCATGCTTAAAGGGGAAACACTACAAGAAGCTGATGCGTGTGTCGCGTCAATCAGTAACGGAGAAGAATCAACAATGATGTGGCATCTCAAATTGGGCCACATGTCAGAACGAGGTTTGAAGATTCTCTCAAACAGAAAGTTACTTCCAGGGCTCAAATCAATAAATCTACCTTTTTGTGAGCATTGTGTTACAAGTAAGCAACATAGATTGAAATTTAGCAGATCTGATGCAAGAAGTAAAGGCATTTTAGACTAGATTCATTCTAATGAATGAGAATCACCAGAAATGTCACTAGGAGGAGCAAAATACCTAGTGTTATTCATTGATGATTACTTTAGAAGGTGTTGGGTATATCTAATCAAGAAGAAGTCAGATGTCTTTCAAGTATTCAAAGACTTTAAAGTACAGGTGGAACTTGAATCTGGGAAGCAGATTAACTATTTAAGGACGAATAATGGAAGAGAGTATATAGACGGTGAGTTTCTTGCACTTTGTAAGCAAGAAGGTATCAAAAGATAGTTCACAGTCACATACACGCCTCAACAAAATGTAGTGGCAGAGCGGATGAACAGAACTCTTGCAGAAAAGATAAGAGCTATGTTGAGAACTGCAGGTCAATCTAACTCCTTTTGGGTAGAAGCAGCCAAAATTGCATGTTATGTGGTAAATCGGTCGCCATTAATGGCAATTGAGTTAAAGACACCAATGGAGATGTGGACTGGTAAGCCAGCAGATTACTCTACTTTACATTCATTTGGATGTCCTGTGTATGTGATATACAATACCCAAGAGAGATATTAAAGTTGGATCCAAAATCCAAAAAGGTGTATGTTCTTGGAGTATGTTGGGGTGTCAAGGGGTATCGCTTGTGGGATCCCACCACCCGCAAGCTTATAATCAGTAGGGATGTAATCTTTGCAGAAGATCAACTACAAAGAAAAGATGAAGACGGTAGTACGTCAAATGAGAATTCAGAGACTACAACAATTCAGGTGGAAAATAATCAAATACAAGAAATTTTGGATTCTATTGAAGCAGCACCACAACATGAGGTACAAGAACCAGTTGAATCTGAGGCTCCAGAAGTACGTCGGTCAACTCGTGAAAAAAAGGCCGCCAACTTGGCACTCGAAGTATGTTACTGAGAATAATGTTACGTATTGTCTTTTAACGGAGGATGGAGAGCGATCAACTTTCCATGAAGCTACAAGTAATTCAAATACACCTCTATGGATGACAGCAATGCAGGAAAAAATTGAAGTTCTACATAAGAACATGACTTAGAAACTAATACCATTACCACATGGAAGAAAAGCCATTGGTAACAAATGGGTCTACAAAATTAAGCGAGATAACAATGATCAAGTAGAACGATATCGTACAAGATTGGTGGTGAAAGGATATGCTCAGAAAGAAAGTATTGATTTCAATGAAATATTTTCCCCAATAGTACGACTTACAACAATCAGAATAGTCTTGGCTATGTGTGCTACGTTCAATTTACATCTAGAGCAATTGGATGTAAAAACTGTATTTTTTCATGGAGAACTTGAAGAAAAAATCTATATGCTTCAACCAGAAAGTTTTGCTGAAACAGGCAAGGAGGACTTGGTTTGCAGGTTGAACAAATCTCTATACGGTCTCAAACAAGCGCCGAGATGTTGGTACAAGAGATTTGATTATTTCATTATTAGCCTTGGATACAACAGACTCAGATCAAACCATTGTACATACTACAAAAGGTTTGATGGGAATAATGGCTTTATTATCTTATTGTTGTATGTGAACGACATGTTGGTAGCAGAAGCCAACAAAAATCGAATCTAAGAATTAAAGGCTCAATTGGCTAGGAGTTTGATATGAAGGACTTAGGACTAACAAACAAGATTCTAGGGATGCAGATTCACCGAGACAGAAATAACAGGAAGATTTGGCTTTCCCAGAAGAACTACTTCAATAAGATCTTGTGACGCTTCAACATGCAAGATTGTAAGCCAATATCTACTCCACTTCCTGTTAATTTCATGTTATCCTCAAATATGTCTCCTAGTAATGAAGCAGAAAGGAGGGAGATGTCTCGAGTACCGTATGCATCAGCAGTGGAAAGTTTGATGTTCGCTATGATATGTACAAGACCAGACATTGCACAAGCAGTGAGAACGGTCAGTCGATTTATGGCAAATCCTGGTGGAGAACATTGGAACACTGTAAAGAGAATCCTTAGATACATCAAAGGAACCTCAAGTGCTGTATTATGTTTTGGAGGATTAGAATTAACTGTCAGAGGTTAAGTAGATTCAAATTTTGCAGGAGATCTAGACAAAAGTAAATCTACTACAGGCTATGTGTTTATACTTGCAAGAGGAGCTGTAAGCTAGGTTTCTAAATTGCAAATTGTTGTAGCTTTATCTACAACAAAAGCAGAATACATGGCAGCTACACAAGCTTGCAAGGAAGCAATCTGGATTCAAAGGTTATTGGAGGAACTCAAGCACAAGCAGGAAAAGATTGTTTTGTTTTGTGACAGTCAGAGTGCCTTGCACATAGCAAGAAATCCAGCCTTTTATTCCTGGACAAAGCACATAAGGGTTCAGTACCACTTCGTTCGAAAAGTAGTAGAGGAAGGAAGTGTGGATATGCAAAAGATTCACACCAATGAGAACCTAGCAGATGTAATGACAAAACCAATCAACCTTGACAAGTTTGTATGGTGTCGATCCTCATAGAGACGTAAGCAGCAAGATATGAACAAAGGCAATTGAAAGAACTAACCGTAAAAGATAGCCACTTTCACAATGTCAAAAAAGATGGCTTAATTGATGAAATATTATTACAATTCAATAGTTGCTCACCTACCATTGAAAATGGGAGAAGAAAGCATATGTAAGCGCATATGTCATCTCTTCAAATAGTAAGAAGAGACATATGTAAGCGCATATATCATCTCTCCAAATAGTAACATTTTTCTCTCTATAAATAGAGAGATCATTTGCTCATTTTCATCATCTCATTCCAAAATCTCATATATTCTAAGCATTCAAAGCTTCCCCACTTAAAAGAATTCTTTCCTTATTGTGAGAGAGAGGTTATTTGTATTCTCCTATTATAAGAGAGAGGTATATTATTCTTTTCTTGTATTTAGAGAGAAGTTGTAAATCTTTCGATATAGTGAATTCCTTTCGGCCTTTACCCGTGGAGTAGCCTGTAATCATTTTGAGTGAACCACGTAAATACTTGTATCCATTTTATCTTCATTTTCTCAATTTTACTTTGATTATGTATTAGCTTCAACCCATAAATTTCCTAACAAATGTCATTTTCTTCCTCTTCATCCTCAGAAGGCAATACATCAACATATACCTCAATTGTCCTATTTTCACTTTTAGTCACATGCTCACCTATTTTTTTAGCTTCACTGTCAGAATTTACAATTCTCAAACCCACTATTGTCGACAGTCCTTGGAATTCTATAGTAAAACCTCAAAAGATCATATTTCAATCACAAGTAAATGGCTAGCTCTATAAACACAAATAGATCTAATTTTCCCTATAAAACAATAGTCATAAAATTGTATAGATCTCCCTTTGTAACTCAATTTACCTTCTTTTTCTTGAAAGTAACCATCTATTTGTAATTGCATAACAAAGTAGTTCCTATTTGAATCTGAGATGCACAAAAGATATATTGTGTTATTATTTATTAAACTCAACAACTAATTAAGTGAAATAACATAATATAAATTAAGCTAACTCAAATAAAATCAATAAAAGTCAATCAAAAGGAGTCAATTTATTTATTTTTTATAGCAAAAATGAGTAGGTTTTGGTTTAGATGATAAAAATTTCAATAAAAAATTGAAATCTTTTGCATACTAATAAAAAAAAAAATCATATTATTTGCATAGCATGACAGTAAAAGATTGTAATTTATAGGGATATATACCAAAGCGTGAAAGACAAACACATATTATTTTAATCTACAAAGGGATGGACCACAAAAAAACTTAAAAAACAAACTCAATGACAACTTGCACACATTCAAAGGAAACACAAATAGCACGCACATGCAAAAAAATTCAATGATACAATTAAAACTTGTCACCATAGACTGGCGCATGTCCATCTCCTCTTAACACAAACTCAATTTTTTTTTTTTTCAGAATCAATTTTCTTCCTTTTTGATAAGACCGAATAAATTGGGGTGCCTGGTTGCTTGTTGAATGTTGCGGCTTGTTTCTGGTTGCAGGTCGCAAACGCTGTTGGTCGTAGGCGCTTTGGGTTGCTGGTGGCCGCACGCTATGGTGGTCTTCGCGGCTGGTCGGTGGTTGCTAGTCGAACAGGGTGGCGGCTAGGTTTAGGGCTATGGTGGATGTAAGGTGGGTTGGGAACTTGAATGGGAACGAGTGGTCTATAGTGGGCTGTGAAGAAACGAGTTTTTTTTTTTTTTTTTTATAAATAAATTTGAATTTTCAGATTTAATTCTTAAAAAACACTCTTTTTTTTTTACATAAATAACTTTTAATAACAAAATATTATTTTTGTCTTAAATGAACATATTTTTAATAATTAAAAGATACATCTTTTTAACAATTAATAAAAGACAATCTTTAAAAAATACTTCAAAAAAATATAACTATTTTTAGCAAGAAAAAAAATGAGCTTTGTTTTTCAAGCCACTAACTTTTCTTTTGCTGTTATTTATTTATTTATTTTTCTTTCTTATATTATACTTTTTTTTTTTAAGTTAAATGCTACCAATATATATCATTTAATTATATAATAATTAATAAATATTTTATATTTTAAATATAATGATATATATATTAATTAATTATTTTATCTTATATAATATGACAAAAAAACGTGATAAATAAGTAGTTAAATTATAATGATAACACAACAACAAAAAAAAAAAAAAAATATATATATATATATATATATATGTTTAAATTATGAGAAAAGTATGTTACTTTAACCCTATTTTATTATTCAACTATAAAAAGAGCTTTGTTTTTCTAGCCACTAACTTTTCTTTTGCTGTTTTTTTTCTTTCATTTATTTTATTTTCTTATGTTATACTTTTTTTAAATTAAATATTTTAAGATTTTAACAGCTACTAATAAATATTATTTAACCATATAATAATTAACAAATATTTTATATTTTAAATATAATGATATATATATTAATTAATTATTTTTTCTTATATAATATGACAAAAAAAGTGATAAATAAGCAGTTAAAATTATAATAATAACAACAACAATAATAAATAAATAAAATATATTATTGTCTACATGTTTAAACAATAAGAAAAATTATGTTAATGTAACCCTCTTTTATTATTCTTATATTGATGTGACCGTGTATAAAAAAAATATAAATAGGATGTTGCATTAGAATAAGATCAGTGAAAATGAATAATCTTAGCTTTTTTTTCAAATATTATTAATCATATGTAACAATATGTTATAAATTCACAATTTATTAAACCCACTAAAATAACAGTGAAACAATAATAATAAGAATACAACGGAACAATCACAACAACAATAATAATCAATAAAATATATAATTATTTATATATTTAAATATTATTAATTATATATAAAATAATATATTATAAGTATGAGAGATAAATTCAGTTCGTAATTTATTATTCTATAAACATAAATAGACAGTTAAAATAAGAGTACAAATATAATATAGTATTTATGAAACATGCATCACTTTATTTTGAGTGTACATTTGTAAATTTTTTAATTATTTTAAATGTTTACTATTTTTATTTATTTTTTTATATTAGTAATTTTTTTAGCTAAATATTTATGAACTAAATTAAAAACATAAAGTACTAATAAATTAGATTTTATTTATTTTTATTCTTTGTTTTGACAATAAAATTCAATTTCTTTTATTTTAAATCATGTATTTAAATCATATTAAATATTATTTGTTAAAAAAACTTACGAATTTGCAAGTTAACAAACCTAGTATATATAAAAAGTATCTTGAATTATTGTTATTTATTGATTTTTATCCATAACTATAACAATAATAACAATAACAACAACAATAAAAAATAAAATAAATAATAATTTATTATTATAGATCATGTATTAAACAACGTATTATTAGTGAGATAAATAAATTTGATCCACAATTTATTATTTTTAATTGTAAATAAATAAATAAAATAAAATTACAAACATTATTGACATTTCGTATAATATGTATAATTTTATCTTGAGTTTTTATATCTTCAGTATTACAATTTTAAAATTACTAATTCATATATTTTTATTTTAACCAACATCTTTAAAAATAATTATTATACTAACACGATATTTTATTAAAATAATTATTTTTATTTAATTTCACAATATTATAAGTAACACAACAAAAAAAATCATAATTTTAGTTTCAATTCTAATCATTTTTAATTTATTTTTTTTAATATTTCTTTTATATTTTATTAAAGATTAACAAAAATGTCCATAATTAATAATACATTTTAACATTTTTAAATAAGTGTTTAAATTAACACTACTAAAAACTTTAAATTCTTTTTAATAATTTTAATGAGCTTATTTTAATTATAATTAACAAATATTATGAAATCACTTTTAAATTAAATAGGTAAATATATTATAATAATTTATATTATTATTATAATAATAATTTTTTATTAATGATAAATTTATCTGATACTAAAATGTAATATACTATTTATATTTTTATTATAATAATAATAAAAATAGTTACGTAAATATCTACTTATTAAATTACATAATCATTTAACAAGTGGTGGCAGATGCCGTATGCTCCATACATAGTGTTATATAAAGGTTCACACAACTTCTCAAAATTTAAAATATATTATACATTTGAAAGATTTTTTTTTTTTTTTTGAAAAAAGCAACAACCAAATTTTACAAAAAAAAAAAAAAAAAGTTAAAAAATATAAAAATATTACAAGTAAAAATATATTTTTAAATTTGAGGAGAACACGTCTTTTGGTCCTTATGGAATTATTGATTCATCGATGCATAGAATAAATCCTCTCGTTGACAAATGTTTTGATATTGTCCAAACGTTTCTAGAATTTGGATGTGACTTGCGCACGAGCCTCTATACTATTAAGCACTTGATTGGCCGATTTAATTTGTATCATATATAATAGAAATTAATTTTTTATCTAATATAATAAAACGGTTGTGTTTTGGTAAGATACAAGTAACAATTTTAACCCCCAAATCTAATGCAGAAGGAAATCAAAAATTGCGTAATTGAAGGTTCATTCACTGATATAAATTAAAATATCAGTGAATTATAGAGAAACTGGTATAAATTGAATTAAAGATGAACTTTTGTGAATTATTAAATCTATCGTATATTTATTGGAAATGGATTGAAATATTTGTGATTCTGATTAAGTTTGATTATTTATGATTCTGATTAAGTTTGATTAAGTTCTCAAGCTTTCGACTATGTTTGCAATCACCTACTGGAAGAAGAAGAAGAACAGCTTATGGAATTTGTATATTCACATTTTGTATGTACATGTTACATACACATTTATTTTGTATGTAACCTGTACATTCACATTTTGTATGTACAGGTATGTGAATGTACAGGTTACATACAAATTTGTATGTACAGGTTACATATAAAATGTACAAGTTACATACAAATGTCCATAATCACAGTCCCTACTCTAATCTGCATATTTTTTTTCGCAATTAAATGCTCACCTTCTTCTCGCAATTACCTATATAGCAAAGATATGTTAAAAATTACTTGAATTTGATTAACAGTTTTTGTGTTGAAAGATAAAGGTAAGATGTACATACAAAAAAGTAAGGTGTACATACAAAAATATAAGGTGTACATATAATAAAAATATATTATAAAATGATAGAATTTTAAGAAATTGGTAACAGTGCTATAAATATAAAATATAAAAATAAAAATAAATTAATAATTAAATTAAAATCATCTTAAATATATATAAAAATTTTCAGAAAATATTATAAATTTTACATACTTATAAATTAAAGAAATAAATAAAAAGAATATTTTGATAAAAATTATATCTAATATTTAATTAAAATTTATCGTTTTAATTTAAAAAAAATATTATTTAGAAAAATTTGATACTTTTTATCGTATGTTTATTATTTGAATAAATCACTGTAATTGCCAGCCCAAAGGCCAAAATCAAATGAAAGATTTTATGAATCTTAAGGCAAATTTGACCAAGTAAAAAATACTAGTTGTCTGGTAAAATATCATTTTCTTAGGATACAATGACAGAAGTTTCAGACAACTTAATTAAATTCAAACACCTAAACCCCAGAAAAGTAGAAGAGTATATTACTAAACAGCTACTGGTTCCAAGTCTTATCTTTAAAAAAAAAAAACCATTATTTAATAAATTTTTTTTGAAAAACTTGACTTTCAGGATGGAAGCATCCATTGTACCTTTCAAAAAAACTCGTGCTTGACCGGATCTTTAAGAATGTCACTGAACTTATCTAAATATATTTTTTAAATAATTTAATATAATTTTTTTTACTAATTTTATTTTGATATAAACACTACATTTGTATTTTAATAACTCACATAATCAACGCAAATATTAAGAGATAAATATTAGTTAGTATTTGAATATGTCAAATTTTTTTTTATACATAATTATTTTATTTATCGAACTGATGACCTTGCTTAATTACGTTATCGGGCTATTAAATTGCCGTTATAAAACTTTGGAAAATTACCAAAAATAACACCCCCTAAAAATTATAATAACAAAACTAGCACCCCCTTGTGTTCAATTAGAATTGAACGTTTAATATTGAACGTTCAATATTCAATTTGAACGTAAAATATTGAACGTTCAATATTAAATAGGTCTAATTATCGTCATTCAATTCTAATTGAACGGATAATATTGAACGTTCAATATTGAACGAGTCTAAATTATTGTCGTTCAATTTTAATTAAATACAAGAGTGCTAGTTTTGTTATTATAATTTTTGGGGGCGTTAGTTTTGTTATTTTCCCTAAAACTTTTAACACTTTGATACTGCTAAAATATGAAGTCAATCAATCCATCTAAAGTCCAACAAAGAAGACATTTTAACGGGCAGCATTAAAATTTTCCCTCCAAAGTTTTAGCTCTCAGATTCACAAATGTCTCTCTTTCTCTTCCTCTTTCTGGGATTTAGTTTAGGGTGTCCTAACTACTCCGTTGGTGCCATTAATAGCACCCATGAAGCTTCAGTTAAAGCGACCATGGTTTACTGCCCTTTAGATATCAATACCTTTAGACAACTTGTCATCCAAAGTCGTCAGTCATTTCCATTGATAGATAGCTCAACAGATTGCAAGTATGTGCTTCAAGGAACCCGTCTACTTCGATCCCAGTATCTTCAAGCATCTGGGTACTTTTCTCTCTCACCACAAGTCTCAGAGGCTTGTTGGGACTTGTATCAAGACCTTGTTTATGAATTTATACCAAAGATAAGATTTGAAGCCACTTGTGGGTATAATAGTAGTTTGTTTTCGAAAGATTGCGAGAGTATCTCAAAAAGGTCCCATTTTGAAAGCTTAATTTCTGCATATGAACTGAAACAAGTAAAGGGTCTTTGCAATCAGTCTTTGGGGAATGATACACTTTGTGGGTTCTGTGTGGATTGCTTAGTGAATGTTCAAAGAGCTTACTTTCCTAGCTCTGATGATGAGAACAGTACATATTGTTCTGGGTATCCATTTATGTATGCTGCTGCTTTTGCTAATAGGTTTGGACCGAATGATATAGGTACTGCTAAGTGTTTACTTCTAATTAATTTTAGTCCCAAAAATACTAATACTAAGCCTAGAAAAAACCACAAGGCTGTGATTTTAGGGATTGCAACAGGTTGCTTTCATGGTTTAGTTGGAGCTAGTTTAGTGATTTCTTGGTTTTGGTTATGGCATAAGAGAAGGAAGAAAAATGACAATTTGGCTCAAGTTGAGGCTGCTCCTTTAGCAGAAATAATTAGGGGAAATGGGACTTGGACAAGATTCACGTTTGAAGAAATCAAAATAGCTACAAAGAACTTCTCAAGAGAGAATATAATTGGTATGGGAAAATATGGGAATGTTTATAAAGGGATGTTAACAAATGGGTCTGAAGTTGCAATGAAGAGGTTCAAGAATTGCTCTGCTGCTGGAGATGAAATTTTTGCACATGAATTGGAGGTTATTGCTAGCGTTAAGCATGTAAATCTCTTAACTTTAAGAGGTTATTGTACAGTAACAGTGCCACAAGAAGGACACCAAAGAATCATAGTATGTGATTTGATTAAAAAGGGAAGTCTCCATGACCATCTATTTGGATCAAATATGAAGAAATTGAGTTGGTCAATTCGTCAAAAGATTGCTCTTGGAAGTGCTCGTGGATTGGCTTATTTACATTATGGAGTTCAACCCTCTATTATTCATAGAGATATTAAGGCTAGTAACATACTTGTAGATGAAACATTTGAGCCAAAACTAGCTGATTTTGGGTTTGCAAAGTTTAGACCAGAGGGTATGTCACATTTGAGCACAAGGGTAGCTGGAACACTTGGTTATGTTGCTCCTGAGTATGCTTTATATGGGCAATTATCAGAAAGAAGTGATGTTTATAGTTTTGGGGTCGTGCTTCTTGAGATTTTGAGTGGTAAAGAGGCAGTTATTTCAATTGAAGATACTGAAACTTTGCTCTTGACAGATTGGGCTTGGTCTTTGGTTAAAGAAGGTAGAATTTTGGATGTTGTTGATGAAAACATTCCTGAGTTGGGCTTAACCATGGAGATGGAGAGATATGTTTTGATTGCTGTCCTGTGTTCTCATCCTGTAGGATATGCTAGGCCAACAATGGATCAAGTTGTGAAGATGTTGGAAAATGACTATCCAGTCCCTTTAATCCCTGACCGTCCATTTCCTCTTCTGAGTCTGATTGGTAGCAATGATGGATCAGTGAATTGCATTAGTCAGTTGAATTACATGCCCAAATCTGATGACCATCTTGAGAAGTGATCATTCTATTCTATGCAAAGAAAGGAATGAAACTGGTCGCTAAGTGCCTAAGGCTAATCAAATAGTTTTCCGTTATTATTATTATTATTATTCTTTTTTCGTTTCTTTGTTCTTCTCTTGTGCCTCCCCTTCTTTCCTCCAAAGGAGAAAACATGTATGTAAATTACTTCCAAGAAAGAAATGATTCAAACTATAATAATGATTTGTCAAAAAAGTTTAATCATAATTCTTGAAGATTTGTGGTTCACCATGATATGGCAAATAAGCCCTGTTTTAAGTTTCTTTTGCATCTCAAGTCACATTTTTTTTTTTATCGGAAAAAAAGCTACCACAGTTTAGTAGAGTTAGGGCTATTACTATACATCACCATACACTACCACACCACTAAGGATTACCGCTATTTTTGTTTTGATATTGATCAGGGGCTGGTGAGAGGTTGCTAGGAAGCTAGAGCTCGACGACAAAGCGCGAGAAGCACCTATGTTCGAGTTCCCTTTAAAAGCAACTCCAGCATATTGAATGTTCGAATCTGCATCCTACTGTGTGAGGATAGGGACCCAATGCCTTAACTCTGATGCCCAAACCACTGAGCTACTTGCTGATCGATCTCAAGTCACATATTCGAATATACAACAATATTAATATTTCTCTATTTTTTCTGATTATACATTTTTTTATCTCATTATTTATTTTAATATAATTTATTTCTTTATTCTTTGTTCAATTTTGAGTTGATATTTTTCCGGTTAAAGATATATATTATTTTAAATTGTTCTTTTTTTCAGCGTTTGGGAGAGTGGGTAAACGATTTGTTGGAGAACCCCAAAATGAAATGCCACTAAGCCAAATGAATGACAAAGGGAAAATCACAAATGACATTACACTTGGAGAATATCTCAGCAATGAAACATGAATGTTCTATATTTAGCTTCCCTTTTTGTCCATTCGTATTTCGTGGCGATCAAACATGATTTCATTAAAGGGTGGTAAGGTATAGCGGTCAGAGTTCCTATTATATCTTGATCCATTTGTTTGTAAAAAGCCTTTTCCTTTTGCTACTATTTATCTATAATTGCTCTCTCTCTTTAAGATTGCATAGTGATTCATTAAGGCAGAAGAAGAAGAAGAAGAAATTCAAGGAGTGAAAATGCCTAACATCCCAGAGATAGAGAATAGCTACATGAGTACGGAGGAGCCATTGATCACACATGAGAAAGAAGCTGGTGGACATATTCAAAGCAATAATGGCAGCGTTTGGATGGTTTATGTCAGCACGCTTGTTGCTGTTGCTGGGTCCTTCGTGTTTGGAACTTGTGTAAGAACAACACACATTTGTATGTCTTTAGAGTTTCCCCTGGGAATTGATATTGCCAGAGCAATTAAGGATAAAACATGTAAAAGTTTTACCTCTAAATTGCTTTAAAATTCTTGTTATTTCTCTTGCAATAGAACTTATTGCTCTAGCAATGCGGTTATCCTTTCCTTTCCAGTGTGATCTTAAAAAGGAATTAAATGATGAGAAAATAAAATAAATAATTTTGTTTAAAATCCTTGAATATGATTCAAGCTCTTGTCAAGAAAGAAAGATCCTGTTGTATTGATTCAATATTTGGGCATTGCAGGTTGGATTCTCTTCACCAACTCAGATTGGAATTATGTCTGAGCTTAATCTTTCATATGCAGAGGTTTGCTTCTAAATATTCAAAATTATCTAGCACTGTTATTATCTTTTGCCATTTTTTCCCTTTGGCTGCTATAAATTTGTAATATCTTCACTGTCCTTCTTATGTGTAACTCAAACATGTGGGACAAAACGTGTCGTGCGTTGCTATAAATTTGACTGATAAATTATTGCTATTTTCTATCTGTAGTTTTCAATTTTTGGTTCCATTTTGACTATTGGTGCTATGATTGGTGCCATCACAAGTGGGAGGATTGCAGATTTTATAGGTCGGAAAAATGTAAGTGCATAGATATAAAACCCTTGTATCACATTTTCATGGGAAAATCTTAAATTGCTTTCTCTTGCTAAAGTTTGACTTGTAATGCTGTCGAAGCAGTCCATGAGAATATCGTCGATTGTATGTATAATGGGATGGCTAATCATGTATGCATCTATGGTTAGTGCTCTCTCATTTTGTCTTTTCATTCCCTTGAATTTCTTTTGGCACAAGTTTTTATTGCAAAACAAAAGTGTTTTGTTTGCTTTGTCTTTTAACATTTTTGGGTTTTATCTTTAATTTGTAGGGACCTTTATCACTAGATTTTGGGAGATTTTTAACAGGATATGGCATTGGTGTTGTCTCCTTTGTGGTATGACTCTTTTATATTTGGTTTTTGCTTTCTTATGTTGACTAACAATCTTAAATTTGATAAAGAAGAAGCAAACCTGCTGTGTTTTTATGTATTTCAAAATGTACAGGTACCCGTTTACATTGGAGAAATAACCCCTAAAAACCTTAGAGGAGCACTAGCTACTGCAAGTCAGGTTAGTGAAATTTCAAAAGAAGTTAAAAATTACAGTTTTTGTATTTGAAGCAAGTTGCTAACGTCATCCCAATATATAATAGTGAATCAACTTGAACTTTGACGACTGTTACTTTTCATTAACTTTAGACTATAACATTTTTGCTTCAATATTCATATGGTTTCTCTCACATTGCAGCTCTTTATAGTAAATGGATTGTCTGCTGCCTATATTGTTGGTGCATTTGTGGCCTGGAGAACACTAGCTATGTTAGGTAGAGTTATTATATCTCGCTTTCGTAGACAAATTGTACCTGTTAATACATATGTAGATCTTACTTGCTTGTTACATTGCAGCAATGATTCCCTGTGTAATCATGTTTATGGGCCTCTTTTTCATTCCTGAGTCTCCTAGATGGCTGGTGCGAATCAAACATTTGGATTTAAAACCTTTCTGAAGTTTCTGTGCTGATGAACAATGACTTAGTAGTCTAGAACCTAGTCCAAACTGGAAGTGTCTTTAACACAGTTCTGCTTTGCAGGCATTGGTTGGTAAGCATAAAGAGTTTGATGGTGCACTTAAAAAGCTCAGGGGACCTGGTACTGATATCTCTCGAGAAAAGCACGAAATACAAGTTACAACCTTTTCTTCTTTTCAACTGAACTATTTTCTTAGTAAATATAAGTCAGGTGTCTCGTCTTATTTACTTATCTATTCTCTGCACGTAGGAGTCAATATCACTACTTCAGCTCCTTCCTAAGGCCACTTTAAGTGATTTATTCCATAGGAAGAATATTCGCTCCGTCATTGTAAGCATCAATATTGTCTTCTTCAATTGGTCACATCAATCTTTCCTTTGTTTTTTTTCCTTTATCTCACCTTAATATTTGTAAGTGCAGTCTGGAGTTGGCATTATGGTTTTTCAGCAATTTGTTGGAATTAATGGAATTGTTTTCTACGCCGGTGACATTTTTGTGTCAGCAGGTAAACTTGCATAGTTTAAGTAAGAGCTTCTATGTTCTGATTCTCTATAAAACAAGTGTTCGTAATTCCATGGCTTCATAGTTGTAATTGTCCTGATATACAATTTTTTGGGGACTTTTGACTTGTAAACTCACTCAGGAGCACCTGCACAAATTGCAAGTATTATGTATGCTCTTCTACAGGTGGTTCTTACCTTACTTGGTGCATTTTTAATGGATAGAGCTGGAAGAAAACCCCTTCTTGTGGTAAGTAAGTTCTCTACTAAATTAATATCATACTCTGTTTTGTGTCTATTTGATTCCAATAAGGACAGTTTATGTTGTTGTATTCATTTCTTTCCCTTTTTTTATTTTCAGGCTTCTGCATCAGGATTGTTTGTTGGTAATATGCTAATTGCAGCCTCTTTTTTCTCCAAGGTAGCTACTTTATAACCTCATTGATCTTCCTTTACTATGTGTCTGTATAACAACTTCTAACATATTCAATATTGTCTTCCAGGAACATCATATGGCTAGTGATTGGGTGCCATTTCTTGCAGTTGCGGGCGTCTTGGTAAGTAAAGAACAAGATCCTGAAAGTTTCTTTTAACACTCATAGAAAATTAAACAGTCCACCTTTTCCTATTGAAGATTAGGCCTATATAATGTTTAGCTCTAATCATTATCATGTTAGTCATAGTTTTTTTCAGGTGCCTCTCTATCTTACATGTACTGTTTGATCAACTCTAGGTTTACATTGGCTCGTTTTCCATAGGAATGGGTCCAGTTCCTTGGGTTATCTTGTCTGAGGTATTGTTTTCATTGTAAAAGTCAGATCATTTTTCACTGATACTATGAACACTAATGGATTGTGAACAACATAAATATACATTACCTAATAATTTGACACTCGAGTGTTTCTAAAAATAGAAAGTTTGCTCTAACATTTGCAAAATCTGCTCTAACAATAGGGCTACCTACATAGATCAATAGATTATGGGATCGACCGCTTGACATATATCGCATAACCTTTCAGGTATTCGCAATCAATGTAAAGGGCATTGCCGGAAGCCTGGTGACACTGGTGAACTGGGGTGGTTCTTGGGTTGTATCCTTTTCTTTCAACTTTATGAAGAACTGGAGTGCACCAGGTAATAAACTTTCCTGAAATAGCACACAAAAGGCATGGCTTAATGCATATTTTTTAAGAGAGTTTATATTATCAACTACCAATTTCAACCCTAATTTACATTTTGTGATTATAAGGCATATATTTGGAAATAATATTGGTTCTTTTTGTGTGTGTTATTTCCAGGTACATTTTTTATATATGCCTTCTTTTGTATAGGAACTATAATTTTCACTATCAAGGTAGTGCCAGAAACTAAAGGCCGAACTTTGGAAGAAATTCAAGCTGAAGCTGAAGCCGAAGCTGACTGAATTCAATTTTCCCTCATAATTCACAAGCAGCTAGCTACTTGCAATGTAGTATGGGTTATTTTCTCTCTCCCTCTCTGTTTCTTTTTTATTGGTGTATATATAGAGCCATTGCTTCCCACAGTAGTGCGAATTTAATTGGTCAGTTTTGGGTGATGAAGTTTTTTTTTTTATGTGAACAAAAGATTGTTTTTTTGGGTGATGAATTTTGCAACCCATTAAACGAAACTCGTTGAGTATACTATGTAACCAATTTAACTAATTTTAAATACATTTTTTTTATATAAGATTTTTTAGACATGATAAAATATATTTCATAGATAACTTTATATTAATTCTTTGACAATATTATGTACAATTTTTTTACTTCAAAAATCAACTTCTTCGCTTCCTAAATAATTTAGGGCAAAAGTCTTGGAAATAGGAGAATAGGAAAATATATGAATAACGTGTATTTATAAATATATTTATCAAATAGAAAAATTAGTTTAAAGTATACTAATTGACTTGTGTTTTATAAAGTTTCATAAAAGATATCTTAATAATTTTCATAATGTTTTCTAGTTTTTTCCGCCAATAGCAACATTTTTAATATTTTTGTAAAATTTAAATGTATTTTAAACTTTATCGTACTCGTAGCTTACAATTGATAACTTAAGCACCAACAAAAATTTAAACAAAAAAAAAATATGAATGGAACAACGGGACCTTGTAGCAATTAAAATAAAAATAAAAGCAAGGGTTACGCATTTTGTAGTTTGAATGCTCTTAGATTCCTAAATAATATAGGGGAAAAAATATTTGAAATTTTGATTTGAATATAAAAAGTACACTACACCTAAAAGCTACGAGTAGCTGAGTTGTAACAGATTTGTGTATAAATGTAGTCATAACATAATTATCAATGAAGAAGGTAAAATGATTTTCGGAAAATTGTTACATATTTTCAAGGTGCTATATTAATTAAAGATCATATATACAATCTCTTGTTATAAGTTGAAGTGGTAGATATTGTTGAAATAGTGTGGCTTTAATTGAACCATTTAATGAAAGAGTAGATGAGTTTATTGTTTATATAATTTAAATGGTGAGCTCATTATTTATGTTATTTAAAGGATGAGCTCATCCCTTATGTTATTAAGCCCATAAAAGAAGAAATTACAAAGAAGTGTTCATACATGAACTAGCTCTTAATAGTGAAATTTTTTCTCTATAAATAGAGCAAATATTAGCTCTAATAGTTTCATAGTGTTAAAGATAACACATCTGATGATCTCTTTTGTTTGTTAGAGAGAAATCTCTAAATTGGGTGTATTGGGATATTGGGGTATTTGAGAGTTTATACCCACTTTGTAAACACCATTTGAATAGTGAATTATTCTCCTCGTCTTTGCCTGTGGATTAAGCCTTACGCTAAATCACGTAAAATTTGTGTGTCCACTTGGTTATTTATTTTCTATATGTTTGGTTACCGCAATTGTTTGTTACTTAATTGAGTGCTTACGCTGAACCACGTAAAATTTGTGTGTCCACTTTGTTATTTATTTTCTCTACGTGTGGTTACCGCAGTTGTTTGTTACTCAATTGAGTGCTTACTATTTAGGAAAGTTCTGTCTAAAAAGATTAGAATTTAAGTGACTCTGGTGTGACCCTTTAGTATTTTCTGAGAGCTTTCTTATAATAGTAGTATTCAAATAGCTCTCGCGTAACATATATATAAATGATACAGTGGCCATGGTATTCTGAAACAAATTAAAGAAATAATATAGAAGGTAGCATCTTCACGTCCTCTTCAATTTTTTTGAAAAATATAAGCCAGCGCTAAACCTACGGCCTAAAGCTAGAGGTGATAAATTTTGATACGAATAATATAATTTAAATACGATATAATATGACACAAAATTTTATTTTAGTAAGAATTGATCTATATTTTTTTTATATTTTTAAAAATTTTGTTATTTTTTACTATTATAAATAAATAATCTGAAAAAAATTTGAGTAAATTTTTTCATGTATCAACTAACATGAATAATACGAAACAAACACAAATAACATGAGATAAACATAATACAACTACGACTAACACGATATAATTACTATCCTTATCTAATATGTTGTTTCCAAGTTAATATTAAATAATAATATATTTTTTGATATTTTGTCCCTACTATTGAAGATTCATGTTCTTTTTCTGCTTCCATCATTTACTTCTTTTCTTTAGGATTCTACAAACATTGCAACTCTTGACTTTAGTCTCTCTCTCTCTCTCTCTCAATTTCTTTATCTCCTTAATTGTATCCTTTATCAATTATATTTAGAAGTGTACAAATTGCATATTTTCTATCCAAACAGAAGCACTTGCTAATATTTGGTAATTAGATTTTTTGTTTTATCTTTTTAATTAGAACATTAGAATTCTTCTATGATAATAAAAACTATTTTCATAATCTTCTTAGAAAGGACTAATGAACTAATGGTAAAAGTACAATAAAGCTTAAACAAATACTACATTAAACTGAAAATTTATTCAGAGCGTCAAACCTTGAAGTGGAATTTCAAATAGTATATAAAAAATGTTTGTTGTACGTGCAATGATATCACCTAAAGAAAAAGAATACCAACCTTACATAAATTTAATTTCCTTTTGAAATAAGTTTTAATCTAAGGAACGAAAAATAAATAAATACTATTAAAATAAATTCACTGATTATAAAAGTTTTCAGTAAACAAAATTCTATACAATGTATATTCTTGATTAAATGGGTGAAGTCCATTTAGCATAGTACTTTATAGATTATTATATACTCAATGAATAAAAATATTAAAAAATAGAGTAATTTAATAGTTTTTAATGGAAAATATCTTACATATTACATTTCCTTAAAGCGCAGCGAAAAGTAGGTGATTCTAGCATGTGGAAAGAAATCTTATAGACAAGAGAATCAATAAAGGAAGATAGTTGTTGGAAACTTAGAAATGGTCAAAGTTTTAATTTTAAAGGTGATCATTGGGTTCCAAGATTATCATACCAAAAGTTGCCAAAAAATGTCTTTGAAAATTTTAGACTTATAGATCTTATTACTGATCTATGTAGATGGCAAAATCATTGGAATTGGGACCATAAAAAACTAACAGACCTATGTGGAGATAACATCTTCTTTTTCATAGAAAATATAAATCCTCTTTCAAACACACCTGACAAACTTGATTGGTATGGGACTGGAAAAGGCACTTGTTCAGTTAAAAATGCTTATTTGAAAAAGTTTTTAATTACGGATCTAATAAGCCTAGAGGGGGGTGAATAGGTTATTTTCAATTTTCAACAAATATTATATAATCTAATCACAACGGCCAGACATGCAATCGCGTGTAAAGATAAATGCGGAATAATAAAACGACACACGATATTTTTAGGTGGAAACAACCTAGGCCACAACAATGACCTAAGAGGAAAACCACCGGTCCACCGGACCACCTAACTATCCACTATGAAAATAATGTTCAATTACAACCATAGAGTCCAGAAACTACCCGTCGCAGATAGATCCCCCTTTCTGTAATTTACTTACGAGCCGCTTGCTCCTTTCACAGCCTCCAATAGTTAGATGTCTGGATCCGGACCAACGTTCCGATCTACTTGAGTCACACAAGATCAACCGAACCCGTCACCTTCGATAATTTCGAGTCACACGAAATACCGAACCTGTCACCTGTAACGTTAGCACAAAAACACAAGTGCAATGTGTGTCCTAGAGCGGATTCAAACAATAAACAATCCTAACTAGCAGATTCAATAACATGCGATGTAAAAACAGGATCAGCTAGCAAACTCTAGAACATTCAATATTAAGCTCAATATCATGCAAATCAATTAGGCATATGAATAAAACATGAAAAAGCCTAAGAACAATAGATGAAGAGAATAAGCACAATTCAGATGCTAGAAAGTATTAGTGCTGTATAATTCTAAATGCTCAAGTTGATTAATTATGCACAAACATCCTTTCACTTATATAGAGTCCAATCCTAGCTCAAATAGGATTTGCAATTCACTATAACTCTACTCATATCAGGATTTAGTTCTCAAAAGAATTCTTCTCATACAATGATTCTATTCACATCAGCATTTATTTCTCACAAGAATTCTACTCATACAAGGATTCCACAATTAAAATAATCCTACGCAAATAAGGACTCTATTTCCAAAACACTTTTATTCACACAAGGATTCTACTCATACAAGGATTCCACAATTAAAACAATCCTACGCAAATAAGGACTCTATTTCCACAACACTTTTATTCACACAAGGATTCTACTTTCTTAACACTTCTACTCATACTAGAATTTTTCTTTCTCATTAAATGAGTCAAATTGATAAAAGTAACACATGGGTCGAATACACAAAAAGAGTTTGAGTAGGAATATAATACTGGCTCGATCGATCGACAGCCCGTCTCGATCGATCGAGAAGGTCTCGATCGATCGATACACAAAACTCGATCGATCTAACTCAAACAGAGAGAACCTGGATCGAAGTTGTTCTATACTCGATCGATCGAAAAGGGTTCGATCGATCGATCCAATTGCTCGATCGATCCAGTCCAAACAGAGAGCACCTAGATCGAAGTTGTCTCAGTCTCGATCGATCGACCACTCGATCGATCGATCAATACTCTCGATCGATCGACCAACATGTGCACAATTACATTTTTCGTTACGATCCATACTAAGTGTCGTGCTTAATTGTGTGAAGATGTATGCATGATATAATATTATACATGTCATATGAGCGTTCCAAGCTTGATGACTCCATCACCATGTATCGTCTGATTAATCGGTGAATTCCTATTCTAGATTACAATCAAACATTTTGTCCACGAAAATTGTCAATACAAAATAAACCTTACATTATTGAACTTTAATTTCTTTTAAGATCACTATAAATTCTCAATGTCAAATTTTGAGAAAATTATGGAAAGCAAAGTTGTAGGAGAAACAAAAGCTCCTTTTATGAAAAATTGTAACTGTCTTGGTACAAAAAAGAACCTAGAAGCCTTTACGCATATTGAAGGTCCGTTATGCTTTCTTTGTCATAAAGAGGTGGAAGATTTTGAGCATATTTTCATTAGATTCGACACTCTCCGATCATGGTGGTTTAATTGAAAATGGAATATAAATTGGGCTTTTATTGAAAAACTTTGACATTTTTTCTTACATTAATTTCATTCTAAATACACACAAAAAGTAGCTACGAAAAGAAATCAAATAGAGAAGTTTACTCTGGTTTCAACAATAATGTTGGAGCAAATATGGTGGTTACAAAATGAAGTTTTTCACAAGGAACTAACTTTGAATTCTAAGTAGATCATTAATTGGCTCAACAATAGAATATAGGAGTTCACACTTCTTTTAGAAAAGCCTACGAATATGGAGACAATGGTTGGAAAAGCTGTTGTAATTCTTAAAAAATGGCAACCTCCACCTTTCAATGCCATCAAAGTAAATGTTGATGCAGCATGACAAAGTGGAAAAGTTGGTTTGGGTTTCATAGTTACCGATGATCATGGAAGG
The DNA here is from genome assembly GCA_029378325.1 of Elaeagnus macrophylla. Taxonomy (NCBI): domain Eukaryota; kingdom Viridiplantae; phylum Streptophyta; class Magnoliopsida; order Rosales; family Elaeagnaceae; genus Elaeagnus; species Elaeagnus macrophylla. Next base: position 30,034,061 of record CM055641.1, on the reverse strand, counting down.
TTAATTCATGCATGGGTAGGATATCAGCAATCTGTCAATAGTGAAGAAGCAGAAGCTTTAGCTTTTTCAGCTCTTTACATCTTTTGCTACAATACTCTCATAAATTGATTTACCTAGATGGAGATAACCAAACAATCATTTATGCCTTTCTTGAAGAAAATTAGCAAACAATTTCGCTTAATATGAAACAAATTTTGCAAGATATGAATAACAAGCTTCATCGATTCAACATGATCTCCATCCGATGGATACAAAAAGAATTTGAATTTAAAAGCCAATGACTTGATACAATAGGCTAGCAGAAATCAAATGGTAGGTGACATAGACATCAACATCCTACCACCAAAAATTGCGGTAATTCGTACTCCTTAAGAGTTTCCTCATAGACCAATATATCTATTATTTGTAGCCAAAAAAAAAAAAAAAAGCTTCAAAAAAGGCGTTTGCATTTCATTTGTTTTCTAGTGGCTATTGGTGGGCCTTTTGCTTATCTGGCCAGCTGCTAACCCTCCGTAATTTTTGTTTGGTATATATTTTTCTAGTTTTGGTTTTTTTTTTTTTTTGGCATTTTCTTGCTATTTTATCTTTTTCTTTCGATAGCGTTCAAGTTTTGGTGGCTAGTGGTGTTGGTGGTTGCACTCCACGGTAGAGAGTGGCTGTTGTTTTAAGGCTCTGTTGCACTAGTGCCTAAAGTTTATTCCTCTTGCGAGTCTCTGTGCTGCTCATTTTAGCGAACAATGGCTAGTACTGGTGTTTCTAGTGGCGGTGTAGATATTTTAGGTGTATTGGTTGTTTAAATGTTGTTATTTTGATATGTATTTTTTGTGTATTCTGCTATTTCGAGTGTGTTTTAAAATATACAGATGATGTTTGTTGTATTTTCATTGATATAGTGTTTGGGTACTTTCGATGTACAATTTCTGTTGTTTTAAAATTCTAATTATTTTAAATCAAGTCAAGCATTAAAATGAATTGTAATATGGAGTTACTTAGTAAAACTCAAGTATAGATTATTTGGACGTACATATTAGCGTGTCTTGACTTTGACTGTAAAGTCGTGTTGTATTTTTTAGAGTGTTTGTTGTTTGAGAATATATTTAGAATTTATATTTAATGAAGTGTGTTTATTTATAAAAAAATAAAAATTAAAAAACAGGGACAACAACAAGAAAAAAGTCTAAAGAAAAAAAAAAACTATCTTATAGTCGTAATTAATTATATTTTTTAGTGTTTAAATTAACGAAGGTTAATAATATAAAGATGAAGGAGTGGGATAGCATTACAGCAGTTGATTGGGAAAAGGCATGAAAAAAGAAGAAAGTAAAACCAATAGTAGTAGTTAATCATGTTCTATAATAAAATTAAAGTGTCAAATAACACATTGTTATTTAACATCATCGCGGAAAAAATTTAGTTGTGGATTTAGCGCCTCCTTTAAAGTAATAAACTGAACACACGTATTGATCTATGTGAGCTAATCAATAGGGAGCTCTACTTAAAGTTTACCTTAGTTGAAAAAAAATAAAAAAAATGAGTAATTTTAAATGGCCTGAATAGGATAAAATTTTATATAAAATTTGTCATATTTATTGGAGTTGTTATTAAAAAAAAAAAATATTAATATCAAAATAATTTAAAATTTTGTATCACAATTTAATATTTTAATGTTTTTAAAAATAAAAATATTATTTTAAAATTAATATTTTCTGTTCTGAAAATAGGGCTATTCTTTTTTATTTTTTATTAGTAACTATTTGTTGATTGTATCCACATTTCTTAAACAATTTTATTTTTATAAAAATGAAAAATTTATGTTACATTATGTATCAATACTCTGCTATATACAAGAATTTCTAACCACGTAAGCTGTAATCAGACAGACAAGGCATTGTTTCGCTGGTTGATGGGAATAAGGAGATCGAACTTTCATGTATAATTTAATCTAAAAAAATAAGAAAATTAGTTGTGTCATGGTTAGTGCTTGAGATAAAATGTCCGTGCTTTTAGAGTTTTTTTGTAATTTTTTCCTCAAAACGTATAATCAATTTTTTTACAATGTATTTAGATTTCAATGGTATTTTTATAACCATTTATTGCATAAATAAGTCAATTATTCAACTGATTTTATTTTTAACATTTTTTAATTAAAAAAAATATATGTTCATTTTTTTAACACGTTAAAAAATATATATTTATTTACATTATAAGAAAAATAAATAATTTTTTTTTTGAATAAAGTTAAAAATAAAAATTATACCATTTGACTGTTTTATAACTCAGACATAATTAAGTGAAACATTTTGGATGATAGCTAGCATTTTGAATGAAGTTAGATGCTAGGCAAATGAGCGGATAAAAGCACTTGCATATGCTAAAGTGCAAATATGGCTTGAAATTCAGGTTGAAGACTTTAAGCTGGGTCTAACTAAATTTCAATTGTTCCTCACAAATCGCAAGCAGCTAGCTACTTGCAAATGTAATATGTGTTATTTCTCTCTCTCTCTCTCTCTCTAATAGTGTGTATATAGATCCATTATTCCACAGTAGTTAAAGCATATTAATTCCAGTATATATATTTCATTTGAAACTTATGGAAGTTATATATAGATCCAACTTATGGAAGTTATACTTTTGAAACTCGGAAGTTTAAGATTTAAAAGCTTTTGTTTATATTATTTAATTTCTTTTGCAAATGATTTTTTTTTTTTTTACAATAATGCTAGAGAAAGAAAAAAAATATGAAAGAAAAATATCAAAATACAAAAACATTATTTGTTTGGACGAAAATATCGAAAATAATTGAGGTGAATAGTATGCGTCAAACTCCAAAAAGCAGTTCTAGTTGAATTGTTTTTTTTATAAACAGTTTAATGGAAAAATAGTTGCGTGTTTGGCAAAAAAATTAAAATGTACTTGACTGTTTGATAACAATATCATAAAAGTGATTATATTTGTTGTAATTATTAAAAGAAGCATAGTAGTAGTATTATATATAGTGTGTTTATTACAACCCACGCCCAAAAAAAAAAAAAAAAAAAAAAAAAAAAAAAAAAATATATATATATATATATATATATATATATATATATATTAAAAATGAGTTACTACTTTTTCAATAGTAAGGGCCATTTACATTTAAAGAAAGCATATGACTCTTGAAAATGTTTAAAATTTTATTGCCAAGTACTAACTAAAACACTTTTGTGAATTTAAAATTGATTTAAATGTTTGATATAATTTTTTTTATGCATATATATAATTTTATTTTTAATTTTTTTTAAAAAAATATATTTATTTTTTTATAATGTAAATGAACATATAAAAAAAGAACATAATTTTTTTTATTTAAAATTAAAAAATAAAATGTATCGGAAGATTTAAAATTGCTTTCACGTGGAGTATACAACGTTTAAAAAAAGTTGATAACAAAGTTTTTTTTTCCAAAGTCAAATACCAACTAATTATGACTATAATAACTCTAATTTAACATTTATCCACTTTTACATTATTAGTAATTAATTATGACTATTAATTTTATCCGCACTAATATTTTTTTTTATTATTGTGATAATAAATTTATATATTATTATGATTTTTTATTAATAAATAATATCATAATTACTTTATTATACTAACTTTTTAATTTTAACTTAAATCAATAATACATCATTTCATGCATACTATGTAATATTACTCTTAATTATTACTTCAACATTGCGTTAATCTAAAATATTTGTAATACAAAATAAAAATAAAAATTGACGGGGGTACATTTAACTTGAAGAAGTAAAAAAGTTAAGTAAAAGGGGGAAATTGATTAATATTAATGGAGAAATTGCGTCATAGATGCCTGTATCTCCTCTAAACTTCGACCCTTAGTTTCAGGTACAAGTTTTGCAACAAATATAATGGTTGAGCAGCAAATGCCCGAGAAGATGAAAAATGTTCCTGACAAGTAAGTTTTTAACTATATTTATAATATATAACATATATTAATTAATTAATTGATATTTGGAACTTAAATAATTAATGATCATTAATTTATTAATGATCAAGATAATCAAGATAATTATTTATTTAGCTGAAAGTTGTTTGTAGTTTGCACTATGTACCTGATCTACTCCATTCCATCATAAAGTTGAAAGTGAAAGTAACAATCCAAGAACAAGACCAATTTGCTAAGCTTACTAGACTTCCAGATGAACCTTTAACATTTATGGGAAATATCTGCATTCATTATAATTAAGATCACCTCAATTATTTATTAATTCTTTTTTCTTCTTGTAAAACTGAGATCACCTGCATATAATCTCATATACTTGGATTTACACAAATTATAAGGTAAAACCAAAATATATACCTCTGACATTATTACCCATGGTATTCCTGCCATGCCTGAGCAGTATGCTATAGTGTAACCCTGAATTTTACCATTAACCAAAAAAAAAAAAAAAAATTCATATTTTCACAAGTATATTAAGGATTTGAGTCCAAATTAAAACAAAAAATGAAATAGGGGTGACAAAAATATTTGCATACCCAATAATATCACCTTTAACGAAGATGTATTTTAAAAGTTAATGTCGATGAAACCATCATATAAACTTATAAGATTTTAGCTAATAACTTTTAGTTTACTAGGAAAAAACTGGTGAACTAAATTATCCCATTTGCAAAAGCTATACCAGCCGTACCGAACCCAATTGAAAAACATCTTAATTTCCTTTAACATAAGGAGTGAATTAATTTATGTTGTATTTATGATACCAATATGCCAGCAAGCACCAATATTGGGGTGAGCTCCTTCAAGTTTTGAAAGCCCTGACCAATTACAACTTGTGAAGTCTTAGAGTAGAAATAGAGTTGTACAAAAAAGCATATACCATAATACCACCAAAAATGTATATAAATACAGACCTGAAAGTAGAATGCCAATCCCAAAATAAAGCAACTCAAGCAGTTTCCAGCTGCAGATATCTGCATACACATTTAAAAAAAAAAAAAAATTTTCAAACTTAAAACTATTAATTTAATCTGTTCTGGGATGGAGCCTGAGGAGATGGAAGTTTATTTCATTCATGCTAACCAATAGAAGCGGTCGTCTTCCTAACTTATCGGTGAAGAGCACACTCAATGCAGTAGCAGGTATCTGCATATTGTTATAACCATTTTCAAAGAAGCATGTGATAGAATCCAATATGCATCATTTTGAAACTCAGAGTACCTGAATGATAGCCATTATTGTAGTCCCCGTACTACTTGAAAAATCTGTTGAAAATGAGACACTTAAAAATTCTGTTTCATTATTTCAAGTGTTTCTTGAAGTTGCAGTACTTATTAGATAAATTTGTGTAGATTTATTTACCTGCATCTGTGAATATAGAATTTGCATAGTAAGCAATTGCATTACTTCCTCCTAATTGTTGCAGTACCATCAATCCAACTCCAACCTTAATCATTTCAAATTTATATGTGCAACTCAAATCTCAGTCACTTGAAGGTAAAACTTTACAAGAGTTTTTAATTTATTATCACTTTCTGGTTTAGTATCTCACTGTGAGTGAATAAACATATTTCAATTGGAATAAGTCTAAAATTCTTTCTGATTGATGCTCAAAGGTTTCTGTGTATTCCTGCCACAAAATAATTGGAAGCAACTTTTTACTTATTTTATTAAGGAGTTTCTATTGGATGATGTCAAAAAAAATAAAATAAAACAAAATTCATAAATAATAAGAATATTAGGTTGTAATGATTACAATGATATCAGCTGCCTCCTGAGAAACATCAACTTTCTTTCCCCTGAGGGACTGCAAAGCGGCATGAACTTCATTATGCTTACCAACTTTTGCCTACAGGTATTAATGTTAGTGAGAATGCAAAGTATTAGATATAAAAGTAACATCGAACTTTTTCACGGTTATAAAATTATTATTAAATTTTAGGTATTGTTACATAAGTATTATCACATTAAATTTGTAAAAAAAAAACTAACAAAAACGTCATTATCGTTAAAAGTTTCAGTTAGTTTTTTGATAAAATTAACACTGATGATACTTATGTAACAATAGTTGAAGTTCCGTGTTAATATCATAACAATGGAAAGTTTTGTAATACTTTTGTAACAATCATGTTGTGGTAAAAAATCTATTTAATTTAATTATAAAACACTTCATTAGGGTATTGTAAAAGTAGTAAACTGGACTGACCAACCATCTGGGAGATTCAGGAACGAAAAATAATCCTAAAATTTGCAGCATGGATGGAATTATACCTGAAAACAAAGTTCTTTGTGGAAATAATTTTTTAAAATTTAATTCTTTGAATAATACAGAGCGGGGCTAAATAGATAATTTACCAATTAAAGCCAGAGTGCGCCAGCTTACAGCATTTGCAGTGAATAACATCAGCGAAAAGCCGCAAATAATCAGAAGCTGTTCATTTCATAAAATGTAGGATCATGGTAGAAGAAGTAGAGATAATTGAAGGAAGAAGAAAAATGAAGAAAGTGATTTTTTATTTATTTATTTTGTTTTTGGTAGCTTCTGACGCATAATAACTCAAATAATATATATATATATATATAAAAGTTAAATATAATGAGATTGAGTTGTTACTTTCTTCTTCGGACAATAGAGATATATATATAAGAGATTACAAAAATATATAATATAAGTCTTTATTACAGAAAAGATAAAATATTAATTATGATATGTTAGGTAAATATTAATTATAATATATTACACATTTTTTATATTGTATAACTTTTCATATATGACTCATGTTAATATTTCTTTTCAAATTAGCGCATATACATCGACCATACTTAAATTGCTTAATAAGTTATAAAATGTCTTCTTGAAAACTCATTTGATAAACTTATCTACAAGTTGCTCTTTAATATGAACAAAAAGAAAGTTAATAAATTTGGCATTTAACTTCTCTTTTATAAAATGATGATCAACCTTCACATGCTTAATGCAATTATGTTGTACTGAATTTTGTGGTATATCAATGGTTGCTCGGTTGTCGCAATACAACTGCATAGTACTTTTTAGTTTGAAACCTAAATCAAGTAATAGATTTCTCAACTATAGCAATTCACACAACCTATGAACCATAACTCTATAATCAGCCTCAGCACTAGATCACACCACAACTTTCTTTTTTTAATTTTTCATGTAATCAAATTACCTCCAACAAGGTTGAAGCAACCTCATGTCTGTTAGATTTCTAGCCTAATTTGCATCTATAAAATTCTCACAACAACATCCATGTGACTTTTATTCGGGTTATGCATAAATTGATTTACCACGCGTACTATATATGTAACATCTGGTCTAGTATGAGCCAAATAAATCAAGCGTTCAACCAACCTCTGATAGCGATATCGATCAGTCGGTACCTAATCTAGATACTCTACTAAATAATAGTTCTGCTCAATAAGAGTGCCAATAGGTTTGCAATCTAACATACCTATCTCCATTAATAGGTCAAGAATGTACTTTCTCTGACACAGATAAATCCCTTCTCTTCTCATGTCTACCTCAATCCCTAAGAAGTACTTTATTTCATCAAAGTCCTTCATCTTGAATTCAAAGGCTAGCTGTCTCTAAAATCAATCAATCTCAACAGTATCATTACTAGTGATTACCATATCATCAACATAAATAATTAAGGTTGTTACCCTTCCTTGTTGATGCTTGAGAAATTTTCTTTAACCAACCTTCCATATGAATTGTGAAAACCTCCCAAACTAAGCATGAGACGACTGTTTGAGACCATACAGAAACTTTCTTAATTTGCATACAAAATTACCAAGAGAAGAACCTATATACCTAAGTGAAAGACTCATGAACACCTTCTCAGTTAACTCTCCATGAAGAAACATATTATTGACATCAAATTGCCAAAGAGACTAGTTTAAGCTAGCGACAAGAGAAAGAAGAAAAGCAAATGTCTCATCATAGTCTAGAATATACATATGAGTGAACCCTTTTGCTATGAGGCTTGCTTTATATCGATTTACAGATCTATCAACATTACGTTTCACAGTAAACACTCAACAACAACCCATTGCCTTTTTGCCTTGTGGTGGAGGCACAAGTTGCCAAGTATTATTTTTCTATAACGCCTCCATTTCTTCCTCCATAGGCTTTCTTCACTTTGGATCTCCCAACTCATCATGCATTTTGTTAGGTACTGATACAAAAGATATTTAATTTATAAATGATTCATATGGCTTAGACAATCTTTTAATGAACATGTAGTTGGCTACTAGGTACATTAATTTTGCATGAACAATGAGTTCATATCTTTTGGCTGGTTGACATCGAGTAGACCTATTTGGTAACACTTACTATCCAATATTAGACTCAATATTATTAGTAGGTGAACATACCTTAGATAAATGATCTTCAATACCAAAGAACTGTGGGTCAAAGGTAGGAGCAACGATTGAGGGAATAATTGTGTCTTCAAATACATTTTTAGTGATCGAAGTTGGTGCCTGAATGCTTGGAGCATATGCTTCTGGACGAGTTTTTGCTTCTTCAACTATTGGATTCAATGAGTTTGGAATATCAACTGGACCAATATCTTCTATTTGCATTACTTCACCTGTTTCCAATTCCTCTTCCACATGATACAACTCTTCAAAATATGAATTCTTTCCTTGAAGAGCAGTATCAGAGGTAGATAAATAACTCATATTCTTAAAGAAAGTAACATCCATAGTGACATAGTACTTTATGGTAGGTACATGGTATCACTTGTACCTCTTTTGATATTCTCCATAACCAACAAACACACAATTAATTGCCTGAGTATCCAACTTAGTCCTTTAATTTTTAGGAACATGAACAAAGCAACACAACCAAAAATACGGGCTTGAAGATTATGAAATGATGGCAATGATATATGAGATGCTAGAACCTCAAAGAAAATTTTATTTTGAAGGACACTAGATAGAAGACGATTGATGAGATGGGAGGAAGCTTGTACAACATCGCCCAAAAGATACTTAGGCGTATAAGCACTAAAGAGAAGGGCACGGGCCATATAAAGTAAGTGATGGTTTTTCCTTTCGAGCACTCCAATTTGTTATGGTGTTTGCTGGCACATAATTTGGTGAACAATCCCATGTATTTTGAAAAAATCTTGGAAAACATGATTAACATATTCTCCCCTATTATTAGAGCGTAGAAATTTAATGGTGTTATGGTATTATGTTTGAACAAGAGTATGAAAATTTTGAAAAGCTGAAAAAACTTCAACTTTGGATCTAAGAAGAACAACTCACGACAATCTTGTGCAATCCTCAATAAACAACACAAAATACCGCATACCTTATACCGTAGGCTCTCTAGATGATTCCTAAATATCAGAATGAATTAACTCAAAATGAATAATACTTTTATTAGAAATACTACGAGAATAAGTAGTATGATGATTCTTGATCAATACATGTCTCACAACGTAAAACGTACTTAATAAAACCAATAAATAAAGTAGGCATTGATTTTTTCATAAGACTAAAAGATGGATGCCCTAATAGGTGATGGCATAATCAAATTTTACTTAGTTCGTTAGAAGTCGAAGTCAAAGCAGTGCGGGACTATGCTATTGGTTTCTTCCTTGCGTAGGCTTGATTCAGATGAAACAATTTGCCCCTCAAATACCTCGACCATGGTGAGAAGATCCTAAAAAATCACATACATAGGATAAAAAGTTACATTACATTTAGACTCAGTATTTAACTGTGGGATAGATTTTAAGTGATGAGGCAAGTCAGGGATATATAAAACATTATGGAGCTATAAGGTTGGGGCAATACAGATTGACCTTGTCCCCAGTACAGAAAAAGCTTCACCATTAGCATTCGTAACATAAGATACTGATGGGGAAGATAATTTAGTAAAATAAGATTTATCATAAGTCATATGATCCAATGCACCAGAATCAATAATCTAAGTATTAGAACCAACAAAGTTAGAAACGTTTAAGGCCATACCAATCTTACCAAGACCAGCTATAGAAGCTGTAGGGCTACTCTCTATATATCGTATGATGATCTTGTCCAACCATTCCATAGAAATATAGTTCTTGGACCAATTGGACAATAACTACTTTTGCTTTAGGACAATAATCTTGCCTTTTAGGTTTCAGGTGGGTTCAATTTCCAATAAGTCTCTTGAAGATGCTCAACATCATTGAACATTAAGGACAAGGGCGATTGGAAAAGCTTGGTAGAGGCCCTTGCTGATAAGTTGGGACTGAACTCTGCTGTTGAAGGAAAGGTGCTGGTAATTTTCCTTGGATGGATAGGCTAGATACTTCAACTTGTGCTTGTTTAATAATTTCTTGCTGAGACTCGTCCTTACGAATGTATGTAAAGGTTGTGGTCAAGCTAGGAGAGTTTGGCACCCTTGTCACTGTTATGTTTCACATCAAGTCCTCTCAAGAATGCATGAACTCACTAAAGCTCCATACAAGATCCTCATTATTCTTAATCTTGCAAGGATGCTTCTAATCAATTTTAGCCTATATATTCTTCAACCTGGTAAAAAATACAGATACTAGTTACCCATTCTGTTGTATGAGGGTAGCTTTGCACATCAATTCATGAACCTGTATAAAATCAGATTCATTTGTATAGAGATCTTCTAAAGTCTTCCATATAACTTGAACTATTTCACACTCCTTCACCATTTGTAGTACATTATCCGTTATGGCTTTGAATAGAATTGACATTACAAGGCCATCATCATCTTCCCACTTAGTATAGGCCTCCACATCATCTTCACGAAAAGCCTTGATTGTTTTATTCATATGCCCCATCTTGTGCATTCCACAAAGATAAATGGACATAACCCTTTTTCAGGTTTGAAAATTGGTACAATTAAGTTTGGTATCCCCAAAAGAGCCACATTTTGAGCTATTGACAGAGACCTCAAATTTTGGAACTTCATTGGTCTTAGAACCCTAATCTTCTCTTGAATCTCCCATGAAAAAAGGCAATAATAATGTGTAGCAGAATAAAAATTACCTTTTTTTAAATTAAAAAAACTGATGACTGAGCTGGTGATTGGGCCATAGAATGGGTTGGTGAAATGTGAAGACTGTGATGTGGGAACTAAAGAAATGGAGTGCTGAAATGGACAACTATGACTGTGATGGACATACTGGTTTCTGACTTGTCAACTTGCGCCGATGGATGGTTGCAACAGAGATTGGTGTAGGGTTTGGCAGCATTGGAGTAGAGGTAGGTGGATCAGCAAATCATGGGATTGGTGTTCTTAGCAGATCGAAGCAGGTGACAAAGCGAATGGACCGAGATAGATCTGGTAGAGGGCGACAATGGTCTAGTAGAGAATGACAGTAGTTTGGCAGAAACAACGGTGGCAAGGTCGTGAGATGGGTATGGACGTGAGAGATGATGGTTGTGAGGCTGTGAGGTTGATGTGGCGACAATGACTGTGATCTGTAAAAGAATGATGGTGGCGACGGTCTGAATGACGAAGCAGGAAAAAAAAGTCATTTTTGAATCTTTACTCTGATACCAAGTTAAATATAATGAGATTGAATTGTTATTTTATTCTCCTTATAATAGAAGTATCTATATAAGAGATTACAAGAGTATAACCTAAATTTCTATTACAGAAAAGACAAAGTATTAATTACGATAGGTTAGATAAGTATAAATTACAATATATTATGCATTCTTTATATTGTACACTTTTCATATATGACACATGCTAACTGTTGGTGTACAGATTAATCACAATGAAGGAAGTGTTGTTGATGTTGATAGTAGCTGAAGTGTCTGGTGTATGCAGTATACATGCTCGTGTGTGTAGCAGATTGGAGCCTTGGAGGAATGCTAAGCTAGAAGTTTGTTACAAAGCTAGTTAGTCTAGGTGTGAGGGAGTAAGTGCAGGTTGTAACAGAATGTAGTTTGTTACAAGGGTAGTACAGTCAATTTCTATAAGTGTAGTACAGTTTATATGAACGTGTTGGACAAGTAATTTGTATAAATAGATATTTGATAGCATTAATACATTTGAGTTTTTGGTTGAGAGCATATATGTAGAGCTTTGTAATTTGTTCTGTGTAATCAATGAAATATTCGAGAGTTTATACAGTATATGTGTAATCCTTCTTTTTCTGTTTCTCTGGATTTTTGTATAATTGAGTGTAGTTTCTAATGGTGTCAGAGCGTGAAACTTAGTGAGTTTCAAAATCCTAGAAGAAGATATGGAAGAGTTACATACAGTGCAGTATTAGAGTGCAAGGAAATAGGCTGATGAACAACTTTAGAAAGAAATTTTTTCGTTTCATAATGTTCTTGTCACGATAAAATTAGATAATCACAATTATATGATTTGGAAACACCAAATCTTAAAGATCCTATGCAGTCTAGAGTTAGAAATGTATGTTCTTCATGATTCACCACAGAAACTGAACATTGATGGCACTGAGAATGTGAAGTACAAGCACTGGAAGAGGCAAGATGAAATGCTAGACTGTTGGCTTATGGCTTGCATGACAGATGAGATGTTGAAGCACGTTGGAAATTTTGACACTTCTTGTGACGCCTGGATGATTCTTGAGAAGAATTTTGCATCAAACTCACGAGCTAAAATCATACAAATTAAAGAAGAATTACAGAACATGAAGAAAAGAGAAATGAAGATTTCTGACTATGCATTACAAATTAGAGTCTTAACTGATGATCTCATGTCAGTTGGATGTCCAATTTCTGAGGAGAAAAAGTTGATGTATGTTCTTGGAGGATTTGGAGAAGATTATGACAATGTCTTTTCAACTATTATAGAAAAGATGTTAAGTGAAAAGATTATAATGAATGATGCTAAGGCTCTTTTGCTCAGTCATGAGAGTCCTATTAAGAGAAGAAAAACTGTGCAGATCTCATCTCTTCCTAGTGTACACGAGTGTAAAGAGTGCAAGTGAAAGTGATTCTCATAAATCGTATGGTCCAAACTTAATGTCACATATGAATGCTTTGAATCTTGGATATAGTCCGCATCAACACAATTTTGGTCAGTTTTTGCAAGCTCAGAACAATGTCAAGCCCAGATTTCATAATAATTACACTGATCTTGGAAGAGGTAGATGTCGTGGTCGTTGGTTGAACAACAGGCCTCAGTGCCAATTGTGTGGAAGACTAGGACATCTGGTGGCCACTTGCTGGCATCAATTTGATAGGAATTTTGTCTTACAACAAGGACAACAGATACTTACACCAACTGCTCCACCTCATCCTTATCAAATGAGTCAAAATTCATCAACTAGACAACTTTATGGAGGTTTTCACGGTTCCAGATTTTCAGTTCCTATGTCTCACATGTCTTCACCAACTGTTAATGTTACACATTGTTACAGTTCATTGTCTTTGAATTCACCTTCTCCAAATTCTGTTTCTTCCTCACTATAGGCTTCATATTCAAGTTTTTTTGGGTTTGGTTCATTTGGTAGTCATTCTTCTGATGGTTTGTCAGTCTCTCAATCTGACTCAGTTCCTTCTTACTCACAACCTGCCTCTCAAGGTCATGTTTCTGTTACGTCTTCACCCTGGGAAGTGCATGCTTCTTCTGAGCCTGTGTGGTATCTTGATTCTAGAGCTAGTCATCATGTCACTTTAGATCCAGCCAATCTTGCCACTTCACAGAACTATCATGGCACTGATCAACTCTTAGTTGGTGATGGTAAGGGTTTGTCTATTATAGGTTTTAGTTCCAATTCTTTTGCTTTTGAGATATTGCCTTTAAAGTCTCTTTTCCTAAATAATATTCTTCATGTTCCTCTTATTGCAAAAAATCTATTGAGTGTGTCAAACTTTGCTTAGGATAATTCTGTCTTTTTTGAGTTTCATCCCTTTTCTTGTTATGTGAAGGATTTGGTCACCAAGGAGGTTCTACTTGAAGGCAAAGTGAATCAAGGACTCTATGAGTTTGATCTGAATCTTCACAAGTCTTTATCTTGTGCTTCTAAATCTTTTTCTCTCTCTTCTTCTGGTAGTGTTTTTCCTATGCATAAATCAACTCTTGTAAGTCATTGTACTGATATTTCTCTTTGGCATTACTGGCTTAGGCATGCTTCTTTGCCTGTAGTTAAGAAAGTTCTTACATCTAATAAAATACCTTCAACTGATAGTATATGTGCTATGAATTCTGTTTGTGTTTCTTGTCAGCTGGTAAAAGTCATACTTTATCTTATCGTTCTTCTACCTCTCATGCCACTGCACCTCTTGAAGTAGTACATTCTGACATTTGGGTAGCACCTACTACTTCTGTGAATGGTTATCATTATTACATTCACTTCATAGATGAATTTACATGCTATACTTGAATTTTTTTTGAAAACTAAGTCTTCTGCTACACAAGCGTTTCTTCAATTTAAATCTCAGGCAAAATTGCAAACTAATCACAAAATCAAATTCCTACAATCTGATTGGGGTGGTGAATATCAAAATTTAGTGTCTGTTCTCTCTCAATATGGTATTCATCATCAAACTTCTTGTCCTTATTCTCACCCTCAAAATGGGTTGGCTGAGCATAAGTATCGTCATATTGTTGAGCATGATATGTCAATGCTCTCTCATGCTTCTGTTCCAGATCAATATTAGAATGAGGCTTTCTTTTCTAGTGTTTACATTATCAACAGACTTCCCACTCTTATTCTGAATGATCTCAGTCCACTTGAAAAATTATTCTATCAAAAACCAAATTATCATTTTTTAAAAGTATTTGGTTGTCGTTGTTTTCCTTGTTTACGTCCCTATATGGCTAATAAATTGGAGCCTCGATCTGTTTCCTGTACTTTTCTTAGGTACAGTCCAAGACATAAGTGTTATAAGTGTTTAGCTCCTACTGGTAGGTTGTACATCAGTCGTGATGTGATCTTTGATGAACATGTGTTTTCTTTTGCTCTGGTTTCTGCTTCTAATGAGTCTATTTCTGTGACTAAACCTTCTCAAACTATTTTACCTGTTTTGGTTAAGTCCAAACGTACACAGTTTTCTATGCTTCACGGATCTGTGTCAACTGCTTCATTTTCTCATATGTCTCCTTCAGTTTCTTCTGTTGGGTTTTATGCTTCCAGTCCTTCTTTAGTTCCACATTCTCTTTCCTCTCTTTCTAGTCCTATTGGTTCTTCCTCATTGTCTCCTGTTGTTTCTCAAACTCCAATTATGTCTTCTACTTTTGAGCAAGTAGCTCCTCTTGTTTCTTCTAGTCCACCTTTTGTTGTCCCTTCAAGTCCTACTTGTGTTGTTCCTTCTAGCAATACTTATCCTATGGTCACTAGGTCTAAGGTGGGGGTTTTCAAACCAAAGGCATATGTCTCAATTGCAATTGATTTGTCTCTTCTTGAACCATCTTCTGTAAAGCAAGCCTTACTTAGTCCAGAGTGGAAAGCTTCAATGCAAGCAGAGTTTGATGCTTTAGTCAGAAATAATACTTTGACTTTAGTGCCTGCTCCTTCGAATAGGAAAATTGTTGGTAGTCGTTGGCTTTTCAAGGTTAAGAAATTTCCTAATGGGTTGTTGGATAAGAGAAAGTCCAGGCTGGTTGATGAACATTATTTTGACCTACTATTTGTTATATTTTTAAGTGTTTATTTTGCATTTAATTTCGATATAATCTTGTTTTGGAGGGTATTCTATTGTTTTGTAAGTCAAAGTAGGTTTGGGAAGAAATGTGGAAAAAGAGAGCAAAAATGAAGCAAAAGTGCTAAATAATGTAAGCCTTACATTGAGTGTCATTCACTATATAAGGGAGACAAACAAAAGCTTTAGAACGTAAGCCCTTACATCGAGAATCAGCAAATTATGTAAGGGCATTTACACAGCATTACAAAGACTCGCGCCGCGGCATGATTATTGTGAGCCGCGGCGGGGAGGTTTCTGTTTTGATTCGAATTTCATGAAAACATTGCGCGCCGCGGTATGATTATTGTGCGCCGCGGCGGGGAGGTTTCTGTTTTTGTTCGTAGTTCAGAATGGCATGCTGCGCCGCGGTATGGAAAAAGGCGCGCCGCGGCTCGCGCTCGCGGATTCCAAATTCTCCCCCAGCCACACATGCACATTTTCTTTGGAAACCCTTACATAAAAGAGACCTAATTTTGACACAACCCGAGGAGAAGAACAGAATTCCAGCCTCCAACACATTCTTTCAACCTCCAACACAAAAAAAAACACACACGAGACTCCAACTCGTGAACAGTGGCGTGAACAGTACCGAATTCAGATTTTTCATACAATTTTGAGAGAGAAGTTATTTCATCAAGGCTATTCCATTGTAGCTTCATTAAGAGACTTGAAATAGGTGATCATCCAACATCAAGGATCTTGTTGCAAGAGTGAAAGTGGGTAGATTCTTGTTTGTAATCTTTCTTTTTTCTCATTAGAATTCTTTTGATGTTATTTATAATGAAGAATCTGGATTTGAATTTGATCATGTGTGGGATTTTAGGGATGTGACTTTGAATGGATAATGTTTATGTGGTTTGATTATTATTTGAGTGATTTGTTTCATGCTCATTGTTCTTGACATCTATATTCATTAATTATTTTTGGCCAATTTAGTTTATGAATGTTTGAGACTATTTTAGGGTTGAACTTTAGAAACACCATCTAAGTTTAATTGGGCATTTTTGACCATGAGCCTAAATTAAGTGCATTGACTTGTCTTACTTTAGGTGATTAAATTACCTTTTCCTAAGATTAATGCTAATTAACTAATTAACGGTCCGGATCAAAGAAGCTAATTAGTTAATTAAGAGAAAGCCACCATTGATTTGGAATTTTTTAGGATTAGTGAAAAGAATCAATAAAATTCACTTTATACGCTTAATTGAGGAGACCACGTAAACC
Organism: Elaeagnus macrophylla; assembly: GCA_029378325.1. Classification (NCBI taxonomy): domain Eukaryota; kingdom Viridiplantae; phylum Streptophyta; class Magnoliopsida; order Rosales; family Elaeagnaceae; genus Elaeagnus; species Elaeagnus macrophylla. The sequence continues at coordinate 30,017,167 of CM055641.1, read as the reverse complement.
AATTTATCCATAATTAGTTCACTAACTAATTTCTCACACTAGTTCATCATATAGTTTCGACATCGTTCTTTATTCGTCTATTTATTTATTTAAGTAATTACACTTTTAGCAACCGTTTTCCAAACCAATCTTTGATTAGAGTGTTTAGGATTTCTTTTATCGTTACGTTTTAGATTATATTTAATTCTTTTAAAAACCACCGCAATTCCTTTGAGAGACGATCTTGGGAGTATACTTGTCACTTACTATAAGTGACTCGTGCACTTGCGGGCTTTTACAAATACAAAATTTGGTTATCAAGTTTTTGTGCATCACTGGTAGCCCAAGGCTTTAGACAAACTGTAGGTTTTGATTTTGCAGAAACATTTAGTCCTGTTGTTAAACAGGTGACTATGCGCATTATTCTTACTCTTGCTTTGCCTTATAACTGGAAGCTTCATCAACTTGAGATCAATAATGCCTTTTTGAATGGGCATTTGTAGGAAGAGGTGTATATACAACAACCTCAAGGTTTTGAAGATTATGTGCATTCTTAGTATGTGTGTAAGCTCAATAAGGCTTTATATGGTCTGAAACAAGCTCCAAGAGCATTTGAGACTCTTAAGTCTTTGCTTTTTCAGCTTGGGTTTCATAATTCTGTAGCAGATTCTTCTTTATTTTTTAAAATCTATTCTACTTCTACTATTGTTCTCTTAGTCTATGTTGATGATATAATTGTCACTGGAAGTGATGAGTCTGTTGTTCATGCACTTATTGCTACCTTACATGCTCAATTTGCCTTAAAATACATGGGCTTGCTTGGTTATTTTTTGGGTGTTGAGGTGCATCATTTGGATAATGGTGATTTGTTGCTTGCATAGAGTAAATACATTAAGGATTTGTTGATTAAAGCTAAAATGGAAGGGTGTAAGCCTAGTGCCACTCCTATGGCTACAAATGTTGTGCTTAGTGTTGTTGGGGATGATTTGTTTACAGATCCTACTTTTTATAGGAGTGTTGTAGGTGCTTTACAATACATTACACTCACTCGGCCATATTTTCCATTTGCTGTCAATAAGTGTTGTCAATTTATGGCTACTCCTAGGCAGTCCCGTTGGTTGGCTATTAAACATATACTACGTTATCTTCGTGGTACTATAATGCATGAACTTGTTTTGAGGCCTTGTAGTCAGTTACTAGTGCAAGAGTTTGCTGATGCTGATTGGGAAGCTGATGTTGATGATAGGCGATCCATGTCTGGCACTGTGGTGTTTTTTGGTGCTAATCCTATAGCTTGAGCTTCTCGTAAACAGTCCTCAGTTTCTCGTTCGAGTATTGAGGCTAAATATCACTCTTTAGCTAATTTGCCTTCTAAGGTCTCTTGGGTGATTGCTTTACTGGTGAATTACATGTCTCAGTTTCCTCTGCACCTATCTTGTGGTGTGATAATTTGGGTGCTGTGAGTCTTGCTGCTAATCCTGTGTTGCATTCTAAGATTAAGCATATGGAGCTTGATGTGCATTTTGTTCGGGAGCGTGTGTTGGCTAAGCTCATTCAGGTGTATTATATTCCTAGCTTCGAGCAGCCTGCTGATGTATTAACTAAAGCATTGCCTGCATCTCAATTTGTTTTTCTCAGAAGCAAACTTAGTGTGCAGCTTCTTCCCCTACGTTTGAGGGGGGATGTTGGTGTACAGATTAATCACAGTGAAGGAAGTACTGCTGATGTTGATAGTAGCTGAAGTGTCTGGTGTATGTAGTATACATGCTCATGTGTGTAGTGATAAGTGCTCGAAAAGTACTAATATTTCGTGATTTATTGTGCTTAATTGTTTAAAAATAGATTTGTTATTATTGTTTATTTGACTATTTTTCATAAATCTATCAATTCGAAATCACGGCTATATTTTAGTGTATTTCAGGTATTTTTAGCGTCAAAATGAGTTGAATAATGCAAACACGCAAAGACGGAACACTTACGGTGCTCGGATCACGAGTTACGGGCAAAACAAGACAAAATATGTAAGCCTTACATAACAAGCAAGCACATATATAAGGGGGTAAATGTGAAGAAAGGAAAGGCGAAGCACGCCGCGGCGAGAAAAATGTATGCCGCGGCGGGGAGCTCTCGAGTTTTTACCAATATTTTCAATTCTTATTCCTATTGCAATCAGGAATTGTGTAAACTCTTATATCTATGAATACCCCCTCTAGACTCCAACTTACATACAACTTTAATAGACAACTTTTACACTCTACAATTTTGCGAACAAACAAAGGATTCAATCAAGTTTTAGGAGCTTTGCCACACTTAACGAAGCAAGAGAATCCATTCTAAGAATCCAAGGAAGCCGTTGATGATCGAAAATCAAGCTTTTGGTTTGGAAAAGAACGTCGTCCCATTCATTAGCGGTATTTAGATCTAGGATTTCCTTGTTGTTATAGAATTCTATCTTTCTTCTTCCTTCTTTGAGTGTATGATCATATTATATTTGTCCATGAATTTTAATATGAACATGAGCGGCTAATTTTATTATGGATGTTTAGTTTGTGTTGTCATGTTTGCTAGAATTATTTTTGGTGAATGTTTTATTGATTTAATATAAATAAATTATCTTTTGATTAAGAGTATGTTTAGATATTTAATTATGAATTTTCATGGGCCAATTTGATATTCATAGTTAGGTTGAAAAATCTGATAATATAGTTTTAACTTTATTCCGAAACACTTAATCAAAGCTTCAAATTAGTGACTTAGTCATAGCATTAGTTTAATTGACATAAATTTTCTTGCGCATAATTTGATTGCTATTTGATATATCAGATCGTAGGATGTTAATTAGTTAATCAATAAAGAGAATTTACTCGACTGTAGGCATTCTCGTAATAAAAAGGAAAGTCGGTAAAATTGTTTATTAGAACGTTCATGCTATTTCACCATAACTTTTCGATGCAAGCATGACCAACCAAACTAAACGTCCATACATCCTCCATTGATTTTCAAATCTACTTGAATTGATTGTGAATTTGTGATATTGTTTTCGTTTAATTGTTTGTACCATTGATCTTGCTACAAATCGAACTCTTTTTACAGTTTTATTAGATTTAGGACTCTAGTTACTTAGAGTTTTAGTTTCACTAGAACTCTATTTAATTAGTGTTTTACTTGTGTTAGAACTTTATTTTGATTAAGAATAATGTTATTTAGAACCACTGCAATTCCTTGGGAGACCGATCTCGGAGGTTGCTTGTCACTTTTCTACTAGTAATTCGTACATTTGCGAGTACTAAATTTATCACATCATGTTGCAGATTAGAGCCTTGGAGGAATGCTGAGCTAGAAGTTTGTTACAAAGCTAGTTAGTCTAGGTGTGAGGGAGTAAGTGCAGGTTGTAATAGTTTGTAACTGAATGTAGTTTGTTACAAGGATAGTACAGTCAATTGCTATAAGTGTAGTACAGTTTATATGAACGTGTTGGACAAGTAAGTAATTTGTATAAATAGATATATGATAGCAATAATACATTTGAGTTTTTGGTTGAGAGCATATATGTAGAGCTTTGTAATTTGTTCTGTGTAATCAATGAAATATTCGAGAGTTTATACAGTATATCTGTATATGTGCAATCCTTCTTTTTCTGTTTCTCTGCATTTTTGTATAATTGAGTGTAGTTTCTCACTAACAATATATACCTGATTTGCTGAAGTGAATATCCCTCGGAGATCCTTTGGTGTTATTTCAGCAACGTACACAGGTATCTGTCCAGTAAATAAGAATTTGACTGATACATATACTTGTTATAATGTGAATTAATTCAGCAAATAGTCAATAAGTCAAAGGTTATTGAAATTACCACATAGCAGAGAATCCCCATTCCAAATCCTAATGATAGTCTTCCCAAATCAAGCCACCAAACATTCTACAAGTAACAATGTACATGAGCACATTGCAGTGACCAGCAATAGCAAAAAAGTTACTATTGTAAATGAGAATTTTATCTAAAATGGGCTCTGAGCTATGCCAAAAGTTTAAAAACGTCCAAAAGTTGCTAAAGTTACATAAATATTATTTAAAATCACCGATTATGGTTATAGATTTTGGTAAATTTTATTCGATTCTAATCACATGATCAATTTTGTTGCGAATTGAACTTGTAAACCATTGTGTGGTAATGGTTCTTCCCTTTCATGGGAATCTATTTCTAAACTTTGGTACTTTTTGGACAATTCTAAACTTTTTGTGCACGCCCAAAGACCCTCGGATAAAGTACACCATTGTAAGTGACATTTGTAAAAAGTTGACAAGTATGAAAATCTCAATGAAATGTTGACCAAAAAATGATTAAGAAATGTACAAGGAGATTAACGATTAAACCTTTGCAAATGCTATTGCAATCCACCCTGCTGTACTGAATATTTCAGAGAACCACATTGTCTGTTCACAAGTCATAATATAAGGGATAGGTTCATAGAAGAATAAAAAACTTGGAATATGTTTGAACTCAACAAAATCACAAGAAGATTGAATAAAAATTATTGAGAAAACTTACACCCCTACGGCCAATGAGATCGGCTAGCTTGCCATTTACTAGTCCCCCTATCACTCCTCCAACTGTAACTATTGAACCAAAAACCGAGTACTGCATAATTCGAAAGGGTCAATTAGCTTCAGAAACTCTAAAATTTCTAAGTATGCTAAAACTTGGCATTCATTATCTTCTTCAATTAATTCAGTTCAGTACATTTATAGATTCCTCTATGTCACACATGCCTTTTTGCAAAAAATGTAGTTTGTGTTCATCAATTTCTCACTAACTTTGCAAAAGTTAAAATGACAGTAAAATAAAAATATAAGAAAATGATGATGAACAAGAAGTTGTTGATTTCATTACTTACAGCTGCAAGAGAAAGGTCCAAATCTTCCATTATTCCAGATTCAGCAGGTGAAGAATATCCTGTCTGCATTCAAATCATATTGTTCTACTTGTTCAAACCTATAAATATTTTATAACTGAAGCTTTTTAACTCTTAGAAGGTTACAGGTGTCAACTAAGTTGCTCAACTCATTTCACGAGAATATAATGAGTTGACGAGTGAAAAAGCTAAGCTCAGTTAGCGAATGAGCTTAAATAAGTTAGCTCATATAGTTAACCACTTGCGTGTTTATTCAACAAAACACCGTTGTCAAAAGTAATTATCATAATGCATTGTAAAATACACACTGGAAAGATATATATTTTTCTCTTATTTAACAAAATAATCAAAATAAAATATTCATACTAACAATTTTTTTGTGTACATATATATTATTTTTTTTTCCCAAAAATGTAAAATGAATTAATCGAGCTAGGATAGCCCAACTTATTTGTCACCTCTAATTACATAAAATGGATTATAAAATTCTAAACTAGTAAGATTCATTTAGACATGTTAAGTCATAGGATTCAACTGAGCTATATAAAGACAGAGGTTGTGTTTCTTTCTTGAGAATTGTTTACAGGGATGATGTCAATTGTTAGATACTTACAGCACATCCAATACAAAGAGAACCACAAAGGGCGACCAAAATGCTGAAAAAAGCAATAGGAGTGACTGAAGAAGACTCATTTGCTTTATTTCCAATGCAATCATCTTGATCTTCTTCTATATGATTGCCGTTGGCTTCATTAAGGAATGACCTTGTTAATGAATATTCTTCTTCCATACCTTTTCGCCTTTGAAAAATATTGGCTTGCATGTAACTAAATAAAGGAAAGAAGAGGAAGATAAATAATAATTATGAGTGAGAAATCTGAATTTGAAGAGCATTAGTGGTTGTCATAGCTAGAGTTGGCCTATTTTGTAAAGTTTGGTGAAACCAACATGTAGATGAATAAGTGAGACTTTCAGATGGTTTGCATTATCAAAAAAGGTTGCTTGAAAAACGTTTTTTATTATTATAATTTAAAGTACTATTTGTTGACCATAAATAAATAAATCAATATTTTCTCTTTCTATCCCTAATTAATAGGTGAATATAAATATATAAAATTTGATGTTTGCGTTGCTATTTGAGTTATGAAAAAAGGAATCAAATAATAAATTAATAAAAACTACTTTATGTCACAGCATTATTATAATGATGTGATAAGATTTAATGGATTTTTATATAATTTCACATAATTTTGATATTTATAAATATTAAATATGATAAATCAACAATAATCTAACCCATTATTTAAGATGTTATAATATAAATCATCTCTCTAACTTAATATTGGTGGTTTTTGAGCCATGGTAGAACATTTAGCCTCCTAGGACTAGGACTAGGACCCAGATTGACATTCTGTTACAGTCCTGGACACCTTCTTTTTTTTTTTTCCCTTTTTTTTTTCTAAAATAATGAATAATTGGTTATTAAAATAGACATTTTTTCGTAACATTAATCTTACATTACTTTCTTTTAACATTTTTTATTTAAATTTATTTAAATTTTTTAAAAATATTTTCTTACATGTCATCATAAAGTTGGACATATATATATATATATATATATATATATATATATAGTCAATTATACAAATACTTTTATTAAATATAAAATTACATTGATGGTAAATTTTGTTTTTTTTAAGGAAAGATTAAAAAGGACACATATGCTGAAAAAAATAACATAAAATTTATAATATTCATATGAATTCATTCATTATTTGAATTCAAAGGTCATTTCATGTAATGATCAATGAGTTAAGTTGTTGGTAAACAACAATCAACGGCAGGTCAACTTTATTAGTTATGTTGGAGAAGGGAGTTAAAAGTTAAAAACTGAATTCATTCATTATTTTGTGATTTTTTTTTTTTTTGAAATAGCATTTAAAAATGTAAAGTTTAATTTTTCTAATATTCTTGTATTTAATTTGGAAAGCAAAAAAGAGAGGAGAATATATACGACGAAATAGGATGGGCGTAAGGGTTGCCCAAATGCATGGTTCGGTTTCCAGTTCAAACCGCTAACCAAATCTCCCCTCTGAAAAACCCTAACGGTAACTCAAATTTCCTCTCTAAGAAGCAGCAATGTCTCTCTCTCCTTCAACAATGCACTTCAAGAGAACAACTTTCTCAAATTCAAGCTCAAATTCATGTCTCTGGGCTCCAAGGAGACACCTTCCTTCTGACCCAACTTTTCCGTTTCTACGCTTTATCTCCCTCCAACTCCAAAGATTTGAAACATGCCCGGAACCTCATTGATCACTCCAACCAGTTACAGCCCATTTTGTGGAACCTTATGATTAGGGGCTATGCTTCTTCCAGCGATTCGCCGAGGGAAGCCATCTTGCTTTTTCGTACTATGAAAGAAAGGGGTATTAAACCCAATAAACTCACCTTCCCATTTATTCTTAAGGCGTGCGCGGCAATTATGGCTCTTAAAGAAGGGAAGCAAATACAGGTAGATTTTATCAAGTTTGGTTTGGATTCTGATGTGTATGTTCAGAACAATTTGATTCATTTTTATGGCTTTTGTAAAAAGATTTTGGATGTGCGAAAGGTGTTTGATGATATGTCTGATAGAACCATTGTTTCTTGGAACGCAATGCTAACTGCTTGTGTTGAGAACTCTTGTTTTAGTGATGCTATTGAGTGTTTTAGGAACATGAGGAATTGTGGGTTTGAGCCTGATGAGACTACCATGGTCGTTATGCTTTCTGTTTGCTCTGAGCTTGGGAACTTCAGTTTGGGGAGATGGATTCATTCCCAAGTGATTGAGAGAGGGTTAGTATTAAACTGCCAATTGGGTACTTCCATTGTTGAAATGTATGCCAAGTCTGGTGCTTTGGGATATGCTAGGCTAGTGTTTGACAGGCTTGGGGAGAGAAATGTGTGGACATGGAGTGCTATGATTCTAGGACTAGCTCAACATGGGTTTGCCAAGGATAGTATGCAACTTTTCTCAAAGATGAAGAACTCTTCCGTAAGCCCAAATTATGTCACTTTTCTAGGAGTTCTATGTGCATGTAGCCACGCTGGACTTGTGGATGAAGGGTACCAATACTTCCATGATATGGAGTATTTGCATGGGATCAAACCTATGATGGTACATTATGGTGCAATGGTGGATATCTTAGGTCGTGCTGGTCGTCTTAGTGAAGCTTATACTTTCGTAATGAACATGCCAATTGAGCCTGACCCTGTTGTATGGAGAACACTGCTAAGTGCATGCAACAATCATGAGGTTAAAGATGATGATGGGATTGGTGATCGGGTGAGACAGAGGTTGCTTGAACTAGAGCCAAGGAGGAGTGGGAACTTGGTAATAGTTGCGAACATGTATGCTGAAACTGGGATGTGGGAGGAAGCAGCTAATATTAGAAGGCAAATGAAGAACGGAAGAATGAAAAAGTCGGCTGGGGAGAGTTGGATCGAACTAGATGGGTCAATTCATAGTTTCTTTTCTGGCTATGATTCTGAAGGTGATTATGAGGATATGTACAAGTTGTTACACACATTAATATTACACATGAAGATGACTAGCCCATAGTCAAAACTTTGTCATTTTTTCTGTTGTATTATTGTGGCAAATGTGAAAACTGGATAACTGAAGTAAGCATTCATAATAAACTAGAGGTTGCAGGGTTTCTCTTCTCATTGGACCTTGCACATCAATAGAACACTAAGAAAACTTGCTTTTGTGTTCCATTCGTACTCATATGGTGATTTGCTTATCGCAAGTGTACTGGTTGTGCGAGTAATATAATGTACTTAAGTATAGATATCGATCTCATAAGAAATTGTGTAACTTGTAGATGAGTATCAATGCAACTATTATGACTATTATTTAAACAATAGAAAAACAATAATAAATTGCAAATTAAATGACAATTAATCACTTCACTCAAATGACAAAATTCAGCAAGTGCAAAAATATATGAGAAGATTATTTAGGAATCTTAATCCCCCAATTTTCTAAGTATATAAATCACTAAAAAAATTTCAAAATAATTGCTAAATAAATTATATGATTAATTGAATCTAATATAGAATGCATTCATCTCTCAATTAAACAACACACCATATAGTAATTGATCTAACCATACCCTCATGTCACTTAGATTGAATACTACTTATTAAATTTATCAATAATAGATCACACATAAGAACTATACATTTATGTCTAAAAATTATGTAAGTTATTCAATCAAGATAAGCAATCAAATAATTTTCTTAAATTTATTTAATTGCCTCTATAGATCAATTATTGATTAGACAATTAATAGCATAAAAAATAGATTAAATAATATAATTTAATTGCACTCACAATGAGGTAAAATATTAGATCAATACATGTTAAAAAATCAAGTTCATAAAACCTTAGATTATTAAGTTAGTTACACATAATATTCATAAAATCTAGAATTTAATCGAAGAATACATTAAAATAGATGGAAGAAAGAAGAGAAAAACCAATACACTCAATCCTTTAATGGATATGAATACTAATCTTCAACCCCCTTCGATCTTTGAGTCTTCTCTAACTTTGTTCTTAAGCTTCTTCTCAAATTCTCTCTACTTTGACTGCCGAAAAAATTGTATCAATGAATGCTTAGGATTTTAGAACTCTAATAAGTCTATTTATACTTCTATGTGATTATGAAACCAAAGAGTTGTATAAATTAGGAAACTAACATTTTTGGGCGTGTTTTGCTACACGGGCTACTGCCCAACATTTTACATGCCTCGACGTGCCTCAAATTCTAGAAATTGGAAAGCAACCCGATAGGTCCATGTTGTGGCCTAACATTTTTTATGTCGCGGTGTGACATGTTGTTCATGTGTGCCTTGGTTGATCCGAGAGTCTGGTGTTAAGGCAGGTTTAAATTATTGTCACGGCGCACACATATTTTTGGCATTTTTGCATCTTAACCTCCTCTTGATGTATTTTTTGTACACTTATGCTTTTTATTGTCCAAAAATATTTAAAATACATCAAAACATACCTTGTAATTTCAAAAAACAAAATTTATAGAACACTTAGATAAAAATGTGATATTAGAGCCTAATTCTTCTAATAAGTCATGGTAAATCATAAGGTTTGCGTGCTTTTCAAGAGCGTATCATCTGGCTGTTTCCTTGATTGGTTGCATTATCAGATAATGGGGCACTTTGTTGGTTAAGGTTGTTTTCGGTTTCTAGCCTATTAGGAAATGTCGAAATGACTTGGTGTTAAACGGGTTGTCTTTGATCTTGATGTGGTTCTACTATTAGTAAACTTTGATTGCACTCAGTTTCTTTTAGCTTTTGGCTAACCCTGCCCTGTATGAGCGTTGTTGTTAGTGGCTTTTACACTTGCTTCTTGGTTTTAAATGTTTTTAGCTATGTAGCTATGTCTTCAATCTAATGGTATATGTTATATTTTAAGAATTTTTGTCCATTTGGTCAACAAATTTAACATAAAATGATTAGTTAACATTCAATTTCTTGTTACACCAATGAATATAAGTTAGACAAAAGTCTTTAAATGTAATGGAACCATTAGGTTGGAGACAAATTTTAACAAATCAAAATTTAAAGAAAAAATTGCAACTTTTTGAGTACATAGCTTATAACGGTATATCGATCATATTGATTTAGGATTTTATTGTATCCAAGAGTGCTAGAATCAAACGGGTAATGATCAATGCTCAAAATAACATTTCCAAATGTCTCATCTGAATTCAGGCACTTATCCGAACGCAATCGTGTCAGCTGTATCATTGGTGTAAAATATTGAGAGGCTATCCTTTGTGCTTAGTGGAAATTTTGATATAACTACTACTGTTAATTAAGTGGAAATTTCCTATTCAGGTATTATCAAACGAGACAAAAGCTACTGCATGTTCCTTATTTGTTCTTCATCTTTGCAATTGAATATTAAAAAAATTATTTCCATCAAAAGAAACGGACAAACGTCACTTATTATTCATTGATTCATTGGATAAACGCCATTATCGGATTAGTCAATAGACATATACTATTTAGTGCTTCATATTAGATAAGAATAAATTAAATTATAATTTGTGTGTTTAATGACAATTAATATATTATAATTGGATAAAATTAATGATAAATATTTTAATAAAATAATTTATATTTAAAATAATATGTAATTTGTTTTACCTATCAAAATAAGATTATTATAAAAATTTGTATTTTATATTTTTTTTTACGTTTTAAAAATAAAAAAATATTTTTTTATTTGAGAGGAAAGAAAAGTCAAAAACATATAATTTTATAATTAAAAATTTAGACCCACACTCTCAAATGAGTTAAATTTTTAACATAATCGTACAATTTTTATTATTTTATTTTACAATTAAAATACATGACTGTTCAAAAATTATATAGTAAGTTTTTAAAAACAATATAACAAACATGTCGATACAATATAGATTGACTATGCATCAATATCTGATTAGCAAAAAATAAAAAAGGGAAGAGGGAAAAAAAAAAAAAAAAGACTGTGTATCAATATCTCAATTAAGTACCCTGGAAAACCTCTATATAAATGGCATAGACTTCGATATAGATTCCTCACCAATACACATATCAATCTGATATTGAGTAAGCAGCAGCTATATATATGTGCAAACTTTGCTTGTTTGAATATTCTTGAATGTATACATGTATATTGAAGTTAATTTATGCAAATTATGAAGTTATGTTTCTTTTTGAATGACAGGAATTAGCTAGTCTTCTGAGCTAGCAAAGATGAAAGCCTTTGGGTTAGCACTAATTCTGATGATGGTGAGCTCCAGCTTTGCTACGAAGGCAACAGGCTGGTTTGAAATCAATAAATCCAAACAAGGTGATGATGTAAGGAAGCTGAATGAAGCAGCAGACTCAGTTCCTGCAGGAAGCAGTGTGAATAACCATCACTATATTCCAAGGCAAGACTTTAACAACAACATCGGTGGTGGCGGTGGCAGTGCCAGTGAGAGTGGCAACCTAAATTAAAACAATACTGCCCTTTTAGATATATAGTTCTGCAGACGATGGTGTTTATATAATATATACTATTTACAACAATCGTCTTTTTTTTTTTATTATATGTGAACTTTTGCAGTCATGTACTGTATTTTATCAGATAGTTCTATATATGTTCATAGTGATGTGTATATGGTTTTGCACCTAATAGTTATGACATCATCTGCTATATATTGTTATTAATTTCATATTAGAGATGTAATTAAAGTTCATTGTAACATCTCATCATATGTCTAATTTATTATTCATAATGGGCTTATAATTCAATATTGTTTCATTTTATATCTCATTTAGTATCCTTAATGAGCTCAAAGTATAATATTATCTCATCTCATTTAAATTATAGTCATATTATGTATAACTTTAAATATAATGTTATATCATTTTTCTTATTAAACTTTCACATTATAAATATTAATTATGTATCATATTCTATTGTTTTTGTATTTTTAATTAATTGTTTTATTTAGGTTCATTCGAAGCAAATAAGATATTTCATTTAGTGCCATCTTATTTTATTAAAAATTAAGTGAGACAAGATAAGATAGATTATGAAAATTAAAGAATTTTTTCATAAATCCCATTAATATCTCATCTCAATCTCAATTTACTTTGCCTGCCTTGGATTAGCTTTCAAACAAATTAAAATTACATTATTAATGCTTAATTTAGTAGTAAGTAGCTAGCTCTTTATTTAGCAAAAGCTAACCTTACTAATTGTTAGAAGAAATGGTATTAATTAGTATTGATAAGAGTCTTAATTAAAGTCTTAAATAAAACATTAATGCTGTAGCCTTAACCTAAGTTCCTAGCTTCAGCATTAACTCTAATTCTAATTATAACTCTTTATTTTATCTTATATTAAGATTGATGAGACAATATAATTGTTACTAGTATTGGCTCATAATCTGCTTAAACATTGTCTCAAGTGTACATGTTAATGTTAATGGTTTGAGATTCGAGTTATAATTAAAAATGTATATATTTAATTAAGTTTAACAAATGTGGTGTTATATGGTGATATTAAGTTTATATAAAACCAACATGTTGAAGTATCTATCAACACTATAAATTATTGAAATGGACAAAATGGGGAATAATGGGTCCAAAAAATCTCCTTAAATCTTTTCTGAAAATGCAGGGGATTTGTTGACTTTTGTTAGTGAGGGATTGATAATTCATTTTTCTTGAAATTAAGGAGGGTGAAGGTAATCAAATAGCAATTGAATCCTTTAATTTTTTGATGGATGTCTGTTTGAATTCTTAATAATTCTACGTATTCTTATAAAACATGAATACCCTAAGCGGTCATGCCATAATACGAAGAGTTTAGAGTAAGAAAATTTCAAATTTTCCACAACATGTGATTTAATTTTGTTGATAATTGTATAATATAATCCAGAGAAGAATACATTGAGTCTATCTAAAATAAGCTTCTGACTTGAAATGCATAATGTGATACTGAAGTATTCAATATTATTTTCAATTTTGGTTTCAATATGATATCTATTACTACGAATATCCTTAAACTTTAATAGGTTTTATGTTGATTTTGGAAAATATAAAGTACAATTAATTTCTATTTTTGTTATAACTTAATGCTAAAATAGGAGCTCTTTCATAACCTTCTATTAAATTTGTTATTTCAGAAATAGTGCAAACATTAGCCTCGACTAATGTTAAAGTGTCAAAATATTTTGTTTGGGATGAATGTGTGTTGTTGCAGTGTCTATTAGACATACGCTTTTACCATTTTCTAAGTAGATGGTGTTGGTTAGAATGTCCATTTATATCCGGGGAAAGAAAGAAATAAAAATGAGATAATAAATTCATTCATTTGCTATTAAAATAAACGCAATGAAAGACAAGTGAAAATATACTAAATCATGGATAAAACCAAAGTTAGCTTCCTTTTTTTTTTGGTCAATTGAAAACACAATTAGCTTAACAAAAAATTGAAAACACGATTAGCTGAAGTGGCAATTTTATGTAGCCAAACGCATGCCAATAACACTCTCTTCTAATCAAATTAATACAAACAAGTGAAACAACTATGTCATAAAATATATATTTATAACGTTTTCCAACAATATTATTTATCCAATTGTTCTTTTTTACAATATTATAAATGAAAAGCAAAACTATTTAGTTGAAGAAGGAATTTTATTCATAAAACTAAATAAATTACCCATCAATTTTTCTCTTCAAGTTAATAATAATTAAGTTGTAGTTATTATATTATAGATCCCATTCAAGCCAGAATTTTTTTTCTTTTAACAAATACTAAAGTCATTAGGGGCGGAGGGAGGTGTGATTGGATTGGTCATGACCTACTCGATCGTTTCGATAAAATTTTACAGTTATATATAATTAATTTTACCATATAAGTATTTTATATAAATAAAATAAAAAATTTCCCCTTATTTTAAGAAAATTATGTTGAAATAGTTTAATATTATCTAGTTGGATATTATATAATTATTATAATATTTTTTTATTAGTTTAGGAGTCTTATTTAGAGTTATATTAGAATTATGATTCTAGTTTATTATCACTATAAATATCAGTATAATCTTTCAATAAAATATGAATGAGAATAAGATGTCTCTCTTTAATTTTCTTATTCTCTTCTCTACTTATGTTGATTATGTCTATACAATTATTTCCGCTTCATAATTTAACTTGGTATCAGAGCGATGTTCGATCATAAATACTAGCAAACAATTTTCTAAATTCTAGCTTTATCTTCTCTCATGTTTCTCTTTGATTTAAAAAAAAAAAAAAAAAAAAAGAGATCAGTTTTCTATATTGAAGAAAACCTAGCCGCCACCCTCATATATAGTTACTATTCATCATCACCATCCAAACCAGAGCTGTCAACGGTCCTTACCTGTCTCCGTGCGTCGTTAGCGCCACCAGCGCCAGTCTCCAGCATCACCACACGGCCTCAGATCCACCAGCAGCCCAGTCACGCGACCACTCACCAGTTCAGCACCGCGCGCCTGCCTCTCAGCTCGCCGTCCGTCCGCGCTCTGCCCAGCGCACCTGTCCGCCGCCTGTCGCACCTGTCCTCTCACCGTCCACAACCCTCTTCCCGCACTGTCCGTCCACGCTCCTGTCCGTCGCACCAGTCTCCGCGACCCATCAGCCCGTCCAGTCACCTCCCTCCGCGCCGTCAGCGCGCCAATCTCTGCTCCGTGCGCCGTCTGTCCTCAGATCAGTCACCTCACCAGTGCTGCGCCAGTCACCAGATCCACCAGCAGCCCAATTCTGCGAGCCTGTCCGTCAGCGGGCCTATCCCTCCGCATGCGTGTCTTTCCGCGCGCCGTCAACCTCTGCCCCGCTCTCTCACCAGTGCCGTCCACACCAAGCCCCACCCGCTCTCACTGCGCGCCTCTGTGGTTCAGCTCCGCGTCTCTGCCCCACGCTCCACTCTCCGCTGCCTGATCGGGATCCTCAGTTCGTCACCCGGCCACCTCCTCCTTTGCGCCGCCACCTGCAAACAAGAAACCAGACAGTAAACAGCACACAATTAATTCCCAATATCCCTGTTGGATCAGCCTTCCTCTTAATTTAACAAGCCCTAGCCCAATAAATCAAGTCCATTTACACAAGCCATAAGCCCATTCTCCAAAGCCCATATAAAAACCCTAGCTCATAAACCCATCATCACATAAGTCCATTTGCACCTCTTTGGTCCAAACCCAAGTTCAATTTACCAGCCCAATATCAATTAGCCCAGTCCAGTCAGCAATCCAGTCAACAGTCCACACACAGTCAGCAAAAAAAAATCATGGATTTATTTTCTATAAATATGTGGTAATTGTACTTTCTAGCTGACACCAATTGTAGAGGGCAAGAGGAGTTCTGTTATAGCCATCTACAATTGAGCACGTTGACTTCTTCTATGCACGTTGGCTTCATCATGGTGTAGTTTTTGTCTGTGGCTTCATCCTCAGTGTTATCATCAGGGGCTTCATCATCAGTGTTATCATCAGAGAGGTCATCACTAGCATCATCTGTCATACATATACCCCACTGTCATCTCCATCACTATTGTCTGCCATCTCAGTTTAGCAGCAATTGCCTTCAACCACGGCCCATCAACGCCGTTCTCTATCACAATGTCGTTTGTCAACTTCACGACTGTTAGTATCGACCTATTTTCACCACTGTCGCCTTCAAGGATTCACGACTGTTGGTATCAGTCTCAATCTTAACCTCACTATTCAAGTTGGACATGTGTGATATTTATGCTCCAATTTGTGGGGGAGAGTTAAAGACTGTCTTCTTGTCAACCTTACAACTTCGTAGCCGCGTTTTCTAGAAAAATCAACGACCCATCGTCGTTTTCTAGAATGGTCAACCGGCCTACCTTCGTATGTCCTCATCACCAATTTCAGATTGGTGTCTTCATGTCAAGTTCATGTCTTCGTAGTCGTGTTTTCTAGAATGATCAACCGACCCACCGTCGTTTTCTAGAATGGTCAACCGGTCTACCGTCATATGTCGTCATCACCATTTCCAGATTGGTGTTTTCCTGTCAAGCTCTTGACTTCGTAGCTGCGTTTTCTAGAATGATCAACTGACCTATCGTCGTTTTCTAGAATGGTCAACCGGACTACCGTCGTGTGTCGTCATCATAGCCGCGTTTTCTAGAAAGATCAATCGACCTGTCGTCGTTTTCTAGAAAGGTCAACCAGCCAACGTTTTGCTTATTTTTATTTATGTTATCCAATCTGAACATAAATTATGTTCAGCTTGAGGGGAAGTGTTGAAATAGTTTAATATTATCTAGTTGGATATTATTATAATGTTTTTCTATTAGTTTAGGAGTCTTATTTAGAGTTATATTAAGATTAAGATTCTAATTTATTATCACTATAAATATCAGTGTAATCTTTCAATAAAATATGAATGAGAATAAGATGTCTCTCTTTAATTTTCTTATTCTCCTTTCTACTTATGTTGATTATGTCTATACAATTATTTCTGCTTCATAATTTAACTAATTATTTATATCTATGGGTAAGTAAAAAAAAAATTAGAATAACTTGTAATATAATTTTGCATCCTTTTAACAACAGTTGATAACATCTTAATATTTTTTAACTTATTTAATAGTACTAAATTTAATATTCAATTTATAGTTATTATCACATTTTTTATTTGTGGTACTTAGCGGTAGTATATCGCTATCTATTTGTAGTAAAAAAATATTACTCTCCATTTATAACCAATACACAAATTTAACTCTAATCATAATTCTACACAATTTTTATTTTTATATCATTTTACATATGAGGATTCAAAAACTGAACCAAACCAATTCAAATTGAAAAATTAGACCAAATTGAACCGAACCAAACGTTCTAATTTGGCTTTTGTTTCTTCGAACCATTTTAGAAACAGTTCAGTCCGGTTACACGAATTTTTAAACTAGACTGGATCGTTACTCATAATTATTTTTAATATATTATTCTTTAAAAAAAAAACCAAAAAATATATATTAATTATATATTTTCTCATAATCAAAGTATGCAACCCTAATTTCCTAACTTATTTTTAAAATATTATTCATTGATTAATTTATTATTGTATTTTGTTGTAGAATTTGCAGAAATATTTAGCTCTAGATTGTAATTAATTTTATGATTATTTTTAGGATGTTATAGAATTTATGTAGGATGTAATATGATTTATATTTGTAATATATATTGATTAATTGTTTAGATTCAAAGATTTTTTTTTATTATGTAATTTTCAAGTTTTAACAAGTTTGGAGGCAAAAAAATAAAATGAAAACCGTCAAAAACCGTTAATCAAATTAGATTATACCGTTTGATTTTAATAGTTTTACTAGCCAAACGATTTGGTTCAGTTTAATTAAAGTAATATATTCGATTCGATTTAGTTATTTTATTGGCTAAAAATTAGACCAGATCGAATTATAAACACTCCTAATTTTACACATACTATCACTTATTTAAGGGTATGGTATCTCATTCTCTACACAATTTTAATTTTTATCTCATGTTATTTGAAAATGAAATGAATTATGATATAAATTGCTCGACCTTATTATTAACATTGATTGCATTGTGCTCCAACTGAAGGTTGTGATATAAATCTTATAAATTGATGTGATAAAGTAGATTGTATTTGCCACCTTGCTTCATTGTTCACAAGATAGTAACTAATTTTTCTAATTACGAACAGTAACACTTGAGTTCGTCATATAACATTTGACATAAAGTTTCATTTTTTTCTGATCCAGCAACGTGATACAATCGAGTTTAAAAAAATACCATGTCAAAAGTGGGTCTACTATGAGCTACTGATGTCATAAATCAATTGGGACAAGTTTATATAGATTTAAATCTATTAGTTAACTTTGTATGTATTTCTAAATTTTGTAAGTGATTTGAACATGGACTGACCCATGCAATCATGCTGAATTATTAGCTAACATATGAGCTTCCAAGCAGTTATATAATATATTGATAGTTATTAGTTTTGAGTTTCAATTTTATTTTTAGATGGTTAATTTTTAAGCATATATATGAGCTTCTAAGCAGGCAACCGGAGTTTGAACGAGTAAAATCAAACAAAAAAAAATTTGAACAAGTAAAATTAAACTAGAAAAATTGAGCATTGTGTAGGTATATTCGAGTCCTTAGGCCAAATGTGCACAGTACCAATGTTTTTTTTTTTGTATGAACACCTGTAATATCCTGAATTTCAAAATAAAAAAGTCAAATATAAAGATAGTAAGAAGATGTAATTGAATTATCAAAACATCAATTCACATCAATAAGTAACCAACTTATCGCATCATATGCCACACACACAACAAAAAACAAAAAGCCATTGTATTAGCCAACATCAGTCTTATAATCTGATTCAGCATGAGAACAAAATCGTGTAGAGTCTGCATTTAATCTATTATATCTATACATCAACTAATGAAGTTGTCTGCACATGTTGTTGTTGAGAAAATATAACAAATAAAATAATAATAATAATAAAAATTATAGCGGTTTTTGGTTCTGTCTTTTCTTTGTCTTTTGTATTTAAAATGCTAACAAAATATATAATGATTTTCACTATATATTGACTAATAAAAAGAAATACAAAATTGTCTCACAAAATGTGGCTTTACACTATCTTAAATTTAATCTCAAGAGAATATTTCTTTCACATACAAATAAAGATTATTATCTCTCAAGCCTTTAAGCTTGGCTTCTCCCCTTCTTTCTAATATATATATAAATATATATATTGAATTCTCTTTTCTTCTTTTTCTAAGAGAATGTTCGAGGATTTCTTCTTAGGATTAAATGATAAGGAACATTATGCTTCCTTTTATAATATTATGTTTACTAATAGTATAAACGCATAACTTGAATTGAGGAGAGAGTTTTTCTCTCTATCAATTTCTCTTCTTCTTTTATTTCCTCTCATCACCTCCACAAAAGGAGGGATGACATTTTCAATCTCCCCCTCCTGACTTATGTGGAGGGATCTACGATACTTGCTATCTTTCTGCATAGTTGAAACTTGTCTCTTAATAAGGACTTGGTCATCATATCTTAGCTATTATCTTCAGTATGGATCTTCTCAAGTTCTAATTGTTTGGATTCCAACATATCACGTATTCAGTGATATCGCACATCAATATGTTTTGACCTCGAGTGAAAACTTGAATTCTTACTCAAGTGGATCGCGCACTGGCTGTCACAATGCACAATGTACTTTTGTTGTTCCTGCCCTAACTCATGCAAGAACCTTTTCATTTAT
Source organism: Elaeagnus macrophylla (assembly GCA_029378325.1). NCBI lineage: Eukaryota > Viridiplantae > Streptophyta > Magnoliopsida > Rosales > Elaeagnaceae > Elaeagnus > Elaeagnus macrophylla. The sequence goes on along the minus strand of CM055641.1, from coordinate 29,997,392 downwards.
AGCATTTCTTTGCAAGCTTTTGTAATTGCAATGAACTTTGCCTCTGTGGTAGACAAAGCAACACACTTTTGTAGCTTTGATTGTCACGATACTGCTCCCCCTGAAAAAGTAATTAGATATCCAGAAGTAGACTTTCTGGAATCAATATCTCCTTCATATCTGCACCTGTGTAGCCAATCAATTCAGGCCTACCACTTCCAAAGCATAAACTCATTTTGGAAGTACCCCTGAGGTATCTTAGTATCCACTTCACTGCATTACAAGCTCCTTGCCTGGATTTGACAAGTATCTGCTAACAACACCAACTGCATGTGTTATATCAGGTCTTGTACACACCATATCGTATATTAGACTACCAACGGTTGAGGAATATGGCACCATAATCATTTCTTCTTTTTCATTCTCACATGTAGGACTCTTTTTTGAACTCAACATGAAGTGACTAGCAAGTGGAGTAGCAATTGGCTTTGCCTTATCCATGTTGAATTGTGCCAATACCTTCTCGATATACCTCTCTTGCGATAACCACAACTTTTCTTTCTTCCGATCACGGGATATTATCATTCTGAGAATCTACTTTGCAGCTCCTAAGTTTTTCATAGCAAAAGACTTACTGAGTTCTTTCTTTAGCTTGCCAATTTTGTCACTATTCAACCCTACGATTAACATATCATCAATATAAAGGAGTATGATAAATTTACCATCAGCGAATCTTTTCACAAATACACAATGCTTAGAAGTTGTCCTTCGATATCCATGCTCAACCATGAAGGAGTCAAACTTTTTGTACCATTGTTGTGGTGCCTGTTTAAGTCCATATAGACTCTTCTTCAGTTGACAAACCATATCTTCTCTACCTTTGACTTTGAACCCTTCTAGCTGCTCCATGTAGATCTCTTCTTCTGGCTCACCATGAAGAAAAACAGTCTTCACATCAAGTTGTTCAATTTATAGATTCAAACCTGCAGCCAAGCCAAGTACTACCCGGATGTATGACATCTTCACCACGGGTGAGAAAATTTCATCAAAGTCAATTCCCTTTCTACCTTTGGCTAGTGCCACCAAATCTTACATGTGGTTCTCATGTAAAAATTTAATTTCCTCTTGCATGGCTTTCAACCACTCCCCATTGTGCTCATGTGTTAGAGCTTCTTGGTAGCACTCTGGTTCTCCCCCATCAGTAACACAAACTCATTTGGAGAGTATCTATTTTGGGGCTTGTGTACTCTGGTTGATCTTCTAAGTTGAGGTCCAGCTAATGGTTCCTAAAGAGCTGAGGCTTCTTCCTCTTCATCATTAGCTTGGTCATCAATAGTACCATTACTTCTATATTCAACTGCATCATTAGTTACATCATCACTAATTGGAAAATCATTTACTGCATCTCCAACATCTTCAATTGAATCTCTCCCATTATTTTGCTCTATTAAAGGAGAAACTGGATCCAAGTTGACTGGATCTTCTTTTGGGCGAGCAAGCCTTCCACTTCTTTGAATATCTTCAATATTCTAATCTTCAAAGAAGACGACATCTCTACTCCTGACAATCTTTCTTTTGACAGGATCCCATAACCTGTACCCAAATTCTTCATTACCATATCCCAAGAAGATGCATTCCTTTGACTTAGATTCAAGCTTCAATCTCTCATCTTTAGGAATATGAACAAACGCTCTACAACCAAATACTTTCAAATAATTGTAGGATACATCTTTTCCTTTTCAAAACTTGTTTGGAACATTGCCATTTAACGGAGCTGAGGGAGAGAGATTGATCAAATCAACCGCTGTTAGTAGAGCTTCACCCTAAAACTCTTGGGTAACTTAGCATAAGATAACATTGTTCTTACTCTTTCAACAATTGTTCTGTTCATTCTCTCAGCTATCCCATTATGCTGAGGAGTCTTTGGAATCGATCTTTCATGCCTGATTCCATTTTTCATACTGTAATGTTTAAAGGCCCCCATGTATTCTCCCCTGTTGTCCGTGCGAATACATTTCAATAATCTTTCAGTCTCCCTTTCAACACTGGCATGAAATTGCTTGAATACATCAAGCACTTGATCTTTTTCTTAAGCGCATAAGCCCAAACCTTCCTCGAATGATCATCAATAAAGGTAACAAAGTACCTTGCTCCTCTAAGAGTACTAGTGGTCATTGGATCACAAACATCAGAATACATAACATCCAAAACATTGGATTTTCTTTGTGGGGTTCTACAATAAAATGAAGCTCGATGTTGCTTTCTAGCCAAGCAATACGTACATGGTTTAAGAGACATACCTTTACCTTTCACCCCGGTTAATGCCTCTCTTTTGGCTAGAATTTGAAGTCCCTTCTCTCTCATATGTCCGAGCCTTTTGTGCCATAACTCGATTGAGGAATCATCTCCGAGAGCATTTATGCACCCATTACATACTTTTGTATTAGTTATGTAAAGATTATTTTCTTTATTCCCTCGGGCTACTATCAAAGAACTTCTATTAAGCTTCCATTTACCACCACCAAATACACTGGTGTAACCATCATCATCAAGTAATCCAGTGCAAATTAAATTAAGACACATCTCTGGAACATGTCTTACATCCTTGAGAACCAAGCGACAACCCGTGTTGGTTTCAAGGGATATATTTCCTCTTCCCACGATCTTGAATAATTTAGGGAAAATAACAAAACTAACACCCCCTAAAAATTATAATAACAAAACTAGCACCCCTGTGTTCAATTAAAATTGAACGACGATAATTTTTGACTCGTTCAATATTGAACGTTCAATATTATCCGTTCAATTAGAATTGAATGACGACAATTAGACCTATTTAATATTGAACGTTCAATATTTTACGTTCAAATTGAATATTGAACGTTCAATATTAAACGTTCAATTTTAATTGAACACAGGGGTGCTAGTTTTGTTATTATAATTTTTAGGGGGTGCTATTTTTGGTAATTTCCCAATAATTTATCATTTCCCATCCTAACATTGCCAAAATCTCTATTGGTATAGGATCCCACCGTGAGGTTACATGATAAGCTGCACCAGAGTCAATGATTCAACATGTATCTTGCGATGCTAAATTAACAATACCACCATCGCAGATAACAATCACCTCATTTCCATTAGACACTGTAGTTGTCGTGCTTCTTAGTTCACCACTTCCTTGCTCTCTTTTGAGCTGTCTGGATTCTCTTTTCATGTGACCTTTTTCACCACAATTATAACATTCAAGTCTCTCTTTGTCTTGGACCTGCCTCTAAACCTATCTTTTGACTTGCCTCTTGACTTGTCTCTATTGTGGAATTTTTTACTACTACTCCTTCCACGATATTCGATGACAAGTCCTTCGGACTCAATTGACGTTCCTTGCTCCTTCCTTTTTGATTCTTTATTGAACATGCTGCCTTTTACTCTATCCAATGTAAGAACACCCTGAGGAGCTGAGTTGCTTAAAGACACCACCAATGTATCCCAGCTATCTAGTAAGGAACTGAGTAACAATAATGCTTGTAATTCATCATCAAGCACCATTTTCATGTTCGTTAATTAGTTCACCAATCCTTGAAAGTCACTTAAATGTATAGAAATACTTTGACTGTCTTTATACTTTAAGTTAACTAATCGTCGGATAAGAGACGCTTTGTTCTGAGCAGTCTTTCTTTCATACATGGACTCCAACTTTGACCATAATAAGTAGGCAATAGTTTCTTGTGCTACATGATGAAAGATGCTCTGATCGATCCATTGTCGGATTTGTCCAATAGTTTTTCTATTCATCAAGGTCCAAGCGGCATTGAATTTTTCTTCTGATTTTGCTCCTTCATTTAGAAGCGACTCATACAAATCTTTGCAATAAAGAATATCCTCCATTCTTGACTTCCAGATTGAATAATTTGATACCGTTAATTTAATCATTGTTGCAAACGAAGTTAATGCTGTCTCCTCCATTTGAATACATACAAATTATTATAATTAATAATTACCTGACGTGGCCCTGATACCACTTGTTGGGAAAGATGACAAATAAAATAATTAAAATTGCATCGGTCCTTAGATTTGTCTTTTTCCTCTCTTTTGTATTTAAAATGGCAAACAAAATATATAATGGCTTTCACTATATATTGACTAATAAATAGAAATATAAAATTGTCTCACAAAATATGACTTCACACTCTCTTGGATTTAATTTCAAGAGGATATCTCTCTCACATACAAATGAGGATTATTATCTCTCAAGCCTTTAAGCTTGACTTCTCCCCTTCTTTCTAATATATATATATATATATATATATATAATTCTCTCTTCTTCTTTTTCTAAGAGATATAATTCTCTCTTCTTCTTTTTCTAAGAGAATATTCGAGAATTAAATGATAAGGAACATTATGCTTCCTTTTATAATATTATGTTTACTAATAATATAAACATATAACTTGAATTAAAGAGAGAGTTTTTCTCTCTATCAATTTCTCTTCTTCTTTTATTTCCTCTGATTATCTCCATAAAAGGAGGGATGACCTTTTCATTTTCTTCTTTAATCTCTTGTTGGTGGATTTGGACTTTTGCATTGCTTATGATTATGCCCAATATGGCCACAACTTTAGGAGTGATAGATGTATAAAAAAAATATTGACTTTCTCTTAACAGCTTAGACTTTTAGGAGAGTTGATGATCAACAACTTCTAACATGATATCATAGCTAAGGTTATGTGATCAAGATCTAGCAATCATAATTATTAATTGCAAATAAAAGTAGATTTAAAAGCACTTACAAATTGTTAAAGAAGTCATTGTTATTGATTATAAGATTTTCACAATAATCTAGCCGTCCAATTTTTTTTGAATTCAACTTGAAAAAACTTGAATGAACACCTTAGAATAGGGTTATCTTAATCTTAAACGAAAATAATTTGTAAATTAATTTAGGATCCTTTACCTCGTTCAATTTAGGATTCAAGTTCTCGCCGAACTGGACCAAAGGAAGTCGGTGAGATGTAGATAAATGGTGAGATGTCTTCATTAAAGGTGAAGGAAGCTATTGAATTGACAAACGTTGGTGCATATATATTATATATATAAATAAATAATCTTATATTTCAGAAGAGTTATAATTTTTAAGTCCTACATCAATTATATATATTATTAATCTAAATACATATATATTAGATTAATATAAAATTCTACTTGTAATAAAATTCTCCCTTTTTGTTTTTGTTTTTGTTTTTTGTTTTTATTTTTTTTTAAAGTTTGCTATAAGTCATGAAAATCAATATTAAAACTTTAAACTTTGACATATTATTTATTTTTAAAAGACAAGTATGAAGCCATTTTCATAATGTCAAAAGAGATGGCTTAGTTGATAGAATATTATTGCAATTCAATGGTTGCTCTCCTACCATAGAAAATGGGAGAATAAAACATATGTAAGCGCATATGTCATATATTCAAATAGTAAGAAGAGACATATGTAAGCGCATATGTCATCTCTCCAAATAGTAACATTTTTATCTCTATAAATAGAGAGATTATTTGCTCATTTCCATCATCCCATTCCAAAATCTCATATATTCTAAGCATTCAAAGCTTCACTGCTTAGAAAAAGTTCTATCATCATTGTGAGAAAGAGGTTAATTGTATTCTCCTATTATAAGAGAGAGAGATATATTGTTCTCTCCTTGTATTTAGAGGGAAGTTGTAAATCTTTCGGTATAGTGAATTTCTTCCGACCTTTGCCCGTGGAATATCTCGTAATCATTTTAGGTGAACCACGTAAATACTTTTATCCATTTTATCTTCATTCTCTCAATTTTACTTTGATTGTGTATTAGCTTCAACTCATAAATTTACTAATAGTGGTATCAGAGCTTTGGTTGTGGGTACTATTCACTTATATAGTTACTATTCACATATACGGTTATTATTTACGTGTAATAGTGGAAGCCGTTTTTAGTGAGAAGCATATCAAAATGACGACAACAACAAAGTTTGATGTTGAGAAGTTCAATGGAAACAATTTCTTGTTGTGGGAATGAAGATTAAGGCAATTTTGAGAAAGTATAATTGTTTGGAAGCGATTAGAGATAGGCCCGCTGGAATAAACGATGATAGCAAGTAGAACAAAATAGATGTAAACGCAATTGCTGATCTACACTTAGCACTAGCTGATGGAGTGTTATCCAATATGGCAGAAAAGAAGACAGCAAAGGAGATTTGGGATACTCTAATAAGGCTGTACGAGGCCAAGTCACTTCACAAATAGGTCTTCTTAAAGAGGAGACTTTAAACTCTTCGAATGGTAGAATCCATATCGGTAACTGACCATATCAACACCTTGAATACTCTATTTTCGCAACTTACATCAATGTGTTACAAAATAGAGACAACTGAACATGTGGAGCTTCTACTTCAAAGTCTACCTGACTCATATGATCAACTCATCATCAACCTAACGAACAACATCCTTTCGAACTATCTAATCTTTGATGAAATTACAGCTGCTATTTTGGAAGAAGAAACTCAGCATAAAAACAAAGAAGACAGACAAGTAAGTTCACAACAAGTAGAAGCTTTGACGGTGATGAGAGGAAGAACAACAGAACCTAGTGGGAGTCAAAATTATGGTAGATTGAAATCAAGAAGTAAGAAGAATTTCAAGTGCTATAATTGTGGCAAGAAAGGGCACATCAAAAAGCATTGTTGGAGTAAAAGAAAGAATGGAGACCTTGAGCCAACAAATGCTCAAAGAAATGTAGCCAGTATCCCTAATAATGGTGAAGTCTTATACAGCGAGGCTACAACAGTAATTGAAGGTAGAAAGCAGTTTTCTGACGTCTGGTTACTAGACTCAGGAGCAATATGGCACATGACATCTCGAAAAGAGTGGTTTCACAAATATGAACCAATCTCAAGAGGCTATGTACACATGGGTGATGATCATGTTTTGAAAATCGTTGGTATTGGTACTATCAAAATAAAAATGTTTGATGGTATAATTTGCACTATTCAGGAGGTACGAGATGTGAAAGGCTTGAGAAAAAATCTATTATCTTTAGGGCAAATAGACAGTCTTGGATGCAAGACTCATGTCGAAAATGGGATCATGAAAATTATCAAAGGTGTGCTTGTGATTTTGAAGGCAGAAATGATCGCAATGAATCTATTCATGCTTAAAGGGAAAACACTACAGGAATCTGATGCGTGTGTCGCGTCAACCAGTAAAGGAGAAGAATCAACAATGATGTGGCATATCAAATTAGGCCACATGTCAGAATGAGATTTTAAGATTCTCTCAGACAGAAGGTTGCTTCCATGACTCAAATCGGTAAATCTACCTTTCTGTGAGCATTGTGTTACAAGTAAGTAGCATAGATTGAAGTTTAGCAAATATGATGCAAGGAGTAAATGCATTTTAGACTTGATTCATTCTGATGTATGGGAATCACCATAAATGTCACTAGGAGGTGCAAAATACCTAGTATCATTCATTGATGATTACTCTAAAAGGTGTTAGGTGTATCCAATTAAGAAGAAGTCAGATGTGTTTCAAGTATTCAAAGACTTCAAAGCGCAGGTGGAACTTGAATCTGGGAAGAAGATTAAGTGCTTAAGGATGGATAATGGAAGAGGGTATATAGACGATGAGTTTCTTGCACTTTGTAAGCAAGAAGGAATCAAAAGACAATTCATAGTCATATACACGCCTCAACAAAATGGAGTGGCAGAGCGGATGAACATAACTCTTGTAGAAAAGATAAGAGCAATATTAAGGACTATAGGTCAATCCAACTCTTTTTGGGCAGAAGCAGCCAAAACTGCATGTTATGTGGTAAATTGGTCGCCATCAATGGTAATTGAATTAAAGACACCGATAGAGATATGGATTGGCAAGCCAGCAGATTACTCTACTTTACATTCATTTGGATGTCCTGTGTATGTGATGTACAATACCCAAGAAAGATCAAAGTTGGATCCGAAATCCAAAAGGTGTATGTTCTTGGGGTATGTTGATGGTGTCAAGGGGTATTGCTTATGTGATCCCACCACCCACAAGCTTATAATTAGTAGGGATGTGATCTTTGCAAAAGATCAACTACAAAGAAAAGATGAAGACGGTAGCACGTCGAATGAGAATTCAGAGACTACAACAGTTCAGGTAGAAAATAATCAAATACAAGAAATTCTAGATTCTACTGAAGCAGCACCACAACATGAGGAACAGGAACCAGTTGTATCTGAGGCTCCAGAAGTACGTCGGTCAACTCATGAAAGAAGGCTACCAACTTGGCATTTGGAGTATGTTACTGAGAGTAATGTTGCGTACTATCTTTTAACAAAGGATGGAGAGCCATCAACTTTCTATGAAGCTACAAGTAGTTTAGATGCACCTCTATGGATGACAGCAATGCCGGAAGAAATTAAAGCTCTACATAAGAACACGACTTGGAAACTGGTACCATTACCACTTGGAAGAAAGGCCATTGGTAACAAATGAGTCTACAAGATTAAGCGAGATAGCAATGATCAAGTAAAACGATATCGTGCAAGATTGGTGTTGAAGGGTTATGCTCATAAAGAAGGTATTGATTTCAATGAAATATTTTTTCCAATAGTACGACTTACAATAGTCAGAATAGTTTTGGCTATGTGTACTACGTTCAACTTACATCTAGAGCAGTTGGATGCAAAAATTGCATTTCTTCATGGAGAACTTGAAAAAGAAATCTATATGTTTCAACCATAACATTTTGTTGAAACAGACAAGGAGGACTTGGTCTGCAGGTTGAACAAATCTCTATATGGTCTGAAACAGGTGCTGAGGTGTTAGTACAAGAGATTTGATTCCTTCATTATTAGCCTTGGATACAACAGACTCAGTTCAAACTATTGAACATACTACAAAAGATTTGATAGGGATAATGAATTTATTATCTTATCTACAATGGAAGTAGAATACATGAAAGCTATACAAGCTTGCAAGGAAGCAATCTAGATTCAAAGTAGAATACATGAAAGCTATACAAGCTTGCAAGGAAGCAATCTAGATTCAAAGGTTATTGGAAGAACTCGAGCACAAGCAGGAGAAGATTGTCTTGTTTTGTGACAGTCAGAGTGCCTTGCACATCGCAAGAAATCCAGCCTTTCATTCCCGGACAAAGCACATAAGGGTTCAGTACCACTTCGTTCGAGAAGTAGTAGAGGAAGGAAGTGTGGATATGCAAAAGATTCACACCGATGAGAGCCTAGCAAATGTAATGACAAAATCAATCAACCCTGACAAGTTTGTATGGTGTCAATCCTCATATGGCCTAGCAGAGACGTAAGTAGCAGGACTTGAGCAAAGGCAGTTGGAAGAACTAACCGTGAAAGATGACTTCAAATGGGAGATTGAAAGACAAGTGTGAAGCCATTTTCACAATGTCAAAAGAGATGGCTTAATTGATGGAATATTATTTCAATTCAATGGTTGCTCACCTACCATAGAAAATGGGAGAAGAAAACATATGTAAGCGCATATTCATCTCTTCAAATAGTAAGAAGAGACATATGTAAGTGCATATGTCATCTCTCCAAATAGTAACATTTTCCTCTTTATAAATAGAGAGATCATTTGCTCATTTCTATTATCTCATTCCAAAATATCATATATTCTAAGCATTCAAAGCTTCCCCACTTAGAAAGAGTTTTATCCTCATTGTGAGAGAGGGGTTAATTATATTATCCTATTATAAGAGAGAGATATTTATTGTTCTCTTTTTGTATTTAGAGAAAAGTTGTAAATCTTTCGATATAGTGAATTCTTTCCGACATTTGCCCGTGAAGTAGCCCGTAATCATTTTAGGTAAACTATGTAAATACTTGTGTCAATTTTATCTTCATTCTCTCAATTTTACTTTGATTGTATATTAGCTTCAACCCATAAATTTATTAACAATTTTTTTTATTTATAATATCAAATATAATAAAATGGACTTCTTAATTTTATTTGCAAATTAAAGTTCTAATCAATTTTTTTGTTCAAATTATATTATATATTAATTTTTTTTTTAATAAAATATTTAAAAAGATAAGAAAAATTATTTGTACATAATTTTGAATCCACTTATAAAAGGACCAAAATCAATCGAGATCATCCAATACTAATATCGAGTGGATGCTTCTCATATTTATGCCCTGTCATCTTAATCCTTTGATTTTTTTTCTTACCAATTATAAGAAACATAATCCTTTTGGAAAAGTAATTTTTTTTTTTTATCAATTGGAAAAGTAATTACATTCTCCTTTTTCTCCATATATACAGGAATTTTTTTTTATAAGACCATATATACAGGAATTAGTATTACAAATTATTTAGCATTACCAATTTGTAAATATGGAAGGTGATTTACAAGAGCAGTGGAATGAGGATGGTGATTTTCAAGAGCAGTGAAATGAGGTGGATGAATATAATTCTTCGAATTTTTGGAACATAATGTTACGTTTTGCATTGTTTGTTTCTTTCACATTGTGTTTTTGTCAAGTAATCTACTTTTTAGGATTTACGTTGACAGAACGGAGTAGCATTCGTTGACGACTTCAGTAATTCTTTTGCTACCATTTCACGTCCATCATATAACTTTTACGCACTCCTTCAACAGTTTTATGTTCTTCTGCAACTTCTACTCAGGTCTTGTACTTTTAACTATGATGACAAAATTTAGATTTTTTTTTCCCTATTAGAGGTTATAACTCCAAAACGTTGAATTTTTTTCTTCTTATTTTAATTTTAATTAGCTCCAAATCGTTGAATTCATTTCTTCTTATTTTAATGTTAATTGTTGCAAAAATCCATTGCTTTAAATGCACTATATTAAATAAATTAAATATAATTCTATTATATTATAATTAATTTGTATGATGACAAGTTATATAATTGAATAAAATTGATTATATATATTTTAGTAAAATAAATTATATTTAAAATTATTTTTTGTTATAAAATTTATTTAAATAAATATTTAATTTATTTTATATTTTTATTACATTTTTTTAAAAAATAAATAAAAAATATTATTTTTAATTTGAGATAAAAAAAAAGAAGTTAGAGAAATAATTTTATAATTGAAAACTCAGGCATATTAAGTTAAATGTCAAGTACAGTTTAAACTCACACTCCTAATTGCACAAATTTTTTACATAACCAACTATTTTTATACTGTAAATGCATGATTGTATAAAAATTATATAATTAGGCTATGTTTATTGCACCATATCAGATAGATTAAATATAATTGTATTGAACTGAATTGTATTGCATTGTACTATAATTAGTGTGTTCAATGTTTGGTGAAAAGCTATATAATATAGTTAGAATAAATTGTTTATATATATTTTACTATATTAATTTATATTTAAAATATTTTTTTATTATAAAATTTATTTAAATTAATATTTAATTCATTTTTATACTTTTATTACATTTTAAAAATAAAAAAATATATTATTTTTAATTTGAGATAAAAGATAAAGTTAAAACATATAATTTTCTAATTGAAAATCAAACAGACTAAGTTGGTTGTCCAGTACGGTTTAGACACACACTCTCTGATTGTATAAATTTTTTACATAACTGTACTATTTTTATACTGTACACTACGATATGATTTTACAGCCAAACGCATAACTGTATATAAATTATACAGTCATGTAAGTACATTGTAACAAACTTATTATTAGGGTCTTTAATACTGTGTAACAACATGCAATTAGTATTTTTATTCCGAAATTTGTGCTCTTCTCAGTTTTTCTCAACATACAGAATTTTCTAAACAAAAAAGTTTGTTATAATTACAATTTTTTTGATCTGTTTGGCTAGTTTATGTGATTGAGACATCATATCCTAATATATTCTTCAGTACTTTTATGGCAAATATTATAGTATTGCATATATATAATGTGATATTGTGATGCAAATTTATAGAGGATGCTTGAAAATCAATGTGGGTGATCAAGCATCAAAGGTTGGACTAGGAGCATTGCATGGTATCAATTGTGGAGAAAGAAGAGAAAGAAAACAGGGCTACAGAGCATCCAGATGGATCGTTCCAAGATTGGATGGATTGATCCCCCATAGATGATGAGTGCTCGAAAAGCACTAATATTTTGTGATTAATTGTGCTTAATTGTTTAAAATATAGATTTGTTATGATTGTTTATTTGATTATTTTCATAAATCTATCCATTTGAAGTCACGGGTATGTTTTAGTGCATTTTAGGTGTTTTTAGCGTCAAATGAGTCAAATAATGAAAACACGTAAGGACGGAACACTTACGGCCCTCGGATCACGAGTTACGGGCTAAACGAGACAAATATGTAAGCCTTACATAACAAGCCATCACATATGTAAGGGGGTAAACGTGAAAAAACTGAAGACAACGCGCGTCGCGGCGAGGAAAAGTCATGCTGCGGCGGGAAGCTCTCCGATTTTTACATTATTTTCAGAATTTGTGTTGCGCTGCGGCGGGAAAAATGCATGCCGCGGCGCGCCTATTCCTATGGCAATCAGGATTTGTGTAAACCCTTACATCTATAAATACTCCCTTAGAGCCCCCCTTACAAAGTTGATTGAATGTAGTGTTTGGTCGCAAAATTGTAGTGTTTGGTCGCAAAATTGTAAGGGGGGCTCTAAGGGGGTATTTATAGATGTAAGGGTTTACACAAATCCTGATTGCCAGAGGAATAGGCGCGCCGCGGCGCAACACAAATTCTGAAAATAATGTAAAAACCCGAGAGCTCCCTGCCGCGGCATGACTTTTCCTCGCCGCGGCGCGCGTTGTCTTCAGTTTCTTCACGTTTACCCCCTTACATATGTGATGGCTCGTTATGTAAGGCTTACATATTTGTCTCGTTTAGCCCGTAACTCGTGATCCGAGGGCCGTAAGTGTTCCGTCTTTGCGTGTTTTCATTATTTGATTCATTTGACGCTAAAAACACCTAAAATGCACTAAAACATACCCGTGACTTCGAATGGATAGATTTATGAAAATAATCAAATAAACAATCATAACAAATCTATATTTTAAACAATTAAGCACAATTAATCACAAAATATTAGTGCTTTTCGAGCACTCATCACAACCCCCAACCAGCTTCTTGCTAGTCTCAAGCAAGTGAAGCGATCTAAAAACTAAAATAAAAACAAATAAAATAAACTAACCTAACCTAAATCACTTCCGTAGATTGTCACGGTTGCATTTAGCATATGCAACAAGCCTTTAAACCCCTAGATGGCCCTAGTGGATGAGTTATAGTCTCGTGAGGGTTTCCAGTGATGACACCCACAAACATCGTACGACTCTCAAAACTAATAAAGACTCTAAACATACTTGAATCAATCCATGCATATGTCTCAAGAATTGTTAATAACAAATGGCATACAAAATAGTTAAAAATCACTTAAGCTAAAAAAACAGTCCAAACATCAAACCCATCTTAGTAATCGAATTTTGAACAACCAATCAAACCACAAACCCGTTAGTTACACTATCTGATCGTGTCATGTAATCTACAAAAACTTGATGTGTTAAATTGTGTACTCGCAAGTGTACGAATTACTCGTAGAAAAGTGATAAGTAACTTCCAAGGTCGGTCTCTCAAGGAATTGCAGTGGTTCTAAATAACTAACTTTTTAATCTAAATAGAGTTCTAATGAAAATAAAACACTAATTAAATAGAGTTCTAGTAAAACTAAAACTCTAAGTAACTAGAATCCTAAAGCTAGTAAAACTGTAAAAAGGTGTTTGATTTGTAACGGGAACAAAGTACGAGCAATTAAACGAAAACAAAATTGCAATTTAACAATCAATTTAGATATATTTGAAGATCAATGGAGGATGTATTGACGTTAGCTTGGTTGACCATGCTTGCATCGAAAAGGTATGGTGAAATAACATGAACGTTCTATATAAACAAAATTACCGGTTTTCCTTTTAATTACGAGACTGCTTGCGGTCGGGGTAAATCTCTTTGTTGATTAACTAATAAACTGCCTTCGGTCGGGGTAAATCAAATAGTAATCAAATTACGCGCAAGGAAAAACATGCCAATCAAATTAATGCTATGACTAAGTGACTAAATTGAAGCTTTGATTAAGTGTTTCGGAATAAAGTTAAGGTGACGTTCCTATAACTAAATTCTAAGATCTTTCAACCTAACTACGAACATCAAATGGGCCCATGATAATTCATAATTAAATATCTAAACATGCTCTTAATCAAAAAGTAATTCCTTTATATTAAATCAATAAAATACACCATACACAATTCTAGCAAACATGGCAACACAAACTAAACATCCATCATAAACCTAGCCACACATGTTCATATTAATATTCATAGACAAATAAAATATGAACATACACTCCAACGAAAGAAGAAGAAAAATAGAATTCTACAACACCAAAGAAAACCTAGATCTAAATACCGCTTATGAATGGGATAGCGTTCTTCTCCAAAAGCTTTATCTTCGATTGTCGACGGCTTCTTTGGATCCTTAGAATGGTTTCTCTTGCTTCGTTTTTGTGTAGCGAAACTCCCAAAGTTGATTGAATGTATTGTTTGGTCGCAAAAATTGTAATGTGTAAAGTTATGTACAAGTTCGAGTTCTGTTGTAAGGGGGGCTCTAAGAGGGTATTTATAGATGTAAGGGTTTACACAAATCCTGATTGCCATAGGAATAGGCGCGCCGCGGCATGCATTTTTCCCGCCGCGGTGCAACACAAATTCTGAAAATAATGTAAAAACCCAAGAGCTCCCCGCCGCGGCATGACTTTTCCTCGCCGCGGCGCGCGTTGTCTTCAGTTTCTTCACGTTTACCCCCTTACATATGTGATGGCTTGTTATGTAAGGCTTACATATTTGTCTCGTTTAGCCCGTAACTCGTGATCCGAGCGCCGTAAGTGTTCCGTCTTTGCGTGTTTTCATTATTTGACTCATTTGACGCTAAAAATACCTGAAATGCATTAAAACATACCCGTGACTTCGAATGGATAGATTTATGAAAATAATCAAATAAACAATCATAACAAATCTATATTTTAAACAATTAAGCACAATTAATCACAAAATATTAGTATTTTTCGAGCACTCATCAATAGACAGATCGATCTCACTTTGAGCGCGATTCGATTCGGAACTTTCTATTGAAAAACTGGTGCCTAGATAAGAAGATGGATCGATTCCCCTCAAGATGGATCGATCCACCATAGACGGATCTATCCTACTTTCAATCGCGATTCGATTCATAATTTTTGCATAGTTTATGCTAGAAAACTAATGCCCAGACATGAAGATGGATCGATCCCCCTCAAGACGGATCGATCTTGCCCTTACGGACAATTTCTATTTTTTCGTAAAAAATATGGTAAATGACTTTTAAGGGCATGAGCTTTGTATTAGGAAGCTAGAAATAGTTTAGGCATTATTGTAATTGTACAAATGTGCTATATAAACACATTTAGGAGATTTTTGGTGCGCCGTATTGGATAGGTTAAGTATAATAGTATTGGACTAAACTGTATTGAATTGTATTATAATTAGTTAGTACAGTGTTTGGTGAAAAGCTATATAATATAGTCGGATTAAATTGATTATATATATTTTATTAAAATAATTTTTATTTAAAATAATTTTTTATTATAAAATTTATTTAAATTAATATTTTATTCATTTTTATATTTTTATTATATTTTTTAAAATAAAAAAATATCATTTTTAATTTAAGATAAAAAAAATGTTAAGACATATTATTTATAATTGAAAATTCAAACATACTAAGTTAATTGTCCAGTATGGTTTAGATCGACCTTTCCTGGCCTTATAAAATTTCTACATAATCGTACTATTTTTATACTATACAATATTGTCTGATTTCACAGCCAAATGCATAATTGTATATAAATTATACAATCATGATATACAATACGGTGTAACAAACATAGCCTTAAGAGCTCTTAGGATTCCTAAGAGAGATGATTGTGTGCTTAAACTATCTCTTAAACTTTGAGAGAAGAAAAACTAGAAAAGAGAGGAAGAAGAAGAGAGGACTTTTCACTATTAGGAGTAAGGAAAGTTCTTGAGGGCCTCTTTGAGTGTTTTTCTTCTAAGAAAGTTTTTCTTTTCAAGCATTTTTTCCATTGCATTTGTAATCTCTAACTTTGAAGCTAGTGGAACTCATATCTATTAGAAGGGTAAAGAAGTGAAGTAAACTCACCGCATTAGTTGAGGTAAACTACTATAATTTTGGTGTGTTCTTTTCTTTTGATATTATTTATATTTTCTTACATTTAATTAAATCTCTAGAACTTGTGGGATTTATTATTGGATTAATTTTTTATTGAATATTTATTTGGAAATTTTTTATTATGTTTGATTAAATTCAATATTATAATATCTAAGAAATTGAATTATCCCATAACATATAATTTGGAAGTAAATAAATCGGTAGCTGTGCTGCTGTGCCTGTGAGTATAGGAACATCCAAGGCATTAAAAAACAATGATAAAAAAGCAAATGAATCATCTAATTAGATTTGGATAATTGGCATCAATATGAAAGAAAAAGGATACTAGTACTCGAAGGAGCAACGTTAAAACTCTCTATATATTTGTGGACCTATAAGAAGGTAAAGCTACGGCCTATGATTCTATGAACAAGTTTTTTTTTTTTTTTGATCTCAAAAATAAGACCTCCCCTGGATAGGGTCGAATAGGGCATCATCGCCACACACCGCCGCACACCAGGTTCATCGACCGCAGGGTACGCCACAAGCACGGTAAAGAGCCAGCGGCACCAGCGGACTGCAGTCCGACTCAGCAGAGCATCAAGTTCGATCGGTGGTAGTGCACAAAGGTCACACCCACACATACCCGGAGGCCGAACTTATAGTGCGCCCCCCAAGCTTCGAACCCGCGCCCTGCCGTGTGAGGACAGAGGACTGGAATTCTATGAACAAGTTAAAGCTACAAGCTTTACAAATGAAAGAACATATATATATATATATATATATATATATATGAAAAAAACCTTAAGCCCCATTTTGGCATTTTCCTTTGATAACAATCATTATTGAAATTTGAAGCATACAATTTGAAAATTTTCGAACATGATTCGAGTTCATTAATTGGTCATAATTTATACATACAACGGTCAATGATTAAAAAAATATTAGGACCTGCTTGGCCGAGTATCTTAAAATTTGTTTCCTGTTCTTAAAAATAAATAAGAGTGTTTGACCATTGTTTTTAAGTAATTATTTTTAGGGAAATTCTCGAAAAATTCCGAAATTTACTACGAGACATCCCATTAAATTATTTAATATTTTAAATATAATAAAATGACAAATTTAACCTTTTACTTAAACTTAAAAAATACACCCCACATCTCCCACACCCCACACCCCACATCTCCCATACCCCACACCCCACAAAAACTTGATAGTCAAATTTTGTATTTATAAAAAGCTCGCAAGTGCACGAATCACTTGTAATAAGTGATAAGTATACTCCCAAGATCGTCTCTCAAGGAATTGCAGTGGTTTTTAAATTTTTTACTTATTTCCAAAAATAGCATAATATAAAATAAATAAAAATGTTTTGGTGAATGAATGATAATTAAGTAACTAAGTAATCAAACAAGTAAATTAACTAAAAGTAAATGAAGAATTTTAAGTAAAAAGATGAAATAAATAATGAGAATTTTTAGTATGCTAACCAATCATATTTTGGATTATGTAGTTAAATTTAATGTGTTCATAAGTTGATATTATTGATTTTTCCACTAAAGCTAGAAAATTCCAATGATCATGGTAACCTTCACTTACAATTAAATAATTAACTTCTTTGATCCGGACCGTTAATTAAATAATTGGAATGAGTATAAGGAAATTTTATAATCATTTAAACTAACACAATGATCATGTAATTAATTTAAATTCATGTTCAAGATGGCACAATTAGATGCAGATGATGTGTCTAACAACATAATTCAAATATATTTACTTCAACTATAAATAGTGATTTGATCCATCTCATATTAATAATTAAAGCTATTAAGAAAAATGAACATGAAATAATATCAAACTTTTCTATAATAATTAATCCAAAATAATCATGGTAGCATAACTAAAAATTTCAGATAAAAATTTAGCCACACATAATTAAATTTACTATCGTAAATTTAATTATTAAAGGCATAAAAATTACAGTAATGATATTTCAATTATAGAGATGAAAATATTATACAGGAAAATAATATTTCTCTCTCTAAAATATCGTAAAATTAAACTGTAAAAATTAATTAAAACTGATACAGAAAAATAGAAGAAGAGAAAACTAAAAACTATCCTAAAAACCGAGGAGAAACTCCTCCAAAATCTGTCTCTGCAAATGTGTGAAAGAAAAATGGTGTGAATTGTGTGTTAAAACTGTCCCGGATGCCCCCTATTTATAGGAAAATAAATTCAGACAGAATGCCACGTGTCAGCTCATCATTGGTGAGTCAGTACACGCATGTCAGTCCGGTCAGCGTGAGTGGGGACAGATGTGAGTGCGATTCCACGTGGTGTTCTGTTATTGGCTGGTCAACGCACGCGTGTCATTCAAGCCATTATGAGATTCCTTCCACGTGTCGTTCTGTTATTGGCTGATCAACGCTGAGTGTTCACTGACATGGATGATTACGTGGCAGTAGACTTTGACTGGACTTTACTATACAGATCCACATTTCTTTCTTTATACATCCACCTGTCTAATTAAATTCATAAAAATTCCATAAAAATTCCAAAAAATTGTAAATTCTTCCCAAATAATTATAAACTTAAAAATGATCAAAATATATTTATTTTGGATAAAATAATAAAATAAAAAATAAAATAAATGCTTAAAAACGTAACAAAATATAGGTAAAAATTGTGTTTATCAAATACCCCCAAACCTACATTTTGCTAGTCCTCTAGCAAAACTAAAATTAAAACATACTAACCTAAATCACTTCCGTGGATTGTCATGGTTGCATTTAGCATATGCAACAAGCCTTTAAATCCTTAGGTTGCCCTAGTGGACGAGTTAAAGTCTCGTGAGAGTTTTCAGTGATGATACCCACAAATATCCGACTAAAGAAAAACTAAAATGACAATTAACAATACTGCATACAAAAACTACAAACTTAAATCAATAAAATTTCTCATGCTTCAGTTTATTCTCAGTTTATAATCGAAGCTCATACATAAGTTTATCCAATCATCTTAACACTTTAAGGATTCATCATGTAAATCAGTTTCGCTTCACAAGTCTAAATCCCAATACTAAAAGCGTATCAACATTGACTCTCCCAAACTTAGTGTCAGGAATGTGAATTCGTTTCAACTCTAATCCTCACAAGAATTACTCTCTAAATCACACCGATTCTATGGGTTCAAGCACTCATCAAAGTATATGCGAATAGAAGTTATGTAAAGAAATGAGCTAATAGGTTCGCATATGATTAAACAAGAAAGGCTCAAAAGTGCATAACATCGATCTCATGAAAGGAATCAAATGATAGGTTTTATGAAGAAATCACATTACTAATCTCATGCATCAATTAAAATCCTTAAGCAAAAATTTCAAGTGTGCCTTAGAATGAAAATGCTTTGACTTTAAGGGAACTTATTTCCTATTTCTCTCTTTTTTTTTTTTTTTTTTATTAACCATTCATATTTGAAGAACTTAGGGTCATAATAAAATTATTATCTCTTTTTTTTTTTTTTTTTAGACCCACATACATATGTAATTTGTGAATGACTACTTCTTGTGTTGGGTATAGGAATTCTCCATATTTTTAAAGTCAAGCATGAATGAGATAGGCAAACACTTTTAAATTTTACTCAAATCATTTAATCTAGGCAATTCAATCAAGTATATGATCATTCATTATATGTTCAAATCCTAACATTCAATGCAAAAACCTATAGAGATCATCTAACAATTTGAAATGATATGAAAGATATTTAAAAGAGTAGAAAAATAATTATCTCTCAGAATAAAACGATAAAGGCTCAACAATATTCTCACAAGGTATTCTCCACTTTTCAATTCCTAAACACAGGATTCGGGTTCATCTCAATTTCAACATCAAAAGCATGAAACACAGATTGCAAATTAAAACCAATCTTTATAACAAACCTTAAATATGTACAAGAAATCAAACAAAACATGTATCAAGTTGCAATTTATTCACTTTAAATTAAAAAAAAAAAAAAGCATGATAATTTTATATGAAAAAGTTTTTTTTTATTATTATTATTATTATTATTATTTTTTAATTGAATAATTCCCCCAAACCTAAACTAAACATTGTCCTCAAGGTTTTCAATTACACAATAGTTCAGAAAAGAATTTAAACAGGGGAAACAGAAAACTAAACTAAACTTAACTAAATTTAAAAGAAAAGAAAGATAATACCAAAAACGGTGGGTTGCCTCCCACCAAGCGCCTAGTTTAACGTCTTAGCAAGACGATATGTCAATCTAAGGTGCATGCACTTCAATGCACTCCACATCCTCATTGTGAACAACTCCCTCTAAGTAAGGCTTTACACGGTGTCCGTTCACTTTGAAAGTTGCTTGTGTGTTGGGATTAAGTAGCTCAATAGCTCCATGTGGAAAGACTTCCACAATCTAATACGGTCCACTCCATTTTGATCGAAGCTTTCCTGGAAAAAGTTTAAAACGAGAGTTAAATAAAAGTACTTTCATTCCAGGATAGAGAGACTTACCAACGAGCCCTTTGTCATGGTAACGCTTAGTGCGTTCTTTGTAAATCTTAGCATTCTCATATGCTTCGTTTCGAATCTCTTCAAGCTCATCAAGTTGAAGTAAGCGTTTCTCGCCCGCTTGCTGACAATCCATGTTTAACTGCTTGATTGCCCAATAGGCCTTGTGCTCAAGCTCAACGGGCAAATGGCATGCCTTGCCATAAATTAACCGATATGGGCTCATCCCAATAGGTGTCTTGTACGCCGTACGGTAAGCCCATAATGCGTCATTGAGCTTTGAAGCCCAATCCTTCCTCGAAGGTCGCACAGTACGTTCCAAGATATTCTTTATTTGCCGGTTACTCACTTCAACTTGTCCTAATGTCTGTGGGTGATATGGAGTGGCCACTTTATGTGTGATGTTGTATTTTTTTAACAATCCATCAAAAAGTTTGTTGCAGAAATGGCTCCCTCCATCACTGATTATTGCCCTTGGTGTGCCAAACCTGTTAAATATTGTTTCCTTCAAGAACTTCACAACACAGTTAGCATCATTAGATTTAGTGGGTATAGCCTCTACCCACTTGGACACATAATCAACCGCAACTAATATATACTCAAATCCAGAAGAAGGGGGAAAAGGACCCATGAAATCAATCCCCCATACATCAAACAACTCAACAACAAGATTATATGTCAGAGGCATTTCATTACGTCTACCTATGTTACCAGTTCTCTGACATCTATCACAACGCCTGCAGAAATCATAAGCATCTTTAAACAGAGTAGGCCAATAAAAACCAGATTGGAGTACCTTAATGGCGGTTTTCTTACCACCAAAATGTCCTCCACAGTGAAGTTCATGACAGAAGCTCAAAATGCTAGCATGCTTATTTTTCGGCACACACCTCCTGATAACTTGGTCTTGACAAATCTTGAAGAGATATGGGTCATTCCAAAGGTATTGCCTGCACACATGAAAAAACCTTTTCTTTTCCTGAAAAGAAATGTTAGGCCTCAACAAACCACTAGCAAGATAATTTACAATGTCCGCATACCAAGGGTTTGGACCTACAGAAAACAATTGTTCATCAGGAAAAGTTTCAACTATATCAATCTCTTTGTCACTCTCAGTAGTGTCAAAGTCAAAAATTAACCTAAATAAATGATCAGCTACAACATTTTTAGTACCTTTTTTGTCCTTGATCTCTAGATCAAATTCTTGTAAAAGTAAGATCCACCTAATGAGTCTAGGCTTAGCATTCGGTTTAGTTAATAAATATCTCAAAGCAGCATGATCCGAATGAACAATAACTTTAGTTCCTACCAAATAAGACCTAAATTTATCAAGTGAGAAAACAACAGCCAAAAACTCTTTCTCAGTGGTGGAATAATTAATTTGGGCATCATTAAGTGTTTTGCTAGCATAGTATATAACATGTAAACGTTTATCCACTCTTTGTCCCAAAACAGCTCCTATGGCATAATCAGATGCATCGTACATAATTTCAAATGGTAAAGATCAATCAGGTGCCATAATAACAGGTGCAGAAGTAAGTTTATCTTTCAAAGTTTTGAAAGCAACAAGGCAATCATCAGTAAAATCAAATGGAGTATCTTTGGATAGTAGGTTACATAAAGGACGACTTATTTTGGAAAAATTCTTAATAAACCGTCTATAAAAACCTGCATGTCCTAAGAAACTCCTTATCCCCTTGACAGATGTAGGGGGAGGTAATTTTGTAATCAAATCTATTTTTGCCTTATCGACTTCAATTCCTTTGCTAGATATGATATGTCCAAGAACTATACCATGTTGGACCATAAAATGACTCTTTTCCCAACTAAGTGTCAAATTACACTCAATACAACGTTTTAACACCAAAGTCAATTTGTGCAAGCAATCATCAAAGAAATTACCGAAAACAGAAAAGTCATCCATAAATACTTCGATGAATTTCTCTATCATGTCTGAAAATATTGATATCATGCATCTCTGAAAGGTGGCGGGTGCATTGCATAGTCCAAATGGCATCCTCCTGAAAGCAAAAGTACCAAATGGGCAAGTGAATGTTGTCTTCTCTTGATCCTCTGGAGCAATGGGTACTTGATAATAACCTGAAAAACCATCCAAAAAATAGTAGAAATCGTGTCCAGCTAATCTTTCTAACATTTGATCAATGAAAGGAAGGGGGAAGTGATCCTTTTTAGTGTTCAAGTTCAACTTTCGAAAATCAATGCACATTCTCCAACCTGTTATCATCCTAGTGGGCACTAATTCATTTTTCTCATTTGTAATCATAGTTATTCCAGATTTTTTTGGTACCACGTGAACTGGACTAACCTACTTACTATCAACAATTGGATAAATTACTCCTACTGCTAAAAGTTTTAAAACTTCTTGTTTAACCACATCTTGCATGATTGGGTTTAGTCTTCTTTGTGCTTCTTTAACAGGTTTGACATTGTCCTCCAAATTGATCTTATGCATACACATTGCTGGACTAATGCCTTTAATGTCCCCTATACTCCATCCTATTGCTTTTTTATACTTCCTAAGCTCCCTAACTAGTTTGTCCTCTTGTTTTTGAGTGAGTGTAGATGAAATAATAACTGGATAAGTCTCATTCTCTCCCAAAAATATATATTTCAGATGCTTAGGTAGTTCTTTAAGTTCTAGTTCAGGTGGATCAATCTCTTTGTCATAAGGGACATCTAATAAGTCTAAGGGTGTACTAGCTTCCTCTATAGGTAAGGCATTATCTAACAAATCATTGTACTCCTTAGTCTCATTATCCAAAATGTCATCTACCTCTCCAACTGTAAGTGCTACCTCTAATTTATCGTCTAATCTATCCTGTACAAATGTATCACGAATAATAGGATCTAAACATTCAACAAATGAGCATTCATCAATAGCAGATATAGTAGGGTAAGGAGATGAATCAAAAACCTTAAAATGTACAGTCTCTCCTAAGACTGTCATTGTCAACTTCGCACTTTGGACATCGATTATAGTTTGGGTGGTGGCCATAAATGGTCTACCCAAGAGAATTATATGCTCCTTGTCCAAAGATGGGTTATCCTGCATATCTAAAACCACAAAATCAACAGGTATGATAAGCTTATCTACCTGTACAAGTAAGGCCTCAACCATGCCCTTCGGATATTTAACAGATCTATCCGCAAGTTGAAGGGACATGGTGGTTGGTTTCAGTTCTCCCAAACCTAGCTGCAAGAAAATAGAGTAAGGCATCAAATTTATACTAGCACCAAGATCAAGCATAGCCTTAGCTACTTTCCTATCCCCCATAGTAATATTAATGATAAAACTACCTGGATCTTTTAACTTAGGGGGTAGGTTCCGTTGAAGCACTGCACTAGCAATTTCAGACACTATAACTCTTTCATTCAGTTCGTACCTTCTTTTCTTAGTATTTAATTCTTTGAAAAATTTTGCATAAGAAGGTACGTTTCTAATTACATCTAACAGAGGCAGATTTATATTCACTTTTGAAAGCATGTTAAATAAATCAAAAAATTGATTATCTTGCTTACTGTCCTTTAAACGGTGTGGGAATGGTACTGGTGGTCGGTATGGCTCTGATGACTTATGTAATTTAGGGGAGTTAGATGACTCTCCAATTGTTGCCTTTAAAGGCTCTTCATGTTTGTCACCTGTTTCCCCCACTTTCTTAGAAACTGAGTTGTCATCTTCCATGTTACCTGCATTATAAGGTAAAACTTTTGTAACCACCTTACCATTCCGAAGAACTGTGACAGCTTTCGCTTGTTCAGGTTGACTAGGTAGCTTTCTTGTCTCTTGTTTATGCATTTGTTCAGCTAGCTGCCCAACCTGTATTTCCACTCTTTTTATTGATGCTTCCATAGAGTCCATCCTTCCACTACAAGATCGTATGAAAGTATTCAAAGTTTCCTTTACGGTCAGTTTATTTGGCAGAAATTATCGGTTAATGTTTTGGTCTTGTGTTTGATTTTGGGCAAAGGGTTGGCTATTATTTTGTTTCCATGCAAAGTTGGGGTGATTTCTCCATCCAGGGTTGTAGGTATTAGAATAAGGGTCATTTCTAGGTCTAGGTTGGTATCCTTGCATTAAATTTACCTCTTCATTAGTACCTACATAAGATTCACCTGCAAAAGAACAAACGTTAGCTCCATGTCCATAAGAACCACAAACTCCACATACCTCTTGTTTTGGTATTTGATTCATATTGAAGGTAGTGAGAAGTTGCACTTGTTTAGTCAACTCAGCTAGTTGCATGGCCATTTCATTATTGGAACCTAATTCATAGACTCCAGCTCTTCTTCCTCTAGCACTTTTTTGTTGGGAATTGGTTCCTAACATCTCAAAAATTTCATATGTTTCATTTGCTGTTTTCTCACCCATAGCTCCTCCTGCAGCGTTGTCAACTGTGAATTGACACTGTAGTGTCAATCCATCATAGAAAAACTGATTTTGTAACTGCATCGGAAAGTGGTGATGTGGACACTGTATCAAGAGCAGTTTAAATCTGTCCCAAGCTTCGTGAAACGGCTCTCCTTCCATCTGCGAAAAAGTACCAATTTTGGTTCTTAAATCAGAAGTTTTTTGATGGGAATAGAACTTACCCATGAATTTGTTATAAATAGCATCCCATGTAATCAAAGAACCAGGTGCCAAAGTTAGTAGCCAAGACTTAGCTCTATCTTTGAGAGCATAAGGAAAACATCTCATCCTTAATTGATCTTCACTAAGTCCCTGCAATGGAAAAGTTTGCACAGTTGCATAAAATTCACGAATAAAATTACGAGGATCCTCATTAGGAATACCGTAAAAAGAAGGAAGCATGGAATAATGAATATTTTTCAATTCATAATTCCTAACAGCCTCTGTCAGTTGAATGCACGATGTGGCAGCCCCAATGATAGGTCTTGCAAATTCTTTCATTGCCCTTTCTATAGGTGGAGGTAAATGGTCTCCCATATTTGATTGTTCTTCTTCCTCCAAAAAGTTTATGTCAAATTGTCTCAGATGTTCTTTCCTTCTGTTGATGTTATCTATGAACGGCACGAGTGGATTTCCCAGAGATCTTCTACCGTGCATGCACTAACAAAAATAACAAGAAAGATTAAAATACCAGAGATAGTTTAATGATGATATTTTTATTTTTAAAATTTTTTTTTTTTTAGAATTTTTGTGATAATCGAATAAAGTAAAGAAAATAAAAATATTAAATACGAATATAATAATAATAATAATATGAAGAAAGAAAGAAAAATAATAAAATAAAATAACTAAATAAAAATTAAAATATTTACTAAAGTAAAGAAAACAAGAAAATAATTATTTCAGAAAATAAATAGAAATACTAATTTTTTTAATTTTTTTATTTTATTTTATAGTGACAACAACATTAATAAATAAATAAAACAAATGATAAAAGTAAAATAAATAAATAAATAGTAGTAATAGTAATAAAATAAAGAAAATTAAAGTAGAAATATGAAGATAATACTAATAATATGAAGAAAAGAAAAAAGGAGAGAATTTATTTTTATATTTTTGTAGGTGGCATAATTAACAAGGAACTAAATAAAAAGCATTAAACATACAATAAACAAATAAACTAAAAAGGAAAAATAAATAATGAATTTAAAAGCGCCAATTCTCCCGCAACGACGCCAAAAATTTGATGCACAAAAACTTGATAGTCAAATTTTGTATTTATAAAAAGCTCGCAAGTGCACGAATCACTTGTAATAAGTGATAAGTATACTCCCAAGATCGTCTCTCAAGGAATTGCAGTGGTTTTTAAATTCTTTACTTATTTCCAAAAATAGCATAATATAAAATAAATAAAAATGTTTTGGTGAATGAATGATAATTAAGTAACTAAGTAATCAAACAAGTAAATTAACTAAAAGTAAATGAAGAATTTTAAGTAAAAAGATGAAATAAATAATGAGAATTTTTAGTATGCTAACCAATCATATTTTGGATTATGTAGTTAAATTTAATGTGTTCATAAGTTGATATTATTGATTTTTCCACTAAAGCTAGAAAATTTCAATGATCATGGTAACCTTCACTTACAATTAAATAATTAACTTCTTTGATCCGGACCGTTAATTAAATAATTGGAATGAGTATAAGAAAATTTTATAATCATTTAAACTAACACAATGATCATGTAATTAATTTAAATTCATGTTCAAGATGGCACAATTAGATGCAGATGATGTGTCTAACAACATAATTCAAAGATATTTACTTCAATTATAAATAGTGATTTGATCCATCTCCTATTAATAATTAAAACTATTAAGAAAAATGAACATGAAATAATATCAAACTTTTCTATAATAATTAATCCAAAATAATCATGGTAGCATAACTAAAAATTTCAGATAAAAATTTAGCCACACATAATTAAATTTACTATCGTAAATTTAATTATTAAAGGCATAAAAATTACAGTAATGATATTTCAATTATAGAGATGAAAATATTATATAGGAAAATAATATTTTTCTCTCTAAAATATCGTAAAATTAAACTGTAAAAATTAATTAAAACTGATACAGAAAAATAGAATTGTTAAATGTTTCTATATAATTGTTAAATGTTTCTATATAAATCAGATTAAATATTTATGAATCATGCAAAAAACTTATATTGGATATTAATTATAAAAAAGCTTCAAATTGAACTAAATTAATTTCAATTAAATCACATTAATTAATATTCTCTTTTCATTTAATTTAATTACATAAAATAAGCTAAGTAAAAGAAAAGGTATTGTAAAAGTAAGAATAAACTCTAACAATTAAATGTCATTTTCTTATGACCACAAATACTAAACATTTTGTTAATTATAATCAAGACATTCATTTTGAAAAAATATTTTATTCTACAAATTATATTATCTTGTAGGATGATTGAGAGTCGAAGGGAAGGTCAAGAGTCACAATACACAATAGGTTGGAGGAAGAATTATTTATTAGTACATGAGTAGGTGAAAAACAGGTTGAGATGTTGTAGATCAATGACATCAAAACCTTTTGAGAAGTATTTAAATAGAAGGTTAACATTTGAACCCACTGTTAGTAGTGTAGTTATTTTTTAAAAAGATGAAAATTATATAATAATTAATTTGCAAAACAAACTTTAATGAAGATTTGAAAAATACAGTTTAAAAATTATCCAAAAAAAAAAAAAAAAGACATAACTAAGCTAACATATAATTATATCACAATTTATTCGTTGTTATTGATGTACAAAATAGTACTTGTCAAGTGGTACGTTGAAATTTAAAAAGTCATGTAAAATATTTTAATTTGAGGTGTTACATGTAATTTTAAACATTTAATAAATTAAAAACAAAATAACTAATTACTTATAATAATTGATGTTAATTGTGTATCTTTGTATTAATAATTTTAGAAATTGTAGATTAATTGATCATAGTTCAGACCGTTTTATATTTTATAAGTGCATCTACAAAGAAAACATTTTATAATGCTGCTAGTCGGTTTATTTTTTATTAATCGGTAAGCACAAATGTCTTTGAGAGAAAAAAAAAAAAAAAAAAAATTGTTTATGATCATATTGATTGAGCCGTTTGTTTTGAAAATGATAATCATGTTAGAAAATGAGTTGTCCAAAAAAGGCCTTCAGCATAATAAGCATGAATTAATGTTCAGCGTTAAAAAAATAATCAAGGCGTTTAACTTATGACATATCGTGTTAGTCGTATTTATATTGTATTATTTATATCGATATTAAATTTATTTTATGTTATTTGTATCAAATTTTTATGTTAGTTAATACATAAAAAAATTTACTTAATTTTTTTTTATATTGCCTATTTAAAATAATAAAAAATAATAAAATTTTTAAAAATATAAAAAATTATTCAACAACTTTTACTAAAAAAAAAATTATATTATATCGTTTTCAGATTGTTTCAAAAATTACCACTTTTACTTTAACCGACGATGTGTAATAAAAAATAAATAAATAAGGCGCCTGATTCCTTGTTTGATGATATATCGATCAGACTCAGCAGAAACAGAACTTAAATGTTGAATTTTTTTATTTTTTTTTCCCTATATATATAAGTTATTACAACCTCTATTCTATCCTTCAACTTAAATGTTGAATTTAAAAACACAATATAATGGATGTGGTGGATCTTTTAGGTATCGTTTGATTCGTTAAATATAAAAATAATGTGAATGATAATTGTAATGAAATTGAATGTAAAAGAAATAGTATTATTATTATAATGTTTGTTTAAACAGTGTAATCAAAATAAATAATAATATTAAAATAAAGATTATAAAATTTTAAATGAAGTAAGGTTAAAAAATAATTTTTTTTATTAATAAAAGAGATAAAATGAGTAAAAAAATCATAAATAATTATACAAATTATGAGAAAAATAGAGAGGGCTAAAGGCGTAATAAAGATTACAGAAGACTGCAGACGTAATGAGGATTACTGCTACTGCTGTAATTTCTTTACATTATATTACAGAATACAGTCAAATTAAACACAATAATACCCTAAATAATTTATATTACGATTACGATTATTGTCAACCAAACATGCAATTAGTTTTTTTTTTATTTTTTTTATTTTGACTATAAAGTGAATTGGTGCTATAGTTGTCTAAACAATAATGTTGGGGTATTTTGGAGTTTTCTTATTGAATGGCCAAATCAACTCTTAACAAGAGCCATATAAGCTCGAAACACAACTAAACCTTCAATATAACCACCACACTTCCATCGTGACCTACCTCAATAGCAGGGGCGGAGCATAGTGAGAGTTAGGCTCCAACAATTTTTTTTATAAAATATTAATTACATGTATATTTTTAGTATTAAATAAATATTTTATTTGTAATAATATATTATGTATAATTTTTATGTATATATTTTAAAATATATTAACAATATTTAACAAATACATGGATAAAAATGATATAAATTATAAATTAAGTAGTTAAATATATATATATATATATATATATATATATATATATATATATATATATTTTCCTTCCATATATTTGATAACTATTAGTAACAAAAATAAAATTGTAGTCATATATTACGTAAAAATTCTTCTTAAATGTGATAATTCAAAAAAAATTTAATATTTAACTTTAAACTCAATATTATAAAAATAAAATTTAAAAAAATAAGTATATGATTAAGCTCATATTAAAGTTTTTAAGTTTATGTTGGTCATATTTTATTTCAACTCAAATTTTAATTTTATCTAATATTATATTATTTGACAATTTATTTTAATAATCTTTTAGAATTTATTTGAAATTTTCTTATATAAAAATTTTATTATTTTTATTATTATTGGTCGGTCTTATAATGTTTATAAACATATATTTTTAAATATAGTCTCAAACTTAAAATTCTAAATCATATTTTACTTTTTATATTTTTATATGTTTATTTTAGTTTTAACAACTATAAATTTTAGTACGTTGAATTGAGAGTTGCTTAGATTTTTAATTAATATATTTATTTTATTCATAAATGATACTAATACTTATTAACTTATTTTATTTATTTCCTGTTCTTAAAAATAAATAAGAGTATTTGACCATTGTTTTTAAGTAATTATTTTTAAAACAAGATCTTAAAAACAGAAAATTGATAACAAATAAATATTGTTTCTAAGAACATGCATTTAGAAAACACAAAGCTATAAAGGAAAATGACGGAGCTGACGGAATTTACGAACTTCTTCTTGGTGACATTAATCTGTACATGTTATAACTATATATCCTCCATTGCTTTTCTTTTCTTTGATTTAATATATGAGTTCGGCATATCTTAAAATATTAATAATAATGATATTTTTGGATACATTTACTTGGATAAAATACTTAAGAAAATTACATAAAATAATATTCATATAATTTCTAACAATAAAAATAACATTTAATAATATTAAACAAAATTTAATTACCTATAATTTAACATTAAATAATTCTAATTTGTCAAATTCAACTTGTCTTCGCATTTTATAAGATGATAAAATAATAAGTTTATATAATATTGCATTATTTTCACATGGTACCCATTACCCAACTACATGCACAACTTATAATAAATAGATAGATAAAAAAAGGATAAATTGTATCAACAAATTTAGTTAATATTTTATTATTAGGGTGGCGATATTTACGTAATGTCGAAAGAATACTTTATTTGACACAAAAATAATATCAATCAAACACTAATCAGTTTACAGTTTATATATGTGGGTAATATATATATATATATATATAATTGGATTTAAAATGTAATAGATTAATATAATAATTTAAAATAATTATTTATTTTAATAAATTTATAATATTACTTGAAAATTATAATTTCTTGAATTATTGATAAATGTCTAAGTTAGTCTAAAATTTTATATTTAATAAAATACAGCTCGTTAAGAATATTGTTTCTTTAGAACAATCGGTATGGCCAAACATGTTTTAATTTTCTTTTAGAATGACTTTTAAGAACACTGGCCAAATAATTCAATGTTTGTAAAAATTGTACAAAATAATTTTTGAGTTATAATTTAAAAATAATTTTTAAATTATGCAGCTAAACAGGTCCTTAATTCTGACCAATAATTTTCAAGTCTATATATGCTATATGAACTATATGAATATTCAAGTCGTAAATATGTGATACCAATGTCATACAAGTTTTTTCAATTAAATACAAGCACATCTAAGGGCCTAATTTGTAACAAATTTTGTTTTTAAGTTCCAATTTTTGAACTCAAGTTTATAAAATGAGTATTATTTGGTAATTAACTCTATTTTAAAGTTAAAAATTAGTTTGAAACTCTATTTCATTTTTACACATTTTTATTGGTTTTATAAAGATTTAAAAAATTATATTCTAAGTTCATTTTTATTTTAATCAGTTACATTTTTTTTTTTGACTTAGGGGTATTGAAATAAAAAACAAAACTTTTTATCAAACGAGTCTTTTTTTTAATAAACTAAAAAATATAAAATTAGTTTTAAATACAAAGAAAACAAAATTTATGTTTACTGAACTAGTTCCAAAACGGGGCTTAAGTATGGTTGAGCATCGGATCGAAATCGCTTGTTTTTTATCAATTTGAATCTGATCTGAAGCAAATTTGATGATATTTAATCCAAATCTGATCCGATAATGTACTCAATACGAACCAATCCTAATCCAAGCAGAACTAATTTTTCGGATCGGATAAGTAGGATTGAGATTATAACTTATTTTTAAATTATTGCTATATATAAAAACACAATATATATTAACATTTAAATTTTAAATTGGTACATCATTAAAAAAATTATTTATTTATAGATATAAATAAAAGAATCAAAATAATAAAACATATGCTATTGAATATTATTAAATTATTATTGAGGATTTAACATTTATTTTTATTTTTAAGCTAAAATAGTAATTTAATGTAGTCATGGTATGTATAATATTTAAATATAACATATTAAAAATAAAATAATTATTTATTTATAATTTTTATAGTAATTCAGTCTAAATCGAATTGCAGCGGATTATAAAATATGTCAATCTGAATCCGAATAGATTGTATATTTTACAATTCGAATACGATCTGATTATAAAATCTATCAATCTAATCTGATCCGAATCCGACAGATCAAATTAGATTTTTTAATTCAATTAAATTGATTGAATTATTTGCTCACTCTTAATCCTAAGTAAGCACTCTTTTTCTAACTTTTTTCTGTCCCAATAAGAAAGAGTTTTTTTTAACTGGCAAAAAAACGCTTGCTTGGCATGTGTAAAATATGAATTAAAATTTTTATTTTTATCATGAAGTAAAACTTAAAAATGTGTAAAATTAACTAATTAAATCTATTTTCAGAATAAATTATTTGAATAGTCATTTTATCATTTTATCATGATCATATATTAATTTTTTTTCTTATAAAAAAATACATTAATTGTTCTAAGTTTCCTTTTATTATAGGGTTAAATTCAAATTTCAGTAATACGTAAATTCAATAATTAAATTCTGAACTTCCTTTAAAATTATTATTATTATATGTTCATATTTTTTTTAAGGACGACTTTATGTCGAATTTGACTTGCTATAATAATTATGTTCATGTTTTAGTTATGTCTTTCCTTGCTTTGTTTTTCGAGTGACCTTTGGAGATAAGAAAAAGGAAGGTTAACTTTCTATGCTTTTCAAAGGTCATTTTTGTAAAAATATTTTTAAAATTAAAATATTAAAAGCAACCTCAATATCAAAAATGATGGGTCTTTTATGTTTTTATGACAAAAATAATTGTTAAATGTTTCTATATAATTGTTAAATGTTTCTATATAAATCAGATTAAATATTTATGAATCATGCAAAAAACTTATATTGGATATTAATTATAAAAAAGCTTCAAATTGAACTAAATTAATTTCAATTAAATCACATTAATTAATATTCTCTTTTCATTTAATTTAATTACATAAAATAAGCTAAGTAAAAGAAAAGGTATTGTAAAAGTAAGAATAAACTCTAACAATTAAATGTCATTTTCTTATGACCACAAATACTAAACATTTTGTTAATTATAATCAAGACATTCATTTTGAAAAAATATTTTATTCTACAAATTATATTATCTTGTAGGATGATTGAGAGTCGAAGGGAAGGTCAAGAGTCACAATACACAATAGGTTGGAGGAAGAATTATTTATTAGT
Organism: Elaeagnus macrophylla; assembly: GCA_029378325.1. Taxonomy (NCBI): domain Eukaryota; kingdom Viridiplantae; phylum Streptophyta; class Magnoliopsida; order Rosales; family Elaeagnaceae; genus Elaeagnus; species Elaeagnus macrophylla. Next base: position 29,963,865 of record CM055641.1, on the reverse strand, counting down.
ACATGAGTAGGTGAAAAACAGGTTGAGATGTTGTAGATCAATGACATCAAAACCTTTTGAGAAGTATTTAAATAGAAGGTTAACATTTGAACCCACTGTTAGTAGTGTAGTTATTTTTTAAAAAGATGAAAATTATATAATAATTAATTTGCAAAACAAACTTTAATGAAGATTTGAAAAATACAGTTTAAAAATTATCCAAAAAAAAAAGACATAACTAAGCTAACATATAATTATATCACAATTTATTCGTTGTTATTGATGTACAAAATAGTACTTGTCAAGTGGTACGTTGAAATTTAAAAAGTCATGTAAAATATTTTAATTTGAGGTGTTACATGTAATTTTAAACATTTAATAAATTAAAAACAAAATAACTAATTACTTATAATAATTGATGTTAATTGTGTATCTTTGTATTAATAATTTTAGAAATTGTAGATTAATTGATCATAGTTCAGACCGTTTTATATTTTATAAGTGCATCTACAAAGAAAACATTTTATAATGCTGCTAGTCGGTTTATTTTTTATTAATCGGTAAGCACAAATGTCTTTGAGAGAAAAAAAAAAAAAAATTGTTTATGATCATATTGATTGAGCCGTTTGTTTTGAAAATGATAATCATGTTAGAAAATGAGTTGTCCAAAAAAGGCCTTCAGCATAATAAGCATGAATTAATGTTCAGCGTTAAAAAAATAATCAAGGCGTTTAACTTAGGACGTATCGTGTTAGTCGTATTTATATTGTATTATTTATATCGATATTAAATTTATTTTATGTTATTTGTATCAAATTTTTATGTTAGTTGACACATAAAAAAATTTACTTAATTTTTTTTTTATATTACCTATTTAAAATAATAAAAAATAATAAAATTTTTAAAAATATAAAAAAATTATTCAACAACTTTTACTAAAAAAAAAATTATATTATATCGTTTTCAGATTGTTTCAAAAATTACCACTTTTACTTTAACCGACGATGTGTAATAAAAAATAAATAAATAAGGCGCCTGATTCCTTGTTTGATGATATATCGATCAGACTCAGCAGAAACAGAACTTAAATGTTGAATTTTTTTATTTTTTTTCCCTATATATATAAGTTATTACAACCTCTATTCTATCCTTCAACTTAAATGTTGAATTTAAAAACACAATATAATGGATGTGGTGGATCTTTTAGGTATCGTTTGATTCGTTAAATATAAAAATAATGTGAATGATAATTGTAATGAAATTGAATGTAAAAGAAACAGTATTATTATTATAATGTTTGTTTAAACAGTGTAATCAAAATAAATAATAATATTAAAATAAAGATTATAAAATTTTAAATGAAGTAAGATTAAAAAATAATTTTTTTTATTAATAAAAGAGATAAAATGAGTAAAAAAATCATAAATAATTATACAAATTATGAGAAAAATAGAAAGAGCTAAAGGCGTAATAAAGATTACAGAAGACTGCAGACGTAATGAGGATTACTGCTACTGCTGTAATTTCTTTACATTATATTACAGAATACAGTCAAATTAAACACAATAATACCCTAAATAATTTATATTACGATTACGATTATTGTCAACCAAACATGCAATTAGTTTTTTTTTTATTTTTTTTATTTTGACTATAAAGTGAATTGGTGCTATAGTTGTCTAAACAATAATGTTGGGGTATTTTGGAGTTTTCTTATTGAATGGCCAAATCAACTCTTAACAAGAGCCATATAAGCTCGAAACACAACTAAACCTTCAATATAACCACCACACTTCCATCGTGACCTACCTCAATAGCAGGGGCGGAGCATAGTGAGAGTTAGGCTACAACAATTTTTTTTATAAAATATTAGTTACATGTATATTTTTAGTATTAAATGAATATTTTATTTGTAATAATATATTATGTATAATTTTTATGTATATTATTTAAAATATATTAACAATATTTAACAAATACATGGATAAATATGATATAAATTGTAAATAAAGTAGTTAAATATATATATATATTTTTTTTTCCATATATTTGATAACTATTAGTAACAAAAATAAAATTGTAGTTATATATTACGTAAAAATTCTTCTTAAATGTGATAATTCAAAAAAAATTTAATATTTAACTTTAAACTCAATATTATAAAAATAAAATTAAAAAAAAAGTATATAATTAAGCTCATATTAAAGTTTTTAAGTTTATGTTGGTCATATTTTATTTCAATTCAAATTTTAACTTTATCTAATATTATATTATTTGACAATTTATTTTAATAATCTTTTATAATTTATTTGAAATTTTCTTATATAAAAATTTTATTATTTTTATTATTATTGGTAGGTCTTATAATGTTTATAAACATATATTTTAAAATATAGTCTTAAACTTAAAATTTTAAATCATATTTTACTTTTTATATTTTCATATGTTTATTTTAGTTTTAACAACTATAAATTTTGGTATGTTTAATTGAACGTTGCTTAGATTTTTAATTAATATATTTATTTTATTCATAAATGATACTAATACTAATACTTATTAACTTATTTTATTTTTGTTTAATTTTTATTATAAGTTAATTATAATGTGTTAATTTTATATTTTTTTAGCACTAACTTTACGTCTCTATTATAATATAACATACAAAAAATGTTGGATTGAGTATAATCTATTATAACTCTTATTAATTTTTTACTTTGTATAAAATTAAATTAAATTTTAGCTCAATTAAATTAAATTTTAGCTCCTTTAAATTTTTTTTTCTGGCTCCGTCCCTACTCAAGAGTAGCCTAAGGAGAGATAGACTGGTTCATGAATCATCCTGCCAACCAACCAGCCAAATCAACCTCCATACTTACAAACAACCATAAACACCAACTTAGACCATCCAAAACTCCATTTATTGTAACCTTTGTATTATTTTTTTTATCTCCAGCTCACGATACTATATATCACTCTAAAAAATATATTTTTAGTGTAACTTTTGAACTAATAATGTAAAAATTGCACCATCTTTTTTCATCTTCAATCTTTTACACTAAAAATTACAATAAAAACATATTGTAAGAATTTTTTTTAAAAATAGCACGTGAATAGTATTGCGCTATATAGCATGACATTGTTCATCGCACTATAATAGTGCAGAAGGGGAACAATTTTTAGTGCAAAAGTTGCACTAAAATAAAATTATAGAGCCATGCTATATAGCTGCACATTGTTCACCATATTATTTTAGTATAAAAGAAGAGCAATTTTTAGTACAAAATTTACATTAAAATAAAATTAAAGAGCCTCTTGGAAGATGCTTTTAAGAAGTAGCTTGGTTAGGGCAAATATTGTAAATAATTAGGGGTGAAGAACAGTGAATAAAAACACATAAAAGCTAATATAAAGAACAGAAATAGAAACAATGTGAGACTCACAACATAAAAGCAAATAGTGCAGATTTGAAGCTCAAAAATAACATTTTAATAATTGTATATAATTGAATTAATTTTAAAATAACATACTTTATGCTTGTATATAGTATATACATATGTACAAATTTAATTTACATATATTTTGTACATAAATAACGAATGTACAGTGTATATATATAATATACGTACACGCTGCATAAGAAGACATGTTATTTTTTGGCAAATTCAATTATTACAACCTAGGCATTCTATTTACGGTCCGGTCTAAACAACTAACAGTACAGTAATTAAATCCAGTGTTACCTACCTTATTCCTACCCCAACTTTCTGTTGCAAGTGTGGACTCATCCAACCAGGCATAACCCCCTCAAGGACCCGGCCGACCCTCCTCAGAGGTGTCGCACTCGCTCAAAGGAAGAATTTTTGGTCTCCCAACCATTTCTTCCGCCTCCGTGGTCTAGTGGGTGGTGAGGATGCTTCTGCTAACCTTGTATCCCTTGGTTGCGGTTCGAGTCCTCACGGAGGCGGAAGAAATGGTTTGAAGACCAAAAATTCTTCCTTTGAGCGAGTGCGACACCTTTGAGAAGGGTCGGTCGGGGTCCCTGAAGGGATTATGCCTGGTTGGATGAGTCCACACTTGCAACACTTTCTTCCTTGTAGCCAAGTCTTTCCACCTTGGTGTTCAAATCTCATCTTCAGTAACACCTGGGAAAGAACTATTAGATACTGACCGCCACCAGCAAAAAACAAAATCCTTACTTCTCTTAGGCTCACCATGATCAGATTTGGTTTGCTTCCAAGGACATTGTCCCCATCTTCTGTTAAATTCAGCAATCACTTCAACGGACACCTATCGATATATATGGTGCCTACAAACGACTTATTAATACCAAACAGTTGTATACCACTTTAGTTTATTAATTAGAACGGGTATAACAGTAGCTAATATATGCTTATATAAATTAAGTACAAACTCATACTATTATATGAATTAATTTGGGAAAACATTTCTATTAGTTGTTCCTTTTTTGTTTCTATCTTCACATGCTTAGGCACGCACACACATATTCCTGTCGGATCTAATCCATTCACCATAAGGTGCATTAGTTCCCCCAAAAATGTGTCTCTTGCATGTGTGATTTTCTTACCACATAAGATAGCAAAATTGAGGGCAATACTCATACTTCATCTCAATCCAGAATTAGGCATCGCATCTTCAATCCAAATTCCAGGAGTTAAAATAATTCTCAAGGTTAAACATGACTTTAACGATCTCACGGAACCATTAGATAAAAATATTCCCATATTTCTTGACATTTTTATCAAAATTTTCCTACAATAAAAGTACCAATATATAAATGTTATTTTCAAAATATTTTAGTACAACCTCACTGTAATACTTAGTTACATTAATTTTTTCAATATTTATATTTCTCTAGCTTTTATATTATTTTTTATTTGATTTAATTGTATGGCATAATCCTTTTATATGTAGAGTTTTAGTTTTAACTATTATCATAAAAAAATATATGTTTATTTTTCTTATAACGTAAATAAACATTTTTTATAACGTAAATAAACATAAATTTTTTTAGTGTGAGAAGAGAAGAAAATAAATATGTATTTTTTTATTAAGGTTATTAAAAATAAAATCAATTGAATAAATAAATCATTTATGTATATAAAATATGTGTCACTTTTACTATTACGAAACTCTTGCTGTATTTTTCTTTTTTTTTAAAATAGTCATATAAGGTCACCAACTGGTTATTAAGGTAGTGAAATAGTCCAGTTAATAACGTAATTAGGCTATTTACATAAAATTATGTGTTTGATAGGCGAAAATGTACATAATAATTACTGACCTTTTGAAGACAGTTTCTAATATTAGTTTATTTGAATATTTTTAAATATAGATACTAATTTAAGTGAATGAAAAAATGTTGCGTTACAAGATTTTTTTTTAAATTAAAAAAAAAAAGAAGAAGAAGAAGAAGAAGGAGAAGGAGAAGAAAAGAAAAAGAAAGGTCACCAACAATTTTTAATTTGAAATGAAGAGTTCTAATTAACAATAAAAAAACTTTTGAAGTGGGGTTGGTGCAGACAGGAAAATCAATATGCAAGAATTAATTTTGACCTTTGGTTTTTAAAAATCATAGATATATGCGATGAGAAGGTTAACTTGTAAAGTTAATTTTAATAAAGTTATTGTTTGTGTGTGGTTTTATTTTACGATTTAATTTTATGTGTTTAAAAACTTGTAGGTGATTTGTTGTTATTATATGTTATTATCTGTGGTTGTATTTTGATTGATTCTATTGTGGTCATCTAATATGTAGAAATGTCTCAAAAATTTATAAGTTTTTTGGGTAATTAGTTCTAAAGTTTAGCAAGGATGTGTGTTGTTATTTTGAGTACAATTCTTTGTATTCGCTTGGTAAATTTTTATTGTTATTGGAGGTTGATCGGTTGAAGAAACTTTTGGATACTAATTGTTCATCATTAATGTATGACTTCGTTCATATTTTTTTTCCTAGAGATTTAGTTTTTTCTTTAATGTATCTTTTTTATGTTTGAATGTTTATCTCAAACAAAAATTTATTATTTGATGTATTTTAAAATTTTGATTAGGTTAAAACGTGCTTAAGATTTTTCTCGAAGAAATACAAGAACATTCATATGACCACTCTTCTGCCGTTTTGAATCTTGACTTGTTAGTCTTCGGGCGGATTTGGGGTTAACAATTGGTCTTCATCAGGGCTCAGGAATCATTTTTTTTTTAATCAAACAATACTTGCACAAAAAATATACACATCTATAAAGAAAAGACACCAACTCACACACACCTCTTTTTCTAAGAGTTGTTGGCTTGTTGCTCTCAACCATGACATAATTTCAGCTTAGAGTCAGCTTTCATTTCGAAAGAATGTATTCTTTTTTTCTTGTTCCAACTTGTTTTGTACACTTTCTTTCTTTGTCACTGTTTCTTTTTACGTTTTAACAAATGATTTAAATATAATATTTATAAAATTATATACAAATTTTAAGTTTTTCATAGTTACTATAAAAAAAAATACATGTACTATTTTTTAATTAAAAATAATTAATAACTAAAAAGTAAATAATATTATTTTATTATTATTTATATAGTGCTTCTCCCGTTCACCTTTTTTTAAAATAAAAATATAATTCACGTGCTTAAGAACAATCTTGATGCTCCTCGTGCGCTTATTTTCTTAGAAAAAGTTCAAATAACTTTTGTGATGTTCGCTAGCGGTAAATCTGACTTCCCGATTTATTTATTTTATTTTATTTAAAAAACTTATAAATTAACATTTTTAAAATATATAATAAAATTTTTAAAACTTACTTATATTTTTTTAATTAAAAATAAATAATTTATTTTTATTATTATAAATTTTAAAAATATTGTATTAATAATTTTCATTTCATTTTTGTAATGTCCTTGGCTTTATTAAGTTCTTGGACTTTTCAGTTACGTCATGATTTGACAACTTTAAAAGATTAATTTGGATAAATTGCGTTTTGTTGAATAAAGGTAATATAAATAATAATTGCAATAAAATAAAATTAAATATAAAAAAAATAATATTGTTATTATAATATTTATTTGAATAGTATAATTAAAATAAATAATAATATTAAATTAAAAATTATAAAATTATAAATAAAATTAAATTAAAAATTAAATTTTTTTATTACTAAAAAAATAAAATAGGTAAAAAAAAATTATAAATAATTATACAAATTATGAAAAAAATAGACCTAAGAATTACAGGCATAATGAAGATTACTGTTATTATTGTAATCATTTTACGTTCTATTATACAGTACAGTTAAACTAAATACAATAATATTTTAAATAATTTTCATAAAAATTATTATTATTGTAAACGTAACATACCCTAAAAATTGCAATCGGATTGACTAATACTTATGTGGTACTGTTATTATTGTAATTATTTTATATTTTATTATACAATACAATTAAATTAAATATAATAATATATTAAATAATTTTCGTAAAAATTATGATTATTGTAAACGTAACATACCCTAAAAATTGCAATCGGAACGACTAATTCTTATGTGGTACTCACCGGAACAATTATATAAATATTAGCTAACTGATTAAACTTGGTTCTAGTTCTTAAGTTTCTAAAAATTTCACGTGGGTGTGTGTCTATATATATATATATATATATATAAATTAAAATTTAAAATTATATAATTTAATATTCAAAATTTTAAGATTTAGTACATAAATTATATATTTATATTTTAAAATTTAAAATTATATAATTTAATATTTAAATTTTTAAGATTTAATACATAAATTTTAAAATTTTGAATTACTAATATGTGTGTGTGTATATATATATATTTCTTAAAATTTTAAATTATATGATTTAGTATTCAAACTTTTAATTTTAATACATAACTCCTAAAATTTTGAATAATTAATATCTATTAATATAATCAAGTTAAAATTTATGTGTAAAATTTTAAAAATTTGTAAACTAAATCATATAATTTAAAATTTTGAAAATTTATACGGAAAGTTTTAAAAATTTGATTAAATAATATATTCTAAAAATTGAGATATTATATATGTATGAAGTTGATTTAAATTATAGTTAAATTTAGTAAATATAACAAATAAAAAATCACAATTACCAAAAATAAGACATATATGTGAAGTTTATGGACAATTTGTACTTGGCGAAATGTAATATATTTATACCTTCAATAATTTTAACTTAGAGTAATGCAATTGGATTATATGTACGAAATTATGAATTTAAGGGATAAAAAAATTGTAATTTTGTATAAAAATTCTTCTAACGACAGCTTCAGATATTAGTTATTGTTGATACTTTCAAAATAAAAAAATTGATTTAAGTAAATAGAGCATAACAAGTGTTATCCCACCACTCTTTGGAAAGGTTTTTTCTGTTAAAAAAAATTCAGAATCTAATCTTGAGTTATGACTATGTGTATTTCAATACATAATATTTTTTAATTCATTTACACATGTAACTCATATTGAATCAATCTCTAGCAATTTTCAGAAATAGAATAATGGGTTGGTTCACCATAAATGTTTTTAAATATAATATATTGTATGTTATTATAAATTATAATTATTTATATTATTTATGTATTTAATATTATTTTTTTTATAAAAATAAATTATTAAAATTGATCTGTTATACTACTTGTCATATATAAGCATTATATGCAAGATTTTCTCGCTCCAAATTTTTTTAAAATATTACATGTTGTTTGTCTTTATAAATTATGGTTTTTGATATTATTGATGGTCTAATATTAATTTTTTTATATAAAAATAAATTGTTAAGATTGATCCATTATACCGCGTAATATATACAATAATATAAGATTTTTTTGTTCCAAAAAATTCTTAAATATAATATATTATATTTTATTTATTTACTATATTTATATATTTAATATTAATTCCCTTTCAATGCATAACATTTTTTTAATTTACTTACGCATGTAACTCATGAATCATTCTCTAGCAATTTTGAGAAATGGAGCAATGGGCAAGTTTCAAAACGTTTTTTAATTTATTTACACATGTAAACGTTTCAAAACGTTTTTTAATTTATTTACACATGTAACTAATGTTGAATCATTCCCTTGCAATCTTCAGAAATGGAACAATGGGTAAGTTTTTTTGAAAAATACTTAAATATAATATATTATATGTTTCTATAAATTATAATTATTAATATTATTTACGTATTTATTATTAATTTTTTCTTTCATAAAAATAAATGATTAAAATTGATCAATTATATCACATATCATATATAGTTGTATGTAAGATTTTCTCATTTTAAGAAATTTTAAAATATAAATATATGCCTCTATAAATTATTGTTGTTGATATTATTTACTGTCTAATACTAATTCATTTTTTATAAAAATAAAATGTTAAGATTAATCCATTATATCCCATAACATACACAACCATTGTATATGAGTCTTTTTTATTCTTAAAAATTCTTAAATATAATATATTATATATTTCATATAAATTATAATTATTAATATTATTCACATATTTAATATTTTTATTTTTTATACAAAACATTTATTTATTTATTTACACATGTAACTTATGTTGAGTCATTCTCTAGCAATTTTCAGAATTGGAATAATTGTTAGGTTTCACATTGTGGTTGATTAGAGAAGGATATTTAATTTGACTGGTAACTTCTTAATTCTCATTTTCTTCCTGGTTTTTTCAAATATTTAATTTGACTGCCAACTTCTTAATTCTCATTTTCTTAATTTTATTGTACTTTTATATTATCTTACTTTCATATTATTTATAAAAATAAAATAATATTAAAAATTATTATTGAATACAATAATTATAATATTATTATACTCTTTATTGAATGTAATTTTTATTCATTATTATATTTAGTATGCTTATTTAATGTGATAATATATTCTAAAAGGACAATTAATTTTAATAGTTTAAAATATATGGATAATTTTGTTTAAAAAAAAATATTAAATATAATTTAAACTTTTATATATATATATATAAATTGCTTAGACAACAAGGTATATAGTCAAAATGTAATTCTTTACATTCAGACTAAATATTGGACCTATAAAAGCATGTAAACCATCATTCATAATTTCATATGTTGCAAGTGCATAGAAGAAAACATTTAGATGGATCAGAAACTTGCAACCCAATTCTTGTTTTGCTGTTTCTTCGCTGTTTTTGTTTTGCAGTTGCGTCCTGCAATATGTCAGGATGAAGTTGGTAAGTAAATTAGCTTCTTTAATCTTTCTAGTAGAATACATAGAAACAGATACACAAATGGGGAAAAATTGGCAAAAAAATATATGGAACAATTAACGGTCTTAAATTTCTTCCAGAAAAAAATATTGTCAACTAAATCATGTGGTTTTAAGGTGACACTGATTCCTTTTATGTAAAATTTTGGATAAATATAGGTGTTTGATAATGATTTTGATTTTTAATTTTTAATTTTTTGATTTTTGATTATTTTTTAAATTTAGTCACCAATGTGTTTTATAGTAATTTTAGTTAGTGATTTTTTTGGAAAAAAAATAAAAAATCACCTATAAATTATTTGACAATTCTTTCTGTTTTCTTTTTTTTTTCTTCAAAAATCTAGTGCAATAAGAATTTTTTTTTTGTTTTTATATAAGTTTTAATGTTTTTAAGTATTTTTATAAATATTTACTTAAGAAAAGAAATTTGATTTAAATTTTAAAATGAAAAAAAAAAAAGTTTGGTAAACATGAAAACAATATAAATAAAAAAATTTGATTAAAAAAAATTATGAATAATTCTATATCTGTAAACAATTCCTTGCTTTACTTTGATTATTTAGGCCATATGTTATAATGATTTTTAATTTTTAATTTATGATTAAATAATTAATTTTGTTATAATTTTTAGAAGTTATTAGTCACCAATTTTCTTAAAAATTTAAGCTATTAGAAAAAGAGTCAACATTATTTTTATATATCTATAATTCCTCTACAACTATTGGATTTATATATCATGCAGGTTAAACAATTGTAATCAATAATTAGGGTTGTTAAGCCAAGCCCTAATTTTGATACCATTTTAAAAGTTGTTATCACTGACTCTTCTTAAAAGTTTAAGTTATTAGAAATTGTTGGTCAATAATTAGAGTTGCCAGCATTACTTTTATACATATGTCACTTTCCATAAGTATTAGTTATATACACCATGTAGATCAAACTCTTGCAATCAATAATTAGAGTTGACAATAATCACTTATTGTGTTTGATAAAAGTTTTATGCTTAGTGATTTTTAAAAATAAAAATCACAAACAAATTGTTTAGTAACATTTTCTGTTTTTTGATTTTTTTTCTTTCAAAAATATAATAATTTATTTGGTGAAACTCAAAATGCAAGAAAAAATGACATTTTATTTAAAAAAAATTATTTTTAAAGATCAATAAATCACTTTGTATTCGTATTTTAGTAGTGATCACTTTCTTCTTCTTCTTCTTATTTATTTTTTTTATTTTATTCCTCGGGAGTAATTACTTAAAAAGATGAAATTCAAAATAAAAAATTGTTAACAAACATAACATATTAAAACATTTGAAAAAAAAAAAAAAAAAACAAAAATTAGAAATCAAAACTGTTATAAAAAAATACCCTTAATTTTTTAGATGGTTGATTCTCAATTTTCCTCTTGTTTTTTTATTGATCCAAATTTGCAGATGATGAGAGTGAGTTTGATTATGTAAAAGGAAGTGACAAAGGACCTGAACGTTGGGGAGAAATACGCCCTGAATGGAAAATGTGTAGCCACGGATCAATGCAGTCTCCAATTGATCTTTTAGATAAGAGGGTTGAAATTGTTTCCAATTTAGGAAGACTCAACAGGAAATACAAACCCTCCAACGCAACTCTTAAGAATAGAGGACATGATATGATGGTACGCTTAAATATTAACCAATTACCTATACAAACATGTCTTTATTTTTCACTCAGTTCCATCTTCTAAGTTTCTTTTTCCCCCCTTATAATTTATTTTTTTCTTAAAGTTAATTAGGGTATGTTTGTTTGTAACATTGTAAAAATCCTTATACAGTACTAAAATGAAAAAAAAATTTGTGATAAGCGCTTTCAAGGCTTACAAATCCCATTTTATGCTTAAATGTTCTTTTTAAAAACACTTTTCTTTTTCTAAAATCGCATAAACACAAGCAAATGGACTTCAATGTTTCATTAGAAGTTTCTTAATATTGAATAACTTTTATGGAGGTGCAGTTGAAATGGGAAGGTGATGCAGGGTATATTAGAAAAAATGGAAGTGATTATCAACTCCAACAATTGCATTGGCATTCACCTTCTGAACACACCATCAATGGAAAGACGTTTGATTTAGAGGTTCATATGGTTCACAAAAACACACAAGGAGATGCTTCCGTTTTCGGAATCCTGTATAAAATTGGACGGGCTGATTCCTTCTTGTCATTGGTAGACTATACATTATTAGTCTCTATCTCCATTCCTTTCAATATTTCTCAATCCGGATTAAGAGAATTTAATTTATCGTTTTTGTTCTCAGATTAAGAATGATTTAGAAATCATTTCTGCAAATAGAGGAGCAGAGACGGTTGTTGGCGTGATTAATCCAAGGGAAGTAAAGATAGGCAGCAGAAAGTATTATAGATATGTTGGATCTCTTACAACCCCTCCTTGTACTCAAAATGTTGTGTGGACAATTTCTAAAAAGGTAATTTTAGTTCCTTTACTTTATGAAAACTAAGGACATAACTCTGTTATTGCTAAGTTGGCTTTCTTTAATTTCTCAGGTGAGGACTGTCGCAAGAGAACAAGTCAGATTGATTCGTCAAGCCGTTCATGATGTAAGTTTATATATATGTATATATATATATAACTAGTTAAAAATATGTGACTCGTACGTGAACAATTTTATATATTTTATTTTTTTTATAGTTAATTTCTACAACATATGTAAAATAAATAATAAATTAATATTCTTATACTGTTAAATTAATTATGAAAGTAAAATAATATTGAATCATCAGAGTTCTTATTAGATATGATTATTATTTCATTATTATGTTTAAAATTTTTATTTAATATGATAATAGATTCTAAAAGTACAATTAATGTCAATAACTTAAAATATATATATATAATTTTGTCCAAAAAATATTATGCATGATTCAGAATTTTATATATAGTATAAATATATATACATATATTTGTCTTATACAAGTTTTGTTTGGTTTGATAATGCAGGACTCACAAACAAATGCTAGGCCACTACAGCCAGTTAACGGACGCATAGTGAAACTTTATAAGCCAAGAAAAACTGAAACATAATGAAATTAGCATATTATTTTTATCTATAACTAAGCTTATGTTCATTTAAATGCCCTTATCAGCCTTCATGTGCTGTGCTCTATCCTTTTGGTAGTTTGAGGAAAGTGTAATACATAAGACTATAATAAAATAAATACCTTTGTTATATCTAAAAAATGAATTTCTGAAAATTTTTCTGATCCTTATTTGTTGGCTGGTTATATGCTTGAGAAATTTCATCAGAATATATTCCTCAGCACTTTTGTGGCAAATAATCTAATTATATATGGCTAATAGGAATCTATAACAGAAAAAGGACTTGTACTAATTGTACAAACCATAGGAATCTATACAACTCAAACTTATGTACTCTGGACTCAAAACCGAACCTTGAGCCACAACTTGTTGACATATAATAAGACTGCATTAATTAAACAAATTATTGGTTTTTTTTTTATACATTTTAAATGTCATAATCAATCAAGAATACTAGTGGAATCTAACAAGTCATATCCTCCCAACCATACAAGTCTTCAAAACTTCCCTACAATGTTTGATCATTCTCTCTTTCTTACAATTAAAAAAAAAAAAAAAAATTTGATTTTGGAGCAATGTGACTGGCTGAAATTAATAGTAAGCATCCTATTCATGTGTAGTCTTTTTCGTTTTTAGTCAAACAACATGAACAAAAATTTGTAATGCATGAAAGAAAATTCAGACTGATCATCTCCATGTAGTAATGAAACTGATAGAGAGTGAAAATAAACATTTACTAAGAAATTTTACATTAAATTAAGAGGTGAGATTTTTCATTATACAAACCCTCTCTAGTTCTTTCTAATCTACTAGTTTTACTCATACCATTCTGGCAAGGACTTTGATTATGTAATCTGTTGATGGTTTTAGCAGAGGTTCATCTTCCATACAAGCACCGGCTAGAACAGCTAAAAATAAAACCTCTCTTAAAGAATAATCCTCCTTTAGACATGGATCTATGAACTTTCTCAGCTCATCAAAACAACCACCTTCATTAGATCCTCTTAAGAATTTGATGGAATCTTTAAATAACTTTCCATCCATGTCCTTTCTCGCCGAGATAAGCTCGAGAAGAACAACTCCAAATGCAAAAATATCTACTTTGTCACAAGCCAATCCGTTGTAGTTTTCTATTGAAAATCCACTTCCAGTGTTGGCTCCAATACCTCCAAGTTTTGCTCTAACATTTTCTGTTACAAAAATGTTTGTAGTATGCACATTCATATGTGCATAAGAAGGAAAAGTACAACAATGTAAATAGTGAAGCCCTGTTGCAATATCAAAAGCTATTTGTAACCTCTGATGCCACCTGAGAGGATTAGATTGGTTGGACAAACAATCTCTTAAGCTAAGATTTCCAGGGAGCTCAAACACTAAAAATGACCAAGAAAAATCATCTTCTCCATAGCAGACACCATGTAATTTGACAATATTTATATGATTGATTTTCGAATGTACATCAATAGCACGGCGGGTGTCTTCAAATCTCATCTGCTTGATCATCACACTGACATTATCCATAAGTCCTCTATAGGATTCACTATTTATCCTTTTCTCTTCACTAAAATTACTTGTTGCTCTCTTAATCTCTTCCATGCTATAGTTGAACAAAGAGAACTTTATTCCAATCAAAAGGTCTGGAGATAAACATGAGGTAGTGGAGGTTGTTATACCTGTTTGTCCAGACCTAGGAGAGCTTCTGGCTATAGAGCAAGAGATTGGAGAGCTTCTAGCAGTAAAAGAATGTTGGTCTTCCACCTTCAATTTCTTTAAGGCTCGTATATACACTCCACCTCCTAAAATGGCTAAAAGTACCAAAGAAAACCCAACAACAGATCCTGCTATGTAAAACTTCTTTAGTTTACTGTTTTTCTTTGCATTTTCTTCAGAAACTGTGGTAACAAAACCCGGTGTAGGTGGAGAATGTGGAAGATTGATGTTTATGATTGGATCATCTCTCAATGGAACTAAAACAGTTGTGTTTGGATAAACAGTTGGCCATGGTTCTAGATTATTGATTTCCCATAACTCTTCAGGGGAGATGTTAAACTTTTTACCAAGTGTAATAGTTTCGTCGCCTTCAATTAAAGGGTAAGTCACAAGGTACTTTATTCCCTTTGTGGAATTGTCAGGACAAGCACATCTAAGGGGCACATTGAGCTTGGAACCAACTTGAACATAGTTTTCTACAGATGGGTTTTCTTTGGTAAGAGTTAGAAGTTTCAGAAGCCCTTCAAAAAATCCACAAGAAATGTCAGATAATGATGTGCTTTTAGTGACTTTGTAGCTGAAATTTGCCTGAAAAAATTGACCTGAGCAAGAACATTTAATAGGAACAATAACTTCTCTACCCGGTTCAAGTACCTCAGAGACAGATCTAAGATTGTTCTTCTTAATCAAAGTATTGGAATCTGCATTGAACAAGTCTGATATGTTTTCTATGGTTTGGAAATTTTGATTAGCTCTGTAGACTAAGAATGTTTTGCATGAATTTCTGAATAAATTGCAACTATATCTTGAGCCTGGATAGCTTGTATCTGAAGAACAATCTGATTGGTCATAATATTGTTGAGCATAGATTGAATTTATGAAAACCAAGAGAAGGAACCAACAATGTTTCATCCTTTCTGTTATTACATGTAGTACTTAAGACACTATCAAAGTTCCAACTAATATACAAAATAGAGTAGCCTGAAATGGAGAGAGAATCTAAAACAGGTTGAGATGAAACAATCAAGTGGATTGCTGATGCAGTGGCTATTTTGGCAGAAACCCAGTTGAGTTTGACCAAATTATCAATCAAGCATGCATATTTAGAAACAAAGCACCACATATATGACTATGAAATGGAAACTTTTCTTACAAATAATTTTAAGTCTGAACAACCGAACAGTGACTCAACAGCATGAAATCCATACGGGCATGTAGAAGATTTAGGCTTCAAATACTAATTACTTATGAGTGTGTAAATAGTATACGTGTTAAAAAAATATGGACAACCAAAAATTATAATTACATCCATTACATTTTTACGCCTGAGATTAACTTGAAAAAATGTACTGGCTCAAACTTACATATTCGGTAAGTTAATTAGAATCACCTTGGCCAACATATTCAAAGATGAAAAATTACAACTAGTGGCTTACTGTGAACAAACCACAGAAAGCACATAAAGAGCCGGCTAAAACACTAATGGACAGTTGGGATAGAATATAATAATTGTGGCTTTTTCTCACCTGTCTTTTGCATAGAAGAACCTGTGACGCCATTGCCTACATAACCTATGAGGTTGACATCAAAAAGTCTAATTGAACCCACAGAAAATAGAATTTCTTATTCCTATTTCCTAAAGAATATTATTCTTGTGTAATTTTGATTTTCTTTACTTTTTCACTTTCTTCATCGGTTTAATTTCGAATTTTTATTTACAATCCCTCATTTTTTAAAACATGTAAAAATGTCCCTCACTTATCTCTGAATTGTACACAAGTTTTGACTAATTATTCCAATTTAATTACTATTAATTTTCAATTTAGTTTAAGATTTCACGTGCGTCAACATAAATTATAGGTAAATTTGTTAATACTGAAGAAAAAAAAAACGAAAATGGTATAACATGGAAAAAAGTGAAAGAAAGAACATGTGCTAGAAACAAAATAGATCTCCACCAATAGAAACAAACGACTAGTTTGAATAAAGAAAAAGATTTGACAGAGGAAAAGGCATAAAATATGTGGTAAATAAGAAAATAATAGTCGTTGATTTTTGGAGAAAAAAGTACCAGTTAAAACTTAATTTAAGACGATATTAAAATAATTTAATATTTTATATGGCATAAATCACTTAAATAGTTCTTATAATGAAAATATAGTTCCAAGGTAATAAGTTTGTTATTTATAAATAATAAATCTCTTGATTTTTTTTAGTTGTATTTTTTAATAAAATAATTAATATAAGATGAAAAATACTAATATTATATTAGAAAAAGAAAGAATCTATTTTAGATATTAACATTATAAAAACATCTAAACAATTTAAAATACTAGTTAAAAACAATTGCCTTCAAGGACAGAGTACTGGGCCGGCTACAAAATCAAATCTTGTAGTATAAAAACTTACACAATGCTAATTATATTCGATAATAATTATTTTAACACACATATAATTTGAATGACATCTAATTTATTATCTAAAAATAAATAAATTATTTTTATTTAAAGTCAAATTTAAGTTAAAAAATACATCATATAAATAAAAAGTGTATAAATAAATGTATTATTTTTATTTCTAGTGCAAATAATTAGAGACAAAGACTATACAAAATAAAAAAAAAATTAAAATTGAGAAGTCTTTATCTTAGTTATGAAACTAATAAAGGATTTGAAAAATGTAAGGGGGGCCAAGGCACCGATAGGCCTTCACCAAGCTCCGTCCATGCTTGCCTTGCACGTGAAATTTTTCTCTTCAGTTAATTTTTATAACATATTTGAAATTATTACGAAATTAGTTTTTTATGCTTTCAAATAAATTGTGAAAGAAAAATAATATTAAAAAATTAGAAGAAAAACATAACAATCCTAAAACTTATAATAACATAAATATTACTCTAATAATATTGAATGATGTTTAATTTGATGACTTAAAAAATGAAGTAATAGTCTTTTTTTAATAGTAAAATTATATGATAATTTATGATTTTTAACACAAATTGTGCTATTTTTGTTATTATAAGTTTTGAGTGGTGTTTATATTTGTTGTTTTTTCAATAAATTTAGAATTCTTATTTAATGTAGTAATCATCATATAATTAGAGTTTTTATTAAATATAATATTTTTATTTAGAGTCTTTACTTAATGTGATAATGAATCTTAAAAGAGCAACTAATGTCAATATATTAAAATATAAGTATAATTTTATCTAAAAAAAAAAATTAATCGCAATTCATATAATATAAATTTATTAAATAAATTATACTTTTTATTAAATAAATTTATTATTTTTGATATTTTAGTCTCTTAACTAATTTTTTTGTCTACTAACTTTTCATACTAAATAATTTTAGTTTAAATTTAAATGCATTATATCGATCAAAATTAGCATATTAAAAACTTATTTTTTATATTATTTAATTCTTTAATTTTTAAAATTTAATATATTTAACTTATTATTTTTAAATTAAAATTAAAATTATTCAATATAAAAGATTTGTAGGTAAAAAGTTACAAAAATTTTAATTAAAAGAAAAGGTATCAGAATGACGAAAAATGTATTGTAGCCTATAATTTTTCTTTCTATTGGTATTATAAACTGGCTCCATATCATTTATACTACTTCTTTGGATGAATATGCTACAAGCCCATTGATACCAAAGACCCACATACGTGGTCACACAAAGCCCTGCTCATTAAGTTTCACCTCGCGTTTTGGCCCCGCTATTTTTATAAGATGTTTTAAGTATTGACACTTGGATTATTGATAGGTAGTTTGATACAATGAATACTTTTGGTAACATCGATTTAATTTCTGAATGTCACATCAACATTTGACAAATCTCTAAATGTCACATCTTGACAAAAATCTCATCCCGTACGTGCACATTTTTTACAGTAATAATGTTCTATAAATTACTTTATTTATATTACTCAAACACCTTAATTACATAAATTTATATTTGGTATGTGTATGTTACTCACTTTTTCGTATTAAGATACTTTAATTTATGCACAATTTTAAAAAATAATATATATATATATATATATATATATATATATATATATATATATATATATATATATATATATTATGTATTAATGATGCACAAATTTATAAACTAAAAAGTTATGTATAAGGTTTGAACTCAGATTAAACTAAGATTTAATTGAATTGTTCCCAAAGAGTTAAGAGAAACATCCGAATTGTGATCTTCATTACTTCACCGTTTAAAGAAACTTGAAAAATCACAGAAAGCATTGACAATATCACTAAATTTTCTTGATATTTCGTAAAGAATTTGTGATACTAGTGGACACTCAAGATTCCAAAATTGCTATAACGCACATTGTTGCTGAAATTCTGACCAACTATTAGGAATGGGCATTTTATCCACGGTTTCGAGTAACCGCGGATAACCGATCCGATCGGATCGGTTAATAACCGTTCAATACGGGGACGGGGACGGTTTCGGGTAATATCCGAATATAAATATCGGGGACGGGGCGGGGATGGTTATACGTAAAACCGTACCCGCCCGTACCCGAAATATTTTTTAATTTAATTTAATTTAATATATAAATTTTTTTTTTAATAAAACTTACCTTTCCTTGCGTTTGCTGAGATTCGAAGGAGGATACTCAGCACTTTTTACTTTCCATCGCCCATCCATCAGACTACTTCCACTTTTGTGTATATTGTTACATATTTATATATTTATTTATTAACATTATTTATTACTTAAAGCATTAGTATAAATAGAAAATAACCAAACAACCTAACCCTAAATTTTATTTCATACTTTCTTAGTTTCTTTGTGCAGCTGCAGCGGCGCCATTCAAGCGAAATCCCTCATCTGCGTCGATCTCCCCCAGTCCGCCAGTCAGCCACCGCCTAGACGCCCACCGGTAAGTTTTTTTTCCTCCTCTCTCGGCTCATCACTTCAGATTCAATCTTGTGGGTTCTAGTCTGTAGGATTTGAACAGAACTTCCTTTTATGATACCAAAGCAAGAGTGCTACTTTTCGATACTGATGGAGATGACTGATGAGCCAACATTTATTTTTTATAAATAAAATACATAAAATGCTCCTCTGTTCTTGATTACTAATTAAGCAATGAATTTATTTGAGACATATAAAAATCGCAATAGTTGATTATATCTTTTATCAGAATCAGAGACTGTAATGAAGTAAAATTTTCTAATTATAATTTAATTAATCTAATGGACCATATCTATAATCTATTATATAGCACTACTATATATCCTAAAGACTACTGCTATTCATCAAAGTGGGAAACTGGGAATGCAAGACTTAGTGGTGCGATATTACTTAATTATTAGGTAAAGATGGAATGAAATTAACTTAATATCGGACGGACACACAGATTAGTGGGTAGTTGAGTGAGAATGTTTTAGCATTTTTTGTCTTAATTCATTGCATAATTGAATAAGAAAAATAAGTCAAATAAAATTCCTCATTTTTTTAAGAAATTAACTTTACCCACCAAGGAAGGAAATAATTACGTCTTTCTAGCTACAAACAATATTGCTAATGGTAACTGGTAAGCAATTCATCCAGTTTATGCACAAAGATCAGATAAGGTGCACTTAGTGGCCTTGCCATTCATTAAAATTAATACTCAAAACTAAATATTAACATTTTATAAACAATGGGCATGTATGTGGAAACTACATAAACAATTAAATATTGTTTTTTGGTATTAGCACAATATATATATATTGGGATGTCTCTTCATTTTGTGTTTTGAGTTAATATCAGGTCTTTATACGTGTGTTGTGGTCTATTTGCTGATATGATCATCTCTGTGTTTGTGCTGATGTGTATCTCTGTATTTGGGATGTCACCCCAATTTGGTTGTGATGCCTTTATAGCTTTTGCCTACAGGAAAAAAGTGCACCTGTGAACGCTTAAAACTCGTTTAGTAATGCGTTTTGTTTTCAAATTCTATTTCAGGATATTCATGTTGTTGAAGATTGAAGGAAACACGGTAGCTATTAAAGACTTGTAGAGTTGTGGTTGTAACTTGTATTGTTTTTTTAAGCCTTATTTGCTTATTTTAAATTTGTGGTATTGAATACTTGTAGTTGTATTTTGAAAACTTTTATATTGTTTTGAGAATTGATGCTGAAGTTACTCTTAGATACATGCTGAAAATGCCATCAATGTGTGTTCAATATTCCTATTGTTCTACATATGCAAATGAATTGGATCAGCATGATTTTAGATGTCAGGGACTGATTTTGCACGTATATATAATGTGTGTTTTACGTGAGGAATCAGGATATTATGCAATTATATAATCTGGGCTTTTGCAGCTAAAATATCCCTTATTTGGCTTCCCAACCTGTTAGCCCAGTTCTGTGTGTTTTTCTCCTTTTTTTTTTTTTTTTTTTAAAAATCGGTTTTGGGGCGGTTTTTTTTTCATAACCGTCCCCGCCCGATCCCCGCACGGTTATAACCGTCCCCGAACCGAAGCAGGTTTCGGGCAGTTTCGGTTATGCAGTTATTTGTTCGGTTTCGGGGACGGTTATGGCAAAAACCGTCCCCGCCCGTCCCCATGCCCATTCCTACCAACTATCAACATTTGATTCGCTTTTATAGGTTAGATATCTAAACCATCAAATACCATTCAACTTTACATCTTTCCTCTTTTTTATGGGACAATTTTCCTCGACTTTCTTTGAGGTTGTTCAAGGGATTTTCACTTTGATTGTTAGAATTCATAGTATTAGCGTGAGTCGTGTAATTAGTATATAATATATTATAATTAGTATGTGTCTATCTGTAATAAAACTCTAGGTTGTACATGATTCTAGTTTATTTAGGATTCTTGTAATTTATTTTCTATATATATCTCTATTATGAGGTAAGAATTAGAGCGAATGTTCAAAAAGGGACTTTGTCTTTTTTTCGTCTCTTGTCAGTGTCACCACTACCACCTGTCAGCGCCGTCGTGTCCACCTATTAGAGCCATTTGCCTGTCTCTAGCGCTATCTCCTCCGCCGTTCGCCTGTCTCTCCCATGCGCTGCTCAGTCTCCGTTGTGTTCTATTCGTTCGCAGTCTCTCCCACACTGTCTACTCTGTCTCTCCTGCGCCGCATCTATCCCTCTCGCACCGTTCACAGCATCGTCTGCTCTCTCTTCATCGTCGTTCGCCTCTCAGCATCAACTTCAGCGTCGTCCGCGTCTCAGTATCTGTCACGCCCTGTCACCGCAGCACCATCTTCTCTCCGTCTTCACGCTGCCGTCTTTATCAGATCTGCCTCCATCTCTAAGCTACAAGCCCTAATCCTCTAAACCCTAAGCTACAAGTCCACGGCCCACTAATAGTCCAAAAAAAAAACCCCACAACCCACTCCAAGAACATTCCACCTTTCCATCAGCCCAGTCATCAGTCAACAGTCAACGGTAAAAAAAAGGGAGAGAAAAGTGACTTTTTATTATGCTACATATTATTATTGTCTGTTTCAATAGGAGATTCAATAGAAACTTAGAGTTCTAAGACAGCTAAAATTCCAAAATTTGAAGTCTCTGTCCAGAGTTCAGAAAGTAGCTTTTTTAGTGGTACTAACTTTTGAACATGGAAAAGCTTTATGTTATTTATCTCAGTGTGATGCACAAGATGAGATATGTGATTTGAACAATCAAGGCTCCTCTTGAAGATGATGTGAAGGCCTATACTAAGTGGGAAGATGATGAAGGCCTCGTAATGTCTATTCTATTTAGAGCTATCACCGATGATGTACTACAGATGGTGGAAGAGTGTGACACAGTTGAGGCCATATGGAAGAATTTGGGAGAACTCTACACTAATGAATTTGACTTTATATAAGTCCATGAAATAATGTGCAAAACTACTAGCATGCAACAGAATAGGCAACCAGTATCTATGTTTTTTACCAAGTTGAAGAATATATGGGCTGAAATTGATCAAAAATGTCCGTACAAAATAAAAAATTAGGAGGACCTTATATGGTACCAGAAAGAAAAGGAGCTTGAGCGAGTTCGTGTATTCTTAAGAGGACTTGATAAGAAACATAATAGTGCCAAGAGCGAATTGTTCAAAATGTCATACCATCCCAGCTTGACCACAATTTTTACATACATTCGTAAGGACGAATCTCAGTAGGAAAGTCTTAATCAGGTAAATGTTGAATTATCTAGTCTAGCCATTCAAGCCAAATCAAAAGCATCTTTCCTCCAGCAGCAGAGTTAAGTTCCACTTTATCAGCAAGGTCCTCCACCAGGTTTTTTCAATTGTCCTTATCCTCAATGCTCTTATTGCAATGAAGCTGGGCACATCCGAGAGACTTGTTGAAAATTGAACCCACACTTGAGACCTAAAAGGCAAAATTATCCTCCTAAAGCAAAAGTTGTTGCAATGCAAGTAGTCTAAGAACCAGCTTTCTATGGAATAATTGGATAGGATCATCATGTGACATGTAGAGATACCCTTATAGCTTCAATAGTTGGTTGTGGTAAGATTGGTATAGCCTTAAACATTTCTCATTTTGTTGGGTCTAATACTTAGATTATTGATTCTGGTGCGTCTGATCATATGACTTATGATAAATCTTATTTTACTGAGTTATCTTCTCCATCAGTGTCTTATGTTACGAATGCTAATGGTGAGGCTTTTCCTGTCTTAGAAAAGGGGTCAATCTGTATCACTCCAACTTTACAACTCCATAATGTTTTATATATGCTTGACTTATCTTATCACTTAATATTTGTCCAATAGTTGAATACTGAGTCTAAATGTTCTGTAACATTTTATCCTATGTATGTAATTTTTCAGAATCTTCTTACCAAGAAATAATTGGTCGAGGGTATCTGAGGGGCAAATTGTTCCTTCTAAATTAGAACTACGTAGGGGAGAAACCAGGAGTATAGTCCCACACCGCATTAACTTCAAGTTCTTACAAGCTAAGTGAAATTTGGTTGTGACATCACCGTTTAAGGCATCCGTCTTTTAGTTTCATGGAAAAATCTATGCCTACTTTGTTTATTGGTGTTAATGAGTCTGTTTTATGTTGTGAGACATGTATTTTGACCAAGAACCATTGTATTACTTATTCTTCTAGTATTTCTAATAAAAGTCACTACGCCAAAAATGGCTTTTAAGGACGGTCGATCGTTTTTTTTTTTTAAATGACCGTCATTAAAAATATGTACATGAAGTAACGATGACGATCATAAAATTTAAAATTACGATGACGGTCGTTTTAAAAATAATCGTCATTAAAACTTCAAAATAAAGAATAAATATTTTTTATGATGGTCATTTAAGTTACGATAGTCATTAAAAATTTTAAAATTAAAAATAAATATATTTTATGATTATTATTAAAAATGACCGTCGTAAAAATTTTTTTAAAACTAAAAATATAAAATTTTATCTCGCATTATTATAACACACATAAACTAACTCATAGGGTATAGTATATTTCTGCTCCTCAGATTCACTTGGTTTCACCCTCAGATTGATTGCAGCTCGCCCCTCTCTTCCTTTCTCTCACAGCTCGCCGGTCGCCGCTCGCCTCTCACCGCTCGCCGCTTGCCGTTGCTGCCTTTCCTAACTCGCCGTTCGTCGCTCAACAGTTCGTTGCTCACTCTACTCGCTGTCATTCCTCAATCGCCGTTCGTCCTTGCCGCTTGTTCTCGCCGTTCGTCCTCGCCCCTCGTTGCATAACCGTTTGGCCACCGTCGCTGCACAACCTTTTAGCCATCCTCCTCCACGATTCGTCTTCAGGTCTTCATGAACTGGATCCTCAAAACTATTGCAGTTTTTCACAAAGAATAGCGCCAAATTTCTCAGAGTATTCTATGGTAAGGTTTATTTTTTCTCCCTAACCCGAATTCAATGTTTTTTTTTTTTTTATCCTTATACATAATACTGTAAATTTTATATATAATTATTGTTTCCCTTTACATTTCGTCATTTGTTTTGAATTGAGTGATTTCTAGTCAATATTATTCTAGTTCTGAATATGCATTGGCAGTTGCAATTCACGGGATATGCATTGGCAGTGGAGTAGTTCATAAAAGTTAGAGAAGAGCACGTCTCTGTCATGCCTTCATAAATTACATAGGAAGACGAGTAAGTGAAGGAAAAATAAATATATCCAAAGGAAACTTTTAACAATAGCTTTGAATTGTATATATAGAGAATTTCCCTATCATATGCAAGAGATACAAAAGAAAATTTTGGCTGTGTGCTACAGTGACTCACCATAAGCTGAGAGAAGCTTAGCTCTTGGAAAAAAATTGGTAGTATCATTTATAAGATCAGTTGACAGACCACCACCTCCATTTAATATTTTCTTTAAGTGTATCTACTGTTGTTACAGTTTTGAAACTCTGCTTGTCCCAAGCAAAACTAAAATTAAACTATACTAACCTAAATCACTTCCGTAGATTATCACGGTTGCATTTAGCATATGCAACAAGCCTTTAAACCCCTAGGTTGCCCTAGTGGACGAGTTAAAGTCTCGTGAGGGTTTTCAGTGATGATTCCCACAAACATCCAACTAAAAGAAAAACTAAAACGACAAATAACAATGCTACAATTAAAAACTACAAACTTATTTCAACAAAATTTCTCATGCTTCAGTTTATTCTTAGTTTATAATCGAAACTCCTACATAGATTCATCCAATTATCTTAACACATTAAGGATTCATCATGCAAATCAGTTTCGCATCACAAGTGCATACTCCAATACTAAAAAAAATATATATCAACATTGATTCCCCCAAACCTAGTGTTAAGAATCTAAATTCGTTTCAACTCTACTCCTCACAAGATAAAAAATTCACTCTTAATATCACACTGATCCTATGGGTTCAAACACTCAACAAAGTATATGCGAATAGAAGTTATGTAAAGAAATGAGCTAATAGATTCGCATATGATTAAACAAGAAAGGCTCAAAAAGTGTATAACATTGATCTCATGAAAGGAATAGGATTTATGAAGAAATCACATTACTAATCTCATGCATCAATTAAAATCTTTAAGCAAAAATTTCAAGTGTGCCCTAGAATGAAAATGCTTTGATTTTAAGGGAACTTATTTTTATTTTTTTTTAATGTATTAACCATTCATACTTGAAGAACTTAGGGTCATAAGAAACTTATTATCTTTTTTTTTTTTTTTTTATATATACAAAGACCCAAATACATATGTATTTTGTGAATGGATATAGGAATTCCCTCATATCTTTTAAAGTCAAACATGGATGAGATAGGCAAACACTCTACATTTTACTCAAATCATTTAATCTAAGCAATACAATTAAGCATATGATTCTTCATTAGATGTTTAAAATCCTATCATTTAATGCAAAAACCTATAGAGATTTTCTAACAATTTGAAATAATAAGAAAAGTGTTTATTAGAGTAGAATAATGATTAACTCTCAGAATGAAACGTTAATGGCTCAACAATCATCTCACAAGGTAGTCTCCACTATTTGATTCTTAAACACAAAATTTGGGCTCATCTCAATTTCAATATTAAAAAGCATGAAGTATGAACTATGAACAAAAACCAACTTTTATAACTAACCTTGGATATGTACAAGAAATCAAACAAAACATGTATAAAGATTCAGTTACTCACTTTAAATTAACAAGAAAGCATGATAGTTTTATATCAAAAAGTTTTTATTGGACGACCTATTTGTACCCCCAAACCTAAACTAAACATTGTCCTCAATGTTTTCAACTACGCACATGTTCAAAAAAGCGTTTAAAGGGAACAAATAGAAAAATTAACTAAACTATAAGAAAAAGAAAAATTTGGCTCGTTAGACAGAAAACAACAAATAACACAATACATAAATTTGATTAGCTCTTAAGGCATCTAAGGACATAAAGGAAATAAAGGATGAGAAAACTCCCTTAAAACTTGAAGCTTTAACATTTTGATTTGTGTCACCTCCAAGCTTCAAGGCTCCTTATTATTACCCTACAAAAATCACACAAAATTATTTATTAGTAATTTAAAAACTTGGGTTGCCTCCCAAGAAGCGTCACGTTTTAGGTCCTTGACTAGACCTTCCTTGACTATATCAAGGTGGATGGTATAAAAAATATTCCATGAATAACCGCTTAACGGTTTTCATGTTGGTTGGATCAAGGTCATCAATGTTACTCTTAGGGTCCCATGCCCTCTTCCTCTTTTTCAAGGCACCTAGACCCATCTTGAAGAAGTGGAAGTCTCCAATACCCAAGTCATGCACAAAATCCAAATAAAAGGGGTCGGTTGGAACTTCCATTGTGAACTTGCACTCCTCAAGCTCATCTTCCTTAAGAGTCTCATTTTGCTTCTCTGGAGCTACTTCATGATTCTCTTTGTAATCATTTAGATTTTCTTCCACTTCGTGACCAAATTCCTTTTCAAGTTCTTGATTTCCACATACCTCTTCTTCATCCTCCCTAACAAAAATCTCATAGCCATGCTCGGCTATATAGTTCTTGATTAACTCCTTCATAGAAGGCTTCTTTTCTTGTGGGGGAGGTGATGGTGGTGGTTGCATATATGTATTCATGGAATTCGACGACCAAGTAGAATAATCACCCTCTTGATTATAGCTCCAAGAGTAACTATGTTGACTCCCCCAATCCGGATATTGGTGGTAGGAGTGTGACGGCTCCGGATCGGTGTAAAAGTTATTGTAGGTGTGTCCCCCTTCATTCCATCCGTAAGTTTGCAACGGACTTTGTACGGCACTAGTATCTATGAAAGACCTCAACAACGAAAGGTGGTAATGTTCTTGTATTGTGAGATCCCTCAAGGTACTATTCCGATCAATACAAGCTATGAGGTTTGTAGCCTCCTCAAATGTCATCCGTGCATCCTTGAGACTTTGATATTCAAATGGGTCCATCACCTAACAAACAAAACTCAAGAAAAACATAAAATGCAAAAAGTACAAGAAAATATAGAAAAACCTAACTAAACAATAATCAATAAAAATTAAACAAGAAAAATCAACTAAAAAGCTAATAAAAATAAATAAGATAATAAAAACAAATCAAACAAAATAAACTAAATAAAATAACAAAAACAAAAACAAATAAAAATAGATATTTTTGAAATTTTTAATTTTTTTAATTTTTTTAATTTTTTTAAAAATTGTTCAAATTAGAGGAGAAAGCCTTGTATCAATATTAATCCTAATACACTATAAAGTTCCCCGGCAACGGCGCCAAAAACTTGTTGGCACGAAATCCGCAAGCGCACGGGTCGTGTACAAGTGATAAGTATTTTTAAGAACTGGGTTGTCGTACCCACGAGGAACTTATTATGGCGTGTACTAGAATTAAGTACCGAAATATATACTTTCCCTTTCTATTTGAACTACCGAAATTTAGTGACACATTAAAATAAATAAACAAAACTAATTAAATAAATAAAAATCTAGGGATTTAATTTCCCCCATTCTACTTCCATGATTGTTTTCATATCTCATTAACATTGAATTAAAATGCAAAAATTATTAATCAAACTCTACTCAATTAATTATCACCCACATGTCTATGGTCATGTTAATTCTAATCCATATAAACCTAGCCCACATGTCTATGGTCATCTAAGCATACATGGGTCATTAAGTACCTAGAGTTTAAAAATGATTACATACAAAATAATGAAAATTTCTTCCTCATTATATATATGCCAATTCAATGCATGTTCATAATTTCATATCAATTTTTCAATTGCACACAAAATTAACATATCACCTAATTAAATGGCCAATTTAATTAAGAGCATTAATCACATCAAATTGGATAATTCAAGCATAATAATAATATTAAATAAAAATTAAACAATCATGTTCATAAAATGGGTTCTATTAAAATCCCTAGAACAAAATACTACTCCATAATCAACATTTTAGAAACTAGAAATTCAAGAATAAAAACAAAATCAAAACATAAAGAAATACAATTAAGAGAGAAATTTATTACACCCTTAAGAAGAATTCCCCCAAAAATTGCTTCTTGATGCTCCAAAAGTGCTTCCAAACTTGCTTCTAGCTCCTAAAATGGAGAGGGAGCTCCAAAAACCTCTAAAAACTGTGGAAGAAAAATGGAGGCTGAAAAATTGTGTTTGGGAGAGGTATAATGTGGTATATATAGGGGGAAAGAAGTGGAAGATGCGTTTTAGGGTTTCTGGGCAATTTTGGCACCTCCCGCCGCGGCGCAGGTTTTTCCCGCCGCGGCGCGCGTTGAATTGTTGGCTCGTTGGTTCAAAACAGAAACCTCCCCGCCGAGGCGCAGGTTTTGCCCGCCGCGGCGCGCCTTGTTTTCATGATTTTTCAAGTGCAACCCGAGAGCCTCTCACCGCGGCACAGGTTTTGCCCGCCGCGGCGCGCCTTGTCGTAATGCGCTGTAAATGCCCTTACATAGTATGTTGATTCTCGATGTAAGGCTTACGTTGCTAAGCCTTTGTTTGTCCCCCTTACATAGTGAATAACATCCAATGTAAGGCTTACATTTTTAAACACTTTTGCTTCACTTTTGCTCTCTTTTTTCACATTTCTTCCCAAACCTACTTTAACCTACAAAACACAAAAATACCTTCCAAAACATTAATTTATTAAATAAAACAAGAAATATTAAGCATAAAAAATGATATAATAACTCTATTTTCATAGAGTTATCAAACTCTCTGACAGTATCAAAGATATGTTGATAAGAAAACCATAATCTGTGTAATTTAAACCACTAGAAAGAGGCTTTAGAATGCATATTTCAAAAAACTACTACGATACTAAATTCAAGAAAGGACATAATTCAAAGCTTCTGAACTAGATTTGAAATTCTATTTGAGCGGTGAAAAGGATACATGAAGATGTCCTCTTAGCTTTATGCAATATTTAACGTAGTAAGTCTATGTTCCAATAACAGGTTGTTCAAGGTTTTATCAGACTAAGAGAATAATCCATTACTAAATTATTGGGCAAAATACATGTAAAATTTTCACACAGTCTCTTCTTATACTTTATTATGCTTTACCTTAATGCAGAAATTAAATCAGCCATCATTGTAGGGACCGTGATTAAAGAAGTGATATTGTACTGTTGTATGGCTTGAAGGGTTGATTTAGCCTCAAACTTGGGTATCAAAACGGTTACTAATGCCTTCACACACCTGATTAGGATATATCCTGATGAGAATCACAGGCTGATTACTCATGGAATCTATAGGTATGTCGGTCATCCAGGATACTGTGGTTTTTTAATCTGGTCAGTTGGAACGATAATGCTTTGTAATCCATTATCAACAGTTGTATATGCTATTGTTGTTTGGCACTTCTTCTATGAAAGAATACCATATGAAGAATACTTCTTGAGAAGCTTTTTTGGATCACAGTATGAGGACTATGCTCGACGAGTAACTTCTGGGGTGCCATTTATAAAGTAAAATACCAATGGATATTGCAGGAGTACATTTCAGCTAAATGCTTGGCTGGAGATATCAGCTTTGCATATTTAAATGATTGGTCAAGATGGTAATGTTGAAGCTAGATTTGTTGAGAATGCTGAAGTTGTTCAAACATGAGAAAGATCTGCTCTTACTATCAAAAAAAAAAAAAAAAAAAAGATCTGCTCAAGCAGCATCCAAAGGATCGAGCAGTCTTTATCTTCTCTTTAACACAAAGGTAGCAGTTTTTTTTCATTACTGAACTGGATTTAAATATATATCCTCTTTTTTTGTTATCTACATTTCATTTTTGCTAAAAGGTAACTTAGTCTAATTATGTGTTTATTGTTTATGCTATATAAGATTATTTTAGAAGCTAGAAGGATAAGGATCGAAGACATATGATCAAATTGATCCCAGTCAACTCTTCTATCATAGTTTGGCTATGGGCCATCCAAGTTTGGTATGTATTACGGTTGGAGAATGCTCCTGAGGGTTTTGATCCTAAGCGATATCAAATGTGGAGACATGAGGGTTTTGATCCTAAGCGATATCAAATGTGGAGACATGTTCGTGTGGATAAAAATGAAAATCTATTTGATGAAGCACAAGTTGCGCTATACAAAGGAAAAACTATTTCAATTGAGGCAGGAATGGTACATATGTGTGACAATGCATATTCGTGGATAATAGAACGTATAAAATTTTACTTTTATTTTAGCTAATATATAGTGAGATTATTTTAGATAAATATATATTTTTTATTTTGGGTATAGACCTACTTATGTTTTGAAAAATTAAAAATTAATTAGTAACTGGAGATTACAGATTTATTAATAAAGTCATTGATATTTTATTATTCGTATGGTCAATATATATATATATATAACAGGATTTATGGAAAGCATAATATTTAATATATATATATACACACACATATTTAGGACTGTTATTTAAATAATCATCATTGAATAATGTACTGGTCGTTATTTTTAAATTTTATTTGAAATTTTTTATGACGGTCAGTGTTAGTTTACAATGATGGTCATGAAATAACAATCGTCATAAAATATATTTTTTATGACGGTCGCTTGTTTTTCTACGATTTTTAATGACGGTCGTTTTTTATTTTTCATGACGGTCACGACCGTCATTAAAAAGGCTTATTTACGATGACGCCTGAATAGATGACGGTCACTGTATTTTTTTTGAAGCATCATCGTAGCTTTACAATGACGGTTAATGACCGTCTTTAAAGCCATTTTTTGGCGTAGTGAGTGTTATTCCTTTTGAATTAATTTATTATGATGTTTGGGGACCGTCTAGAGAGCCTACTATATTGGGTATGAGGTATTTTGTATCGTTTACTGATGACTGTACAAGATTATTATGGGTTGCTCTTCTTAGAACCAAAGATGAAGTTTTTCTAGCTTTTCAAAAATTTCGTACTCATGTTCAAACACAATACAATAGCACCATTAGAGTCATATGTTCTGACAATTGAGAAGAATATATTAATCGTGTTTTTCAAGATTTTTTCAAAATACATGGGATTGTTCATCAAACTACTTATCCACAAGCACTAAAACAAAATGGGATGTCTAAAAGAAAAAAATCGTCATTTACTTGATATGGCTCGTGCATTCCTATTTAGTGCACATATGTCAAAATATCTTTGGGGCAATGTTGTACAAGCTTCCACATATCTCATTAATCGTCCCCCATCTAGTATCTTTCACAGACAAATCCCTTTCGAGATTCTTGCATCTCATGTATTATCATCATTTCATAATCTTCCTATCCGTGTATTTTATTCACATAATATTTAACTCATAGGTGTAAATGGGGCAACACTGGCCAGAAATTGTTTCTTTTAAAGTGAAATTAGATTTTGGTTGAATTACTTGTAACATGCAGTAAATTTATGTAATAGGTGGTGGAATTTCTATAGTACAATAAATTATTGACGATTTTGTTGCACATAAGTAGGGCACTGTATTTTGAGAACCAATTCCTGAGTTATTTTATGGCCCTGTTTTTTTTTCTTCATAAAGTTACGACTTTATAATTTCTTCAGATTACAGTTTTTTGTAGCGTGGTATATGCTTGTTTATAGTGGCATTCTTGTATTGATCGTGTTGTGGCGAAATTCGGATGCAATATTAAACAATTGAACAACCAAGCAATCAAGAAATTGAACAAAACAAACTCCATGCACAACAAAAAGCAATAATGTCCCAACAAACCTATGGAAAGATATGGAAAATAAACAAGTAATTAAAGAGCATAAAGTGAAGGAAATAATACGGTTTATCCCAAAATATGATGAGCCTATATCCATTTCTTTACCTTCATGGAAGTGAGTTCTAGTAGCTTCCATCTTTGAGTCTCAAGACATCTATTGATACAATACAATGATTACTCACGCTTGAAGAAGCACTTAACAGTTACCAACAAAAGCCCCCAAAGCGACACCCAAGAACCCCCTTTACAAATCGTACAAGAGTTCTCTCATTTCTTTCAAATGGAGGTCTCTCTTTCTCCCCTTCTTACAAATCGTACTGTGGTTTTCCTGTTAGTTTTTGTTTTTCCAAACATTATACCTTTTAAGATTGGAAATGCTTCTGAGTTTAAGTTTTTGTTGATGGTTGATTGTTTTACTTCATTATATCATGAGATATCTCTGATTAGGTATCTATTTCTGGTTTGTATGCTTGAATTGTTAAAGTTATTTTTAAATTCTGGCAATAAACGTTTATTCTGTATTTCTATCTTTAGTTGGCAAATACCGATTTGATTCTTTAAAAAATATAATGCAAAGATGAAGGATAAAGTGGTTTATCTATCTTTTGCTGAAGAATCCTTATGTTTCCAGGCATGCAAAGATGAGGATGCTTTTACATTCACATCATGTGGTACCTATGTTGGGGAGGTCTTAGATTCTGATGACCAAAATGCTTTCCAACGAGATGAGCGCATTGGAAATACCGTTGTTAGCGATGATCCTAATTATCGACAAATAGGTGACTGCGCAGCTTCTCAACCAGCCTAGGCTCTACCATCCAATCACTTTAACCATGAAGCATCAAGCTTTGAACCTGCAATGCAAATGGAGGCTTTCCCATCCCGTATTTCACCTCCTCTATGTAATTTGCCTGATGTAACTTCAGTTGATGAAGTTGAAAATGAGCCAGGCAGAGAAGATGACGTCCCAAATCAAGTTTCTTAGGATCTAACACAACTTGTTGAGAATTCTCTTGAGCATTCAAATCTAGCTATTTCTTAACCTATAACTAGTTTTCCATTGCATCAATCTATTGATGTACTTAATGGTGGATTGGGAGCTCATCTTGCGAACACGAGGATAACATTCACTAGTGAAATTAGAAATCATCCTTCACAAACTGCATTTGGTGCTACTTCACGGGTGCCTGTTCCTGTTTATGTTGACCCACTTAAAAACCAATTGGAAAGGTTGCATAAAGAAGTGGAGCAAATCAATAAATTCCATGAAGATAAGGTTCGTTTCAAGCATAAAAAATTGTCTTCTTTGATTAAATGATTCTTTTTGTCTTTCTAATGAAAACATTTTTCTCTTGAGCAGCGGCTGAAACTGAAATCTGATTATGAAAAAGAGAAGGTGGAACTTGAAAGGAAGTATGAACTTCAATTTCAAGAGGAAGAGGGCAGATACCTGCAGACAAAGAAGGAAAATGACTTAAATCATAACAAAGTTTTAATAAATCAAAATTTGGCTGTGGCTTTCAAGTGCCAATGCAAAGATCTTAGGTCATCATCAAATTCAGGAAATATGGGAGGTGTATAAATTCTGGATGAAAACTGATCATTCTGCTACTTGCACGCGCTCTCTCACCATACCTCTTTCTTTTCACTCACTTTAGTAAATTTTAAAAATTTATCAATTTCTCATTACAATCTTTATTTTTCCAGAATTGTCCATAACTATCTCAATCTCTTTGTATCCACAATTACAGAAGAGTTTCAGTTGAGCGCTATCCCCCCTAACAAGAAGAGTAAGCTCACAACTTAGTACTTCTATTTCCTTTGTTTTTCTATACTTGTTGTGATCATCGTCTTATGGTTGGTTCTGTTCATCCTGTTGCAGTCATGACATCCACTCAACCTGCTAGTCGGAAGAACAAGGCCATATTTATTCTTAAGCTCCTTGCTGATGAGGCCAAAGATAAGTCTCTGACTAGGACGACGTTGGCCATTAGTTCTGGGGCTCCCAATAAGAAGAGAGCACATCCTTCTGGTGTGACGGTGGCAGAATTACCTCAAAAGAGTGCAAAGATACCTGCAGGCTCTACTAAGGTCCTTCCTACGTCAACGACAGGTTTCGGAAGACCCTATTCAGTTGGATCCTCCCATGGTGACTCCTCTAAGATCTGTCTTCTCGTCAGAGACTTTTGAGCCTGAGAGGCTTGTTCATCTAGGAGCACAAAGACTGATTGACATGTCCAGACAGTTTATCAGAGAGCTCAAGATTGTAATTGGATCCCAGGCTGGACTTAAGAGGCAATTAGAGACTGCAAAAATGGCCTTGAAGGAGGTTGTCGGTGCTAGGGACACAGTTGTGGCTGCCCGTAAGGTGCTAGAGAGCGACTTGAATAGGGCAGAGGACAGTCAGGATAACCTTTGAGGCATGGGCTGTAGCTGAGGATGAGGTTAGGAGGCTGGAGGCCGCCTTGGCTAGTGAGCAGGCTGTGGTTACTCAAGAGAGGGAGCAGATCCAGTAGCTCTTGGATAATTTATGGTCATCCAGAGATCAGATTCAAAGGCTCACTGATGATATTGAGGCTGCTGGAGAGCGAACCATTGCTGAGTCCAGAGACTTTAATGTTGACACATCTGCTGCCTAGGTCATGACGTTGCGACTGCTAGGAGACGGTTGTAACATAAATTTCTGGACATAGCCATTCCTGAGAAGATTTTCCCTAACGTGGAGTAGTCTACAGTCAAGTATGATGTTGTGGTTTCTGACTGGAAAGAGGACGACGATGAGGAACTTGCCAAGAGTGGTGGTTCTGAGAAGACAGTGGAGGATGTTGCAGCTAATATACCACAACTCATTCAGGGGCTGCTCGTGTCTTGTGCAAATGAGACGGTCGCTTTAAACATCGGTGCATGGCTCCATTGTTTTTGTGATATGTATTTTATATTTAAAAATATATATTATTAAAAAAAAAGAAAATAATAATTTTTAAAAATATGAAGTATACAATAAAATATTATTTTACATAATATTAAACTATGATAAAAGATTAACTTTTATTTTCTCTTATATAATAAAAAAAAAAAAACAGAAAAGAGTTATAAACTCTTTTAAATTTCTTTATAATCTCCACTTTTATTTTTTCAAAAATAATGCAAATTAATAAATATATAAAAATTCTCTTTAAACATAAAATGAAATGCCACTATTTAAGTTGGCTTTTTAGATCAACATTTATTCCATTTTTTTTAAAAACATTTTTGTGCCTCTTTTTATTATGATATTTTCACTACTTTAAAGTCCATACTTCTCAGTCTTAATTAGATAATTAAACAACTTATTAATTCTTTTTTCTCTTTGTCTTCTAAGTATTTGTTCATAATTCTTATGAATTGAACAATGAGTCGGTGCATAAGGTAATTTGGACTTGTAACTTGTTTAATAATACATGAGTCTTAGAGTTTGTTGCATGCTCTCTAATTAACTTGATAATTTTTTTTAATAAGATGTTGCCAAAGCTAAAAGCAAAAAATGAAGTTTAATTATTCTAATATATATTTCTTATTTTTTTTTCAAATATTTTCTCATAAAATAATCCAAGATATAGGCTTTCATTAAAATGTTTTTAAGATGCTTGAAAAAATATTGAAAAATTATCAAAAAATAATACCTCTAAAATTTATAATAACAAAAATAGCACTATAATAACATTGAATGATGTTCAATTGAAAAATATTCAATATTGAATGAGTCTACATTATTGCAGTTTAATTTGAACGGCATTCAATTAGACAAGCGTTAAAAAAATGACGTAAAAGTCATTTTTTAAATTGTTAAAATATGTTACTTAAATGCAATATGTGTTATTTTTGTTATTACAAGTTTTAAAATTTTAATTTTTTGTTGTCTTTCCAAAAATATTTTTTTCCATTTTATAAAATAAAGATTGTTTAAAATATTTTTGTTATTTTTGTTTGTTTGTTATACTCTATACATTGTATATGTTTAGATAGATTATTAAAAACTGAAAAAAAAAAAATTATATTTTAAAATTATTTAAATTAATTAAAAAATATATTTACAGGCCTATTTATATATTTTGCCATGGCCCCCTAAACTCATATTGATATTGGAGATGAGCGCATAGTTCTCGACTCCTAGGATTGTGATTAGTTTGACGTGCATTTTTCCATCAAAGTGCAGACGCTTAATTGTAGCCTTTGCTTACTTTTCTGGGCTAATTCATATATATGCTAGACGTTTCAAAGACTTTAAAGCAAATTTCGTTTGAAAGTGTGAAAGTGTGAATGCTTTACTCTACTCGTACATTTTATTTACGGATGCAAAGTGCGTGCTCCGTCTTTTGCTTCAAAATGCATAAGGTTGACTTCTAGGTTTGACGTGAAACCCATCCAGTATTTATTATTTTATTTTTTTTAAAGGAAATTGTGGGCCTTGCATTGCAAGTATTTTAAGAGTATTTCATCGACATCAAGGAATATCCACTTTTGCCCTTTTTTTTTTTTTTGCCTTATTAACGACCTAAGAGAATGAAAAGCATTTAGATATCTATTTCAAATTTTGGTTCGTGAAAAACGAGGATATTTGATGTCGGACTAGAACGTTTAAGTTTTATATACATAAAATTACACAGGTAATACAGTGAAGATAAAATGGAGATTTAAAAAAATTCCTTCTCTCAGGTTTCTAATAAGGTTAAAAAAAAAATAGGTGAGAGAATATTATATATATATCTATATATATGCAATAAACTGTTAAAATACTAGCAACGCTATTTACCAAGGCCTACAATTTCTTCAAATAAAAAACTAAGGAAAAAAAATTCAGGGAATACTTTATACCTATTACCTTTTACACTTGTGTACTTTAGTCATAAACATTTTAACTGATGTATATTTAGGACCTAAGTGCACACTTTCAAAGATGTCTAACTACCCACGCCCTTTTTCCATGTTCAAATTTGGGTACCAATAAACAATTTTGACCTTAGTCCCACTTTTAAAGTGAATCAAATAGGTGTTGTGGCTTTTATAAAAATATCACTATAATTCTGTATTAACTGGACTCGATTGTTTTTGCAAGATTCCCAATGAACGTTCTTCTATCGGAAAACCACACTTATGTATGAAGCTTATGACTCATTCTAATTGAGTAGCAGCATTAATGGTTATAACTTTGCTTTCTAATGTTCTTACCACTCCACGGTGCATTTATGCTTGGAGCTAAAAGTCATTAACGGACTTAGCATTGGTGGCGTTTGTTAACATTCAGTGTTCGGGCTTAAGTAAAAAAGAAAAAAATACAGGCTTTGAAGTTTCTCTATTTATCACTCATTGATGGGTGGGTCAAAACAACATACTGTGAGCTTTCGTTGGTTTGGATCGGAGATCGACTTGCTCTCTGTTTTCACGTTCATTCAAATTTTAAAAGATTCAATTAGTTAATAAATTGTGTTTTTCCAATTTTGCCCTTTAAAAGTTGGAATTCTTGCAACAACAAAAAAAAAAAAAATGAAAATAAAACTAAAAATGTGTAACAGTTAATACAAACCTTAGTGATACTTTTATAAAAGTTAAAAACTATGGAAACGAGATTAAAATGCAGTCTTGGTGAAACCGGAAAACTACATACCCTTTGTTATGCAGCAGTAAATATCATAATCCCATAATTTATATATAATCATGTTTTTAAACGTGAAATCATATAATATTATAAAATATAAATATAATACGGTTATGTAAAAATTTTGTACGATAAAGAGATATAAGTTTAAATCATACTAGATACTTAACTTAATTTATCTGAATTTTTAATTATAAAATTATATGTTTTAATTTTTTATTTCATCTCAAATTTAGAAATAATACTTTTTTATTTTAAAAAGTAATAAAAATATAAAAATAAATTAAATATTAATTTAAAAATTTTGTAACAAAAAAAAATATAACTTATTTTATTAAAATATTTATAATTAATTTTATCTAATTATATGATACAATTTATTATCTAATAATATATAAATTAATTATAATATAATTTAATATAATTATATTTAATCTATATAATACAATACACCAATCATGTCACGAATATGATATCCTTCACCATTTTGATTACATGCAGGTATTGTAAATCATTATTAGTTAAAGTTTCAACCAGTTGTGTGAGTTTAATAAAATTTTGAAAAAATAATAAAATAATACACTTTAAAATTTATAATAATAAAAATAAAATTTTTTGTGTTTAAATTTTTATTTTTATAATTTAAAAATTAATTAATCTATCATTTTTTTAATACCATTATATTGAAACTGAACAATAGCAATTTATACCTGTTAAATATTAAATATTTAATATTATACGTTTAATATTATTATAATATTAAATTTATTATTATATATTTTAAAAATTATTATTTTTAATAAATATTTCAAAATATTTCTTATTTTACCCATAATTTTGCCATACTTTCTGGAACAAAGTCAACAAAAAGCCAGAAAGTAGGTTTTCCAAAGGCGAGCATTGCTCCCTCATGTTGTCCCTAATCAACTAATAAATAGGGCCACGGATTTTATACAGAAAGGAATAATAATTATTGCACGCAAATGGTATTTATATTATTTATTCATGTCACGATGGCACCGCTAGAAATTAATTCGGCTTAAATTTAAAATTTAGAAATATACATAAATAATATATTAAATAATTAAAGTTTTTTGTCTTCTGTAGTAAAATATTTTATAGGGCGACTCATGTATAATTATAATAAGAGATGTGGTACAAAAATGATAAAGAGACAAAA
Organism: Elaeagnus macrophylla; assembly: GCA_029378325.1. Lineage (NCBI taxonomy): Eukaryota > Viridiplantae > Streptophyta > Magnoliopsida > Rosales > Elaeagnaceae > Elaeagnus > Elaeagnus macrophylla. The sequence goes on along the minus strand of CM055641.1, from coordinate 29,924,264 downwards.
AAAAAAAAAAAAAAAAAAGCTACATAAGCTATTTTATTTTTATTAAAATTTAATTATATAACATAATTTTCTTTTTAACTTTTTTTAATATATATATATATATATATATATATATATATAAAGAAAATTAAAAATAAAATTAATTAAATAACTAAATTATTTAGCACCAAAAGATTTTATTAACTTCAAGTAATTTTATTTTGCAAAATATCTATTTTAATTTTTTTTTAAAGCAATCAATAAGTTTATTGAGGGATAAATTCGAGTTTTCATAAAAATAAAAATAAAATTCTCTATTTTACATTCAACTATTTATTAATCTATTAAAAAATAAAATAATGGTCATTCCTCCTCCCTCCACCGTTGCAGGTCACGTGTCATTGTCTAAATAGTGTGGTAAATAAAGAGCATGTGAGTGCAATGCAATTAATTGTAAATAGTTTTAAAAATTACATAAAATAATAATTATAAAATTTATACTAATAAAAAAAATGTCTTTGAAATGAATCTAATTTTTCGAAATTTGACATTAAATATGTTTAAAATTAAATTTTAATTCCCTTTGAAATGAATCTAATTTTTCGAAATTTGACATTAAATATGTTTAAAATTAAAATTAAATTTTAATTTGAATAATATATAATGCAAAATTTTGATATAATAAATATTTTTATAATAAAAATATATAAATTAGATATAAAAATATTATTTTTATAATTATAAATTTTAAAAAGTATTATAAATACTATTTTTTCAATATTTTTTTAATAAATAATTAATATACTCACATATATATTGGCAGTAGTTTAAACGAACACTACTTCAATATATGAAATGGGCTATTTTGTGGGGGAATTTAGTAGTATCACAATAGTTGGTCTAGTTGTGATTGAAAATGTGTAATTATTTAAAATAATATTATTTATCGTAAATTTATAATCATCATAAATAATGTAGCAAAATTTTACTAACCGAAAATTATTAAACTTAATTGTATCATTTAATAATTTTTTATTATATTATTTAAAAATATCACAAATTTACGATAAAAAGGTATTTTCAATTATTTATCATAAAATTACGTATAATTATAGAAAGAAATAATCTGAATTTTGTGTGGATCGTGTGAATCCTCCTGCATGACATACAACTTCCCATTAGAAAAAGAAGCATGAGAAAGATTATTTCAAGAGGTGGTTTCATTTTTTTTTTTTCTTTATTATTATTATTATAATTATTATTATTATTATTATTACTATATTAAATATAGATTAATTATGAGATCAAAAGATTAAAAATTACTCTTCTTTGAATTTTCTGTACATAACTATGGCCTAGTTTTATTTTTACACAACTTTATTATTTTTGAAACTAAAAAAAAAAAAAATTAAATCATATTTCAATTAAGTTCATTTTTTTTCTTTCATTAATTAACTTCTTTTTTTTTTTTTTACAAAACTCCCTTTTAAAGATTAATTACAATTATATTTCCCTTCTTTTGGACAAATCTTCGCCTGAATAGTACCATCTAATACTATTTCATATTATTCTCCATTAAAATAATGGTATTATTATTATTATTATAAATTTCAATAATATTATTTTAAATAAATTTTCTTTTCTTTTCTTTTTATTAACATTAAAATTTTATCATTAGAATTTATATGTCATAAAAAGAGAAATACTAATTACTAATAACATATAAATACGTAAATATGTCATAAAAAAATATTAAATATTAATAACATATAAATTTCTACATATATTTTCCTAGCAGCAGACGGAGGGAGCAACAAACCATCAATGACAGACATTGAATCGATCAAAAGTTTGAATATCATTAGACAAGAAAGAAATACAAAAAACTTAATGGATTGTTTTTTGGGGGGTAAGAAGACACAATGACAGTGGATGCGTAATTAGTTTGTTTTGGGTGGCCAACAAGTTTATGAAATTTTATAATTCAGTCTTCACAGAGTGGGTAGTTGTCAATTGTCAGATCTTTGTTCAATATATACGGACGAATCAATGAAGAGATAAAAGCAGCAAAAGCTGAATGGGAACGAAAATTTAATTGGACCAAAAGTACCCAACATGTATTCTTCCTTTGCTAGTAATAAAAGACAATGCAGCATTCCATGTACTAATTCTGTAATTTTGACTTTCTTACCCACCGCATGCAATTACCGGAGAAAATACACGTTATATTGCTTCTGTCTACAGACAAATAAACTTCTGCTTTCCAGAAGGAAAAATAAATAAATTCGTGCTTTCATATGATATTTTAGCTGAAAAATATTAAAAGACAAACTTGTTATATCTACAATTAAAATATTGAAAGTAAAGATTAATTTCAATTTATAAAATGAAAATAAGGTCATAAATTAATCAACTAGATGCTTTTAGTAAGAGCTAGTAAGCCTAATAAGAGCTTTAACAATGCTTTCTTCCTATCATATTAAAGTTTTAGTTATACATTTATCCTTGCCTCTTCATACGTCTTACCTAGATAAATAATTTTAAGAAAGGATAAAACATTTTTGAAAATAAATAAATTATTTTTTAATTTGTCAACATTCTTTCATTGTAAAATTAAAAGACTAAAAGTAGTTACTATTAATACTTCCTCCATATTCAAATCTCAGGCATCTCTTAATGTTATTTTAAAATATTAAAATAGTGCAATTTTTAACTTAAAAAATGCTCCAAATGTATTCTATAATTCTGCATTCAAATTGCGCAAGGAATATTATTATACTATATTTAGCGCAATATTGTTCGCACCTTATTTTTTAAAAGAAATTAGTTTTTGGAATATATTTTTCAGTTTGATATTAAATGTAATAAGTTTGAGATGAAAAAAAAAATAGTGCAATTTTTGCACTAAAATAATGAAAAAGTTGCTCTAAAAGAAAATTAAAAGAAATATTTTAAAAATATACATTGTGTGATATTTAGTGCAGTGAATTGAAGATGATAAAAAATATAGTATAATTTTTGCATTAAATTAGTACAAAAATTATACTAAAATAAAATTTTGAGTTAAAGATAATCTAATGCTACACTTACATATTCAAGTTTTTTTTTTTTTTTTTTTATAAAAAAAATTCATGTTATTGTTACCGAATATATGATTAAAATAAAATAATGAGAATGGTTAATCGGGCAAAAAGAAGGCAGGTCTAGATGGTCCAATAAAATATATATTTATTTTTATAAGACATAAATAATTTTTTTTAATATTATAAAAATATTTAAATATTTTTTATTAATTAATTAAAATAAAAATAATTAAATAAATAAGTTCTTTAACCAAGAGGAAACTATAACTTTAGTCTTTGTCGTTCAACCACTTCAATACTTTGTTCAATTTATTACATTATTCTTTAATATATATTTTATTTATTAATTTTAATTTTAAATTTAATTATATAATATAATTTCTATTAGATATAAAATTTTATTTTTGATTCTTTTAGAAAGAAAAAATATATATTTATTTTTCTTATAACATAAATAAATATATATATATATATATATATATATTTTATAAAAAAAACATATATTTCTTTTTATTAAAAAAAATTAAAAATAAAATTAATTAAATAATTTAATTATTTATGAATTAAATAATTAATTTTATTAGTTATTTTTTTATCAAATAATATATAATTATATTTTTAAATAAATAAATTATATTAATTTTATATTTTATTAACTTAAATATAACATCATTATTTAATACGAAAGCAAATTTGCTACACTTCACCCGTAGCCCATAGGCCATAACTAATCCTCTCTCTCAATACATTAATGTTTTTCAGCTTTTACTTCAGCTTAAAAGTCTACAAACCCACGTCTTCTCTCTCCCTCCCTCTTAAAGCTCTTTCAATGCCATTTTTATAGGCATTTGTGGGAGTTAAATTCCAAAACAACTAAACTTTCTCTCACATACCCACTTTGATGTTCCAATAACTTCGATGGAATTATTCACAGGAAGTTTATTATTTTGATTGATTGTTGATTTTCTTTCAACAAAATTAGACCTTTTTAAGAGTAGAAAAATGGCCAGTAAATGGAGAAAAGCGAAACTGGCTCTTGGCTTGAATTCTTGCTTCTATGTTCCTCAAACTTCAGAGGACTTTTCTGCTTCTGGTGACGTCGTGTCGCCTTCTTCTTTGATTTCTTCGACTAGTCGTGGCTCCGATTACCGACTCACGACTCCAACCCAGTCGTCCTCGGTACTCCGATTCTCCAAAAGTGGAACTAGGTCCTCAAAGGTTTGTTTGTTGGTTTTCTCATCAAAGCCATGTGCATGTTGATTGTTGAGTTGTGGGTTTTTTATGAATCTTTGTAGCATTTCATGCTATATTTTTATTTTTAGTTTGAGAAATCACATGAAGGATATCGCAAATATGGGATTTTAGCAGATGTCAAAGGCTCCCTTTTAGTTGAACAGTGATTTGATGATTCATTCACATGAAGGATATCGCAAATTTAATTGGTTTAATATTAATATTATTTTGTTATTAGTAACATTTTTGTATCTACTATAAAAAAAAAAAAAAAATAGCACTTATTTAATAATAATTTTGATTCTTAATTTTTGTTTTTTTTAAAGTAATTTTTAGGTATATTTAGTATCGATTTTTGATTTTTATATTTTTAAGGAATCACTACCAAAATATGGTGTGATTCATAAATTTTTAAAAATAATATTTTTTAATCAAATTTTTGATTTTAATTTTTTTTATTTTGACTAAATATTTTTTTGTAAAGAGTAATAAAATCTTATAATTTTTTTATGATTAAATATTGGAATAAAATGATTAAAAAATTTAAATTTATATAAAATAACCAAATATTTTTTTATTTTTAAATTTTTTTGAAAAAAAATTAAAAAATAAAAATTAATTAAATAATTTAGAGATAATTTTTGATTTTTTTTTTTTAAAAATCACTAAATATAAATTATTATCAAGCATATTTGTAATTATTTGTATAAAAAAATTAAAAATTATAAAATTAATTATTTAATCATATATCATATAAATCAAAATCGTTATCAAATCTTATTATCTGATTTTTTTTTTTCTATTCCTTTTCGTGTTCAGTGGTATCTGTTCAAGTGGGGAAGACTAGGATGGTGGTAATTACTAATACTGATACTTTTCAAATTTCCCAACTTGGGTATTGGTTATAATGTTACTTTCTGCCAAAGTTTTTAATGGAAGGGATAAAGTGGACCTGTTCTTTGGGACCATTGTCGTTTGGCTTATTTAGAAAAGGAATACAGCTCCTCTGTAACTTTCCTTTTCATCGTCCCTTCAAAGGGAAAGTGCTTTGTCTGGTCAGCATATTTGCACTTAGAAAAGACAAACACGACACTGAATGATTTTTCTTACCATTATCAATAAACTAAAAATATTTTTGATGTTATATAATGTAAAAAATATCTGATTTTGTGACAGAAGACACAAACAAATACGACAAAAACATGCCCAATCCCACACCCGTACTGTACTATATCACCTCTCATCTCTCTCTTTCTTATGTCATCCCTTTTATGGTAGTTTTGGTAAAGCACGTGGGCCGTTGATTTTGAGCTTTCCTTCATTACGCTTCAAAAAAGAAAGAGAGAATATGGAGGATGAAATAAGATTGTGGAAGTCTGGGATTTTCATGATTCCCCCCATCTTTTGATGAGCTTTGATTTTCATTTTCCAATTTTTCTCATTTCTCTTTTTATAGCCTCGAAAGCTTCATGAGTTGTTGGAGAGTTGATTATTCTTACTTTTAAAAAGTTGCTCGTTGATTGTTATTAATTTTTTTTATTCTGCCCTCCATCATGGTTTGACCAGCTAGCAAGTCACAGGCTCACAGCTAATATGTCGTCGAGGACACATTTAAAGCCTATTTGTGAAAATTAGTGTCCAGTGATCACTAAAATTCTTGAAGTTTGCAATTAGTAGATATGATGTATTCGAGTTCCATCTTTTTATGCGATAGTCTTTGAGTAGTGGGGCTGTGTGGGTTCTGTAGTGTCAGCACAAGATGCTTTGTGTTGCATTCAAGAAACCTAAATATTATTTTATGCTGGAGATACCATCACACTGCCTTTTCCAAAGGAGTTAAATTGGATAGTAGCCCTTAAGAAAGTACCGTAGTGTGCTTGCACGTATCCCACATTACTTAGAAAATTAAGTGGTGTTGTGCTTATAAAGGGTGAACACCTTTTAGATGGTATGACGCATTTTGAGATTACTCCAAAAGCAAAGCCGTGAGAACTCATTGAATTAGTAAGTCATGGCCGTGGGTTCGTTGAATTCACCGTTATGACCCAAAGTGGATAATCTCGTACCAATTGATATTAGAACCATGACCTAACTAAGTTATGTGGACTTGCATTTTTACGGGGACTTAGACTCCTTAAGTGGGGCGTATGATGTAGCATGCTTACACATGTCCTACATTACTTACGAAGATAAGTGGTGATATGCTTGAGCACACTCTAAATGGTATGACGCGTTTTGAGATTATTCCAAAAGTAAAGTTGTGAGGGTTCTCTAAACTGGAGAGTCATGACCGTAGGCCCGTTGAAATTACAATTATGGTCCAAAGCGGACAATATTGTGCCACATGGAGTGAGTCCCTCCTTGCTGTATGTAGAGAGATTGACCCTCCTATATAAGAAAGACTTCCAAGGTACTATTTAAACTTTTGTGAACTCCATATTAAAAGATGATCCAAATAGCAGAAACTTTGAACCAGAGCTTGGAGATCTTATGAAAAAAATTTAGATGCTGAATATTAAGAAACTTAAATCCCAAAACGTAATCTAGATAGTGTTTCTAGCTTTCTGATGCTTTATTGATTATGGTGCTAAATGTTAGCTTTTTTGATTTGTGGAAGTTCAGGTTCTCAACTATTGATAATATTGTGTTTTAAATTTGAACGGTTAATTTCCTGGAGTTTGATCACGCATGTTAGATTAACCGAGTCCCTTTTGATTATTTGAGGTGTATTACTGTACAATTTATTTAAGATACATAAGAACATTAATATGTAGCTCCAGTTCATTGCTATTTCTTGGTGAACTTTAGCACCAAAGTAAAAATTATTTGATTACTTTCTGTTGTAAGAGGTAGTTATTAGATGTCTTTACTCTTAACAGAAATATTAATCCAAGATATTTGCAGATGTTCTTGAGCTAATGTATTTAAAAACTTTATTTTTCTGAATCTTTATCACCACTGATGTGGTTTCTTTTATGAGCTAATCCAGAGAGAGATTCCTCCTTCAATGAATTTGAATTATGTTAGTTTGACATTCGAACTTTTCTTAATTCTTAACTCTCCATGATATTTCTTGTTATAGCTGTAGTAGAATTTCAGTTTGTCTTTTACCTCTAGTATAGTATTTCAACTGAGATTTCGAAAACTCTGAATAAGCTAATCGAAAAGAATAGTCTATCATAGTACTCCATGTTGATTGCTAGAATACTGAAATTTGGAATTTGTAAGATGTGAGCTAAGTTTGGAGATTTCTATTTGATATGACAATTTATTGTATTTCTGAATGTATTAACAGTTTGGAATTTTAATCTCACCATTTTGATGTTCTAAACTGCAGAGGATCTGTGCAATATGCCTTACAAGCATGATACCTGGGCAGGGCCATGCTATTTTCACTGCAGAATGCTCCCACTCATTCCACTTCCACTGCATTACCTCTAATGTAACACATGGGAACCAAGTTTGCCTTGTTTGCCGCGCAAAATGGAAAGAGATACCCTTTCAGAATCCTGCTTCTAAATCCAATCTTTCCCTTGGTGCATCAAGAAGGAACTCAGTTGACTTGCCACAGAATGATCAGTGGAATACTGTTTTACGGCAACTTTCTTCCCCCCGGCTTGATGTTCGTCGGCAGATTGCTTCTCTTTTTAATATCCCTGAACCAGCTACCTTTGACGATGATGAAGTATTAGATCCGCAACCTGACATTAGTGAGAAAGGAACAACCAACGAAGGTTATACTGACAGCAGTTGCGTAGGCACATTAGATGTCAACACATATCTGGAACTTCCAGCTGTTCCAAGATCAGCTTCCCATAATAACTTCAATGTATTAGTTCATCTCAAGGCTCCTCTTTTAAGCCAAAGAGAGACTGAATCACCAGCTATATCTCAGAACTCTCGTGCACCGGTTGATCTTGTCACAGTGCTCGATGTTAGTGGCAGCATGGCAGGTACCAAGCTTGCATTACTGAAACGAGCTATGGGATTTGTGGTACAGAACCTGGGTCCATCTGATCGACTTTCTGTCATTGTCTTCTCCTCCACTGCCCGTCGTCTCTTTCCTCTTCGCCGGATGACTGACACTGGAAGGCAGCAGGCTTTGCAGTCTGTTAATTCTCTCCTTTCAAATGGTGGAACAAACATTGCTGAAGGCCTAAGAAAAGGTACCAAGGCATTACTGGACCGCAAGTGGAAAAATCCAGTTGGTAGTATCATACTTCTTTCTGATGGGCAAGATACTTATACTGTCAATAGTCCTGGCGGGATCCGTTCCCGATCAGATTACCAGTCCCTTCTCCCAGTCTCAATGCAACGGGATAGTAGTCCTGGTGTGCAGATTCCGGTGCATGCATTTGGATTCGGCATGGACCATGATGCATCCTCGATGCACTCAATATCTGAAAATTCTGGGGGAACATTTTCCTTCATAGAAGCTGAAAATGTAATTCAGGATGCATTTGCACAGTGCATAGGAGGGCTTCTAAGTGTAGTAGCGCAACAGCTGCTGGTTGAAGTTGAGTGTGTTCACCATCGTTTGCAATTGAGCTCAATAAAAGCGGGAAGCTACCCAACAAATATGTTGGAAAATGCAAGAAAGGGCTTTATCAGTGTTGGAGACTTGTATGCTGAAGAAGAAAGGGATTTTCTGGTGACAGTCAACATTCCTGTTGATGAGTCTTGTACTGAGATGTCACTTTTTAGAGTTAGATGTGTTTATAAAGATCCTATCACCAAAGAAATGGTGACCGTGGAAGAAGTCGGTGAAGTAAAGGTACAAAGGCCAGAAATAGCCGCACAACTAGTTGTATCAATGGAAGTAGATAGGCAGCGGAATAGGCTGTCTGCAGCAGAGGCAATGGCTGAAGCTAGAGCTGCAGCTGAAAATGGTGATTTAGCTGGTGCAGTCTCAAAACTTGATAAGTGCCGAAAATCTTTGCAGGAAAGTGCCTCTGCACAAGCTGGGGATCGGTCGTGTGCTGCTCTCTGTGCTGAGCTAAAGGAGATGCAAGAAAGGATGGCAAACCGTCGGGTCTACGAGGAGTCTGGTAGGGCTTATGTTTTATCAGGGTTAAGCTCACACACTTGGCAGAGGGCTACTGCACGAGGGGATTCCACAAATAGTACAAGCCTTGTTCAATCTTACCAAACTCCATCAATGGTAGACATGGTGACCAGGTCACAGACCATGCTATTAGGCAGTCGACCACCCCGTCAAAGTCGAAGTCTCCAGCCTATTCAGTCGTTTCCGGCCCGAACACAACGCCGGTGATCATTGAAGTGTCTAGACGATTGTCTTCAATTATGTTCTTACATTCAACAGCATTGGACTTTTTTACATTCAACAACATTGGACTTTTTTGGTCTTCATTTTTTTTTTTCTTTGTTGTGCTGCTGAACTGTGGGGGGATAGCATGAGATAGAGGAATTTCCTCTTTTTCACATGGGTGGTGGGTATAACAATTAATAAGATATGGAGTTGTGTGATAATGGGGATTGCAAAAAATGGAAGAAAGTGGAAATTGAAAGTCTGATTTTGGAAGATGTACATAAAAGGGACCTTTTTTGTCTTCATTTTTGTTTCCTTTACCTTCTTGTTTGAGACGGGGTATAGCAATTGTAATTGTGGGATACTTGAAGTGCATCTTCACTTTATTTAATAGAGTAAAGTGTCATAGAGGTCCCTCATATTAGAACATTTGTATTATTTGGTCCCTTAGATTATAAGTAATGTCATTTAGTCCCTTAATTTTATAAAAAGAAGCCAATTAAGGACAAAATACATAATTTTAATGATTTTTTTAATTAAAATATTATTTTTTAAGAGACTAATTAATGACAAATTATATTATTTTAATGTTTTTAATATCGAAATATTAATTTAAAAAATAATATTTTAAATAAAAAAATTATTAAAATCGTGTCTTTTATCCTTAATTGACCTATTTTTTTAAAACTAAGAGATTAAATAATATCACTTATAATTTAAGGACCAAATGACATAATTTAAGGGACTTTTATAACCCCTCCCTATTTAATATGATATGATATGTCTAATTTTGATTTTCAATATTACTTTTTCGGATACATTGTAAAATTTATTTCATATCATTTTGACTTTCATATTTTTAATCGATCATTATTAAAATATAATTAATTCATAATTTAAAAAAAAAAATTAATATGATTTCTAATTTTTGAATTTTTTTTACTTTTATCAAATATATTTTTCTTGTTAATCAAGTCTTTTAACCTTTGTATTTATAAATACCAGAAAAATTGATTAAATATTAGGAATAATAACCAAAAATTTTCTTAAATTTTAAAGTTTTTTTTTTAAAAAAAATTAATATAGAAAGTATTAATAAGCAATTTGTAGATAAATTTTTTTTTTTTTTGTAAAAATTGTTATCAAATACATTAGTAATTATTTTTACAAAAGATTTAAAAATAATAAATTAAATTATTTAATCAAAAATCATAAATAATAAATCATAATCACTTCAAAAATTTATCAAAGAAAATTCATAGCTAATTAGAGCCCTTAGCAGCTATGAGGATAAAAGATACCAACATCCGGCAAACACAATATGAGAATATAATTACCCATTTATCTCTTGAACATACCAATTCATTCCCATTATATATTTTACTCTTAAAATTTCTGTAATCTTTGTTCGGATGATAGATTTGTATGAGAAAAAATAGTAAAGAAAATATGAGGGATAAAAAAGAATAAGAAAAGAATCAAATAATGTAATGTATTATTTATATATTACTTAAACTCTCATGCCTCACATACTCCTCATCATTTTTTTTTCCATGCAAATCTGATATATAAACTAGTACAAACACTTGTCTTCTTAAAATCTTAATACATCAATTTTTTCCTAAGACCTCACTCATATCCATCATCCCACTACCTATCACTAACATACCCTAAAGTTTTGATTTCAGAAAACATCTAAAACTAAAAATGGAAGATATATACATCAAGATAAAAATAAGAAAAATCATGAAGAACATGTATGAAGAAAATGTAGTGAAAAATCATGAAAAACATGTCAATCATGATATTTTTTCTGCAAATCGTGACGAGTATGGTAAATTAAAACTTCCCATGAAAGGTTTAGTAGGCGTTATACATTAAAGGAAACTTCCCAGTATTTTTAGAACGTTTTGTATGCTTACAATATGTTAGATGGTGGGTGTTCGAAGGATATGAAAATTTACCAATTTTAAATATAATTTATTTGAGATTAACATTAAACTAGAGTTTAACTAACTAGAGATTAATTTTAAACCATATCTAACTAATAAGTGTTGTGAATATTTGGATAGAGCTTCCACTTTATAATAAAATATATAAGTTGAATATAAATATATTATTTTTTGAGGGTTAAAGGGGACATAAATGTTTTCTAAAATAATTTCATTGTTCTATTTCGGGACCTATTATACTATGACCATCCATTTAGTATCCTTTAATTAGTGATTGATTTAAATAACATATTTTGATCTCATTAGAGCTCCGTTGAGAAAATATTTCCTTTTAATTGGCAACTCTATCGGTGAATTTACTGAAGCTCTAATGACCTCGTTGGTGACCTTATTAGAACTCTGATAATCTTGTCGGATGAAGATGTAACATATTATATTCAATTATAGATGGGGATGTAATATGTTACATTTATAGGCAGAGTTCGATGTAATATATTATATTCTTACTGAAACTCCGGCAATTTTACTAGAGATAAATGTAACATGTTATATATAAAGATAGAGTTTATATAACATGTTGTATACAAAATGGAGATAAATATGACATGTTACATAAAACAACAATTACTTATTTTTTTACCTTCACATTTTCAAGGCCTTCAATCAAAATGATCATGGTTACATTCTACCATGAAATATGAAAGGTTTGAAGAATAATGAGTTTAACAATATGTGAAGTATAATTTTTCACTTATATAACCATCTACTTGCCCCAAAGGTGGTAAATCTCATTACCATCTCATCAAAATAACCATTAAAAAAATGTAACTACGTTACTATAGAACAAATAATCTGGTTGAACTAAATTTACCTTAAATGATAGTGTCCAAGGTCATGTTTGACTCCCCACTTGAATTCGCCAACATATCTGCTTCCATCCTCACAAGTATGGACCCCACAACTATACACCATATGCAAGAACACCCATAGTACTAGAAACCCACTACTGCCTTTATACCATCAACCTGAAAATCATCTTCGTGAAAGCCCCCATTTCCACTGCGAGCCCCAATGTAAAAATACCTAGACCATTTTTCTGACGACAACCTACACCCATTCAGTTGACTCTAAAAGCCCTAGAGAAACCATTCGCGACATTTTCATATAAGCATTTTACAATTTTATGCGAGAGTTCGTGCTTGAGCCTTGTTCCTATCTACTATCAAAACTAGAAAACCTACAATGACATCGTCAACATTCATCAGAATTAGAACAAAAGTCATCAAATAACTTGAGAGTAAAAATGTAAGCTTCATACACGTAAATGATGACTTTGAACAATTTCAATAAAAGTATTCAAAAACTTAAAAAAAAAAAAAAAAAGAAGAAGAAGCTACCAAACAGTAATTAACACCCCTTTGGTCAGGATGGGATATTTTCTTTAGTATTATAGAGCTCTCTCGTTTCACCCTTCTCGTTAGGGTTTCGAATTCAATTTTCTGTACTGTGTTTTCTTCAATCATTGTTTCAATTACTTGGTTCCATCATTCCTGTTAGCTCAATTTACATGTTACATCTTCAACTACTCCCTCCGTCTCGTCATCTTTCATCAAAGCTTACTGTACCAGTTTTTTCGATCATCACCATTACTCGCAGCCTTACTTCATTTGGTAATCAGGTACCGTTCAGTAGGAGAAGCAGTTCTAAGAAACGTTTCTACTCTCCGTCAAGTTTCGTGCTTCATTACCATCTTTCTTATTAACTTCACAAAGTACTTTTTGCACAGTGCAATCATGCCCTCGCCTCTCCTCATGCCAATCACCATTCCTCAATCTCTTTGAAAATGAAACGTTCTTTTGTTCCCAAGAACGACATCATGAATTCCAATATTGCTACCAAAAAGCCCCCTCAACTTCGAACTATAAATACCCCAAACTACGTTCTTTATCCACAGCTATTCAGAAAGACAAAAAAGAAAACCATCCTCGTGCTCAATTCCTTTTTCATCACCCCTACTTGGCAGCTAATTCCAAATGTATAACTGATAAAAACATAGGAGAATTGGTTGAAAAAACTCGGCAATTAACATGCGACATTCCCTTCCTCGAGTTGGATGAAAACATAGATGAAGCTCAAATGGCAGCCTCTGTTATGCTAATAGGCAAACTTTTGTGTCGCACACCAATCAAAAAACATTAAGTAGTTTTTGCAGTCAACAAAGCTTGGGACACAAAGGGTGATGTACTAGTCACCACCAAGGACTACCGGCAAAATATTTTCTCATTCACTTTTGAATCAGCTGAAGAACGGACTCAGTATGAGACCGTCGAATTTGGCACGTCAACGGAGCACTACTTGTCTTAAGAGAATGGAATCATAACCTCACAATACAAGAGCTAGAATTTGATACTGCAACTTTTTGAATACAAGCCCATGGACTCCACTTTGCAGGTATGCGTTTATCTAACGCACAAAAGTTTGCTAATCTTGCAGGTAAATTTTTCCAACATGACTACTCGGGAGATGAGTCATTCATGATTTGAAACTACTTGCGATTCAAAGTTGAAATTGACCTCATCAAACCAATCATAACTGGATGTCTTATTCCAAGACGCACACTCGATAACCACAGTCTTAAATCCAATATTTGGGTTGAATTCAAATATGAAAGACTTCCTGATTTCTGCTCCAAATGTAGTTTATTAGATCATGCTACTTACAACTGCAATCTCCGTTCAGACATGAAATACAAAGTAAATGACTCCACACTCATTCCTTTGTATGGAGAATGGTTGCGCACAAACTATGAGCTGCTATCGCCAATGTCACTCTTTTGGTCCTCGACTAACACAGCAACACCAAAGTCTAAGCTCAAACCAACAGATTCTGTTGAAGCTGACAACTCCAATCTTTTGCTTTCCAAAACAGCTAGTATCATCTCCATTCACAGGGCAACAACCAATGATAACTCTGCAGACCCAATCTCTAAATTAGTGGACATGAGAGAAAAATTTCCAACAAAAGCTGAACGAATCCATGCAGAGGTGCAGGACCTCATCCAATGATACATGTGCTTGATCTTATTAATTTTGCTGCTTACTTCAATGACTGGTATTTTCGTTAGAGTTATGACATTATTGACATGAATCTATGCTTCAAGATGATAGCTCAATCCATTGGCCTGGACATTGAGTTTGATATGGACAAAAGATGGTTTAATTTTCAAACAACACAAATCTTTCACTTTGCTCGAGTGGTTCATCATGAGACTTATTTCACTACCTCGGATTTTTCATCTCACATTCTTTGTGAATTGTTCCAGTTCCACAAGAAGTTCCACAAGCATTTGCAGACATCAACACCCTATACACAATCACCTTGCCACAACCTCCCACTCCCAACTGAAATTTGGTCTCCTTCCACAACTCTAAAGGAACCTCATTCTGTAAATAGCTCCAATATTCAACCCCCTCTTATCTCCAAAGGCAAGAAATCTGCCATGAACAAGGCTACTGGCAAAGCTCTTGGTAAAGTGCTCAGTAAGCAAGGCACAAAGTCTGCTCAGAAAAGACTCCAAAAAGCTTTTTGCTGGTAATGCTTATCACCACAAAACCACTACTAATTCCACTTCTCTGGTATGTTTAAATATCAGTTTTCTTCTGAATTTTCTCTACATAACAACATTGCTGAAGGCAGGGAGGCAGCCTCTAATTTGCCCCCACCTGGAAAATGAAGGTTCTAAGTTGGAATGGCCGGGGCTTAGGGAGACCTCGAGCCAAAAGAGCTCTGCGCTATCTCATACGCAGAAACAGGCCTAATGTGGTATGGCTAATGGAGTCCAAACTCAGTGCAGACAACTCCATTTTTTTGCAACACTATCTTGGTTTTAATCACAGTCATGTTCTACCAGTTGAAAGAAACAGTGGTGGTTTTATTTTGTTATGGAATGACAGTTATCCCATATAGATAACTAAAGTGGGCAATAGTTATGTTTGTTTTGATATAAACCATCCGGTTAATCCTAATAATAAAATATGCTTTTGTTGTGTGTACATTCTACCTTATCATGCTCTCAAACAGCAAACGTGGCACAGTTTAACTACTTTTCTAAATAATTTAAATATACCGTGGGCTCTAATTGGAGATTTAAACAACATCACAAAGCAATCGGAGAAGTTGGGCGGTATGATTTGTCAACCACAACAAAACAATCCACTCCAACAATTCATTATGTCCACAAATGCAATTGACATAGGTAGCTTTGGAACCCGATTTACTTGGTGCAATAATAGACACTCTTCAGACAGAATACAACAAAGACTTGATAGAGTACTTACATCTCCGGAATGGTTTCTATAATTCCCAAATGCACATATTTTCAATCTACCCAAGTTCACATCAGATCACAAACCAATTATACTGCATGCTTTTGGCACTCGAGAACCTTATAGAATCAGACCTTTTCATTTCATGGCCATGTGGTATAGAGACTCATATTGCAAAATGGTAATTCAGGATACTTGGGACTCTTTTCAAGCACCAACGGATCTCTCTACCAAATTGCAATCACTTTCTTCAAAATTAACCACTTGGAATAAATATCACTTTGGTTTTGTGCAACAACAGATAAGTGCTCTGGAACAGAAGCTCAAATTCCTACAATCATGCCCTCTGGATGAAAATCAGGTACAGTTAGAGAAACAGACCCAAAAACAATTGAATGAGCAATTAGAAAGACAAGGCTCCTTGTGGAAACAAAAGTCCAGAGAACTTTGGCTCAACAAGGGAGACAAAAATACCAAATTTTTTCATACCTCCACTATCATTCGCAGGAAAACAAATTATATTCCTCTTTTAAAGTTAGACAGTGGAGAACTCACTTGGAATAGAGACAAAATTGAGTTAGCTTTTTCCAGATACTTCAGAATGCTTTTTTCAACAATCTCCACAATCCTTGGAGATGATATTAATACTTTATTTCCCACTATAATCAATACACAACAAAATAATCATATTGCCAGCATACCTTCACCTAAAGAAATAAAGGAAGCTCTATGGGACATGCATGCTCTAAAAGCCCCAAGACCTGATGACTTTTCTGTCATATTTTATAAACAAAGCTAGGATATTATTGGTGCTGATGTCATCAAAGAAATTTAGAATTTTTTTATTACTGTGGTACTCAATCCCAACTGGAATTACACCTATATTACTCTCATTTCAAAAGTTCAGAATCCCATCCAAGTCACTGACTATCGTCCCATCAGCTTGTGTAATGTCAATTACAAAATCATTGCCAGAATTTTAGTTAAAAGATTGCTTGCAGAACACATCTCGCCTTACCAAGCAGCTTTCATTCTTGGTAGATGGATTGCTGAAAATACTTTACTGGCATATGAGTTGGCAAACAAAATTAATAGGAAAACAAGGGGAAAAGAAGGATTGATGGGCTTAAAACTGGATATGAAAAAAGCTTATGATCTCGTAGAATGAAACTTCTTGCTTCATATCATGAATCTAATACCTCAAAAGTTTGTAATCTCATTCATCAGTGCATCTCAACAGTGTCTTTCTCAATCCTGATAAATGGAGCTCCACATGACAACATTAAACCTCAGCGCGGCCTCCGTCAGGGTGACCCTCTTTCCCCTTATCTTTTCATTATGGTCACAGAATGTCTGTCTAGGATGTTACTCAAAGCGGAATATCAAAATCTCTTACATGGCCTCAAAGTGTCACTAGCCGCCCCTTCTATTTCACATTTATTTTATGCAGATGATATACTAATTTTTTTGAAAGGTAATGTTGAAGAAGCACATCAAACAAAGATGATATTGGATACTTATTGCTCTTGGTCTGGACAACAAATAAATTATCAAAAATCTGCAATCTTCTTTTCAAAAAAATAGGAGTTCCTCAAAAAAACTTGATCTGCCAAACTTGATCTGTGACAAATATGGTTGGCACCATTAAATATTTGGGGCACTCTCTCCCCATCGGCAGGGAAAAAACTATAGAATTCAAAAATATCATAGAAAAGCAACACAGCAAATTGGACAGTTGGAAAGCTAAACTACTTTCACAGGCGGGGAAAATAACTTTGATTACTTTAACTGTGCAGAACTTACCAATTTACTCTATGAGCATTTTCAAAATTCCAAGTAATGTCTGCCTGTCTGCCGATTCCATAATTAGAAGATTTTGGTAGGCCAACAATACTCATTCCACAAGTTATTATTCACCTCTGCCTTGGGATACATTGTGTCTACCTAAAAATTTTAGAGGGCTTGGATTTCGAAAAATGGAGCATTTTAATAAGGCGATGCTTTCCAAAGTCGCATGGAAAATGACTACCCAACCTGACAAATTATGGGTAACAATTTTTAAAGCCAAATACTTACAACGTAACAATTTTCTGGCTGTACAACAACGTACAGGTGATTCTCATATTTGGAAGGGTATTCTTTGGGCACGAGAACTTATAAAGGCAGGTAGTTACTGGCAATTGGGCAATGGCTATAGTTTCAACTTCAAACAAGAAGCATGGATTCCGAGATTACCCAAACAAAAGCTTCCAGCTCAGGCTACTCAAAATTTACAACACTTAAGTCACATAACTAAACTCCGTAGCTGGCAAAATTTTTGTATCTGGGATCACAGCAAAATACAAAGTCTTTGTGGACCCAACATTGTTCCTTTCATTGCAAATATTAGTCCTCCTTCTAACAGTCCTAATGAATTCAAATGGTATGGCTCTGGTAAAGGAATTTACTCAGTCAAAAATGCTTATTGGACTCAAATCTCACCCAGACTATTCCCTCTTTCACATTCATAATTATGGAGGAAAATTTGGAAAGTAAAACTTCATGAAAGACGCAAACGTCTGCTATGAAAAATTGTGAACAACTGTCTTAGCACAAAAAAGAACATTGGCATTTTTAAACATTTGGATGATCCATTATGCCCACTCTGTCAAAGAGAAATAGAAGACTCTACTCATCTTTTTATTAGATGTGATATTCTTCGGTCTTGGTGGTTAACCTGACAATGGAATATCAATTGGGTTTTCCTAGAGAAACTTGACATTTTCTCTTACATAAACTTCATTCTAACTCCTCCAAAAAAATGGCTACCCACGGACCTCAATGCTGCGAAATTCAATCTAGTTTCAACAATTATGATGGAGCAAATATGGTGGTTAAGAAATGAAGTTTTACATAAAGCAAAAGTTTTAAATCCACAACAACTTATTTCCAGACTCCATAACAGAATTGAAGAATTCAAATCTCTACTAGCTAAACCATGGACCAGGGAAACTACAGATGGAATACCATTGTCACTCCTTCTAAATGGCAACCTCCACCTTTAAATGCCATCAAAGTAAACTTTGTTGCCGCTTGGCAAAATGGGAAAGCTGGTCTGGGGTTCATCGTTACAGACAGCTATGGTCGCACAATTCATGCTTGGGTCGACTATCGACATACTATTAATAGTGAAGAAGCCGAAGCCTTATCCTTTGCTGCAGCTTTCTTTTACTTGCTAAAATTCTCCCATAAATCAAGCTATCTTGAAGGAGATAATCAAACAGTCATCCAAGCTCTTCTTAAAGAAAATTGGAATCACATCCATCCATCCACCAGGCAGATTCTAATGGATATGAACAAGCAGCTTCCTTGATTTAATATGATCTCAATCAGATGGATACCTCGAGATCTCAATTCCAGAGCACATAATTTGATCCAATGAGCTTACAACAATAACAAAGTAGGCGACATCGCTCTCTCTCTCCTACCTTCTGATTTAGCAGGACACTCTTAATCTCCAAAAAGTTCTCATCCATGGACATTTGTCCTGCGACAACATGTCTATTTACTGTAGCAAAAAAAAAAAAAAAAAAACCCCCTTTGGTCACCATCACCTTATTAAAATCCTTTACTAAGCTAGGCCTATAGTGATGCAATTTTCATCTTGAGCCCACATTTGCAGACACAATAGTTTCAAGGGCCAATTAACATAGATGGCGAATTTTACTTTTAGAGGTCCCAGAATACGAATGTTATGATGTCTTTGAAGCTAAGAAAAAGATAGTGAAAAAAAAAATTTAATTAAGTTATTTATATTATTTAATTTTTTTATATTATAAAAGGTCTTAATTAATTATATAATTTTAATATTTTTGATATTAAAATATTAATTTAAAATTATTATTTTAATTAAAGAATTACTAAAGATTAAATGATAACACTTATAATCTAAGAGATCAAATAACATAAATAACATAATGTAAAATTTTATATGATCCTACTAATATATATATATATATATATATATATATATATATATATATATATTATTACATGGTGGTGGTATTGTACAACTTTTAAACAATAATAATTTACTAATTCTAATTTTATTTAGCAATTACATAAATATATATAATTATATTTAACAAAAAGAAATTACCACATCATGAAAAAAATGTAATATTTTAAGTATATGAATATAATAAAAGTAATAAAAACTTTTTTTATTGATGAAACAATACTTGTGTAACCTGACTTCAAACAAAAAGGATAAATTTTACGAACAAAACACCAAGTTAAACCATAAATTAAGGAGAATATTTTTTTTATCAATTAATAACCCATTTTTTGGGGCTTTTTCCTTGAAGGGTCTATTTAAGTGGCAAAACATCACTTAAGGACCCTGTTTGTGAAATTTATCAAGAAGGGGCTATTATTAACCTAATGACTCCTAACAGTCAGTATAATAGGCGTGTAAATAAAAAAAGAAAAGAGAAAAGCCCAAGAAAAGGAAGAAAGGACAACACCCGCAGAAAAGAAAAGGAAAACATTCACCTTCGGCATTGTTTCTTCTTCAGCGGTAAGAACCCCCAGCCCCTTCATCGTGTGTTGTTTCTTCTTCTTCTTTAGTTCTAATTTGACAATCCTAAGAACCCCAAACCAACAGCTCATAGCACCCTAAGGCACAAGCTTTATCGAGTCCATTGCGGAGTGTTGTCCACCAGCCACTAAGGTACTGCTGATATTGTTACTCTCTTTGTCTTGGTCATCTCACTAACCCAACTACCACAGGTTTGAACTAGATATTAATTTGAGAAAGAATGCTATAGTTATTAATCTGAATTATTAAAAAAATAGAACTGTATAGAATGAATGACTGCTATAGTTGGAGATGGGTTTGGTTTTGCAATGCTTTTGGTAGATTTTTAGTTCCTTAAACTTTGCTTTTTCTGTTTTAAGAAAGATCCAATAAGTGTAGATATAGTGTACAATTATTCGACCATATATTGACCATATATCGACCTTAACATGCATATAAGCACATGGAATAGTTTAACATACATATAAGCACATGCAATAACAATATTTGTATGAATCCAAGTGTAGTTGTAGTGTACAATTATTTGTTTCTTAAATTCATATCAACCTCATATCGACCTCATATTGACCTTCTATGTTTAACATGCATATAAGCACATGGAATAGTTTAACATGCATATAAGCCCATGGAATAAACCACATTTGTATGATCCACTTAAGTGTAGTTGTAGTGTACAATTATTTGTTTCTTAAATTCATATCGACCTTATATTGACCATATATGTTTAACATGCATATAAGCATATGGAATAGTATAACATGCATATAAGCCCATGGAATAAACCACATTTGTATGAATCCACTTAAGTGTAGTTGTAGTGTACAATTATTTGTTTTTTAAATTCAAATCGACCTCATATCGACCTTGTATGTTTAACATGCATATAAGTACATGGAATAACAATATTTGTATGAATTCACTTAAGTATAGTTGTAGTGTACAATTATTTGTTTGTTAAATTCAAATCGACCGCATATGCTTACCATGCATATAAGCACATAGAGTAAGCTACCTACTATTACCCATCTTAAATCTACATGTAGTGTATAAATTATTGCTTATTGACCTTTTATTGATCTCATATCGCCTTGTCTTTTTAACATGCATATAAGCATCTATATTTTTAGTTAACATGCATATAAGAACATGGAATAACAATTTTACTATTATCCACTTAAGTGTAGATGTAGTGTACTCATATTGACCTCTATTGGATTCATATCGACCTCATTACGAAATTGTTTCACATAGTTATAAGCACATGGAGTAACCTACTTACTATTAAATGCTTCAGTGTAGATGTTGTGTACAATATCGACCATATATCGACTATATATCGACCTTGTATGTTTAACATGCATGAAATAATTTAACATACTGCTAAGCACATGAACTAACAATATTACATGATCTACTTAAGTGTAGTTGTAGTGTAGAATGTTATCAGATCGACCACATATCCACCACACTATTGTAACCCACCTACTATTACCCATCTTAAGTAAAGATGTAGTATATAATTTATTGCTTATCGACCTCATATTCTTTTACATTATTGTAACCTACCTGCTATTACCCACCTCAACTCTTGATCATTCTGTTTATGATTATTGCTTATCGACCTCATATCGATCTTGTCTGTTTAATATGCTTATAGACACATGCAATAATTTAACATGCATATAAGTACATGTACAAACAATATGACTATGATCAACTTAAGTGTAGATGTAGTGTACAATTATTTGCATATCGACCTCATATCGACCTTGTCTCTTTAATATGCATATAAGCACATGGAATAACAAAATGTCTATTATCCACTTAATTGTAAATGTAGTTTACAAATATTTGCACATCGGCTTCATATCGATACCTCATATCGACCTAGGCTAATTGTGGTTCATATAAGCACATGCACATGCATATAAGCACATGAAGAAAATTAGTAATTACTATTTTCTAGTTAAATGTAGATTTAGTGTACATTTGACCTCATATCAAAAACCTCATATTGACCTTATTTC
Organism: Elaeagnus macrophylla; assembly: GCA_029378325.1. Taxonomy (NCBI): domain Eukaryota; kingdom Viridiplantae; phylum Streptophyta; class Magnoliopsida; order Rosales; family Elaeagnaceae; genus Elaeagnus; species Elaeagnus macrophylla. The sequence continues at coordinate 29,901,817 of CM055641.1, read as the reverse complement.
GACCTTATTCAATTGTTATATTTACTTCATTTGTTTAAACTGTCGTTAATTCATTGTCTTCAAAATTGCTTGTACAGGCAAAAATATGGAGGGAGTTAGTGCACTCATCATACATGGTGGTGAGTGGGTAATGAAAGGAAGTAGGGATGAGTATATTGGTGGAGAAAGTATTGTTCTTAGGTTGCGACAAAGAAATGATTTACAGGATTTGGAGGATAAATTGTTTAAAAAATTAAAGATTGATAAATACAAATATGGTTTGTCCATTAAATACTTTTTCAGGAATGATATTCAGCTTCCCACTATTCGTATATGTGATGATGAAGATTTGAAAGAATTTATGAACATGCACATTGAAGACAAACAGAGCAAGCCTATAATGTATATTTCAATTCATGTGACAGACACTGTACCCTCCATGTGCAAATCAAATAATGGTGTCGGTGGATCCAATACTTTATTAATTAATAGTGAAAATCATCATATGGCTAATGGTCCAACAGAGGATGGAGGTAATACTTTGAATACAGTGTACAACAATGATTCAACAATTAATATTATCAATTGTGATGGGCTAGGTTTAATTCATGTCGATAATTCATTGGATGACTTCATCAATTGTGAACAACATGAAAACATTCAAAGGTTACCTTCTAATGAAATAAATGATCATGGATTTTATGATGTACAAAACAGTTTAGATAGAGCAATTAATGATCAGAATATAGTACCTCATGAACAAGCTAAAGGACATACAGTATATGAGTCATCACCACAATTAGTAAACGTACTAGATACACATGCCCTCCCATCCTCGACAGGCACAGTGCAAAATCATTGTTCAAGCTCCAGCAAGAGTATGTTTTATCCAAATTTTGAACATGGATTAAGTGTTGAAAGAGTATTTGATTCTAAGTCTCTTCTTGTTACAGAAGTTGGCATATATGCAATAAGAAATCAATTTGAAACAAGAAGCTCCAAAAGCAAGAGTAACCTTGTAGTTATAAAATGTGCTTACGAAAGATGTAGTTAGAAAATCAGAGCAACTAAGGTGCTTGGTTCCAAACGTTTCAAGGTTACTATTTTTAACTATGTTCATAATTGTGATCCAAGCAAGTACATGGTTAAAAACAGGACAGCAACTTCAAAAGTCCTTATAAATGAGATGAAAATGAAATTATTAAGGCTTGGTCGAGTTTATAAGCCAAAAGACATTATTGAGGATTGTCGAGAGGAATTCGAGATTGAAATTGGCTATTGATGAGTGCTCGAAAAGTACTAATATTTCGTGATTAATTGTGCTTAATTGTTAAAAATATAGATTTGTTATGATTGTTTATTTAATTATTTTCATAAATCTATCCATTCGAAATCACGGGTATGTTTTAGTGCATTTTAGGTGTTTTTAGCGTCAAATGAGTCAAATAATGCAAACACGCAAAGACAGAACACTTACGACGCTCGGATCACGAGTTACGGCAAAACGAGTCAAATATGTAAGCCGTACATGTCGAGCCAGCATATATGTAAGGGGGTACATGTGAAGAAACTGAAGACAACGCGCGCCGCAGTGAGGAAAAGTCATGCCACGGTGGGGAGCTCTCGGGTTTTGACATTATTTCCAGAATTTGTGTTGAGCCGCGGCGGGGAAAATGCATGCCGCGGCGCGCCTATTCCTATTGCAATAAGGATTTGTGTAAACCTTTACATCTATAAATACCCCCTTAGACTCCCCCTTACATAGAATTCGAACAACTCGAATACAACTTTACACTTTACAATTTTGCGACCAAACACTACATTCAATCAGTTTTGGGAGTTTTGCTACACTACAATGAAGCGAGAGAAACTATTCTAATGATCCAAGGAAGCCGTCGACAATCGAAGATAAAATTTTTGGAGAAGAACGCTATCCCATCCATAAGCGGTATTTAGATCTAGGTTTTCCTTGTTGTTATAGAATTATATTTTCTTCTTCTTTCGTTGAAGTGTATGATCATATTTTATTTGTCTATGAATATTAATATGAACATGAGTGGCTAATTTCATTATGTATGTTTAGTTTGTGTTGCCATGTTTGCTAGAATTGTGTATGGTGTATATTTTATTGATTTAATATAAATGAATTACCTTTTGATTAAGAGCATGTTTAGATATTTAATTATGAATTATCATGGGCCAATTTGAGATTCGTAGTTAGGTTGAAAAATCTAAGAATCTAGTTATAGGAACGTCACCTTAACTTTATTTCGAAACACTTAATCAAAGCTTTAAATTAGTTACTTAGTCATAACATTAGTTTGATTGGCATGTATTTCCTTGCGCATAATTTGATTACTATTTGATTTACCCCGACCGAAGGCAGTTAATTAGTTAATCAACAAAGAGATTTACCCCGACCGCAGGCAGTCTCGTAATTAAAAAGAAAGCCGGTAATATTGTTTATATAGAACGTTCATGTTATTTCACCATACCTTTTCGATGCAAGCATGATCAACCAAGCTAAACGTCCATACATCATCAATTGATTTTTAATCCGTTTGAATTGATTGTTAAATTGCGATTTTGTTTTCGTTTAATTGATCGTATCATTGTTCCCGTCACAAAACAAACATCATTTTTATAGTTTTACTAGACTTAGAACTCTGAGAATGAGATATGGGATAATGACTAAAATATATCTGAGTCATTCAATAACGTAATGAGGGTTGCTCGTGAGATGCCAATTACCATGCTTGGCGAGTATTATCGTGCTAAGCTACAAGAATGGTTTGTGGATCGTAGTCAAAAGGCTTTAAAATGGGGAGATCGATACCTATACAGAAGATGTTGAATCGATCACACGTCAAAACAAGACAAAGTCATCAAGATACAGAGTTGTCAAGATAAATGCTTACATATTTCAGGTACTTTATTGAATTTAATTATTTTCACATAGAAATAAATTCTAATTATATTCCATAATAGATATAAATAAATATGATTATTAATACATTACATGTATTTTACAAATATGTTTTTTTTTTTGTAATTAATATAAGTAGGTTATCCATAGAGACACAAGTGATGAAGTGGACTTGCTAAATAAGAGTTGTACATGTAAGGAATTTGATATCCATAGGATTCCATGTAGTCATGCCATTACTGTAGCAAGATTTGAAGATATTGATGTGTACTCATTGGTTGATAAGAAATATACAATAGAGTGTTACATTCTTGGTTATTTTGAGGCAATTTTTCCCGCAAGTGACCATGGTGAATGGGAAGTTCCTAAGGAAATTGCAGAGCTTGTTAATGAACTACCAAAAACAAAGGTGAAGAGTGGTAAGCCAAGAAAAAGGCGAATTCGATCTCGTGGTGAGGAAATTAGGAAGATCACTCTTTGTAACAGATGTCGACGTCTTGAACATAACCGTTCAACTTGCACTGAAGTACTGCAGATGATTGTTGATCCCATACCTGCAAATACTATTTGAACATCCTAACTTAGTATATTTTTTACTATTAATGAGACATTATCGTATTTAAACATTATTATAAACATTGCCTCTTCTTTTTGGCAACACTTGTTATTTTCCTGTGGATTTCTTAGGACAATTTGTAGTCTTGTTGGTTTTAACAATTTCACTAGATGGATACTTCATAAAATTTGCTGGTTTGTAGTATTGGTTTTTCCCATTATGATTCATGGAATTCCATTTAATATATTTGTTATATGTTAATGTTGATGTTTATGTTGTGATGTCTTCTTAAGTGGGATTGTTACGTTATTTGTTTTGAATTTTATAAATGATTAAGTGGTTAATGATAATTTGAAATTGCTTAAGTTTAGCTTTTCTGTTGGAGAGTTATTTTTATTAATTTCATTATTATTATTTTTGATAGAGCAGTGTCGGGTGCGTTTGAAATGGGGATATGATTCTCTGCGTTTCAGCCTATCACGTCTTTATTTATTTGCTTAATCATAAACTGACCACGACAGGAGGTTTACTAGTCACAACTTAAGACCACCATATCATGTTATTCATCTTTGTGTTGCTTGGGAATCGTTAAAGGCATTTGTTTGTTACACCGTGCTTTACTAGCATTCAAATCACAAATTAAGAAAAATGTGTTATCTTTTTTTAAAAAAATAATACTATCTACAAAATTTATAAAAAGTATAATATCTTTAGTTGATAAATAGATAAATAAATATAAATTACTTTTTAAAAAAAAATTTAGAATATAACATTCAGGTTGAAAAATAAACTCAGACTTAAAAGAAAAATATTAAAGAAAATGAACGCTATAATTCTTTTTTATTTTGAAAATAATTTTTTAAGTTATACAAAAAAAAATGACGTATTTAACTAATTTTTTCCTCCCATTTGATTGACATTATGTTGTTTGTTATATACTCTTTTATTAGAGGGTGTTTGTACTTGTAAGGAGTTTTATCATCTGACTTGTTTTACCGAAGTTTCATATAATTAGGAGACTAATCGGACCCCAGTGTTCGCATATAGATACGAATAACAGCATAAATGAGGTACCATTGCATTCAGATGTAAACAAGCGATTATCTCCTATACAATATTTCAACTACTAACATCCAATCATAACAAAAATTACATTAAAAAATAAAGGTTCATACAGTTGCTTATTATCTTAATAAAAAGTTCATGTTAACTTTGCTGATTTTTTCTGCTCACTTCATAGACAAACCAATTCTCAAAGCAGACTGGATTTTTTTTACCCACCAAAAAACTTTGGCATGCAGCAACTTAGGAACCCAACTGGTTGTGCTTTCTAAGTACCAAACGCATCCTTATCTAAACACAATATATTTCCATATGTTTGATGAATATTGACATTTAGGTCACACAAAGAAATGAAACATCATATAGAAACCTATTTAGAATACATCTCTTATGTCACAGTTTGTCTCTCAGCTCATAACTAAAATATGCTCATTTTCAAATACAGCTTCTTCTACATTCCAGCATAAAACTAAATCTGAGATCAATTAAGAACTTTAGGTCCATAATGAAAGACAGCTAATTTTCTATATTTAACAGTACACTGTTATCTATTTTAATAACCAGTATGAACAAGAAGAAATCTGAATTTTATCATTCCTCTTTTCTTACTTTCACTCTATTACGTGCAACATGCCTAAAAAGTAAAAACCAATGAAAATCCGCTTGGAAAGTTATAATACAACAGAAAAGGATCTTCAAGAATAATAAATTTCACGAAAAAAAGAAAAGAAAATAATAATCAAGTCCAATCCACAACGATGGAAGCACAGTATAATTTATAAGATACAACATAACCAATAATTTCAATTAGACGTTAAGAAGATAAAAGGTGATAATATACACATAAGAAAGTGGGGAAATTGTAAAATGAAAGCATCAATGAAGGATGTCATGCAATTGGATACGAGGATAAGAAGCAACAGAGAATGAACGCTTGATGATGCTGTAGATTATTACGGACTTTGCTTTCTATTGATGTCATATAGCACGCACATATTCGATGCTGTCTTCAACTGAATTGCAGAACGTGTATATTACTTATGTGATATGAGCTCTAATCAAAACAAGTCATATAGTTTATTGATTATCCAAAAAGAGTTTCAAACAAAAACTAGTATTATTTTGATGAAGATAATAAATAAGAATTACAATATCATCAGCCATTACCTGTATAACATTAACAACTTGCTTAACTGCCCATCCGAAAAGACTCAAGCCAAGTATTGGAACTCTATTAGAAAATATTAGCTACTATCACATTTAGAACTTACATCCATCAAAACTTCAGTTTCATTCTTTGCAAGAAGAAACAGAGATAAATAAAGGACCTGCAAATCTTAAAGTCAGATCAAGACAAATAGTAGCTGTTATAAAAAATGAATGTTTTCGGTTAATGCAAAGAAATTTTAAATTACCTCGCATGCTACACAACAATACCCCATAAACATCCAATTTCCATAATACAGCTTAAAAAGCCAGTTAGTGTTGTCCTTTTACATCTTTATGATTAACCTTGCCTGACAAGAAAGTACTGCAGTTCTATGTACAAGAATCAGTAGAATAAGCTCTTAGTTATGGATTATAGTTCCATAACCTATCTTGAGAATCAAATACGACATGATGCAATGAGAGTTTCACACCTGTACATCTGAAGCCAGTGAATTCCAACATCTAAGGCCAAAAAAGAAAGAAAAACCAAGGTAGGCCTGCATTAAATACCCACCAAAGACTCACTCAGAGATGTATGTTGGAGAATAATACAAAGGGATAATTTTAATGAAAATGAGGAATGCCAATAAATAATTTTACCGGTACACTTGGGAAAGAATTACAATCAGACAGGCAGTACTAATCCTGAGATACAAAGCAATTGAATGAGGACCTGACTGAGTTAGGCATAAAAGTATAAACTTTCAAAGAAGAATTAATAAAAATTCAAATGAGTATAAATTCAGAACGAGATATTTAAATTAAGAAGATCACCTGTCAGTTACCATGTCCAAAACAGCTCCAAAAGTTGAGACTGAAATTACAAGAGAAAGGAAGACAGCTTAAAAATTAGCAATTCAGGGACTTCATTATGATTAATCACCATTTCTATACTTTATTACGGTCAACCACTAATTGTTTTTGTTTAAGCAAAGATTTTCCATCAATAAATTTCAATATTATCATGCGTTGTCGATCAAGAAACAGAAATTAACATAACAAGCCTTTAATAGTGCAAATGTAAACTGCCATAAGAAGCCTTTTCCAGTCAAAATGGAAGTCTCTAGAATAAGAAAGGATGTTATAGTAAAGTTAATAATACAGAAAATTCTTGAAAAAGGTTCCCCCAAATTATGTCTTCTTTAGTACCAGTCTAGAATAGGCAAAGGTTTGAAGTAAAGGAGACACTTATTAAGGATGAAAATGAGCAAGTAAAGCTACAACAGCAAAATATTAGAATCCATAAGTACAAAAAGGAAGAGGAGCTTGAAAGAAAATAAGAATTCAAAACAAAGGAATCTTAACAAAGCTCTTTTCAGTTTAAACATAAACCATGAAAAATAGTATTGTTTTGACAGAAACAATAACAACATTAGATTCGAAAGCTTACAGCATCCACAGTTAGTAATACAGATAGTTTTATACCTTGATTGAATTTGCGAGCACACCAGCCATCTAAGAATCCTTGAAACTTATGATTATAAAACATCAAATCAAACATCGAAACCATTGGTTTAGTTGTTAAATTCCACTTTATTTATCTACTATAAGAAGCCAAAAACCAAGGGTAAGCACAAAAAATTAAAACAGAAATGTAAAAATCATGGCCAGGAAGTGATAAACATACCTTTCTTCCCCAAATGGCAAATGCAACTCCTTATCAATAATAAAGTACTTTGTAATAAAGGAAACAAAAAACAAAATGTTTTGCAGAGACTACAACAAGGATTCCTTTATTAATTCATTTATGTCCATAGCTTTTTATGATTGACAGGAGCAGCCAACAACGTTTCTGGCCTTTTCTTCAGAATCACCCCATACACAACTGCACAAAAACATTCGTAGGAAAATATTAATTCAATAACAAAAAGTAGAAATATCAGAGGTACAGTAATGTCAACCATGGATTAAATTTTATAAGTAAATAAATGAGTAAATATGAATTAGCATCCATGTAAAAGCACTTATGAGAGTACAAAAACACTTCTGACCTTTGAATATAATAAAATCATCTATAAAAAATAGAAAATCATAGCTAAAGCAAAATACCTCATTCTAAAACATACTTTCTTCTCCAAATCTGTTCCATATTATACAGAAATAGACATAATGCCATAACTATAGATTACACTAGTGAAGGTATATTAACCTATATAAGCAATAAACCATTAAAAATATAACAGCATACACTCTATATATAACTCATCCATACTAGATGATATAAATATTACATAAATATATAAAATGTTATATCCATTGATCTACTGTACTTAATCATTACATGAACATGTTAGATTAATAATTCATTCTCTACTGAATAAAATAACTCGTAGCCCATTTTTTTCCTAGATAATCTGATGTCTTCTTCTTTAATATTGAGATGGAATTGCATGATGCGCGAAATTCAACAAACTTTAAAGAATAAATGTCACAGTCACCACTGCAAAATAAAATAATAGAGACTTTATTAATAATTAATATATTTACCAAGTATTTGAATAATAAAGTATATAATTGGTTATATGATGAGCAGGACTTACAATGATTCTTGCACGTGAACTTTCTCCCTTATGTTCCGAAAAATCTTCCAAGGTTTTGTCAATTTAAAGTTTGTCATATGCCTCCTACTTTCATAAACCCCACAATGTCCAATAAAATCAAGAAATAGCGAACAGATGCTGGACATATGTTTTTTTAACGCTGCATCTCGAATGTGTTTTGGAAGAGAATCGTAGACATGTATTTCTTGATCATTTAGGTCAAACTCTAATGCAATCCAGTGATCATTGAAACATACGACCCCATACAATGTGTCTAACTCATACCAAGGGATTCCAAATTCTGGTATTGCTCCCAAAACATAGTTTGTCAAAGTTCTATCTGGGATCCAATCGTAGGATTTCTGAATGGATTGTGACTTCGTCCATTGCTTGAAGTGACCCAATAGATGATGCTGTATAAACATTGTAGTATTATCATTCTATGATAATAAATCATATATGAAAAATAATGTTATCATAATATCATAATAAATAAAACAACATTAGGATATTAATTTGTAACAAACTAAAAGAAAACCTACCACAAGTAAGATTATTCGTAATTAACTTACAAAAAAATAGGAATCCATTGTTGACTATTTCTTTGGAAGACGAAACTTCTCAGGGTACATATAGAATTTCTTCCTTAGTAACCATAAATCATAGTCAATATGCTGTAATGTGCATATTGAACACGGATTAAATTTAAATAATTATGCTGTTATTAATAATTATCCTTAGTATTGCAAGTGGGTAGTAATACTTACTAAATTAAATAGGTTCGTTTTATTTTTTAAAAGACAGTGAAACCATATAGCATTCGCTCTTCCTGTACTTGGGCAACCAATACTGATGCTGTCCCTGAAGTGAGGTAAACAAAATTTCTTAAATAAATAAAAGTAAATTGAACCAAATATTCATAAGTATGGAAAATGTAATATAGGGATACAATTTCATAACTTACACCATACTAGGCGATGATTTATGCAGCCAAGATATGAAATGAAGGTATTTGTCTAATTGTGGTAGTTTGTGGACATTATAACATTCGTGAGAGCTTGAATGAAGAATGGTGTCCATGGGTCTATTGAAAACAATTCTTAATTCCTTGCCGCTTTGTTTCCTATCTTGCATCATCAGAAGGTGGTGCACCAAGGGATTTGATGCATCGTCAATAAAAATCCAAAGTATGAATCCTCAAACTCCCTCTTCAAACCGAACATTTCTAATTTTGACTTTATTATTTCAATTTCTTCCATTCTAGACATGTTCGAAATCTTCCCAATAAAGTAGTCTCTTCGTTGAACACATGGAAAACTTTCAATATTTTCATTTGTCATTGCCTATTAAAAAAATACAATATTAAAAATTCATCAAACAATTATTCAATTTCCAAAAAAAAAATTAGGCAGCAATTTAAAATGAGTCATATAACATGTTTATAGTAATGACTTGTAATATTTGTGTACAATTTGTAACTCAGCAATGTCACTTAAACTAATTAACATATAAATAAGTTTTCAAATTTCAAAATATCAAAATATAATTATAAATGCAACAACTAGTCAAGTGGCTTAAACAAATATGCAAAATATGCATATTCAATTACTTAATATAAATTCTAGTCGAACTATTGTACAAAAAAGAATTTTAGACTCCAAGTATAAATTACATAGTGTACTACAAATGAATGTAATTATGATTATATATCTAATTAGTTGTCACTTAATGTATATAACATTAATTGAAAAAAAAATAAGAACATTAAAATATCTCATAGCAATAGGGAACATGATTAAGAACAAATTGTGTTAATAATAATTTCGTTCAATGAAGTTTAAAGAAAATAAAATAAGGGATTCATAATTAAACAAATAAAAAACAATATATTTACAACATACGCACAAATACATAATACATTTGATAGAAAGAAACAGCAAATGTGAAATATGTACCTATTCATAAACTCTTGTAGTGTGTAGATCAACATTGTAACAAATATCACCCAAAATATTTCAATAGTTACAAATGTACCTATAACACGATAAACACTCTTTACAGATCTCTCTGGTGAGTGGTTGTAAAAGTGCTTTATTATAATTTCTCTTTATTTCATTCATAAACTTTTTTTAAACCCTTAATGTAATTTTTTTTTCTAGAAATAAAGGTAAATTTTCATAGATAAAAAAGGATATATCATACAATTAATTAACCCATATAAAGATCACTCTTTTATCAGCTAATTATTAATTTTATATTAACTTTGTGTTTTAAAATCGATACTTGCTCATGTATACCATAAAACAAAAATAATTGTTAATGAATTTATGTCAATAAAAAATTGTTAATTGAAGTTAATGAATTGATAAAGGAATGAAACTAAATTTTTAGATTATTTATTTGTATCTTTCATTACATTTTTATTTCATCAAACAAAGTACAACCTAAAAGATAAAATTACAACTTATCAGGAACCATAAGACATACTCATTCATTTCATGTATGTAATAGCCACATTTAGAAGAGATACATACAAATAGAACAAAAATTAGACAAAAATTAGAAAAAATAGAGGGATGACCTAAAATAACAATTGAAACAAAGTTGCAATATAATATATCTAACATCGATACCTTATTGTGATTAACCTATTCACAAAGATAATTTTGTTTCAATTCAAATATGTAGCAGCCAACAGCCTAACACTATTGTAGCAAACAATTAACAGTTATTTTCTACTTCACCAACATCACTAAGTAAGGCCATATAAATCTCTAGAGCTAGAGGAGGATTTAATGACATTAAATATACATGAAGAAGCAAGAAAAATAACTCAGCAAATAAATAAACCACAAACAGAAGAAGAGATGATTCTTGCCTGATTATTATGAGGTAGAGAACTAATGGTACGATAACTACAATAATTGCTTGTCATCAGTGGTGAACTTATTTCCCTCAACAACAGCTATCTATGGAGGTTTGGGGTGGATTGTAAAGAAGACGAAGAGAATAAAGAAAGAAGGTATTCTGTGCGCTCACTGGAAGTTGGGTATCGTCGCTGGTGGAGAAATTTCCCTCCATAACGGTTGTCTATGGAGGATTGAGCTTGTTTGTGGTAGTTTGTGAGACAAATTTGAGAGGACGAGAACCACTATTTCAAGATTTCAAACAAGGGAGGGAGGGAGGGAAGGCTGGAGAAATCGCGCGATGCACTTTATTTTGGGCATTTGTCTTCAATAGGCCATTGGAGGTGAAGAATGGCAGTTTTGGACCTATGGGTGAAAATCTTGCAAAAAGGAGTATTTGACTAAAATGTTACTTGTTATAGCCGGTTAAGAGGCTGAGGAAAAAAAACGAAAATAAACTAGAAAAGAATAAAGAAGGCATTAAGCCCCGAGCCCCACATTGACCTAAAGATTTAGAGTACTCATCCTCTTCGCCTACTTGCTCATTGCCTCCTCTGTCTCAGCAAACCATCGGCTTCATCAAGGCAGCTCCAACCTCCAACCTCAGCTATCCACCAGGCACTATTTAGAAACCAATGCATCATCAACAAGGAGGGCAACGGAAATTAACTGGAAAAGAATAAAGAAGGCATTAAGCCCCACATTGCCCTAAAGAAATTAGAGTACTTGTCCTCTTCACTGTGCTTGCCCATTGCCTCCTCTGTCTCAGCAATCTCAGCAAACCATCGGCTTCATCAAGGCATCTCCAACCTCCAAGAAATTAGAGTACTCGTCCTCTTCGCTGTGCTTGCCCATTGCCTCCTCTGTCTCAGCAAACCATCGGTAGATTTTTAGTTCCTTAAACTTTGCAATGCTTCTGGTAGATTTTTAGTTCCTTAAACTTTGTTTTTCCCGTTCCAAGAAAGATCCAATAATTGTAGATATTGTGTACAATTATTCAACCATATATCGACCTTAACATGCATATAAGCATATGGAATAGTTTAACATGCATATAAGCCCATGGAATAAACCACATTTGTATGATCCACATTAGTGTAGTTGTAGTGTACAATTATTTGTTTCTTAAATTCATATCGAACTCATATCGACCTTGTATGTTTAACATTCATATAAGCCCATGAACATAAACCACATTTGTATTATTCACTTAAGTGTAGTTGTAGTGTACAATTATTTGTTTCTTAAATTCATATCGAACTCATATCGACCTTGTATGTTTAACATTCATATAAGCCCATGAACATAAACCACATTTGTATTATTCACTTAAGTATAGTTGTAGTGTACAATTATTTGTTTCTTAAATTCATATCGACCTCATATCGACCTTGTATGTTTAACATTCATATAAGCCCATGAACATAAACCACATTTGTATTATCCACTTAAGTGTAGTTATAGTGTACAATTATTTGTTTCTTAAATTCATATCGACCTCATATTGACCTTGTATGTTTAACATTCATATAAGCCCATGAACATAAACCACATTTGTATGAGCCACTTAAGTGTAGTTGTAGTGTACAATTATTTGTTTCTTAAATTCATATCGACCTCATATCGTTTAACATTCATATAAGCCCATGGAATAAACCACATTTGTATGATCCACTTAAGTGTATTAGCATATCAACAATTATTTGTTTCTCGACCTCATATCGACCTTGTATCGACCTTGTATGTTTAACATTCATATAAGCCCATGGAATAAACCACATTTGTATGATCCACTTAAGTGTAGTTGTAGTGTACAATTATTTGTTTCTTAAATTCATATCGACCTTGTATGGTTAACATTCATATAAGCCCATTAAAAATTGTAGATTTAGTGTACATTTGACCTCGTATGAAAGACCTCATATCTACCTTATTTCAACCTTGTTCAATTGCTATATATACTTCATTTGTTGAAACTGTCGTTAATTTATTGTCTTCAAAATATTTTATACAGGAAAAAATATGGAGGGAGTTAGTGCACTCATCATACATGGTGGTGAGTGGGTAATGAAAGAAAGTATGGAAGAGTATATTGGTGGACAAGGTATTGTTCTTAGGTTGCAACAAGGAGATGATTTACAGGGTTTGGAGGAGAAATTGTTTAGAAAATTAAAGATTGATAAATACAAATATGATTTGTCCATTAAATACTTCTTTAGGAATGATATTCATCTTCCCACTGTTCGTATATGTGATGATGAAGATTTGAAAGAATTTATGAACATGCACATTGAAGACAAACAGAGCAAACCTATATTGTATATTTCAATTCATATGACAGACACTGTACCCTCCACGTGCATATCAAATAATGGTGTCGGTGGATCCAATACTTTATTAATTGATAGTGAAAATCATCATATGCCAAATGGTCCAATAGAGGATGGAGGTAATACTTTGAATACAGTGTACAACAATGATTCAACAATTAATATTGTCAATTGTGATGGGCCAGGTTTAGTTCATGTTGATAATACTTTGGTTGACTTCATCAATTGTGAACAACATGAAAACATTCAAAGGTTACCTATTAATGATCTAAATGATCATGGATTTCATGATGTACAAAACAGTTTAGATAGAGCAATCGTTGATCAGAATATAGTACCTTATGAACAAGCTGAAGGACATACAATATATCAGTCATCATCACGATTAGTAAACGTAGTAGATACACATGCCCTCCCATCCTCAACATGCGTAGTGCAAAATCATTGTTCAAGCTCCAGCAGAAGTATGTTTTATCCAAATTTTGAACATGGTTTGAGTGTTGGAAGAGTATTTGATTCTAAGTCTCATCTTGTTACAGAAGTTGGCATATATGCAATAAGAAATCAATTTGAAACAAGAAGCTCCAAAAGCAAGAGGAACCTTGTAGTTATAAAATGTGCTCACGAAGTTGTAGTTGGAAAATCAGAGCAACTAAGGTGGTTGGTTCCGAACGTTTCAAGGTTACTATTTTTAACAATGTTCATAATTGTGATCCAAACAAGTACATGGTTAAAAACAAGATAGAAACTTCAAAAGTCCTTGCAAATGCGATGAAAATGAAATTATTAAGACCTGGTCGAGTTTACAAGCCAAAAGACATTATTGAGGATTGTCGAGAGGAATTCGGGATTGAAATTGGCTATACCACTGCTTATAGGTCTAAAGAAAAAGCTTTGAATTTAATAAGAGGCACTGCGGAAGAGTCATTCATGAAGCTACCATCTTATTGTCACATACTAACAGCCAAAAATCCAAGAACTGTCACTCATATTGAAGTTGATACTGAAGGAAGATTTAAATACTTCTTCATGGCTTTAGAACCTTCTCTGAGAGGTTTCCGTTCTTGTATGAGACATGTTATTACAATTGATGGAGCTTTCTTGTCTGGTAGATATGCCGGTACATTATTTGTGGCAGCAACGTCAGATGGGAATAACAACACATACCCAATCGCAATGGTTATTGGAGATTCAGAGAACAATGATTCTTGGGAATGGTTCCTGTCAAAGTTGAGTGGTGCAATAGGCGTCATAACAGACCTTGTTATTATTTCAGACAGGCATCCAAGCATTATACAAGCAGTTCCTAAAGCATTTCCTAATGCGTTTCATGGATTTTGTGCATTCCACATGGAATTGAACCTAAATAATAGGTTAAAGAATCCTGACATAATCCCCTTGTTTCGTTGTTGTGCAAGGGCATACACAAGAAGAGAATTTGATAAGTATATCTCATATTTGAATATGATAAATTCTGCCATTACGGAGTACTTAATTAATGCAGGAAAGGAAAAATGGTCTAGGCATTATTGTCCGGGAATGAGATATGGGATAATGACTACAAATATATCTGAGTCATTCAATAACGTAATGAGGGCTGCTCGTGAAATGCCAATTACTATGCTTGGCGAGTATTATCGTGCTAAGCTACAAGAATGGCTTGTGGATCATAGTCAAAAGGCTTTAAAATGGGGAGATCGATACCTTACAGAAGATGCTGAATCAATCACACTTCAAAACAGGTCAAAGTCATCAAGATACAGAGTTGTCAGGATAGATGTTTACATATTTTAGGTACTTTATTAAATTTAATTATTTTCACATAGAACAAAATTGTATGTATATTCCAGATATAAATAAAGGGACAATTATTAATACTTTACATCTATTTTACAAATCCTTTTTTTTTTTTGGAAATTAATATATGTAGGTTATCCATGGAGACTCAAGCGATGAAGTGGACTTGCTAAATAAGAGTTGTACATGTAAGGAATTTGATATCCATAGGATTCCATGTAGTCATGTCATTGCTGCAACAAGATTTGAATTATTGATGTGTACTCATTGGTTGACAAGAAGTACACATCAGAATGTTACATTCTTGGTTATTCTGAGGCAATTTTTCCCGCAAGTGATTATGGTGAATGAGAAGTCCCTAAGGATATTGCAGAGCTTGTTAGTGAACCACCAAAAACAAAGGTGAAGAGTGGTAAGCCAAGAAAAAGTCGAATTCGATCTCGTGGTGAGGATATTAGAAAAATCACTCTTTGTAGCAGATGTCGACGTCCTGGACATAACCGTGCAACTTGCACTGAAGTACTGCAAATGATTGTTGATCCCATGCCAGCAAATACTATTTGAATATCCTAACTTAGTATATTTTTTAATATTAATGAGACATTATCGTATTTAAACATTATTAGTACACTGCCACTTGGTTGAGGCAAAACTTGGTATTTTTCACTTAATTTCTTAGGACAGTTTGTAGTCTTATTGGTTTTTGCAATTTCACTTCGCAGGTACTTCATAAAATTTGCATGTTTGTAGTATTGTTTTTCCACTACAGATGATTTCATGGAATTTTAATTAATATATTTGTTATATGTTATTGTTGATGTTTATGTGGTCCTGTCTTCTTAAGTGGGATTGGCAACTTATTTGTTTTAAATTTTATAAATGATTCAGTGGTTAATGATAATTTGAATTCATGTATTTTTTTATAGATTAATGTCGGAAGCGTTTTAACTGGGGATATGATTTTTCTGTACTAGTAATTCTTTTTTTATTTTTCAAGTAATTTTTAAAGTTATAAAAAAAACAAAAATTACGTATTTAACTAATTTTTCCTCTCACTAGATTGAGAATATGTTGTTTGTTATATATTCATGTATAAGAGGGTGTTTTTAATTGTGGGGAGTTTTATCATGTGATCTGTATTACCAAAGGTTCATATAATTAGGAGACTAATCGACCCATGTTTGCATATAGATACGAATAACACAATAAATGAGGTACCATTACATACAATTGTAAAAAAGCGATTATATCGTATACAATATTTCAAAAACTAACATCCAATCATAACAAAAATTACTTTAAAACACTTAGGTTCATACAATGCCTTATTATATTAATAAAAAGTTCATGTCAATGATGCTGATTTTTTCTGATCAATTCATATACAGATATATTCCCAGAGCAGACTACTAATTGTTTGATGAATATTGACATTGAGGTGCATATATCATTCCCTTGCTTTATCTTCCTCAAGGAGATTTACTATTTGGGTTTTGTAAAAGTTATCTAGCTAGTTTGTTATACTAATGTTTTCGTAATACCATTATACTATCGTTGTTTATGGTGGTTCTACATACTCGCAAATAACCTTCATATAAATGAAACAGAGTGAAAAATAAAAAAGATGGGGTATAGCAAGTAACACATATGAACAATGACAAGCCAGCTCACTGGCATAAGCCTATCTGTAAAACAAAATTGTGCACTAAATGCGTTACTATCTTTATATATTTCTAATAAACGTAAATAATTTAACAAGAAACTTAAAAGACAGGTATTGCCCCACTATAATTCGCCTCTTGATTACTAAAAACTGAGACCAATATATTAAGAGTTTTTGAAAACACGTAATATTAATAAAATAGGAAAATTAGACAATCTTTCATTAGGATGTAGATGCCAGCTCCCATATTTTAATTGTCCCATCATCACTCGTAGAAGCAAGCAGTCGTTGCTCCTAATAAATTTAACAACAATTCAAAGGGAAATGTCAGGACACATTTAAAAGAGAGATTATTAAGAAATATAAACCTAGGTAGATGAAGAGAAGATGAGGCAAAGAGCTCTACAAGGATTGTCATCCTTTTTTCATCCTATTTATTACACATTAGATAAGGAAATAATTATATGTTCTCTAGAAAAATGAAATAGATGCACAGGAGATTGATTAAAAAAACAGCAGCAGGCAAGAAATACTTTGGTATTTATCTGAAATAATGGGTTTAAAATATTTGTAAATATCTCAACCAAATGTTAAATAAATGGTAGCAATTTGTAAATGTCAAAGTTCAAATAGAATGATAGAATCACTTCTATCAAAACCATGAACGAGTTCATCACAATTCACCAACCAACAAATGCAAAGCTTGAAAAACCCGTGTTAGATTTTCTTCCTTTCTTCAGTTTTTTAAAGATTCTCTAAAAGTTTAAAGATATTCAATTATTATTTTATAAAAGTCTTTAAAAATCTATAACAGACTATGTATTCAATTACGATTTTGTAAAAATCTTTAAAAATCTGTATATTAATAAAATTGTTCCAGTATCGATATTGGAACTTTCACTTTATTAAAATTTTATTCAAAATATCGGGATGTTTTCTTCCATGATCAATAATGACTTTAGTGAAAGTGAAAACACATCAAAACACAATTATTGATGTAAGAGATTACCAATATCTGCTGAGGAGAATTATATCACCAGACTACAAATTAGATTCTACAAATTACTGTATGAATCATGAATGAACAGATGAACTCTCAAGTAGTCAAAATCTTATAATGTCCAGAGGATATCTTACCCTAAGGCTCCATTGCACTGAATTTATATCCATGTCATGAGCCTTACAGAGTTTTCAGCAACAATTTATATGATGCCCCATCAACCTTCATGGTAAATGTTCATTTCATCAGTAATATGCAAAGTACGAAGAATATCAGAAAAGCCAAGAATAACATTCAAACACTAAACAAGTTGGGCAGAAACAACTAGTTTTAATAGGGTTTCTTTTTCTCCAATAAGAACTAGTTTGAATAGATAAAAAATGTGAATTAAGTGTTCTTAGATAATTTTGCAGTGTTGCATGAGAAATGAGATGACAAAATTATCTACACGCACCTTCAAGGCATTATTTATGAAATGATGCAATGTTAGTTATCAGTCTTTTATGAGTTATGTCTTGGGAAACATAAGGAACTTATATACTGATGAAATGAATGAATAAATAGATAAAAGAAATAGAGGTTAAAAAAAATACAATATACCAAGCCATCTCTTTCTTCATTTTCGACAAATAAACCTAGGTATCATCTGCTGCTCCACTAGCAATAATACCTTCCCTGTCATAATTATATTTACACACATAAGCATAATAATTTCATGGAAATAGATTATGGAAAAAAAGGCAAACAGATTGAGTACAAAAAGTACTAAAACTCACCCACGTCAATTAAATAAAAATCATAATCAAACTAAAGCCCAAATCATTAACCAGTATGTCACATAACTAGTACAGATCTAGCTTACACTCAAATCATTTCATTTATTGCAATAAAACATAATTACATAACCGTTAACTATGTTACCTTGACCAATGCACTGAAAAAATAGTCCGATCATGACAACCTGGAATAGTACAAAGATGCTTCCTGAAAGACCCAGAAAGAAACTTCTTAGTGACCAAAATGAGAAGGGTTTTTATCTTGAAATCTTTACTTATAAGATTGATAAAACAATACTTTAACCTGCTAAATGATTCGGTAAGATCATATCCAAAACAACATTTAAAAGTTTAAAATATATATGTGTGTGTGTGTGTGTGTGTGTGAGAATGATAGAGAGAGTGAGTGGATATATGTGTGTGTGTGTGTGTATCCCTCACCAAACTGTATACTCATTGCCAGATTCCATCATGGTGTCTGCTCCCCATATCTTCAGAGTTAAATCATCGCTGCAAAGCCGTCAAGCATGTCTTTAAAATTAATATATTTGACACATCCATATATGTACTTAAATATTGTCAAAGATATGAATGGAAATTATAAAAATATGTTTGACAGTAGATGAAGGCAAAAGAGAAAGTCTTCACCTACCTACAGGTAACCATTTTATCTCCACTAGCATTAAATGACAAAGACCACACAGTAGATGTATGACCACTGACAAGAAATCAACCAACAGTATTAGACTAGACATATTTCAAAATTTGTTTACACCTAAATCGGTTCATACAATTAGTAAATTGAATTTAAAATACTAAATGTCAATTACATATTAATATCAATTATGAATCAGATGAAGATATAAAAGAAAGTAAGAAATCAAAAAACAAAGACACTGAATGAAAGAAAAAAGCTAATTAGTACTTCTTCGGTTCATCTAATGTTTGAACACATATCCAATCATCATTGTTGTCTTCATCTGCCCAAACCTGTGAAACATATTTCATCAAATTAAACATAATAAACCAATCTTGTTGACTTGACATAAAAAAGAAACAATGACAAAGAATAAATGAGAATAACATCATCATCACCTTGTACCTTAACAGTGTTATCATAACTACAAGAAAACAACACATCCACAGATGGATGCCACTGAACCATTTTCACATCTTGCGTGTGTCCTTGCAAGACTGCAATACAATCGAATTCATTGCCTGGTTCTACATCCCAGATCCAAATTGTTTTATCTCGGCCACATGTTGCAAGCAGAGACACGGAAGCATTCCAAGCCACACTTTTGACTTCATTTTCATGACCCTGTACACAAAATAAAAACACTAATGACTATGCCAGCAACAAGAAATGTATGAGATGTGAGCTGAAATGTTTTTGAAATACGTTAAGGATTGTCACATTAACCACTCTTTCTAAGTATATTTACACACATAAGCATGCTGCACTTTATGCTGCACACTATTTTAGAAATATCTACCCTCCTTCCTGCATGCATTTATCACATTTTCATTACAAGAATGATATTCAAGAATATTAAACTAACATTGCATGTCTGGAGATAGTTTTAAAATATTATTGAATACAAGTATCTCTCAAGGAAGCATTAACTCTAACGTAGAAACACATTCAAAATCACCACCAACATTTTCCCAAATAGCTGTTATGGCATCAAAACTTGTAGTAGCCAACAACTTGCCAGATGGAGACAAAGCACATGATCGGATAGTTATAGTGTGTGTTTCATCTAAAATTGACTGCATTATCACATCAAAATCATTACACATTCAAACACATAGCACAAATATTAATACAATAACACAAAGTAGATATATGAATTAGCATCCATGTAAAAGCACTTATAAGAGTAAAAAAACATTTATGCCCTTTTTAGATAATAAAATCATGTATAAAAAATATAAAATCATGGCTAAAGCTAAAGCAAAATATATCATACCTCCCATAATTTCTTGTCCGAATCTGTTCCATATTATACAGGGACAAACATAATGCCATAATTGTATATCACACTAGTGAAGGTATATTAACCTAAAACTGCAATGAACCATTAAAATATAACAACATACACTCTATATATAATTGATCCAGACTAGGTGATATAAATATTACATAAATATATAAAGTATTATATCCATTGATATGCTGTCATGAATAGTTACATGAACATGTTAGATTAGTAATTCATTATCTACTTAAAAAAATAACTCGTAGCCCATTTTTTTCCTAAATAATCTGATATCTTCTTCTTTAATATTGCATATAGAATTGCCTGATGCGCGAAATTCAACAAACTTTAATGAATATATGCCACAGTCACCACTGCAAAATAAATTAATATAGAATTTATTAATAATTAATATATATTACCAAGTATTTGAACAATAAAATATATAATTTAATATATGATGAGCAAGACTTACGGTGATTCCTGCACGGGAACTTTCTTCCTTATGTTCCGAAATATCTTCCAAGGTTTGGTCAATTTAAAGTTTGTCCCATGTCTCCTACTTTCATAAACCCCACAATGTCCAATAAAATCAGGAAATAGCGAACAAATGCTGGACAAATGTTTTTTTAACGTTGCATCTCGAATGTGTTTTGGCAGAGAATCGTAGACATGTATTTCTTGATCATTTAGGTCGAACTCTAATGTGATCCAGTGGTCATTGAAACATATAACCTCATACAATGTGTCTAACTCATACCATGGGATTCCAAATTCTGGTATTGCTCCCAAAACATAATTTGTCAAAGTTCTATTTGAGATCCAATCGTAGGACTTCTCTATGGATTGTGACTTCGTCCATTGCTCAAAGTGACCTAATAGACGATGTTGTATAAACATTTAAGTATTATGATTCTATGATAATAACTTGGTATATTAAAAATAAGGTTATCATAATATCAGAACATATAAAACAACATTAGGAAATTAATTTGAAACAAACTGAAAGAAAACATACCACAATTAAGATTAATCGTAATTAACTTACAAAAAAATAGGAATCTATTGTTGACCATTTTTTCAGAAGAGGAAACTTCTGAGGGTACATATGAAATTTCTTCCTTAGTAACCATAAACCACAGTCAATGTGCTGCAATGTGCATATTGAACACGGATTAAATTTAATTATTGATGTTATTATTAATAATTATCATACAGTATTGCAAGTGGATAGTACTACTTACTGAATTGAACAGGTTCGTTTTATTTTTGAAAAGACGGTGAAACCATATAGCATTCGCTCTTCCTGTTGTTGGGCAACCAACACTGATGTTGTCCCTGAAGTGAGGTAGACAAAATTTCTTAAATAAATAATAATAAATTGAAACAAATATTTATATGTATGGAAATAGCAATATAGGGATACAATTTTATAACTTACACCATACTAGACGATGATTTATGTAGCCAAGATATGAAAAGAAGGTATTTGTCTAATTGTGGTAGTTTGTGAACATTATAACATTCATGAGAGCTTGAATGAAGAATGGTGTCCATGGGTTGGTCTATATTTGATGCCGGTCTCTTTCTTTTAATTTTCTTGTATTCTTCATAAGGTGATTTCAGAAGTGGATCAACAGATCTGTGCTTTCTTGTGTAGTATTTTTTTCTTTCAGTTGGACCAAAAACAATCATACAGGAATCTGGATCATCGGCATGAAGGTCCTCTGATTGTCTGTGACTAGCATTTTCTATTTCGTATCCATCTATCGCTAGATTCCTTTTTTTGTAATTCTTCTTCTACGAAAATTACTTGAAAATTTTTGTCCTCTATGACATTAGCAATTGTCGAGGTGTCAACATGATCAGCTTCATTACTAGTACTATCATAATTCTTAGCAATAACTTTGGGAATGGGAAGTTCTTGTTCTTCTCCACTAACCTCAGTAGAATATAGTACTTTATCATCCATTTGGTCATCAAGCTGAATGTTTACATCTTCCTCACTACCAACAATAACATGTTCACCAGTGTTTCTACCCAATGTAGACCCAACATTGACGCATTCTGGCGTCCACATCACCACAAAAATCAGACCTTAGTGGACTGCCTGTATGAAATACACTATCACCTTCTAGTGGGACATTTATGTCTCCCTTATGCAGCACATCTAAGATTTTTACCAACATTTGCTTTATTTCTTTAACTTCTTGCTTAACACCCAAGATTTCCTCCATAACCTACAAAGATCAAATTACATATGGTTTTCAATATTTCCAAATTATTAATTGAGATAAAGTATGTTATGCGTGGGAAAACTATTTAATCACACTAATTTATCACAAAGTCTAAATTACATAAATGTATGATATTAATATACCTTATCAATTGGTGTGGTGGATGACGAGGGTTCACATTGATCAGCGAATTTTTCCTTCCCCTTCGTCTCAGTTTTTCGAACATTAGGATAAACCTCACCATCAAACTCTGCAGGCATTCCTCTCTTAACAGCTAGACTTGATTGATAGTACAAACTGTCCTTCTCTTTGTCAATAGGTACCAAGACTTGTAGGAACGAAAGCTGCAATACATTTAACAATTAGGTATCTCATAGAATATGTACGATAACTTAATAAAATAAAATAATATTGGACTATGAATTATAATTAAATAAAGCATCAACGGTTACATCATTAGTACTAAAGTAAGTACTGTCCAAGTATTTGAATTTGAACCAGGGACCAGGCTTCTTGTTTTCCCAATTCAAAATCCTAGGCATCGAATCTAATGCACGTTTGCGAACAAGATCATCAACTAGAGCAGGTATGGCTTCATAGGCCCATACTTGTAATGCCAATGGAAAACCATAGACGTTATACGATGTTGATAGATATGATTTACTCAATTGCTTTTCTTCTGCATTATCCTCAACCTCAACATCAACTTCTTCAACCTCCTCCTCCTCTTCAATTTCTATTTTTTTTCCAAAGGCATTACTTACCCTACTAACCATACTGCTTTTCATCCTTCGTATGGTGAAATCATAAACCACCTTCCCCCATGGGAAGTTGTTAAATTTATCAAAATCTTCAACAAGGCACAAATATGCATCATTAATCCCTTGGGACTTTTGTTCCCCTAGCAATATTATCTCTAATGCAACAATAAGGGACAATCGAAGAACATCATCTCTACTTGTGTTCTTCGTTAACCTTTTGAATACTTGGATTAACTTGATTTTGTAATTACATTATCCCTTCTAAAATATTCATATTTCAACCGACTTTCGGCGGTGACAATGTTATCATCACCGGTAAACATCATACCAGTTATTAGTGCAAACTCTTCATAACCGAATCGATGGGCACGTCCATTAAAAACAATTTTGAATTCCTTGCCGCTTTGTTCCCTATCTTGCATCATCAAAAGGTGATGCACCAACGGTCCTGTGAACTCAATTTGGCGCATCATCAATAAAAAGCCAAAGCATGAATCCTCAAACTCTCTCTTCAAACCGAACATTTCTAATTTGGACTTTATTGTTTCTATTTCTTGCATTCTCGACATATTCAAAATTTTCCCAATAAAGTAATCTCCACATTGAACACATGAAAATCTTTCAATATTCTCATTTGCCATTGCCTATAAAAAAAAGTCACACATATATAATAAATTCAACAAACATTTATTCAATTTCCAAAAATAAAAAAATAAATTTGTCTAACAATTTAAATTGGGTCTCATAACATGTGTATATTAATAACACCATATACTTGTGCACAATTTGTTACTCAGCAATGTCACTTAAACTAAATAACATTTGGATAAGTTTTCAAGTTTCAGAATATCAAAATATAATTATAAATGCAGCAACCAGTCAAGTGGCTTAAACTTATACGCAAAATATGCATATTCATTGGCTTAATACATAATCTAGTCGAACTATTGTACAAAACATGGAATATTTTAGACTGCAAGAATAAATTACATAGTATACTGCAAATGAATGTAATTATGATTCTATCTCTAATTAACTGTCACCTAATGTATATAACATTAATTGAAAAAAAAATGTAAAGAACATTAAAAATTTTCACAACAATAGGGAACATGATTAAGAATACATTGTGTTAAAAATACTTGCATTCAATGAAGTTTAGATAAAATAAAATAAGAGATTCATAATTAAATAAATATAAAACAATATATCTACCACATACTTACAAATACATAATAGATTTGATAGAAATGGACAACAAATGTGAAATATGTACATATTACTGCTCAGAGAGAAATTAATAAAGCAGAAGTTAACTACACAATAAGAACGAAGAGCTATACCCTTCTAAAAGTGCGAGGGCGAAATGAGATGCCAGCAACTGCAACAATTTCAATATTAAAACACACAAAGACTAGCCCGTGGCAGTAAAAGGATCATTAGCAAATACCAATATAAGTTATTGAAGGAACAGCTAACCCAGACACTTAATTCACACAAACCATCATAACAGGGTCAAGACTTAAGAGGATTCAATAGCTTTTTTTAATTTTAACTTAAGAGGCCTTAATAGCATATCAACTTTAATCTTGAGGTTATACTAGCTAATATTTATTGAACCATGTAGTACTGTCCACACTCCTCTTATTGGGATATGAAATATTTTACAAGAGATGAAATCCCAAAAGAAATAAAAAAGGCATGATGCAAAATTGAACTTGTACATGGCAAGTTAACTGTTGTTCGATTTGTCCAAAGAAAATTTCAAACTCAAACAAGACCATATACATGGAATGAGACAGTTACAAATTCAAACATCCAAACCCATGTAGGCAATAAAGCTTGGTTCAATTGAATCACAAACTACAAAGGAAACATCCCAGCATATACAGCATAGCATAAGTAACTAACTAGCTTCCTAAGTTAATTTAAATAGGAACGAACGCCCTAACCTTTGGTAGAGAAGGAGATTATAACTGGTGGTTTAGCCTGAGAGGAGGCGGTGGTTTCATGGGGGATTCTTGCCGCTGAAGAAGAGAATAAACGACGCCGAACTTAAGGTTGCCAGGAGCCGGTGAAGAGTGTTAGGGTCAAACGCTTTCTTTGGGTCGAGTTCTCTGTTATGTTTTCTTCTTTCCTTTTAAATTTTGCATTTTTTTTTTTAATTAACCGGCTAGCTTAACCGATAAATAGTCTGTTTTTAATAAAAAAAAACATAAGCGGTCCTAAAATGAAGTTTTGCACTTCAAATGGACAGTTTAAGGTAATTTTTCCTCTATTTTCTTCTTCCTTTTAAATTTTTTTTTTTTTTTATTAACCGGCTAAATAACCAACAAAAAGCCTCTTTTTAATAAAAAAACATAAGTGGCCCTAAATTGAAGTTTTTCACTTCGAATGGACGTTTAAGATAATTTTCCCATTTTTTTAATGTAAAAAAGGAGAATTATTCTCTCTCTAACTTACACTTCCATATACCGTCCGAAATAAAATGAATTCAAGAGTTACATGTTTGATTTTTCTATGTGATTTTTAAAAGTTTATATTGAGCGTGATCAGCATATTTAACAAGTAAGATTCAAAATAAGTGTAACAAAATTGTGGGTTATCATCGAATAATGAAAAGAATGAGGGAAGGTTGGGGAGTCTCTTTCAAACAGGCAGCGATTAGCTTGCTTTTTAGCTCTATTCCCCGTCTAAATACATTAATTAAACAAAATCTATCACTAGTCTCCATCCATTAATGCATTCATCCAGTAATTCTGATTGTTTGCTAGTCTAGATATTATACTTCTCTAGTGTTTGGTCTTCTGGGTACCATTTGCTTGGTTTTGCTTACTCAAAAGTACCCATTAGAATTTGGAAGGTGGGATTGAGCTTTTTGCTGTCTCCATTGTCGGTGTTTTAAACCAAATGCTTCTTGGATTTTAATTCAAGTATCTGCTTGTTCCTCTGATGGTAAGGTTTTGATTCTATATTTACATATCCTTCTCAAAATGATCGACTACCAAAATTTAATTCTGTCAGTAATATATCTTTGTTTGGTAGGTTTTCTTTGATTGTTTTTAAAATTCTTGAATGTAGTTTAATAAGTTAGGTCTAGAAGCTTCGAGCTGAGAAGGGACTCCATGACCCATCTATGCTGTAATTTTATGGCGAACTGATGGGTGAAACCAGATGCGAGTTGTCATTCACTAATAGGGTTACATCTCCAATGGGCCTGAACTTCATTACAACTGATTTGTGGGCCCTATTAAGGTTTGTGGCCCAGTAAGCTCCTGAAATGGCGGTAATTGACATGGTGATAATAATAAACACTTTTTTATTTTGAGGCTACCATGTTGTGCCATCATAGCTCTCACTTATTGCTAGAATGTGCTTCTTTCTTTTGGACATTTATGCCTTAATAATTTTTAGTTGAGTCATGAGTGCCATAATGTGATTAGGATAAATGTTTGTGTGGATGATTATGTCAAAATACCCAGTGGCCAAAACCCAAAAGTTTGTTCTTAAGAACACTTTTAAAGTTACTATTATGCCTTAATGTTAGTTATGTAGCGCTTGACTACTTAGTACAGTAGTTTGAATTAAATTGAAAGTTTCCGTTTGTTGGCCAACCATGACCCTGGCTATTCCTACTGATCTTATATTAACTTTGGGATTGCCAATGTTCCTGTTATGATTTATAGGCAACGTATTGCTTTTTAGATCCTAAGAGGAATTATACTGTGAAAGGTGAGTTTAAGTTCTTCATAGTTCGTACTGGTTTTTGTAGTATGCATTTTTGTATTACTCTAGTTTGGTGTGCCATGTATAACTTGATCATTTACTGCTATTGATTCGTTGGTTTTTTGCTTGTGTTAATACATTCATAGCCATTCCAAATGTTTATGTGTTGCTTGAGATATAATCATATAATCTTTCAATAGCTTATGCAGATTGGATCGCTTGAAATTAAGGAAGATTTATACAAACTTGCCGTTAGTAGTTTTCCAGTTTCTTTTGTATTATGAAGTATCTAATTGTTTAATTTTCTTTTTGTTTTTTCACTCAGATTGGAACAGATGCATTTTCAAGTGAAAGTTTTTCTTGCTTGTCTTATTAGCTTCATTTATACTCAGCAAGGCTATTGCGGTTAGTACCAAAAGATCTGATAAACTTGTTGGTGTGAATTATGATAGTTGATTATGGATTATATGAAATACAATTTACACCTCACACTAATCTGTTAAATAGACAAGCCTCTATTTTTTTCTTTCCTAATTTGGAAATGTAACCATAAGCTTCAAGAAGCTTACCTCTGCTTGTTGCAATATCTTAATAGCTTCCTATATTGAACAATCCTTCTCTTGCCATTTCTTCGTGGTATTACATAATGATTTAATTTGCCATCAAGCTTACTTCAATTATCTGTTGTGGCAGATGAAATTTCCGCTATTAAGAATTGGACATGTGAATGCCTTTATTCTCATCAAGAAAACCAGAGCCATACTATTGAATCTAATTGTTCAACATCCTGCAATTGCAATCAGGGTATGCCATTTTAACTTTTTTGGCCTGAGAATTCATGTCATTTATAATTTTTAGCTATTAATTTATATAGCATGATAATTCTATAATATACCATATTCTAAATTGCATTTTCGTCTGATTTAGACGCTGGAAGTGGAAACATATGGACATGTATATGTTCTGCTGATGGACTTCCTAAAGTGGCAGCTAATGATCGCAATGCTAACTGTTTCCGAGCCTGTAACTGTACATTTGGTATCAATTCCATGTATTTATAAATTTTCGAGTTAACTAAGCTTTGCATTCTAATTCATGACCATAGTTAGAAGCTTATTAAGCATTCTAGTCATCTCTTGCAGGATCTCTTGGCGAGGCACACTCTTCAAAGAAACACATTTCAAGAAAATCAGTTGTGATTATTTTATTAATGGGTGTCATACTCACAACTTTTGCATTTGTTGCCTCAGTAACATGCTACTTTTATCGAAAGGAAAAGTACCGCATTCAATCACAAGTTTTCTCATCAGATAGAGAAACAAGTTTCAACAGTGCTACCAATTTAATCAACCATAGAACTTATTCACAGTCAGAAACCAAAATGGATACAGACTCCTCAATTGAACATATCACAGGTATGTCAATATTTATCATAACTTATTAATTGATGAAAACTTGCAATAACATCTTTTTAGTTTGTATTTTTTCTAATGATTTTATTACTTTTATAATTTTGTTAAATATCATATTTCTTATGTTTGTTCCGGGTTTCTGTACTTGAGAAACCTTTTTAATCCTCAACATTGATTCTCAGGTTGCTTTTATAGGAGCTCTTGTTTATTTGGTAGCAACATGGAAACTAGACATGGAACAATTACTCAATTTGCATTCTCTGAACTGCAAAAGGCCACTGGGAAGTTTTCAAATTCAAATCTTATAGGAAATGGTGCAAGTAGTTATGTTTATCGCGGTGAGCTAAAGGATGGTAGAATTGTGGCAGTCAAGCGGCTAAACTCTCAAAAAGGGTCTGATGCTGAATTTGTGTTTTTAACAGAGGTAAATACTTTATCCATACTTGCATGGAGGCCTTCTTGTTTGTCACTATGTCAAATGAAACAGCTACTTTTTTAAAATACTATTTTTATTTGAGTGACTTACAGGCTATTGCTTTGATCAGATTGAGCTGTTATCCAGACTTCATCACTGTCATGTGGTGCCTATGGTTGGATACTGTTCAGAGTCCCATAGAAAGCATACAGAAAGGCTATTGGTATATGAGTACCAGCCTAATGGTAATCTCAGAGAATGTTTAGATGGAGCATTAGGTAAAAAAATGGGGTGGGGTACTCGAGTTGCAATTGCAATTGGAGCTGCAAGAGGCTTGGAATATCTCCATGAAGCAGCTGCTCCAAAAATTCTGCACCGAGACATCAAATCATCAAACATCCTTCTTGATGAAAACTGGCAAGCCAAAGTAAGAACTGTGATTCCTTTAGATAGATCCATAATTTGTGTATATAATTAATGCTTCTCAGCAATAGTGATTTACTCGTATGACAACTCACAAGGAACTCAAACTCCCACATTAATTATAACAGAATTGAGTTTTTCAAGTGTCATTATTTTTGGTTTGTTTTCTTTCACTATCTAGTTGCCATTCAGATATACATAAGAGTGATTTCTTAAA
This sequence comes from Elaeagnus macrophylla, assembly GCA_029378325.1. Lineage (NCBI taxonomy): Eukaryota > Viridiplantae > Streptophyta > Magnoliopsida > Rosales > Elaeagnaceae > Elaeagnus > Elaeagnus macrophylla. The sequence goes on along the minus strand of CM055641.1, from coordinate 29,871,900 downwards.
ATACTTGGAATATTTTCATCAGTCCTCCACTAGTATACTTTACTTAGATGACATAAATGTAACTGTTCTAAGTCTAGTTAATATGTTTGTAGATAACAGATCTTGGTATGGCAAAGAACTTCAAGACTGATGGTTTTTCCAGCTGTTCAAATTCTCCAGCAAGGATGCAAGGGACTTTTGGTTATTTTGCACCAGAGTATGCAATTGTTGGGAGAGCTTCTCTTAAGTCAGATGTTTTCAGTTTTGGGGTCGTTCTACTTGAGCTCATCACTGGTCGACATCCCATCCATAAATCAAGTGCAAAAGGAGAAGAAAGTCTTGTCATATGGGTATGGAAAATAAACACAGTTTTGTTACTATGTTATTTATGAGGAATCCATTAAAAGAGATTGTGTTGTTGAATGTTAATGTGGGTGTTGATCCATTTTGTCCTGTTTCAGGCTACCCCTCGTTTACTGGATAGCAAGCGTGTAATTACAGAATTGGCTGATCCACGTCTAGATGGAAAATTTCCAGAACAAGAGATGCATATAATGGCTTATTTGGCTAAGGAATGCCTGCAATTGGATCCTAATGACAGGCCAACAATGAGTGAGGTTGTTCAAATCCTTTCAGCTATAGCACCAGAGAGATCTAGAAGGAGAAATATTCTTGTAAGTCTTTTTCCGTTAATTTTTTTTTTCATGCCGCTTAAAAACTTGTGGTGTTACAGTGCAGTACAAAACCTCATAAAAACTTGAAAAGTGAAAATTTACTTTTATAGAAAACTAAGAAAAATAAAATGGTTGATTTACCGACGTATTTCTTGACATTTCTCTTTTCATGTAGAGGTCATCATCATATTGCATGAAAACTGAACAATATAAAGACAAACATGATTTGAATCATAACTTGGGACGAGTAGAGATTTCCATTGATTCAGAGAAGCTGAGGCATGTGGACTCCTGTACGCTCTATCAGTATTCACATCCACAAGATGATTATAGTACGGTTGAGAATGCTAAAGAAAATGCTTGTGCCGCTGAGTCTACGGACAGATTGATACTCTTGACTTCAAAAGCAAGGAGTTCACATGCCTTGGATGATGAAACAGTTGACTTGATGGAGCCTCGCTTCGAATCATTCTGCATGGACAATGTTTCCCCAGACAAATTGCCCAACATGGATAAAGGTCTTAGGCAAGCTAGATGATTGAAATTTAGCTCCGGTGCCACGGATTTTGTTGTACAAATCTGATTTTATTGCCAATTTTAGTGCCTGTTTTGCTAAGCTAGCAGATTTGCAGTAAATGCTTATCTTACACTTTGATCTTCTTCTGTTTTTCTTTCAAAGAAGAGGAAGGGAATCATACTACTTTTTTTTTTTTTTTCAGACGACCACTCAACCTATCTAGATTTTGTTCATTTCCTTACTTGTTTATGTACAGAGGTAACAGTAGAAATTCAAAAGTGTATGTCTGATACAGATGTCTACAGTTTTCACGTGGAATTTTGACCATGTTGAAAACTCTACTGTGTTTGTTTATTTTGGCTTTTGCATTCACTTTTTTTTAATATTTATATGTGCATATAAATATAAATATTAAAAAATTGATTAGGTTATACTAAAAAAAAATAAAAATCAACGAGAAAAGCTCATCTCCTAGAACAAACCACGAAACTTATTTTTTTCTACAATTAATTTGTGTCACTCAGAAGTGCCAAGCTTAGATTGTTAAAATAATAATGTTTAGCAGACGTCTTGAATAATGTATTGTACCTTATTTTTGTTTTTAAGCTTATGATCTATCATTAGGTTAGTTGGGGAACTCAACAGCACATGTAGTTTTAGGATTAACAAATGCTTTGAATGGTAGATGAAAGTATGACTTGAGGACAGTATGGTGTCCTATGGTCAAATATATAACACCATCCATTACAGTCAAGTTGATAATGAGGGAAATTAAGTGCTATTGTTCTAGGGAGAGTAATGGACCCACCTCCACCGCCAAGTGCTCCGTTGCTAGCCCTGCCTCCATCTCCGCCTCCGCCTCCTCCATCTCCTCCTCCTTCTGATGGGGGATTTATAGAATCATGGTAAGGTTTCTTCTTGTAGCTAGCGAAATGTTTTTGATCTGCTTTAACTGATGATATAGGCCAAATGTAATATAAAAAAGAATTAACAATGTTGTGAGTGGATTCAATTTTATGTGAGTATGGTTTCTTCAAAATTTTGCAGTTTATGGTTTCTATGTTGCTGTGGTCTATTTAGAAGCTGCTGCCCTCCACTCTTTGAGCCTGGGCCGCCGCCTCGTTAGTGCTACTTCTATGACTCTTACTTCCCCAACTTTAATGTAGTTAATGTATTAATGTGTTTAATTTAGTTAATGTAAAAGAGTAAATGGATCTCATTTACAAAATACATGTTAGATAGATTTCAATTATTATTTTTTTTTATTATTATTTTGATTAAATTATACGATATATAAATTTTAACTAAATTCATACTTAGATTATCAAATTTTTAAATTTTACAATTTAGTTCCAAAATTTTTAAAATTTTACATATGGGTCCATAAATTTTTAAATTTTACAATTTAGTTTCAAACTTTTAAAAATTTACACATTGTTCCTAAAATTTGATTCAAAAATATGTATTTTCGTATAAAAATAGGACCTATATGTAAATTTTAAAAGTTTGGAAATTAAATTATAAAATTTAAAAATTTAGAGATTCATGTGTGAAATTTTAAAAATTTAAAAATTTATGTGTGAATTTAGTTAAAGTTTAGAATTAAACGAATAGTTAAGTTTTTTTTTTTATTATTTATTTATTTATTGATGATGGAAAAACAAATCAGAACCTCTTGTTATATTAGTTGACAAAACATCCCACAAACCAAACACACAAATGAGAAACATCCAAAGCAAACCTAGCAGTTTTATGGGCCAACCAAACATGCCACGTGGAATTAGCATCCTTTAATAAAAGTCTAGCTTCCTCACGCAAAACACCACAAAGAGCATGACAAGGACCCTGCATATTAATCAAAGAAAATAAAAACGATAAAAGCTAAAATTTATGCAGTGATGTATACCAGAACAAATCTACAGAATGAGGCATTTTATGCCGTGATATATTGATATGTACATCGGTTACTATTTATAAATAATTATTCTTTATTGTAATAAAATTTGTTATTAATAAAAAATATTTATCGCATTAATAAATTTAATTGCAATAATATATTATCATAATTTAATTTATTATTGTCCTAGCTATTTATCAATAATGATAATTTTGTCCAATAAAAATGCATTAAAGAATAATTTATTATAAGATTAGGATAGATATTCATGCACTATTATTATCACAATAATATAAGTGCTTTGATAATATCATTTGACATCTTAAAACCCTAAACACTATAACTCTTAAATCAAGAACCCTATAACTATATTTTATAAAAAGATTTATTTTATTAAAATTCATTATTGTATTTAAAAAAATATCATTTTATTAATTTTATTGCTCATTTTTTCAATTTTAAAACGATTATAAGGCATCCGTTCAAATAATACGTTGGATAAACACCTGAAACTTAACTTATGCTACCCTTTAATCTTTATTATTTTCATACAAGATAATATACAATATTTTTATTAAATTACAAGTCTTTTTTTTTTTCCCCCCTTAAAATGAATATAAATTATGTTTGGATCACTTACATAATTTTTATCATTTTTGAAGTGATACTTATTAGATTTTTACTCTCACAACTCACTCATAAAATGCAAGTAGAACGATTTAATGAAGTGTTTGAACCTAGAAAATAGCAAGAATCATAAAAGAGAAAGAATATTAGGATTTAAATGATTTGACTCACAAGTCACTTGGTTTAATAATTATATAAAAATCAATGTACAATAGTTTCAAGAACAAATTATGGATGAAAAACATAACAGAGGAATAAATAATCCTAACACATGCTATTCTTGCACTCGAACACACACAAGTATTCAAAGAACCTCAAAGAGACGAAGGAGAAAAAGAGGCCCTCAAACAACGCACGAAACAAAATGACAGAGCTACCATCTTCCAAACCCTAGAAAATGTATATATATAAGCCATGTGAAATGTCGAAATTGCCCTTGGGTTTAACAGTGCTAGTAATGCTTAGGGCCTCAATACCTGCAGTGTAATTAGCCCAATTGTCTGACATAAGTCCACAAGGCCCAATATGTGATAAAATATAATTAATCACATATTATACATGTAACCACATATGTATATAAATGAATACTATGCTCCACAACATTAACTTGTATCCTACATCTTCTAAATGCTCCCAATATCATGGTGACACAATTTTAACAATATTTGTAGTGACAAATAGTGCCAAGTAACAAAGTCCAAATTACGTTCTAAGTATATAACAATTAACAAACCAAATAGTTTTTTATTTTATTTTATTTAAAGGGCAATGAGTATTGAGGTTGTTGTTGCTGTTTTTTCATCTTGTTTTTTCCCCCTCGAATGAGTACTGATGATTACTAGCAATAAGGGGAATTTTTTTTTTTTTTCAAGGAGTGTGTTGTTGGTCTTAAATTTATTTATAGGGTGAAGAGTTACTATAATTCCTCAAATTAAATTATTTAGTGTTGTAGTTTAGAAATAGTATTTTTTTTTTTTTTCATCCCGTTGTTTAAGAAAAGAGTGGACAAAATTAATTTTTGAACATTTTTCTAATATTTAAACTTATTACTTGGCATGCACATGGCTTCATTATAGGGGCTAGAATTGTCATTTTAATTATTACTTCGTTCATTTAACAACCATCCTAGCATCTTAATATGCCATTTGCGCTCTGACTTATTCGGTTTTTATTTTAATATTCATTTTACCATCATCAAAATAATAATATTTTAATCACTTTTGTCAAATAATAAAATTTATTAAAACTTTCAGATTTTTTATCCTTGTGTAATCATTTTTGCAGGTGGTAATTTTAGATACGATATAAAAATTGAAATTAAAAATCTTACTCGAATTTAAATCGTATTAATTTTGGGTAAAAAACGAATTAACTTGAAAAGACACGAAAAAAGGGGGTTAGGTTAGAGTAGAGTTCGTGCCGTTCAACCCGTTTTTTTAAAAAAAAAAAATAACCATAGCTATTTATTAGACACTCACTCATAAGTAGAGGTGTCAATTTATGCGAGCTGAGCTAATTCGAGCTAACCCAAACTAACTCAGCTCAAATTGGTTCAACCCTAACTCAATTCAAATTTAATTCAAACTAGTAAATGTGCGCTCGAACCCAAACCAAACACAAGCGAACTGGCCCAAATTAGCCTAAATTGTTAATTATATATATATTTTTTTAATTAGTATGACTTCTTTTATTTAAAAAAATATATTTAATAATTAAAGTTCAAATAACATTACATAAAACAATAATATATATGTATATATATATATATAATAAAAAGTTAATTACCAAATTAATTAGGCAATGAGTAAATGCATTAAATCTCACTCATGTAAAAGTTAAAAGTCGTTATGCCCTCGTAAAAACTCACATTTAAAATAAAGAGTTCTCCAGTCCAAATAAAATTTCTTCTAGTTATTAAACAAAATAAATAGAGATTAATAGATTAAATAAATATACTTACTAAAAATTTAACAATTAAAGTAAATTAAAATATTACACGAGAACATAATCTTTTTTATATACACAAGAATAAAACTTTGACTATTATATAATATATAAATCTCAAGACAATGAATAATTGAAAAAGAAAATAGCATAACAAAAGTATCGATTTAAAAATAGAAACTTCATAATACTAATTTAAATTAAATATAAATATTATTTTTTGTTTAAAGAGATAAGTAGATTTAAACGCTAAATGCATTAATAGCAAAGAATGTAGCATAATATTGTGACAAAATGAATAAATTATAACTATTTATTCATTATCAGCTTATTTTTCAAACAAAAATGGAAGAAAAATAACTAATATATCATAAAAAAAAATACTAAAAAAAATGAAAGATTATTTTAATTTTAATATAATCTTTTTTATTTTTTATTTAAAATTTAATTTAATTTTATTTTATTTCGGGCTAATAGGCTGGCCTTAACCCAGTTTAAATTTTTTTGAGTTATTCGAGCTGGGACGAAACAAGTTTAAATTTAATTCGATTCGAGTTCGATTCGATCAATCGAACTATAGCACAAATTGTCACCTCTACTCACAAGTTACAACTCACATAACTTCTGTAAACCTTAAATCTCTAATAGTCTAATACGACTAAAAGCAAATACACATCGTTAAGAGTAAAAATTTTATATGATACGAACCACAATACGAAAAAACCGACTCGAATTCGAACTGTACTAATTTCAGGTGTCAACCCAAAAAAAATCAAGTTGAGTTTGAATTTGTCGTATTAAAGTCAGATAAAAATCGGATCAATTTGAACAACTGAAACAATCACCCCCTACATTTTTGCAATAATAATAAGACAAAAGAAATCATTTTTAATAAGGATTTTGATAAACTTTTTTCTTATTTGTAACGACACTAATATAAAATGCTAAATTTACAAAAAGTACATTGTAAAGGACAACAAAGCACATTTATCTTAACAGAGTATCGTTTTGTAAAATTAAGGTACTGCTCGTAATTGCGATTTATAATAATAAAAATAATATTTTATATATATATTTTTTATTTAAATTTAAATTTTTATAATTAAAAAAATAATTATTATATTATTTTTTTAATAACTATTCAATTAAAATTAAACACGATAATTTAGATTTATTTAATATTAAACGTTGAATATTATTGAATACTAATTTTGTTATTATAAATTTTAAGAATATTATTTTTAATAAATTCTCAAAATTATTCATGCCATAACTAGAGTACTTGTGTCCTTATAATTATTTTTAAAAAAATATTATATCATCTTTTAAAAAGCCGTCCAATTAGAAGTCATTCAAATTAAACATAAAAAATTTGGATCCGTTTAATATTTAATATGTTCAATAAATAATGTTTAATATTATTGAAGTACTATTTTTGTTATTATGAGTATTATTTTTAATAATTTTTCTAATTATTTTCCCGCTAAGCACCATAATGCCTTTGTTAACTGCATATAAACATAAAACAAACACCAATTTTTGCACCATTTTGGTGCAAAAATTGCACTATATTTATTCTCTTTTTCAATCCACGATACTAAGTATTATAATAAAAAATATATTCCTTTACAAAATAGAATATTTATTTTATTTTATATTTTTAATTAAATTTTTAACAATTATTATATTGAACCAATTAATTAATTATATAATACTATTATTTAATTAATAATAATAAATTAAAAAAATTTTAAATCCACAAACTAAAATATTTTATTTATTATATGTACTAAATATTACATTTAATTAAAAAAATACAATTAGGTGATAATAAAATTTGAATTCAAAGATTTGAATCTTTTAGGCGATTTTAGCCTACGTGAGTTTATTCGAAGTGAACAAGTAAGAATTATGAAAAAAAGAAAATCTCAAAAACATGGAGATGGATCTCATGGCCAAGACTCAAGACCAAGTATCTCAAAATAGCGCATATTTTTTGGCCAATATTTAAATAATCAATGAGGAACTGGAAATAATTTACTTGATTATTAAGTCATTGATTTAGTTTATATTATATTTTAACACTATGTTGTAGGAAATTTTTTTTTACTAATTTTGTATTATATACTTAATTTTAATTTATTATATGAAATAAAAAATTAAACAATATTTTTACATTTTTTAATTAAAAAAATAAAAAAATTACCAAAATTAATACCCTTAAAAGTTATAATAATAAAAATACCACCTCAATAACATTGAATGATGTTTAATTGGATGACATTTAACATTAAACTGTTCTAAATTGCCACAATTTAATTTAAATGACGTCTAATTGTATAGAGGTTTAAAAAATTTGATGTAACAATCATTTTTGAATTGTGAAAATATATGATTTGAATACAATATGTGCTATTTTTATTATTATAAGTTTTAACGGATGCTATTTTTGTTGTTTTCTGGAAGAAGAAAAAAAAATGGAGCATAAATAGTGTCACATCAAATTTGATATGATAAAAAAAAAAAAAATGGAGTATGAATAGTGTCACATCAAATTTGACATGATACTATTATTCATCACGTTTTATTTGGTGCAATGTTTGGTGTTGGATTGAAACAATTTTGTACAAAAAGTTGCACCATTTTAATGAAGAGTGTTGGGTTACAGAGCTCCTGTAAAAGAAAATTGTTTGTCTCTAACTAGCAAATTAAATAAAATCACACTAGTATTATGTCTTGTGATTAAATATTCATAATCAACAGAAAAATTACAAGCAGTTAGAGGATATAAAAATTAGGGGATACTGTGTGGGCTAAGGTTTATTTTTATGGACACATGCATAAACATTAGAAAAAAGATGCTAAAATCCTTTCGGTTAGGCCTCAAGTGGTTAATAATTCTTTAAAATAAAACAATTGTTGTTTCGTCGTACAAGAATTATTGTGAAAATGGTTACAAAAATTTAAATTTAAATGCAATCTACAATAAAATATTAGACACATATATAAAAATTAGGGTCGGGCATATGTTAGTTAAATAAGGGGCCAACATATGAATTTTAAAAATCTAATATTTAAGTCAATCTACAATATTGATTTGTGAGAGATTGATTTGATGATTTTAAATCTATGATCATAATATAACAAAAAAAATTTATCCAATTAAAACATATAATTTTATAGAGAAAGAAAAAGAAAAACAAAGTACACAAATATGCTCATTGCCAAAGGATTTGCTAATACTTACTTAAAATATTACTAAAGTTGAATATTGCTTAGATAACATTCTAAACTATCTTTTATTTATATTTATATTTTTACATACAATGTAGATAAAATATTAGTGTAATTATAATATATGAATTATTAAAAAACTACCTAAAAAATTAGTGCATTAAAAATATAAGTTCGGTTTAGTTTTATTGGTTTTGTTATTTTTAAAAATCTACACCCGAACTTATTAAGTCGATTTATATAATTATCATATTTACTTGAACCAATAACCTTTAAAAAAAAAAAAAAGAATAGGCTCAATTTGATGTTAGTTTTAGATTAATTTGTTGATTTTTGACAAAAATTATCCACCTTTAATTAAAATATTATTATTTAAATGATAGTAAAATAGAAATTAGAAGTAAAAAATTAATAAACTAGAGATAGAATGAGACATTAAGATGTTGGGTTTGTTATTAAACGGTAGAAATAATTATCAGTTTATTAGTTTTTTGGGTCAAAAGTTACTCCTAATCAACTGAAAGCAGAAGGGGAAGAGTGATAAGGCTAAAGCCACCACAAATTTTTTTTTATTTATTTATAAGATCATCACAATATATATAGTTTAATACTGGACAGCGAAAATCAAAATCAATCAACAAGTTAAAATAAAAATTATAGAAAAAAAAAACTTAAATTTTATAATTACATTGCCAAATTTTAAATATAATATATTTATTTTATGATTAAATTTCTTTCAAATGAAATAATTATATTGTACCATCAATTTAAATTTAATTAGACATTTAATATCTATTATATCTTAAATTCAAAATAAAACTTATAAATAGGGCCTTTAATAGTGTATTATATATAACAATTAATGAGAATTATTTCTTATATTTGTTTTCTCCCTACTTTTCTTTTTTTATTTTCTTTAGTTTTATAATACGTTATTAGCACAATTATTTATTCAAAATTTGTGATTTTATACATGTGAAATGACATTGCCTTAATTTACCACAAATTTTTTGTAGTATAATGCTAAATCACAAAATTCACAAGTTTTTAAATTTTTTTATTCTTTATGATTAAACTCAAATTTTATTTTCATTCAAAATCTATCAAAATTTTTTTCTTTATTTTATTTTTTGATCATTTTAATTGGATATCATAGTCAATAATATTTATGATTTTATTTTTCTTTTAAATTTTTTAATTTGTTTGGTTTATATATTAATATTATAATTTACTTTTAAAATTTGTTAATTTGTTTGGTTTATATATCAATATTTATACATATTCATATTATAATTGATTTTTAAAATTTGTTAAGTTATTTAGTTTATATATATATATATATTATAGTATTGTCTTCCATAGTTTCAGATATAACATCATTTTGAGAATCCAACAAATTTTGAAAACAAATTCTGAAAAGTAATCTCATATACTACATCATATTGGTAAGCTAACAAATCTTGAAAATGTCTCAAATTAAATTTTTTTATTTTATTGTAACAAATTTTATTATTTGTTATAAATAATAAATATTTTTATTTAATTATTATTATAAAAAGATTGTTATATTGTTTGAATTATTTAACTATATTGGATCATTTGAAGGGTAAGCAAGTTTATTAAATAATTTTGATAAATAAAAATAATTTTTGTCATTAGGGGAGGAAAAAAATAATGGTGTGAAATTATTTAAAATACATCCATTTTATGAAACACGAGATTCAAAAAATTACTTAATAATGAAGTACTATATATTGTTAATGCATTTAGATAATGAAAAATTTTGCTGCAAAATACTCGAGCAATTATTAAAGTCCTTATAGGACAACGAAATGAAATAACAACAAACATTCCAAATCATCTAAAGCTTGCTAATTATATTGGTGCAAAAATAATATTATTATTGTTTATTAATAAATTATTTAATACTCTAAGAAATGATATTGAAAAAGATTATAACTATTGACTCCTATAGAATCTTAGGTATCTGAAATAAAATGATATTATTTTGATTATAGAAGAAAAAAAATATTAAAATATTAATATTGTACAATATATATATTTTCTTTCATATATCTCTTTAATAAGTAAGAGATGATAAAAATTCTTAATAATGTTAAAAGTTATTAAATGTCGACTAAGAAAAGTATTGATCAAATACAAAATATTATTTTAAGTACATATTCATTCAGTTATACACAAAGCAAAATAGATATAGTATGAATACCTGAAATATTCATTAGATATTTATAAAGATTAGTTATCCAAGTGCCTAAAAATATAAAATGTGTTGAAAACACATGAAATTATGAAAAATATAATGAGATTGTGAGATACAAAATTTTACTTTTATACGTATAAGATGACTTTAAAATAAGATTAGTGCTCACATAACATTGTTTATATATAGTTACTGATGTGAATAAATTAATTGTACATATTGCTTATAAAGGTATTAACTTTAAATGTCATATATTGTTATGATAATTCACAAACATTTATTATTAAAATAATATGAATGAATACATGTGTTCTAATAGATATCTTCTATATTCACATTAGTATTAAAATTTAATATTTTTACAAGCTGCATGATTTTGTTATGGATACAAAGCATGTTGATTTGTTTTATGTATTCCTAAAAATATGATAAAAATATGTAATTATCTTAAAGAGAGATAAACTTGTATTGATTTACTTTTTATGGATAAAACATATTCACATTATATATCCAGTTATCATTTAGTTTCATGATATGAAAATTACCTCATATTGTTCTTCATTTTATAGTTATTTGGTACCATTTAATAAGATAATTTATACTCAGTGTATTTATTAACATTGATTAATGTTATCAGAGCATATACAAATATTAAATCTTTTAAAGACAAAATAATGAGTTTTATCATAAAATGAATATATTAATTGTCATTATTACTGCAATTTTATAAGTGCAAGGTTTTTATTTAATTTTGTAAGGACTGATAAAATAAATTATTTTGTACAATAACATGTACATTACAAATTAGTATTTAAATGTAACTTGTTATCAAAATAAATATATTTGACTTACAACTATAAAATTGCAATACATATGAAGTTAATTGACGACTAAGTAGGTTCGCTCGTTATGAGTTATTATATTTATTTTAACATTTGAGAAATTATTATAATGATGTTAAAAAGTGCTAATTAAAAGGATATTTCATATTGAATGATTATCATCATCAGGGAGCATATTTGTATACCCATTGTACTTTTTTCCTTTCCACCATTTTGTCTCATTGAGTTTTTTTAGAAAATTTTTATTGAGGCAACTTAAGCATATTGCATGAAAATAATATACTCTTTTTTCCTTTGCAAGTTTTTTTGTTCCATTGAATTTTTGTAGCAATATTTTTAAGAAGACATATTCTCAATGCATTTGACATCCAGAGAGAGTATTATAATTTAGATGTCAAATCTTAAATATGATATATTTATCTTATATTTATTTCAAATGAAAATTTATCTCTATTATATCATAAATTTATATTTAATTATAGATTTAATATCTATCATATCTTACATTTAAAATTTATATTATATCTTATAAATAAAATTTATAGCAGTATTATATATATAATAATTAATAAAAATTATTTCTTTAATTTTTTTCTTTCTACTTTTTTTTTCACTTATTTTCTTTGATTTTATAATATAAAAAAAAATTATATACACAATAATACACATAATAATTAATAAAAATTATTTCTTTAATTTTTTTCTTTCTACTTTTTTTTTTCTCTTATTTTCTTTGATTTTATAATATCAAAAAAAAAATTTATATACACAATATATACAGTGAAATACTCGAATAATTTTTATTTACGTCAGTTACTTTGTTAATATGTAATTAAAATATTAATTTGCGATAAATAAATTAATAAACTTTTATTGGCGCAGGATAATTAAGTGAAATTTTTTTAGGTAAATAACACGGCAAATGGGAGACTGCCGTCCAACTAAAAACAGAACTAAAATCCGCGAAGGAAGGCGTGTAAGTTGGTATTGGGAAAGAAGTTCATATTTTATACATGAATGGTGAAGCCATGTCAAGGGAAGTCGTATACTCGTGTGAATAATATTACCTTTTACTTCAAACCATTGGTCAGCTACTCAGCTTTAAAAGATAACAAGCTGAAACGTTATTTTGATATGATCAAACACAACTTGAAATAATGGTAATATTGTAAATAAGTAATTTGAAGCAATTATCATTAATGTTACTCTTAAAATATAAAGAGACTAATTTTTTAATTAATTACACATACACAAATATGAACTATTTGTCGCGTCATTTTAGTGCAAAAATATAAAGATTTAAAGCAACTTTTATTGCAAAATTTAATGAAAAATAACATCAATAAAATTCATAACGGAAATAGTACTTTTATTTTTAGTTGAGAAAAAAATGAGTTAATATTAAAGAATATTAAATTTATTGTTATATGTATCAAGGAGGTTAATTTCTAGTTTTCACACAATTGTTATACTTTTAGTGTAATATATATATATATATATTTGTAGATGAACACTAATTTTATGATTTCTACGACTAATACTAGACAATTTCATGGCTAAAGTACCCAGGAAAAGAAAAAGCTATAAAATACAAATGCACCGAATTTGTTCACGATATTTAGTATAAAAGCTTGACGGTGTCCAATAAATGCAACTTACAAGGCAGAAATAGACACGTGTCAAGATTCCATAGGAGTACATATCTTACATAGTCAACTCCTCCTCCGCGTAATTATACCCCAAAGAAAAGATTTCACTAAGAAATGACAGGAAATAATAAAATAACTAGCCGGTTCTATTCTATGCTTTAATGATAATTTTTTATTTTTATTTTTTTTATTTAGAAATTAGAAGAAGATGCTTCTTCTTCTCCTTAATTACTGTACTTTCTCTAGGCCCTTTGCTTTGGACAGACTCCAATGTTGCTGTCTCTTAGTCTTTCTTTGGTTTTGTTTTAATAAGGTACATTTACATTATTTATATTTAAATGCAACTTCTTTATTTCCTTATTGCTCTTGCTAATAATTCATAATTATATAATAGCTTCTTCTTTTTTTTTCCTGTCATTTCCTTTAAATAAAATATAGTTGTGTAGCTTACACAATTTTATGAGAGTGGCAAGAACAAGGTTGAAGGCCTTTGTCTTCTAATGCTTGACAGTTGTGTGCAATAGAATGATTTAATCATATAATTTCCATTTTCAGACGATTTCCTGTTCTGCAATATTTGTTTGATTTATCTAAAATATTTGTAGGATTTCGCTTATTTTTCTTTCCTGAATTATACTTCAACTGTTGATGATCACTCTTATAGTGGAAGAAGCTGGTTTCATTGTAAGACAAAACTCGAAGCTTTTGACTTAACATGCTTAATTGTATACTCTTCTGTCTTTCTTTTTTCCTTTTCCTTTGTGTTTGTTGAAATGACTAAGAGAAACTATGTTTACTAGGTCTAGATTCTGATTAGATCTAACTTTGAATTTTACTTACCTTAAAACCCATTTGCCGATATGACTTGGTTTTGTGATGTTTATAAAGAAAATTAAAATCTTTATTCAATTTTGCCATTAATGGTTGACTTTGATTCTCTGCGTTTGACTCTTTAATTTATGCTTGATGAGACCAATATGTCTCAATGGACTGAACTGTCAGTTGTGAGTGGCATTTTTGGTCAATTAAGTATTTAGGGGAACAAATCATTATTTCAGGTTCTGGGTCTGCTTTACAATTTTGACATATTCAATTCAATATTATACTGACTTTGTCTTGTTTATTATAAGAAACTACCTCCAAAAAAACAAAACTGATGTATTTGTATATATACACACCAGCTTGAACACCAGCTTGAAATCTTTCGGTGTTGGAAAGTGGAAACTAATACTAAAAAGATTTGGTCACATGTTTCACTTGTTCTATCTTCATTTTCAAGTTGTCTTCATCTTGGTTTTCATTTTCATGCTTTGATCACATGACTCTTGTACTAATTAGCCATGGGAGGTCTTTCTTGCTCATCATGTTGCTTTCAAATTCACGGTCATCTTGAGTTGATATCAAGTTGTAACACTCCCAAGCATCCTATATTCCTATTCATGGTCTAATGTTTTATAAACCTCTTGTTTTACTGAACTCACAGATCATTTCTGTTGATTAAAGCAGTAGCAAAACTCAAGGAAGATTGTCATGGGTTTTGGTAATTCAAGATATGTAAGGTGCATCCCCTTCTTCCTCTCTCTTTGAATTTGAGTGTTAGTTTATAATGTTTGTCATCTTTACTTGCATGGTTCATTCCAAATTTTAAATTTCCATGACAAGTTGTCTTCTAAGTTCTGCATACTTGCAAATTTCCAGATTTCAAGAAGAACTAGAATTGGCAAAGCCCCCAGCAACTGATGGAGATGAGGTGGTTAAGCTCCAATACAAGATTGACGGGACACACAACAGTAAAAAGAGTGTGAAGGAAGCTTTTACAAAAACAGCATCCTCTTTGAAACACAAAGTGCTATCAAGAGTTTTCTCTGAGGACTATAAGAGAGCGAAGAAGAAGATATTAGATCCACGAGGACTGGCCATCCGCCGGTGGAATATGATTTTCTTAGTAGCAACTTTAGTTTCTTTGTTCGTTGACCCTCTATTCTTTTACTTGCCTATTGTTCGTGATGAAGTCTGCATTGATATTGCAGTACCTCATGAAGTCATCCTTACTATTGTTAGAACAACGGCTGATATTTTTTACATGATTCATATATTTATTAGATTTCGTACAGCTTATGTTGCACCCTCTTCTCTGGTATTCGGGAGAGGAGAACTTGTTATGGATTCATCAAAGATTGCAAAGAGGTATCTGAGGCAGGGTTTCTGGATTGACATGATTGCTGCTCTGCCTCTTCCTCAAGTATGTTTAAACATCCATTTGTACTGAGCCTTTTTCCATTTTCCTATGCTCACATATGCATTAAGCACTGCCTTATTTTAACTTCATATCTTTCTCTTTCAGGTGTTGATATGGATTGTTATCCCCAATCTTGGGGGTTCAACAATGAAAAACACCAAAAACGTCCTACGCTTCATCTTAATCTTGCAATACCTCCCTAGACTGTTTCTTATATTTCCACTTTCATCACAAATAGTAAAGGCCACTGGTGTTGTGACAGAAACAGCATGGGCAGGAGCTGCATATAATCTGATGCTCTACATGTTGGCAAGCCATGTAAGTAAGACCAGCCTTTCACATTAAAAACTTTTAAAGGGAAAAACAAGAATTTTAATTGTAACACTCGAGGCACACATTTATCTTTCTTTTATTTTGCTTACTTAAGTATGTTTAAATAAAATCCAAATCATTTTTCTGTTATGTGTTTCGATAGACCTAATAGTGCTTCCTTTGAATGTGCACGATAAGTACTATGCTGAGTACTGAATTATTCATTTTACTGTTTGAAAGATTATGGGAGCTTGCTGGTACTTTCTGTCAATTGAAAGAGAAGAAGCATGCTGGAGAAGTGTATGTGATATTGAAAGTTCATTTTGTCAATATGAATACTTCGATTGCGACAGAGTTGGAGAGACTCATAGAAAGACCTGGTTTCTTTCAAGCAATGTCACAACTCTATGCAACCCAGATTCTAATTATCCATTTGGCATATATGGTGATGCATTGACATTTGAAGTGACAACTGCTCCATTTTTCCACAAATACTTCTATTGTCTTTGGTGGGGCTTAAGAAATCTAAGGTAACTTAATTTCTAATGCTTATTTCGTTGGCATTTCAACATGGTCAATCAGATATAAGGATATTACTTTGTGTTCTTCAGATAACTTGAAGCAAGGATTTTCATCATAATGGATTATAGCTTCTCTAAATGATATGTGCAGTTCCCTTGGACAAAATCTTTCGACAAGCACTTACGTCGGAGAAATAGCTTTTGCCATAATTGGTGCAACTCTTGGGTTGGTTCTTTTTGCATTGCTCATTGGTAATATGCAGGTAAGTAACTCAAATAATACATACTCATTTGGATTTTAGTATTGGAGTTGTTTCTACAAAGCTTTTCAATACCTTTCTTGTTAAAAAGACAGATAGAAAAGTTTGTTTCTGCAGTTAGTTATACTTGGTATTAGTATTAAATATATTGTGCCAATGGCAGACATGTCTTCAATCTACAACAGTTCGATTGGAAGAGTGGAGGATCAAAAGAACAGATACAGAACAATGGATGCATCATAGGCAGCTTCCTCCAGACTTAAGGAAATTAGTGAGGAAGTATAATCAGTATAAATGGGCTGCTACAAGAGGGGTTGATGAAGAAGCTCTTCTCAAAGACCTTCCTTTGGACCTTCGAAGAGACATCAAACGCCACCTTTGCCTTGACCTAGTTCGACGAGTAAGTTGATGGATTTAGTATTCTTTCATTCTTCCTTAACTTATGGGCACTCATTAATAGATGAAATTTCTTAGCAGCTGAAGCAACATATGACTAACCTGAAATTGGTGAAATTTTTTCATTGAATGAGTAGGTTCCTTTGTTTGATCAAATGGACGAAAGGATGCTTGATGCAATATGTGAGAGACTTAAACCAGCTTTGAGTACAGAGGGCACATATTTAATGCGTGAAGGTGATCCCGTCAATGAAATGCTCTTTATAATCCGAGGTCACCTTGATTCCTACACCACAAATGGTGGCCGGACAGGTTTCTTCAACTCATGTCATATAGGGCCAGGAGACTTTTGTGGAGAGGAACTGCTAACCTGGGCATTGGACCCTCGTCCAAGCGTTATTCTCCCATCTTCAACTCGCACCATTAAAGCCATTTCTGAAGTAGAAGCATTTGCTCTTGTAGCAGAGGACTTAAAGTTTGTAGCTTCACAATTTAGAAGACTTCACAGTAAACAACTCAGACACAAGTTCCGGTTTTATTCTCACCAATGGCGGTTATGGGCTGTGTGTTTCATTCAAGCAGCATGGCGCAGGTATAAGAAACGAAAGGAAGTAGCTAAACTGAGGGCTGAGAAAAATTCCACAGCCACAGAGACAGAACCACCCAAGGAAGCAGCAGACTTAGCCATTTATGCAGCAAGGGTTGCGGCTAGCACTAGAATGGGTGCAAATGTGCATTCAGGGTCGGGTTCTGGGGTTGTGAACGCATTGCGAAAGCCTGAAGAGCCAGATTTTTCAGTTTGTGAATAAAAATTTAGAAAAGCAAGCTTAAGTTTGACATTCAGGTGTGACATACGTTTGTAAATTGAATTGCATTATATTTCTTTAGGGTATAGTAATCATGGTCCCTTTACATGATTGTTTCATTATCTGTATATATATATATACATGAGAAGCTGTTTTTGTGAAACTAAGGGAAGCTATTTATACATAAAAGATCAGAATTATAGTGTAATCTAGGCAAGGAAAAGTAAAGGCTGAAAATGCATAGTTAGGTACTTTCTTGTTTTTGAATTATAGTGTAAGCATGTTGTACTTATCTACTGAGCTGGTAATTGGGCATTTGGGCCTTACTTGGTTATGTCATATAGTGGAATCAGGAAAAAACATAAGAGTGCCTCTATATCAGCCCACTTAGCCCAACTACTTTAACAACATTTAAAATAAATTTTTTTTTATAACTCATTTAACAGATAATTAAATGACATGTACAATTACTAAGAAGAACTTTAGAGAATAACTTTTAACTTTAGTTTTTAATCATAAAGTATGAAATTGAAGTCTTTTCATTCTCTACAAAATTTAAATTTTATTGCCACAAAATAAAAAGGTAAACCTTGCTAGGGACGCAACAAGTCTTTCCTTCAATGCATGCTAGGTACATCAAAAAACAAGAGAAGAAAAACATGCATGCAAATATACCAATACATTTAGCAAAACGGCCACCATTTTATATCTGATGTGTGGAGAGCAAAGACTTTGAAGACAAAATTGATGAGGTAAGTTTCGAAACTATTTTTAATCTTTATTTACATTACTTTATCGTGTATGCATTTTGCTCGGTTTGTATATTTTTATAACACAGTAACTTCTAATAAAAAAAATTTAATTGCATTAACGTGGGCTAACTTAAAATAATGCTATGAAGAATATGTGCTAATTTATAGGCATTGGAGGGTAAAATTGAAAAATTTGTCAATTTACTTGGTCATGTTTTATATATTATCTTTAGGTAAGTTGATTCTAAAATGCTCATTTTGTAAGACCTATAGGTACTTAGGCTCCTCACCATAATATTTAGGCCCAAGCTCTATTTTGTCATTATTTTGCACTTGCCCCAATCCATTATTATTTACTTGAGAGTGCAAGTTCGAGAGCTATATTAAGGATAATTTGAATTTAATTCATGAGCGTGTATTAAATAATAACATTTTTATTATGCCTCCACGTGAAACTATAATAAGTGAATCGAACCAAAAGTCCTAAAATTCTTGTCGATGAAGCGAGATAAAATGAACGCCTCTTTGTCTGAAAGTTTTTTTATTAAAAAAAGAAAAGAAAAGGCTGCACTTGCCCCAAATGGAAAAATTTAATTGACATTTGGCGGTTTATAATGATTGTTTAGAGAATTATTATAGTAACTATGGTTGTTAAGAAGAATATTATTATAATTATAATTAACTATGGTGAGTTAACAACTAGACGTCTTTGTTAAAGAAAACTAAACTTGTCGGATCCATTTATTTAATTTTTAGCTGCAATTGTTGGCTCTAATCCTATTTTCGAATGCTTGGTTTCCTTACCTTCCGGCCGTAATGGATATAGATTCAAGAGTCCAATATGAAACTCGTTATCCAAGAATTATTAAATTTTCAATTTTGTATATTTTTTTTACGTTATAAAGAAAATGAACATAAGTTAAAAATAAAACTATATATATATATATATATATATAAAATGAATTATGTCATATAATTAAATCTTATAAATTTAAATCAAATGTTCTACTAAGTATTATTTGATAATATGTAACATACTAATTATTAATAAAAATTATATAAATGAGTTATAGCTCAACGATATATAGTCTATTTAATTATGTAGAAATTATGATAATTTTGGATTTTCCTCCGAGTAAATGTAAAAGCTCCATTTCGTTATGTTTAGGGCTATAACGTACCAACTACAACACGAAACATTTGAAATGTAAAAATGAAGTTTGATTTAAAATGCTCAACAAAAATAGTTAAATAATTGTTTGTTTTAGATGCTTTCATCATTGAACTTGTAACTTGATCCACTACGGTCACAAATCACAAATTAAATTGTGACCTAAGTGGGATTCAGATAAGAAACAGGAATGCAGACATAGTCATATGCAGTGGAACAAGTTAACATCAACAAAGAGGGACAAAATTAGTTGTAAGAGAAACTCAGAAACATAATTGGGTGTCGTTCCAACAACTTAGTCATAGTCCTACATTGTTCTACTAATCTTACTTTGTCCAAAATGCCTACCCAACTTTTAAGGAACAATCAATGGACCCTTAGTCAAATCAGTCTACAGATTAGCTTAGATTAATTACCAAAGGACCCACTTTGAAAACCAGTCTGGTTTGGTTAGTTAGGAAGTTTGTTTCTTCAGGCAAAATAAGTTTAATTTTATAAAGCAATTTTCCAAAGGAATTAGAAATTAAAGCATAAAAACATAAACAAAGTTCAAACAATCATGAAAAAATAATGATCATTTTTACCATTTCAAGGCTACTTTTGATTAATTGGAAATGGACTCATTGAAATTGAGGCAATAAAGCCTTATTTTCTGTTTTGTTTTTTGTTTTTTGTTTTTTGGTTTTATTTTATATTCTGAAATCATGACTTTGACTGCAGACAAATTTGCCTTCCCTGCTGGGAAGGAAAACGCCAAACAGAAATTGAAAATGGAATGAGATTGTCTTTTAATGTAATAAGAAAAGATGTCACCAGACTTCACTAATGATCCAAACTTTTGAAAAATCACCAATACCCAAAAATCCATAATTAGTTTTTTCCTTTTTCTTCTCTTAATTTATGTCTAAAGTAAGATCTTAAACTTAAACTCAATTAAGACATTATACTATTGACTAAATATATCACCATACTTTACTAATGATCAAAGTGAATCAACTTTCAACTTCATATAGTTAGTGTACATTATTTCTCTACTGATGAATGAGGTATCAATGGTTGACCAACCATGATCAACAGTTGACAAGAATCATGCCCAATGGCCAATTAGCACTTGTCAATGATCAACTTCTGTCACAACTATCCAACATTAGTCAATATTTGCCCAACAATTAACATGTTAAGATTGATAAATAAAAAAATGATGTTAATCAACTGTCATTTTGGTACTTTCAGGATAATAAAACTTTTGAACTCTTAAAATCTGTTATTTAAAAAAAAAAAAATACATTTTATTTAAATTTTTGTGGTATTTTGTTATTATTTGAATTTTTTTTATACTTATTTTTGCAATTAAATAGGTAATTTTTTGCATAACGTAAAATAGTTTCATCCTAGAATAAAAAACTTGTAAAGTTGGTGTGATTTTTCTCTATATTATATTATGAGTAAAGAAAATGACCATCCAAAACATATAATAACTTTAATTTCCACAATAGCTATATAGGATTTTTTTCCCCCTACACTATAGATTATTTTTTCTTCTATAGAGACTATATTGCATGAGAAAACAAATCAAACATAGCTGTTATCAATTTTATGGGTTTTCTTTTTCGAAACTTTTCTGAATCCATGGAATAAAATACAAGTTTAAATATCTATTTAAATTACATAATCACCAATGATAGAACCAATAAAACAAAAATTTGATGCCAAATATTTTCATTTACATAACCGGTTGCTAAAGGTCAACAAGTTGATATAACTTTTGGTTGGAAAAACAAAACAATATGATGAGATAAGAAAAAAGGGAAAAGAGTTTTATTGAAGTTTGAGTTACTCTCAAGTTTATATAAAGAACTTTAAATAATTTAACCTATAAGATTCGATGAAAGAGAAATTTTACCTATTATATGAGTTTTTGTAAATAATGAGAGCGTATTTATATATATAGCAACCTTTTTTCGTATAAATAAAGTAAACAAATTTTTTTAACAAGTTATTGTTAATCATTGATTTAAGTTAATCTTACGATAAATTTTCGTTTGAATTGATTTTATTCTTGATTTTACGAGTTATTCGTTAAATTTAAATTTAAAAATATAATATCAATGCCATTGATTTATAATATTTTATAGTTACGATGATATATTAAACTTATTTATCACCGGAACAAACCCGTATATATATGGGATAGAATCCGTTGCTACAATATTTACACAATCACATTTCAAGGATTGAAATTTAGAGAAAATGAGAGAAATTTATTGCCTTAAATCTCATACTCTTAAAAATTAGTGGTATAAAACTATGTATAATAAATTGTCTCTTAATTTTATTCATATGTGTGTGTGAGAGAGAGAGAGAGAGAGAAAAGAGGTGTGTAAATGTTATTAAAGAATTTAGAAAGAGAAATTTTAAAAGTCAAGTCAAATGAATATTTATTTGTAAAAATAAAATAAGATATTAAAAAACATATATATATATATATATAATAATATAATATATATATATATATATATATATATATATATATATATATATATATATTAATGTAGGAGACTTTAAAGAAAATTCACATGCATTAAAAGGTAAAGTTGGAATACAAACTCACGTCTTCCTAATAATTTCATAGTAAAAATAGTGACATATATATTTTTTCAATGTAAGTTTAAATATAATTTAGATTAGTTAGACAGTAAATGTGGAACACAAAATGAATTGGAACAATTAAAAAAGATATGGATAAAAAAGTAATTTACAAATCATGTTCAAAACAACGGTGAAAAAGTAAATTTCTTTTGTTACTATTTAATGACCAGCCTTGGCAAAAAGCCTTTTCTGGCTTTCTGTAATAGGGGTCCCTTAGAAAAGTGCGAGTAGTCGGAAATGGAATTACGTCATGAATGACTCTTACCAACGGCAGACATAATCCTGTACTATATAAGATTTTCTCTACTGTTAGCAAAAAAAAAAATATATATATATAAAATTTTCTAATTGGAACTTAAAAAAAAAAGGACCGAACTCATAAGTAAGAAAATTAAAGAACAGGCCAATGTTATAATAGCAAACTAGCATAGATTTGTTTTAGTAATAGACCGAACATAGCAGGGTTAAATCTTATTTGAATAAAATGTCTTTAAAATATATTCACTTCTCAGCATTATGTACAGTAGTGAAACAATTAAAAATCAACCTATTTATGGTAAGCTTCATTTGCCATCTAGTTTATGTAAGAGGAAATTCACAATATAAACTTTTAAAGTTTGAAGGACAAGTAGAAGAGAAAACAAAATAAGTCTATATAATGTGTATAAAATTTACACATACTTCACATGTGTATGTAGCAATAAAGTCTACAATGTGTGTAACATATGTGTTTGACGTAAAATATGGAAAAACTTGCTAAAATCAACAAATAAATAATATTCGTCAACAATGTACCAAAATATGCATTGAAAACATTATAAAATATGAATAATTTAAATTAAATTGTAAATATTAATAAGTTTAATATATTGCATGACATAACTCTTTTCAAAGTTTCAAAGTTTCATTTCTAAAGAATATATATATATATATATATATATATATATATATATATATATATATATATTATTTTTCTTATAACATAAAAATATATATTATTTTTTTTTTCTTAATAAGTTAAAAATGAAATTATATGAATAAATAGGCTATATATGTACCAGAGAGATATTAAATAATTCAAGCCTATTTTGTCAATTTTTCTAGGTACATGCATATAATATTTGTGTAGGATTCAAATCCAAAATGAGAAATAGTTTTTTTTTTTTTATAAAGAAAATAGTATTGTACTACGATACAATTAGTATATGGCTATCAAGACATTTATATAACAATTGCCTATAAGGAAGCCTCTCACAAACAAGGTTTAAAATATTAATCTTAGTTAAAGTATGGAGAATTAAATTAATTTTATGCATACGATGAAGGTATTTTTGTTAAAGTATGGAGAATTAAATTAATTTTATGGATATAACGATGGTATTTTTGTTGTCGACAAAAATTTTAGGAAAAAAATTTAAGAAATTTATAGACTAATACAATTATTAAATAATTTAAATAAGCTTTAAAAATGTAAAAACAATTAATTTCTTTTTCTAACTAAATATTTTATTTAGTACATATAAATATAAAGGCATGTAATATTTATTTTGATCAATCTATCAAAAGGTTATAAAATATGTAATTAAAATATTTATTTAAACTAATAATTAAAAAAATATACAATTATGTAAATATTTATAAGATAGTCAATTTTATTGAAAAATAAAAAAATAGAAGTGAATACGAAAAATGTTCTAATTTAAAAATAATTATATTAAAAAACTAAATAAAAATACTTAATGGTAAATTATTTAAAATAAACATATAAAGTTAAAATTAAATAAAAATATTTAATGGTAAATTATTTAAAATAAATATATAAAGTTAACCACAACAAATTTTATAAATTATTCGACATTTTACCAACAACATCACAATAATATTCATATTATTAATTGACATTTTATTGATATTTTTTGAACATCGATATTTTGTCAAAAAAATTGTATCAATTTTGAGACTCTAAAAATATAAATATTGTCGATAATATCAAATGCTCACAAACAACAGAATTTGCTATGCACAAAGGACTGCACTAGTTAGACACTAATTAATGTCATCCAATATCTTCCAACTAGCTTCTCCCATAGAATTTGGTCAATAACCCAATTATTTCCAATGAAATGTAAATTAAGAAATGTTAGTTTTGAAAGTGATTGCAGTAATTGATAATTAAAAATCGATATTCATAGCAATTAAGAGCTAATTGATTGGACCCTGCAACTACTAAAAGTACTTTTTCTTCAAAGTGAGACAATTTAGAACCCATTTTTAGTGTATCCTGGAAAAGATATTATTATGCTAACATGTCTGGATGCATAAAATGATAAAAAAAGAGTTTCAACAGTACAAATTATAACATTTTATTTTCATGATGTTTGCCGTTATTAAATAGACTTGAAAGCTATTCGACGTTTCTAATCATTTGCCCGCAAATAAGTTTGAATCCAAGACAGGCCGACAACTCGTCCAAATTAAAAAATGCTTAATGCATACACCCATTTATACTTCTATTAATTAAATATAAGATTAATATAATTATAAATATATACACATTTTACTATTAATATAAGTATAAATGCGTATTCATTAAGTATTTTTAATTTGTACTAATTATTAGCCAATCTTGGATTCAAACTTGCTTAACGACAGACACTTATTTATATTTGTATTAATTATTAATAAAATGCACATACACGTGTTTTATTTTTATATATGTATAATACTTTATATCTTACTAAATATTTATTAAGTTTATAATTAAAAACTCAAAAAAATATTAAAATTAATTTAATATAATGTTATTGAACAAATTAATTGAAACTTTTGTAAGTAAAATTAAGTTATCTATTTTGTTATATTTGATATTATAAATAGATAAATTATAAATTATGATTTTCATGACTCATATGAGACTTAAAAAAATTAGAATTCTATTAAAATTAACATTCTAACTCTATTAAAATTAAAATTAAGATCATCTATCCATCTATCTATCTATTTAATATATATGTATTTAATATAAAAATAAATAAATTAATAATATATACGTATTTGTACTAAATTTTCCAAAATTTATTAGCTTTGCATACGCGTTTGTATAATCGTAATAAGACTATATGTCACATGACAAATTTTTTTTAAAATATAATAAATTTATTAATTTTAAATTTATTTTGACACATGCAAATTATATCACATGAGAAAAAAAAAGGTTGACAAAAATGGGGGAAGAGAATAGAGAAGAGAGGGAAAAAAATAAAATAAAAAAACAGACCTACCGGGCCTTAAAAAATATCGCATGTCAAAATTCACAATTTGAACTTTAATTTTGCCCTAAATAGATATATTTTTTTTAAAAAAAATGGAATATTACTAGGGTAATATCACAAAGACTCGGATAAAAATGAGTAACTAAATAAAAATTGGGTAAAGGGAAACAGGGTCTTGTAGGTTATATAAATAAAGAGCATAAATATTGTTTTTTTTTTTTTTAGTATATTATATTTTTCTAAAATTAACACTAAAATTTTATTTTAATTTTTGAATTAAAAATTGGTGCAAATTTTGCTATTTATTTGTCATATTATTAAATTTATAAGATTATTTCGAGTTATTTAACATCATTTTAATAACCTCAATAAAAAATTTATTCTAAAAATAGTCTCACAAGTTTGATAATATTACGAACAAAAGACAAAATTTTTCTCAATATCTCAGTCGATAATCAAAATAGGAACTAAATTTTAGTGTTAATTTTATAAAACTAATACTTGTGCACTTTTCCTAAACAGCTACAAAACCCTTTAAACAAAAAAAAATAAAAAAATAGAAAAATTTAGGGCAGTTCTTAGAGAAAAAATTAGACTAGTTGACGAACTCTTTGCGTGTGGAGAGATATGATTGAAATTGATCATTGCTTTTTCTAGTTAAATAAACTTAATCAATGGGTGATTCCTCATTATGTCCCTTATTAAGTAACATTTTCTTGACGTCAAATGGAATATATAAAATTTCATTAAAGTGGAATAGAATATTCAAATAAAAAAGAGAAAGAAGAAGAAATAAAAAAATAAAAAAAATACAGTAAAAGTACTATTAGAGTCCCTTTTTTTTTTTTTTTTTTCCCCATCATAATCAAGTTACTACTCCTAGAGTTCTTGATAACTATATCTATGGGGTTTAAGCCAGCATAGAGGCGCTCGCTGAGATAAAGTTTTACAGATCCAGTATCTTCATATTGGTCAGAGGCCCATTTGCTATCTATGCTGATTTTGTTTTGTTGCTAGTGGTTTTTTTTTTTTAAACTTTCTTAGTATAAATTATTGATAATATTTTCACTATTATTATTATTATCATTATTTTAAAAATTACACGTAATTTAAAATTACGTTTATATTTGTTTAAAATGTAAAAACAAAAGCATATGTGACAATTTAAGATACTAAACAAATATAAATGTGTTTTTCTTTTTATTTTATTTTATTCTAAATATGTGTTTCTACAGCTTATTAAGATTAAAACGCATAGCCGTAATCTCTTTTCTTTCTCTACCTTTATCTCCCTTGCGTTTTATTTTTAATTTGCTATTATTAATCGAAAAGAGACCCCTTCTCAAAGTAAAAATTTGCCTTTCTTTTACTTTCTTTGCCTTTTATATTAAATTTAATAAAATTACTATATATTTATGCCTCAATTTTGATTTAGACAAATTTATTTCTCTCGTTGATTTGTTTTTACGCAACTTTTGGCATGCATGTTGATTGAAAGCCCACCAAAGATGTGATTATTCATGTCATGCTACCGTCAAAACGATGAAACAATTTTTAATTATTTATGTCAATGAATTAATGCAAAAAAATTTATATAAAAAAGGCTTATTGCAATTAGGAATGTAAAGACAAGTTGACATAAAAAATAAATAAATAAATTATTATATGTCATAATTTTTTATATATATATAAATTTTATTTTTAATTTATTCATGAAAAAAATATACATTCATTTATCTTATAATATAAATGAACATATATTTTTTTTTAATATTGTAGAAAAATAAAAATATGTTTTTTTACTAAGAGACGTTAAAAGTGAAACAATTTTAATAACTGAGTCATTTATGTAATAGAGTGAAATAAAAATAAGGTAATGATATTACGATAATTAAAATTGTTATTTTATTAATAATAATTTTATTTAATAATAATAATACTTAAATATTATAATTAATTGTAAAAATATAATAGATAATTTATATTTTTTTTATGGCACTAATAAAAAAAATTGTTTCAAAATATTATTAGTCTAAAAATAATAATGGTAATAAATGAGATTTATTATGGTAAAGTGGACAAAGTCGGTGGTTCGGTGGCCACTCTACTACAAATTATAAGAGAAAAGCCCTTGTGTGTCAAAAGTTTACAAAGCACTAGACCTTTCTTGTCCATGATATTATGGTTACTTTTGCACCTTAATTTTAACGGGGAAAGAAAAAATTCGTACCTTATGAGTTTTTGTCATGTAAATTTAAAATTTGCATAACCTAGCATGATTTAAAATAACTTTCAAAAAATATAAACCTAACCTAGATTTTAAAGCCAAACTTTATGCTTCTATTTCATTTAAAAAACTCGACTTTGACCCAACTCGAAAATATAAGAGCTTATAAAGTTTGGCTCTAAGTCTAGGTTGAATAAAATGTTTTAAACTTAAATTAGTCCGATGTATTTAAAGTTATGTTCTAATGAGATTCCCTATTTTAAGTTATCTTTTTATAAATATTTGTCATGGACAAGTCAGAATTTATGGTAATGGAATATTCGCAAAAAATAAGATATTGTAATACATGACAATTGACATTAAAAAAAAAATTATTATTCTTCAATTTTGTACTTACATTTTTTACTTTATGTATCTATACCAGTATAGGGTTTGTCAAGAGGAGTACACTAAATTTGTTCCACTTACCAAGTCAACTAAGTAGCTAATATATCACTGGTTCACTATAGGATGTTTCTTCATGGTACAGCCATTGGATGTCAAAGAAGCTAGCTTATTACTATTTTTTTTTTTAGTACAATTTGAATAATCAAGATAATTTATAAAATAACAACGAAAACAAAATAAAGCTAGAAAAGGCAAAGTGATTAAATTGAGAAACACTTGGTAGCTTTTGTTTATTAACAATTTTATTTATGTGGATGAACTCATGATCAGAATCATGACTTCATGAAATTAAAAACTATAAAGGGCATTTGAATTGAAGTCTAAAGATTCGAAAGCAAGTCATGGTTTTCTAATTAGCATATTTGTAATTTTGTATATGACTTAAAGGATATATTTATTTATTTTCGGTCGCCAAAAAGTTCAGAATTTAAACGCATGCATAAAATGATGAATATTAATGTCAAATAGTCAAGAAATTAAGCAAAGAAGATTCCTACATATATGTATTACTTTAGATGGAGGTGTGAAGAAAGAAAGAAGGAAGTGGGGACACACATGCACAGAGAGAGGAATTAATTATAATGAAGCTAAGTAGTGGTTAAATATGATCCCTAAACATCAGTTACTAAAGTACATCAAGCGACTTATCCGTAGGGAATGTGAATCTAGTTTACCTTTAAATAAACAATGATATTTTCATTCTTAATCAAAGCATATATAAAGCTCATCTAAATAGAGTTCATTGATGTCTTTTAAATCAAAATATATTAAAACCAATGTTAAATAAACATTATAAATGTTATAAAAGTATAAATCAAACATTGAATAATTTTGAACAAAATTTTCATTATAATTTAAAGTAATGACATATGTTTTATTTTAAACTTTTTGATTATTTTTAAGCAAAATACCTTAAAATATAAAATTTTATTTTTAATATCCCTTCATGCGGTGAGCATATAAATTTATTTACAATGGAAAAAACCTATATTTTGTGTTTATGGTGCACATTTTTCTTATAAGGTATGTTTTTTACGGGATTAAAAATAAAATCAATTGAATAATTAAGTTATATAAAAATCGGAGTGTAAATAAAATTATTTTCTAATAGATATCTCATCTTATGATTTTTAGAATTTATTCAAAAAAAAAAATATATATATATATATATGTGTGTGTGTGTGTGTGTGTGTGTGCTAGTTTTAAAATTAGTTCTCAATGAATTTAATTAACGATAATTATCGTATTTATTTTTTATATGCTAGTTAATTATTTATTATTTATTATTTATTTATCATTATATTACACAAAACTAATTATTTATCATCTTTTTTTGCATGTATGCTAGTTTCAAAACTAATTAAACAAAATAGAAAAATTAAAAACATTATAACAATTTACATACGGAAGTCGCTATTGTTTAACTAATTAGTGTTATAAATTATTAATCTTTGATTTTTTTTTTTTCCCCTTCAAAATACGAGAATACTAAAATGTGAATTTATGTTCATTTGCGTACTTGTCACAAATTTGCTATGTAGTTACATTGTAAAGCAAGCATATTTCATGCAATATTATGAATTTGTGACAAACTTATGGCTATGTACGTATTTTGAGTTTGCATTTTATACTAGCCATATAACTAAAAATATTTTTCAAATGTTTAAATATTATACACAACTGGCAAAAGTATTCTTAATTCTTAACAAAGCAATTAAGGGCAAATTGTTTATTTCATTATTAATATTTTTCGGTGCATAAATAACTCAGTCATTTAATTGATTTTATTTTTAATCATTCTTAATAAAGAAAAAATATGTTTATTTATGTTATAAAAAATAAACATATATTTTTTTTTCTAAAGGTGGTTAAAAATGAAACTCTACGCATAAAATAAGTTATGTCATTCAATTAAACTTAAATTAATTAACTTTCTTTGAAAATTATCTATTTAATTAAGAGAGCAAAATTTATAATTTTTTTCTTTTTTTGCCACCAATAATAATGAAAAGATTTTTATGTATCTAATTTCATTTTAATATTATAAAGAAAATTCTCCTATTAAAGTAAAAAGTAAAAAACGTATCATTTGTAAGTAAAATAAACATATTTTCTCCATTCATAAAATATTAGATCATAGAAATCAACACATATATTTTGTTTCTTTCTTCTTGAATATAGGTTCTTCCCATACTCTATATGTATATACATCTATATTTTGTTATTCTTTTATTTGTTACTTTGAAGTGATTTACGCTGGTGCAATACCCCTTCTTTTTTTTTCTTTTTTCTTTTTTTATAGAAGTAAAATCTCACCCAAGTGTACATTTTTTATTACGTTTTTTATTATGAGATTATGATTTTACCTTCTACATATTATAAGTTGAGATTTATTTATTTTATTTTAAATTTTTAAAGTGTCAAATTATTTAAGTAATCCTTAAAAAATTTTAAATTATGGAACAATAGTGTTTTAGTCTTTTTCTTTAAAAAAAAAAAAAAAAAAAAAAGAAAGAAAGAAAGTGTGAATAGATGAGCAGTACCCTTTTTTCTCACACGTGGCACATGCCATCAGATATTTTAAAAAATGCATGTGCTATTAGAGAACACTTGTCCTCATATTAGGATAGCTTGAATTAGAGCTTATCTTCATTTGGAAAGCTCCTTAAGAGCTCATGGGACTTAGCACAGCAAAGAAAAAAGAAACACAAACAAGAAAATGAAATAGAGGAGAGCAATAGCAAGAGCAAGTGGAGAAAGATAGAGATTTGAAGTTAAAGCTTAGTTAGTACTTGTTTTTGCGGAAAGTTTAAATAGAAATTGGAAAACATTAAAGACGAACTAGACTTTGAAACATATGTCTTTAGAGAAGTATAGATGTTTATTTTAAGATTCAATTTACTATTTGTCCTTTTAATAGTTTTAGACAAAGTTAAGCATGTTTATCCATGATTATATCAAGTAAGATTAGTATTAGAAAATTTCTTTAGAACACAATTGATATTTTTATTATTTAAAATAATTTTACTTATTAGAATAGAATGAATTATATCTTGTTTAGAATATTAAAATGTTTAGTTTAATATGAATTTTAAGGTTTGTATTAAGAATTTTTGACGCAAAGTTATATCTATTTAACTTAGAGTGATTTTATGAAAATCATGCTGGAAACACTATACTATTTTGAACCCCTTGATATTTATGTTATTTGAAGTGGTTTTAATGATTAGAATTGACTAAATTATATTTTATCTTAAATTTAACATGTCTAGTTTTATAAACATTTTACGATTTGTCATTTTGAATTTTTTAGACAAAGTTATAATAATTTAACTAAGGGTATGTTCTGTACAAATATTGTTAAAAATATTGTTTCCAACTAATCGATTTTATGTGTTATTGGAAAGAATTTATTAATCCAATATAGGTGTATCATATCTTGTTTAAAAGCTTGAATTTTTAATTTTGTATCATTTTTCATAATTAAATTTGGACATTTTTATGAAAAGATATACTTACTTATATGAAAATAGGCCTAAATTATTTTAAAACTATGTATAATGAGATGACACAAACTAAAAGTTTTGTTTTTTAAAATAGTGTTGGTGATCCTGAATATATTACTTTTTTAGAAAGCTTGAATATCTACTTTTTAAAGCTTTGATAGCATCATATAAAACCTCATTCATAATTAAATAATTTCAATTAGTATAAACAATATATTTTTGAATATTAAAGTTGAAAGTGCATTCACTATTTAACCAGAACTTTAAGAATTTATTATATATTTTCTTTAATACACTTTTAACATGATAGCACCATAAGAATATATTACATTATCAAAACCGGCAAGATAATTTATAAGTAAGTTATGATTAAATTAATTTTATTACTTATATTAGTTTTTTTTATACAAACTTGCAAGTTTACTAAATATTTTAGAATGTCAAAGTACTTCCTCTTCATGTATTCATGATAGCTGGTTATACTCAATATTCATATATGTTGTGACTTGATAAGACATTCAATTCATTGTAGCTTAGTATGATGTTTACCAACTCAGTTTGATATCAATTTAGTTCAAAATTACTTATAAGTTCAATATGATATTTATCAATACAAGTCATCTCTGTATGAGATTTGTTCAATTCAGTATTATTTTACAAGTTCGGTTATCAATATAATTTGGTTTAGTAAGATATCAATTCATTTAAGTACGAGGTTACAAGTTCAAAATGATATGTATTAAATCAGTTAAGTCAATAATCACAAGAATCATGTATAGCAGAGCCAACTGAGTCATTTTAATAGCTGTATCAAGCAAGTTCTCCATACGTGTAGTTGAGAGCTAACACCAATATATTAAATGTCTATTTCGTATATGACCATATCCCTATCTTCTCTTGGCATGATAAAATCAAAATATATTTCTCATTATTATGTTTTTATTTGCATACTTATCAAGTACATTATTATATTTTAATAATGATAAATCACAAGATAATGCATGATTTTATTTTAACGATCCTATGTAGATTATGCTTACCAGCATGTTATTTCATGATAGTACATTATTTTATTTTAAAGATCATATACAAATTAAGTTATCCAGCATGTTATTTCATTATAAATTATGAGCATTTTATTTATAGTTTTCACGAGTATCAAATTATAATTATTTTATAAAACTCATGTTATACATACTATTTATGATACTCATCAACTCGTGGAGCTTTAAAGCTCACCTTTTATATTTCTCCCCCCTCAAGTAACAGAATTGAGGAAACATAGCGTGATAAGTAGATTGGAGGCTTAGGATTAAACTTTTGTTATACATATTAGATAGTTTGATTTATTTACCCTCTTGTGTAAAACATTAAATTAATGTGTATGTATACTAGTGGTCATGAAAGTTTATGTTTTGGTGTATCAATATATAGCTATATTGATGGGCATGAGTTACTTTATGATTATGTTAAAGATTATGATATTTGTTAGTCTTTGAAAAAGAATCATATGAATGTTATTGTCATTTTACTATAAGAATATTAATCACGAAATTAGTTGAAATTCTACTAAAATTTTTATGTAATTTAGTTAATTATAATTTTGATACAAATAAAAAATAATCAAGAAAGTAAGTCAATAAGTTAGTTACAATTTTTCAGAATGCGACTCATGTACGTAGAATAGATTCGGAGAGGGTCATGATAGCTGGTTTGAATTTTAAATTTTTTTAAATTTTATGAATTGTTTGTTAATTTATTATATAAATGCCATTTTAAGTGATTTATCTCATCTTTAATTTACATTTACTATTAAGAAATGTCATCAATTTAAATAAGATATAATAAAATGAATAAGAATAAACACCTTAATCATTAATATCTTATGGTACAACAAAACTTGTTCATTCTGATCATCATTAATTTTGTGGTCACGAGCACAAACTGTCATATGTCTTATTCTGACATATAAATTAGAGGCCCATATTACCATTGGTAAGACAGATTAAAAGCACATTAATCATACTTAATAAAATGAAACTACACCATTTAGATAAAATAACTTAATAATTAATATCCATAGTAAAGTGCTAGTCATATATTATCTAATATTTAAGCCCCTAGAGTCCTCTAAAAAACAAAAAGCCCAGCTAGAAACAATTAATAATCACAAATCATTCCACTAATTAAGCAACACATACCCAACTTAACTTTATCTAATTGGAGAGGAGATTAACAAAGATCGAGCTAGGACCATTTATGAGCATACCCAAATGATCATGTACATTTTATTGAAGAAATGCGATTGGTATTTGGTATAGTCTATTAAAATTTGGAAGGGGGGGGGGCCAATTTTTTTCATTTTTCAAAGCAAGGAACGTTTGGGTACGTACTATCAATATGATTACGATGACATATGGTTCACCTTTTAGATTTGGGTGCGTCTTAAAGGAGAAAGACATATGTGGTAGATGTAGTGTACTTCAACTCATGCTTTACTAGAAATTAATTAAAATCCAATCCAGGTCTTAAGTTTTCACCATATGGAAACCATTAAGCTTGTTAGGTATGTTGTCGATTTATCATTCGTTATTTTCGTGATAAAAGGAGCTTCCAACGTTAGATTCTTTTTGCTGAGTTAGATGAGGTGTTGTGTACTGAAATGGTAATTATTCTTTATCAGACGAAAAAACTACCACACGCCTATGTCCTTACCCCTTCTTTCATGGAGAGTGGGGTAGGAAGTCACGAGCTTAATTGTTTGTTTTTGTTTATAATAACCCATACTTACCACACTTCAATGATTTTTTGTTAATTATGTGGTATATTTTTTTTTTATACATATAATTTTATTTTTAATCTTCATCAGGAAAAAAAAAATGTTCATTTTTCTTATAACGTAAATGAATATGTATTTTTTAATGTTGGTAGAAAATGAACATATATTTTTTTTCACTAAAGGAGATTTAAAATAAAATCAATTAAATAATTATATTATTTATGCACCAGAGTGATTTTTTTTTCATTGCAAATATTTTTAAAAATAAATATATTTTAAGAGAGAGATAAATTCAAATTTTCTAACCTCTTATTTTTAAGTGTTCAACATTTTTTTCTTTCTCACATTAATCTTCCTATTTGTTTCTATCTCTCTTATGTTATATTCACAATTGTTATACATTTGTAGTATAGAAAAAAAATCTCCACTTAAATCATCAAATTGGTTTAATTATTTTTTATAACTTCATGTAGGATAAAAAATAAATATATATTTATTTTTTATAATGTAAATAAATATATATATATATATATTTTTAGTAGAAGAAAATAAATATTTTTTTAAGGATAATAAAAATTAAAATTAATTAAATAATTAAATTATTTATGTATGTATAGAAGGACTTTTAATTTAACATGAAACACTTTTATTAACAACTTAACTGAGTAATTAAATGCAGAATTGGCAAATGTGTTGATTATAGGTTGCTTCTATAAATTTTAGAAAAATTATTAAAAATAATATCCCTAAAATTTATAATAATAAAAATAATACTTTAATAATATTGAATGTTAAATATTGAACATTTAATATTAAATGTATTTAAATTACCGTCATTTAATTATAATTGAACTGGTGTTTAAAAAATAATATATCGGTTATTTTTTTAATTATGAAAATATAAGTTTGAATATAAAAGGTGTTATTTTTATTATTATAAATTTTAAAGGATGATATTTTTATTATTTTTCCTAAATTTTATCCCATCAGAAAATTGGGGTTTGTGGACTAATTATATTTTAGCTGTCATATTTTAATTAGAATAATTAACAAATTTAATCTTTTAATTTTGGTGCACTTTTGTTATTTAATTTTTATCTTTTAGTTTAGTAAACTTCATACAAAATTTAAATTTATTTGTAAATTTAACTCAAAATCACAATTAATTTTAAAGTAAAACTGCTTATCATTATTAATTTGATTGTAATTGGTAATTTTATAACCGAAGTTATTTTTTTTCTTAATTTTGTATCAAAATAACTAAATTTTGTCAGAGTAAGGAAACAAATTAATCCGAAATACTTGTGTTATTTAATACTTATTCCTAGCTATTATATATATACTTCTGTTATTTTTAAGTAAGTTTTAAAAACTTAATTTGTCTAGTACTCTAACATTTACATTTTGATAAATTTGATATTCTAACTTCTTTAAATTGATTTATTTGAGATAATTATTTTTCAATTTGACTAGGCTAAATATTTTTAAAGTTCCAAAAATTAATAAAATAGAAAAAATTAGAACATCAAATTAATCAAACTGGAGAAGTTGAGTACTAAATTGTTAAACTAATACTTGGAAATTAACTTGGTCCAGTCATAAAAATTAGTGTAATATTTAACTTAATTAATAAGTGTTATTTTACAAAAACTTCTAAATTTT
Source organism: Elaeagnus macrophylla (assembly GCA_029378325.1). Classification (NCBI taxonomy): domain Eukaryota; kingdom Viridiplantae; phylum Streptophyta; class Magnoliopsida; order Rosales; family Elaeagnaceae; genus Elaeagnus; species Elaeagnus macrophylla. Next base: position 29,835,317 of record CM055641.1, on the reverse strand, counting down.
TTATGGTACTAGCTAGCCCTTCAGTCAAGTCCTCCTCTCTTTGTAGGTGCCCATTTTCATGCCCTACTAAAAAAGTGTTTTTTCAGGTACTAGACGTTCATAATTATTTAATTTAAATAATATAATTTCGTAATTATTATAATAAACATTAAATATCTCATAATTTAAAAAAAAAAATGTCACAATAATCTCATATTATGTAAAAACAAACATTTTTGTTCTATAATTTTTGAGTTGAACATATATAACCCTGTTATTTATGAAAGTTAGAAACTATAAATTTTTAATTTTAATATTTTTGTTGTATCAGAAGTGCTCATTTTAAAAAATATATGATTATGATTGATTACTTTTTATAATAACGGGACTTGTAGCATTTAAATTATAAATTACGAGATTAAAATATTTATTTTAAAAAATTATAGGATCTTTGATATCTAACTTAATAATTATGAGACTAATATGTTAATTTCATAAAAATATAGGATATTTATAACTTTGTTTTTCTTTTTTATAGTGTAAGGGTAACAAAATATTGGATCCAAGTCCATTGATAACGTTCAAAATCAATTAAAAGTTTGAGCGATGACTTTTGTAAAGACAAATATAAACCACACGAAGGAAACAAATATAAACCAAACTAAAGAAGTCGTGAGAAAATATAAATGAATATTAAGTTTACTTTACACAAACTTATATTTTTGAAAAAAAATTTGGAAATCAGTATATCTTTAAAAAGTTATATGTTTGATAGTGATATAATAAAAAAGTTTCGGTGTATGTGCAATCCATTTTCAAATAATAAAAATGCTTTTTAAGAAATCAATGTCATGTACTGGGGAAAAAAAATATTAATTTTAAAAATAATAATATATATATATTAAATAATATATTAATTAAATATAAAATTAAAAATATGAAATAATAAAATAATTGTTATTTTGTTGGATCATTTATTAACATTTAATTAATTAAATTATGCTATATAAATTAATGTATATATTAATTTGTGATAAAAAAATATTTTGTAGGTTTAAAGTCATTTGTTAAGGATGAGTGATATCATATGTCCATTAATTATGTTAAATAGCAATTTAGTCACTTTGTTATTTTTTTTTAATCCTTTTGTTTTTAAAAAGCAACATAACAATGAAAAATAATGAATTTTATTATTTTAATTTTTACATTTTTTAATTATTATTGAGCTATTAATTTAATAAATTGTTTTTAGAATTGGACAATTGTGACTACAAAATAGAAAATAAAAAGAAAAAAAAATTAAATTTAAAATTTAAAATTTGATAATTTATTTTTGTGCTACCACCCTCTTAACAAAATAATTAAATTGCTTTAAAAAAATAAGAAAAAGACTAAACTACTCTACATCACATACAAAAGGACCCTAATTTTGTATGTCTCTTCTTTTAGATGGCATTGCATCCAAAGTAGTTCTCAATTTTTAATGAAATTTGCTTCAAAAATTTTAAAAAGCATAATTAATTGGTATTTTTTGGTGAAAGTAAGAAATGCTTGTATTTAAAGAAATAGTCCTGAATGTATTTTTCTTTGTTAAAATTACTTGTAATATGTAAGTATGTAACCCAACTTATTCTACAATTTTTACATCAAATATTTAAATATTTATCTTCATTAAGAACCATTCAAGCTCAAAAGTAAAATTTAGAAAGGGAGAAAATTAAAATTAAATATATATTCTTGTAAATCTAGTTGGCTAAAAAATTAAATGTAACAAGTAGAATGGTAGGTCACTGTAGCAAATTTTGTGGCAGAATAATTTATTTTCAAAAGATATTTCCTATGATAAAGTAATGACTAAGCAATTTATGAGCATTATATATATCATAGAAAATACACCTAAAAGCCTCTAAAACTCTACAAGTCCCAACTTTTTTACAATCAATCAATCCCAAAAATTATTATAGGATAATGTTGACTCCAATAAAAAGCCTCTAGAATTTTTCAAATTTAATTTTCTTTATTTTTAGGACTATTGAGTCTTGGTTTCTCTTGCGTGATTGTTACATACACCATCGCAAAAGTTAATGTTTTTAAAATAAAAAATAACAATAATAAAAAATTGACTAAAGATAAGAGTTTTTTAAATTTATTTCCTCATCGATAGTAATATTGTTTTTGCCTTCACGTTAATTAATATATGCAACTTAATTAACCAGTCCAAACATACATGCATATATCTTATATATAATTAGTAAAATTTTGCAATATGGGTACAACGTACGTACATCTTTTAAGATCATCATCTAGTTAGTTCACCTTCAAGGGCATAAAACACATTTTATTTCGGTGGGTATGTATCGTTTTTGTTTGTCTATACCATCTTCATTCCGTGATAATTATCAATTTTCCTACAAATTAATAAGCTAAGTGATACTTAATCTCCTCAATAAAGATGAAATCTCACATTTTTGCTTCTCACATCAAGTCATATAACTTTTACTATTACCACAAACAAAATCCAAGAAAGCATCAACTCCAAATATATAATCGGATTCAATTTTGCATTTCAACATCCAAAATTTGTCCATTTTTCTGTAAAAATAATTAATTAATTTCATGTCTTTATACAACATATTAATGCTAACATGAATCACATCAACAAGTATAAATATAAATTATTTTATAATAGCAACGTCTAGAAATGCATCAAAAAATATTTATATAAATTCATTAGAATATATTCTTAAATATAATTATCTAAAGTCAAATATAAGCCCACATGATCCTTTTTAACATAATTAAGTAAAAAATATGTAATATTCTATATAGGGTAGAAACAATAACCCTATTTATTACCTAATTTTTTACGCCACTACATCTTAACGATTGAAATTTAACTAGCAAACATGCTACTAACTAGCTTAAATCATAACTTATAAGACTAAAATAAATGTAGTAAGTATTAGGAGGTCCTTTGGCAGGTGAAAAAAATGAGAGAAAACAATTACCCTTGGTGGCAATTTAAGAATATATAATAACAGACAGGGAGGATGGTGGCAACTGGCAAGGAATAGGGAGGATGCCGACGTTTGGTAGGGGTGCAGACGGGTGGTTTCATGTTGTTTTGGGCGTTTGGGTGCATTGGCTTGTTGTTGGGGTAGAGAAAAAGGAAGGGGGGGATTTGTATGCTTTAGATTTGAGGTAGCTATAAAATGTTCAAATTAAATCGGTTGTCACGTAGAACATGTGCGTGTCAATTGAATTTTAATTAATGTTTATTCAGCCATTGAATTTCAGTTTTGAAGTTAGTAGTGATGCTCAATCTTAGACAATATAAGAAAAGTTCCACAAAAAAAATAAAGTGCGCATGACATGTGATCTTAGTTGAATATTAGAGTAATAATTAGTTTTTTTTGTTAGTATTGAAGACTATTATGATTAGAATATTAGATAATTATTCTAATATTTTTCTATTAGTTTTATTTAGAGTCCAATTAAGATTAAAATTTTAGTTTATTATTACTATAAATATCAATGTAGTACTTCAATATTATATATGAATGAGATTTAGAATGTCTTTATTTGACTTTTTGATTCTTTTCTCAACCTATTTTAATTATCTATTGTTTTAGATTCTACATTTATTCTTTTATCTATTTTATATTTGTATTTGTTTCTGCTTTATATTTCAACAATCTTAATATTTTAAGGATAAATTAAACCTTATGCTGTAAAAAGGCACAAATTAGATGGATAATTAAATTCTCATCCCCTTCCAAAAACATGAAAATTAAACTGACCAATTCGAGTTAGCTATATAAACTGAGTTCGTAACTGTCAACTACTTTAACAGAAGAGACAGAAGTGCAATAATTATTTATGTGCACAGATATTTGCATAATTTAATTTATTATTGTCACAATAATTTTTCATTAATAATAATTTTATTTAATATTAATGACATTAAAGTGTAATTTATAAAGGTAATTAGATAATTTATATATTTTTTTTATAATAATAAAAGTGATTGTGATAATATTATTATCTTTAATTATATATAATAAAAATAAAAAATAATGTGAGGTGTTAGGGAATGAGGAGGCAGCAAAGCATTGGGTTAGTGTAAGTATGGAGTGGGTTTTATGGAATTGACCAAATCCATAAGAGAATGTAAGGAAATGGAGGTTTTTTGTTTTTGTAATTAAAAATACTAATGTTTCCTATGCATGCAACACCGTTTGTCTAGTCAGTGATAGCTGTTGGGGATACATAGTTCATGGGTCGCTGCTCTACCACCTCCTCTCCCTCCCTCCCTCTCACTCTCTTTTCCTTTTTCACTTTTAATAGTTATTTAATACATATTCACAAATCAAACAAATTTTTTTTAAGCATGCAATTTAATTTTTAAAATTTTAAAACTTTACATATATGTCTAAAAAATTTTAAAAATTTAATTGTATGGCATAACCTATCTTCATCTATAAAGTTTCATTTTTAACCCCCCTCAGAAAAAAGAACATAAGTTTATTTTTCTTATAATGTAAATGAACATATGTTTTTTTAGTGTTAGAAGAAAATAAACATATATTTTTTTTTTCACCGAGGGGGTTAAAAATAAAATTAGTTGAATAACTTGATCATTTATGTACCGAAGAAATTTTAGATCATATAATTTAGTTTCTAAATTTTTAAGATTTCACAAATAATTTCTAAAATTTTGGTTCAGTATTTCAGTATCCAAGTTAGAATTTATATATAAATTTTTAAAATTTTAAAATTAAATTATATAATTTAAAAATTTAAAGACATGTGCGTAAAAATTTTAAACTAAATTGTATGATTTAAAAGTATAATTAAGAACTTATATATGAATTTTTTTTTTAAAATTTGTTGACTAATAATATATTGATTTTTTAATTTTTTTTTGCCACCATCAATTACTAGTTTAATGATAAAATAGTGCCCCCATGATCTTTAAGAGGTTTTTTTTTTTTTGCTACATACAAGCCTCGAACTCGAGAGCTCCCCCTTATTAGGGCGGTTACAATGCCATTGGGCTACCATGATCTTTAAGAGGTTGGTTTGGGTTTCATTCATTTTTTTTATTTTGTTTTAGTGTTTATGCATGCAATAATGTTACCAATACGAAGTCAAAAGTAAAATTTCCTGCAAAAGAAGTCAAAAATGAACTGCAAAGTTAATTAAGCTAATTACATATTACTATATGTTTTCATAAAAAAAAAAAAACATATATTATTATTTGTAGCATTCTCAAAGGAAAAGGTTTAAATCGAGTTTTTGGAGGATCCTTCACACCCACTCCATAGCACACATAAATGGCTATATTCTTGAGGGTTGATAAAAAGTGTAAAGGATGGATTGTGACTTATGAGATGGGAGGAAACTATTGGAACGCAAGCTGATTCCCCCTTTTAACTTTTGTTTTTGGTGTTTTTGAAACTTCTCACTCAACTTTTTTATTTATTTATTTAAGCAAACGAGTTTTATTTATTTTAAATATCCACGACACTTATATATACTTGTGTAACATAAACTTAAAATTCTAAATTTTATTATACATGCACATATAAAATTCGAATCGTAAAATTATAACGAATAAGTTATGACATTAAAATTACGAAGTATGACCAAGTTATATAATAAAATTTCCATGGTGGGGTCTCATTTTCTTTCTGCAAAATATGCTTTTTTTGTATAGGCAATAACTCAGTTTGAAGTTTGAACAAGTCATTACAATTTACATAATATCAATTTGTAAACAATAATATATAATTGATTTTCATCTTTTGTTGAAAAAAAGATTCTACTTTTGTTCCCGTTTAAAAAAAAAAAAAAAAGTGCTTTTGCGATTAGTACCGTGATGAATTGAAACTTGTCTTTGTACAAGTGTGTACGTAAAGTTGATTTAAAAAAAAGAATTAACCTTTATTTTATTTTAATATTGTGGCCTTTAGTTTTCCATCAGTCAGTTAATTTTGGATTACCTTGTAATTGAATTGAAAGATAAAAAAGTGCCGAAAACTTAGGAAAAGGAATTTCCATCTTTATGATATAAAAAAAAATATTCAAATAAATTTTGACTTTGTATGGTATTTGACCTGTGGGTTAAAATGTGAAAGCTACGTGTCAGGGTTCACATGCTTGCTCCTGCTTTATAATGTTATATTCCTTATACAAATAGTTCTTTGTGTCGTTTCTTCCTATTTTCTAACTAAAGTTTCATGCTCGAATAAAATTTAAGATTAGAATAAACGAAAGAACATTCTACCTCATTGAAAAGTTGGAAAATAGAAATACAAAGAGTGTGGACATGAATTTGTTCTTATCTACCCTTTTTTTTTCATTTCTATCCATAATATTTTAATTTATAAATATAAAATTTTTAAATTTCTTATTTTTAAATCATTATCATCCAAAGTCAATAAATTTGAATTTTTTAATAAAAAAAAAATAACGACTCTTAAAATTATTAACAATATATAATTTAAATTTGACAATTAAAAATAAACAAATAAGCAAAAGATCTTAGGATCTTAGTCCAAAATTATTGTATCAAAGTATAAATATCAAAACTTAGACATAATTATTTTCCTTCCATATATTTTGGTGGTATGAAATGAAACAAATAAATATTTTTTCTAATATATGATCACATGCTTAAATATGCACCTATAATTGTTATAAATAAATGTTAAACTTGTGCCATTAAAAGATGCATAATAATTAATAGTCAAAGATATGATTTCAATATAATTAAATAATAATTGATGGTATAAAAATTTAAGTATTTTATGAAAAAATAACATTTTTTTACAATTTTAATGAATAAAAAGTATCGTAAATATATATATGAGTAAGAGAGTTAATATTATTCATTTTTTACCTATTTTTGCATCAAAGTATTTTATGTTGTGCTAAGTGTTGAAATTATTTTAAAAATTAAAAAATTAATTTAGTTTTTTGCACCTACTTTTGCATCAAAGTATTTTATATTGTGCTAAGTGTTGAAATTATTTTAAAAATTAAAAAATTAATTTAATTTTTTTTTAGATAATATTAACCTGTGTTACAATATAATTAAAATAAATACAAAAATAAATATGAACTTATATATTATTAGCATTTTTCACATAAATAATTTTGTCCTTTGGGGATGGGTCTTCAGTCCCAACGTAATTTGATCAATGTTTTATACCATTTACATATATTTTCTACATAGATTTACTCGAAAAATAAATTCCCTAATTTTCAGGCTTGGTTCACTTATTTATTCAAATAATTTTATTTTTAATTTTTAAAATATATATATTTTTAGGTAATGAAAAAAATATGATGGGCAACATATGTTCTATACAAAATATATATATATATATATATATATATATATATATATATATATATATATATATATATATATATATATATATGTTTAAAGCATAACAAATATGCATTTCTTGGGCGTTAAAAACGAATTTAAGGTACAAGGGATTATACTATCTAGGATGAGTTTATTAATTCATAGTAATAATTAATATTAATTTGTAATAAAAATATATCAAAATGAAAATAAACATGAATAAGATTGAAGAGGATAGAGAATACAAAACTTATATAATTTCTTTTGTGTTTACTAAAAAACGGAATCATAATAAAAATATTAATTTATTTAAATATTATTTTAAAAATAATAATAATAATTAAAATTTAAAATAATGAATAAGTTTGTAATTTGATATTGTCAATTTGAAAAATGGCATCAATACTAAGGAGAGTGCAGAAACAATCAATAAAAATTACTTTCAAGTTTTTTTTTTTTTTGGTCCTTATTCTCTTTACACTTTCACAATGTTTTTAGAAAATAAACACTGAATGAGAATGATACAATTTTTACTCATTCTTTTTTCTTATTAATAAATACACTCTTAATTAAAATAATAATAAAAATGAATTAAAATGAAGAGAAAAAAGAGCGTAAAACACATTAATTATCTTTGTATTTACTAAAAAAATTTTTAAAAAATTAACATAATAATATTAATTTACTTAAATGTCTTTTAAAACTAAAAGTATAAAAGAAAAAAATAATTTTGTATTTGTATCTTGTAAATTTGAAGAAAAGAAAAAAACAATTCCTTAACAAGAAAAGTAGAAAAACAATACATGATAATGAGAAAACACACTCATAATTAAACATAATTTTTCGGAAGATGACGTAACTCACTTAAAACTCGGGACGAATTTGTTTGTTTGTACCAACCGGGTGAGGCGTGAGGTGTGGACTCCTATGAAATATTGCAATTCGGCGTGCTAACGTACGCCTGTACAATCGTTATATATATGTGGCATTGGCAAGCACAACACAAGCAAGCCCACGAAACTTTTTCATATTGTCCAACGGAGTTTGTTTCATTAACGCAAAAAACCTCAAGTAAGAGAAATGGAGAAGGAAATAAAGACATCGAAATTCAAGAAAATTTGTGTATTTTGTGGGAGTAGTTATGGGAAGAAGACTAGTTATAAGGAGGCTGCAATTGAGCTTGCTAAGGAATTGGTAATGCCACTTCCTTCTCAACATATTGCTCTGTTTTGTTCCATATCTTTCTATTTTCCCTGAGATTTTATCTAAACGTTTAACTTAACTGCTTCACAAGGAAATATCCAAATGGTTTTTTTTTTTTTTTGCTATTTTGAATTTTACTTTTATCCCCTTTTGTATTCCTTCACGAACTCTGCATTTAACCAAATGTCTAAATGAAAATTGTTTTCTCCGTTATTTCATGATGCTCAGTTTATCCTCCTATTAGAATATTGGATTGTCACAGTTTTGATCTTCCATATTTCTGGGATTTTACTTTAGAATGGTGTTTTTTGAGAAAGGATTAAAACAAAGTATCTTGATTTCAATCAACCCCACATCCCCTGTTTTCTGTTTCTCTCTGTTTTTCTGAGACTTATTCAATGGTCCTGACAAAATTATATTAACTCAATACGTATTTTTTGTGATTTTCTAAGGTTGCAAGGAACATTGATCTGGTATATGGAGGAGGTAGTGTGGGTTTGATGGGTTTGGTTTCCCAAGCTGTTTACAACGGTGGTCGCCATGTTCTTGGGTAAGCATCTTCAACTTAAACCATTTGGTTCTTTTCTTTTCCCCTAAATATTATCCCCAAACTATTTTGATTTTCAGAAAACAATATTCTATTATGTTGGTGTTCATCTAAACTAATCTTTATCATTTTATTGTCTGTAGAATTATTCCCAAGCCACTCATGCCTAGAGAGGTAAACTCCCTACTATTATATCAAACGTTTAATAATAACCTTCATTTTCAATAACAAAAAAGACAAAATGAAAAGACAAAAACGGAAAGAGAGTAAAAGAAAAGTCAGCATTATCTCTTCTATTTTAATTTTCTCCTCTTTCTCTAAATGTGGTATTTTGATCATTTTGTGGTAGCTACATTTACCCGAATTTCTGCCTCACCTTTGTTATCTTCACACTATGGATTTCTTACTTGTCTCTTTCAAAATTCTTAAGGTTCCCAACTTGACTGGTTCTCAAATTTCCCATGCTTGTTTTGCACATATAGGTTTATGATGAACTCAGCTCTCTCTACCCACCTAGACGTTTTGGGTCAATGACATAACAAAATATCTTTTTATAAAACCAAAATATGATCTTTGAAAAGCATTTTCCTTGGACTCTCCTCTCTGATTTCTTTCTTTCTCTGATTTGTTCTCCAATTTGTCTTTTGCCTGTGACCTGACATTGAGCCCAAACCTCATCTCTCTCGTTCTCTCTCTCTCCTCTGTTATTCTGTGCATATCTTGGATTTTGATTTAGGGGGGGGTCCTGTGTTATCAGATAGCTGGAGAAACAATAGGGGAAGTGAGGGCAGTAGCAGACATGCACCAAAGGAAGGCAGAGATGGCAAGACAGTCTGATGCTTTTATTGCCTTACCTGGTTTGTAATTCATATACTCGCTCTCATACTGTGACTGACATGTGCTAAATTTCATGGCAACCCATAAATATACTGAGAATTCCAAATATACCCTTCAAATATAAGTAACAATATTAACTGTAGAATACACCAAAAAATTAAAAGAGATAGATGAAATGAAATTAACTTGTGAAAGAAGTATTCCTTTTTAATTCTAAAGGAGAAACAAGTTTAATGTGTAAACATGTCTTATTTGTGATGTCATTCTTTGTCTGTGTTTTGATAAGGGTCAATACAAAACAAGGTGACATTAAAAGATTTTTATTTAAAGAACACTCTTTTATACATGTTTCCAAAATTCCTTTCAAGGGTCCTCTTAGAACCTTTTATCTAATTGTCTCATTTGCTTTTCTGTGCTGTTAGTTAAACAACCAAGTCTTTTATGAATAGAAAAAGGATGGGTTTGCTTTAAGTTTTAGGATAAATTACATTAATATGTCTTTTGTAAAACATGAGGGAAATTTGGGGAGAGAAATATTCAAACAAAAAGTTTATCTATTAAAATATTTATAATAATTGGACAAAAAGATTACCTTAAAATGAAAAATGGGAGAAATAGACCTCTAATTGGAGGAGAAAGTAAATACTCATTTATCTATTAAAAATATGAAATTTAAAAGAAAATCAAAATAACATCCATAATAATTTTAACCTAGATAAACCTTAAAATAATAATTTATTTATTATGTTTTGCATCAATCTCTGCTAGGCTAATATAATTTTATCGGCAGCGGCAACTTTTTCTCTTGAGTTCAGAGGTTTTTCCAAATAAATTATACTCTTTATCCAATTGGATGCAATTTCTAGGTGTTAAATGCCTATTTTTCTAAACTTTAGAGACCCCTTTTTCAACTTTGTGAAATTACAGCTGAATAGGAAATATTACTGTAAGAAAGCTAGGTAAATATCTCAATCATGCACTATAAAAAGTCGGTTTAAGTCATTATCTGATTTTTCATGGTATGCCTTAAGTAGAGCTCATGAGAAAGAACCAATTGCAGCTTAAAATGTGACCATATGTCTATGTCCATATAGCAAGTTGTGGGATATTTGGTCCCCCTAGCCCAAGAAACAAAAAGGAAATTGGCCCACGTTTTAGAGTGTAACCTCTCAAAACAGATCAGCTTATGAAATTGACAGTTAGGCTTCTCTATGGTGGTAATTTGTGCTATAATTTGATTGATTGAATCGAATTTAATTTAAGTTTGTTTTAGCCCAATTCGAAAAATTTGAAAAAAATTGAACTGGGTTAGGGCCAGCCTATTAACCCAAAATAAATAAAATAAAATTTTAAATAAAAAAATAAAAAAAGACTATATTAAAATTAAAATAATATTTTATTTCTTTCAGTACTTCTCTTTTAAGATATATTAGTTAATTTTCTTCCCTTTTTCTTTTGAAAAATAAGCTGATAATAAATAAATAGTTATAATTTATTCATTTTATCACAATATTATGCTACATTCTTTGATGTTAATGAATTTAACGTTAAAAAATCTACCTAACTCTTTAAACAAAAAAAATAATATTTATATTTAATTTAAATTAGTATTATGAAGTTTATATTTTTAAATCGATTAGGTATTAATTTTTGAAGTAAAAATTTTAATTTTTTTATCAACTTGTGTTATGTTATTCTCTTTTCCACTTGTTCATTGTCTTAAGACAATTATATATTATATAATATTTAAAGTTTTATTCTTGTGTATATAAAAAAAAGTTATGTTCTCGTGTAACATTTTAATTTACTTTAACTGTTCATTTTTTAGTAAGTATATATATTTAATCTACTCATCTCTATTTATTTTGTTTAATAGTTAGAAAAAATTTTATTTAGACCTGAGAGCTCTTTATTCTAAATGTGAGTTTTCATGAGGGCATGACGGCTTTTAACTTTTGTATGTGTGTGATTTAATGCATTTATTCATTGCCTAATTAATTTAGTAATTGACTTTTTGCTTTAATAATTAATTTTTTCTTATATTTATATATTTTTATTGTTTTATGTAATGTTATTTGAGCTTTAATTATTAAACATATTTTTTTACTAAAAAAAAAAGTCATATTAACTAAAAAAATATATATAATTAATAATTCTGACTAGTTTGGGCCAGTTCGTTTGTGTTTGGTTTAAGTCCAGACTTACCTTTACTAGCTCGAATTAAATTTGAATTGAGTTAAGATTAAACCAATTTAAGCTAAATTAGTTTAGGCCAACTCGAACTAACTTAACTAGTACAAATTGACACCCTTAGGCTTCTTCCTTGCTTGTGCCTCGTGGTTAACAATAAGTTTGGTCCACGTTATGAGACCAATTCAATTATTAACAAAATAAAGTGCTATTTTGAATCTTAAATGAGTTAATAATAATGTACAATTCTCAATACAATAAAGGATATAAAAAAAAAAAAAGGACTCTTTAAGTACATACCTTCAATGCACGCGAACCAAATAACTTTAAAATTTTTGAAGTATGTGCTTAAAAGTTTTATGTGAGTTAACTAGAATGTTTTAACAATCAATTCTTTACAAGAGAGTAGTTTTTAGCCTGTTGTGTTGTGTCATTGTTCCATCCATTCAACTTTTCCTAACTTTTCAGAAAAATAAGGAATGGAAAGATAAAATAAACCAAACAAACTCTTTCAAGATATGGACCAAACTGTCGTTATTGCCGCCCATGACTTGTGACCTTTATCTTTTTCCTCGATGACTTTTAGTCTTTCTTTTTCATCTTTTTTTCCCTTGATCACTATATATATTAAATTGTGACATTTATAGAGAAAATGATAACAACTGATAGGTCCAGTAAGAGATTTTATAAGGCAATGAATGAGCTCTAATTTGACTCATATATTTATAAATCTATACTTTTATTGATATTTTATCAACTTAAGACTTGTTTGTTTGCTCTCAAGTCTTAACAATAATGCGTCCCAAACTTTTTTGGCATTCTTCATTATAAAACATATTATTTATTTTCTTGAAAGAAAAAAGAGAAATTTTATCAAGAATTCATAATAAAAAAAATCAATAAATCTCTAATTAAATTAAATAAATAAAGCTACCATGTTTAATTCTCTTATTTTTATCGAATATTTGGGCCTTTTGTTGAAGATTTGGGTTTTTGGTGAATCAATTGGGTTGGGCTATCCAAATTTAAATTAAGTTTATGTTATTTGTATGAAGGTGGCTATGGGACTCTTGAAGAGCTTCTTGAAGTCATAACTTGGGCACAACTTGGCATCCATGATAAACCGGTAAAATAATTTATTTATTTTCATAACACTATCTTTAATTTTAGATCTTAAAAAAATTATTTATAAAAAAAAAAAAAAAAAAGAACATCAAACGATTAAAAGAACAAATTTTGAACATACATATATGAACTTATTGAATTTTCAGGTAGGATTGTTGAATGTGGATGGGTACTACAACTCCTTGTTGTCATTTGTGGATCAAGCAGTAGAAGAAGGCTTCATTAGTCCTAGTGCACGCCATATAATTGTTTCTGCCCCTAATGCCAAGGACTTGGTCAAGAAATTGGAGGTGTTTCCTCACACTTTTTTTTTTTTTTTTTTTCCAATTATTTCTAAGTCTCCTCTTCATATTTTTTTTTTTGTGTGCATGTGTTTCTTTCTGGGGTTTAATTGTTACTCAAGAGACTGAATTTAGTGTTAATAACTCGCACTTTTAGGAGTATTTTCCGCGCCATGAAGGCGTTGCTTCAAAGCTAAGCTGGGAGATTGAACAATTAGGGCTAGGCTACTCCCCAAAATCAGATATTTCAAGGTGATCAATACAATGAGAGGCTAGCTAGAGCAGTGAAGAACGAAGATTCTTTCTTTAAGAAGATGCATGACTAATTTTATGTGATTAAACCAAACCATCTTTTGATAGTGAGAACTTCTTTATTTGTAGTACTGGATTTATGTTTAAATTTATAAATTAACAAAAAAAATTTATATTGTACTAGTAATTTACTTTTTGTTCCTCACCTTAGAACACCATTAATGCTATAGCTAGCTAGCTTTATTTGATTGCCCGTACTAGATGAATTAGAGGTAATACTGTGTTTGATGTAACCAAATTAAGGGTATTAATATAAATTGCTCTTCATTTTGAATTAATGAATATTAGGGTGTGTATAAAAACTATTCATACTAAACCACATAAATCAATTTCAACCGATCCAATCCAACGAAAATTTTATTTTTGTTTTCAAAAGATTATTGGCTTAATTTAGTTTTAACTTTGGCATAACAGATTAAACATGAGTTGATGTGGCAAAATTTAGTTGGTGTTAATTAGTTTACTTTTGTAAACAGTATCAAAATCTAGGTATATTTGTGTAGAGATAAAAATTCAGTTATTTTTGGGTAAATTTTACGGATACATTCAAAGTTGTTTAATCCAATTAAAAAAATTCCAAAATTGATACATGCAACTTAAAATAACCTAAGTTTTTTAGTTTAATTTGAATTGATTTTATACTTTTAATTAATTCAATTTGTTTTTTATTTTTAAATACTGATTAACATAAAAAAAATAAAAAAACTTGATCAGTGATTAATTTAAATTGATTGGTGTATTATTATTATTATTAAATCCAACCCATCTAATTTTACACGCTACAAATGAATATAAAATGAAACGTACTATTGTGGAATTTTTTTTCTTTTCCTTTTGTGTTAAATCACAACAAGTGTTGTGAACGGGGCTGGGTAATATTAGGTTTGAAGTTTCCATCCCCACGTTTATTGTTCATGATGGTGATTTATGAGAGTCGGGTATATATATATATATATATATATATTTTATGTTATAAATTAAAAAAAAATTATTTAAAAAACTAAAATAAAATAAAATAAAATAAATTTAAAATTATGTTTAATAGATATTAAATGTAATACTTAAATTATAGATACAAGTAAATTATTTATTTTTATGATTGTTAAAAAATAAAAATAAAATATATTTTTAATTATAACGTTGTATTCTTTTAAATAAAATATATAAAGAAATTATAAAATAATAAAGAATTCAAGTTCGGAGATTTGATGAGGCAGGAATGTGATCCCCTAATCCACTCCACAAAGAAATTTTATCCATTAAAAAAAATCAAATTTTTTCCAAGATTACCCATCTCAGTGAAAAAAATTGACAACATTAATCACAAATTTGCCAAGACTAAAATAGTATTGACCGATTTAAATTAAGTTAAATCACACTTAATATTTTTTGAATAAAATTATTTATATATATTAAATAATTGATATTAATTGTTATTTTATATATATTATTATATTAAATAAGAATTATAAAACTTTGATACTGAAATAATTATCATGTCCAATATCTAATTAGAACTATAATTATATGATAATTATTATATCTAATAAATATTTAAAAATTATTTTACTTTCGTAATTAATTAATGTGAAAGTATAAAAAATTTAATTTCAATATTATTTCAAATATATTATAAAAATTAAAATAAATAAAATAATTCATATATTTTTAACCAGTAATATATTAAACATTCATACATTTGCTTACAATGAACATAATTAAAACTTGCGTACTTATAATCTTTATTTAAAATATGTCATTGCAATAGAAGAGAAATGAGACGTTTCAATTGAAGTCAGTTAAGACGTCATAAATATCCAATGAAAATTATTTTTCAATATCATAAAAATTATATCATGTTTATATATCATTGCGTGAACTAGGAAAATGAATTTTAACTTAATTATACATAATTCTCTTGCTTCTTTTTTTTTTTTTTTTTTTATGATCTAATAAATTTACAGTATTAGCATGTTTAGTCTTTAATTTTCAATAAACTCTTAATTGACTTTGAATTAACAAAATCGATCAACTTTAATCATGTGCTTCAATCAAAAATAAAATAAAGCATGTGCTATTCGCACATGGGCTCAGTCAAACCATTTTGATATTCCCCCTAGTTCTCCTTTTTAACGAAAATGACCTATTTGACTATTTGTCTCCTCATTTTTCACGTGATATCCAATTGTTCTAAACTGGGAAATATTTGTGCATTGTTAAAAAATTATTTCTTAATTTCATTTTATTAGGTTAAACGTTAAAAAGAAAAATACGCTTGGCACCATAATGATCACCTATTATCAAAAAATCTACTCATTTATTATCTCCTTAGTTTTCGGGTGATATTTAATTGATCCCTAAATTTAATTTAATATACCTAATTAGTACAATTTTAAACAATAAATCAAAAATTCAATGAAAAATTTCTAACTGAATTGCAGATGACATTTTTATGAGGGGATAAACCGTATGATGGTCAATTTAAATTTTTTTGGTATTAGAAATATAAATTAAATTATATCATGTTTATATATCATTGCGTGAACTAGGAAAATGGATTTTGTCTTCTTCATACCAAATAGAGAGGACTAACTTGATTGGAGTGAAAGGGGGCTAGATTTTCAAAGAAAATTTCAGCAATAATCTTGAGTTAGTTTTCAATAATATTCTTAACGTTTAAATAATGTCAATCATACCCTCAAATTTTGACATAATTAAAGAAGTGTTAAATACAAGGTATAATAGTAATTTCCTTGCCCAACTAGTTCATCTCCTCTGTTTTACCGCAGAGCCAAACCTATTTTATTTTCGTCGCAGACCATTAATAAAATGGAGTCATTCTGTTCTATTTTCGTAAGTATAATTTCCTTTATTTTTTTCTAGATGGTTGAAATTTTGTATAAATATGAAGTTGGTTATTTCTCTATCTGTATCATGCTTATATATTTAAGGTCCCAACAGATAGAGTGTGTGGCTTTTTTTTTTTTTTTTTTGTGAAAGTGAAGTTGGGCTTTTTCCTCTTGGAGGAATGGGATATTTTGATTGGGTAATTAGAAATAGATGTGGGCAGGCAGAACAAGAAGATGAAAGATTGGTGCGGCAGAGTTGAGATTGTAGATTTCACTTATCTTTCAGGAGATATTGAAATTGTTCAATGCTTTTTAGAATTCATCCTAGAACTGGGTGTTTCTTTTGGAGGTAACACGTAATTCATTATAGAAGGTGTGATGGAGCTATATGGCTTTTCAATCTAAAACTAGAGTTTCTAATATTATTTCTTTTTAAGCTTGAATGTTGATAGACACAAAAATTTTGCTTGGTACCTTCTCCAAGCAAATGAATCCAATCTAAAAAAAAAAAAAAGTTATTGTGCTTGTCACATAAGGAAGACAAGATTTCATTTTTTCTTTTCTCTAAAGGAAGCAGTAGCAAAATGCAATTGTTATCAACAACTCAATTAAAGATTTTTCTAATTTATCCTTTGTGGTAACTGACAGTTGACATTTAGTTTTTTTTTTTTTTGTTTGTAAAAACTTATTCGTATCAGAAAGTAACACACTAAAAAATTACAAAAAATAAGTATTAAAAATTGCAGCAATTTTGGTTAGGTTTTGCAGAATTGGGATAATTTGGGTATTTTATTTGTGAGGATAATTTAAGTATTTTATACATGACTCACAATTTTTAATAATTTTGATTAACTTTTGTTATAAATTAAAAATATTTGCAAAAATTTATAAAATATTAGGAATATTATTGCTTATTTTTAAAAAGTTGAAGTTACTAAATCGGAAGATTCTTGCAAAACAAAATTAAAGGTTCAAAAGATAGTGATGTAGGTGTTTGAAGAATTTGCTATTCGTGGTAATGGACCACAACCCAGATACAGTAAGAATTTTTTGTTAAAAAATAACCAATCATGATTTTTTATTTTAATAATACAACATGTGAAGTCAATATACATAAATATTTATGGATTCAATGTTTATTTCATTGATTTATATTGGTGCTCCAATTATATACATGTAAATAAAGTGTGTATCTTTACAATAAAAATTTTGAACCTAATGAATCGGTTTAGGTTTAAAAGTGCAGCAAACCCATGAGCTTATCATACAATATAAAATTTATGATAGTCCATCCCAATATCGACTTCAGTATAACACATGTTTATTTAACAATTGTCTCATTAATTTAATTTTGTTCTAACATATTTTATAAATTATTTGACATAATTTAGAGTTGTCAATAATTATGCTAGTCCTCATAAAATAGTTCCAACAATTCTCCCACTTGGACTGTATAATCATGCATTAAATACTTAATAACATAATCATATCAAATAATGCATCACAAAATTTTTGAGCCAAACTGATATATGCAATAATACTCCAAAAGAGATATATACTACACATAACCTAACATTGGAGATTTAAAACTTGACAACAATAATTCACTAATGCATGGACACAAGAGGTGTCTGTATATCAATAATATGCATACTTAAGACTGAAACATGATGTATCTCGCTTTCGTCACCCTTTACAATAAAAATTCTAAATCTAATGAACCGGTTTAGACTTATAAGTACAGCGAGCCTATAGGCTTATCATACAATATAAAATTTATGATAATCCATCCCAATATGTACTTCAGTATAACACATGCTTATTTAACAATTGTCTTATTAATCCAATTTTGTTCTAACATATTTTATAAATTATTTGACATAATTTAAAGTTGTCAATAAGTATGC
Source organism: Elaeagnus macrophylla (assembly GCA_029378325.1). NCBI lineage: Eukaryota > Viridiplantae > Streptophyta > Magnoliopsida > Rosales > Elaeagnaceae > Elaeagnus > Elaeagnus macrophylla. The sequence goes on along the minus strand of CM055641.1, from coordinate 29,816,709 downwards.
TAGTCCTCATAAAATAGTTCCAACAATCCGCCCACATGGACTGCATAATCATGCATTAAATACTCAATAACACAATCATATTAAATAATGTATTACAAAAAATTTGAGTCAAACTGATATATACAATAATACGCCAAAAGAGTATATATACTACACATAACGTATCATTGGAGATTTAAAGCATGACGATAATAATTCACTAATGCATGTACACTAGAGGTGCCTATGTATCAACAATATGCATACTTAAAATTGAAACATAATGTATCTCACTTTCATCACCCTTTAAACAAAAAATATGCAATGGCTATAAAGCATGTGATAATAACTACACAATATTATATCACAAACTACACGTGTATGCAAAACTTTCATTGACTCAATACATGAATAGATTTTACAAGTAAATTTCAAGTAGAAAAACATGTTCTCGAAGCAAGATTGTGATCTAAACTATAATGAGTGAATCTAATATGTTTCATACATATAGGCATGTAATCAATACCATTGATGAAAAGTGATTGTAGAGTGATCATAATATATTATAAAGATTTTTCAAAATAGTGCTAGAAACTCAATATAATTCTCAAATAATTCTACAATTATATCACATTTTACAACAAATTTACTCATAACATGCTAATATTATGCCTCCATTATCGGTGTCATAATAGCCAACTATATTCATGATATGTTGGTTTACAGATATACTTGTAATATGCTCCATAAATGTTTTGACATTTCTCGATTAATCCAATTTGTCACATTACATTTATGTCAGTCCATATATATTAAGTCATATAATTAATGTAAATTTCCTCCCACTTGAATGACTTCATAAACAAAACTAGACCATACAAGTAAGAAACAATATGAAATATAAATGTGAGTAAGCATAATTATAACCTAATACAACAATATAGGCGTGAAAATATCCTACCACATAAAATACTGAAATGATGTTATCACTCAAATAAGAACTCTCTATCACATGATATAAAAAATAGTTAAATATGGCATAATAAATTACATGAAAACAAAACAAACATACATAAGTTATCAATGCTCCTAAAATGCTTTTGCTCTATTTTCAAGCTCTCTATACTGGGTCATAAACGTTTCAGACTATAACGTGATATTATTAACAATCATGCGCGTGCAACATTAAACATGACAATACAAATGACCAATATGTGCACAATAATATAATCAAATGAAAAATCATTGAGCTCCCACTAACTTAATAAATCAATAGATATCTCATTCATTTAAAATATGCACTCTATATTCACATATGAGCTGACCTATAGTGAGTATATTTATATATATAAATGAGCTCGTAACATGCTTTTCACAAACAAAACAAAACATAACACATAACAATGAATACAAATAACTCTTCATGTCATGTTAGAATCACTTATTGCAAAATAATTACTAATAAGTTTTCTAACCATCTCATATTATAGAAATAAAATTATTTGTACTAAAAATTTAATTTTACATCTATTCGACTATTATAACCTCACAACATAATATGTCCCTATTTTTTATTTATATATTTAAAGAAATTTGAAGTATATAATGACACTTTGCAATAAAATTTTATTTTAATAGCGAATAATTTTAGATTGCTTAACATATTTGGCATCACTATGTTCAATTAATAAAATATGACATTATCCAAAATAATCTTGGATTACCCAAAATTGGCACAAGGTCACATCAAACAGTCTCAATTACTTAATATTAGCATGAGGTTACAATACATAACACCTCAATTTTAAAATGTACATTAATCACAACTCTTGTCGACAATTTTAAAATGTACTGTACACTTAAGTTGATATTTATGCTTGTATAATAATTTCTTTATGTGCATATATGCCATCAATCTTTCATATTTATTGATCTCACAGTGTAATAGTGTAGTAAGCATTCCTACCTATATAAGAGACAAGGGTTAGACTTAAACATCTTAATATCTTTAATTCCTAAATTTTTTATGGATTCATCATGATTTTAAAAAATTGTCAAATAATTAAAGTATCTTGTCTCTAATTAAAGTTTGCAAACAAAAAAATTATACATAAAATACCATTGTCAAATGAAAATTGTTCACTTTCATTGATTTTTATATACACATTTGAATTCATATTTAATGATTAGTAAAAACATATTTTTTGAGAACAAGTAAGTAACAAATATTTTTCACTATATGTGAGTTTTAATATTAAATATTGAACTTTTTTAAAATACATAAATATACATTAGTATGTTGCTGTGATCACACTTTAAATCATTTTTGAAAACATAACTATTTTGAAACTTACATATCAAAAGTTGTTTATCAAACAGTGATCACAAGTAAACATCATTAATAAAAAAGTAAAGAAGATCAAATGCAAAATATATCATCTTCATTCATTCAAAATTTCTATATTTATAAAAAATAATGTTTACATCATTGTAAATATATGCAACCAATGAAACATGTTAACATTTAATCCACACTTGTTCTCTAAAACTAAAATAAGACTACATTGCAATTTAAAAAATATATTAGTCATGTATATATTCTTTTTGAAAAATATCATGTATACATTTATCTATAAATAAGTTAAATATAGCTATTAATATGACTAAATTCATGGTTGGTATAAAATATATGTGTAATTAGTGTTTGTAAATTTGAGTAAAAAATAGACAAACACGATAAATGTCTGATTTTAATTTAAAACTTCGTAAACATAATTTCAAATATTAATTTCTCTAAATATTATTACGATATATAAGTTGTTATCCAATTAAGCTTGACTCAATACTGAAAATAATAGTTTTAAATTTGACTTTATCAACTCACTTAACACCACGAAGAAGGTACAGTATACGAAAATATATTTTAAATAATATGTACATGTCTAACATATTCAATATATATATATATATATATACCTTTAAAAAACAAATATCTTTTTTGGCAAAAAAAAAAAAAAAAAACTATTAATTGGCTAAAACTTACCACAAAAAATGTCAAATTATATAATTATCGAATTTAATAAACAATATCAAAATGCTCAAAATACTTTCATTTGATTTAACACATTGTATGAAAGGTGAATACTAATGCACTAGCTATAACAAAGCATCATGCTTGTTAAACCATAATTTTTTCGTAATATTTGAATTAGATACAGTGTTTAAAACACCACACAATATTTTAGTAACAAAAAATTATAATTTCTTTTAGAATGATATTTTAGAAAAGGAAAAGTCTTTTAAAAAAATCACTTGAGAATATCATTGTATTTATGTTTTGTAGATTTTTATACACTTAAATTTTAAAGATCAATTTTGTCATTTTCACAGAATAAGTCCACATTGATTATAAATGTTATTAATAGGCCGATAAAGTACCGTATCTTGGTAGAGTCCTATATTATTTACTCTAATTTATACGCTATCATATATATGATAATCATATGACACACTTGTAGAGTATCAACTTAAATTCCATATATTACTTTTGGACTAACTAATGTTTCGTAATCATGCAATTGTTCTTTAATAAAATATTAATTATAATATTTTTCATGCTGTCATATATATACTATTATGGAGTTTATAACATTCGTTCTCAACATTGGCTGCATAAACATAACATAGACATCTCATAACTATCACAATTGAAGAATTGGCATTAACAACTTACACGTACGCAGTAAACAAGGATTATGCATATCATAAATTATTCTCATTTTCTTTCATGCTAGAGTCATTCATGCTAATGTGAAGAAATAACAGCAATCAGATGCATGTAATCGAGATCATGTTTTTACTTATTTCTTCAATTTTATGGTAGAGTCTCATTTATAAGTAGATTCTTACGCATTATAAAGCAAAATAATTAAACATCACAACCAAATGTCTCAATCTATCACCGAGATAATGAATTAGATTACACAGTTTATAACTTTAATTATTTTTCTTTATCAACCTAAATATGCTTGTCGAATAATAAAATATCTGTAAGATATTTGCTTATTTATAAGAATTTTAATAATTTTTGTGATTGCGTGTAACAGTACTTTCCAAAATCACAAAATAGAGTTCGTAATCTAACATGCTTAAAATTACGATAGGTAAGTACATAAGCATTTAATTGCTATTTAACTTTACATTTAATTACATATTCAAAATAACTAATAATATACCAACAAATGTTCAGCACAAAAAATCAACCAAATTGTAAATTTAATTTATCAAAAATTGGAAATAAATACACATGATACTTTTAAAATTAAACTTATCATGAAAATTTTATTTGGATGATTATAAAATATATCAGTGTTGAAAATATTACGAATATAGACCAAACTATTGACAAAAAAAAAAAAAAAATGTGTGAGATTATATTAAAATTTACCATCGTAAATAAATTTATACTTTTGTAATGTTAAATAGTATATATATTAACAATCCAATGCTAATGCCAACGCGTGGATACCTCTCCTATTTATTTATTTATTTATTTTTCAACAAGTTTGAAAGAGACGAAATAGAGAAAAGGCCAAAAAAAACACATAAATAAATCAAAATACTGTTCAATGAACAGTTACCGGAGTAAGACGAATAAATGATTTATGATATTTATTTTGGCTGAAAATAAGTTTTGAAAAAAATACCCAAATTTTAAGATTCGCGATTCTTTCACAAACAATAACAAAATAAAAATAAAACTGTATCAACAACGAATAAATAACCGATTCTAATAATTTTAGTCTCAAATTGTTGCATGTAGTCACAAACAATATCATATTTTGTACAGAAAATATTCCTAATCAGCCAATACAAAGCTTTAAAATCACAGAACCGATATGTGATAGTTGCTTTTATGAATCAATCATCCAAAAATATAAATGCTAAAATCTAACAAACATAAACAGCCAATGATAACACTGATACATGACAATGACCAATCGGCCCAAAATTTTCACACAAATAAATCATGTTCGCCGACTCAATCATATTTGTTAACATAATAAAAAAAACTCAAATTTGTTCAAATCAAAAAATACAATGGGTTTCATATATTAAAACAAGCGATTCTAGTAGCAATTGTTCATGAACAGTAAAATAATATTCTTTTTTAATAATACGACATGTGAAAGCAATATGCATATCTATTTATGGATTCGATGTAGATGCAATATGCTCTAATTATATACCTACAAATTTAGTGTGGAGGGTTTATAGGAACGACCGCATTTACGTTATGTAATTGAACGATTTATTAACTCTCGTTCTTAATTATTCTATTTATAATAAAACATTTACAATAAAAATCCTAAACCTAATAAGATGATTTAGATTTATGAATACGACGAACCCATAAACCTATCATACAATATAAAATTTTTGATAGTCCATTCTATTATAAATATATTTTATAAAAAAATTTCGGTATAACATATGCTTATTTAACAATTGTCTCATTAATTTAATTTAATTTTAATATATTTTATAAATTATTGAACATAACATAGAGTTGTTCATCTATGAAGCGGAATAAACAACATGTAAGTTAAAGACCAGAGAAGCAGATTGAACCAAAATTTGAGCGCGGGTTTGACAATAGGTGATTTATATTAAATTAATCTTGGTGCTATCTTTTTAGGTTGGTGGGATATTGAATAAGAATTGAAAGTTGCAGAAGATTGGCATAATTTTTTCTCATTAGCTTTTTCACAGGTAGGAAACTGTTTAATTGACCATCATACCTTCTTAAAAATGTCGTTTATGCTTTAGATGATAATTTATTTTTTTTTTTCCAAAGTTTTGATTAATTGATCAAATTGGACTAATTGAGTATATTAAATTAAATGTGGGAATCGATTAGATATTACCGATAGAAAAAGGGGACAAATTGATACGTTTTCATTAATATGGGGAACATTTTGCGACTAATACTACTTTTTTTTTGTGTGTGTGTATGTGTAATTCAAATTTACGTAATAAATAGTAATTAGGATTATACGTGATTGCATTTACCCACATATGCTTAGAAATGACGAGTTTCCACTTCAAACCTGATTTGTGAACTTGCACAATTAATTTATTATATGTTTGATTTTTTTTCCATGAGTAAAGGATTAGTAGGTTGAACGGTTTCAATAAAACCAGAACTCGTGTGTTTTCACAAAATAATACTAAGGCTGAGCTGGTTCACATGCAAATTAAGATCACTTGAATACTATTTGCTATTTTCTTACGTTCTTCTTTATTTTCTTTATATTTTTTTCTTTGGACAAATTATTTTCTTTATATTTGATTGGACCAAACACGGTTATGATATAGACCAAACTTGCTTATGTAATGACTATGTGGCTTCCACTACGATGATAGATTCCAAGGTCTAGGCCATATATTTAGGACTCCGGCTCCAATCTAATAAATATTCTTTTTACTTTTTAATTATATATATATATTTTTTTTATTTCCTTTCTATTAAATTGTAGGTAAAAATTTTATCATAGGAACATAATTATAATTATTTTAGAACTAAAATATTATTAAATTATAATTGTTATTAAGTACTTTATAAATTTATAAGACATATTTTTTATTAATATTATAAATGACTTATTTTAAAAAATTGTCTTGAATATTTATTATGTAAATCAACGTAAAAATACGAATACATCATGACATAAACTAAATACACTAACAAAAACAATACAATACAGATATGACATGACGCAATTTCAAGTATAATATAATTTAATTAATATTTATATCAGCTTATATAAAATATAACTTGACAAATAAATTTTTTTTACTCCTTTGACTTAAATTCATAACCATTTGAATTTAAAAAAATTCTTTTTATCTTAATTAATTTTTATATGTATTATATAATTTTATTTTTATTTTTCAATACAATTTTAATTGTTGAACATTTAATTATTTTTCACAATAATTCAATAATAATTTTTTGTTGTAATATATCAGGTGTGCATATTATCATTTATAAAATTGATTACTTTATCCATATATATTTAATAATTATTTCTGGCTCACAACATAAAAATATGATAAATTTATTAAATTACATAGAATAATTATTTTGTTCATAAAAATATACATATTATTAATAAATACTTTATTATCTCTCATATATTTTATTTACTTAAATTTATTAAATATAAAAAAAAAAAGTAATTTTTTTAATATATATATATTCAAGATGTTAAGGAATAACCCTTTATCTCAACCGAATGAGTTCAAATTCTTAAACTCATTCTAAGAATTTAAGTTTTAATTTTTCAGTTATGTAAATTGTGAAGAAAAAAATATTTTAGAGTGTCTATAAATCATATTATAAATTTTATCAATCATCTAAAATTTATTAAATTTTATGACTAATTGATTTAGCAAGATATTTTTTCTCATATTTAGTAATAAATGTAAAATATTATTTATTATTACAATTTCACAATATTATAATATTTATAATATGAATTATTAAATATAATATATAAAAGGGCCTCGTAACTATGGAGAAAAATATAAATATTAATAAAAATATCGAGACTTTAATTTTACAAAAATATCGAAGATAATATAGATATTAATGGATATTAAAAAAAATTATTAAAATTGTGAAAATTATATAGAGTAAATAGATTTTTCTGCCACTGAAATTTTTGTGTTGTTAAAAATGTATTATTAAATTTTGATTTGTTACTTTCATACTATTAAATTTTATAAATATTATAAAAATATCATCAAAATTTTTTTGTTACTTCTATACCATTAAATTTTGCAAAATATTACAAAAATATCATCGACGTTAATCAGTTAACAAGAGTTAAAAGGCAACTTTAAAGGTATTTTTATAATATTTATAAAGTTTAATGTTATGAAATTAAAAAAAAATAAAAAAGATTGATGGTATTTTTTTTAACAATTCCAAAAATTTTCGATGGGAAAAAAAATATATTTACTCAATTATATTTAATTTTAAACTTTTGTATAATTTTTGAAAACTACTAAAACAAATATTAGGGACTAATTAAATATATTACTTTATTTAAACATTATATTTGTGACTTAAACATACATATATTTTTAGAGTATTATGATTAAAATTATTTTTTGTTAAGTTAAAATGAATTTTTTAATTTATGATATTTATATAAATTATATGAAATTAAGTAAAAAGGTGAATAATAATAATTTAAAATTATATTAAAAATAAGAATTACATAAATCGAAATAATAAATAGCACGAGAGGATAAAAAAATAATTAAAAAAATTCATGTAAATAAATATGTAGAAATATATAACAATTTAATAAATTATACTTAAATAGTTACTATTAAAGTAAGCATGAAAAATTTAGAAAAAATTAAAATTGATTATTTTTATATAAATATTTATTTGTATATAATATAAATAATAAGTTATGTAAATTTAGCTTGACAAAATTAAAAATTTGAATTGATATTTCGGATATATTCATATCCATATTTTCTATATTATCAAAATTTTCATTGAAATTTGAGAATTACAATACGACTTACAATAAATATTAGAAACTTTTAACATTATTTGATATTTTTATGAAAATATCTTAAAATATTTTAATATTGTGGAAGATATTTTATAAACAGTATATATTTTTATTGTAAAAATATTAAGAAATATTTAGATATTTTCATTTATACTCATAACAAGTTGTTTATGGCCTCTCAAATGCTTGGGCGAATAGATTCAGCCAAGTCAAAATAAACCAAATTGGCCAAAAGCCGAACTCTTTTAAGTCAAATTCGTCTACGTGCACCTGATGATCTTAAAGATGTTTTGCAAAAGTTAATATCAAGATGAATATCCTATAAGAATATTGAATTATTAGATTAATTGACTTTTTCTTAACAGAATTCGCTGAAAAGCATTTATGGTCCAAACTTAAAAATGAGATTTTAAATAATTTTTATAAATTAAATTTTTATCCATTAATAAAAATTGATTAATAATATTAAATATATATTTTATCAAATATAAATAATAAATAATAAAAATTAAATTAATAAATACGTACGTAAGAGTTAATTTTTTTGTGCATTTATTTGATGAGAAATTAAATTTATTTTGATTATGATGAAATATAATTTAGAGTTTTAAAGTTTTAGAATAAAATAAAATTTTAAAATTGTCTATAAAATTAAATATTTATGTACAAAATTTGAATAAAATAAACATATAAATAATATAAGTTTTGAACTTAAGCATAAGAAAAAATACCTAAGAAAAATAAGAAAATATGCTTATAAAAAACTTTAAAAAATAAAAAAAAATTATAATACTTAATTGTTCTTGTTTTGCATAATTTTAATTAATTGAAAAAAATAAATATTATTAATAAACTTAAATACATATAGTGATTTAAAAAATATAAGATTTTTGTTATTTATATAATAAAATTAAGAGTAAAGAATTGTTTATCTTTCTTAATATTAGTTAATAACATTTATATTATTCATTAAAGATAAATTTATCTAGTAATAATATTACTAAAAAGTAATTATTTATAAGTACAAAATAAATAATTCATATATTATTTTGTAGTAATAAAAAATTATGTTTTAATATATTCATCTTAATAATATTAAACTAAATACAATATTTTTTTTTAAATTAATATTTTCTTAAATTTTATTTTAATAAATATTTTTTAAAATTTGTAAAACTAATTCAAGATAAAATTATTTATTTTTAAAAATACAATAAACTTTAAAAAAAAAATTGGGACTCGTTCACTTAAGGGATGAGTCACCCTTGTTTCCCAAGTATAAGGTTTTTTTTTTTTTTTTTACGGGTATAAATTCTTATAAACATTGATTGTGGAGTTCAGCATGGATCTAGGTAATTTACTAATCCGAGTCTCATTATTCCCCTAATCATCACTAATATCTTTGGCATGTGAACCTACGTGTTATGTCACGTGGATGGACTGCATGGCACGTGAGGTGACACTTCAGATCAAAAACTCATTTTAATAATTAGCCATTTATATTCATTTATCAAGCCACATAAAATCTTTCTTTTTTATGTAATAAAAAACCATATAAATCCATGATTAACTTTGACCATTTCACTTATTAATATAAAAACCATGCATATATGCATTAAAAAAAAATTATAGCCATGCATACATGTGTTAGAAATATTGACGTCTATTGTCCCATAGGATAACAATTTGTGATATTACATAAATACGATTTTAACATGACATGCATGACCTATGTTTTAAATGGGTCAAATACAACACAATATGACATAACATTTAAACATATATTTTATTATTAGGCTAAATAATAATTCTGATATTTTATTATTAGGCCAAATAATAACTCTGATATCTTAACTTTTATTAATATTATACTTTATTTTTCTATCTTTGTTTTGGTAAGATTTTGTCTATTAGGTTTTAATTTTATCATATTTAGTCCAAAAGTGATTAAATCTATTAAATTTTAAAATTATAAGGTTAAATTATAATAAAAGTTCATTTAAATACATTTATTACTACTAGTACAATAAAATTTTAATTATTAACCTAAGTTTTAAATTTAGAATAATTTTTTTAATTGAAAAAGTAAGGGATCAAATATTAAAATTTATTAAATTTAAAATTATAGGGTTAAATTATAATAAAAGTTCATTAAAATACATTTATTACTACTAGTACAATAAAATTTTAATTATTAACCAAAGTTTTAAATTTAGAATAATTTTTTTAATTGAAAAAGTAAGGGATCAAATATTAAAATTTATTAAATTTAAAATTATAGGGTTAAATTATAATAAAAGTTCATTAAAATACATTTATTACTACTAGTACAATAAAATTTTAATTATTAACCAAAGTTTTAAATTTAGAATAATTTTTTTAATTGAAAAAGTAAAGGATCAAATATTAAAGAAAAGGTTTATTTATCCATTTAGTTCCTAACTTATTTAAACTCTTATAATTTGATTCATATAATGTAATCTAATGTTTTAAAATTTGACAAATCTAATCCAAAGTCACAATTTTTATTAAATTGACTTAATGGCTTATCTTTAAAATATGATAGAACTTCACTTTTTGATTTATTTGGTCGTCAACTTATTTCAAAATATATAATTTGGTCCTTAACTAATAAAAAAATTATAATTCGATCTTCAATCTTTCAATAATATGATAGTTATGCATAACATTGTTAATTAATTTAATAAAAATTAAAATTTTAGACTAAATTTGTTAAATTTACAAAAGTTAAAGACTAAATTGTGTGAATTAAAATGTTATTGACCAACTTGTAAGATCTTAAATAGTTAGGGACTAAATAAATAGATAAGCCTAAAAAAGAAGCAGCCAAGTAACCAATATATGGAAGGAAAAAATATCCTAAAGTTCCTTTTACTTTTATAAAAATGATTATTTAAATCATTTTTTTTTATTAAAAAAGGATAACAAAAGTCATTTTTTTATAAAAAATTGACAGCATAAGTCATCTTCTTAAAGAAAACATTAAAAATATCCCCAATTATTATAAATATTGTATGAAATCTTAATGTCAATAGAAATTTGCATGTATGTTTGCATATCAATACAAGTTTGAAATACTGTATGAAATATTGTATGAAATTTTGGTATCAAAGCCAACATTACCTTGTTAAAAAGAATTAATATTTTAGTTAATAAAATAATCAAAGAATTAATATGAAACATAATAAATGAATTCAAAAATTAAAAGAAATTAAAATAAAATGTTACAAAGAATAAGCTATTTCTATAAAACCTTACAAAGACCTAACAAAGATATGTAAGTCTTACATAATGAAAAAATGACTAATAATATCACTTTTACAAAATAAAAGGACTAAAATGATGAAAAGTATAAGAAATAGACTAAAATGTCTTTTTTTCATAAAAGAAAAGAACATTAAAGTCTCTTGTCCTGTATAAAAATTAAGGAATTATAGATATTATTCTTTCGTTTTCATTATTTTACATGATAAGTTTACATGAAAGTGATGCAAATGAAATTAATAAATATATTTTATTTAAAATAATATATTTTAATTGATTAATTTTTGAGTTCATTTACATGTGAATACGATGCGAACAATTTGGGTCAAACATGAATATGCCACAGTTATAAATTGATTGACATAGCACGATACATTTATTAAACTGGTCGACTCATAAACCTATTAACAAACACAATTTGTCACTCCTGTTGTTCGTATGGTTTGATTAGTTTTTATAAAGCCAAACCGGACCTTGAAATTCGGACTACCCGGTCTAAATTCTAACCATATACAAAAATTTGAATATCTATGCATAGCTCTATGACAAAGCATTGTCTCATGCTAATAGCATAATAGGTATATGTGTTCAATTTCTTTACCTTGCAAATGTTAATTTTTAAAAAACGTTTATGAAATAATAATGACTAGGAGTAATCATACTATATAGATTGGTTAGAATTAGAGCTAAAATTAGAATTAAATTAATAATATTGATTCCTAGAAAGTAACAACTCACATGATTCAATAAAATTTATAAAATTAATCCAAATCGAACCCTTTGGATTGGATTGAATGGGTCAAATTTTCTGTTTTAGTGTTTTGTTCTTGTTGTTTCTATTATCAAATTTTTAAAAAATTATTTATTTAAAATAGCTAAACAATCATTTCTTTAAATTTTATACTTTAACAATTAATTAAAATTGGTACCTAAAAGGATTTTAATTTTTTTCAAATAATAAATAAACAAAAATCATGTACTTAATTTTAAATACCTCACGATCACAAATAATAAGGTTATATATGAGTGACAATTAATTTACAAAGTACCAATATAAATACTTTATAGGCTATTATTTGGACAAGCTAAAATATAACTTAATAAAACTAATAACTCAAGAGAGCCATATGGTTAATTTAATTTATATATATTTTTATTTTTTATCTAAAAAATTTATTATATTAAAAAATATATAATATATTATATGTATGAATTTGATCGATTGTAAATTTTTTTACTTCACCAACCAATCCATTATCGGTTCTTATAAAATTTTAATCTAAATCAATCCAATAACAATGTCAAAAGTGTCATATGAGTTGATTTAGTTTGTATTATCCTCTTAGACGAGTAGTAGTAGTAATAATAATAATAATAAATTTATACACATCATTTATTTCTAAAATTTAATTTTCATTGGAAGGAAATATACATCTTTTAATTTATAGATAAGTATTCTTAGCAATTTTCACGTTCTAAATTACTAATTAATTCCCAAACAATAATTTGTGCTATTTCAATAATAACACACCCTTAAATAAACATGTTATATTTACATGGTCCAATTGGAGCACAATTGAATGAAATATTCGTTATTATAAGTTTGAGTGACATAAAAATACATAATAGTTATTAAGGTCATCCACCTTCCTTTTTCAGAATGAGCTTTTGTTTTTTTTTTCAAATAAATAAACATGTTGTAATAGATTGCACAGCTAATGAGCGAACATTACGTGCAGTAAAAGCATTTACAAAGCCTCACTTGAATTGTTGTTGTGGTTTTTTTCCCCAGCTAGCTAGTACTTCAATTGACTTGTTATGAGACCACCGTTTTCAACCTACGATTAACAAATTACTTTCCAATCATAAAATAAAAGTAACGTTTTGACTAGTTGGTAATTTTACATTAGACGTGGTCAACTTATTTACGATTTATTATTCACTTCACTAAATCCTTGTAAATTTTGCATCAAAATTGTAGGCTTTTGTGGGATGTTGATTGTATATGAATTTACTAAATCAAAGAAACCTAATAAAATCGATCTTACAATATTATTGAATTTAACCCTGTAATTAAAATCATGTGCATATGTGACAAAACTTTGTTATGTATTTTTTGTTTTGATGGAGTATTATCAACGTAAGTAAGATTCATGTATTTGATATAACAGGGAATTTATTTGAATAAGCCTAAATAAACAATGTGAAAGGAATGGTACTTAATAATAAAGAATTATAACGTCTACATACAGCTAAACATTTTGCTCTTCAAGCTGTTGTTTCCTTTAACAGTAATTTTCTAAGCCCATTGTTTCATTCACACTAATTCAGTCATCATAATTAGTATTTCTGTAATATCATGAAAAACCCAATTTAACATTCGTTGCTCTGTTCAAGATGCAAACAATAATTTCAAGACAACGTTTTTTTTCTTTTTTTGCTACAACAAAGACAATGACTTATTTCTTTACCTTAATTTTTTTTCGAATAACATATTACACTTTATACACATTCGTATTGAACATCTAATCTTACATTTACATGTCTCGTAAATAAGTCATGGCAGGCCACCATAAATTTGTTACAAGTCTTTTCTTTTTCATTTTTGTTAGAAACCCATTAAATGTTCAATTTGGAAAATCAAATTTTGCATCAGCGTTTCTTTCATTCAACTCTATCCAAGTTTGGCGTAAAGCCATTAGCAATTTTGCTGCCATATTCAACTACGTATATATCTTAATTCATGAAGAAAGTCAAAGACTTTCTCATATCCTATAGTATATATGATTTTTTTTGGCAGCCCCATTGCTAGAGTAATAAAATACTAATGTTAAGAAAATAACAATTCCCATTTTTATCATCGTTATTTCCTTAACACTCTATCTTTGGCCATATGCTTCAATTTTCTGCAACATAACGTGGCCTATATTGGAATTCAATGGGACTAATTGTGATGTGAATTTGTGGCTATTAGCTTTAGCTTGTTTTGCTGAAGAAGAAAAGGCTCTCTCTCAAGTCTCATGTACTCTTCATTTGGGTTCATTTCCTTTGTGACCAAGATAGTATGTTTGACCTCTCTGCTCTCTCTCTTTCTTCATAATCAATTTTCTTTTTCGATTTTAAATTTTTCTTTTTTGTGCTAGCACTTGTTTAACCTTCTTTGGGAATAATTAATGGAAGGAATAATATTGCTTTGGGAAGTGAATTTGACAAAGTTTGAGTTCTTAAATAAAAATGTTCTATTGTTTTTGTAATATAATTTATGGGGATCTGGGTTTACATTTATTTCAAGTATACTTATTGAATTTCTCATTTTCAGTGTCTTAAAGATATGATTGGGTTTCTAGGTCTTGTGAAATTCTATACACAGAGAGAGAGAGAGAGTTAACCACTTAGGACCATGGGGCAGTGCCAAAAACGTAGGGGTAGCCCTTTTCTGCGGCAACAGAGTCGGCATTTCATAGTGTCTTCTTAAGGATGGAAATATACGAGAACGACCTACGCTGGCTATTCGTGCGCGCGTTCATATCTTTGCGTCTAAATTTACGCATTTTTAATATTGTTTATTAAAAATACGTGTCTTATTTTTTTTTTTTTGGTGTTAATTTCTATAACTTATTAAAATCAATAAAAATTAATTTTTTTTGGCCTTCAAATTAATTAAAAATAAATTATTCATCCTCATATTTTTTTTCTTATTGATTCTATTATTTTTGTTGTCCTTATTGTTCATGTCCAAATTTTTATTGGATGTGATAGTAATCATGATAATAAAATTTTAAAAAGATAATTAATGTCAATAGTTTAAAATATAATAATAATTTTGTTTAAAAATATATTAGGTTTGATTTAGACTTTCATCCTTATTATTTTTATTATTTTCTTTTGTCCTTATTCGATAATTATGTTTAAAATTCTTATTAGATGTAATATTAGAATCCATTGATAATACAATCTTAAAAAGACAAAAATGGTAATAATTTAAAATATAAGAATAATTGATCAAAAAATTAGAAGTAAGATTTAGAATTTTATATATATTAGTTAAAAATGCGTACGTTGCACATAAATTATTTTACTTATTTTAATTTTTTTCTTTTGTTAATTTTTACAATATATTTAAAATAATATCAAAATTAGTTTTTTATGTTTTCAAATTAATTGTGAAATTAAAATAATTTTTAAGTCTTTATTGGATATGGTAATTATCATATAATTAGAGTTCATATGATGCTTATTTTATTATTATGTTTTAAAGTATTTATTTAATATGATAATAAATTAAAAAGGGCAACCTATATCAATTTCTAAAAATATATGAATAATTTTGTCTAAAAAAATATTAAGCATGATTCATACTTTTATATATAATATAAATAGATAGTATATAATATAGATAGATAGATAGATAAAAGTTTAAGGAAAATTACAAAAAAGAATAACACTCTTTAAATTTATAATAACAAAAATAGCTTTCAATAATATTTGATGGGGTTCAATTCGGCTTTATTCAACATTGAACGAATATACACACTTGTAGTTTAAATTGAAGCATATATAATTGAAAGTCGTTCAACTTGAAATGGTGTACGTGCAAGACTTTTTGTAAATAGTAAAAATATATAAGTTGTATGTAAAATGTGTTATTTTTGTTATTATAAATTTTAAAAATATTATTTTTATTATTTTCTCAAAATTATATATATTTAACCTATTTTTTACTTATAAGTATTCTTTTAATAGTTATTTGTAACTAAAAAATAATGAGAAATTACTTCTCTAAAACTTATAACACTAGAAATGACCCCAACTAATTAACATTGGATGCATTTTAGTAGGCTAGAGTTCAATATTATACGGATTTAATTGATCTAATTTTAATCTGAGTGATACCCAACTAGTTGATATTTAATAATGATTGGGATGAGATTTTTCTTTGTAAATGATTTAGAAATAAGAGTGTTATTTTTGTGAGGATATTATAAATGTTTTTCTAAAATTAATTTATGTCCGGTCGAAGTTAAATTCGTATTATATATTCTACCAATATAAGGCTATAACCAAGCGAAGGTAACGCGTAAGTAACAATTTTTATTTCTTTTTAGGGAAATAATTATTAATTCTTAAGACTTTATTAACATTAGCGTTTAGTCCATGTGAGCTTTGGTGCATTTTCTCATGGACTGCTTCACTTACACTTTTTTTTCGCTACCTTTTTTCTTTCTTTCTATATAAAACCAAAACATATACGTTGCTCCTCAACAATCTCACCATAACTAATCAATAACCTCTCTTCCTACTTCATTCTTTTTCTCATTGCAAAACGAGAACTGTGAGGTTTAGTTTTCGGTTTAAATCAATTTGTGATGTTGTTCTAACGTGTCAAGTTCTACAGTTATAAAATATAACGTATTCCTATTGTCTTGGCTTATCAAGCAAGTGTCACAGTTTTAAAAGCGTCAAATATTAATCTTTTAATACTTTTTCAGATTTTATACAATTTTATTAATTGCTTATATAGAAGTGATTTTGTTTTGGATTTTTCTTGCAGGTTTGAAACCTTTGTTCTAACCTTCAGTTGAATGGGTTTCGTTCGACAGCCAAGCATGAGAAGTAGTGGAGAGCAATTAGATGGAATGCTTACTGAATATGTAAGTGGGAAGGCTAAGTTGAAGGCTGCAAAGAGCTCTCACTTTAGAATGATGACTTGTTTCACTTGTCTTCAATTTGCCTTTGCAGTTTATGCAACTTTTCTACTCTATTATATGAGTCCTTCAATAGATTTAAGAACCAAACCAGACTTTACTTGGGCAACAAGAATTGCTCAGCATTGGAAACAGTATATTATTACTCCTCATGTTTATGGTAGATACCAAGAAGCTGCTTCTTTTATTAAAGCTGAAATTCAACCCATTAAACCTTCAGAAATTTGTGAGCATGAAAATATTGATTTTACACAAAAGAAGTCTAATGATGCCCAAATGATTAAGTTGAAAACAGAGCTTTACAAAGAGGTTTTGGATTTTCAAAGCAAGTCTGTAGGTACAGAGACTCTGGTTGAATTAATGGGTATGAAGTCTAAATGGGATTTGAAAGGTCCAACTACTCCAAAAATCACAGTCATATTAAACCATTTTAAGAGGAAAACACTTTGTGCCCAACTTGATTCATTGCTTCATCAAACTCTTCCTTTTCACCATGTTTGGGTACTTTCTTTTGGGAGCCCAAATGAGCTATCTTTAAAGAGAATTGTAGATAGCTACAATGACTCTAGAATTAGCTTCATAAGTTCAAGCTATGATTTCAAGTATTATGGAAGGTTTCAAATGGCTTTACAAACCGAAGCCGACCTCGTTTATATTCTTGATGATGACATGATTCCAGGCAAAAAAATGTTACAGATTATGTCACATGTAGCAGGAACTGAGAAATATAGTAATGCAGTTTTGGGCAGCATTGGGAGGATATTGCCCTTTAGGCAAAAGGACTTTACATTCCCAAGTTATAGAAAGTTCAGGTCTAAGGAGACTGGGCTTTACTTGCCTGATCCTGCCTATGATATTACTGTTAACAGAGTTGTACAGGTGGATTTTCTCTCTAGCTCTTGGTTCATGTCTGTAGAACTTGTTAAGACCCTTTTCATCGAGACACCCTTCACTTTTGGTACTGGTGAAGATCTACACCTCAGGTTTGTTGTATTAATGATTTACATTATTGTTACATTTAAGCCATTTTCAAATTAAGTTTCGAAGTTTGAGTTTTCAAGTGCTTTTGTATCTTTACAAAAACTAGGATTTGTTGTTAACTTCTCTGATCTTATTACTCTGGCTTGAGTTGCTTGACCAGATCAAAATAAGACTTTATCTTTTCAAATAAAATATGCACAAGCTGATGAAATTTTAATATATGTATTAGTCTGCACTAGAGTTTATATAAAGGTACACAATAACTTAGACTTTTAGAGTCAGCTGTTAAGTACCCTAGAAGTCATCAATCATCATATGTTAAGGTCTTGGCAAACTAACTTGATCCGCAGATCGAGTTGAAAATGAATAGAGAGAGAATATTTTAAGGTTCTGATTTTATATTCAAAGTATATTTATGAGCTCTAGAAGCAATCTTGTTGGCCTATCCTCACTTCAATGATTTCAGTTTAACTTTATGCTAAAGTTAGATAGCTCCTTTATTGAAAAAGATTAAATATATTAATCATATGATAAATTACCTCATATTAAAGTTTCTTTAATTTTTCTGCACCCAATAGTTTGTCTGTCAAAAATTTGCTAGGGAGATATTTAAGGTCAAATCATAAATACTATCTGAGGGTTATCAAAGCATAGATCAAAAGGTTGTTTTATGTTACAATGTGTGTCTGCAATAAAATTTCTGATGTTCATAATTTCTCACAAAACAATGCAGTTATCAGCTTCAAAAGTACAGGAATGCTGGATCATTTGTGCTTCCAGTAAACCCAAATGACAAAGAAACATGGGGTGATAGTGAACATAGGCTCGCATATGTTTCAGAAACCACTGTAATTTTCAAAGACATTGTTCAAGTTCGAGATGACCAATGGTGGCGAGCACTATCTACTGGCTACATCACTCAATGGGCTGCAATGTATCCTCAAAAAATTGATGCCCTTTTCTATGCTCATTCAGTTGACGAAGTTAAAGCACTTGCTCCTCTTCTGGAAAAGTTTAGGTCAACAGTTGGCAAGAAAGCCTATATTGCTGTTTCTGGAGGCAATTTCTGCCCATGTGAAGATGCTGCAACTGCTCTGAATTGGCCTAAGGTTGTCTGCAGAGAAAGAAGGTTTAAAATATTTGATTTGGGTATTGGAGCTCTTTCAGGAATATCAAAATCGGAAGTCCCGGTTGTCCAAGGACTTTATGCTAGCATGAAAGGCTTGGTTAAAATTCACAACCCAAGTGTGGTGATCACAGTGGCTGATATTGATCCTAATGTGAAAAAAGCATTGAGAATGGCATCTGAAAATAGCAACAATAGTACTATATTGGTTTCTTTGCCAAGGCCCTCTATTTCAAAGGTTCTTTGGATGGCTGATCTTCGATCAACAGCATTGCCAAGTAAGTTTACTCACTTGTCACTCGAATTCTGTTTTTGTGGCATTTGACATGAATGAAGCTTTCAACTTAAAATGAAGTAAGAACTTAACAACTTTAAATCCATTAACTTTCTAAGTTCTTTTTTTTTTTTTTTTTGTCCCCTTACAGATTGGAATCGAATGAGGCTTTCTGTGAACATTATCACGCAAAACCGAGCTCATTCGCTTACAAGGCTTCTAAAATCTCTCAAAGATGCCTATTATCTTGGGGATGAGATTTCTCTTAGCTTCAACATGGACAGTAAGGTGGATGAGGCAACTGTCAAAATGGCAAGTTCCTTTGAATGGCCTCATGGACCAAAAATTCTTAGAAGGAGAATCATCCAAGGAGGGCTAATTAGAGCTGTGAGTGAAAGTTGGTACCCTTCATCAGATGACGATTTCGGTCTCCTACTCGAGGATGACATAGAAGTCTCTCCTTACTACTATCTATGGATCAAATATGCCCTTTTATCTTACCATTATGACCCACAAATATCACTTCCAGAACTTTCCTCTATCTCTCTTTACACTCCTAGGATTGTTGAGGTGGTAAAAGAGAGGCCTAAATGGAATGCAACTGAGTTTTTCAAAAGGATTCATCCAAACACACCTTATCTTCACCAATTACCTTGCAGTTGGGGTGCAGTTTTCTTCCCTAAGCAATGGAGAGAATTCTATGTCTACATGAACATGAGGTTTACTGAAGATGCTAAGCAAAACCCAGTTCAAATTCCCAAGTCTAGAACAAATGGGTGGCAAGCTTCATGGAAAAAGTTTCTAATTGACATGATGTACTTGAGAGGTTATGTTAGTCTTTATCCAAATTTTCCAAACCAACAAAGCTTTTCAACTAATCATATGGAACCTGGGGCTCATATTAGTGCTAAGGAAAATGTTGTTAAGCATGACAAAAATGATTTTGAGGTACCATTGTTGAAACAAGACTTCAGAAATTTCTTGCCAAATGGGAAATTGCCTCCAACTTCAAGATTGCCATCTTTGAACTTGTTCAACCAACCATTGTCTCTCAAGGGGCTAAAGGCAGCTGGAGCTAAGTTGGGGCAGGATGTACTTAGATGCAACAATGTCACAGAGATAGTTGCTGTGGATAATGAAACAGGTCTTCCACAACATTGCAGCAAATTCTGATGAGTTGATGTTTCTGTTTGTTATTCATTATTCTTTTTCTTCTTTAAAGAAATTATATATTGTGTTTAGTTTTTTGTTCTTGAATTTTATTGGGTGGAGGTTGGAGCAATTTGAAATTGTGATTATGTTACTAGTGATTGCAACTAATGTAGCCAAAAGTGGCTCTCATAATTTTCTAATGAAAATTAAACAAACATCTTTCAGCGGAACTCTTCCTCTCTCATTTTTCTCATTCCTTATTTCGTATGTTGCAATCAAAGGTGACCATAAGTTGACAGCTTGTGAAGTTTCGTATAAAAAACAACAGTTTTTTTTTTTTTTAGGAGTGTCAAAGATAAAGAACAATATAAAATATAAAATTAGGTCAAAAATACGTTTAACCCTTTTTTTTCCTTCTCCGATTGAAATGTCAATTATTTTTTCAAATAACTCAATTATTTAATTGATTTTACTTTTAACTCGTAGTATAAAAACACATATGTTTAATTTTTTCATAATTAAAAATATATATTTATTTACATTATAAAAAAATAAACATATGATTTTTTTGGTAGAAATAATTAAAATGAAATAACGGATTATATCATATAATTAAACCAATTATTTCACATATATTTTTCTTTAGTTTTTAATATCCTTCTTTTATATATATTGTAAGGTTTATAATTATTGGCAATTTTCGTGAACAAATTATTGACTGTAATTTAGTATAAGTGTTCACCGTTGAATCAGATGATATATGATAATGGAATCACCAAGCTTGCAATGCTCATATGATAGGTAAAATATTTTCTCATGCATACATCTTCACACAATTGAGCACTACATTTAGTATGGATTGTAACGAAAAATAAACTGTGCACATGTTGGTCGATCGATCGAGAGGATAGTTTGATCAATCGAGTGTGGATCAACTTCAATCTAGGTGCTCTCGGGTTGAACTAGATCGATCGAGTCATTTGTTGATCGATCGAGTCATGCGTTGATCGATCGATCGAACGAGGTGTTCGATCGATCTAGGCATGTTCAATCGATCGAGAGGTCTCGGATTGAATTTCTGCATTACTGAAACGACTAGATCGATCGAGTGAGGTTCTCGATTGATCGAGACTAAGTATTCGATCGATCTAGTATTTTTTAAAATTTGCTTCGCCTCTCGTATTTACCAAATTGACCCCTTTTAAGTGTTACAAGTGAAATAGAATTGTTGTGAAAAACAAATTCTGATATGAGTAGAGTTGTCTTTTTTACTAATCCTCTTTCAAGTTAAATTGGACTCTATATAAGCAATGCTTATTTGTGCAAAATATTCACCACACTGAAATAAGATTTTCTACATCTGATTGCGTTTTTAAAGAAAAATCTTCTTCTCTTCATTTATCAATTTTATGCGCTTTTTTGTTTTAATTGTTCAAACATATTGTGTGGTTATGTTTGAATAATTCATGTGCCTGATTGTTTTTCATGATATTTAGATTTGTATGATCGTTCTAGAGTTTACTAGCTGATTTATTTTCTACATCGTATGCTATTGCATTTGCTAGTTAGGATTTTTCATTGCCGAATCTGGTCTAGGACACACTTTGCACTTGTGCTATTTGTGCTAATTTTTCAGGTACTATTGGTGATGTGTTCGATATTTCGTGTGACTTGAAATTACCGAAGTTGACGGGTTCGATTGACCTTGTGTGACTCAAGTAGATCGGAACGCTGGTCCGGATCTAGACACCTTGCTGTTGGAAACTGTGAAAGGAGCAACGGGCATTATTTGTAAGGGATAGTTTAAGACCTTGCCTTGTAATTGAGCATTAATTTTCATAGTGGATAGTTAGGTAGTCTGGTGGACCGCTGATTTTCTTCTTAGGTCATTGTTGTGACCTAGGTTGTTTCCACCTAAAAATCTCGTGTGTTATTTCTTAATTCCACATTTTAATTTTACACGTAATTGCATGTTTGGCCGTTGTGTTTATGTTACATAATTAAAATTGAAAATAACATATTCAACCCCCCCTCTAAGTTTATTTGATCCGTAATTAAAAACTTATACATACATACATATATATATATATATATATATATATAATTTAAATAACGTGCTCGTTCTGGTGATAAATAAGATATTCTTAATTAATGATAATGATACTATTATATTTTTAAATTTAAATTTAGTGAATTAACTTAAATCATTTGTTAAAAATAATTTATTAAAAAAATTTATTTAAATTATTTGTATTAGAGGGTCGCCTTTAAATAAATAATTACACAACTTAAACAATTGAATTTGAACCCACCTTCTTTAGTAAATTGCAATATTCTTCATATGTCATTGCAGCTTATTTGCAATATTCTTATAATTAGCTTCTTTAGTAAACAATCACATAATTGTTTAGTTCGATTTCTCAAAAAAAAAAAAAAAAAAAAAGTCAATTTCATGGAATATATTTCTCATATTACTTTTTAAGCAGAGTAATTTGATTTTTTTTTTTTCTATAAAAGAATTTACAAAAAGTAAAAATATAAAATCAGTTCTTGAGAGAAAAATGACAAGAAAAATTTAATTTTAAAAATTTTAAGAAATAAAACTAGGTTTTTAATGGCTGGTTCACGAACTGTTTTATTTTTTTCCCATCAAATTCCGAAATTTATTTAACAAAAAAATTTCATGAATCAATCATTAACAAAATGGTTTTTGTTTTTTTAAATTTAATTTTTTTGTTATTTTTGTATGGCTCACTAGCTGGTTTAAGGTTTTTTTTTTTTTTTTTAATTCTTTTAGCAATAAATATCGAAAATTTAAACTATCCTTTAAAAGTTCCCATAAGATCAAGAAAACGAAATTTAAAAAAAAAATTGAAATTAAGTGCATTTATTGAAAAATATAACCAAAGGAGTTTTGAGCATAAATAACTTATATTTAGAAAAATATTATAATTTTTTTTAAATTAGCAATTTAAAGCTCAAAACTTACAGTTTTATGTACACAATAAAAAAATATTTTACCAAACTATCCTTACCTTCTATCTTCATTGAAGCTTCAACCAATCCGTCATTAACCTCATTGTAGCTCCGGTGAAACTATTGGCGATCTTATCATATCTCTACCAATGACATCATTGAATATAAATGTAATATATTACATACAATAATAAAAGTAAATAAAAACATGTATACCATAAATGCACCATAAACAAATCAGACATGCTAATTAGTTTGAAGTTAGGAACGGACTTAGAAATGCATGATAAACTAGTAGAACAATGTGAATATTCAATTCTTCCAATTAACCAAAAACATCATCGAATCAAGAATACAAATTGACATAAATTGATATCTAACTAATACAACAAACTGGTGTCAACTTAGATCAAGAATCCTAAGAAGAAGAAAAAAAACCCTTAAAAATAGATAATCATTAGTAATATATATTATAATAACTTATATAATTGAAATACTACTATATGTTCCAAAATGACCAGTAAAGAAGCATACTAGAAAGCACTTTACTAATTTTCAGTCGTCATCAACTAAGAAAAAATCAATGATTCTTTTTTGACAAGGATCTCAAGTGCTATTTACACAAGCACCAACCCATTAGAAAAATTAAAGAATAAAATAAAGAGTTGTAGAATAATCTAACACATAAGTTGGTATGTCAAGCACCGTTAGGCTCATCCCTCTAATCTCAAAAATTTAACTTAATGAGTAGAAATATTCATATTTTTATAAACTATTTCATAATATTATCTTTTATTAATGTGGGACAATTCCTCTACCATATCCCTTCAAAGTGTGGGTGTGTGGGTCTTTGTCTTTTGCAAAGACCATCACTTTATAATTTTTTTTAACTTATCTTATTATATTATATTTTATTTAGGTCACTTGTCTTTTTTTATTTCACAAGGTCCATTAGCTTTTTCTTTTTAGGCAAGGTCCAAAATATTTAACCCATTAATCGACTAAAGCTCTGATACCATGTAGAAGTTTATAAAAATGATAAGAACTCTAATGTCAAAAAGGTTAACCATATGAGTAGAAATACTCATATTTCTTATAAACTCTTTTATAATATTATTGTTTATCAATGTGGGATAATTCCTCTAACACTACTTGACTCTTCTAATCTTCTTCCTACCCGTTCTTTTTCTAGAACTTCACACTCAAATATGGCAACCAACATGAGCACCTTCAACCACTAATCGAAATCCATAACTACAAGAATTTTATATTTTGAACCAAAAAATATATATATAGTTAGTTTTGTGTATCAAATACCTGAAATTAGGAAAATCGATTTTCCATTAAGTCTTCAACCACATCAATATCTTCCTTGTTCTCTTCAGAGTTCTTCTCGGTTTGTTCGATGGGATGTTGACAAGATCCTCAGTCAAGAGCTTGGTAGCGGTGGTCTCGACGACTTGAGTTGGTGACATCTTTGATGGAGGATTGAGCTTTGAATGTTCTGGAAGAGAAAAACTTAAAGGGTTAAAAGATAAAATTTGTGCCTTAAAACGTTGCCATAGAGCAAAAAAAGGAAGAAATAAAATTGTGTTTAAAGCCAAGCTATACTAAGGCAATATTTTAGTACCACCAAAGCATTATTTTTCAATTTTTTGAGGGCTAGAGATGGTAACGAATCGATTCAAGTTAGATCCGAAGTGACCTGTTTTGACCATCAATTCAGATTAAAATGAATCATTTCAAATAAAATGAATTCGGGTAATATTCACGGGTTAAAAAACAAACTATTGACCCCTTTTTTTCCCAAATGAAAAAAAAATATTATAATTTTTTTTATGTAATTAAATTTTTTAGTAAATAAGTGAGTACTTGAATGATGCCTCAAATTGAAATAAATAATTTTAAATAAAATAGATAATGTTTCGACCCATTTCATCCCAACTTGATCTAATCCGAGCAAGTTAAATATCCGAACTATTGGATCAAATTGCTATCTATATTGAGGGCCATGAATTAAAAGAGGCCCATTGTTGGAGATGAGCATTAGCCTGAGGGAAAGATACAAAGTACGGGCATTTTTGGGAAAACACGAGGGTGCAAGTTTACATAGAAGAAAGAAGTGTATAATGAGACAAAATGGTCTGAGATATATTGTTTATTAGCATTACCCATGAGTACAATGCTAAAAATGAAATGCTGTGATTCCCAACAGTACAAGACTACGTCATGCCAATCTGAGCAGCATGTGATGCCCAAAAACAAAAACAAAAAAAAATAGATATATCACTACTTATTTAAAATATAATTTTATTAAAATTTTATAACAAATAATAATTAAATATTTATTATTAAATTTGTATAATATTTATTATTTATTGTATATTTTAATTAATTATAATTTTATATGTAAGTTATTATACACAGGTAAATAATATTATCTAGTATTACTAAAAAGAAAAATCAAAAACAAAAAAAGACTTGCACTGTAAGTCTGTAACTAATAGACTAAGCATTATAATTAGCGAAAAAAAAAAAAAGCTAAGCATTATCATATTTTAGGCGGAGAATCCAAAACCAGAATCAGTTGGGATGATAATTCGGATCGAGAACTCTTCGTATTCCCATAACAACATATTACCAAATGTGCTTAACATGTTTGATACTATTCGAACTTAATAAGAATTAATTAATAATTTTTTTATATTTTTAAAAATTTTATTATTTTTTACTATTATAAATAAATAACACGAAAAAAAATTACTAAATTTTTGAATGTGTCAACTAATATAAAACTCGACAAAAATAATACGAAACAAACCCGATTCTGACACAAATAACACGAAATGAACACGACATAGATGCAACTAATACGATACGATTGTTACTCCTATTTTTTATAATGAATAATTTAATTTGTATAATATTAAAAATATATATGTAAATTTAGAAAAGATTAAAAAAATGATGAGCACCACAAAACGAACAGCACAATGCTACCATATTCACAATACTAAGGTTACATTTGGTTCGCTGAATGTAATCATAATCGTAATATAATGTAATGTAAAGGAATCAGTATTATTATTACAGTGTTTGATTTAGTCACTGTAATAAAAAAAGAAATCAGTATTACAGTGTTTGGTTTGACCTAATGTAATGAAATGGAAAAAAAATTATATAATTATTTTAAATTCAATAATTCAGCAAAAAAATTAATTATAACAAAAAAAAATTTAGCACATATAATTTTAACAATTTATAACAACAATTAATAAACTTTAATTAATCACATAAATTTAATCACAACAATTTCAGTAAAAAAAATCACAATTTTAGCCAATTCATAACAACAATTAAGAAAAAAATAGAATTTCAGCAAAAAAATAAAATAAAATAAAAAAAATGTAAAATCGTCCGAAGCGCAGAGGGAGGGACGTGAGTTGGACGACGACGTGATGGTTGGACGGGACGACGATGTGAGCGGGATGGGACGACTACGCTAGCTGGGCGGAACGACGACTACGCCAGCGCAAGAACGGGACGACGACGGCTATAGAAGAGGGAGACGCGAGAGGAGATGCGTAATGTAATAACTTTTCCTTGTTTCAGCATATGTAATCACTTTTCCTTCTCTACATGTAATTGATTACATTACATTACATGTGTTTAATACAACCAAACATGATAATGTACAGAATCAATTACATTACTTATTCCATTACAACTAACCAAATATTATCTAAATGTCAATGATAATTTCGTCAAATATCATCAGTAAATTAAATTTTACTAAAAAAATATATATTAGATTATTTGGATCATTTAATCTCTTATATTATAAGCAAACTTAAATATGTTATGGGTCTCTCGTATTAAATTATTTAGTCTATTAATTTAAAAATAAAATAATTAAAAATAAAATAAATAATTTTAATAATTTGTTAATTAAGATATTATTTTTTTAAAAAAATTAATTAAAAATAAATTATATTATTTAAATATTTGTTTAATAACACTGACATAGTCTATCTTTTCTGTCACCGGAACAAAAACCAACTGTGCTTCTCTTAGCAAACACACACCCTTCTCTCTCTACCGATCGTGAATACACGTGAGCTTCAAACCCCAATTGCTCTGTAAATTTCCTTCTTTTTTTTCCGTTTAATTATCCTTTATTAATTGTTTTTTGAAATCTGTTATCATTTGCAGTTTGATCATGGGCTGATTATTGGATATTTCTTGGAAGAGAACTTCGTTTCTTCATTTGTTTCTTTAATTCTTCGTTGCCTCTAATCTGGAATTTTTTTTCTTCTTCATCATTCGACATTTTAATTAGGGTTCTTGAGGTATTTATTGGATTTATTGATTGATGCTGCAATGCTTACTTTTCGTTTTAACTTCTTGGTTGGATTGTCATTGGATTGAGGGAATTGAGATCATAGCAATAATTTTGTTAGGTATATTTCTTCTTCTTCCTCTTCTTTTTATTTATATAATTTTTGGAATGTGTACCCAATTCTCATACTCCGAGTATGTGGTATTACATTTTTGCCTTAGGCTTTGTGATATCAAAATGTCTACGATGTTTTTTTGCCTGTGAAAACTATCAACTGAATATTGATTTTGTAGTTTCAAATTGTGAATTGCTAAGAGTTGGGTTGAAAGCTTGTCTCATCTAGTGAAGGGGTTCAAATTGTGAATTGCTAAGAGTTGGGTTGAAAGCTTGTCTCATCTAGTAAAGGGGTTCAAATTGTGATTTGATTCAGAAACTGAAAATAAGGAAGTGTCTAGGGAAAATAAAAGGTAATGAGCAAAGTAATTTACTATTTGAATAAAATGCAATCATTCCCGCTCTTGTTCCTTTTCTTTTAAAAAGCTTATATGAAACTCAGTGAACTGACACAAAAATGACATTAGCAGTCAATTTTGCATGTAGTGACAACTAGATCAATTGATTATGAATGAGATATTTTTTCTGTTGTTTTATTTTAGGCTGTTTATTCAAATTTACTACTGAGAGGTCTGGGATTCCTCTTTGCTAAGATAGCAGAATTGCTTATTGAAGCTGGGGAGTGGGATAATTGCTAGTGAAGTTGCTTATAGGAATTTAATGCTGGAAGTGTGACATCTTGAGAGATAGGGACAAAAAAATATGGGGACTGTACACCGGAGGTATGAGTGAGTTATGTATTTCATATTATTGTTTGTAATTAAAGCATTGTTTGTGATTTTTCTTATAATATTGTATTTTATGGCTCATGTTACATTGCTTTGATATGTTTCAGTGGAAATCTTAAAAAATCAAATAACAATACCAGACTTATAATAACTACACTTATGGGAATTGTCTTCGGTTTTTTTATTGGCACATCATTTCCAACTCTCTCTCTAACCAAGGTATATAGTTCTCAATCAGCATCTTTTTGTATCAAATTAAATGTCAATACGTATTTAATTTGATTTAATTTCGCAGATTAACTTATCTTCAAGCCTTATATCGTCTCTTGATTTAGCCTTCAACGATGTCAATAAATCTACCCCTATCAAGAGCAAAACTGTTGAGAAAGTTGAAGAAAGTCTTGAATCTATAGGATCACGCAGTGTTCCTAAGGTACTTATTGTGGAAATGAATGTGTTTCTGCATTATATAATCTATTTATTTTACTGTTCTGTTTATCCAGTTAAACAACAGTGCTTTCTTTTCTTGTGATTGTGATTCTGATAAGTCTTTTTTGTTTTTTTATTGGTCTCAGATATATGTTCCAACAAATCCCCGTGGTGCTGAACCACTTCCTCTAGGAATTGTTGTGTCACAATCAGATTTTTATCTGCGCAGATTATGGGGCCAACCAAGTGAGGTATTGGTCAATTGTAGTGAAAAAAACTGTTTGGTATTTGGATTCATTTTCTCTCTTGGCAGAAATTCGTAACTTGTAAAAACTTGCTGACCCCTTTATTATCGTTTCTATAGAGTAGCACCTAATATGATGTTTTGTTTGCATGCTGCAATCTGTACTTGACTCTGGGACCCTCTTCCATTCTTACAGTGGTCTCAACTCACAATCTTCTTAACTTTTTTTTTTGGAAACTGGTAAGGTGTGGCCTAGTCAGACTGAGCCAGGGCCGACTCTTTCCAAGATTAGCCTGGCAGGAAAGTTCATTGAATAAGCTCAGTCCATTCCATTTATCAGGATAGGAATATCAGGTTGTGAATATATCAAAATAAGTCCAGGCAGTGCATAATGCGTGGCCTTTTTAGAGCTTTTAAAATATGTAACAAAAACACATGTAAACTCGTCATTCATGTATAGATACATACCTATTACTGATAGAGTGCATGAATACATACGAAAAGCTGAGTTGCTTACTGATTGTATAAGATTTTGCCCTAGTTCTTGAGCTTTGACAAGATACAATTTAGTTCAAATATGAATTCACAATAGGCTCTATTCAACATAATTTGGGCCGGGAGATTGTTTTCAAGCTAGCTTGTCCTAATTGAAAGTAAGGGAGAGGGAAAGGAAGGAAGGGCTGTTGGAAGTGAATGTATTGGGTAGTATGGTGCAGCTATGCCACACCTTTTGTTATTCTTGTTTTCTTTGCTGAGAGGCATGTGTTTCAGTTTTCTAAAGATGCTACTTAAGTTGCTCTCTTAGTAGAATTATTCAACAATGATTCTTTTGAAATATGCAGGATCTCAAGAAAAAGCCAAAGTATTTGGTAACATTTACTGTTGGTATTGACCAGATGAACAATATTAATGCAAGTGTTAAAAAGGTATTTATAGAAGGCCATTTGATATTTTTCCTTTTTAGATTTATTGATTTTTGGGATCAAGGATGCTGAGTTCATTCTTATATTGTCATAGTTTTCAGATGATTTCCAAATTATGCTTTTTCACTATGATCGGAGGACTAGTGAGTGGGATGAGTTTGAGTGGTCCAAGAGTGCCATCCATGTTAGTGTCAAGAAGCAAGCAAAATGGTAAGCTTTCTTATGGTATGTAAAGGTATTTTTTCTTGAGGTAGTTTCAAAAATGAATATTCATTAACTTTGCCTTTTATTCTATACACAAAACTTTTCCCAGGTTGTTCTTACACTAACAGTAACAGTTTTACCTGTTTTGCAGGTGGTATGCAAAAAGGTTTTTGCATCCCGACATTGTGGCAGCTTATGAATATATTTTCATATGGGATGAAGATCTGGCAGTAGAGCACTTCAATGGAGAAAGGTAACTTTCTATTTATCAAAAATTATTTCTAGTCAAACCTACTGTTTGGTGATTCTTCTCATCGTGCTCCATGCTATCATCCAGGTATATTCAACTAGTTAAGAAACATGGTTTAGAGATCTCTCAACCTGGTCTTGAGCCTAACAATGGACTGACATGGCAGATGACAAAACGAAGAGGTGACAGGGAAGTTCACAAGTTGGTTCTCTCTTCCTCCCAAATGTCCAATATAAACACACAGATCATTTTAGAATAACCACCTACTATTCTGCATCATCTGCTGATTTGAAGTTGGTTATAGGGTTGCTTAGAGTATTTCTATTCATGTCAAGAACATGCATTCACAACTTAGGTGGCAGAAGATAATATGATCACAAAAGTCGGTCCATTTCCTTCATTCGATAACATTCTGCCACTTAAGTTGAGACATTTCCGGTTGCTTATTGTCTGGATTGATTTAACAGGGATACAGAAGAAAAACCAGGCTGGTGTATTGACCCACATCTGCCTCCTTGTGCTGCGTATGCTCCCTCCCTCCCTATCTCTCTGTGTATGTTTGCATGTGCCCGTTTGTTGCAATTCGATTGCAATCTTACATGTTTGTGTAGGTATACATTTATGTATACCCCTAGGAAGAAAATGTTATGTGCTCTACAATTGTATAGCATGCAAACTTGGCAAGATCATGTATTGAGACCAAACAAAAGCTTATAACAGCCAAGACCTGATAATAGTTTCATTTATTGTTCTTTTCATGTGATCTCTTTTATTATTTATATAATGAGACATTTACCATTACCTTTTAAAAATCTTTCAGGTTTGTGGAAATCATGGCCCCTGTCTTTTCCAGGGAAGCTTGGCGTTGTGTGTGGCACATGATTCAGGTATACTTTATTGCAGGATCGTTAGAAGATATTTTTCTGTCTGCATAAGTTGACATTATAGGGGTTTCAAAACCATGTATAAGTTTGGTTTTTTCGATTAGTTATTTTCTTTGTTTCCTGCTATTATTAATGAATATGCTTGGTTGAATGCTTGCAGAATGATTTGGTACATGGATGGGGATTGGATTTTGCTCTCAGAAGATGTGTAGAGGTCAGCAGTTTTTCGCTTCTGGTGTCCATTTCTTTTCAGTGTTATTCATCTTTCTCATTGCATCATCTTCCTTTTTTTGGGTCCTGGTGAACGAGGATGTGAGCAGCCTAACTGCTTACATGCTATCTTCTCATGAGGTGCTCACTTAGGGACCAGCTTGAGCTCAGCTTGTTCTCTGGAAGTAGCGTACACTCACTTATATTTGGTGTTTTGATTGGAATCTGATGCATAAGTTTATTCTATAAAATACAATGTTTTATTTTAGTATTTAAGCTTTCCAGGGTTCAACTCTTTTTAAGGATAAGGCCTGAGCTGCCACAAGCTTGGCTCTATTCAGCTTGTATTGTGTCCACGATATTTGTAGTCTTTAATTGATTTAGAATTTAGAAAGCTCAATTTATGTAATTTTAATTAATTATAACTAAGACATGCTCTGATTTCGTGGGCAAAGTTGAAGATATGCTCTATTTTCTCACAAGTCATGGAGATAAGGTGGCTACTGGTTGTGTTATGTTGCATGTATAAAGACCAAGAACATGGAGTGGCAAATGCAATGGCTTTGAAAAGCATAAAATTGTACAGACACAACCTACTTATAAATAGGGGTTATGTTTGTCATGCATTTGATTTCCATTAAGGAAGTTTTCTTTACTATATTTGAACCTAGTTAGTAGTTACTCTTTATTCAGACACTGAGGTACCTTTCCTTTTTTTCTGTTTTCCTTGTGTATTTCACAGCCTGCACATGAAAAAATTGGTGTTGTTGATTCACAGTGGATTATTCATCAAGCAATACCTTCTCTTGGGAACCAGGTGAGACATCATTGCTATGACACATTTTATTTGCATTTTTGTTGGCATGATGTTCAAATAAAACATGTGTATGCATAAGCATAAATACAAATTTGCAAAGGTCCATTTGTGCAACACTGTGCGTATATGTGGTGGGGGGTTTGATATATTGATATTGCCACCTTTGTTACATCAACTTGGCATTTTTGGTAAAATTATCCATGTCTACACAACACAACGCCGATACGTGTATGAAATGCGTGTTTACACACCCGCTGCAG
Source organism: Elaeagnus macrophylla (assembly GCA_029378325.1). NCBI lineage: Eukaryota > Viridiplantae > Streptophyta > Magnoliopsida > Rosales > Elaeagnaceae > Elaeagnus > Elaeagnus macrophylla. The sequence goes on along the minus strand of CM055641.1, from coordinate 29,783,232 downwards.
CCAACCAAAACTCAGCCATGGAGAAGGGAAGAAGAAAGCAATTTTTGAAACTTTTTAGCATCATTGTTAATGGAGGAGATCTGGAGTAAGATGAAGACTATAAAAAACGAAAAGGCCTGGGTAATTGAAAGTCTTGTGACTGCTTTTTTTATTTACTTTTATTACTTAACATGATCTTTTTGTCTAGAGTCAAAGAAATTTTGGATTTGGACTTGGGCTACTGGGCTAAGATTTTTCAATGATGTGTTTTTGGCATAACAATTCAGGATTTTGTATAATTCTATCAATTTTAAGACAACATATATAAATATAACAAGAAACAAGAGACCACTCACAATAAAACAAGAAAATATAAAAATATGGTTTGATGAGTAACAATGCAGGAAAAAAAAAGTGAATAGAAAAATGTTTTACAATGTAATCTAATAACTTATTTAGAAGAGTATAAAATCTTATAAAAAGCAAATCCTAAAATGCTCTCTGAATCCATTAACTATTGCAAATAGAACACTTAAGTCCTCTAATTATTTGTTAGAGCAGTTTTGTCAAGTTCTTTCAAATGCAATTGGAAAAAAATAAAACTTGTGAACCTAAGCACACTCGTTTGTCATTGTAGTGTCACTTTTTAAAAACAAGTGAACTAGATTGCTAAAAAATAGTTATAAGACTTAAGTGCTCTAGTTAAAAAAGGAATTGGATGTGTACAGTCATTCACCTGCTGTGTAAATAAATGTGGATTTGCCACCTAGATATCTGTATATAATGAACCATCAAACAGACTTCCAATATGTGGATGAGATATTCAATAAAGGCAACAATCTTTTCCTGTCCAAATGTTGTCCTTGGTCATAATTTATTATTCTATTTTGGTCGAAAGTCAAATGAAAGTAAATATGACTTCTTTTTTTCGTGGATGTTGTATGAAATTATTTATAATTTTGATTTTAAATCTTGAGTCTGTGGAGATCAGATGTCTGCTAGACAGTAATGTTGGATGAGCTTGGATAACGATCGCATACAGTGTCATGAGTCAAATCCCTCTGCTTTCCACATCATTTATGCTATATAGCAACTTTGGACAATTGTTAATTTGGCCTTTGTATTATATTTTAGCCGTTTAACCCATTAAGTTTTCTTGATCATCTGTCAATTTCAGGGCCAAGCTGAGAATGGAAAAGCTCCCTGGGAAGGAGTAAGTAACAAATTTTTTTGTGTGTTTGAAATTTCCATGACTTGTTACATCAGATAAGATAGCAAAAGCAACAGAGATTTGTTTCCTCCTGATCTGATATTTATCAGCCCCCACCCTGGTGGATTTTCTTCTTGCTTGGTTGTCTTGCAGGTAAGAAAAAGGTGCCGAAGTGAGTGGGCTGAGTTCCAAAATCGCCTTGCTGCTGCTGACAAAGAATATCTTGCTCAAATTGGCAAAGATTAATTTTCATGCATCAACTAGATCTTTGCCATCTTTGCCTCCCCGTCTCTCTTCCTTTTGGTACAGGCACTTTTGTCCTGAGGGGGTTTGTGGATTCGATGTTCTTTCATCATGACTTTGCTCGGGAGTTATGTAGTCTCATAGATATCATAGCTAACAAGAGAATTTTGCCCTTCCAGGCCTGCTTCACCATTTTTGAAGGTTCCAAGTATTAATTTTTTCTATGTAATTATTCTCTGAGTAGGAGCAAAAGAAAAAAAGAAAAAGAAACCTCTGGTCAGGACTATTGTCACCTGAAGTACTGAGGTTATGATCTTAACACTTTACATTGTATTCAAGCGTTCAACTTGAAGATGTTTAATGGGAGGAGGAGCTAGCTTTATGAGATCAAGGAATTGCCACACAAATCTAACGGGGCAAGGAGGCTACTAACATTATTTTATCAGGCATGTTATTACCAGATTCTAATGTGTAATTTGATTCAGTATAATTTGCTGTAATCATCTTTTCTATTTGATGAAGTAGCTTTGCATCTCATATGATTGAGCTACAAAATTCCATCTTATATGATCTGTGGTTTGACAGCAAAAATCTTTGATTAATGCAGCTTGCAACTCTGACATTTTCTATGAAGAATAAAGTCATCTACTTATTATTATTATTTATTTATTTTTGCTGTCGCTAGGCGAGTTTTTTTTTCCTACTCCAGGCTCATTTTATGCGATACTCCAAGTGGGCTCACATGAAGTTTTTTTAAAGCTTTAGAACGAGCTGTAATGTTGCATCGGAGAAAATCTTGTATACCATAGGTTGTAGGGGTGTCAATCGTGTTAGTCGTGTTCGTGTTGTGTTATTCGTGTCGTGTTTTCGTGTTGGTTGACACATTAAAAAATTTACTTGAATTTTTTTTTTGGTGTTGCTTATTTATAATAGTAAGAAATAACAAAACCTTTAAGAACATAAAAAATTATTGATCAATTCTTATTAAAAAAAAATTCGTATTTTTTCGTGTTCGGATCGTGCTGTCGTGTCGTGTCAGAAATTGCCACCTTTATTGGGTTGTAAGCCACCTTTGGACTACTGTCGTTGAATTCCTGTAAAAGCTTAATTGTGTCACCTTTCTTAGAACAACAGACAATAGAATAGGAGGGATATTACATAATACATATTAACTCCATGAATTTTGGTTCAACTTCTAACGTGATTGATTGATTCTTAATAATATTGTTGCATCTTCAATTGTTCATGCAAGTGTAGTGCAACTTAAAAATTTCACATTGAAGTGCTAAGGTCTATCCTAACTTGCTATGAGCATGATAATCACCTTGTTTTGGAAATCCACCTTAGAACTATTGCATGTATTATTGAAGAAAAGCTAATAAAAAAGATTAATTTTTTACGCATTAAGTTATTGTATACATCAATTGATAGTTAGATGTTAAATTAGGATTGTGAGATGTTGAATTAATTGTAGAGCCAACAACTACTAGAGAGTCAATTATACATTTTTCAAGAAAATAATGTTAATCATATTTACAACATTGTAAAATAGAAAGAATGCAATGATTTTTTTCGCCACATATATCATATGCATTAAAGTTCTAGATCCCCTTGAATTATTGGAAAAAGGTATGTATAAGGTTCGCCCTTGACCTACCATAACAGACCTTCAGTTGAGATATGCACAATATTAAACGAAAATTCTTCTTTTTGGAGTGAAATTGAAGTCTCTTCACCAAACACTAATTGAGGTTGAGAATGGCAAACCTTTTTTGCTTGTATTGGGAGACACCTCACACAAAGTGCTAGAAACCATCACCTCACCTTCCTGGCTTGTTTGCTAAGATTTATTTAATATAACACTATGAATTGGTAAAATGAATCACCCTGTTTACTTGGAAGCCCCATTTGACTAAAACACCCTTTGTCACATCTAGATTGTGAAATTGTTCATTAACAGCTACAATCTTGGTTCTGTTTGGTAGTAACTTCTTTTCAATTACCAATTTGCAATTTATTTTGTTGACAAAGACTAAGGATATGTAAACTGAACTCCATTTCAAATCAAATTTATTTCTTATTTTGTTTGATACGTTTTCAAAGTAGAGAGGGCTTTTTTATTTTTAAAATACATTATAGAATGTAAATTACTTGGCATGAATCAATTATCAATAACCTTCTTTTTCTAATGTTCCAACAAATATTAACCTCCTTTAAATTAAGAGGCCTCACTGTGAAATAAGCCATTAATAGTTAAATCTCAATATGTCATTAAAAAAAAATCTCAATCAGTTACGTAGATGGCATACCTAATTAAAACCCAAGCTTATGTCTTAATTAAAATGTCATGCTAATCTTCTTTGGGCGCTTAAAATGAATAAGACTTGAATTCAAGCCGTGAAGCGACTAGAGGATTGAATATGAAATATCTTGAAAAAGAAAAAGAAAAAAGATATTTCTGTCATTTGGATTCCTAGTCCTAATCCTACCGCTAACATCCTAACGGTCACTTTAATTTGACTGCAGGCTTGCTTGTGTTAGCCGTTAACATCTGAGACATGTGAGAAACAAATTTGCTGTTCAAAACCATTAACGTCGTTAGCTCTTTGGCACCAACCGCAAAAATACTTCAAACATAAAAAGGGCGCAAAAATCTACTCTCATACAAGCCTCCTCTCTCTCTTTCTCTCTCTAGCCTTGAGCTCTAAAAGCTCTTCTCTTTTAAACTATTTTCTTGAACTTCTTGGCCACAGTTGGAAGAAACTTTATTAAGCCCCAAGGAGAGATTTCATGGAGTTTTAGGAGAACTTCTTAATCAAATTTTACTGCCATTGATACCTTTTGATCAAGGTTTAATTCCTCAACTTCTTACAAAGTTCAATACTTGTTCTAAATTTTGTACTACCCTCATTGACTATAATAACTATAACTTTGATTTCTTCGTTTTCAGGGCTCCTAGCTGTTCAAGATTTTCCATTTCCATTAAAAGGTACAAAATTTTACAAACCCAAATCATTATTTTCTATGTACAAGTTATATATTTTACAAGGCAAATGGATGATTACAAAAAAAAAAAAAAAATAGTTTAGGAGCAAAGAACAAGTGTAGAAGATGTTTTAATATTTTCTTTAATTTGTCTTCTTCTTTTTTAATTGAAAATGAACAGAAGATCAGATGGGAGAAATGTCAAGCTTCCAATTGGGAGTCATTGGAGCACTTTTTCTTTCAGTAGCATCCTCTGTCTCTATTGTCATTTGCAACAAAGCTTTGATGAGCAATCTTGGCTTCCCGTTTGGTACTCTTCTTAATCTTCCCACTGATCGCATTTAGTCTTCATTATAAATGAAGATTCAATTTTATTTCATATTTCCTCAAGGAGCAGTTTTGAGAACATAGTTCTATATAAAATAGAGGAAATGAATATTTGCCTAAAGATTTATTAGTTTTTCCTATTTAATTACAAATATTGTTGTTTTTTTTTTTTTTTTTAAATTTCTTTTCTTGTTAGCTACAACGCTCACTAGTTGGCATCTGATGGTGACATTCTGCACTCTCCATGCTGCCCAACGTCTTAATTTGTTTGAGAACAAGTCCATTGATATTAAGACTGCTATGCTCTTTGGTGTTCTTAATGGTATTTCCATTGGACTACTCAATTTGAGTCTTGGATTCAACTCCATCGGCTTCTACCAGGTTTGTTTTATTTACTTATTTGATTGCTTTCCAGATTATTACGTATAGTGTTAGAAATGTTTGGTCATCAATACTCCCAAAAACTTAAGTTGTTGAAAGATAAACAAAGATTATTTATGCATTCTAACAATCTAGTAACATATTAGAAATTATTAGTCACCAATTTCAATCGCTTAATTTGTTAGAAGATATACCAATGTTACATTTATACATAGTATAGGATCATAATTTGTCTAATTGTTTGCTTAAACAAAACATCATTAATTTAAAGAACCCACTTTTGGTTTGTGATGCATAATTAACTCTTTTTTTCTTACTTTTGAATTATTATTTTTTTGCAGATGACCAAGCTAGCAATTATACCATTTACTGTATTACTAGAAACTCTTTTCCTAAACAAGCAATTCAGGTAATAATTTTTTTTTGTTTAAATTAAAACCCCAAAATTTAAAAAAATAAATATGCTGTTGATAAAGTGCCTTATATTATTCTGCCTCATATTGCAGCCAGAAGATAAAGTTCTCTCTTTTAGTCTTACTTTTTGGAGTTGGGATTGCCTCAATAACAGACCTCCAGCTCAATCTTGTTGGAACAATTCTTTCTCTTCTAGCTATCATAACAACTTGTGTTGGCCAAATTGTATCCTTTTTTTCTTTCTCTACTTGTATTAATTATTTCATGAGTCAAAAGTTCATTCATGGTTTCAAATAAAGTTGATTCTTAACTTCTTGTGTTGAATTCAGCTAACAAACACAATACAAAAGAGACTCAATGTCTCATCAACACAGTTGCTATACCAATCAGCTCCATTTCAAGCAGCTATTCTATTTGTCTCAGGCCCTGTTGTAGATCAGTGCCTCACTAATCAAAATGTCTTTGCCTACAAATATTCTCCTCTAGTCTTGGTACAACTCATTTATGTTAAATGCTCTGAGTTTGTGGCCCCAAAATCGCATGATTTTCGAGTCTAATTGAAAAATATCACAAATTAGGAGGTTTTAACAATGTATAATTGTACATTAACTATGTATGGATGATACAAATCACGTACATTGTACATTGTTAAATAATGCAAATGTTAGGACATTGTTTTACAAAAACTCTCATCTATTTAGGCCCTGAACTTTAATTCTCTTCGCCCATTTATTTATTTTTAATATATATATATATATATATATATATGATGTGGTTGCAGGCTTTTATTATCCTCTCCTGCATAATATCAGTATCAGTCAACTTCAGCACATTTTTGGTAATTGGAAAAACATCACCAGTAACATATCAGGTGTTAGGACATCTCAAGACCTGCCTTGTTCTTGGCTTTGGTTACACATTATTGCATGACCCTTTTACAGAGAGGAACATCATTGGTATTTTGGTTGCCATTTGTGGGATGGGCTTGTATTCATATTTTTGTATCCAAGAAAACAAAAAGAAACAATCAATTGATCTTTCAATGGGTTCTCAGGTACTTTTCTATTTTTTCCACCTCAACTCTCTTGATTGGCAAATTTTTTTTTCTTTCAAATAAACGGTTACACACACACAATTTTATACATTGACGAGACTCAAATATGTCCTTACAAATTTTGAGAATATGTAGGATATAGAATATTAGTGTTTTTTTACCTTTTATTATTTCATACCGTTTATTTATGATTAAATTATCCAAGTGATTTTACTCAACCTCTATTATTATTTTATGCTATGAAAAAAAATATGTGTATTGTACGCAAAAATATATGTTTTTTTATGTTGTAAAAAAAGCATTAGTTGAAGGGATTAAAGATGTAACTTGAAGGAGATTATTTCATGAAATTAAACCTTTATTTATTTTTTCCCCAGATTAAGGATAAGGATGCTCCTCTTTTGGGTGTGAAAACAATGGCTCATCATCAAGACAAAGACATTCATGAGGTTAAGAAATCAAGCAAGGACTCTCTTGTTTAATGGATATAGGCTTTTCTTGTTTTTTTTTACTTTGTATTTTGTAATCTTCAAGACGTTTTGATGTGTACATGATTTTGATTCTTTGAATAAACCACTATGTTAAGCAATTTTATTGTCCACTGTTGGTTATAGATTGTTTAAATTCATTAAATTTTATTATTTGAATAAACTTACTTATAGCAAAACTAAATTTATACAATTTTTAATCGATGAATCAGTTCACTTACTTATATTGTACATAGAATTCAGTCAAGACCTCTTGAAATTAATTTGTGAATTTATGTCTAACTACTTTCGTTAGATTTTGATAATCTCTACTTAAATTTATTTGGCTTAATTGCATAATATAATTTTTAATTTTATTTTTTAACTACCCTATATATATATATATATTTATATTTATAACGTAAATAAACATATATTTTTTAGTGTTATAAGAAAATATATATATATATATTGAGAAGGATTAAAAATAAAACTTAGTTGAATAACTGAGTGATTTATATGCACTAGAAAGAATTTATTTTTGGCTAAAATTAAAGTAATTCTTTTCTTCGTTAGGAAATATTAAGAAAGATATTAAGAAAGTGATGTTTTTCTAAAATCAATGGTTATTGGTGTAATGTGGTGAGTCTTAGATCAAGGCTGAGCCCACAATATCCCAATATTTTGGCATTCATTGAGCCTTTAGATTATGCATTTTCCATAACACTGCTTTGATCTCTGCTGCGCGCATTTGGTTTGGTATATCTTTTAATTTTTTTTTTTTTGGGTGAATTATCTTTTCACATGTTTTGAATATAAGTAAATATCAAATTCAATTAGTTTTGAATACTTATAAAGGGAAGAATGAGTTCGGTAGTTCGAAATAAGTGGTTTGCTTATGCCTTATCATAGAATAACTTGCTTAAATAGCTTGTATTAAAGTTAAAATTTTTAAAACAAGTAATAATAAAATTAAAATTACGCGTTTTGATTATATTAAAATTAGATAAATTACATAAATGTTCTTTCATTTTGATTCATTCAATCCAATCATACCTATTACAATTTATGTATGTAAACAATTTACATACCTATTTACATGGTATGTAAATAGCTTGCATACTTGTTTATATGTAATCCACTGTATTTTTAGCAAATAACGAAAGTAGAAATTAGTAGCAATATTCATCAGATTGTACCCTTATGAATTATGTTTCCTTGAGTTGAAACCAACATTGTGAGTGTTCATGTTGAGGTAGACACCAACGAGTAAGAAATTATAAGGGCTATTTCAAGATCGAAGCCGATGAATGCTTCTGTGATTTATGGTTGATGAGAAGACAAGGGAGAAAGAGCTACACAGACGAAGGAGACATATTGAATGGAGAAAACAAGATCTAGATTCTGTAGATACTCTTGTTATAAATTGGTGCTAGCGGAAGCGTAGTTCGGGTCCAATTTAGTTGCACAAATAATTAATTATGGATAACGGCAAAATAATAAACAATAAGAAAAATAAATGGCACACAATGATTTAAGTGATTTGACCTTTTAATGTGAAAAGTCTACTCCACTGACGACGGCACACCGAGAAAAATCCACTATCAAATCCAAATGGAGAATACAAACACCAATATTCAAAAGCCACTCAAAAATACCCAATCCCAAATACACCCTCTTATTTTCTCAATGCTAGAACAGTAATAAAATAGCAAGAATAATTTCAAATCTTGCAGATAACAAATAAATACTGTTACCGAATGTAGACGAAAACTTTGATCGTTGATTCAAAGTTTCTGATGAAGAGCCAAGGGAATAAGCAGAGTGAATTTATTGGGATTCAAGTATAAAGCAATCACACGAACGGTAGCAAGTGGCTAATAATTTCTCCATGAACAAATGATGATGATGGAGATATTAATTAGCAAGTTTCTACACTATTGGCGCTGTTCCTCTTTTGTTTTTCTTCTGCGGCTCTCACTATTCTCAGCATTAAACTTCGACAGAGCAAAGATATATATATAGATATATAATGTTAGGGTTTTGGTAAAGGGAAAATATTAATTTGAAGCAATTACTAATATGCCCTTTTCTTAATAATTATGTTTTGAAGCCATAATTAACAAATCTCCACCTTGGCTCAAAACGAAACCAAGTTCTTCAAATTTAGGATTCCTCGAAATACCAAATGGCCGTCGTCCACCCCGAAGGGGAATCACTTACTACAAACAACAACCAAGCCCAAGCAATGCTTGAACTTGTTAATTAGAATTGGCTTGGTCAACATATCAGCTGGATTCTCTGCAGTAGCTATCTTATTAATAACAATAGTACCCTGAGACACAATTTCACGAACGAAGTGGTATCTAACATCAATATGTTTGGTTCTCTCATGAAACATGGTATTCTTGGTCAAGTGTATCGCACTCTGACTATCACAAAATACAACAGAAGTATCTTGCTGTAAACCCAAATCACAAACCAAACCTCTAAGCCAGATGGATTCTTTCACTGCTTCTGCTGCTGCCATATATTCTGCCTCTGTAGTGGACAAAGCAACTGTAGACTGTAAAGTAGCCTTCCAACTAATGGCACAATGAGAAAGAGTGAAAACATAACTTGTCAGAGATCTTCTCTTATCCAAATCTCCAGCATAATCGGAGTCTACATAACCAATAATACTGCAACCAGTATTAGAACTCCCATCATATACCAAACCAAAGCTAGAAGTACCTCTCAAATACCGAAGTATCCATTTCACTGCTTGCCAATGACCCTTTCCAAGGTTACCCATGTATCTACTAACAACACTAATTGCATGTGAAATATCTGGACGAGTACAAACCATTGCGTACATCAAACTACCAACGGCACTAGCATATGGAACCTGAGACATGTACTTCTCTTCTTCTTCTGACTGTGGTGACAAATCCAAAGAAAGTCTGAAATGTGCAGCTAGTGGCGTACTCATAGGTTTAGACTCTTTCATACCAAAACGTTCAAGAACTTTTTCAATGTAACTTTTCTGAGACAAATAAAGCTTGCCCGCTTGTCTATTCCTGTAAATTTCCATGCCCAAAATTTTCTTTGCTGCACCCAAATCTTTCATCTCAAACTCACCACTAAGTTGAGACTTTAATTTCTGAATCTCAAACTTATTCTTAGAAGCAATAAGCATGTCATCAACATATAACAACAAATAGACAATTGAACCATCAGAGAACCTTTTATGATAAACACAACTATCATAATCACTCCTAGAGTAACCATGATCAATCATAAAAGAATCAAACCGTTTATACCACTGCCTGGGAGATTGCTTCAAACCATATAATGACTTTTTCAATAAACAAACATGATCTTCCTTTCCTGAAATAACAAACCCCTCTGGCTGATGCATGTAAATTTGTTCCTCAAGCTCACCATGTAAGAAAGCTGTCTTGACATCAAGTTGTTCTAATTCTAAGTCAAACAGTGCAACCATAGCAAGCAACACATGTATGGAGCTATGTTTCACAATGGGTGAAAATACTTTATTGAAGTCAATACCCTTTTTCTGAGAATAGCCCTTTACAACAACACGTGCCTTGAACCTAACTGCTTCAACCTCAGGTATACCTTCCTTTTTCTTGAAGATCCATTTGTTTCCAACAATCTTCTGGCCCTTAGGCGGTTTTACCAATTCCCAAGTATGATTCTTATGAAGAGACCTAATCTCTTCATTCATAGCAACTAACCACTGAGCAGACTCATCACAAGTGACAGCTTCACGATAACTAGTAGGTTCATTCACCCCAATAGTCTCTGCCACAAACAATGCATAAGAAACTAAATCTGCATCTGCATACCTCTGAGGGCGTCGAATCTCTCTTGTTCCTTTACCTTTAGCGATACTGTATGGTTGCTCTTGTTGCTGTTCTGCTACATCAGGAGCAGAATCATCTACCTCATCCACAAATGGCTGATCTGAAGTGCTCTCTTGCACTTGACTAGGAGCTCCACTCTCAAGCTCCACCTGCTCACTAACACCGGGGTCTTTACCTGCAACAACAGACTCTTTTTTCTTTTCCAACATGGAAAACTCATCAAATTTAACATCTCTACTAATTAAGAATTTAGGTGACTTGGGTTCAACACACCATAGTCTATAACCCTTCACCCCAGAAGGATACCCCAAAAATATGCATTTCAATGCCCTAGGCTCAAGTTTACCATCATTAACATGAGCATAAGAAGGACAACCAAAAACTTTTAAATCAGAATAATTAGCAGGAGTACCAGAAAATACCTCAACCGGAGTCTTCAACTCAATTGCAGTTGATGGAGACCGATTCACCAAATAGCAGGCATGGTTACAAGCTTTAGCCCAAAAAGATTTATCCAAACCAGCTTGAAAGAGCATACAACGAGCTCTTTCCAAAATAGTCCTATTCATACGTTCTGCAACTCCATTCTGTTGTGGTGTATTACGCACAGTGCGGTGTCTCACTATGCCATTCCTTTCACAAAACTCATTAAACTGACCCTCACAAAATTCCAAACCATTGTCAGTTCTCAAACGCTTGATCTTCTTGCCAGTTTGATTTTCAATACAAGCCTTAAATGTAACAAATCTTGAAAACACATCATTCTTATTTTTCAGAAAATACACCCAAATTTGACGAGAGAAATCATCAATAAAAGTCAACATATACCGGGCACCACCCTTGGAAGCAACACGAGAGGGACCCCAAAGATCTGAATGAATATAATCAACAGTACCTTTCGTTTTATGGATGGCTATACTGAACTTAACTCTGCGGTGCTTTCCATAGACACAATGCTCACAGAAATCAAGCTTCCCAGTTTTCTGACTACCAAGTAAACCCCGCTTGCTCAAAATGGACATTCCTGCCTCACTCATATGCCCTAACCGCATATGCCATAAGCGAGTCGTATCTGAATCTTGATCTGACGAGGATGAGACTGAAACATTGCCAATGACAGTGCTACCCTGAAGCACATAGAGACCACGAGACAATTGCCCTTTAATAACCACCAGAGCACCCTTAATAACTTTCAAAACTCCACCTTCAGCTATGTACCTATAGCCCTGTGAGTCAAGAGTACCCAAAGATATCAGGTTCTTTTTTAAATCTGGAACATGGCGAACATCTTTCAAAGTCCTGACAATACCGTCATGCATCTTAATCCGGATAGTACCAATACCAACAACCTTACAGGACACATTATTTCCCATCAAGACAACACCCCCATCAATGGACTGATAAGAAACAAACCAATCCCTATTGGGGCACATATGGTAAGTGCAACCCGAATCAAGAATCCAAACATCTCTTGAAGAACTAATAGATACTGACAGAACATTATCACCTTCGGATCCAGAACTATCTGCAACACCAGCAACATCATTAGTACCAGAAGATGTTGTGGTAGATTTTCCTTTACCTTCGAGTTTCGGACAGTTAATTTTCCAGTGTCCTTTCTGACGGCAATAATTACATTTATCTTTTCTCTTTCTAGATTTTGATCTAGACTTGCCTCTATTATTGCCTGATCCTTTATCTTGTGTTCTACCTCTGACAAACAAACCACTGCTACTATCGTTATTACCTGTAGACACCTTTTTCTTCAACTCTCTGGAATTCAAAGCTGCTTTGACATCTTCCAAAGAAATAGTATCTCTCCCATATAGCATGGTATCAACAAAATGTTCAAACGAATGAGGTAAAGAACATAGCAAAACTAAGGCCTGATCCTCATCATCAATCTTAACACCAACATTTTTCAGATCACGAATAATTTTAGTAAATTCATCAAGGTGATCGTGCAAAGGCGTACCTTCTGACATTCTGAAAGTGTACAAGCGCTGCTTCAAATATAACCGACTTGTCAAAGACTTGGTCATATACACACCCTCCAATTTAAGCCACAATCCAGCAGGAGATCTCTCATCACCAACCTCGCGTGGTACCTCATCAGACAAGGATAGCTGAATTGAACTGAGAGCATTTTCCATCAATGCGTCTTTTTCTTCCTCAGTCAATTTTTTTGATAATTTATCCTTGCCTTCAAGTGTCTTAACGAGCCCCTCTTTAACCAATATGGCTCGCATCTTCATTCGCCAAAGACTAAAATCATTCCTACCATTGAATTTCTCAATTTCGTATTTTGCCGCCATGACAGAAAACCCAAAATTAAATTAATAGAAGCACAACCCAAAAATATGAAACCAGCCAAATAACCAAAAGCTCAAAATAAATCCAAAAGAGCAAACTTGATCAGTTCCAATAATTATCAAAATAACCCAAAGCTCTGATACCAATTTGTTATAAATTGGCGCTAGCAGAAGCGTAGTTCGGGTCCAATTTAGTTGCACAAATAATTAATTATGGATAACGGCAAAATAATAAGCAATAAGAAAAATAAATGGCACACAATGATTTAAGTGGTTCGATCTTTCAATGTGAAAAGTCTACTCCACTGACGACGGCACACCGAGGAAAATCCACTATCAAATCCAAATGGAGAATACAAACACCAATATTCAAAAGCCACTCAAAAATACCCAATCCCAAATACACCCTCTTATTTTCTCAATGCTAGAACAGTAATAAAATAGCAAGAATAATTTCAAATCTTACAGATAACAAATAAATACTGTTACCAAATGTAGACGAAAACTTTGATCGTTGATTCAAAGTTTCTGATGAAGAGCCAAGGGAATAAGCAGAGTGAATTTATTGGGATTCAAGTATAAAGCAATCACACGAACAGTAGCAAGTGGCTAATAATTTCTCCATGAACAAATGATGATGATGGAGATATTAATTAGCAAGTTTCTACACTATTGGCGCTGTTCCTCTTTTGTTTTTCTTCTGCGGCTCTCACTATTCTCAGCATTAAACTTCGACAGAGCAAAGATATATATATATATAATGTTAGGGTTTTGGTAAAGAGAAAATATTAATTTGAAGCAATTATTAATATGTCATTTTCTTAATAATTATGTTTTGAAGCCATAATTAACAACTCTGTAAAAAAATTACAAAGACATAAAGGTCATATGTCATTCTAAAAACGAAGTAGTAGACCGAAACGTGTCAAATTTATCAAAAGTCATAAAATACCTCTATATCTAGTCAATAAATCCCTTATCACGTGACAAAGTATAGGAGCAATTACAAACCTAGGAACCACATGGCGTCAAATAGCTTTCTAAAGAAGAGATATATATGAATGAGCATCAAATCTTTCGCTTTTATCCAATTCCATACTTTGTTATACATCTGAAGCTGGACTTTTGACATCTTCATTTCCAAATATTATTTGTAAGGACTGAGAAGTACTGATGATCAAGACCATAACAAACCTTAATGCAGTTATAAAAACACAACACAACAATAAAATGCTATAAAAAAAAAATTAATTTTCCCTTATCTGTATCAGAATGAAGCTGTTATTCTGTTAGAGCTGCTAGTTAATTAATTCCTTCATATTCGTAACAATATATATTTATTGGTTGCTGCTCTTTAAGATTTCTCAATACAGAATTAATAAAAGTTACAACATTGAAGGAGACAAAAAGGGTATGTATAACCCTTGTGCTTAATTTCTTTCCTGCGCTCGCGCTTTACCTTATCTCCATATTTCCAAACCAAAACAGCCATATATAGCTTTTAATTCAAATTTGCATCAATTAAAGGTATTACTATTATTATATAGCCATATATTAGTAAAAAAAATTAAAGCTAGCTAGGTACCATATTATATGTATATCAAACTTATAACATTTTGCATATACTAATGCTTTGTAGGAAAAATGGAGAATAAGAGACGTAATTGGAAATGGCAATGGGTTTCGGTTCTTGCTTTTTCAGCCATGCTTGTAGTGTTACTCTTCTTGCTTTCTGTCTCTTCTCAGACAAAGACCCCAGTAATTAGGTTTTTCCCTTTTCTTTCTTTTTTCTTTTTTATTTTTTCCTTCCTTAATTTTTCATTATTTATAGTAATTTAAATCATATATATAGTATTATTATTATTGTAGAGATAATTTATTTTTTATTTTTTTGATCCCATGCATATAGTGTTATTAAATATACATAACAGGCTTTTAAGAGGCTGTCAAGTCTTTGGTTTATTAATGTTTCTGATTCTGTCTAAGGACTCTTACTTTGCTTGGTATTTGAAATAACCATTTAGAATACAATATCTCCTTCATTGGTTCTCTTTATATGTTTTTGCACGCTTTATCTAATGTCAACTTTCTACATTCTTAATAGGTGAAATGATATTAATATCGTGGTTGGAGCCTTATGAGAATCATAAAATATTTCAAATATTAATTCACTTTTCATTTTGTGCATGTGTTTAAGTTATCATCCATAATAACAGAAGAAAAAAAAACAATGACCATATTTTTTTTCTTTTGATTGGATTAAAAAAAGAAAAGAAAAGCAATTACTATCTGATTTTAGGAAAAAATAATGAAAAGATAATTTTTAAAATATTAAGAAGCAAAAACCATTACATATATTAATTATATTAGTGTTTTTTTGGTCGTATATAATAGAAGGATTTAGGTAAGTATAAACTTTTGTTGCATATGCAGAAGAGTTTTAAGGGCCAACAAAGGCAACAATCTATGGATAGATGTCAAGGAAAAGGTTAATAGTGAAGTTATAATTTTTTTTAATAAATACTTATATCCTTCAAATAATTGAGAAAAATCAAAGTTATTAATGAAATAATCTCCAGGAGGTGATGATGTCAAATGGGCTAGTACATGTCATCTTATCAAATCCAGACGGTGATGTAACTGGAATAAGTTATAATGGAATTGGTAATTTGCTTGAAATTCAGAATTTGGAAAATAATAGAGGGTATGTTCTTCGTCTATATCTTCAATCAACATTTATTCTCGAATATTTATTTCAATTATTTACACTTTTTAAAATATATATACATATATTTTATACCTATTTATTAATTATTTTAGGTACTGGGATATCGTATGTAATTCATCAGAAATTAAAAATGGAACTATAGACAAGTAAGTCAAAATTACTGTATATTTACTTTTACAAGTATACTTTACTCGTTATTGTTTATTTTCTATTATTAAAATTAATATATACTTATAGTACTACTTAATAAATAACACATATGCAGATTACATGGAACAAAATTTGAGATCATAAAATCAGATGAAAACCAAATAGAGATTGCTTTCAAAAGAGTATGGAATGTTTCCATGAAGGGAATAGCCGTCCCCTTAAATATAGACAAAAGGTTTGGTTTCCTGGTCTCAAGTCTAAACACTTTTCTATTACAAATGAAAGTAAATTATCTGATCTCATTTCATATTTTATCTAACATTTTTAATGGGTTCATGCATGGTAAAATATTGTTTCATTTAAATATCATATTATCTCATTTAAGTTGTAGTCCCTATAAGGCCTAATTCTAAACATATTGTATAATTTTTCTTATTAAACTCACATTATAAATAAACATATA
The DNA here is from genome assembly GCA_029378325.1 of Elaeagnus macrophylla. Classification (NCBI taxonomy): domain Eukaryota; kingdom Viridiplantae; phylum Streptophyta; class Magnoliopsida; order Rosales; family Elaeagnaceae; genus Elaeagnus; species Elaeagnus macrophylla. Next base: position 29,766,653 of record CM055641.1, on the reverse strand, counting down.
TCATATTATTATTATTATTAATTTTCATTTTTTGTATTTTTATTTGTCTCATTTACGCTCATTATAAACAAATAAGATATTTCAATTAATACCGTATCGTTGCCATCTCATCTCATTTTTTAATTAGGTGAGAAGAGATGAGATGAGTTTTGAATATTAATGAATTGTGTCATAAATTTAATTAATATCTCATATCAATTTACACATCTATTTTCTACTACAAAATTTGTTCCCAAAAAAATATATGTAAATAATTTTAATTAAATTTGCAGATATATTTTGCTGCGTGGTTACACTGGGTTTTACACATACACGATACTTGAGCGACTAGATGGATTTCCAGCAATGGGGATAGGTCAAACTAGAATTGTTTATAAGCTTCAAAATGATAAGTAATACTTTTTTCTTAAACTACTTGTGTTCATTTTTATTTAGTGTGAAAGTTTAATACTTGTGACCAGTGACAATTTTGAATATGCTTTTATATTATTTAAATTTCTGACTAAATTAGAATTATGATGAACATTTAGGTTTCACTATATGGCTATATCAGATGATAGGCAAAGAACAATGCCAACACCAAATGATCGTGAAACAGGTCAACCGCTTAATTATCCTGAAGCGGTACTTTTGACGAATGCATCTAATCCTAAATTAAGAGGGGAGGTATTTATTTTCCACTTTTATAATTTTTATTAAAAAAAATAGAAAATATAACACTCTTAAAATTTATAACAACAAAAATAGCATTCATAGTATTAACACAATACTAACTCATATTCATCTAACTTTAAGATAATGATGTTATTTTTGTTATTATGAGTTGTAAGGAGTGTTATTTTATGTAATTTTTTTTTTTTTTAATTTAATACATTATTTCAAGAAAAAGAAGATTATATTGGACACATTGACACAATTATTAATTTTGTTGGGAAATCTTTATTATGTATGAAAAATTTACTGAATTATTTTACGGTAAATGGCTAAGTTTGTATAATTTTTTCAAGTTTCTATTTATTAATTTTTTTATATTATTATTTATCCAAGTCATGTTGATGTTATGTTGTGTGGTGTGGTGTAGGTGGATGATAAATACCAATACTCGATTGAGAACATAGACAACAAGGTTCACGGTTGGATTTCTTCAGACCCACCAGTAGGCTTCTGGATGATAACACCCAGCAATGAGTTCCGCAATGCTGGGCCTAACCACCAGGACCTGACCTCCCACGTCGGCCCAGTTGTGCTCTCTGTAGGCCCACCAATTTTTTAACCCACACAGCATTATCATACCACAAAACAAGCTGTATTTTTTTTATTTATTAGTAACACACACTCACACATGTACAATGTATTATTTAATGTTACTAAATTTTTATTTTTATCTTCTGTTATGAATCTTCACCTTTTTTTTCACATATAAAAAATTTCACGTGTAGATGTTTGTGAGTTCTCATTACGGAGGAAAAACACTAGGACAAGATTTTAAAGATGGAGAGCCATGGAAAATGGTTTATGGACCTGTTTCTGTCTATCTTAATAAAGCTCCAAAAAAGGCTGAAAATTATCATCACAAACTTTGGGAAAATGCAAAAAAACAGGTACTAAAATTTTATGCTTTGTCTTTCTACATAATCTTCACACAAGGTATCCATTTATTGAAGTCTCTAATTTTTCTATAAATATTTAGATGAAAGCAGAAGTTAAAAAATGGCCATACAGTTTTCCTCAATCCAAAGATTTTCTTGGTGCTGCCAAAAGGGGCAAAGTTGTTGGTCACTTACTTGTCTTTGATAGGTATGTACCACCTTATTTATTGCCTTGATTTTGCTTCAAATTTATTGATTTTTACAAGTTAAACAAAATTTGTAGATAATAACATATATTATATACTTATTATTTTAGATATGTCAAAAAAAGTCTTATTAAGGCTAATTCTGCATACGTTGGATTGGCTGCACAAGGAATGGTGGGTTCATGGCAAAGGGAAAGCAAGGTAATTTTTTTTTTTTTTTTTTATATCAATGCTAAACTATATCATTGATCTTTAAACTTTAACTAAATTTATACTTAGGTCTTTAAACTTTTAAATTCTAAAATTCAATCTTCAAATTTTTAAAAATTCATACATAAGTCCTAAACTTTTGATTCAAAAACATGTATTTTAATACTCAATATAGGACTTATGTGTGAATTTTAAAAAATTTAAGAACTAAATTGTAGAATTTAAAATTTTAAAGACCAATGTATGAAATTTTAAAAATTTAAAAATTAAATTATTGAATTTAAAAATTTAAAAACCAATAAAATAATTAAGCCTTAAATAAATTATACTTACACACGATTTTTTATATATGTTAAGTCACTTAGTGCTATTTAAATTATATTTAATTGTGCTATAAAATATTAATTATAAATTTTATAAAAATTAATATAATAATTTTTATCAGGGTTATCAGTTTTGGACTCGTGCCGACAAGAAAGGATATTTCTCTATTAAAAATGTTCGACCTGGAAACTATAGTTTATATGCATGGGTTTCAGGATTTATCGGAGATTACAAGTATAATGACACCATTACTATTCAATCAGGTATATAAAGTTGATTTGTTTATTTGCAATTTTCTATTGATCATAAACTATAAAAATTTTAAAAATTAAGGGACAGTTTTGTAACATGTTCTATTTTTTTTTTTTTTGGTATTGTTAGATAATTAATTTATTTTTAAGTTTTTATTTTAATTGAAAATAGGTTCCATTTTTTGTTATAATTTGAAAATTGAAAAAATGAAATTTTCAAAACCTTTTTTTTTCTGTTTACAGATTTCAAAACTTCCATAATTAAATTTCATATAATATTTGAAGAACTCATTTTCATGAAAATTGAAAATATAAAAGCAAAAATGAGTATTAAATATAAAATAAAAAACCTAAAAATAGAAGACAAAACTCGTTACCAACTAAAAGTATATTATATTTAATAAATGAATTAAAAAAAAAACAGAAAAAATAATTTCAACAAAAAACTCAAAAATAAAAGTCAGCTGTAAAACAAGCAATAAGAAATTAACAATCCGTATTTCTAAAATAAGTTATTGATTATTAATTACAGGATGTAAAATAAAATTAGAAAAGATTATTTTCGAGCCTCCAAGAGTTGGTCCCACCCTTTGGGAAATTGGCATCCCTGATAGAAGTTCTGCTGAGTTTTATGTTCCAGACCCTTTTCCTACCCTTATGAATCCTCTCATGAATACCCCTCAAAATAAGTGAGTTTTTTTTTTAGATCTCTTTTAAATTAGAATTAAATACTAAATATCTTCCTTAAAGTTTGATTAATTAATTAACAAGATTGAGATAACAGGATTAGGCAATATGGGATATGGGACCGTTATGCAGAGTTGTACCCTCATGAAGATCTCATCTATACAGTTGGTGTAAGCAATTATCATACTGATTGGTTCTACGCACAAGTCACCAGGAGTGTTGGAAACTCCACATATAAACCAACAACATGGCAGATCATATTCCCACTTGAGAATTATTATATCTCTGGAAATTACACACTCCAATTAGCTTTGGCCGCAGCTGCAGAATCCGATTTGTCTGTGAGGAAAAACTTATTTCATAAGCCATGTTTTCTGTACTTTTTGAAGATTGAAATTTGTTCTAGTAAATAATTCTTTTCTTTTCACAATTGTCTGAAAAGCACTTATTTTGAAAATGTTTTTTCAAGGTTCGATTCAATAATCGAACAGCAGAGTCACTTTTATGTACGGGGACATTTGGAGGGGATAATGCAATAGCAAGGCATGGTATACATGGGTTGTATTGGTTGTTCAGCATCAATGTGCCAAGTACTCTTCTACACAAAGGAAACAACACCATATATCTGACTCAGTCATTAAGCACAAACTATTTCCAAGGAGTCATGTATGATTTTATCAGATTTGAAGGACCTAAATGTAATTGAACTAAATAACATTCGATTGTTTTCACTTGCTTTTTTTAACTTGTGTTATTTTAGTAAAAATACTTATTAACAATATGAGGTTTCTTCCTAAACGGTTACATTCGGAAAATAGGTTTCCAAATTTTTCAGGAATTTATTACATTCTCAAAACCCTTATAAAAAATCCTGCTAAATCAACGACGCTAAATATAGGATAGGAAATAGGCATGACCTACCGTTAAATCCCCATATGAAACAAAACTATCTTGTACATTGACGCCAAATAGGCTGTCGTAAAGCAGAAATGGTATCGATGGTTGTTGGACCCAACTTTTGGGTTCGTTCAGAGATATATCTTTTTCACAACAATTTTACAGTATCATTTAATGTTAAAACTTTTAATTATTTCAATGTTCAATTTTTTTATATTTTTATTATAGCTAACATTTTTAAAAATAATTATTATTATACTAACAAGTGATTTTAATAATAATCATTTTTACTCTATTCACACTATTATAAAAATAAATAAATAAAATTTAATTTTAATACTTTTTATTTCTAATTCTATAAATTTCTAATTCATTCTTTTTCCCATCCATTTTAAATTTTATTAAAAGTTATGAATTATGGCCTTAATAATAATATATTGCAACAATTTAGATTATTATTTCAATAATAAATTCAGTTAATATTACTGAAATTAAAATATAATTAATTATAAAAAATATAATATATAATTTATATATCTTTATTGTGATAATAATTTAAATAATTATGTCAATATTATTATTTTTAAATAATAATCATTTAACAAGTAAGACACGTACAACATACGTGATGCTGTATATATTAAAAGTGCTTTAATTATAACTATTATCTTTTTTTTTTTTATTTCCTTTTTCTTTTAATTGTTTCGTTATTTATAGTCATTATTTTTTTTCTTTACTTTTTTTTTTCCTTTGCTTTTTAATTGTTTTGTTATTTATAGCTATCATTTTTTTTTTCTTTTGCTTCTTTTTTTCTCCTTTTCCTTTTAATTTTTTTGTTTTAAATTTTCTTTCTTTCTTTCTTTCTTTCTTTCTTTGATTTTTTATATTATTTTTGTTTAAATTTTTTTTTGACATTTTATCCCCACACTTTTAAAACTAACAAACACTATATGACATTTTTTGTTTAATCAATACAATCTACTTTATAATTTACACTCACTAAATATTCTAAACTATGGGTGTGGATTCTAACCAATTTTCAAGAAAATATGGAATATCATCATTATCTCAAGAAAATTGATAAATATTTTTATATTTTAAATATAACGATTTATGTATTTATTATTTTATATCATATAATTATTCATCTACCAATTATAAATTAACACATTGCATAATTCATGACAGAAAAATAAATAAAATCATATATATAATAATAATCATAATAATAATATTAAATAAAATATAGAATTTATATATTTAAATATTATTAGTTATATATAAAATAACATATTATAAGTGAGATAAATGAATTTGATATACAATTTTTTTAAAATAGATATATAAAATAAGAATAAATATCATCGACTATTTATATAATATACATCATTTTATTTGGAGCGTACGTATTCTTTACTAAAAATTTTATTTCTTTTTATGTTTACTTTTTAATTTTTTTTCATTTCAATTAACTAATGTAAGTTTTTATTTATTTATTTTATTTTAGCATATTATTTATTAAATTAAAAAGTTTTTATTTTTTTCATTTATTTTAGCATATTATTTTATTTTAGCATGTGATTTTATTTTAGTATTAATTTGTATAATTAGAATTAACTTATTATTATAATAATTATTTATTTCGATGTAAGATTTATTTCTTTCATTTTAAATAAGATTTATCAATTTCATCTTAAATCACATGTTAAAATCATATCAAATATTGTTTGATAACAAAAGTATAATGCTTGCATTTGCACACTAACAAACCTAGTATTCTTAAAAATAGTGAAAATGAATTTTTTTCTTCGGTACAACAATACTACAGATAACGGGTACACCTCATGAGAGAGTTATACTCAAACTCTTTGACCCTATTTTTTTTTTTAAATTTCTACACTTTTCTCTCTCCCATCTTAATTCATGATGTGTCTTTATCTCTTTTCTGTTGTACTTACTATTGACATGCTAACCACAAGTATATGAATCGTGCGGGCAATAAAGTGTATCTAAGTATAAATATTGATCCTGCAGGGAGTTGTTCACCTTGTAATCAAGTACCAATTAGAATACTATTATCATTATTTGAACAATGAAAACTAATAAAAATGCAAAAGTAAATGACAACTAATCACTAAAATCACAAAGATCAACAATAGCAAAGATATATGAGAGCAAGACCTAGGAATCTTGATCCTCTAATTTTTAAGTATATGAATTACTAAGATCTCCCTAAATAATTACAAATATATGATTAATTGAATCTAATCTAGCATGTATTCATCTCACAAGTAAAGTACACACTATATAGTAATTAACTTAATCACATTCTCTTGTCAATTAGATAGCATATTACTCATTAAGTTCATCAATTATGGATTACACACACAATAATCATACATTTCTGCCTAAAAATTATGCATATTCTTTGATCAAGACAAGCAATCAAACAATTCTTTTAAATCTATCTAATTGTCTCTATAATATAATTGTTGGCCAAATAATTAATAACATTTAAATCAAATTAAATAATAAAATTGGATAGAAATCACAATTGAGGTAATTACTAGATCAACACATATAGAAAATTGGGTTCATAAAACCCATAGATTAATAAGCTACACATATTCATATTCATAAAGTCCAAAATTTTTATGGAAAAATACATCAAGATTGATAAAGAGAGGAGAAGAAGAAGAGTTACAATCTATCTCTTGAATTATGACACCAATATTCTCTTGAATCTTCTTAAAATTGTGCCTTCACTACTTATTCTTGATCTTTTTCTTTTCTTTTCTCTCAAATCTTGGTTACCAAAAAAATTGTGAATCTAGCTAATTATGTTTTGGTTTTTGATGTTAAGGTTTAATTAAGATGGAAACAACTTAATTTAGGCCATTGGAAAAACTCCTAAAGGAACCAAGGGTATAGTGGGTATGTAGAGGTTGCTTTCTTTGGTTGAACTTCTTATTTGTCATTTCCTTCTTTTTTCACTTTTTCCTCCTCACCTTTTGGTGCTTCTTGTTTCTTATCCAAAAAATTACCACTTTTTAAGGATATTGCTTTACAGTGCTCCTTACTCTCTCTTTTTGGATTTACTTCTGTGTCACTTGAAGGTTGTGTTGAGGTTTTTGACTTATGGCTTGGGTTAGTTGCCCTATTTGAATCTCCAAATTTTGGATAGAAGCCCTATGAGTAAGGATATTGCTTTACATCCCATTAAGGCACTTTTATTATCCTTCTCTTGAGCATGCAGTGGTAGTTGTTGTTGAAAATCCAGTGGTAGGAATGGTTGATAATTAATCTTGTTACCACCTTGGTTGTTGTTGTTGTTTCGAGAGGAATTTAGGTGGTTTCTCTATCCTAGATTATAGGTGTTAGAGTATGGGCTCCTTTGGCGGTTTTGATTATTGACGTAGTTGATAACTTTAGAAAGGTTCCCACATGCCTTAGTAGAATGAGGTTCACTACAATAATCACACACTACAAAGGGTTTTTGAACCATATTCACCCCCAAGAGGTACTCCATCCAACTTCTTTAATTAACTTTAACAGCAGAGCACTTGTTTGAGCTTACAATGCTGCTATGTTGTCTACATCTATCACTCCAACCACTCTCTTAGGGTTAATCCTCTCCACAAGCCACTAACAGTTATTTGAAGTCATCTCACATAGTAAAGCGAAAGCTTCCTCTTCAGTTTTGCTCATTAGGGCACCCCCAGTTGCAACATCAATTATGATCCTTGGCTGTCCCATTAATTATAGAATGTTCGTACTTGCAGCTAAGTAGGAAAATCATGATATATGCATCTTCTTAACAGCTCCTTAAAGTATTCCCAAGCTTCATAAAATGATTCCCCTTTAAACTGTTAAAATGATGTGATATCGTTTCTAAGCTTACTAATCTTTAAAGGCGGGAAGTACTTTGCAAGTAATTTCTAAGCCAGTTGATCTCATGTAGTTATTGATCCAACTGGTAGTAAGTGTAGTCAATTTTCCTTGTCTCTCAATGAAAAAGGAAACAAGGGAAGGTGAATAGGATCGTCGGAAACACCATTCATTTTAAAGGTGTCACAGATTTTAAAAAATAAAGCCAAGTGAAGATTTAGGTCATCATTGACTAACCCCTCAAACTGGTTTGCCTACACTATCTAATTGACATTTAGCTTGAAATCGAAATTATTAGCATTGATGCCCAAATTACTAATAAATGATTGAGCTCCATCTACTTGTGGTATTATAAAGTCCCTTAAAGATTTAGGAACAACCATAGCATGTTGATCCCTGTATCTTAAGGTTGTGCTAACCTTTCCCTTCATAGAAGATGTAGAGTTTTCTCTATTTTTGGATAAAAATGTTCACGATTTTCACCAATCAATCTGGGCATATAACAAAAACACGAGAGCATAAAAAGATCCAAATTAGTATAGTAATACCTGTTATTGATATTCGTTATAAGTAATTAACTATTCAACAACAGCACCAAAAACTTAACACATTAAACGCAAGTATACGGATCGTGTGAGTAATAAAGTGTAACTAAGTATGAATATCGATCCCACATGGAGTTCAACTTGTAGCCGAGTACCAATGAGAATATTACTATCACTATTTGAACAATGGAAACCAATAAAGTTGCAAAGTAAATGACAACTAATCACTAAAATCACAAAGATCAACAATAGCAAAGATATATGAAAGAAAGACCTAAGAATCTTGATCCCCAAATTTTTTAAACATGTGAATCACTAAAATTTTTTCAAGCAATTACCAAACAAATTATATTATTAATTGAATCTAAGCTAGCATGCATTTATCTCTCAAGTAAACTATACACCATATAGTAATTAACCTAATCACACACATCATATAGTAATTAACCTAATCACACTCTCATACCAATTAGATTGCATACTACTCATTAAATTCATCAATTATGGATTACACTCACAAAAATCATACATTTCTGCTTAGAAATTATATATGTTATATAATCAAGACAAACGATCAAACAATGCTATCAAATCCATCTAATTGTCTCTATAATATAATTATTGGCTAAACATCTAATAGCATACAAATCAAATTAAATAATATAATTGGATAGAAATCACAATTGAGGTAATTACTATATCAATACATGTAAAAAATTAAGTTCATAAGACCCTTAGATTAATAAGTTAGTTACACATATTCATATTCATAAAGTCCAGAATTTTCATGAAAACATATATCAAGATTGATAAAGAGAGGAGAAGAAGAAGAATAGTTACAATCAATATCTTGAATTACAACACAATCTTCTCTTGAACTTTCTCAAAATTGTGTAATCTCCGCTTGTTCTTGATCTCTTTCTCTTATTTTTTCTCAAATCTTGGTTATTGAAAAAATTGTGAATCTCACTAATTGTGTTTTGGCTCTTGAAATTAGGGTTTAATTAAGGTAAAAACGACTTAATTTGGGTTATTAGATAAAGTACTAAAGGATCCAAGGGTTGCGATTAGAATTAGTAAAGAAAATGGATCTGATGTGACAATTTTCGCATAAGAAGTCAACACGTGCCACAACATAGATAAATCCCGCCGCAACACAAGACCTTCGAATTGCCCAGTGAAATAGTGTGGGTTGTGGCACAAACAATTCTTCGTCGCGGCATGGAGCTCTCGGGATGCCAGTGGATCAACGTGCATTGTGACACATATTTTGGCCTACTGTGGCACAATACTCTTGGGATTTCTTACTTGTCTAGGTGCATTGACGCATAAATAATTGCCTATCGCAGAATGAGTGCTTTTTTCCCATTTTGACTCATTTTTCCTCCATTTGGTATCGTTCTACCTGCATTGACATGATTAAACACAAATCAAGTCATTTTCATGATTTTAAGTCTGAAACAAGATAAATAGTTAATTTAAAACTAGCTAAATAGTTCTAATATTGTAGAGTCATCAATTATCTTCATACTATCGTAGTATAAAAAAATCTCTAGTGAAAACACATGAAACAATATGTTTTAGAAAATTATAACTTAAAAACATGGCCAAACGCTCTAATTTATTTTTAAAAATAATTGTTTTTAAATAATTAAAAAAATAGTTTTTAAGTTATTCAACCAAATAAGTTCTAAGCTTTTTTTAAAAATTTGTTAAATAGAATTTATTTTCCAAAAAATAACAAAAATATGAATATTTTTCAAAATTAAGAAAAATTGAAAGTTCTATAAATTTTTAAAAAAATTTAATTTTTTTTTTTTACATTTCTAAAAATTAAGAGTTTTAAAAAAACTTCAAAAATAGATTTTTTTTTTTAACAATTGCATTGATTTAGTCCAACAAATTTAGAACTAAAAATTTTATTTTATTTTTTTTACTCTAGAAAATAGAAGTACTCTCCCAATTTTATATTATGTGTTACATAATTTCTCTATTTTTGAGATATGTAGGTTTGAAACTCAAATATTTAATAAGAGTATATATTACTATCACTAATTTAATAAGAGTATATATAGGTTTGAAACTCAAATATTTATATTATGTGTTACATAATTTTTTTTATGAATTAGAATAATCTTTATTTATTTATAAGCGCATATTTTTATGCGTCTATAAGTTTTAACTGCTAGTATATTTAAATTATGAGTAAAGTGCCCCATGAGTCCTTAACTTATGTTAAATAGATACTTAAATCCATTAACTTATCTGTAATACTTCAAAAATTTATTAAGTTTGCAAAATTGGACACTATCAGTCCCATACTTTATTTTCTTGTTAGTGATATGTTAAAAAAAAACATATAGTACATGTGAATTTAAATATAACAAAACAAATATAGGTATAATTTGGTTATTTAATAAAATTAATATTTAAAATAAAAATCAAATTAAGAAAAGTTTTTTAACCCAAAGCTCCCAGAACACTCTTCCTTGCTTTGTTTTCCAAGTATGCCTCCTTGTAATCTATCTCTTAGCTAAAAATTCCACGAGCACACAGATCTATTATCTCAAACCAAATATAAAATAATCTAACAAGATGCAGAAAAAAATTATACCAATTTTGTGTGGCTCAGTAGTAAAATAATGTTGTTAAAGATGAGTAAGGAGTGTGACCTTTCAAACGCAAGATATACGGTTCAAACTTTGGAAGTCGTATTGCTTCTTTGGGCGAACGGCAATACAAGTCCTACTGTTCAAATATGTAATGGGTACCCGGCTTGAGTAGAGAAAATTTAAGGAGGTCTTCTCTAACCTTTAGCGATAATTTTTGAAGGTGTGACAGTGCTCTAATTCTTCCTAAATTTTAGTGAACTTTTGTTGACCCAAAACAAAAAAATAGTGCAAAAGAAAATATGAACATTATAGCAAGAATTTGAAGATTGGCGACATATTTGTGCAACTACCGAAAAGAAAAACAAAATTGAAAAGGAAATACATTTTTACTTAAAAAGGAAAATTTAAAAAATATTTTTTTTTTTTTTTTACAAATGAACAGTTTTGAGGTAAGCATTAATCACATCAACATAATTTATTTTTGTGGACGATAGAAAAAATCAACAGAGTTTGAAAAGCAAAAAAATAACGTTGGTAGTTAGAAGGAAGAAAAAAGAATATGTAAAATGATTTTAGTTGTCCTTTAACATACAATTATTAATGTGAAAAATCCTTTAAATACTAACAGTAATGATAGTTATAACTTTTAATATACTAGTTTTATAACTTTTTCAACTTGCAGAATATTACTTATAAATTTAAATGTCCAACTAATAAAATTTAGGACCAAAGCAACTCCACCCTTAAATCATAGAATAATAATTCTATTAGTAATTATACTTATATAATAAAAATTAATTAAATATATATTATTAAATTTTATGTTTTATTTATTAAGCTTAATTATTTTACCAATTTTTAAATTTTGAGTAAATTAATAAACAAATTCTTAAATTTTTACATCATATAATTTAATTCTTGAACTTATAAAATTTTAAACATAGGTCTTGAATTTTAAATTTTATAACTTAATTTTTAAATTTTTAAAAATTTAGTTATAAATCTTAACTTGTTTACTAAAATACATATTTGTAAATCAAAATTGTAAGATTTATGCACAAATTTCTAACAGTTGGATATTAAATTATATGATTTAAATTTTAAAAACTAATATGTAAAGTTTTAAAAATTTGAAGATCAAATCGTACATTTTAAATATTTACAAACATATAAATTTAATTAAAATTTAAAAATTAATAATATAATATAATATATTTATTTATTAATTTTTATTTTTATCTATTATTATTTTATATATACTTAATTGAATATTTATTTATTAGGTTTAGAGTAAATAATACGAGACTTTTTACTAATTTTATGTTTTAATAAAATAGTAACCAATTGTATCTTTTTTTGTTGCATTTATCTTGCCAGTACCAATAAGCAACGATGAACTACTAATAAATAATTTCTTTTAGTACCTACTACATAGCATTACACATTCAGTCGATCCCTTAACTAAATCCCAGTTTCGCAACCAAAAAAAGTACACGACTTTGGATTTCTTCAGCAATGTCTATACCCAATGCAGAAATCGTTCCACACATAAATCAGAATAAAAGTTTGCAAATTCAAGAAATAATAATTTCATATCCAGTTTGCGGAACAATTTTCTCTCAAACAGGAGCCTCATGATCAGATCCAGTAACCACAACGGCAACGACATCAGCCACCACCAAGACAAACCCAGCAATGATCGTCTTCGTATAGAATACTCAAAGCTATGCAATAATCTTGATAAGTTAAAAGGGTCTTTATCTAAGCTCCAAGAAATTCAAGAAGAGCAGCTTGGAAAAGGGATACGAACTAGTCTACAAAGCATCCACTCAATTTTTGAAGATATCCAAACACAAGCCTCTTCCAGCAATAACGAAGGTTTCTTTTTATCTCATCAAGATTCGTTAACAAGGCTACAAAATGTCATCAAGGATATAAAGAAATTGAAACGGCAAATTCCTTCTCTCCAAAAGCCCTCTTTTGTCAATTCCATTACTAATTTCAATCATCATCATCATCATCATCATCATCATAATTATCCACAGTTGGGTACTGCTGAAGAAGATCAACTTTTGTCTGTACTAAAAGTCAGTGAAATATTTGAGAAGAGCTCTAGTTGTGAGTATTACAAGAGTATTTATTGTAGTCTTGATGAAAATCAACAAAAATGTCTCTTGTGCTTTGCGGTGTTTCCGGAAGACGAAGAAATAACGAAGAGGCTCATGACATATTGGTGGGTTGGGGCAGGCTTAATCACAGTTCCTCAAGGAGAGACAGCTGAGAAAATTGCCGGTGAAATTCTTAGTCTCTTAATGGAAAAGGGTTTAATTGAAGCTGTTGACAGAAAGCGAAGAACAGATGAAGCTAAAAGGTTTCGAATTCACCCTCTTGTCCGCTCTGTTTTGCTTGTAATGGCCAAGAACAGGGGTGGTTTATTCGATTATGAAGACTCTGATAATTTTTCAAGGTTTTGTTTTGTGAAAGCTGATTCAGAGCAAGTTCCAGAAATAAATAGTAATAATAATAAGATTCAGCAATATTTCCTAAATTGGCGAAAAGATTTAGGGCAACAAGAACCATCGCCAAAAACACTGTTCAACGTTAATGAGCCCTACCCAGATCGCAGATTGGAAATAATATTGAAAAATAAAAATGATAATGCCAAAGTCAGTGTTGTGGATTGGTTATTGAAGATGAATCACATGAAGGTTCTTTACTTGGGCAGATGGAAGACATTAGCTAAGCATCATATTGAAGTGGAGAATGTTCACTTCTTAGAAGGGTTGAAGAATATGAAGGATTTAAGATTTCTGAGTTTCCAGGGGATCTTTGGAGTTGCGGAGCTTCCGGATTCGATAAGCAAGCTTGAAAATTTGAGAATATTAGATCTTAAAGCCTGTCACAATCTGGAGTCACTTCCCAAAAGTATTTCTTCTCTTCAATTTCTAACCCACCTAGATATCTCTGAATGTTACCTACTTGATCACATGCCTAAGGGATTATCCTCACTGAAAAATCTACAAGTCATCAAGGGGTTCGTTATTGGTGAGGAAAAGAATCACAAAGAACACCCATGTGCTCTTAAGGATTTGACAGCAATGAAATCTCTGAGGAAATTAAGTATCAGTATAAGCAGATTGGGGGATTTTCCTACAGAAGATGAGATCAAAGATTTCAACAAGCTTGAACAGCTTACAAAACTCACTTTGGCATGGGGAGGCAATTCAAAGCTTAGGAAAACTATGAAGTTAGCAAATAATAAGAAGCCTGTACAGAGGAGACCTTCCATAGTGGATAATACGTTGAAAAAATTTAAGCGGAAAAAATCTCAGATCCCTAAGGAAATGGTAGAACTTGATTTGCAACTTGAGAAACTGGATCTCCAATGTTATCCAGAAGCTGAATTTCCATGTTGGGTTGTTCCATCTAAGCTGACGACTCTAAAGAAACTTTATATTAGAGGAGGAAATTTGAGAGATCTAGGTAAGGAAAATAAGTGGAAGGTTGAATCTTTACGTTTGAAATTTCTCATTGAGCTGAGAATGAATTGGAGAGAATTGCTGCAAACTTTTAAAGAATTGAATTATTTGGAGAAAGTTGGTTGCCCTATGATCACATGTTGTCCTTGTGATGAGCGTGGAGTTTGGTTGAATCCAAACAGTTGATCGAAATTATGGCATGTTCCTTCCTGGATTTATTGTTATCTTGTAATTTCTTCATCTAGTTTCTTTCTCTGTTTCTGCATAACAAGTTATATGTCAATTGATAATGTTTAGTGTTTTATTTATTTATTATTATCTAAACCATCAAGACTTTCATCATTAATTCATGTTATGAAGAATTTGAGCCTTTTGATATTAGGATTTGTTTGTTTGCATATTTGTTTAGAAAGCAGTGAATCACCATAAATTCATGTATGTTTTGTATCTACTTGTGTCTTTTTCTTTTTTCTTTTTTTATGTAGTATATCTACTTGTGTCTTTTTCTTTTTTCTTTTTTCTTTTTTCTGTTATGCACCCCCAAACTATATAAAATATTTTTTTGTCAATTAAATGCATCCTCTGTTATCCTTGAGGTGGGTCAGTTCCCTCTACTCCCAAGCAGGACATATCATCGATGCTTAATATGGTAGTGATTTTTCGTAAGGTTTTTAGCCGAAAAACATTAATTTGTTGGTTTATCTTCGATTAAGGAAGCAAGCATTTTTGGGAACAAATTAAAAGAAAAGGAAAAAAGGACGATATATAACGTTTTTGTGCGTGTAAAAGCATTGTCATAATTGTTTTCTGATCGGTAAATAAATAATTTAATTATTTAAATATTTTTAATTTTAATTTTTAATAAAAAAAATATATTCACTTATATTGTAAAAAAAATAAAATTATTTTTCTATTATAAATTTAAAAAATAAAAATTTATATATGAAAAAAGATTATATCTTTTGTTATTTCTTTCGAATTGAGTCATCACTGTATATTACGAATGTTAAATAAGATGAAGAATTCTTTCAAAGGCACTCTCTTTTTTTGCATTGTTAATTTTCAACACATTGATGATAAATTTACAAAGTTGAAAATAAAAATTACCTGTAGAAAAGTAAAACTATTCAAGTTTACGTGAAAAATTGAATTAAAAAAAAGAAGTAAAGACCTAAAAATTGTTTTATTTTTTATTTTTTTACAAGAATAACTTAGACACTCAAACTATATATCTTCTAAAAGTTTAAGTAAAATTTATGTTACGAAGCTGTAACAAAAGTTGTCACAAGAATTATTTTATTAGAAGGATAACTTTAAAGAAGAAACAGACACATAAATATTAGAATGTAGAATGTAGAATGTAGAAGGACACTTGGATTGGGCAATATTTTCGTGTAACCCGGAACCATGATCTGATCCTTATAATCTAATTAAATGCATTGCTGCTTGGCTCATTACCCATGTAGACTCAAATCTCATTCCATAAACTTGGACATAGAACAAAAGGACCATATCAATAATAATAATAAATCGGGTAATTCACAAGCTACTTGCCTACGACCAATTTAGCTCTAGCCTGACCCTGGTTAATCTGAAACTGTTCACCCAATCCGAAATGAGCCATCAATAACCAAACAAAAGTGATGAGTCCACCGCCTTTGCTTACCTGCTGTGCATGTGTTTCAGGCCTACAATGACTTGCCGCATATGACAGCATTTCCACCCAAACTTTGCTTATGATCTTCCATTTCTCCTCCTCCATCTCTTTCAACTCTTTAGCCAATATACACCCATCAAATAGCACAGATTTGCTTCTATCCCCCTTCACTGCCACGGGTTTAACATCAGTATTAACTTCTAATAAGTCATAACATGCCTTCTTTTCATCCTCTATTCCCCTTCTTTTAAAGAAATTGTTAGCCTCTGCACAAGTATCTCGAAATCTTATTTGCCCAATACCAGCCACAGCTGACATCATATCTGGCTGGAAAACTAAAAGGTATAACATGTATTCTGAGAGCAACTTACTAAATTGGCAATATTGGTCCACCTTTTTGTTGTCTTCTTCTGTCATGTAACAGAGTTGAGTAGCAATGTGCCACAAAAGAAGGCTCTCATCAAAAGCAACCTCTTCTATAGAAGGGATTAACTTACTTATATCCCTTTCCCATTCCTCTTCTTCTTGTAGTACATAGGTCCCTCTGGCTGAACATATTCGTTTCGTAGTTTCTGCATCTTCTGCTTCACTTGACTTATTTTTCAGCTCTTGGAAAATGAATTCCCATAGCTTCCATGGTAATGCCTTTTTTGAAGCATAATTCCACTCATCTACGAAGTTCCTAGCTCCCACATAGTCAATTGTAAAATTAACAGCTAGCTTCCAATACCGAAACAGTTTACGGCATAGGTTTCTTAAACCCAAAACCCCAACCATCTTTCCACCGCAGAAACCCAAACAGGCAAGGAGTTTGCGGCATATCATTTTTGCGGGAATAGTCAAGCAATCAGTTATGGTTCTTCGATTAATCTTAGGCGGACGAACTTGGAGACAAAAAGTTATTAGATTGTAACTTGAGACCGACTGAGACCATCTCCGAAATAGAAACCGTGTGGACAATTCTGATTCTGATTCCGATATTGCGTTGCTATTGGTGTTGTTCAACCACCTGGGCTCCTTTAACTTGAGCAAAAACTGAAAGATAGAAGCTGGGAAGTATCTTTCAAATTTTGATTCCTTAATGGCAGCAACAGTCCAATCAGATAAAACAAGCATCAAGAAGGCTATGAAATCAAGGACTACGGCACCGATAAGCAAAGTGTAGGTAAGCCCTACATCAAACGTCTTAAAACCTTTCTTATCTTGATAAATAAAGAGTCCAAGAGAGGTCAAAACAGAGCTTACGGACAGAAAACGAAATATATAGCCAGCTAAACTGTGAACCACAATGACCTTGGTGTAAAGAACTTGATAGAGGAAGTTGAGCTCAACCTCTAATATTCTAAGAGCATCTTCAGCAGATCTATTTTGAAAGAATTCACGACTTTCATCACGCTCATGGAAGCTCAAGATGGCATCCACTATTAACCCCCTGAAGATATTGAAGTAACGATAGGCCTTTCTTACAACTTCTATCTCATTTAAACGACCACCAATTCGATCGACTTTTGCAGAATTAGGGAGGTATGTTTTCTTATCAGGCTCTGGTATCATTTCTATGATTGTTGGAAGTCTAGCCTCCTTTTTCGAAGAGTACTCTTCCATGATCTTTGCGTAGTTTGGACCAGGGTCGGGCTTCTTGAGCAACGACTCTCGGAAACTATTCAAGCTGGCGAGATACAGTGAGCGGGTTCTTTCAGTGTATTTGATTATTCCGGCGAGAAAAAGGAGAACAGTTGGGATCCATAGCTTGTTTTCTGGAATTGTTTGGATGAAAACGTAAACAGTGGCCATAACTTGAGCAATTAGTCCAAGCAAATGCCGAAGCCAGAGTGCATTGTCTTCAAGAGCAAAGGCAGTAATGGTGTCTGGACCGCCGAGGTGTAATAAAAGAAAAGGAGCCCAGAATGCCAAAAGATCATCATTTTCTCGAGTGCCTGATGAGTCGAATTGGTTGCTTGAAATGTGACCGACGGCAAAATTGGCTGCCCAGTCGGCCAGTAAGTAGCCAGCCCAAGTGAGGAAGATGATTACTTTATGAGTGGTGCGTTTTCTAAAGGGAGCTAACAGTATTAGACCTGTCTGCAACGAGAGGCTCACAAGAACGATGCTCCGGACATTCCATGCCTCCCATATCTTCTTCACACTATGTGGGATGGGATTTACCATATTTCTTAGTTACTCTTCACTTCACAAGTTTGTTAAAATTGCATACTTGTTTTAGAATCTCTTTCCTTCACAAGTTTTTTAAATTGTATACTTGTTTTAGAATCTCAGGTCCATGGCAGAAATATCCATAGTTAATCACTGCTGTTTCCTCTTCTTTGAAAATTTGTTTTTTATTTTTTTCTTTCTTTCTTTCTTTCTAGCCAACGTTTTTAGTTTGGTAATTTGATTCTTTCAATTAACTACATTTTATGTTAAATTTAAATTTATGAGATGAATATAAAAATAACCAAAATATTTACTTAATTGCTTTGCAACATATGAATAATAATAAAATATGCCTAATTAATAAGTAACACTAAATTATTTAATCGATTAACTATATTTTATGTTCAAAACGTATAAAATGAGTTGCAAAAATGTTCAAAATATTTATTTAGTTACAATTGGGAGTGAACATATATGGGTTAGTTTGGGTTTATATTAAAATTAGAATCAACTCAACATGATCGATTTTTTAAAAACGAGAACTGAATCGAACCAAAAATTTTGAAAAATCAATCCAACACGAATTAATTTTTTTGGTTTAGTTTGGGTTGGTTAAAGTAAATTTCATCTTGTTTTTCGGTAATGAATTTTGTTTATTAATTTTTTTAAACTTTTGTATTATATATAATTTATAATGTTTTTAATGTTACTTTTACTATAATACCTAAATTTAAAAAATATTGGTTTCAATATTCATTAGGATAGTAGTAGAATTCATAGTATCATTTATCAAGAAAAAATATCACTCAACATCAGCATAATAAACAACACAATAATTTAAGACAAATCACAAAATATATCTATTTCTCCCAATAATAATAATTATAGATAATAAAGAAATTGGATGTATTGAAGAAACTTGAAATTGAATATAGGTTGTTAGAACTTAGATAAGAATGATAATAAATTAATAACTATACCAACGATCTAGCAGTGAAAATTTATTTTTTTCTTCTGAACTCTGATAATTCTTTTAATGGCTATTTGTTCTTTTTAAATTTTCATATTAAAAACAACAAATATCAATTTGCTACTTTAATGATCCAGACAATAGATAGAAGTTTACCCCTCCTAGAGAATCATACAGATGGCTCGTGAGAGGACCTGTTTTAGGGTTCTTAGAGAAAATTGATTAAAAGGCCAAAGGGGTATAAAGTATAAAGTAAATTGTGAACACTGAACAAATTTTTTTTAAAAAAAAATAATTATATAAAATATAAATAACAATATAAATATAAAAATAAAAAATAATAAGAAAAATTTAAATTGGTTGGTTTGTTTATTTTTATTTTTTTAAATTTTAATATATGAAAACCAAACAAACTCAATATTAATCAATTTTTTATTATAAAGAATCGAACCAAATCAATAAAATTTAAAAATCGATTTTTTTGGGTTGAGTTAGTTTTATATTTTTTGTTCACTCCTAGTTACAATTATTCCTACAATGTTGTAAATAACGATAAAAACATGCTCAGTTAATAACTAAATTTAAATTATTTAACATAATTGCTTTTGCTGAAGACTTAATAATATATTTTGCTTATTTATGAGTATCTGTAAAATTTATAATCTCATTGATATTTTTGTAAATATATAATACTCATATAATTATTCAATAATAATAGTGAATTTATATAATTGTCAAATACAATTTATGTCATAAATTTACAGATTACGATACATGTCAAAATTCAAATCAAAAGTTTACATTACAAACTTTAGAAAGAGTTAAACTTACAAAAAAAAAAAGTTCTCATTGTACTAGTAGAAGTAATCATATGAATTAAACATAAATTATATTTAAAAATCATGTGAATTTATTATTATTATTATTATGAAATAATCATATATTATTTTACATTTATAAAAATATCAAAAAAGACGTAAAATATCCCAAATACATAATTTTTACAAAATATTCACATCATTATGCCATGTAAAAATGAGGAGGAGGTTAAAGATAAAGAGTACTATTATCACCTTTACGACTTTATTTTACTCCAACTTTGTTTTAGAGTTTAATTATTTCCTTAAATTTAAGGTTTTCTCTTTACTCTTTACTCTGTGATTTTATATTTTTATTGTCCTTAAGACTTTAACTTTCTATTTTTAATAGAATACAAATATTTATTATTTATTAGACTCCTACTATGATAAAGAATTAATAAAACATTATTATTTTTAGCAACAACAAAAAAAAAAAAATTGCATCCATTTTGTTTTGTTTTATTTCCTTAATTGTAAAGTTTTTTCTTTTACTAAATGAGTATAAAGCTATTTAAATAACAACTATAAAAAGCAATAAATATATATTCTTTTAAAAACAAATAAATATATTTTCTTTTACTTCCATTTTATTTTAGTATATCTTTTCCCTA
Organism: Elaeagnus macrophylla; assembly: GCA_029378325.1. Classification (NCBI taxonomy): domain Eukaryota; kingdom Viridiplantae; phylum Streptophyta; class Magnoliopsida; order Rosales; family Elaeagnaceae; genus Elaeagnus; species Elaeagnus macrophylla. The sequence continues at coordinate 29,745,713 of CM055641.1, read as the reverse complement.
AATATAAAAGCTTTTTCTTTCATGCATGAATTTGTTATCTTAAGTTTTTTGGATTTTTCAATAAACATGAATATTTATTGTTTAATTAACAGACTCCCACCATGAAGAACAATTAACAAAGCACATGTTTTAGCAAAAAGAGATTTTTTTTTTCTTTTATCTCCGTTTTGTTTTGGATTTTGTTTTTCCTAATTATAAAGCCATCTTTTGCTACTTCAATGTAGACTACTTAAATAAAATTTTATAATTATATATACTTTTAGCTATATAGTAACATAATAAAATAGTTTTCAATCAAATAATAATATTACATTAAATATGTGATTTGCATGCGTCTAAAACTAGTTTAATATATAAAGATCAAGACATGTGTTGCAAATGACTAAGTTGTTTATAAAAAAAATGTTAACCTGTTACAATAAGAAATATACATTCATTAAAACTCGCACACCATTCAATAATTTAATGATAAATTTGGTGCTTTATGTACTCTTCCATACAGGTTGATTTTTAAAAATATGATGTTTTTTAACATAATAATGTTATATATATTAAATAATGTATTAGTTATTAATTTGATGTAAAATTATTAATTAAATTATGCTATATGAATTAATACCTTTTTTTTTTAATATGTGATTTTCCAAACATATATATTTATTTATAATTGGTGCATGGTAGGATTGTCAATGAAACGAGACGAGGTCTAAAACCCCTTTTTTATCTTCTGTCCATGATAAAGATCTATCCCCCATTCCAATTTTAAATTATTACGGGGACTATTTGGAGATCATACCACAAAGAACGAAAATCCCATAAAAAATGGGGACCTCTAAAGAAGGAAGAAATGATTCGAGTAAAATACTTACAGTTTGTCTTCTTAAATCATCAAAGTTTTGATTTTTTTTCCTTCAATTACAAGAGACATTTAAAAAAAAAAAACTTGATTTATCTTTAATCTTTACATGGAAAAAAAGATTTTAATTTTTTGTTTATGTTTTTATTTTATTTTAATGTGTTATAAAAATATTTAAATGAAAATTAAGATAAAAATAATACAAAACAAGCAATAATTTGATAATTTGTGGGTTTGAATTTAAATTATTGTTAATGGATTCAATTTTTAGATATCACAAATAATATTTTTTTAAAATAAATAAATATATATTTTGAAGAACGGAACAAAAGTTAATAATATTGTTTCCATGTTAAATTTGTTAAATTAAACTAAGAGTCTTTATTTTTGAATTGGTTCCTCCGTTATCACATTCAATCGTAACATATCACCGAGGATCTGCTAATTGGTGGTAATAACATAATTGATTAATATTATGCATGTATATTTTGTGGAAAACCTTAACTCGCATGTCAGAAAATTGTTCTATAATTTTGGGCTGCTTTATACAATTTCTGCGTGCTAATAGGGAATGTCAATTACATCAATTTATGTAAGTTGTTAAATTATTTTAATTTAAATTTAAAACGAATTTAATTTAAGCTAATATATTTGAGCTAAAATTTAAATTAAATGCAAATGAGTTGATCTATATTATTCTAAATTGTTAATAAATTTTTTACAAATATTATTAGACATAAATATTTATCAAAAAATAAGAGTTTAAATAATTTAAAATATCACACGAGAATACGACGTTAACTATTATACAATATATGATTTACAAGATAATAATTAGTTAAAAAGAGAATAACATCACATATGCTGATAAAATCTTGAAGCTTTATTGTAAAAGTTAACATCTAATTGATTTAAAGATAAAATTTTTATAATACTAATAAGAATTAAAAATGAGTATATTTTTTTAATTTAAAGATATCAGTATATTTGAATGCAAAAATATTAGCATCAAATAATGTAACATAATAATATGACAAAGTTAATAAATTATAATTATTTATTTTTTATCATTATTTTAAAAAAGAACAAAGAAAAAAAATTAAAAGAGATGAAATATTATTTTAATATAATTTTATAAAAATTATTTATTTAAAAATAAATTAAATTTTATTTTATTTCAAACTAATAAATTGTTCTAATTTAATTTAATTTTTTTGAATTATTTAAATTTACATAAAATTAACCTAAATTTAATTTAATTTAATTTAATATACGTTTAATTCGAACAATCATGCCAAAACACTGATGACCACCCCCGCACATTTCGTTTTATTTTGATATATGATTGCGACACATTTGAATATTTATTTACACGTCCTTACAATCTCTTAAGCACAATGCGCTAATTAAATTATACAACTACACAAAATGTTTTATTTTTAAATATACATTAAGATGATTAATAAATTAATTATTTAATTAATTTTATTTTTAATTTTTTTAAAATATATTTATTTATATTTTAATAATATTAAAAATATATATTAATTTATATTATATAAAAAATAAACATAATTTTTTTAAGAAAAGTTAAAAATAAAATTTTATGTATAAATATAAATTATGTTACATAATTAAATTAAAATGACTTTGTAAATGGAATCTTTAATCTAGATAAACTACGTTGCAATTCTTGGTTGATATATATATTAATAATAATATCTCATTAATTATTTACGAGTTTTTTAAAAAAAAATTATATTAGATAAGATCTATATAAAATTGCACAATAATTGAAGGTAGATCTACGCGGTTCATTTCATAATTAATGCAGTGTTGTTGATTGTTAAAAAATAGGTTTATTTTTATTATTTTTATTTTAAAATGATTTTACATTTATATAATAAATATAATAAAATATTTATATTAAAATAAAATTAGTGAAAATAATTATGTACATTATTCCCCATGGTTATTTTAATTTAAACACTTCAAATGGATGCCAAGCGGTCATTCATTATTTAAAAATATTTTTTTATTATGCATATATCATTTCATATAACATAATTTAATTAGTTTTTGTTAATAAAAGATCTTACAATTACTACATCATCTCACATTTTAATTTTTTTAATCAATAATTAATATATTACTTAATATATATATCACAACTTAATACATATATCTTTATTCTTCTTTTTTTTTTAAACAAAAGTAGTAACCCTATTGAGGTAGAGTAGTCTCCTAAAAATTAATCAAACTTTGTCTCAATACTCTTAATGTTTATCTAAGAGCAACAATAATAGATCATTAAAAAATGCAAAAATAATCACCAAATTGAGTCAAACATAATGTTATTATGCGCCATTAAAAAATTACGAAAAATTGTAACAATAAAAATTTATAACAATAAAAATAACATTATTTTTTTTAAACTATGAGTATTATGACTTAGGATTAGGATAATATTAAAGATGTTATTTTTATTGTTACAAATTTTAAGAGTATTATAATTGTTATTTATTCCTAAAATATTTTGTTATTAATTGCCAAAAGATGTGGCTTAAAAGCATGAAGCATATTTAAGCACTTGAATTGTTTGGAATTCGAGCTCCAATTATAAAAGTATGTGAGTAATATAATTATTTAGAAAAGAACATTTTATTGTTGATGGATAATAATGGTTATAAGTGTTTGCGATAGGTTTCATAATATAATATGAGATTATTAGAGGGTGAAAAAAAAAATCTTTGTGATAGGTTGTTCCTTTCACCTAAGTTCAAAATTATTAATTATCTTGCTTTTCTGTTTTTTAAACTAATGGTAAATATCTCTAGACCACCCCTGCAATATGTTGATCCAAACTTTGTTCACTTTTTTCAAATCCAAATCATCATATTATTAAAGAGAAGCGAAAAGAGAAGAATTTGGTTAAAATTGAGCAAGTGATGTTGAAGATTTTTTTATTTTTGTTTTAACTAATGTTAAGTTGCACATTTCAATAAATAAAAAAAAATGTTAAGTTGTACATAAATAGTTTAAAATATATTGATCAGAACTTGCAATTTTTAACTCTTATAATTAGTTTGTCGATATTTGTACTTGGATATTATACAAAAGAAAGTAGAACAATTATCTCGATCGATCGGTTATTTGTTTTGAATATTAAAACTTGATTTTCATGGAAGCAGCAAGTGAGATTGTAGAAGCAAATAAGTCATCCAAGAAGTCAGTAATTCAGTTATGGACATATAAGTGCAAAGATGCTCCAAAGGTATATGGATTGGAAGATGATCTGGTTTCGTTGGAAATTCTTCTTAAACAAAGAGAAGATCAAAATGAGTTCAAAGCAATCGGAGTAATTGGAATGCCAGGTGTTGGCAAAACAACACTCTGTCACCAACTTATCTGCAAATCGGAATGGAAGTCTCACTTCCTTCTCATGATTTGGGTGTGCATGTCAAGGGACCCCACCACTTATGAAGAAAAAGATCAAGACCAAACAAATAGAACAATATTGTTCAAAAAAGACAAGGAACTAAGAAAGTTAATAATTCTGAAAAGGATGTTGGAATATCTAGGAGTTGAAGTAGATTATATTAATGGACAAGAGGTATCATCTGATGGTGAAAAACTGAAAGCTTTGCTCTATCTTCTTCACTTGAATTTAATGGGCAAAAGGTATCTGATTGTGCTTGATGATGCTCAGGCTGAGGACCAAGATGAGTGGTATAAAGATTTGATGAATGTGTCTGGCCCAACATCGACTAGAGATGATTCTTGGGGTACTCGTCTTGGTCATGGATTGCCGAAAGGGTTCGGAGGAACAGTAATAGTAATAAGTAGGAATGAAGAGGTTGTGAAGAATATGGTAGGGGAGGTCAGAAATATACATCGGCTTATGCCTTTCACAGACCTTGAAAGCTTTTGGTTAATATTCAAAGATTCCTATGAGAAGGAATTATTATTTGATGATAAGTGGGGTTCAGCTGGACTGCGAAATATGAAAGAGTTAGTTTTGAAGAGGTGTGGTGGCATTCCTTTAGCAGCAAAATTGATGGCGTTGCAGAGATCTCCAATATTTAGACAAGTACAACTTCAACATGCTCAGTCCCAACCTCAACTGTTATTTCCAAAGGAACCCAAGATAGCGCATGCCAATTCTGAACCAGACATTATTGGACGTTATGATCACAAATCGCCCAATGAGATCTAGATCATATAGTTATTAACTAACTGGGGTGAAAATCAATGGTATAAATTTCTGCTTTTATTCAATGTGGGAGAGTTTTATTTTTCTTGTTATTTTTTTAATGAATAAATACTGAAAATTATATTATATAAAATATTGGTTTCTTATTATTTCCCTTTTTTGCTTTTGTTCATATCTGTACAATTTATAGTTCATGATTTGCTTCTTGCACAACAAAAAAGTTAACACCTGAAATATTCAAACTTACGGTCTTTATATATATTACATCCAATACATATTGATGTTCTTAGCAAAAATACATATTGATATTGTGTACTTATCAATATAATTTTTTTTATATTATCAATAAATTTAATAGTTAAAATTAGTTCAATAAATTTAATGATTTAAATAACTTTTTCTAAAAACTATAAAAATTATGTTCGTTCTAATAATTTTTCCTAAATAATTCACTTATAAAATGTTATCATGTAAAAAAAAAAATGCAATTATTAAATAATTAGAAAGATATCATAAGTAAAAATAATTAGATTTAATTATATGACATAACACTCTTTCGTCTATAAAATTTTACTTTTGACATCCCTTAGAAAAAAAAAACTATGTTATTTTTCCTATGACGTAAAATAACATATGTTATATGTTTCCGTAAAAAATATATATTATTTTACGTTATACAAATATAACATATTTTTTTTATTGGGATTAAAAATAAAATCATGTGCATAAGTGAGTCATGTACACACTTAAGAGAAATAATTAATAGATAACTAAAAACTTTAAAGAGTTAAATTATAGGACATAATTTTAAAAGAGTGAATATACTTTATAATCTCAAAACAAAAATATTTGTCTAGAATTTCAAAAGTTTGAGTTGTCTTCTGTAAATTTTATATAATATATAAACAACATGAGACATCAACTCTTAAAAAGTTAATCTCCAATGAAGATAAGTCATATGTTATTTATAAACACTATATTAATATCATTATTTAGCAATTTGGGATATTCTTTTCATACTTTAATATTTTTTTCTCAAAGTGCCAGTCACTTAACTAAACACTTTGTATTTTAACCTATTTTGTTATATTTTAAATCTATTAAGTCCCATTGGATTTTTTTTTTGGCCTATTTAATTGATTGAAATTCTGATATTAAGTAAATTTTATTTATTATACAAATAATATGAAACATTCATTCCTAAAATGTTAATTTCTAAGAAAATAAGTTCATGATATTTATAAACACTACATTAATGTAATTGTTTAGTAATTTAAGACATTAGTTTTATACTCTAATAACTACACTTCTGAGCTTTTTGTAAAACTGCATGTCAAAGTTTTAAACACATACTAATGTGTTATTACTGTCCTAATTAAAATTTGAATCATCGTTTATAACTATAAAATTATTTTGATCTAGATTTTAAGAAATTGTAGAATTGAAAAAAAAGAAAAAAGAAAAAAAGTCTTTAAGAAAATATTATATTTTTTTAGAAATAATAAAATTTTGTTGTATTATTTTTAATTTTAATAATACGATAACATAAATATATATTGCTTTACAAAAAAATTACTTCATATAATGTTACTTTATTTACAAATATTTGTAAATATTCAAAATAAGTGCAAATCATTCATTTGACTAATAAGAAGTATATTTATTAAAGGACATTTGAGTATTATTAATTAAAAATACATGTGTTGCATGTAAATTATTTTATTTATTTAAATTTTTATTATTGTCAATTTTTATAATATATTTAAAATAATTTTAAAATTAATAATTTATATTTCTAAATTAATTGTGAAAATAAAATAATATTTAGACTTCTTATTTAATGTGGTAATCATCATATTCTTATTGTATGTGATCTTTATTGAATGTGATTATTAGATGGTAAAAGAATAGTTTATGTCTATAGCTAAGATAATTTTGTCTAAAAAATATGAAGTGTGATTCAAATTTTTATATATAATATAAATTGGTTAAAAAAATGATGAATGACTAACACAAAAGCATTGTCTTTTGTAATATATAGGACAAATGATCATAATAATCCTTTTTGTAAAAAAAAGTGTCTTTAAGAGCATATTATATTTTTTAGAACTAATGAAATTTTGTTGTATTATTTTCATTTCTAATAGTTCGATAACATGAATATACATTGCTTTATAATAAAATTGATTGATATAATGTTTATTTACAAATATTTGTAAATTCATATTTATAATTTGAAAAATTCAAAACAAGTACAAAGCATTCATTTGTCTAATAAGAAGTATATTTATTAAGGGACATTTTAGTATTATTACTTAAAAACTCGTGCATTGTACGTAAATTATTTACTTATTTTAATTTTTTTGTTAATTTCTATAATACATTTAAAATAATTTTTAAATTAATAATTTATGATTCTAAATTAATTATAAAAATAAAATAATATTTAGACTCCTTATTTAATATGATAATCATCAAATCTTTATTAGATATGATCCTTATTTCATTATTAGAATCCTTCTTGATTATTAGATGGTAAAAGAGCAATTTATGTCTATAACTTAAAATATGAGATAATTTTATCCAAAAAAATTAAGTGTTATTCAAATTTTTATATATAATATAAATTGGTAAAAAAAAAATCAATAATAAAAAAATGATGAATGACTAACACAAAGAAATTGTCTTTTTTAATATATAGTATAAATGATCATAATAATATTTTTGATTAAGTTTTAAATATTACTTAGTCCATTTACTTTTAACTAGTGTCATTTAGTCCTTTTAAATACTAAAAATATGTTATTTATTCCTTTAATTTTTTTAAAAAAGTGTCATATAGTCTTTTTGATTCTTAAGAAGATGTTGGTGAAAGACAAACTTCAATATTTTATTATTATTTAGTGGTTTAGGCTTTAGGGTCAAAAGTGAAAATTCATATTAAATTAAAAGGAGAAAAAATTATAAAAAACTGGAGGGAAGCACATAAAATTTCTAAAGTAATCCTCTAATAAACTAAAATAATGCTAAAATGTTAAAAATATTAAAACAATAGTGTTATAGTAAAGTTCATTATTTTTTATAGTCAGTTGGACCATAAAATACATTTTACAGGCAAAAGAATCCAGTTGATCTTAAATCATAAAAAAAAAGATTAAAATGGCACCACATTCAAATATATAAAGATAAAGACAATGTGTACCAAATGATTGAGTTTTAATTTTCAACTAAAAAAAGAAAAAAGTTAACCTATATCACAATAATAAAAAAAAAAAAAAAAATCAATAAAACTCGCTTATCAATAAGTTAATATTGAACGTTAAGGGTGTACGTTCACGACCTAGTTCAATCAAAAAAATTCATAATTGAAAAGAACTGTTATGAATACCATAGTCGGACTAGATCGTACAGTCCAATTTTGTTTTTGGTCATTAACAATTAGTTAATAAATGTATTTATTCACGTATTTATGAACGATTATGATTATTGTCCCCGTGATTGGGCACTTGAGCATCACACGCGATCTCTCTGTCTCATGTGCGAACCTCACTATGCGCCTTTCATTTTGTTATACGTGTGAACAGAATTAAATTTGCTGGTGCAGGGCTCAAACTTTCAACGTTTTGAAGGTAACAAACAACTCTTACAACTGGACTACTTGCCTTTTCAAAATATATTCACAAAAATATATATTTCGATTAAACAGTGTGAACTAGTAGGTGTAAATGATTATCATTCCCATGTAACTAGACTTGAAAACTGCTTAGTCTGATCCGGTACGAACCGGTTTTACAATTTGGTTTTTTCAAAATGTCGTGCTTCATAGTGGGTTGATTAAAAAAATGATGTTTTTGAAGATGTGATTTCTCAAATATATTGTTATATTTATTTATTTACAATTGATGGTCATAAGATAATTGATTGTTAAGCATGTATATTTTGTAAACACAAACTTGACTCCAATATGTGATTCACTGATTCAAAACCTAATGTCAGACAATTCTTTTATATTGAAAAATACTATTAATAGTTGTTACTTACGTTTTTTTGTCCTTTATATTATAAACAGTATTACTTAGTCTATTAAATTTATAAAAAGGATCAATTAAGAACAAATTTTATTATTTTAACTTTTTTATATTAGAATATCATTATTTTTCTGTCAAGTGATTAAATACGACTTTTTACCAATAGTAAAGTCACAATTAATATGAAAAATATTTCACAAAATAATTGTTAATTGTCAATATTTTATTAATTTTTATTAAAAAACTAAATTTTATTTAAATATTATTGTTGTTGATTTTTTCTTATATAATTTAATATTAAATTTTATTTTATTCTTATTATAAAAATAATAATATTTTACAATTTGTACCTCACCCTATTTAATAATTTTGAGTTATTTTAATATATAATTTTCGCGTGCTCCACATTTTGTTTTATTAATATTTTGATAGTTGATTACGGACACATTTGAATATTTATTTGCTTACCCTTCCTTTTATTCTCTTAAGCACAATGGACTTATTAATATATTAAGACGACTTTCGACTGTCACGGAGAAAAGAAGACCACGACTTGGGATAAACTATGTTGTGAGTCTTGGTTGATATGCTAATAATAGTAACATCCATCTCATTAATTATTTAAAAGTTTAGATGAAATCTATATAAAATTTATTAATAATTGAAGATAAGGCCTACGTAATTCATTTAATAATTAATACAATGTTGTTGATTATTTTAACCTAAACACTGCAAATGGATGCCAGCCTGCTAATTCATTATTTCAACTTCGCCTATTGATGTAGTCATGCAGAGTAGTCTCCTAAAAATTAGTCAAATTTATAAAATAATTATATAGCAGGATTTTAATTGATAGTATAAGGTTCAACATAACTTTTAATTCAATAACATACATGATTTAGTCATTATTTCTTCAAGAAAGTCAAATCATTAGTTAAAATAATATGTACAGCTAGAACAACCACCAAACACAACATTTAAAATTTCATATAATATTATTTGTTTTTTTTTTTTCGTAGTGTATTTCAATCTTAACTTTTCTCAATTGTACTTTAGTATTTGGAAACAAACTTTTGTAGCAACAATATCATACTTGGTTTTTTATTTATTTTTCCTTATTATAATTTGATCATTTTTTATTTTCAAATATTTTAATCCCTTTATTTTTTAACTTTTATACATTTAGTTCAAAATATGACACCAACTTAAAATTGACTTCAAAACTATTAAAGAAGTAAGTTGAGCAAAGTTTAAAAATTAAAAAAAGAAAAATAAATAAAGAAAATAAATTATATGAAAAAAAAAAAAAGTACGAGACTAAAGCGTGATAATTAAAAAGTAAATAGACTATATCATAATAATAACAATAAGTGGATAAAGGTGCAAGAATGTGAAAAAAAATTCAGTGGACGATTTGTATAGTTTAGTCTTTCAAGTTTTTCACATTTAGTTTTAACATGATTGGAAAATTATCATAAATACTCCAGAGTTTTCATCTTTTGTTATAAATATCCTAATGTTTTCAAAATATTACAGACAAATCTAACACTAATATCATTATATTAGATGCTATATCAAGTTGAAAAGTTGACATTAGGACCCTTAGTCTGCTCATATTCTACAAAATTCATTTCCCCAAATGCAAAATCCATCTCCTATCCTAAAACGACAAATGAAACCCTAAGTTCTGTAAGTCACAAAAATCATCAGAATGCAAATAACTAAACTCATTTTAGCTAAGAATTTATGTGTTGTCTTTGTGTTCTTTCCAATAATGTAAATAATGGTGACATGAAGACAAGAGGAAAATGTTGCTAAGAACTCGTGTAAAAACTGTTGTTGTTGGATGGGGGTTTAATGTTGTCTTTGGCGATAACACTATCTTTATTTTGTTTTATGCTCTTTGAATTATTATGAAAATGGTGATGTACTATCTCATTATTGATGATGAATTTCAATGAAAATATTTTTTTTTTATTTGTGATTTTTGTATTGGGATGGAATTCACTAATGAATAAACTTTTTTACTAATATATACTAAACTCTTTAACATAATTAGTTATGCTTAATATTAATCTGCTAATGAAATCTTTCAATAGAAACCATTTACTTATTTTTTTTAATTTTGGACATGTCTAACACAACCTCATTTTCTCTCAAACTCTGTTTCCAATCTGATGTGATAGTTTCTTTATTTTCTTTGTTCAATTAAAGAGAAAATGTAATGATCTTTAATGCCAGAATAATTAAAGCTATAATATTTTTGGTAAATAAAATTGAATTAAACCAACCAACCCAACATAAAAGAAAAGAAGTTGATAGAGACCATAATTTTTAACTTTGTACTACATATATTAATTCTCTAATTGTAAATTCCAAACTATGTATCATAAGTGCATGAAGGCATGAAAACTAACCGTAAGTATTAACATTGTTTACAAATTAAAAGTATCAATAATAATATATGAAATGTTGGGATATTTGTGATTTTGGGATATTTTTGATAATTTTCTTATGAAAATTTGAGACACTAAAGGTAAAGTATTAATATTTTTAAAAATTAAGACTATGAGTGATACTATATAAAACATTGGGGGCATTTATGATAAAAAATATTTGTTTACAACATAAATGAAAATGCATGAAATTTAATCCTATGTTTAATGCATCATTGACAATAAAATAAAAGTGAAATATGGAATAATATTGAGCTTTCTCACATATAACTATTTATTATATAATAGACTAATGTTATATGTATTAAATTGTTATATATATTAAGTGACATATTAGTTAATAAATGAATATAAAATTAACAATATAAAATAATAAAATAATTGTAGAACTATTTATTAATAATAAAATTGATTAAATTATATTATGTGAATTATTGTACGTACGATAAAAATCATTTTTTTCCGTTATCAATAATAGATGAGTCCTAACATTATAGACAACGTTTTAGATAAACGAGACACACCACCTTAATTATTGCTGACTTGGCGTGCTATTTCACTCATTTATTTATTAACACGTTATTAAATATTTTCGAGAACATATTAAAAGGAATATAGCTATCTTTTACAGTACAAACTAAAAACTTAAAGAGAGAAGAAAATCTACTATTTAAGTGAAAAACTTGCTCCTATAAACTTTCTCGACGTTATACGGAGGCTTTAGGCCTAAACTCCATTCCTTCAATAATAAGGCCGCTTTTAGGGTTATTGCCATCTACCTCCTTTAAAACGCACATCACTTCTCCATCATCACCATCGTCACTGATAAACTCACCCATTTGAATTTCCTTCCAACCATCTCCCCTATCTTGTGATTGAGCTAACCTCATATTACAGGTATTATCGTACCCTTGTCTTTCAATAACGATACGGAACTCAATGTCATGATCTTCAAACCCCCTTCTACTTTCTGCAAATTTAAAGACAAGGTTAACTACGTATGTCGTTTTTCGTGATAAAAGATTGGTTTGAAATCTTCCAGTTATTTCAAGCCACCACACTTTCTTAAGTTCAGCTGCTTCGGTGAACCTGCATGCATGTTCATTAATAATTAATATTATATGCCTCGTAATGATTTAACAGAACACAATATAGTTTGTTCGGAGAAAAATAAGAATATGGGAAAACTTTTAGGCTCGAGTTATTCTAATATGCACTATTTACTTTTTTTCTCTTTCTTTTAGATTAGATATTTGAGAAATTACCAAAAATAATACCTCTAAAATTTATAGTAATAAAACTAACACTTTAATAATATTGAACGTTCAATTTGAACGTAAAATATTGAACGTTCAATATTGAACGGGTCTAAATTATCATCGTTCAATTCAAATTGGATGGGTGTTAAAAAAATGACATATAAGTCATTTTTTAATTGAAAAAATATAAATTTGAACACAAAGAGTGCTAGTTTTATTATTAAAAGTTTTGAAGGGTGTCATTTTGTTATTTTTCCTTGATATTTTAGTTACACATAAGTGTGAATTTTAGTTTAAAAATTACATGACATAATTCTTTTAAAACTCTTAACAATAAAAATAGTTGAGCAGGGTATAATTGAATGGAGTACAAAATTAACGGACCTAAATTACTGTAATTTAATTTAAAAAACTAACAAAAATATCACCTTTAAAACAAACTTAAAATGATAAAAATAATATCTTTTATACCAACTCATTTTTCAAATAACATCTTTTAGGTGCAGCTCGTATATTTTTAATAGTGTCTTTTATGTCAAGGTGATATATTTTTATTGTTAAAAAATGTAGCTCATCATTTTATATTGAACGTTGTCGTCTAATTAGACTCCATTCAAGTTGATTATAGCTATTTAGACCTGCTCAACATTGAATTCCGTTCAGGTTGGAATCCGTTTAATGTTATGACGTTGCTATTTTTATTGTTATAAATTTTAGAAACATTATTTTTTTAATTTTTCAACCTTTTATAAAAGTAAAAATATATGAACTTAACATAAGAATTACTATTTTTGTTTTAACAACTTACAAATTTTAAAATGTGTTATTTTTGTTGCTTTCTCCTTCATTTTTATACCTCTCACACGATGCATATATATTTTTTCGTATAATGTAAAAGACATATTTTTTGCATATTCAAAATTAAAATGCACATATTTTTATACAAAATAAAAAAATATTTTTTAGAGTGTGTGTGTATATATATATATATGAGAAAAAGAGGGGTAGATTTTTTACGTATGCAATATGCAGATAAGGTAAAATTTTGTTCACACGTCTATGTACTTGTTATTCACGACTATGTAAAGTGACCCTTTCATTTTCTTCATACACGTCACACTTGCTTCTCATAATTTAAACTATATTATAAATTGGTGTAAAATTCTAGCCTAATATCGCCCCCCTATATTATTATTGTAAAGTGTACTGCAATATTTATGCCTTTGTAAGTTTAAATATTTATTTATACAATAGTTATAGTTCAATGATGCTAAATTTTTTTTATTGATGCATATATTTGTAAGAATCGATTTGATTCCTAAAATATGTAAGCTATATAATACTATTAGAAAAATATTTAATTAAAGGCAATGTGAGGAGAGAGTAGTAACAATTCACAAAATCTCTTTTTCTATTTGTTCGATGTGTATTTATAAATTATTTGAGTTGAATTCTAAATATTTAACCGATTATACTGTGACGTTTAATTATAAATCTAATACAATTATATTTTAAAACTTACAAATTTATTTACCGTAAAATTTGGTTATATGTATTAAGTAAAGTATTATTTATTAATTGATTATAAAGTTAACTATAAGAGATAATAAAATGACGATAAAATTATTTACTAATAAATTTTTGTTTTTTTAAAGAAGATTAGATATCTAAAGTACCTGGACTCAGACAAAAATGGCCATTGCCAGTACTCGGGGGAATTACCCCAAGTAATGGACAGCTTTCCTGCCCCAATCATATAACATCTCTTTCCGGTTTCCTTGTGTATGGCAAAGCTCTTCAAACAATTTATAAATGAAAATATTAAAAATCAATAAATCGGTAAAGTATAATTGGTATTTAATTACTTACCATTTTATCACTGTCGAAGACGATAGGATGCTTACAAAGATAGAAATAAATAACCTTCTTGGATAATAGCCTCAATGAAGATTCAGTCAATAAAAGAGTTTTGGTGATGAGGTCTTTGTAGTCCATTGGCAAAAACCTTTCCCACACAAGATCCGAATTGGCAGCTGATCTAAACAGAGGACTTACCACCGATAACCGGCATGCGTCTCTTGGGGAGGTGCACGAAATTATCTTTGAGATTATGTCTACTGATCTTAGTACGCAGTTCATACTCTTATTCTTCTTCTTCTTCTTTTAAGGAAAAAAAAAAATATATTCTCCTGTCTGTTTCTTGTTTTTCTTTGTGTTTGTAACTCCTCAATTTCACTTCAATGGGTGAGAGAACAAAAGTTTCGCTTTTTTTTTTTTTTTTTTCTTTCCAAAAAAAAAGTTGGACTTTTAATTATAGGTTGAGGTGTCGTAAAGATATATAAATTAAGTTAATTGTATCATTTAATTTTTTAATTATAAATTATGGGTTTAAGTCCTTTACCGCATTTCATAATTAACCCCTCACGTGTTACGCTGTGCGGCTGCTGTTTATTATTATTATTTTTTTTTCCTTTTTCTTTTCTTTCTTCTCTTTACTTTATTCTTTTCTAGCATAAATTTTTCTTCTTTTTTTTTAAGTTAAAATTTAGCACATATAAATTATAATTTTATTTTTGTATTATCTATTTTGAATATTTTTTTGATATATATTGATGTATTTTTCATTCAATTGAACATATGTATCTTTCTTTATAATTGAACATATGTATTTTTCTCTATAATTGAGTATATGTATTTTTCTCTATAATTCAACTATTTTTACTTAAAAAAAAATCAAAGATGTCTAAGAAAAAGACACATGTGATAAAAGAGAACGTATGTATCACTTAAGAAAAAGAACGTATATGCCTAATACTAAAAAATAACATATGTGTTATTTGCAAAAAAAAACATAAGTATTATCTGCCAAAAAAGAACATATATGTCATCTACCAAAAAATAACATATGTGTCTGAGTTGGAGGTAATGAGGCTATTTTTTAACTAAATTGAAAGAACTAGGCCATTTAAAAATCAGAAGGTAAATTATATTATTTAGTCCCTTAAGTATTGAAAAACGGGCTATTAAAGATAGATTATATTATTTTAATTTTTTTATTAAATTAAACTATTATTATTTTATGTTAAGTAATGTAAATGCGATTAAAATACAAATATTTTAACAAAAATAAAATTAAAATATAATAAAAAATTATTTAATAAAAAAATTACAATAACAATATTCAAACATAAAGTTTTTTAAATATATCTTTTAATTTTTAAATAAAAACTAATAAAATATTATAATAAAACAGTTATAATTAACAAATATTGAAATTTGTATTTTGTGATTTTTTTTGTATTAATTGTTTCTTTTTCTTTATTAAAGACACGTATTTTAATTAAATTTAATAATTTGATAAAAAATAATAATTTTTAATAAAAAAATTATTCAAATAATAAAATTTATTTTTAATTAATAAATTTTTTATAATTAAAAAATTAAATAATATTATTTATAAATTAAAAAATTAAATTACACAAATAATTTAATCTTACTTAAAGAACTTCCATGACGTTATTCTCTTAAGTATATAATAGGATTGAGGCACGTGCGTTGTACGTTCTTTTTTAATTTGATTTAAAGGCAGCTTAATGGATTTTATGTCTTAAGGCAAAAGATAAAAATCCTTAAACATATTTCATAGATCTAAGTGGATGACATTAAAAGTTTTTTAAATAAAATATTTTTTATTAAAAACTGAATAAATAAAGTTGTAAAAGTTATTTTTCTTTTAGAGTAATCAATAAATTACAATTTTATTTTGAATTTGATAGAATTGTGATATAAAAAAAAAAAAAAAGTTTGAAATAAAATAAAATATCGACCTTTGTATCAAATTTTTGTCAATTAAAAATATGAAACAAATTATATCGTTTTTTTATAATATTTATTTTTTTACAACTTTATTCAACAAGTATAATTATTTATAAGCAAGTCATATATTATTTTTTAACAATAGAAAGTTGTACCGTAATAATATTGTCATCCTAATAATGATAAATTAATTATATAATATATATACATTTTTAAAATTAATAAATTCTTAAATTTTTATTTAAAAATTATAAAATATATTTTCAAAAAAATTGGAGACCCTATCTAGCTGGAACGTAAGGCACAAGTTGCCATTGATTTGGTTTATTTTTTTTATTTATTAATATTTTATGTATTAAATTGTTATATATATTAAATGATTTATCAATATTAAATTAAATTATATATATATATATATATATATATATTAAGAGATGTATTAATATTAGGTTAAATTTTAAATTAAAAAGGTGGGAGGTCAGAGCAATTATGAGAAGAAATTTTTACATAGTTGTCTCCACCTTTAACATTTTTTTTTTTTTTTTTATAAACACCTTCCACCATATATCAATGCCCAATACCATTTAAAATAATTAATTATATTATAATATATAAATTAATATATGCATTATTTATGATAAAAAAATATTTTCACATAAAAAATTAGTTTTTAAAAATAATATAAATGTCAAATAAAATGCCAATATGATCTTCGACTTTGTAACTCTCAATTGCTTCTAGGTACTGTTGTTGGTATAAGCAGAAAAAACTTAACAAATGAGTATAAAAAAAATGTTAAACAAAATATATATCAATTAAGTAAAGGAGGAGCTAACTTTCCGGTTCGGGGAGTCATGTGCTTTATAGATAATTATTTCTTAAAAATCACAAATTAAAAGAGTTACTTTGATATTAAAAAATAATAAATATTTTTTTTAAATAATATTATATTTATAATTTATAATAAGGTGTAGTGCTACTGTCCTATAATTTACTTGTAATAATAAAATTATTTAAAAATTATATTTTTAACTAACTTTCAAAGATAGTAAAAATTTTATTATATAATACAAAATACAAAAAAATTAAGTTTTTTATGAAAACAAAAACTTTAAATTCAAATAAAAATTTAGAATTAGAGCCAACAATAAATAATATATATAGTATTGTATTATTCACTAAAATTCTTTAATGTAACACAATAGTTTAGAATTTATGTTTAAAACTATTAAAGTTTAATTTTAATACTAAACAAATATATTTATATTTATTTTGGATATATTAAGTGATAACCTCATGAGTTTAAAAGCAATTACACTTATACAAATTATACAAAATAACATTGACATGTAAGTTACTATTTTTTATATCATATACCCCATAAATAAAATTTAGTAAAAAAATTTAAATCAAATAAATGAAGTCATAAAATACGATAATAAGAGGGGAAAAAAAAAAAACTACAATGAATGGCGATAAATCAATATGATATACACAATAATCCAATTTAACAAATTGTTTTGGGAAAAAAAATTATTTAAACATCAAATAAATCAAAAAACTAAGGTAAGTCTATTCATAATATAAGCTATCTCAACTCTAATTTAGGTAATTCTTAATGCCTTTTTATTCCCTTATTAAAAATAAAAAAAAAATTCTTTTTTTAATTGTTAAAGAAAATACAAATAAAATCATAGTCAAATAAAAATTGTAGAGCAAACTTTCGTGTCAGAAATAAACTTGATTTAGCCCAAATTATATTAGGTGTTGTAAAATATAATTCAAGTGTCCATTAAAATGTTAAAGCCCAAAGAGCCCAAATTTTAGATACATGCTCTAGAATTGTCTTAAAAAATATCTAGATATTTTAAGAAGAGGGAGTAGTAGAGAATTTTAGAGAATTGAATAATTTAATAAAAAAATCTAGTTGGTAAAATATAACTATTAGATTAAGAGAATGTTGACAAAATCCTAGCTATTGGTTAAGATAAGCTTTTAGTATAAATAGAGGTGATCTTGCTTATTTTATACCAAGCCAAAATTTGAGATTCAATAACAAGTATCTTCTTCCTCCAAACTAACTTTGTTTCCTTATATCTTCCAAACTTCTTAAAGCCTTCTAAAGCATTCATTTTCCAACAAAGTGGCATCAGAGCTAGTAAATTGGTGCCAAACATATCACTATAGCATATCAAATTGAAGCTCTCGATGAGGGAAATACGACGGTGAAAAAATCATCCTGATCGGAATTGGGACACTCCCTTACGCTCTGTTGGAAGTTTGCTGCTCGAAATTACCAAGTCAATCCAAGTTTGGCTGAGTTGGACTGAGTTTGAGGCGAGTTCAAGACCCTCTTAAGGTATTTCAGTGTTCTAAATTCATCTGTGCAGACAAAAATTTAAAATTATAATTGTATATAAAGATATGGCTGGTAGTATGGCATAATTTCAAGTTCTTATGCTCAACAAAAGCAACTATGATAATTGGAGTATTAAGATGAAGGCTCTGTTAGCTGCAAATGATGTTTGGGATGTTATAGAGAAAGGATACAATGAGCCGCAAGATGAGGCTACATTATCACAAGCTCAAAATGATAGTTTAAAAGACTCAAGAAAGCTCTCTATCTAATCTATCAAACTTTAAATGATGATGATTTTGAGAAGATCTCAAGTGCAACATTTGCTAAGGAAGCATGGAAGAAGTTGCAAACGTCTTGCAAGGGAGCTGAACAAGTCAAGAAGGTACGTCTCCAAACACTAAAAGGTGAATTCAAAGATTTACAAATGAAAAAGTCTGAACCTGTGTTCGATTGCTTTTCTAGGGTTTTAGTCGTTTCTAATCAAATGAAAAGAAATTGTGAGAAACTAGAAGATGTAAGGATCATGAAGAAGATACTCCGCTTTGAGCACATTGTGGTGACAATAGAGGAAACAAAAGATTTGGAAGAGATGAATATCGACCAACTAATAGGGTCCTTACAAGCTTATGAAGCAAAAGCATAAGAAGAAGCAAGAGATCACTAAACAACTCTTCAAAATGCAACTCAAGGAGAAAGGAGAAAGCTCAATGTTATGATAGAAACAACCGTGGTTGTGGAAGAGGCCGAGGAAGAGGTCATGGTCGTAGACAAGGTTGGCATTACGACACCAACACTTCCAACAACAACTACGAGAAAGGAGAAAGCTTAACAAGAAGATGTGGAAGAGGAAATTTAAACCCAAGGTATAGAAAATCTCAAGTTCAATGTTATAATTGTCAGAAATTTGGACATTATGCTTCAGAATGTAGAGCTCTCAAAACTAAATTTGAAGAAAATGTCAACTATGTGAAAGATAAAAGAAAAGAAAATGAGACTCTATTACTAGCATATAAAGGCAATGATGAAAAACAAGATAACACTTGGTATGTTGACACTGGTGCAAGCAACCATATGTGTAGGAAAAGAAGCATGTTCATGGAGCTCAATGAATTAGTAAGCAGTAATGTTTCCTTTGGTGATGAGTCTAAAATTCCAGTGAAAGACAAAGGTAAAATTCTTATTTGGTTGAAGAATGGTAGACAACAATTTATTTCAAATGTCTACTATGTGCCCAATATGAAAAATAAAATTTTGAATTTAGGTCAACTCTTAAAGAAAGGCTATGATACTCTTAAAGAAAGGCTATGATACTCTTAAAATTCTTCTTTGGTTAAAGAAAGGCTATGATATTCACATGAAAGATGGTAGTCTTTCAATAAGAGATAATAGAAGTAATTTGATCACCAAGGTGCCAATGTTAAGGAATAAGATGTTCTTGCTTAATATCCAAAATGATGTAGCAAAGTGTCTTAAAACTTCTACAAAGATGCATCTTGGCTTTGGCATCTTCGATATGGGCACTTAAACTTTGGTGGCGAAGACTTACTATCCAAGAAGAACATGGTAAGAGGACTAACTTCCATCAATCAACCTGATCAACTTTGCGAAAGATGTTTACTTGAAAAATAATTCAAGAAAAGTTTTCCAAAGGAGTCAAACTCAAGAGCCTAAAAGCCGCTTGAGCTCATACATATTGACGTTTGTGGACCAATCAAGCCAACCTCTTTCGATAAAAGTAAATATTTTCTTCTCTTTATAGATGATTTCTCAAGAAAGACATGGGTGTATTTCTTAAAGAAAAAGTCAAAAGTATTTGAAGTTTTCAAGAAGTTTAAAGCCGCAGTTGAAAAAGAAAATGGACGAGAGATCAAGGCTATGAGATCCGATCGAGGTAAAGAATTCACTTCCAAGGAGTTCCTAGAATTTTTTGAAGCAAATAGAATTTGACGTCCTCTAACCGTTCCAAAATCCCCCCAACAAAATGAAATGGCAGAAAGGAAGAACGGGAAAATCCTCGACATGGAACGGAGCATGCTCAAAAGTAAGAGATTTCCAAAGGAATTTTGAGCTGAAGTAGTAGCATGTGCAGTCTACCTCTCCAATCGATCTCCAACAAGAAGGTTTTGGGGAACGACACCACAAGAGGCATGGAGTGGAAGAAAGAATGACATTTCCCATCTGAAAATTTTCAGAAGTATAGCCCATGTTCATGTACCGAATGAGAGAAGAACGAAGCTAGACAATAAAAGTGAAAGTTTCATTTTCATCGGCTATGATGCTAACTCAAAGGGCTACAAGTTGTACAATCCAAGCAATAAAAGGTTTGTGATTAGTCGAGATGTGACATTTGATGAAGAAGGAGAATGGGATTTCGGATCCCATACAAATGATTTCAACTTCTTTCCTCAGTTTCAAAAAGATGAGCAATCGTTAGTGGAGCAACTAGGAGAAGTGCAACAAGAGCCATCCACTCCACTTACTTCACCAACAACAGCTATTGGAGGCTCACCACCATCATTTCTAAATGAAAGAAGCGGCTCACATGCAAGGAATCTAGAAGAAATTTATAAGGACACTAAAATGATAGAAGATCTCACACTTTTATGTCTATTCGTCGATTGTGAACCTATGAATTTTTAAGAAGCTATTTAAAACAAGAAATGGAGAGATGCTATGGATGAAGAGATTAAATCAATCACAAAGAATGATACGTGGGAGCTTGTCTCACTTCCAAAGGGCATAAAGCTATTGGCGTCAAGTGGGTCTACAAAACAAAGAAAAATGCAATGGAAAATATTGAAAGATACAAGGCCAAAATAGTTGCAAAAGGATATAGACAAAGAGCTGGCATCGACTACGACGAGATATTTGCTCCAGTTGCTCACCTAGAAACAATAAGACTAATCATTTCTTTAGCAGCTCAACATAAGTGAAAGATCTATCAAATGGATGTGAAATCTGCCTTCTGGAATGGATTTCTCAAGGAAGAAGTCTACATTGAACAACCGATAGGCTACGTGGTAAAAGGACATGAAGACAAAAGTCTTTAAATCAAATAAGGCTCTTTATGGATTGAAGCAAGCACCAAGGGCATGGAATAGCAGGATCAATAAGTACTTGCAACAGAATGATTTCACCAAATGCCCACATGAGCATGCACTTTATGTCAAGATCAAAGAAGGAGATGTCTTGATCATTTGCTTGTATGTGGATGACTTGATCTTCACAGGGAATAATCCAAATATGTTTGAAGACTTCAAGAAAACAATGACAAAAGAGTTTGAGATGACTGACATTGGACTTATGGCTTATTATCTTGGCATCCAAGTAAAACAACAAGAAGATGAAATTTTTATCTCACAAGAAAGCTACGCAAAGTAGATCCTTAAAAAATTCAAAATGGATGATTGCAAACCAATTAGTACACCAATAGAGTGTGGTCGTAAGCTATCAAAATACGATGAAGCAAAAAAAGTGGATACGATACTCTTCAAGAGTTTGATTGGTAGTCTACGGTATTTGACACGCACAAGACCTGATTTGCTCTATGCTACAGGGCTAATAAGTTGCTACATGGAGAATCCAACCATTACTCTCTTCAAAGCTGCTAAAAGAATTCTTCGTTATCTCAAAGGTACAATCAACTTTAGCTTGTCCTATTCAACAACAAATGATTACAAGCTTGTTGGTTATAGTGATAGCGATTAGGCTGGAGATGTTGATGATTGAAAAAGTACTACAGGCTTTATGTTCTTCATGGGAGATACTACCTTCACCTGGATGTCAAAGAAGCAACCAATAGTCACTCTATCAACCTATGAAGCTGAGTATGTAGATGCTACATCATGTGTTTGTCATGGAATATGGCTAAGAAATTTGTTGAAAGAGCTGGGATGGCCACAAGAAAAGTCAACTAAGATTTTTGTTGACAATAAGTTTGCTATGGCATTGGCAAAGAATCCAATGTTTCATGATCAAAGCAAACATATTGATACTCGCTACCACTACATAAGAGAGTGCATCACAAAAAAGGATGTACAAGTAAAATACGTGAAGTCTCAAGATCAAATTGCTGACATCTTCACCAAGCCACTTAAGCATGAAGAATTTATTAAGTTGAGAAGCTTACTTAGAATGACAAATCAAGTTTAAGGGGGGAATGTTGGAAATAAACTTGAGGCCCAAATTATATTAGGTGTTGTAATATCTAATTCAAGTTTTCATTAAAATGTTAAAGTTCAAAGAACCCAAATTCTAGATATGTGCTTTAGAATTGTCTTAAAAAATATCTAGATATTGTAAAAAGAGAGAGTAGTAGAGAATTCTAGAGAATTAAATAATTTAATACAAAAATTTAGTTAGTAAATTATAACCATTAGATTAAGAAAATGTTGGCAAAATCCTAACCATTAGTTAGGATGAGCTTTTAGTATTAATAGAGGTGATCTTGCTCATTTTGTACCAAGCTAAAATTTGAGATTTAATAACAAGTATTATCTTTCTCCAAATTAACTTTGTTTCCTTATATCTTCTTAAAGCTTTCTAAAGTATTCATCTTCCAACATTTCGTTATATATAGAGAGTAATAGATCTATTAAAAATATATATTATAAAAAATATCTATTATTTATCTTAAAATAAATATAAAATTATCAAGCAAATTAAAATATGAAATAAATATACTAACTAATTATCTACTAAAAGAAATATAGATTACCTAATAAAATATATCAAATGAATAAACATAAAATAAAATATGAATTGTAAAACAAAAATTATTAAATAAATACAAAATTACTAATTTTTCTTTATATATATTTTAATAAAAAAGTGTATAGATGCGAATACACTTTTAATAAGAATATATAAGAGTAATAAACTATAAGAAAAAAATTATCCACTTTTTTTTTTTTTTAATAGTTTTATCCTAATTAATTTTTTAAAATAAATGATAGCTACCTAACTAAAAGTAACACACTATATATTATACTAATACATAAAATTCATGAAAATATTTAAATACAAAATTATCAACTTTTTTTTATATATATACTAATACTTTTTTTTATATATATACTAATAGAAAAGTTAATAAATACAAATAGATTTTTGGTAAGAATAAAGATATAAGAGTCATAAATCTTAAGAAAAAATTCTCCACTTTTTTCATATATTTTTTTAAAGTTCTAACCCAAAAAATTTGTTAAATAAATGATAGTTAATTAAAAACAACACACTTTATATAATATTAATAGACAAAATGAATGGAGATATTTAAATACAAAATAATTAATTTTTCTTTATATATATACTAATAGAAAACTGTGTAGGTATAAATAGCTTTTTAATAAGAATAATAAACCTTAAGAAAAAGTTCTCTACTTTTTTCATATATTTTTTAAAGTTCTAGCCCAAAAAAATTATTAAATAAATAATAAAGCACACTTTATATAATCTTAATAGATAAAATAGATGAATAAAAACATTCATCAAACAAAATAAAATCAAATAAATAATAAGGAATAAATTGTCCCATATATTACAAATAGATATATATTATTCTTTTAATAGTGATAGATAGTTTTACTTTTAATAGAGTTAAAAAAATATCATTTAATATAGTTCAATTTTTTTTAAGTCTTTTGTCAAGTCAAAAATTTATCATTTAACATCTTATATAATATTTTTTATTTATAATATCAAATATAACAAAACTGCTTAATTTGTTTTAACAAAAATTTTATTCAATTTGCTCATTCAAATTACTTTTATTCCAAAAGACTGAAATCTTTTTTTTTTTTTTTTTTCAAAGTTATTTTTATCTCATACACCAAAATAATTTTATTTTAGAAAAAATATATTTTTTAATCCTAAAATCAATATTTTCAAATATTAATTTTATCTTAGAGGTCAAAATAATTTTAATATATTTTTTATTTCATTAAGCTTCAAAATGACCAATTTATCCCTTGGAAAAGAGACATAAGAGTTGCATGTACAAAAAAAAATGTTAATTAATTGTTTGGCAAAAAGAAATTAAACTTAAGTATATTTTTTAAAAAGTTAAGAGGCCTATGATGTACAAGTAAAAAATAGGGACTAAAATGTATATTTTAGAAAGCTAGAGAACTTGTGTTGTGGAGTATTAAACTCCTAAATCAACTTCTTTCATTTTGAGTTTAATGGAATTTCAGCAAATTTAAATAATTAAATTTATCAAATTATGTTTTGGTTATTATAATCAATTTATATATCAATCAGTTTATGCTATTATTAAGTATATGTATTTTCATAACTAAAACAAGTTAAAAACATGTAGCAATTGTAATTTTCTTATTTTATTATTTTTTTATTTGTTAATTTTTAATATGTTATTCATCAAAATAATAATGAATAATTATTTAAAAAAAAATACTAATATTTAAGTATAAAATATAATTCATTTAATTGATGCTCTATTAGCCAGTTATTTTGTAATTTTTTATTCATTAAAATATTGAAATAAAAACGAAGTAAAATATAACTAGTGTTGCAATATTACCATTGCTCTTTAGTTTTATAATAAATAAAGCACCATAACCCTTTTTTTTTTTTTTTTTTAACTTAATGTTTATCTTAATATAAATTACCAAATCACATTAACTTTAGATAAGCTTGATTCATGATTTTATAGTTTAATAATAATTCTAAATTTTTTAATTCCACTCTCATTCAAACTCTTTATATTAATAATATTCTACCTATTTATTTAATATTCAAATTTGTTTTAATAAGAATAAATATAGTAAAAAATAATTTTTTGAAATAATGTACTTTATTTTGCTTTAAATTTGTTTAAGAACATTAAGATGCATATTTATTTTTATTTATGTCATTATCATATTGTGACTTTTATTGTTAATGTGATCTTATAAAATTAATTTCATGCAAGGTACGTGCATTTGATTAATATATATAAAAGTTTAAAACACATTTAATATTATTTTCGACAAAATATTTCATGTATTTTAAGCTAATAATATTAATTTTATTTTTATGATCTACTACCATATTTAAATAAAGACTCTAAATTGCAAGAACCAAAGGTTTTGTTACTTGTCAAGAAAACACAAGAAGAGAAAGGAAAGTTCTACTTTTGTATTGAATAGAGAAAAAGACAAAATTATAGAATATACATAATAGCAACAACCTACTTATAGTCTCACTTAATCCACATGTAACAACGTCATAGGCCAAGCAATAATAGATTGTAACCAACTTCAATTACACGAGTAACACTACACTACACACCAGTACACTAGCTTACACAACACCTCCAATAGCCTCCCTCAAACTGATGGTGGAGGCAACACCAACAATTTGGGATGAAGAAAGGAAAAATTAGAACAAGAAAGTGGCTTAGTGAGGGCATCGCTACTTGATCAGCTGAAGGAACATGCTCAATGGCTAGTTGACCTTGAGCAACACTATCTCTAATGAAATAGTGACCTACCACAATGTGTTTTGTCCGAGCATGAAACACAGGATTGTGGGCAAGAGCCTTAGCTCTAACACTATCAATCAACAATATTGGTGTGGCACACACAATTTGCAAATCATCCAAGAAAGCTTCCAACCAAATGAGCTTAGTTAAGGCAATAGACATAGCCCGATACTTAGTTTTTGTGCTGCTACGCGACACAACCTTCTTCTTAAATGATTGCCAAGAAACTAAACAACCACCAAGGTAGACACAAAAAGCATTAGTACTACATCTATCATCAGGGCAACTTGCATAGTTAGCATCACAATAAGCAAGTATGACCAACACCTTAGGCTTAGTAAATGTCAAACCATATTGAACAATTTCCTTG
Organism: Elaeagnus macrophylla; assembly: GCA_029378325.1. Classification (NCBI taxonomy): domain Eukaryota; kingdom Viridiplantae; phylum Streptophyta; class Magnoliopsida; order Rosales; family Elaeagnaceae; genus Elaeagnus; species Elaeagnus macrophylla. The sequence goes on along the minus strand of CM055641.1, from coordinate 29,718,873 downwards.
AGGTATCTAAGAAGCCTTTTCATAGCAAACCAATGAGCATCACTGGGAAAGGATAAGAATTGACACAATTTATTCATAGTAAAGGCAATATCAAGCCGCGTGAGTGTGAGATACTGTAGAGAATCCACTAACTTTCTATAAGTTGTAGCATCAACTAAGGGAGCACCATCTAGCTTACTCAAAATAGAACCTGTACTCATAGGGGTGGCAACGGGTTTGAAGTCATCCAAACCACTAACATTAAGTAGCTCCTTGATATATTTCTACTGAGACAAGTTAGCACACTCACTACAGTAATGAACCTCTATCCCCAAAAAATAATGCAAAAATCCCAAGTCCTTTAAAGCAAACGTGAGATGCAAATCCTTAATCAATTGATCCACGCAATGAGCATCAGAACCAGTTAGCAAGATATTGTCCAAATAACAAGAAAAACCTCAGAGGATGATTGAATGAACAAGGAGCTATCTGACTTGGAATTATGAAAACCCATAGAGACCAAGCAAACACATAACTTTTGATACCAAGCCCTTGATGCTTACTTTAAACCATATAGGGACTTTTTGAGCCTATACACCTTTGAAGAACCATCCTCAAACCAGGTGGTTGACACGTGAAGACATCCTCAGGTAAATTCCCATTCAAAAATGCATTATTAAAATCAATCTATCGAATCTTCCACCCTCAAAATAATACAAGTGTAATAACCACTCAAATAGCAGTAGTCTTAACTACAGGATTGAATGTTTCATAAAAGTCCACCCCAACTGTTGTAGGAAATCCCTTACTACCAGCCTTGGTTTATACTTATCCAAAGCCCCATGAGGCAAAAACTTAACCTTGAACACCCATTTACAAGTAATGGGTGTATGACTAAGTGGAAACATAACCAACTCTCATGTATTATTAGCAATGAGAGCATCAATCTCAAGTTGCATAACTTTCTTCCATTTTGGTATCTTGAGAGATGGATGAGCTACACTAGAAAGTAATAATTTTGGCTTGAAAATACCAGCCTTAGAAGGAGTCACCATAGAATGAGTATTGGAAGGCACATCAAAAACACAAGGAAGACTTGGAAGTTGAACTAAAAAGATCTAAAGAATGAGAGGAAGATGGATGAACCTCAAAAATTGACTCATCAAGAGGGTGATAAACAACAACCTCAATACCAGGCGTTGGAGAAACAATCACAAGTCCATCTGATATAGGAGTAACCATACAATTTGAAGATTCAAAATTAGGCTCCAAATTTTGAACAAGTCCAACAAACTCAATGACAAGAGAGGCCACAGAAGTGAACCCCATGTCACAGGCAGGAGAAACAGACACAACAAGTAAGGCATAAGTGGACTCCATGTCATGAGTACTAGAAGCAAACACAATAGGTAAGCTCTCAGTAGGTAACGGTACACTACTCATATCACTAGAGTTAGCCACATGGAATTGAGTAGGCACCCAAATCAAGGAGCACTTAACCGTAGAGCTATTGATGGAGACTTGTCCACAGTGGAAAAAGGAAAACTATCATCTTTAAACGCCACATGCCTGTTGGAGATGACTTTACAAGTCTTTCTATTAAAGCACAAATAACCCTTTTGGTTACCACTATAACCAAGAAAAATGCAAGCCACAGGTATTGTCTCCAACTTGTGACTATTATAAGCTCTCGTACACGAAAAGCATTCACATCCAAACACCCTCAAACTTGAGAGATTAGGAGCCTTCCCAATAAGCACCTCATAAGGAGAAACACTAGACAACAACTTGGTTGGAATTCTATTGAGCAAATAAGAGGTAGGTCTCATAGCATATGGCCAAAACACCAATGACATATGAGTAGAAAACAACATTGCTAAGCCTCTCTCCATAATTGTCTTGTGCCTATACTCCACCACACGATTTTGTTCAGAGGTGTGTGGACATGTCAATCTATGAATAATACCTTTACCATGAAGCTTACTCATAAGTGGTTTAACTTCAATTCCTCTATCTATTTGTATGGCTTTCACATTTGCCTAAATTGCATCTCAATCATCACTTTGAACAAGTTAAAAACTGAAGTGGTTTGATCTTTAGAGTGCAAACAAAACACCCAAGTAAATCATGAGTGATCATAAACTATATAGAGAAAATATCTCTTAGAGGAAGTCACATGCTTAGGAGTAGTCCACAAAGATCCAAATATAACAACTCAAAACACTTAGCAACCCTACATGAGAAGAAACAAAGAGATGCTTGTGGGATTTGGCAAGTTGATAAGAAGTACATACTCTATTATAAACACTACTACTACTACCAAAAAAGGAAACTGTAGGGTCATACCTTTGGAGCATAGCTCTAATAGTAGCATAAGAAGGATGACCCAACCTTCTATGATAGGTGTCTAAAGAAGCATGAAACCCAGTAGGTTTTAAAAAAAAAAGAAAAAGCACCAATCTGATTTGAGCTCTCTACCTTATACAAGCCATGTGCACTAGGGCTTTGGAGCTTTACCTCCTTGGAAATCTTATCCTTAACACAAAAATCATAGGGGTCAAACTTCATAGAAACACCATTGTCAATGCACAATCTATTTATTGAAATTAAATTTGTAGTAGCAATAGGAGTAATCAAAACATGACCTAAAGTTAAAGAGGAAATATGAGAAATGGTCAAACTACTAGTGCCAATGCTAGCAATGTGAATCTTCTCACCATTTCCAAGAAGCACTCTCTCAGAGCCAAGAAAATGCACGGCATTAGACACCTTCCCACTATCAGAGGTAACATAGTGACTGGCACTAGTAACCAAGACCTAAGAAAAATCAGAATTACTACTATTTTTTGAGCAATTTGCCACCATTGTTGAAGGACTACCAACCTTTCCCAACAAAAGATCTCTTAACAAGAAACAAGATTGAACTGTGTGACCAGCCTTTTCACACACTTGACAAATTGGAGATTTACTAGTAAAGGTTCCAGATGATTGCTTTTGTTGATCTTGAATACGAAGTCGCATAAATTGCTTTAGATTCCACTGTAGCTTTTGTTCTGAGGAGTTTTGGTTATGGGAAAATCTTGAATTAGTAGTTTCTTGATTCTTGTTGTGAAAACGAGTGGAGTTGACCTGATAAATTTGATCATTCTCAACATGATCTTGTTTTTGAAGCATCTTGTCATATCCTTCAAGATAATTCTAAATAGAATTAATGGAAAGATGCATATCCCTTATTGATGAACACTATTTTGATCTACTATTTGTTATGTTTTTGAGTGTTTATTTTGCAATTAATCTCGTTATAATCTTGTTTTGGAGGGTATTATATTGTTTTGCAGGTCAAAGTAGGTTTGGAAAGAAATGTGGAAAAGAGAGCAAAAATGAAGTAAAAATGTCTAAATATGTAAGCCTTACATTAGATGCCATTTCATTCTGTAAGCCTTAAATCGATAACCAACAAAGTATGTACAACGCATGTACATAAATGTACATACCATGTACACTGTTACATGCAAAGCGCGCCGCGGCGAAGGAATTGTGTGCCGCGGCGAGAGGCTCTCGGGTTGCAATTTGGAAATCATGAAAACATCGCGCGCCGCGGCATGGAAAATGTGCGCCGCGGCGAGGAAGTTTCTGTTTTGGCTCATAAATTGTAAAAACATTGTGCGCCGCGGCATGGAAAATGTGCGCCGCGGCGCGCGCGCGCGGACTGGACTTCTTCTGAGGCACGAGACTTACAGAAAAAAATGGAAACCCTTACATATAAAAGAGACCTAAAGCAACCTAGCAAGCATACAACACTTCTCCAGCCTCCAAACCATTTTATCAGCCTCCTCCAACTCGTGAACAGTGCGAATTCAGATTTTTCATACAATTTTGAGAGAGAAGTTACTTCATCAAAGCTATTCCATTGGAGCTTCATTAAGAGACTTGAAATAGGGGATCATCCAACATCAAGGATCTTGTTGCAAGAGTGAAAGTGGGTAGATTCTTGTTTGTAATCTTTCTTTATCTCATTAGAACTCTTTTGATGTTATTTATAATAAAGAATCTGGATTTGAATCTGATCATGTGTAGCTAAACCCTTTTGTGTGGGATTTTAGGGATGTGACTTTGAATGGATAATGTTTATGTGGTTTGATTTTTATTTGAGTGATTTGTTTCATGTTCATTGCTCTTCACATCTATATTCATCAATTATTTTTGGCCAATTTAGTTTATGAATATTTGAGACAATTTTAGGATTGAACTTTAGAAACGCCATCTAAGTCCAATTGGGCATTATTGAGCATGAACTTAAATTAAGTGCATTGACTTGTCTTAATTTAGGTGATTAAACTACCTTTTCTAAAAGTAATGCTAATTAACTAATTAACGATCTGGATCAAAGAAGCTAATTAATTAATTAAGGGAGAACCACCATTGATTTGGGATTTTCTAGGATTAGTAAAAGGAATCAATAAATTCACTTTATATGCTTGATTGAGGAGACCACGTAAACCAATTTATCCATACTTAGTTCACTAACTAATTTCCCACACTCATTCATCTCATCGTTTCAACAAGACTTTCACGCATTTATTTTTATTGTTTCAGTATTTTTATTATTTTAGAGACCATTTTCAGAACCAAACCTTTGATAGGGTATTTAGGATTTATTTTATTGTCACGTTTTAGATTGCAATTAACTCTTTCGAAAACCATCGCAATTCCTTTGAGAGACGATCTTGGGAGTATACTTGTCGCTTACTACAAGTGACTCGTGCACTTGCGAGCTTTTATAAATTACAAAATTTGGTTAACAAGTTTTTGCGCATCAAGTTTTTGGCGCCGTTGCCGGGGAATTGGCGTTTTTGAAATTGTTATTTGTTTTCTTTTTATTTTACTTAATTATTAGTCTTTGTTGTTTTATTTATTTGTTTTTCTTGTTTTTGTGTTTTTTGTTACTTGTTAGAGTCAAATAGTTTCTGGTGCTCTGATTTGTTGTTGTTTTTGATTGTGCATGCACGGTAGGAGATCTCTTGGAAATCCACTCGTGCCGTTCATAGATAACGTCAACAGGAGACGAGCACATTTGAGACCATCCGGCGCTGACATTTTGGAGGACGAGCAGCCACCAACAATGGGAGAAAATCTACCTCCACACAGAGAGATGACGATGAAGGAGTATGCAAGGCCAATCATTGGCACTGCAACTTCTTGCATCCAACTAGGGGAAGCGGCTAGAAACTATGAAATTAAGAATATACATTTTAATATGTTACCGTCTTTTTATGGGATTCCTAACGAAGATCCTCTAACGTTTATTCGTGATTTCTATGCCACTGTGCAGACTTTTCCGCTACAGGGGCTAAATGAGGATCAGCTGAGGATGAGATGTTTCCCGTACACGCTTAAAGACAAAGCCAAGTCATGGCTTATGACTCTTCCACCTGGATCTCTTTCAACTTGGGACGCAATTTTCAACAAGTTCATGGGAAAGTTCTATTCCCATCAAAAGACTGCGGACCTAAGAACCAAAATTGCAACGTTCTCCCAAATGGACGGAGAGCCATTTCATGAGGCGTGGGATCGCTTCAAATTGCTTCTGATTCAGTGCCCACACCATCACTTTCCTTTGCAACTCCAGAACCAATTTTTCTATGACGGGTTGACACAACAGTGTCAGTTTACTGTGGATAATGCCGCGGGAGGAGCAATGGGAGAAAAGACCGCTGATGAGACATATGATCTATATGAGATGTTGGGTGCTAATTCCCAACAAAAGAGCTCTAGAGGACGGCGGATGGGAGTTAACGAGGTAGCTCCGGGAAATGATACGGCAATGCAAATTGCGGAGCTGACAAAACAAATCGCACTCCTCACCTCCAAGAACACACCAACTCAAGAGGTATGCGGTATTTGTAGTACGTACGGACATGGTGCTAACATTTGTCCTTTTGTTTGTGATCAAAATGCAGGTACAAGTTATGAGCAAGCAAATGCTATGGAGGGATACCAACCGAGGCCAAGGAATGATCCTTACTCGAACACGTATAATCCTGGTTGGAGAAATCATCCCAACTTCTCATGGAAAGGAAATAATAATCAAGGCTATGCTCAGAATAACTTCCCACATCATCCAAACAACAACAATTCACAGCCTACTCTACCAAACAAGCCAAGTTTGGAGGACAATTTGAACTCCTTCATTCAAGTGAGTCAAGAAATTAATCAGAAGAATGACCAAAGGATAGGTTCTTTAGAGGCTTCCATGAAAAGGATAGAGACTCAGGTGGGACAATTGACTGAATACGTACACAAGCAAGATAAAGGGAAGATGCCTGAACAATTGAATGCTATCACAGTCATTGAAAGTGGTGAGGTCCTAAATTATAATTTTACTGAACATTCTGATGATTTGTTTATAGATGCAGGAAATACAGGAAGGAAGCATGCAATTCCCAAGGAAAGTCAAGCTGAGGACATTGAAGTCGTAAAGCCTTCTATAAAGTGTACGGAGAGCCTTAAAGAGTTAACCGAACGTCCATCCCTTCACAAGTCACCTAATCCATACAGACCTCCGATTCCACTCCCACATCCCGTAAAGGCGACTGATCAGGATAAGCTATTTCATGAAACTTTTACTTCACTTTCTAAAGTTAATATTAACTTACCTTTGTTGAGTATCATTAGGGACATTCCATCTTATCCAAAATTTCTCAAAACCCTACTCTCCAACAAGAGGAAGTATAAGAATGAGGAGAAAGTAATAGTTTCAGAATTAGCTAGTGTAGTGTTACAAAAGAAATTACCTCCCAAACTAAAGGATCCAGGTAGTTTTAATATCAAAATCACTTTGGGAGATAAGATGGTGTCGAATGCTATGTTAGACTTAGGGGCAAGTATTAATGTCATGCCATATTCTGTGTACTTGCAACTAGGTTTGAGGGATCTTAAGCCCACAAATATGTCACTTCACCTTGCTGATAGATCCATTAGATATCCCAAGGGAATAGTTGATGGTTTGTTGGTACAAGTGAAGAGCATAATTGTACCGGTCGACTTTGTAGTCATGGAAATGGAAGACACCATACCTAAGGACAATGAACACACTATTATTCTTGGTAGACCATTCATGGCTACCACCAATACAATCATTGATGTCCAAAGAGGGAAATTGACAATGAGAGTCTTAGGAGAGACTATAAACTTCAAAGTGTTTAACCCTTCACTTACTGCTCCTATTTCTTCTGCTGATAATTGTTTTGTTCCAGATTCTAATGATTTACCTATTTTTGACAATAATTTGCAGAAGGGTTCACACAATAAAACTACTGTTTCATCTACAGATAGGAGGGTGAAGGAAACACTTATAAACTCAATTCAGGATAATGCCTACAAAGACCATGTCAAGTGTTCACAAATTAAAAACCTGAATTGTGAGTTTTTCTATCCTGGAAAAGATTGTTATGCATGTAATACTCGTTTTAAGTCTTTTTCAGGTGACATGAAGCCTTGTTTTGAGATTGGCAAAGAAAAAGGAGGAAGCAAGCACTTCAAGGATGCATTGAGGCCTCCATGATAAGAGTGAGCATCGTCTTGCTAAGACGTTAAACTAGGCGCTTGGTGGGAGGCAACCCACCGTTTTAGGTATTTTCTATTGTTTCTTTTAATTTACTTCAGTTTAGTTTCTTTTTGCTTGCCCTCTCTAAAATCTTTTCTGAACATGTGTGTAGTTGAAAACCTTGAGGACAATGTTTAGTTTAGGTTTGGGGGTGCATTTTGCATTTTTGATTGGTAACAATACTTTCATGCTTTGGTCAATTTTTGATGAATAACTAGTCTTTATGCATTGTTTATCTGATTTTTAAAATATTTGAGGTTTGTTGTAAGGATCGATTTTAATTTGCAATCTGTTTTTCATGCTTTTGATGTTGAAACTGAGATGAACCCAAATCTTGTGTATAGGAATTGAATTGTGGAGACTACCTTGTGAGAATATTGTTGAGCCCTTAACGTTTTATTCGGAGAGATAAATATTCTTCTACTCTTTTAAACACCTTTCATATCATTTCAAATTGTTAGATGATCTCTATAGGTTTTTGCATTGAGTGTTAGGATTTTAAACATGTAATGAGGGATCATGTGCTTAATTGAATTGCTTAGATTAAATGACTTAAGTAAATTTTGAAGTGTTTGCCTATTTCATTCGTGCTTGACTTTAAAAAAATATAAAAGGGAATTCCTATATCAAACACAAAAAGAGCTAAGAAGTAGCCATTCACAAATTACATATGTATGTGGGTCTTAAAAAAAAAAAAGAAGAGATAATAAGTTTATTATGACCCTAAGTTCTTCAAGTATGAATGGTTAATAAAAAAAAAAAGGAGAGAAATAGGAAATAAGTTCCCTTAAAGTCAAAACATTTTCATTCTATGGCACACTTGAAGTCTTTGCTTGAAGAATTTAATTGATGCGTGAGATTAGTAATGTGATTCCTTCATAAATCCTATCATTTGATTCCTTTCATGAGATCAATGTTATGCACTTTTGAGCCTTTCTTGTTTAATCATATGCGAACCTATTAGCTCGTTTCTTTACATAATTTCTATTCGCATATACATTGTTGAGTGCTTGAACCCATAGGATCGGTGTGATTTAGAGAGTAATTATTGTGAGGATTAGAGTTGAAACGAATTCATATTCTTAACACTAGGTTTGGGGGAGTTAATGTTGATACGTTTTTAGTATTGGGATTTAGATTCGTGAAGCGAAATTGATCTAAATGGTGAACCTTGATGAGCTAGATTGTCGGATAAATTGGTGCATAAATGTTTTGCTATGAATTGGAAAGAAACTAAAGCATGACAAGTTTTGTTAACTTCAATTTTAGTTTTGTTATTTTGTCTTTTCAATTTTAGTTTTGCTTGAAGACTAGCAAAATGTAGGTTTGGGGGTATTTGATGAACACTATTTTGATCTACTATTTGTTATGTTTTTGAGTGTTTATTTTGCAATTAATCTCGTTATAATCTTGTTTTGGAGGGTATTATATTGTTTTGCAGGTCAAAGTAGGTTTGGAAAGAAATGTGGAAAAGAGAGCAAAAATGAAGTAAAAATGTCTAAATATGTAAGCCTTACATTAGATGCCATTTCATTCTGTAAGCCTTACATCGATAACCAACAAAGTATGTACAACGCATGTACATAAATGTACATACCATGTACACTGTTACATGCAAAGCGCGCCGCGGCGAAGGAATTGTGTGCCGCGGCGAGAGGCTCTCGGGTTGCAATTTGGAAATCATGAAAACATCGCGCGCCGCGGCATGGAAAATGTGCGCCGCGGCGAGGAAGTTTCTGTTTTGGCTCATAAATTGTAAAAACATTGTGCGCCGCGGCATGGAAAATGTGCGCCGCGGCGCGCGCGCGCGAACTGGACTTCTTCTGAGGCACGAGACTTACAGAAAAAAATGGAAACCCTTACATATAAAAGAGACCTAAAGCAACCTAGCAAGCATACAACACTTCTCCAGCCTCCAAACCATTTTATCAGCCTCCTCCAACTCGTGAACAGTGCGAATTCAGATTTTTCATACAATTTTGAGAGAGAAGTTACTTCATCAAAGCTATTCCATTGGAGCTTCATTAAGAGACTTGAAATAGGGGATCATCCAACATCAAGGATCTTGTTGCAAGAGTGAAAGTGGGTAGATTCTTGTTTGTAATCTTTCTTTATCTCATTAGAACTCTTTTGATGTTATTTATAATAAAGAATCTGGATTTGAATCTGATCATGTGTAGCTAAACCCTTTTGTGTGGGATTTTAGGGATGTGACTTTGAATGGATAATGTTTATGTGGTTTGATTTTTATTTGAGTGATTTGTTTCATGTTCATTGCTCTTCACATCTATATTCATCAATTATTTTTGGCCAATTTAGTTTATGAATATTTGAGACAATTTTAGGATTGAACTTTAGAAACGCCATCTAAGTCCAATTGGGCATTATTGAGCATGAACTTAAATTAAGTGCATTGACTTGTCTTAATTTAGGTGATTAAACTACCTTTTCTAAAAGTAATGCTAATTAACTAATTAACGATCTGGATCAAAGAAGCTAATTAATTAATTAAGGGAGAACCACCATTGATTTGGGATTTTCTAGGATTAGTAAAAGGAATCAATAAATTCACTTTATATGCTTGATTGAGGAGACCACGTAAACCAATTTATCCATACTTAGTTCACTAACTAATTTCCCACACTCATTCATCTCATCGTTTCAACAAGACTTTCACGCATTTATTTTTATTGTTTCAGTATTTTTATTATTTTAGAGACCATTTTCAGAACCAAACCTTTGATAGGGTATTTAGGATTTATTTTATTGTCACGTTTTAGATTGCAATTAACTCTTTCGAAAACCACCGCAATTCCTTTGAGAGACGATCTTGGGAGTATACTTGTCGCTTACTACAAGTGACTCGTGCACTTGCGAGCTTTTATAAATTACAAAATTTGGTTAACAAGTTTTTGTGCATCACTTATCTTAATATTTGTAACAAACGAATTGTAATGAGAGCCTAACCCTTCAAGAAAATACAATAACAAATATTTATCACTTACAAGCTCGCCCATAACTGCTAGATACCCAACAATGGTTTTAGCTTTCATGAAATACTAAGAAATAGTTAACCCATTCTTTTTCAACCCTTGGACCTGTTCACATAACTCCATAATACGTGATTGAACATCACCTGAATACGATTCTTCAAGAAAGGTCCACTATTCTCATGCAGATAACCCACTACTCAAGTACCCATGCATACTCGGTGAGATGGAATTGTAAATCCATCACTTGACAATTGAATTCAATCGATTCCAATTCTAAAAACTAGGATTAGGAGTTGTAGAATTACCAAGGTATCTTGGAAGACAACCCAAAGATCCATCTAGCAATCCCTCCAACCCATATACAATAACTTATGTCATAAGTTGATCCTTCCAAAACAGGTAATTATAATTATCAAGTTTGTCAGAAAGATTAACATTCATGGGTGGCCATAATGATAATGAGCAAGCAAGATTATCAATCATACTTGAACCACTAAAATTAGCCATGAACAAAGAAGCTTACGGTATAAAACCTGGAGGCACAATAGGCACTGATGACACAAGTACACCAGGAACCAAAAGAGGCTATTGAGAGTGTGGACAAGATACAGCTTCTTTATAGCTACCATTACCAACCACCTTATCCTTCATGAATGCTCTAATACCATGCAAGAACCAAAGGTACTGTTACTAATCAAGAAAACACAAGAAGAGAAAAGAAACTTCTACTTCTGTATTGAATAGAGAAAATACAAAATTATAGAACATACACAATAGCAACAACCTACTTATAGTCTCACTTAAGCCACATGTAACAACCTCATAGGCCAATCAATAATAGATTATAACCAACTTCACAAGTAACACTACACTACACTACACACCAGTACACTAGCTTACACAATACCTTCAATATAAACATTATTTAATAATGATCATATTTAATAAGAACTCTAATTATATGATAATTACTACATCAAATGAAAACTCTAAATATTATTTTAATAAAAACTCTAAATATGATAATAGAATAAAGATCACATTCAATATAAACTATAAATATTATTTTACTTTCATAATTAATTTGAAAGTATAAGAAAATTAATTTCATATTTATTCCAAAAATGATGTAAAAATTTATCAAAAATAAAAATAAGCAAAATAATTCACTTATAACACGTGTTTTTAACTAGTAAATATATATATATAAAAGTTTGAATCATGCATAATATTTTGTTAGACAAAATTATCACTGTATTTTAAGTTATTGACATTAATTACCTTTTTAAAATTTATTATCACATTAAATAAGAATTATAAACATGATATTGAAATGAGGATCACATTCAATAAGAATTCTAACGATATAATAATTACTATATTCAATAAGAACTTTAAACATTATTTTAATTTCACAATTAAATACAATTAATTTGGAAGTCTAAAAAATTAATTTCGTATTTATTTAACATATGTTGTATAAATTAATCAAAGATAAAAATAAGAACAAGTAAAATAATTCACGTATAAGGCATATATTTTTAACTAATCTATAATATATTGTTTGAATCAAGAAAAATATTTTTAAAATAAAATTATCCTTATATTAATTTCAATTCATCTTTATTTTTATTTTAATTAATTCATGTTAAACGCACTAATAAATTATCAATTCTTTTTTCTTTTTCTTTTTCTTTTTTGCTTTCCATTCCATCGTATTTTAATAAAAAAAGTAAACAAAAGAACTATAATGACTCAATTTTTCCTCAATCTATTTCCATGTTGGATATTATATTAGTTTCCTGGTTTTTATTAAAAAAAAAAAAACTTATAATATACTATTTGACAAAATTTGATGCAATAAAACAGGCTGACTACTCTGTTTAATATCAAACCATCTGATTTAAAATTAGAAATTTTTTATCACTTGATCACTGGCTGACTATTCTTTTTAATGTAATGTGATTTGTGTTTTGATTTAAAATGAATTTTTTTTAACCACTTGATCATAAGCTGACTATTCTTTTTAATATCAAACCATGTGATTTGTATTGTGATTTGCAATGAGATTTTAACAACTTTATGAAAAGCTGACTACTCTTTTTAATATCAAACCATGTGATTTGTATTGTGATTTAAAATGAAAAAATTTGAACAACTTGACCATAAGCTGACTATTTTTTAAATAAATATCTATATCATGTACAATTTTTTTATACAAATAAAAATGACTTGGATCAAAATTGTTTGCCCTATTTAATTGTTTCACACTATCTACTATTAATTACGTTATAGTTTGTTAGTTATTTAAAGAGATATAATATAATAAGAAAGGCAGTAAACAACCCAATAATTTTAAGGAATTTTGGGTTTAATCAGTCCTATAATTTTATTTAATTAACATATTAATCTTGTAATTATTAGAATAGGTCCATTTAATTCTATAATTTTAATTTTGAGTTAAGTTATATCAAATTTTTAAAAATGGTATTTTTTTTAAGATAAAATTGAATTTTATATTTTTTTATTTAAAATAAAAAAAATAACAAAAATTTCGCTCTCATTTTCTAATTAATAAGTATTTTAATTATTATTCTCTAATAAATATTCTTATTTTTTCCTCTTTTTATTCCAATCTATTCATTTGCCTAGTTATCTCTCTTTCTGCTATAAGTTTTGTAAGATTGAAATTATTTTTTGTATATTTTAACATTTCTATTCACATATTAAAATTGGAATAATTCTAACGAATGTTTCATACTTTAAGGAACCTTAACAAACTTCTTTTACTCTAAAAAAAACTTATTTTACTCGTAGTTATTTATTAAGTTATCAATTAGATATATTAAAAAAAAATGACTGACTTGTCCATTTTATTAGAATGAGATAATATCAAAGAAGAAGAAATGGACATATAGACAAAAACCATTAACAACCTTTTTAAGGATTTTCTCAAGTTCCCTAAACAAAGAAGAAAGATGAAGGATGGCACTAAGAGATTCATGACAAGGTTGGTGGTAGGGTAGCAATTGCACAAAAAATATAGATTTTTTTAAATAAAAATGTGAAATTCAATTTTAATTTTAATATAAATATAATTTTTAAAAATTTGGATTAATTTGACCTAAAATTGAAACTATAGAACTTAATAAACCTATCTTAATAGTTACGGGATTAATATGTCAATTAAGTAAAATTATAGGACTAAATAAACCCAAAATTAGATTTTTAAGACTATGATATTAAGATTTTTTTTTTCCTTTCTGGTTTCAAGATTTTGTAGGAAATATAGTGAAAAATATATAAATATAAATAAATTAAAAATGATGACAATTAAAGAATATATATAAACTAAATAAAATTGTAATTATAATAAAATAAAAAAAATTAAAAGAGAATCGGGACCGTATAACGCTATGTTTTTGTGATAATTTTTTCTCCTCACATGATTGTTTGAGATATTGTTCTAGAGAACTATATTACTAGTTGAACACTACCATATATTGTTCTAGAGAACTAAATTTGTATTTGTATTTTATAATACTAAAGCCTAACTTTGGTTTAATTTTTAGAAAATAAAGGAAGTTTTTTGTAGGGAAAATTTCATAAAAATGGATGATATTTGTGTGTAATTTTTTTTTCTTTGCTGTAAGGTCAATTATATAACATTCAAAATGAATGAGAGACCATTGGATTCCAATACTCCTATAACATCCTCATTATCAGCATTTAAAGGTGATGTTTGATTAAAATGAATGAGAGACCATTGGGCATGAAACAAGTAGAGATTATTATGATAAAATACAGTGTATTTTTTCTTTGATTTATGTAATTAAATTAAATATAATAATAATAATATAATTATTTTCTTTATATTTAATTATATTATCATTATTTTTTCATCCAAGGATTCAAATGTGTCAGTCTCAGTGTCATTCGCGTGTACAACATTTGTCGTTAGGACGTATTGTTTAAGGTATGTAAATGTATAATTTTGAAATTGTTGTATAAAATAAGCTAAATTAATAAGATGGCAAGACCGCACCATAAGTACCACTCAAAATTACAATCAAGCATGGATTAAAAATCTTATTTTTTCAACAAATTGGAACATTTAATTTATATTTACGTGTCTCAGAAAATAAAATATTATTGTATTTAATAGAGAGATGTTGACACATAATATCTTAACCGATAAGTTAACTGAAGTGGTGCAGTTTAGGTACAATTAATATGAAATTCAAATGAAGTGAATCTAAATGAAATCAACTACGTGTTGGGATTATTATTGGGAATATGTAAAAGAAAATAAAACAAAGAGCTAAAGGGAGGAGGGGAGCAATAAGACTAGAACAAACTCTCTCCTGCAATCTTCCAGTTAAATTCCCAGGCTTTGTTCTTGCACTGCTCCAGAAATTGAGAATTTACACAAATCTCGTAAGGACCAAACTTGTCAAAATATTCCTTATGTTTCTTCTTTTGAGCTTTGAGAAGAGCCACATCTGAGAGTAAACGTGAAATCTTTTCATCTATTTGATCAAGTTTTGTCATGACGTTCTCTGAATCAGATTCTCTAACTTTCTTACCAAAATATGCAAGCATCACTTGTTCAAGATTAGCAACTAGAAACTCAATTTGAAAACCTCTGTTTCTCACAAATTTGAGCTTCCGATACCAGTCTTGTAACAGAGATTCAGTAATCCCCTTTAATCTGCTTACAAGCAAGCCATCAATAACTTGACATAAAAAGCTAAAGCACAAGTTTTTCATTTCTGAGGACGATTCCTCACATCCATAACTGACATCTCCATGTTTATCAAGCAAGCTACTCAAAACACCACCCAACTCTTTAGGGACCATGTAGTCTTTCACACAGAGCATCCTTTGAGTTAGAAAGCTAGACTCTATTGTGGACTTATCCGAAGAATAATGTAGCTTATGAACAAATTCCATGAATTTCTCATCTGAATACTGAAAAGCTTTTTTACTGTAATCTTCGACTACTTCTTTTTTCGCATTCATAACTTGAGAGCTACTTTCTCTTACTACTGCCTCCTGTTTTTCGGTGTCATGATTAGTTATGGAAGTGGAATCCCAATAAAAATCACGATTCAATATCTTTTCTTCATCGGGTTGTAATTTCTTTAAAATGTCATTTAAGGACGGAGCATCTTCAGTTTTTTTCTTTGTGATGTCGTGGTTTTCGTCCTCTGTTCCTTCCTTTTGCTCCATTTCTATGGCCAAATTACTTTTGCAAACTGTTCTGAGCCCCACATATTCAAGATTTTTTTTCAATGCTTCTGTGACCTGGGAAAGTAAGCAACGCATTATATTTAGAAACAAGTACAATTATGGTAACTTAGCTTATAAATTCAACAACATATTTATTACTTTTATTTAAATTGTTGCAAAATAGTTAATTAATTAATATAAATGTGAATGTTGTTATGAAAATTGCTGTAACTTAGCTTACAAATTCAAACAAATTTGTTACTTTCATACATATATTCTAATTATATAAAATTTGAACTTGAAATAAATTATAAATAGCATGGGCTAACATTTTTATAAATTAAAGTAATAAGTACAATCTTAACTACTGAAATTTATAAGAATTAGATTGAAAAAATTGATTCTTTAAATCTCAATGGTTAAATAAATGAGTATAAAAATTAGATAACATTTTGTAATACTTATCATATCCAATTGAATTTTTTTTTTTTTTTTTTTACATTAGAAAAACTACTATACTAAAGAGACAATGTAACAAATTAATTAAATAAAATAACTTAATTAGAGAAAAATGTTTTTAATAAAAGATGTTCAATAATAAAACTCAATACATCAATAGTCTACAATATATATATATATATATATAGTCATAATACTCAACCAAATTAATTTGATTTTCTAAAAAATCAAATTAATTTGTTTGCAAGAAAAATAACTTTTTTTAATTTTAAAGATACGAAATTTGAGTTAACTACTCCGAGTAGTAGCAGAACATATTGATCTTAAAAAAAGATATAAACAGCTACGCAGTTACTGAAATGATTTATGTATATATTTTATCAATAATATTGGTTAATGTGAAATTAAAAGGGTGTAGCTAAATTACCTCAGTGATGACACATCGAACATGAACAACAAATTTGCAAGGAGCACAATAATAAACGCAGATTCCAGGGTCTCTTGTGAATTCACAGACGTCACAGTAATATTCAGCATCGACTTCATCTTCGTCAACGACTGAGTCAACGAGCTGTAGAGGATGTGTATGAAATGAAGACTTTATGGTACAAGGTAATGGACCACACAAGAGATGAATATGGAAATCACATATAACACAAGAGAACCAATAGGATTCAGTACCCTTGAGATCATCAGATATAACATTTTGTTTACAGTAGGAGTAATAAGCTTTGCACCTCAAACGATTAGCATCAACTACTCTAGTAAAGAATCCAAGCAGGTGCTTGTGACCTCGATACTTAATCGTCTTCTTTGGGTAAAGACAACAATTTATGCACATGTTTGAGAAAGATTGATCACATCCTTTCTGATCTTGCTCACAATGATAAAGGAAAATATCTCTTTTACGACAAACCTTACAGCTGTATTGATGATCGGCGCGGAGGAAGAGAGGATGGCTATGTAGTGGGTGTTTCTTAATTTCTCGCGGGAGCTCGGCGCAGGACCTGTGGAGAAAATAATCACATTTTGGGCAACAATAAGCAGTTTTTTCATAGTCGTGATGACCCAATTTCCAAAGTGAGTGATTGCAGCCAAAGCAGTTGGCATCGTTTGTGCTATTAGCATTGATAACAACCATAGCATGCTGATGGCTGAAATGTTGAATGTGTGGTTCCCCTTGGCCTATAGTTGTGGGTTCCATTAGAGCACAGTCAACGTCCATGTTAAAATAGCATGAATGACATTCGTAGTAATAGAGATCATGGTTGTTTTTTTTTTGTGATATTTTTTTGTGACAAGAGTGGCAATAGTACCTTTCTGATTTATATCCAAATTTCTGCAAATATAGGGTGTGTTTAGGATGGAAGGGATGTTTTTCAATCATTTTAGGCAACTCATCGATTGATGATTTTTGGTTATCCTGGGAACTACTATTTTCAACTGGAAATAGATTCATGCTATTATTCAGAGTGCCTTCGGGAAGTTCCATTTTTTTCTCTCAATTAATTATTTGATCTTAATGGGAGATCAAGAGCAGGCAGAAGGCAGATTTATTAGTGTCCCTTTTTAAAAGTGGATTTAATACAAGTATGAAAGTGATTTATTTCCAATACGTATTAAGGTGTTTTGAATAAAACCTTTACGAGCAGTTTACGGTGACATTTTGGAAGTAATTAAGTATATTTATTCACATATTTTATTTTAATTTTTCAGAAAAAAAATATTATTTTTTTATAATATAAAATAATATATATTTTTTACAAATGTTATGAGAAAAATAACATATAAATTTTTATAAAATGATTAAAAGTGAAATTTCATGTATAAAATATAGTTATTTCATATAATTAACCAATAATTTAATAAATGAGTATGCAATCTAAATTACTTCTCATAAAATAAGAAGTTTTTGTTTTCCAAAATTTTGAAACTATTTTTGGTGGACATTAGGCTTTTCAAGTGGTTTCATAACCGGAGTGGAAAATATCATGAATATCTTTGAAGTTTGTTTTTCATTTACAAATATCTTTAATATTTAAAAAAAATTGACTCTAATGACCTCAAGATTACATGTACTATCAAAGATAGCCCTTATTAATAAATAATAATGGTGTTAACTTTTTCATCTTGCATATTAAATTGCTAGAATATCTATTAAAATATTAAAAAATAAAAAAAATATCTATTTATTTATTATGTTTGTTATGATTAAAAAATAAAAAAAAATTTATAATAAGTACAAAAATACATAATAAATTAAAAAATTATGTAAATTAAAAATAGCCATAAAAATTAATCTTATATTATTGACTTATTTTTTTAAATCATATCACTTAATCTTTTTGTTAATTTTTTTAAAATATATTTAATAAAACTTTTTGTCTTATTGCTGACATCTATTTATAAATTAATTACATAATTAATTAGATTTAGAATAAATATTTTTAAATTTCTTAATAAGTTAAAATTTTAATTTTTTATTTACTTAATATAATTAAAAAATTACATACTATTCTAATAATTAAAAAAATTACTTTACTATTCTACAAATAAACTAAACGAAGTGTTTATAATAATTGATTAATTTATTATAAAATGGAATAATTATAATTTATTCAAGTTAATTAATCCATAAATATAAATTTATTATATATGTTTTAGAATTATAATTTTTTATAAATTAGATTAAATTTTTAATTTACTATAAGTGTTAAAATTTTATTATTTTTTATCATTATATTTCAAACATATATGATTAAATTTAATTAAAATATGAACTTTATATATATATATATATATTTATATATATATATATATATGATTAAACATATGTATATATGTGTGTATGTGTGTGTCCACACATATATCTATATATATACATATACATATATACATATATATACATGTGTGTGTATATATATATGTATGTATATGTACATATATACATATATATGTGTGTATACGTATACATATACATATACATATATATATGTGTGTGTATAATATACATACATATATGTATTTACATATATATGTGTGTGTGTATATATATGTATGTATATGTATATATATACATATATATATATATATATATATATGTATATTTTACATATATATATATATATATTATTTAAAGAGAATATAAGGATTTTTTTTTATTTTATTTAGTTAATATAATTTATTATTTAATATTAAAATTAAGAGATTTTAAAATTTTATTTTTTATATTTTTTAATTTTAAAAATATTATAAAAATGATATTAAATGACCTTTACAACTTTAAAAATGTTAAAAAATGTAAAAGAAAGTACGATTCTTAACAATATTATCGGTATTTTTCCTATTCGGCGTTTATGTTTCATGATGTTTAATTCGCTATTCAAGTTTGAATTTGTAAAATGCATACTTAATTTAGTTTCAAGTTTCAACAACTGCTAAAATATTGCGGGTGAGAATTGTGACAGTTATTTTGTTTGTATTAAATAAAAAATTTAGATATTTTATTTTATAAAAAATATTTAGATCGTTCTTTATATAAAAATAAGATACTTAAATTAATTTTTAAATAATAAAATATTATTTCTATTAATAATATTTTTTAAAATAATAATAAAGATAATTTAATATAACAAAATTATCATTTTATTTAAATAATTTAAAATTTAATTTTAATAATATAATATAATATTTTATTTTTTGGTCAATTATTTTTTTAAATTTTATAATTTATACAAATTTTATGTATCGCATTTTTTTGTAGATATCGTATTTGTAGCAAGACTACAGACTTTATAATATAAAAAATAGGAATTACAAAATTCAAAAAATTATAAGATCAGTGACGTTGAAACCATATGTTTTTTTTTTTTCAATCCATCATATTTTGAAACTAGTACTAGAAATTGAATAGTGTACCTTCATTATATACTCAGAGCTCGACAATGGTTGCGATATTTGAGTGGTCTCTAACAATGGTGAATGGAGGAAACTCATTAGTGTAATTTTAACGTTACTGATTTTATAATTTTTTGACCTGTGTAATCTCCATTTTTAATATTATAAAGCCTTTAGTTTCAATTCAAACAATATACCTACCAAAAAATGTAATATAGAAAAATAAAATAAAAAATAATAATAAAGAAAAATTTCATAAAATATAAAATTTATAAAATGAATTGAAAAAAAAAAAATTGTACAATTCAAATTAAATTTTAAATTGTTAAAATAAAATAAGAATTTTTCTCTTATTAAATTATCTTTATTATTATTTTTAAATTTTTTATTAATAAAATAATATTTTACTATTTAAAAATTATTAAAATATTTTATTTTTATTAAGAGAATAATTTAAATGTATATAAAAAAGTGATTAAAATATTTTAATGATATAAGTAAAATGACACCTAAAATACGTAAACCAATCAATTCCACGTCACCAGAGAAATACAGTATATCGTTTTAATCATCTAACAACGATTTAATTAATTAATCAATTTAAAGTTAACGTAAATTATTACTGCTTATTTATTTAAGTTAATATTATAAAAATCGGTCAAATTAGGTGTATTGACAGAGTGGTTTAATTTAATATAAATTAAATCTAAACTTTTTTAATTGTTATTTCACATGTATGTGTGAACAAGAATAATTTATAATAAGGGTAATAATTTATGCAAGTTTTGCGTGCTTGTTTATATTTGTGTTTTTTTTATTCAAATTCACGTATTTTTTAATATAATAGAATATTAAAATTTTAATTAATTATTTATTTATAATGCTAAAAA
This sequence comes from Elaeagnus macrophylla, assembly GCA_029378325.1. Lineage (NCBI taxonomy): Eukaryota > Viridiplantae > Streptophyta > Magnoliopsida > Rosales > Elaeagnaceae > Elaeagnus > Elaeagnus macrophylla. Next base: position 29,697,817 of record CM055641.1, on the reverse strand, counting down.
AACTCAATATTGCATTAAAAAATTAACAGTTAACTACAAATAAAAAATAATTTATTTTGGATTGAGTTAGGTTTATACTGTACTCGAATTGGCACAAGTTTATAGGTTTTTTTTTTTTTTTTTTTTTTGTTTCCCTCTTCTATGTTATAGGTTTGGGTATCTAGTATCAAGCTACCAATGTGTGCTTCTCTTGTGGCTGAGACTAGCTCGTTTCTTAAAAAACTATTAGGCCTAATTAAAAGGCATTATATAATATTAACATTATATATGTGATTTTATAATTAAAAGGCAAAGATGTCTGAATCTTGACAATATAAATTGAATGCATACTTTTCTTGATAATATTATTAATTAATCGCAAGTTGTTTATTGAGTTATAATATTATATTTAACAAAACTTATTATGTTGCTGATAAATTTTTTAATCACGTTTGATTATAAAATAAAATAAAAAATTATTATGTCAATGCACAACCCAACTACGGTTGACTTTTGCTAGGTGTTGGCGTGGTTCAGTTGGATCATTTTTTTTTCACTAAAATTTCCACCAAATTGATATTTATTAACTTACTAAAAACTAACTTATAAACATTACACTAACCTATTTATAATGGTAATTAGAAAAAAAAAATTCAATATATATTAGTTCGATAAATTCAATTTTTAGCTTAAACTTACTTTTTAAAAAAAAATTAATTATTTTAATTTATATTTATATAAAATGAATAAATAATATTTAATATTTAGTTAATAATTTAATTTCAAAACTTACATATTAATATTTGAACTATAATTGTGTAAAAATTTTCAAGTAAGAAAATGACTAAACAATTGAGAATTTCATACAAAACACTAAGATCTTTTATTAGTTATAATAAATATTTAAAAATGATTGGAAAATTATATAAATTGTTTCATCTTTTTATTTATTTGTTAAAAATATGTGCATTATATGTAAATTATTTGGCTTATTTTTAATTTTTTTTTATTAATTTTACATTATATTTGAAATAATTACAAAATTAATTTTCTCACACTATCAAATTATTTGTGAAAGTAAAACAATATTTAGAGTCTATATTAAATGTGATAGTCATCATTTAATTACGATATTTATTGAATTTGATTCTTATTCTATTATTATATTTAAAGTCTTTATTAAAATAATATTTAAAGTTCTTATTGGATGTAATAATTATCATAAAATTAGAGTTCTTGTTGGATGTGATTATTATTAGATAATATTTAGAATCTTTATTTAAATGTGATAGTAGATCTTAAAAAAAAAATTAATATCATTAACTTAAAATATATAGATAATTTTATCTAAAATAATATTAAGTGTGATTTAAACTTTTATATATAGTATATAATAGATAGGTTTCAATAGTTTTATGTTCCTTTTTTAACTAAAGGTACCAATTTATGATCTTATTTTTAAAGTGGCACCATTTTAGTCCCTTTATTTAATTAAGGATAGTCAGTTGGTTCAATTTCAAACGGTAAATATAATTTAATAATGATTAATTTGACTTTTTAGATATTATGTTGTTTTCTAAAACATGATATAGAAAAGTGTCAAAAAAATATTGTACTATTATTTTAATTTAATGGTATAAAATTGAATTTGAATACTACAATTTTTTTATTTTTTTTTTGTCAATTATTTTTGTAAATTTAATATTTTATAAAATATTTTTGTATTTTTTGTCATTTTTAGATATCGAATTTTTTTTTTATCCAAACATAATACTATAGAAAATATAAAACAAAATATCTATTAAAAAAAAATCATGCCCTGCCAAATTGTATTGTTTAAAATTAGATCAATTAAGTACCTTTAATTAAATAAGAAAACAAAAAATAATATTACTTTTAAAATAAAAGTATAAATTAATAATTTTTGTTAAATAGGAGAACATTCGAGATACCAAACCCGAATAAATATCTATATTTATATTTATATTATATATAAATATTTAAATTATATCTAATATATATATATTTTAAATAAAATTATCACGAGGTAATAGCATTGTCCGTCCTTTTTAAAACTCTATTTATCGCATCAAATAAAAGTTCTAGTTATGAAATATGGATTTTTTATTTTTTGTAATCGGTATATCTCGGACTTTTTAAGGACTAAAGAAGGTGTCACAGATGGTCAATCTTTCGGAACAGCTTATCATTCAACTCCAGCCCATACGAGAACGTGGAAAATACAGGTATTTCCTCTTTCTTCTCAATTTACTTGTTTTTCCAGTAGTCAGAGGTTCTTGCTGTCTCTTTCCAATTTTAATTACAAGCTTCTTTGGTGTTTCCATTTATGGAATCAGATTTTCTTTAGACTTATTTGATCGAATTGAACACTGCAAACGACGCAAAATTATAAGATTATCAGTCATTTTAACTTTGTTTGGAGGAAATTAAATAACAATTCAATGAATTGAAGGCGAAATCCGCATGATAAAAAAGCTCGATACACTTCGACCGTATAGTTTTTTTTTTTTCTTTTCCTTTTCCTTTTCCTTTTTTCATTTTTTTATGATGTTGTGTATGTATACCGTTCCGAAACAATTTTTTGAAGTTACTATGTATTCTCTACTACAGTCAAATCTGATTAAGAAATACTGTTAGGACTTCTTACAAAACCTTAATTCTTTCATTAGCCTTTACAATCAAATAGTTCTTTTACGGTTGACAAGAGTTTTTCAAACCTCCGGCTGACCTTGATAATTAGCCTTGTATATTAAACTTCCCTTTGCACAAAGGCTATATAGATTTTTTTTTTTTGTTTAACAGTGCAACGGGAATAATAGGGTACTATTATATGCATTAAATTATATTATGATATGAATTATTAAGTAATATGTTAGTTATTGATTGGATGTAAAATTAAGAATGTTAGATGCAAAATTAATTATGAAATTTTTTAGCAAAAGAATCAATTAAATTAAGCTGTATAAATTAATATATATAATAAATTATGATAAAAAAAAATATTTTTGAGAATAGTAAGATTGACAACAATCCCATCTTGAATCCAACTGGATCCTTATACAACCCGCCAAAGCTCCGGTGAATTCTCGATATAGGCCCTTTGGTTCAAAATATTTTGAAAGATGTGTATTTAATTTAAATTTTTAGTTTTTTTTTTTGTGAATTTTAATTTTTTTTTAATTAGATGTATTTATTTAAGATTTTTTTAAAAAATTATTAAAATTTAATTATATTCAATTAATATTTTTAAAGACTTTTTAAAAGTTTAAGTATATTTAATTACTAATTTTTAAAAGTTTATAAAAGTATTATGATATTCAAAATTTCAATGAGTTTTAAAAATTTCACTTACATGAGTATATTTAATTGAGACTTTTAATAATTTTTATGAATTTGTAAAATTCAGATGTATTTAATTAAGATTTTTTAAAACTCCCTAAAAGTGTAAAAGTATTCAATTATGATTTTATATAAAATTTTGAAAATCTATAAAATTTTAAATGAATTTACAAGGATTTTCACTTTGTTTAAAAAAACTCTGTTAAAATCTACAAAACTCTTTAAAAGTCCATAAAAATCTTTAAATTTATAACTCTTTAAAAGTCTATAAAATTTTTAATTGAATAAGGCTTTCTTAACCAACAACTTTTAATGATTTTAAATATTTTTATATATAAATGAAGTCTATCATAAGTAACATATTCTCCTATGAGATTTTTAGAGACTCTTGAGAATTTTAAACATTTTTATGCATAAATAAAATCTATCAAAAGTAACATTTTATCCTATTAGATTTCTAGAAATTTTTTTTAACTATCTTTTTCAACCTTGTTCTTTTCTCCATACATAAATCTGAACATCGTTATTTTCATCGAAAAATGCTCTGTTAATAGACAAGAGATAATTATGGAAGTAGGAGTGATATGAGCTTGAGAAAATTAGATTTCTCTCTAGGAAGGTGAAGAGGTATTCTTCTTGTAAGTTTGTTAGTATATAAAGTTAACTTTTTCAATACAAATAATATCTTTATCTACTTTATTATTATTATTCCTCATAAGAAAGTGAAAACACACAATTTTTTTACAAAAATAAAACAAAATAGTATATTTTATAGTTTATAACAATATCGTAAAATTTAATATTATGGTTGTAATTTATTTCTAAAAGTGTAAGAACTTATTTAACAATGAACTTTTTATTATTCAGTTAAGTTTGAGTTGTATATGCTTTTTAATTATTAGTTTTATTAACACGAATTTATTTTTTCTCTACTATTTTATACTTTATTTTCATACTCACATCGTTAGTATTTTTTAAATATTTTTTTTATACATTATATTTTATATTATTAATTTTTTATTAGAGTGTAGAGTTAAATGTGAGAATTCTTTGAATTTTAGTTGTTAATATTAACAGATTGCATGAATTATAAGAATGTGAATATTTAAAAAAAAAAAATTGAAAGATGGAAAAAAATAATAATAAAGTATATAAAATTATTTCAAAGTTACTGTATGTCTATTAAAAACTTAAAATAAAAAGCCTGATAAAATTTATTGAAATTTAAAAAAATCTATAAAATTTATATAAATTCTTAAAAAATTTAGAAAAATCTAGTTTGAATCTCTAGTTAAGAATAACAACTTGAAAAAGTTAATTATTCTATAAAACTAAACAAAAATAAGCGTATACACTACTAAGTTTTCTATTTATAAGATTGACAAGATATAATATAAATTTTAAATCTTAAATATGATAAAGATTAAATTTCCATTTAAATATTAATTTATGATATAATAGAGATTGAATTTTCATTTCAAACTTCAAATAAAAGTTGAAGTAAATTTAACCATAAAGTATAATATCATATTTAAGATTTGATATCTAAATTATAATACTTTTTTCTGAATGTCAATTCATTGAGGAGTATGCATAGTTAAAAATCTACTTAGAAAAACTCACTGCACAAAAACTAGCAAAAAAAAATATATTATTTTCATGTAATATGCTTAAGTTACCTCATTAAGACATTTATAGAAAACCTAGTGAAAAGAAGAAAAAAAAATAGTATAACGCGTATATAGATGTGCTTCACTTGATGATGACAATCATTCAAAATTCTTTTAATTGTCACATTTTAACATTTTTATGACAATCTCTCAAATATTAAAGTAAATGTCATTACTTATAGCGAATGAGACTACTTGGCCATTACTTAACATCATATGTACTACAATTTTTCTATATTCCATAATTGTAGGTCATTGTATTTATTTTAATCACATATTATATTTAAATACTAACTTACAAGATACATATTGTTGCTCTACGAAAATAACTTATTTTATCAGTCATTACAAAATTAATTAGAAGATTTGCATTTATAAAACATATTATAGTAATAATAATTAATATATTCAATTTAATACAATATACTAAAATAAAATTCATTATTTTGTTATTTTATAAGATTCAACATTTATATATGCTCTGATAATATTTATCATTATTAATAAATATATTGAGCATTAATTATCTTATTAAGTGGTGCCAACTGATTATAAAATAAAGAACAATATGAGATAATTTCATATCATGCAACCAAATAATAATTGAATATATAATGTGAATATGTTTTATTCATAAAAAGTAATTCAATATAAGTTTATATTTTTTTAAAATAATTACTTATTTTTACCATATTTTTAAAAGCACATAAATTGAATTGTATCTATAATTAAGTCATAAAATATGTACAAATATTGAATTTTAACAGTGAATGCATTAGATATTTATAAAAATTTATGTACTGATTTGCATTTCTTTAATAGTAGAGACCTATCGTTATCATAACAATAAATAATATTTGAATTTAGTATTTTTACAAGCAACATGTATTATTAGTTTATTCATATCAATAACTATATAAACTAATATTATGTTACTACTAATTACATTTTAAAGTAATCTAATATTTACAGGAACAAAATTTTGTATCTCATAATTCCATCATTTTTTAAATAAATTTATGTATTTTAAACGCATTTTTTATTTTTAGGCAATGAACAATTAGTCCTTATAAATACATAGTGAACATCTTAGGTGTTCACATTATATCAATTTCACTTTGCGTATAAGTGAATGTAATATATGCCTAAAATAATATTTTATATGTGGCCAATACTTTGTTTTGTCACATTTAGTAACTTTTAATTTTATTAAGCATCATTATTATCTCTTATTTATTTAAGAGAGATATGAAAAAAAATATGTTATACAATATTAATATATTAATATTTTCTTTCTCTTATAGTCGAATTATATCATTTTATATTATAGACTTGAGACACTATAGGAGTTATTAATTGTTATAATTTTCTCAATATTATTTTATGGAGTGTTAATTCCTTTTATTATAACAATAATTATATTATTTTTGCACCAATATAATTAATAAAGTTTAAACAAGTTATGAATGTTTGCTATCATTTCATTTAATTGTCTTATAAGGACTTTAATAATTGCTTGAAAATTTTGCAGCTAAATTTTTTATTATCTAAATGCATCGAAAATATGTAATACTCCATCATTGAGTAATTTTCTAAATTTTATGTTCATAAAATGGATGCATTTTAAGTAATTTTATATCATTATATTTTTTTCCTCCCTTAATGGAGAAAATTATTTTATTATCAAAATTATTTAAGAAGCATGTTTACCCTTCAAAGGGTCTTATATATTCAATAATAAATAAATAATGAAACTCAAAACACATATCTTTAAATTTATTAGTGAGCCCATTTTAAAGTGTTGAATTAGTCGAATAAGAATAATGATTTTATTTTGTTACTAATGTAAGTTTAATTAAAAAAATTAATAATAAATTGTGGGTTAAACTCAATCTAAAATATATTATGTTCTATAATAAGACTAATAATTTATTTTCATAATATATGATTTATCAATAATTAAGAGACGTGAGATTTATTATTAACTTTTGTCAAATATAATAATTTTATTTTACCTTAGGAATATTAATATATATAATTACTGAATAATGAAAGGTTTTGATTCTGGTCCACAACTATTTAACCTTTTATTATACAATAAAATAATTCTTTTTGACTTAATTTTAGTCATGATAAATATTAAGCTTTTAGCTTTCAAAATTTATTTTATATTTTCTATATAAATTAAAAAAACTTTTTAAATATTGACTTCTAATCATGTATTTGTAGTATTATAAATTTTAGACCAAAATATGCATTATAAGTGCAATTTTTATCATAAGATCGGTATTTTGAAAAATATTTTTAAGTTTAAATTTATATATGAAACTTTAAATGTAATGCGATTATATTTTACTTATAGTCTCACATACTATTATCATCAAATATATTCAAAATATTAAATTCTTTCTCATTTTGAAGAATTTAAGCACAATTATATATAATATAGTTCATCATACTTTAATTTTTTAAAATCTTTTATTAAGTTATATATGAATTGTGTTAACTCAAAAAATATATATAATTGAATAATAATAAGTATTATTGCATTGTCTTTAAAACATAAAAGTATTAACTATTTCAATTAATAGGCTCACTTTATTTTTTCTTCATCCACAATTTCATGGATGATTATTATCTATCAAGATTAAAAGAGAATGTAAATTGGATAATGTTGATAATGTAATTGATCTTAGTTAACATTATTTTTATTATGCTTCATTGGTAGCTTGTAATCCATTATAAAATTGGAGTTTAAATACATCAATGTGTAACAATTCTATAATAAGTTTTATTTGCCTATATGAACTTTCAATTTTAATAATATAATAAAAATTGCAACTATCATATTATCAATACGAACACAATAGTTTAATTCATGTATATGATAATCAAATAACACTTACTTCTAAGAATGATATAATCAATATGTTTTTATTTTCTTAATAATATGTGCTTGTGTGTATAAACTTTTTAAGATTTCTTATAAAATTTTATATGATATTTTTTAGATTTTAGAAGACTTTAGTAGACTTTTTATTTTAAGATTTTCATAAAACTTTCATAGAACTATATTGGCTTTTATATAATTCCAATATAATTTTATTATCAAATTTATTATCTCAACTTTTTAAAAATATTCATAATTCTTGCAATATGTTAACATTAGTAAGTAAAATTTAAAAAATTCTCATATCCAACTTTACATTTCAATAAAAAAAATTCATATGACTAATATTTTAAACAATAAAATATAAAATATAATCAATAAAAAAATATTTAAAAATATTGACAATGTAATTATTTTACATTGAGTATGCAATAATGCCAAAAATAATAAAAAAAAGAAACGAATATATGTTAATAAAAATAATAATTAAAACTCAATAAAAATAATAATAATTAAAACATATATAAAACCTAAACTTAATAAAAAAATTATTGTTAAATAATTTTTTGCACTCATATAAATAAATTAATAAAAATTTATAATTTATTTTTGAATATTATTAAGTATGATCGTTAATATTATCTCTTCACATATCTAATGTTATCTTTAATCGTCAATCATTAACAATTTTTCGCTTTTGTTTTTGTGTTTAGAAAATTTATTCATTCTCTTTGTTGTCATATTATGAATCTAATTTTGATTCATCATCTGATTTTTTTTTAAATTTCATCAAAACGACACTCCTTACAAAAAAGAAGTTGTATATTGTTTGAATTTAAGGACAACATAGATAAATAATAAATTATTTAAAAAAAAAAATATATATATATATATATATATATATATATATATATATGACAATTTTTTATTAATAAAAATTTAAATCTTACTTTTTAAGTAACTTTTACATACTTTGTTACTAGCTGTACATTTTTTGATATAATATAGGATTTCATCCAAAGTTAGAATTATTGGACATAAGTTCACAAAAAATATCATATTATTTTTTAAATTATTTAATATAATTTTAATAATTAATATATGTTTTTTTATGTACAAATTTATTATTTTTACTATTAAAAAATGAAATATTTTTCTTTCTAACAGTTATATTGCTTAAAACATCATTATTATTACGTCATCTATTGTAACTAATTTTACTTTTTTTTTAAATTTTTAATTAATAATTATTATATCACATATGTACTTTTATTTATTAATTACTAGTAAATATCGTACTCTTTAAAATATGTTTGAAAAGACAGCAAGTAAATAATATTATAAACTACTCTGTATATAATAACTCCGATGAAAGTAGAATGAAAGTCTACGCAATAAACAATATTATAAACTATTTTATATATCATAACTCTAATAAAAGTCTATTGCAAAAAATAGAATCTAACTTGAAACAAAATACAAACCACTAGCCAGTATCAACTATGCATGATTGCGTAACAACAGTTTTGAATCCATAAAAAAAAATAAAATAACTTTTTTTCTTCTTAAATTATAGTTACACTATAAGAATATTTTGCTTTTTAGACACTATTTAATAACAAATAAATATTTATTATAAATTTATATAATTTTTTTTAACAAATTACTAATATATATATATATATATATATGATTGCATAACAACAGTTTTGAATCCATAAAAAAATAAAAAATAAAAAAATAAAAACTTTTTTTTCTTCTTAAATTATAGTTACACTATAAAAATATTTTGCTCTTTAGACACTATTTAGTAACAAATAAATATTTGTTACAAATTTATATAATTTTTTTTTAACAAATTCCTACTAATATATATATATATATATTACAAATATTGTAATAAATATATTTTTCAATATACTATTAAGTATTAATATATTTATAACAAAAATATATTAATAATTAATTATATAAATTTATAACAAATGTATACTTATAATTCTTTGGACAAATATTAATAACAAAGTTTTAATGTGTTGCAAAGTATAATATTTTTATAGTATTAGAGATAAGTGCATATATACAAATACAATGATGCATAATGCATTACTTTTTAGTTACCTAATGAAAGAATATATTTTTCAATTCCCATGTAGGAACAAGATCTTCTAACGAGAATGGGAATTTGTTTTTCACAATATAAGTTATAAATAGATATAATAAAAAAACGAACCGTAAATTCAAAATCAAAATTTATTGCTTTTTTTTTTTCCTATTTTTTTAAACATTTTTACTACAAACAAAAGCTCCTTGTAATCATAAACTAATTATGAAAAATAAATTATAAATTAAGAATTATATAGATTCAACTCTGACTCTAATGCCCAAGCCGTCGGTATCATTATAAGCAAACGTAACGAAATAATAAAATAGTGAATAAAGAAGTATGCATGCTCAATTTTGTTATAAAAATACCTAGTAAGCAATTGAAGGAGAGAGAAGGGAAAATGCTGACAATCCTAAAAAGTCTACAAAATTCTTCCGTAAAATTGTGGTATAATTTTTATTTACAGTACTGTCATAAAATTCAAAAAAGTGCCTGCGATGTTGAAATCTTTAAAAGTTACGACTTTTTGAATACAATTAAGTAAACTTTTATAAACATTTGAAAATTATTAATTGAATACATCTTAATCATAATTTTTGTAGACTTTTTTATATTCTTAAAATGTTTCAATTAAATACCCCTAAATTTTTGTAAACTTTAAAAATCCAAATTAAATATAACATTTTCTTTTTATGATCGAAAATTAATTGTTCAGTAATTACTTGAGTCATGTTGCCTATCTAGTGTAAAAGGCTCTCTAAGAATCAGATCTCTAACATTTTTAGGCCAAATGATATTATTAGAAAAGGGAGAGGTGGAATTCAATTCTGCTTGCTTCCCTACTTTACCAAGTTACCGATTGATTCCCAGAGCTCTGAAGTTTAACTAGCGAAAAAGGAAATAAAAATGTCAACAGGGGAAAACTATTTTAGTTGATTTGCCAAAACTATAGTTACTATCTTCCTTTATTGATTCTGAAGTAGCAATATTTGTATCAGCTATGGTCTTCGACAAAGAGAAAGAAGCTGTATTGCAGCTCTTGGAGGGCAGTGAAGAGAGAAGAATTGTGCTTGTGGGGGATGCTGGAGTAGGGAAAACATGGATGGCCAATGAGATTTTTGAATCTCAAAGAAGCAAGAGCTTATTTCATGCATATCTTTGGATTTCTCTGAACAAAAAGTATGATTCAAGGTGTATTTATGAAAGAATTGCATGTCAGTTGTCTTTACTTCCCACTGCTGAAGACTGGAAAGGTTACTCCCAGTTTGAGGATGAGAAGGGCGAGGAGGAATGTCTCAAGCACTTGAAAGAAAAGATTAAGCAAAGGCTTGAAGAAATGACATCAACAAAACCTGAAAAGAAAAGCGTTCTGGTGATTATAGATGGTGCTCCTGATGACTTGGATGAAGAAAACATTGTTTCACAAGTAAAAGACCTGTTGCATCCGAGTAAGCGAAATTCGACAAGGTTTGTGATTACTAAACGAGGTCAGGAGAACATATCAGACACCGGTATTCAGAACAGAAAAGATATTATTGCCATCAAACCCTTGCCCATTCGCGAAGCGCCAAATCTTCTGCAGAACATAGGAGGAGAAATAGCAGTTTCCAAGTATAAACATATGATGACCATGTTGCAAAACATTTTGGAGATCATGTCGGAGAACATGTTGGAGAAGATGTTGGAGAAGATGTTGTATGATGATATGAGAATAACATCTTTGCCTGTTACTGTGCTTGTTGGAATTGCAAAAACCCCATTGAGAAATAGTGCTGAAGATTCCCAGCATAAGCTTATAAAAAGTCTTTTTGAAGTACTTTATAAAACACAATCTACCGTGGAAGATTATGATGTTCCTACAATGGAATTTATCATGACTCTGATGCTGAACTCATGGTGGGACATGCTGCCAAGCAATGATGTTATCACCAAGTGTTGTTGGCATAGCAGGGAATTCTTTCTCAAACATGGCAGCGTCCACTACAATGAGTTGATAAGTTACTGGATAATGGAGGGATATTTTGGTTCTATAAATAAAATTGAAAAGGCTTATGAGCAGGGGCATCATATTTTGATGGAGCTTTTAGATTACGGGTTGCTAAAAATACAAGCAGACGATTTTGTTAGCATGGAAGCATTGGCTTTGACTGCTCCTAATTATCGATGTGATGGATTTGGTAAGACTGAGTACTTAGGATTGGCAAGTGTGCTAGGAGAAGGCAGTTGGCAGGCTCTTGGGAGAGTCACACCAGCAGATGGTATGATAAAAAGCTGGGGAAAAACCCGCACCCTACTCATAGATGGATGTCGCCTTTCCAAGGAGGTCCCAGATGTATTTTTTCAGCCCTTGAAATATCTTCAAATTCTTATGATCTTAAACCCCAGGTTTAATTCGCTAGAATTCTTGACGTGTTCTTCATTGTTCAAGCTTCGTATATTTGTCCTCAGAGGCTGTGTTATGTTGAAGACTATTGATTACCTGAAAGAACTTTCATTTTTGACCGTTCTAGAGATATCTGGAGCTGGCTCGTTGATGGAAATCCCTGATGATGTTTTTGGCAAACTGCGTCATCTTCAAAGCCTCAATCTCTCTGCAGTTCAGATTAGGTCCCTACCTTCTTCCCTTTCCAATCTAACCGAACTGCGTTGGCTCATCCTTAGAGGGTGCATGCACTTGGAAAAACTCCCAACTTTGAAAGTATTGAAAAAGCTTGAGGTGCTTGATCTTTGTGGTTGTCTCTCTTTTAAAAACTTCAAAGACAAAATGTTGGACTCCTTCCAGAAACTTGAAATTCTTGACCTTACCCAGACCCAAATCCAGTGCTCTCCATTTTTGAGAAATCTTCAAGCACTCACACGGCTTTCTTTAGGAGGTTGTGCTTGCTTGACTCGGCTGCCAAAATTGGAGAATTTGCCCCGTCTCCAAATTCTAGATCTTTCTGGAACCAGCAGGTTAAAGGATATTCATGCTCAGTTCCTAAAAGGAAAAAAATACATTAGAATACTTGACCTGTCCAAAAGTGCAGTCGATGTCTTACCTTCCATTCCCTATGACCTTAATCATCTTGAGTTTCTGGATCTCTCTAATTCTTCATGTTTTGACAATGTTGAAAAATTTAAGATCCAATACTTCAGGAGCCTCCGTCATCTAAACTTATCAAATACCAAAGTCAAAGAAATTTCATTTGACTACTTAGGTAGCCTTCGTGAGCTCCTGCTAAGAGATTGTCAGTCATTAGAAAAGCTCCCCTCAATGAAAGGACTAAGAAGTCTCGAGATTCTTGACCTCTCAGGAGCCTCTTTACTGACTGAAATACAAGAGCAGGAATTCAAAAGCTTGAAAAACCTTGGCAAGCTTTTATTATCTCGTTGTGTGAAGCTCAAAAAGTTGCCCCTCTTGAAGGCACTGAAGAAACTTGAAGTTCTTAATCTTTCTGGTTGCAAGGATTTGACATTCATTAAGGATGGATCCATTGCAGACATTACTTGCCTTCAGCTACTTGACCTCTCCGAAACTAAAGTTGAATCCCTACCGACCCTATCTAATTCTTGCCGCCTCCGTCAGCTCATACTTAGAAATTGTATTGCACTGAAGGAGCTTCCTCTTTCTGAATCCTTGTCTGAACTTCAAGAACTCAACTTAGCCGGTGCCAAATCATTAAGGGGAACAGAAGCAATCTTTTTGGAGAATATGAATCATCTTCAGTCTCTCAACCTCTGTCAAACTCAACTTATCTTGACGCCAACTGCCATGTCCACACTCACCAACCTCACCAACCTTGTTGAAATTTCATTAGTTGGTTGTGCCTTCTCTGATAAAGAGCTAAACTTTGAGAAACTTGCACGGCTTGAGGTTCTTGATCTTTCATATACGAATGTTCTGGAACTCAATGTATCTTTTACAAAATCTATTGAGGGAGCTAAATCAACCTTTGTGGAGAATAAAAATATTCTCCCAACTCCCAATTACCCTCAGCACAAGTTGATCATGCCACCTGTCATGTCCATATTCACCAACCTCAACAATCTCACGAGCCTCAGGGAACTTTCATTGAAAGGTTGTTCTTTCTCAAATAAAGAGCTAAACTTGGAGAAACTTACAAGGCTTAAGATTCTTGATACTTCATACACCAAAGTTAGCAGTGTACCAGCACTTGAGAATCTCCTTAACCTCCAGCAACTTGTGCTAAGAGAGTGTTCTGAACTGAAGAAGCTGCCAGATTTGGGACGGCTCAATCAATTAAAAACTCTTGATTTATGGGGGATCGGGGCCAAGGAGTTCCCGTATTGGATATCACAGTTGAATGATCTGAAGCAATTATATCTGCCTGACCTGAGCAGTATTCAGGAGCTTGACTGGAGTAGAATAAAGAGCCTACCAGATGTAATAAACTGGGAAGAATGTGGCATTTTAAGGGCCGTCAGTGCAGTAAATAACAAGCCCTTTTTGGCATTGAGTTTGGAGTTTTTGAAGAAAAATTCCAAGTTATTGAAGACTTTCTTCGAAAAGTTTCACATCTCTGTTAGTCCATCCTTTGGGAAAGATATGTTTTTGCCCAAAGATAGACCTATATTTGAAGATATCTACTTCAAGTCTTTGTGTTCCCCAAGAGATATTTATAGTATTCTGGAGATTAACGGATTTGAAATATTTCCTCATGATCTTAATGATGCCATTATGCAGACAGAATATTTGTCTCTGATTGGAAATAAGTCAGTCAGGAACTTATCAGAAATTGCAGGGTGCTCTGCAGAGGGTGTGACCAGCTCATGTCAGGAGAGGCTTAAAAAAGTGGACATATTTTCTGAAGATGTGAAATCGGGGGAGTTTGAAATCGCATGTGTTTCAAACCATCATGCTGGAGCCTACATGGAGGCAATGAAAGGCTTATGGCTGGTGAGGTGTGACAAAATGAGCAACATAGTATCTTCAGAGGTTAAATTTGGAGAAGGTTTTGAAATCTTATGGGTTTCAAACCTTCCCAAATTGAAAAGTGTGTACAGCACAAATGCACCAGTACAGAGCTTCAAAAATGTGAGGCGACTGTATCTAGATTGCTGCCCAATACTTGAAAATATCTTCTCTCCTTCGCAGCTTCCAGAAAACCTTGAAGTCCTCCATGTTAAGTTCTGTTACATTCTGAAAACCTTGTTCAAAACCAAAACCACAGAAGAATGTGAACTGCAGAAGTTGCGGGAGCTGAATCTGATAGAACTCCCTGAGTTGGTTAGCATTGGGCTTAGGTTGCCATCACTAGCAAAAGCTATAATAAGGTATTGTCCAAAACTTGAGAACTTTGAAAGAGTGCTGCTCGGTTCTGCCGAAATTAAGAGAGTTGAAGAAAGTTGGGATAGAACTGAGGTCACATGGAAATGAAGTTGAGGGAATTCCTATAGCTAGTAGAAATAATCTTTTTGAGTCAAATAGATTTTCCTAGGTGATAGTGGAACAAGGGAGTATTTTGTGTTATTTCTCCATGCAAGTATTATGTTACTTATCTTGTTAGTTTCTTCAAGTGTAATTGATGTCTTTATTGTTGCCTTTATGCTGTTTTGTTAGATTTGAGTATCACTTACTGCAATTAGGCACCTTCGAAGGTGCTGCAATTCAATTCTTGTCTTTTTTGCTCTTTTCTTGTTCATTTAGTTTTATTACTCATTTACTTTCTGTATGTTTCATCCACCAATCCACCTGTAGCTTGGACATCACTAGTGAATTGTTTTAAAGCAATCGTTAAAATTGAATCTGAACGGTTTTTTTTTTCTTTCAAAATTTGAAACATCTGCAGCAGCAACATTTACAATTTGGTTGGGAGTTTTTTTGACAATTTTTTTGGGTAAACCTTACGTTGGGAATATTTTGTACTTTTTTTAAATATCAATTTAGCATTTTTATTTTCATTTTAGTTATATTTACTACTTTTTTCTTTTATTTTTAAATCTGGAGATATGAATTGTTAAAAAAATGTCTTTCTGGCTTGTAATGATATTAATTTTTGGAGTGAACCATACAGGAAGGGAAAAAAATTGTATGAGCTATTCTCATTTCTCAATGGCCAAAGTAGATGGTATGAATTTTTTTTTTCCCAGTTGTTTTAAATATTTATGTTATTAAAATAATATTGTTTTGAAGTCAATATCATATGAATTTTGTTAAATTCCTAAGAACCATACGGACCTCTATTGTCTCCTAATTTGATCAAAGATACATTTACAGATTAACTAATATTTGGAGCTACAGAGTTGTTGATTTATGCTATAGAACGGGAAAGAAAATGAGAATGGGGAAGAAGAAAAAGAGGAAAACTAAGAATTAAGGATTGAAAAATTAGGAAATTAGAGAGGAAAGAGATTAATAATTGACAGAGATGTAATATTCATTTCATATTCTGGTATGATAATGATAAATTATAAAATCTAATTCAAAATTTTAATATGAAAAATAAAATCTTATCAATATTTTAACTTTTAAAATCTCAATTTATTTTTACATCTAACTAATCATATATATCCTAATTATTTAACTACTTGTAAATTGTAATTATGTTTATTATTTCCTTTTTGATACCATCATTTTCATTCTCGCTGTGCCCTCAAAATCCCCCTAAAGATGTCTATGAATGAACTGATCCATTGGAATTTTATCATTCCATTAAATTTAAAGAAAAGGGTTTTGTCTTCGTTCTTTACTTCGGTTAGACTTGCTTGTTTATGCTCTTGTTCTGCTTCTATGGCCAAATCACTTTTTCGACTTGTTCTCACGTGTCACCTTTAGTCCTTTACTGCTGCTCTTTAATACTTGTATAACCTGACAAATTAGGCGATACCAGCTGGGCTATAGATTTTGGACTATGTAATTAACTGATCTCCTTCTCAATCTTTGTACATTAGATTAGACTTGCTATACGTGTTTTCAAAGAAACAAAAAAATTTGAAATTGTATTATTTTGCATTAGTAATCAAGTAGGTACAAGTGGAGACTTTTAAGTTATTTTGCTAATCTTTTCAACAAGCTGTGTCCAGAGGTGACGTGCATGACACATCGGTGATACTTGCATTGATGCAATAAAATAGTATATAAGAATTATGCTCTTACCTCGAAAATAGCACAATCATGAGAAACATAATTGTAGTCAAAACAAAGATAAACACAAATTGCAGGGTCTTTTTCAGATTCATAGACATCACAATAATATTCTTTGTTCAAATCTTCATCTTCGTTGTAGAGTGACTCGACAAGATGTAGAGGATATATTTATGATGAAGCCTTTATAGTGCAAGGTAATGGCCAGCACGTCAGGTGGAGCATGAACTTACATTGTAACAATACCATGTATATCATTGGATACGCTTAAGTTCGTCTAAGACCAAGCCTTGGTCACAGTATGAATAAAAGGCATTGCAAGTTCGAGCACTAGATTCAACTACTGCATCCTCATATAAGTTAAGCTAGTGCTTGTGACCATCGTACGTTATTGTTGGCAGAGTATATATAATACAACATTTTATATATCTTCTGAAAGAACAATGATATTCCACTACACTAAAATAATGGAAAATTATATGATGGGTTTTCAAACACTTGTTGCACTTATCTTTATGAGAAAGATGCCCATAGGTTGGAAATCTTTGATGATGTGTGTGAAGATTGACTCAAAAGAGATTGATACACCCTCTGTTGTAGTAGTTCCATATTTGAAAGTATACGTGGAGAAAGCATGTGATGTGGATTAATGAGACTACACTCACTGTTGTAAGCCTTATACAGAGGATCTTTTTGTATGTAAAGTAGTGATGCTATTATAAATAGTATTAACTATTAGGAGCTTGTGTGTGTGACCTAATAACTTTTGGAGACTATTATCATTTAGCTACAAATTAATTGGTTGAGTGTGTATTGCTTGTAACATGATGGTGTTATATGTGGTTTATCAAGAACTACTAGAAGGTGTAAGTTTGCTTTAAGAATATAGTGAATTGGTAGGGATTGGTTCCTCCCGTGGAGTAAATTTATATACTATGAATTGAACCACATAAAAAGATTGTTGCCTTAGACTTCTTGATTAATTACTTTCGAGTTTATGCTATTTTTCTTGGCACTGAATCCAAACAATTTTAGTATTAGAGCGTCTGATGAAGAAGATCACACATTGTTGCCATTGTGTTTTGAGCTTGATCACCTCAAAACATCAATTTACAATTGAAAAGTTGAAATAGTATCAAGTGCGCAGATGAAAGCAAGAACCATGGGATTTACGAAGTATGAGATAGACAAGTTTGATGATTCAAGTGACTATGGCTTATAGAAGCAAAAAATATACTCATTGTTAGTACAACATGATATTGCAAAGGAAATTGCAAATAGTCCTGAATACCTTGAAAACTACCCAGAGTTGAGCAAGAAGAAACTTCTTGAAAAGGCATACATAAGTATAATATTGAAACTTGTAGATATCAGACAAATCAACAAAGAAAAAGAAAAGATTGCCTTAAAGGTATAGAAGAAGTTAGATGAATTGTATCTTGTTAAATCATTGTCCAGTCGAATTAGCTTAAAATGCAACTTTTTGGGTTCAAGATGGATGCATCAAAGAGTCTTGAAGGTAATCTCGATGAACTTAAGAGAATGATAATTGAATTTGTTGACTCTGGCGAAGAACTTGAGAGTTTTTAGTTACGGATCAAATATACCTAGAGGGGGGTGAATAGGTTATTTTCAATTTTAACAAATATTAATTATGTAACCTAATCACAACAGCCAGACATGCAATCGCGTGTAAAGATAAAATGCGGAATAAAAAATAACACACGATATTTTTAGGTGGAAACAACCTAGGCCACTCCAATGACCTAAGAGGAAAACCACCGGTCCACCGGACCACCTAACTATCCACTATGAAAATCAATGTTCAATTACAACCATAGGTCCTAAAACTACTCTTCACAGATAGATCCCCCTTTCTGTAATTTACTTACGAGCCGCCGCTCCTTTCATAGCCTCCACAAGCTAGGTGTCTGGATCCGGACCAACGTTTCGATTTACTTGAGTCTCACAAGATCAATCGAACCCGTCAACTTCAGTAATTTCGAGTTACACGAAATACCGAGCACGTCACCTGAAACGTTAGCACAAGTGCAAAGTGTGTCCTAGAGCGGATTCAAACAATGAAAAACCCTAACTAGTAGATTCAACAGCATACGATGTAAAAACAAATTAGGTAGTAAACTCTAGAAATATCATGCAATTCTAAATATCATGAAAGACAATTAGGCACATGAATTATTCAAACATAACCACACAGTATGTTTGAACAATTAAAATAAGAAAGTGCCTAAGCTTATAGATGAAGAGAAAAATGTTTTTCTTAGAAGCTCAAATCATATATCGAAAATATTAGTTTATGTGTGGTTGTTATTATGCACAAACAAGCATCACTTATATAGAGTCCAATTTAACTTGAAAGAGGATTTGCAATGGAGTACAACTCTACTCATATCAGGATTTAGTTCTCAAAAGAATTCTACTCATACAATGATTCTATTCATATCAGAATTTTGCTTTCACAAGAATTCTACTCATACAAGGATTCCAACTTTCATAACAATTCTACTCATATAAGAATTTTACATTTAATATTAAATGAGTCAAATTGGTAAAAGTAACATATGAGTCAAATTAAAAAGAGTTGTAGAAGAACTGAAAAATATGCTCAATCGATCTAACCAAATCTCGATCGATCGATCCAAAGCATCGATCGATCGATCCAAAACCTCGATCGATCTAACCATGCAATTTCAAACCCGAGAGCAGTTAGATTGAAGTCGGTCTATACTCGATCGATCGCACATGACTCGATCGATCGATCGATCAATTTTCTCGATCGATCTAGTTCAACCCGAGAGCACCTAGATCGAAGTCGTTTCACGCTCGATCGAACTATACACTCGATCGATCGACCAACATGTGTACAATTTATTTTTCATTACGATCCATTCTAAGTGTGGTGCGCAATTGTGTGAAGATGTATGCATGATAGAATATTTTACCTGTCATATGGGCATTGCAAGCTTGGTGACTCCATCATCATGTATCGTCTGATTAAATGGTGAACTCTTACTTTAGATTACAATCAAACATTTTGTCCACGAAAATTGCCAATAAAAAATAAACCTTACAATCTCCCCCTTTGGCATTTTCGTGTGACAAAAGAACTCTCTCACTACATAGCGCTCATAGCTAAAATATCATTACATCAATTACATCAGTGGAACTATCTATGATCTGGTGGACCATCTTCGCTTGATACTTGATACGCTCAGTCCACTGAAATTAGACAAACAAATAGCACACAAATTTGGCTTGAAGGCCTCATTGTTTATTAGTTCAGTGTACATAAAGGTGCGAATGAAATGTAGTGTATGTGACAATTAATGAATCCAATATCTCCCCCTAAATCCAATCTCCATAGCAACATGAATCTTTCTCCCCTTTTTTGACATACAAAATTGACAAATCATGAAACAGTTAAGATGATATGGATCATTCTCCCCAAAGTTTAACAATTATCTTAGTGGGCTAAAAATGCATATGTTTATACATGTATATGTCCAAAGCATGTACGAGGAATTGCATAAGTCAAAAGAAGAATAATAAAATATGTATGAAATGACTCCCCCTAAGTTCTATGACTCTCTAGACGTAAAACAAATTTAAAAGAAAACAAAAAATATTATTATTTTTTTATTTTTATTTTTTGACCACAAAGCAATAAACTCATTTAAGATGAATAAACATACAACCAATTGAAAAATTATTTTTGCTTAAATTTTGATCATTCATTGTATTAGCAAATAAAATAAATAGGTCACACAAGCACACTAACACATATAATGGCATATTGACATTCACTTAAAGTAGTATACAATGTGAACTCCACTTGCATTTTAATAAATTCATTTATAACCAATTGTAAGAGATTCAAAAGAAAATAATTTCATCTATCATGCTAAATTATAATTGAGTCTTCATTCTTACATAATAGAATATGTCTATCAAAAGGAGATTTCTTTTTTTTTTTTTAAATCCTTTTTGCTCTTTCTTTTTGTATATGTCAAATAAAATTTCTTAATTATTTATATATATATATATTTTTTTAAACATGTACGAGCAATAAATCTAATATGATGACTTTCACACTAGTTATGAGGTAGCCCTCTCCGCTCACTACGGTAGCAGCACACATCATAGTAGGTAGCCCTCTCAATACTAGTTGTCTCCCTAAGATGAAATATTTTAAAAGATAAAAAATAAAACTCAATATAATTTCGCAGTCAAGATTAGCTCAAGTCTTAGAGTCTTTCAAAATTAATCATAAATTTCATTGATGACATACATGAGTGTTCAGTGAGTGTGTGAATAAGTTCAATCAATAGTGTCACTACATGGAAATAATGTAAATATGTGCAGAATTTTGAATTGTAGCATTGAATATACAATGAGAATCAAAATAAGCTACAAAAGATAAGGTTGTATAAGTATAAGTATTATATGAATCCAATACCTTGTAGTTTTTTTTTTTTTTTTTAACAATCTTAAAAAAATTCTAACAACAAAAACAAAATAAACCTATGAAAATACTCACCTAGCGTTATTTAAGCACTCAAACAAAAGTACCTAGGTGGGCTAGCAATAATGATCAAGTGACAGGAAACATGCAATCTTTTCTAACCCAAATTTTCAGGAATTTTGACTTCTCTATATTTTTGGGTTGAGATTTAATTGCATAAGGTTTTAAAAGCATACTCTTAGACTCATCTTTCCTATTCAAATTCAGCATATGCATGGTAGGATGATAGTTATGAGTTTTATAGCTACAAGCATGAAGATAATTATTAGATCGAAGAGCATTCATCAAAAATCTATAGTTAGGTCGAATATGGCCTTTTCTACCACAATGATGACAAACAAGCACAAACTTAACAGTTTTAGTTACTACAGTTGTAGTAGGTGTTTGTGTAAAATTAGTAGCAGTAGAAGTAGAGTTAGAAGACCTTACAAATGTAGTTTTTGAAATGGAAGGTGTACAACTTTCATCTAAGAATCCAAGGCCACGTGTATCACCGAAAGACTTACCAATGCTCAACATATTGTCTAGTCGTTCAGCTCCAATAGTTAATCTCTTCACAGTTTCTTTTGATTGCTCCAATTCCTACACAAGCTTTGAATTTTCCTGTTTGATACCTGCAAGACTCAAACTCAACTTGTCAACATGCTCAGACAATTCATCTTTTTCTTTTTCTAAAACTGACAAATTAAGGTCTTGCAAATTGATTTGATCATTCAGCTTTGTTACAGTTATGAGAAGCTTATCTTTTTCTTTCTTGCAGTTAATTAAATCAATAAATAATTCTTCAAAATTGTTTGCATTAAATTTAGCAAGAATAGATTTACTTCCCTCATCATCTGAGTCAAGGTCTGACTCACTGGAGTATCTACCAACAGTTGCTATAAAAGCTACGTAGTTAGAGTTAACATTTTCTGAACCACTAGCTTGGTCTTCATCACTTTCTGTGTCACTAAGGGTAGCATTGAAAGCTTTTCCTGTTTTCTTCTTCTTGTTGGCACACTCAGCTGCATAATGACCAAAACCATTACATTCAAAACATTTAGGTCCATTGGGTTTAGTTCTCTTACCTTCTGAACTGATTGGCACGAGTTCTCTTCCCTTATGATCTCTTGATTTTTCTTTAGTCTGTAGATCCTTTCTCTTGAAACATTTTCTTGAGTTTTCTGGCTAGGGTGAGTAGATCTTCATCTTCTATAACATCATCACCATCACCATCATCAACATTGGTGGTTTTGAGAGCAATACCAATGTTCCTTTTGGGTGTTCGAAAGTTCATCTCAAATGTTTGAATTGAACCAACGAGTTCTTCAATCTTGATGGTGTCAATGTCTTTGCTTTCCTCTATTGCTGTAACCTTTGCTTGAAAGCGTTCTGGTAGTGAGCATAAGACTTTTCGAACTAACCTGCGTTCATCAATTTTATCTCAAAGATTTGAAGAAGAGTTAGCAATATCACATAAATTAGTATAAAACTCAGAAAACATTTCATCATCCTCCATTCTAAGATTTTCAAACTTAGTAGCTAGCATGCGAAGTTTTGTTCGTTTAACTTGGGACGTGCCCTCATGGGCAACCTCTAAAGTGTCGCAAGCAGCCTTAGCAGTTTCAATATTAGAAATACGTCAGAATTCATCCGGCGACACAGCATTAAAAATAGCATTGATACCCTTTTGATTCCAACTACTACCAATTTTATCTTGAGTAGTCCAATCCATCCTAGGTTTAAGTGTGACTACATTATCCTTGGTAACCGTAGGTGGTTCCCAACCATAAAGCACAGAATTCCACACACTTTCATCTAAGGAACTTAAAAATGCTCTCATACGAGCTTTCCAATATGGGTAGTTAGACCCATCAAAGTAAGGTGGACGGGTTGTAGAGGAACCCTCTCTCAAATGATATATAATAAGGTCTTAGGCAACACTAAGTCTATCTAGTGACCCGCTCTGATACCAATTGAGAGTTTTTAGTTACGGATCAAATATACTTAGAGGGGGGTGAATAGGTTATTTTCAATTTTAACAAATATTAATTATGTAACCTAATCACAACGGTCAGACATGCAATCGCGTGTAAAGATAAAATGCGGAATAAAAAATAACACACGATATTTTTAGGTGGAAACAACCTAGGCCACTCCAATGACCTAAGAGGAAAACCACCGGTCCACCAGACCACCTAACTATCCACTATGAAAATCAATGTTCAATTACAACCATAGGTCCTAGAACTACCCTTCACAGATAGATCCCCCTTTCTATAATTTACTTACGAGCCGCCGCTCCTTTCATAGCCTCCACAATCTAGGTGTCTGGATCCGGACCAACGTTCTGATTTACTTGAGTCCCATAAGATCAATCGAACCCGTCAACTTCGGTAATTTCGAGTCACACGAAATACCGAGCACGTCACCTGAAACGTTAGCACAAATAGCACAATTGCAAAGTGTATCCTAGAGCGGATTCAAACAATGAAAAACCCTAACTAGTAGATTCAACAGCATACGATGTAAAAACAAATCAGCTAGTAAACTCTAGAAATATCATGCAATTCTAAATATCATGAAAGACAATTAGGCACGTGAATTATTCAAACATAACCACACAGTATGTTTGAACAATTAAAATAAGAAAGTGCCTAAGCTTATAGATGAAGAGAAAAATGTTTTTCTTAGAAGCTTAAATCATATATCGAAAATATTAGTTTATGTGTGGTTGTTATTATGCACAAACAAGCATCACGTATATAGAGTCCAATTTAACTTGAAAGAGGATTTGCAATGGAGTACAACTCTACTCATATCAGGATTTAGTTCTCAAAAGAATTCTACTCATATAATGATTCTATTCAGATTAGGATTTTGCTTTCACAAGAATTTTACTCATACAAGGATTCTAACTTTCATAACAATTCTACTCATATAAGAATTTTACATTTAATATTAAATGAGTCAAATTGGTAAAAGTAACATATGGGTCAAATTAAAAAGAGTTGTAGAAGAACTGAAAAATATGCTCGATCGATCTAACCAAATCTCGATCGATCGATCCAAAGCATCAATCGATCGATCCAAAATCTCGATCAATCTAACCATGCAATTTCAAACCCGAGAGCAGTTAGATTGAGGTCGGTCTATACTCGATCGATCGCACATGACTCGATCGATCGATCAATTTTCTCGATCGATCTAGTTCAACCCGAGAGCACCTAGATCGAAGTCGTTTCACGCTCGATCGATCTATAACTCGATCGATCGAACTATACACTCGATCGATCGACCAACATGTGCACAATTTATTTTTCGTTACGATCCATTCTAAGTGTGGTGCACAATTGTGTGAAGATGTATGCATGATAGAATATTTTACCTGTCATATGGGCATTGCAAGCTTGGTGACTCCATCATCATGTATCGTCTGATTAAACAGTGAACTCTTACTTTAGATTACAATCAAACATTTTGTCCACGAAAATTGCCAATACAAAATAAACCTTACAACTGTCTAATGAAAATCAAGCAATTATACTTCTCAATTCAGTACCTGAATTAGATAGGGAAGTGAAGAATGTATTGCAATATGGAAGAGATGGGCTTAAGTTTGATATTGTGGTATCAACCTTTAGAACCAAAGATGCAGAATTGAAGCTAGAAAGAAAAGAACTGAAATAGGGTGACAAGAAAGATAGTTTCAATGGGGACTCACTATTTGTTGGAGGGAGGTCTAGTAAGAGACAAGTTGGTTTAAAAAAAAAAAAAAAGAGCAGGACTCAGTCTAGAGGAAGATCAAAATCAAGGTCAAGAGGTACAGAGTGTTGGGCATGTCAAAGAAAATGTCATTTTAGGAGGGATTGTCCAATTCTCAAGAAAGGCTTGGAAAATACAAGTGATGGTGAACTTGACAAAGTCTATGATGACAATGTAGGTGTTTGATAGACCTGCAATTACTTGCATATCAATAACCCTATCAATGTAGTAATGGACAAATAAGGGATCGTTAGGGACCGGGGACTGAAGGGACACCTACAATAAGTGTTAGTATAATAAATATTCACAAATATATAATGTGTACAAGAATTTATGGGGTTTTGGAATTGGTTTTTAACTAAAAGAAAAACAAAAAAAAATTATATACAAGTGATCATCTCCATTCACACAACCATAGATAACCAAGCATTCAATCAGATTGTCATGACTAATAGCAACGAATTCAATCCCATAAGCATGCATAAGAATCGAACCCTTAAGAATAAGGGCAACGACCTCAAATACTCAACTTATTCTTCTAAATTCTCTAAGATATAGGAAACGTCCACTACCTAGATATTTTACCCGACTTAAACATAGCAGAAACGTCTAACCATGTAAAAATCAAAGTAGATCATTAAGCTTTCATGAATATAGTTCGAATACAAGCTAAGACTACGGGTGTCAAACCATAAATAATTACCTTGCAATCCTCACACACACTTTTACAAGTTTCACCTTTTTATTAGAACCTCATAAGGATCGCCCTATGAGAATCTTAATAGGCAATATGATACTTTTCATCACCACATAGAAAACGTTCATATGTAGTACTACTAACTACCTATGATATATAAACCCTATATGTTTCGAACCATATAAGACTACATATCTAAATTAGAGTGAAAATTCTTACACATAATCATAGTTCATGAATTCATAACTACATATCATTAACAATCAAATTTAATGATTTAATCAAATATGAAAATAAACAAGACATATAGCAAATAAATCATATTTCCAATAAAAGAATCCAAAACAAATAACTTCAATACAATAACAAAAATAATTAAAAACAATAAACATAAATATTACACTTTTGAAGCTTGAGAAGTCTTGATGATGATCCTTACGTCCTTGAGAAATCTTGATAATAATCGTTTACTCTAAGGTTAATGCAAATGAAGAGATGATTTTGAGAGGTGGAGCCTTGCTCCTTATATAGGAGAATTGGTTCCATCTTCTCTTCTTTTTCCAATGTGGGACTCATTATACCTCTTTATAGGATAATTTTCTACTAATCTTTTCTCTAATTTCGATGTGGGACTTGGTGTACTCTTTTAAATTGAATTCAAAATCGGAGTTTTCGGACAGATTGAACCTCGATTACTAAAATGGGAATATCTCAGCCATCAAAATCGATATGATCAAGTTCTTGGAGGTTCTGGAAACTAAACATGTAGGGCTTTCCAATGACACCTTATTTATGATTTTTGGACTTCTGAGTTGTCTGGTAGAGCCCCGCGAAGTTGGACTACGAAATCTGTCAAAATTTCGATTTCCTTCAATTTTGAGTTTTCTTTTGATTGTCTCTTGGCCTCCACTCCTTCCTTTTCAAGTGTAACAAGCCCTAAACTCTCCAATTTGATGATGATAATGCAGATTCCCTACAAAATAATTAAGAATTTATAAGAAATGAAAAGTTAATTAAACAAGAAAAGCTCAAAAACTTCATTTTTGCTCATTTTTATACACCAATGCTATCTATGGACTCATTTCAACAAACTAAGTTAAAAGTAACACAATTAAGATCAAAGTATAACCAAATAAGTAAGAAAATACATTAAAAATGTCACACAAAGTGTTCCTATCAAATTCCCCCACACTTAGCTTTTGCTAGTCCCTTAGCAAAACATCAACCAAGACCTTCATTTACTAACAGACTCAAAAATAAAAAATACTAATAAACTAACTTTGTTGCCCTTAACATTTGTCTCAAAATCCATACTCTTATGGCATCAAGATTTTAACACTTAATCAAAAATCAAAAACAAGAAATTCGAGAGTTTAATTGACATGCATGATCCTCATATGAGCAAGTAAGACATGGTAGAACAATGGTGAATCAATGGAGCTCAACATGTTTCAGACAAGTTTAGATTTATCCTCACCAAGGTATGCACTCTATTTTCACTTAGATGTAAGGTCCATGCTTAAAAGCTTTTCACTCAATGATATGTGAGAGAACAAATTGTAAGGCAACAAATAACTCACATATATAAGGAACAAAAGCACTTTAGTGAAAAAAATATAAAAATAAAAACTTTAATAAACCTCATTAAGGATATCAATTACGTGCACAAATAGACCTTAACCATATGCTCATTTCTGTGAATAATCTCCAACAGATCAAGGGTTGCCCATTTTAAGGATCAAAAAGGACTTGATAAGGGTTGTAATAGGGCTAGGCTAGGGTTTTATGAAATGAATGGATAAAGAATTCAAAGATCTAGCAGAGCACATATAAGCCATCTTATAACACCTTTAAGGGCAAGATTTCATCATGTTAGGCACATACATCATTCTTAAATGTGGGAACAAACATACATCGGAAATTAGGACATAGCTTTCATTTATATGATACAATCTGATCCCACTATTTTTTTTTTCATGAATACTTTTCTTTTCTGTTTCTTTTTTAAACTTCAAGGCCCACAATGAATTTTCTTTTTCTTTTTGCCTTTTCTTTTAACACCCCCACACTTGTTTTATAACACATCTCCACAAAGTAATAAAGTTATGCCCTACTTGATCAGGGTAGAGGTATACTACACTAAACTCATGGTAGAGAGATATTAAGGTTAATGAAACAAAGGTTCTTCACATGTAAAGCTCAATGGGGTTAAAACTAACAGGTGTGCATCTTGTGAACACAAATGGAGACACATGGTAATTTAGCAATGGTGGATATCCTAGGTGCCTTTATCCTTTCCAAAATCAGGGCATATTATGATTCAAAGCTTTGAAAATCACAAAAACAAGTTCTAGTAAACTCTCTAGTCTATTGTAATTCTATGACATGCAATCAATTAAATTTGAAGGAACAATGAGGTTTAACAATAGATTATAGCCAAAGAATTTATGATTTTATATCAACTCTCAAAAAGAATGCATATATAGGCTCAAAAGCTCACATAAGGGTCCATATGAATCAAAACAAGTCTTAGCATGCTCAAAATCTGTACCAAAGTTCAACTCCTCATCTACTACAAGTCATATGATTCCCAATTAACCAAAGAATAGCGTGTAGAAATCATTTTGGTCTTGTGTTCATCTTTCAACCATAATTTCAAAGATATGCTCATCCTAGATAGTTAAGGGCATCCTAGGACTCAAAACAAAACTAACCTAAAAAGCAAGGAATAATTTTTTTTTTTTTTATAGATTTTGTTAAAAGATGAATTAAAAACATATCAACATGTAAATCCCTCCCTCACACCTAAACTCTACATTGTCCTCAATGTAACAGAATAAAGCATGTTATATAGAATATAAAAATGGTGAAGGTATTCACAATAAAACAAAAAAAAAAAAAACAAATAAAATAATTGAATAACATATATAGTTCAATCAAAAGAAGTAGAGGGATAGAATTGCGAATCTGCTTTTGATGGCTCCTCCACAGCTTCTGAATGAATTGGGTTGCCTCCCAAGTAGCGCTTAATGTTTATAGTCTTCAGCCTAGACTCTTCATTCGCACTTATTAAATGGATGGCGGGTTTTTGAGGTTCATTTCCTCCACAGCTTGCTCCTCAAAACTCTCATAGTAAGGTTTCAATCGATGGCCATTCACCTTGAACTCATTTCCTATTGTTGTACTCTTTATCTGCACTGCTCCATGGGGAAAAACATTAGTAACAACAAACGGTCCAATCCATCTAGAACGCAACTTACCAGGAAAAAGTTTAAGTCTGGAATGGTAGAGGAGGACTTTCTGTCCTATGGTGAAATACTTTCTTCTAATCATCTTGTCATGAAATGCCTTAGTCCGTTCCTTGTACAACCATGCAGAGTCATAGGCTTCATTTCTTATCTCCTCAAGCTCATTCAGCTGAAGCTTTCTATGCAGACCTGCTTCATCAATATCCACATTAAATTTCTTCACTGCCCACCATGCTTTATGTTCAAGCTCAACTGGTAGATGACAAGCTTTCCCATAAACCACTCTGAATGGAGACATCCCAATTGGTGTTTTGTAAGCTATCCGATATGCCCATAATGCATCATCAAGTCTGAAACTCCAATCGTTTCGTGTTGGCCCGAAAGTCTTTTCCAAAATTCTCTTGATTTCTCGATTTGAAACTTCAGCTTGTCCACTAGTTTGTGGATGATAAGGCGTTCCAACGTTATGGGTGACGTGATATTTCTTAAGCAAAGCTTCAATCGTCCGATTACAGAAGTGAGAACCACCATCACTAATGAGCACTCGAGGCATTCCAAACCTGCTAAATATGTTAGTCCTCAAAAATCCTGCAACAACTTTAGAATCATTAGTCCGAGTGGCTTTTGCTTCTACCCACTTTGAGACATAATCCACAACTAACAAAATATACATGAAACCATTTGAGGAAGGGAAAGGTCCCATGAAATCAATTCCCCATATATCAAAAATTTCCACAGCACTCACATTATGCAGAGGCATTTGATCTCGTGGACCAATATTTCCTATCCTTTGACATCGATCACACGTCATGCAATATTTATATGCATCCCTAAAAATGGTATGCCAATAAAATCCACTATCTAGCACCTTAAGGGCTGTCCTACGAGCTCCAAAATGGCCACCACAAGATTCAGAATGGCAAAATGCAAGTATGGATCTTTGTTCAGGATCATGGACACATCTCCTAATTATTTGATCAGCACAATGTTTCCACAAATAGGGTTCATCCCACATATAATGCCTAGCTTGAGACTTAAGTCTCTCTCTACTAGCATGAGGTAAATTAGCAGGGAATTCCTTAGTTACAATATAATTGACAATGTCTGCATACCAAGGATCTATTACCTCAATCCTAAAGAGTTGTTCATCTGGGAATGATTCTTGCAATGGTAGGGCTTCTCCCTCATGAGTAATTCTACTTAAGTGATCAGCCACGACATTTTCACTTCCTTTCTTATCCTTGATCTCAAAATCGAACTCTTGAAGTAGAAGCACCCATCTGATTAGCCTTGGCTTTGAATCCTTCTTTGTCATGAGGTATTTAAGTGCTGCATGGTCAGTGTAAATAGTAACTTTAGTTTGCAACAAATAAGAACGAAATTTATCTAAAGCAAAAACAATAGCAAGGAGCTCTTTTTCTGTTATTGAATAATTTAATTGTGCATCATTAAGAGTCCTGGAGGCATAATAGATAGCATAGGGCTTCTTGTCCTTCCTTTGTCCCAAAACTGCGCCAATAGCATAGTCTGAGGCGTCACACATCAATTCAAAGGGTAATGACCAATCTGGAGGGCACATGATAAGAGCAATTGTCAATAACTCTTTGAGATTCTCAAAAGCTTCCTTGCACTTCTTATCAAACACAAAAGCTACGTCCTTTTGAAGCAGTGAACACAAGGGTCTGGCTATCTTAGAAAAATCCTTGATAAACCTCCTGTAGAAACCTGCATGACCAAGAAAGGAACGAACTTCCCTCACAGTTGTGGGGGAGGGTAAGTGACGCACAATATCAACTTTAGCCTTATCTACCTCAATCCCTCTAGCAGACACTATATGGCCTAAAACAATCCCTTGTGTCACCATGAAGTGGCACTTTTCCCAATTTAAAACAAGGTTAGTTTCAATACATCTCTTGAGAATGAGTTCCAAATTCTCCAAACATGCATCAAAATTCTTACCAAAAACACTAAAGTCGTCTATAAAGACTTCAATAATGCTTTCAACGTAGTCAGAGAAAATGGAAAGCATACAACGTTGAAATGTACCTGGGACATTGTGATGAGTGCTCGAAAAGCACTAATATTTCGTGATTAATTGTGCTTAATTGTTTGATATATAGATTTATTATTATTGTTTATTCAATTAATTTCATAAATCTATCCATTCGGAGTCACGGGTATATTTTAGTGTATTTCAGGTGTTTTTAGCGTCAAATGAGTCAAATAATGAAAACACGCAAAGACGGAACACTTACGGCGCTCGGATCACGAGTTACGGGCTAAACGAGACAAATATGTAAGCCTTACATAACGAGCCATCACATATGTAAGGGGGTACATGTGAAGAAACTGAAGACAAAGCGCGCTGCGGCGAGGAAAAGTCATGCCGTGGCGGGGAGCTCTCGGGTTTTTACACAATTTCCAGAATTTGTGTTGCGCCGCGGCAGGAAAAATGCATGCCGCGGCGCCCCTATTCCTAATGCAATCAGGAATCCCTTACATTTATAAATACCCCCTTAGACC
Organism: Elaeagnus macrophylla; assembly: GCA_029378325.1. Lineage (NCBI taxonomy): Eukaryota > Viridiplantae > Streptophyta > Magnoliopsida > Rosales > Elaeagnaceae > Elaeagnus > Elaeagnus macrophylla. Next base: position 29,665,972 of record CM055641.1, on the reverse strand, counting down.
CCCTTTACAAGAGAACTCGACCAACTCGTACACAACTCTTAGATTTCACAATTTTGCGATCAAACACTACATTCAATCAGTTTTGAGAGTGTTGCCACACTCTAACGAAGCGAGAGACACTATTCTAAGGATTCAAGGAAGCCAACGACGATCGAAGATAAAGCTTACGGAGAAGAACGCTATCTAATCCATAAGCGGTATTTAGATCTAGGATTTTCTTGTTGTTATAGAATTAATTCTTCTTCTCTTTTTGTTAAAGTGTATGATCATATTTTGTTTATCTATGAATATTAATATGAACATGAGCGGCTAGTTTAATTATGGATGTTTAGTTTGTGTTGCCATGTTTGCTAGAATTGTGTATGGTATATTTTATTGATTTGGAATAAACGAATTACTTTTTGATTAAGAGCATGTTTAGATATTTAATTATGAATAATCATGGGCCCATTTGATGTTCGTAGTTAGGTTGAAAAATCTGAGAATTTAGTTATAGGAACGTCACCTTAACTTTATTCCGAAACACTTAATCGAAGCTTCAAGTTAGTGACTTAGTCATAGCATTAATTTGATTGGCATGTTTTCCTTGTGCATAATTTGATTACTATTTGATTTACCCCCGCCAAAGGCAATTAATTAGTTAATCAATAAAGAGACCTACCCCCGCCAAAAGGAGTCTCGTAATTAAAAGGAAAGCCGGTAGTTTAGTTTATATAGGACGTTCATGTTATCTCACCATACCTTTTCGATGCAAGCATGGTCAACCAAGCTAAACGTCCATACATCCTCCATTGATATTTGATTTAATTGAATTGATTGTTTGCTTGCGATTCTGTTTTCGTTTGATTGTCGTATGATTGTTCTCGTTACAAAAACAAACACCATTTTTACAGTTTTACTTGCTTTAGAATTCTAGTTACTTAGAGTTTTAGTTTCACTAGAACTCTATTTAATTAGTGTTTTGTTTTCATTAGAACTCTGTTTAGGTTAAAAGTTAGTTATTTAAAACCACTGCAATTCCTTGAGAGACCGACCTTGGAAGTTGCTTATCACTTTACTACGAGTGATTTGTACACTTGCGAGTACACATTTTAACACATCAAGTTTTTGGCACCGTTGCCGTGGAATTGGCGTTTTAAATAATTTTCTTTTTAACTTTTTAGAGTTTCTGATTTATTTTTATTTGTTTATTTATTTTATTTATTTATTTTATTCAAAAATACAAAAAAATCAGAAAATCAAAAAAAAAAATCAAAAAATAGTGCTTAATTTTCAAATTTCACTGCTGCCTTGATCTTTGTTTGCTTTTTATTTGTGCATGCAGGGTAGGAGATCACTTAACAGGGAACTCTCTCCTTTCATTGACAACATACACAGAGTCAAACACCGATCAAAGAGACTGGATAATCAATATCAAGAGGAAGAAGTCCAACAACAATTGCAAGCAACAATGGGTGACAACATAGCTAGGCAAATGATGAACAAAGAGTTTGCAAGACCTATCATTGGGACCGCCACATCGTGCATTCGACTTACAGAGGCGGCTAGGAATTATGAATTGAAAAATATTCATTATTCCATGCTTCCCTCCTTTTACGGTATCCCTAATAAAGATCCTTTAAATTTTATGCGTGAACTATATGCTACTGTGCAAACCTTTCCATTGCAGGGACTTAGTGAAGATCAACTACGCATGAGGTGTTTTCCATACACTCTCAAGGATAGAGCTAAGTCTTGGCTAATGACTTTGGCACCCGGTTCTTTGGTCACTTGGGACGATGTTTACAATAAATTTATGGGTAAGTTCTATTCCCATCAAAAGACATCTGATCTAAAAACGAAAATTGCTACTTTTTCGCAGATGGACGGAGAACCCTTCCACGAGGCTTGGGACAGATTCAAATTGTTGTTGATACAATGTCCACATCACCACTTCCCGTTGCAGCTACAGAATTAGTTTTTCTACGACGGATTGACACTACAATGTCAATTCACAGTTGACAATGCTGCAGGAGGAGCTATGGGTGAGAAAACAGCGGATGAAACATACGAACTATTCGAGATTTTGGGAGCCAACTCCCAACAAAAGAGCGCTAGAGGAAGAAGAGCTGGAGTCCACGAATTAGGCTCTAACAATGAAATGGCCATGCAACTTGCTGAATTGACAAAACAAATGCAACTTCTCACAACCTCCAATGTTAATCAAATGCCAAAACACAAGGTATGTGGAGTTTGTGGTTCATATGGACATGGTGCTAACGTTTGTTCTTTTGCAGGTGATCTTTATACAGGTACTACTGAAGAGGCGAATTTAATGCAAGGGTACCAACCTAGACCTAGGAACGACCCTTATTCAAACACCTATAACCCTGGATGGAGGAATCACCCTAATTTTGGATGGAAACAAAACAATAGCCAACCATTTGTCCAAAACCAAACACAAGGCCAAAACATAAATCGACAATTTCCACAAAATAAACCGACCATAGAGGAAACCCTAAATAATTTCATACAATCTTGTAATGGAAGGATGGGCTTTATGGAAGCTTCAGTGAAGAGAGTGGAAATACAGGTTGGGCAGCTAGCGGAACAAATGTACAAACAAGAAACAGGAAAGCTGCCTAGTCAACCTGAACAAGCAAAGGCGATCACAGTCCTTCAAAGTGATGAGGAGGTACCTAAAAATTTACCTGATAATTCTAATGTTTTGTTGTCTAGTACAGGTAACTTGGAAGTGAGAATTCAACTCTCAAGGGAGATGATGAGTCTAATACCACTCCTAATGAACTTCCCAAGAAAGAAATTGGAGAAACATCCAACATTTTTCGATTGCACAAGTCAATGGACCCATACCGACCACCAATACCACCTATGCACCAGTTGAAGGAGAAAAATTAGGATGCACAATACTCTAACACTCTTGCTTTATTTTCTAAGATTAACTGTAATTTGCCTCTTTTAGATGTTATTAAGAACAGTCCAACTTATGATCCAATTTTCAGGAACTTTATCATCAAAAAGAGTAGAAGCAAAGAGAATGAAATGTTAGAAATTGCTAGTCCAATGATCCAACAACACTTACCTCTCAAAATGAAAGATCTAGGTAGTTTCAACATTAACATCACTATGGGAGACAAAAGGGTATTCGAGGCTATGCTAGACTTAGGAGCAGGTATAAACCTAATGCCATATTCAGTGTACTTGCAACTAGGATTAGGAAAGTTAAAAGAAACAAGGATGACCCTTCAACTTGCAAACGGTTCTATTCAATACCCAAAAGGAATAGTGGAAAATTTTTTAGTACAGGTGGACAAATTTATTGTACCAGTGGACTTTGTGGTGCTCGAGATGGACAAAAATTTTCTTAAGGACAAGGAACATACAATTATCCTTGGTAGACCATTCATGGCCATGACCAAGACAACTATTGAGGTCCATAATAGGAAGTTATCAATGATAGTTTTTGGAGAGACTGTACAGTTTGAAATTTTTCAACCCTCCCTTATTCCTTCTAACATTCAATTGCAGTATAGTATAAGTAACAGAATTGAGGCTCAAAACATTGAATGGAGAGGGAAGGACAAACTGATAAATTTAAGTCGGGATGATGCCTACAAAGAATGCATTAAGCATTCTAACTACAAAAACTCGACTTGGAGGACGAAAGCTCATTTTGAGAAAGATAAGGGAGGAGATAAATAGTACAATTACACATTTAACCCCCCTTGACACGAGAGCAGCCACGTCTTGCTAAGACGTTAAACTAAGCCCTTAATGGGAGGCACCCATTCGGTATTGTATTTCTTTTGTTTGTTTTCATTTGTTTTATTATTTTCCTTTATTTTTCTTTTACTTTATTTTGGATTGTTTAACTTAGTTTAATGTTTTTCTGTTTTCATATGACTTAGTTATAATTTAAATTTGGGTTTGAGTTTGAATTGTGTTGCATACACTTTGAGGTTCAATATATGTTCATACACATAAATTCTTCATGAGAAAAGCGAGGAACAGTGAACCGGAGCATAACGAGTAATGACACAATCTCATACGAAAGGGGGGTAACTTCTCACACTTTTTCTTATTTCTTTTGTTCTTCTTTTTCAACATTGAGGACAATGCAGAAATTAGGTTGGGGGTGGGAAGAATATTCCATGAGCATGAAATATGACCAATTTTAAATTTTTAACTTTTGTCACTTGAATTGTTTTAGGTTAGTGTCGTGTTTACTTGAGTCAATCCGGAAATCTATGATATTAACATGATTATAATGACGATGACATGTGAGAGATGTTGGACTTTTACCTAAGCAACGAAGCACATAAATGTTAGATTCATCTAATTTGAGGATTTTTTGGTACATGTGGTAGTTTGCATGGTTAGTATAGCTATTTTGATTTGTGGAATGTATGCATGTTCATGATATGTTTTAAGTCTCAACAAGCTCTAGAACCCATTTGAAAATAAATTGAAGCGAAATAATAGAAACAAATGCCACCTAGAAAGTGATTTAGGCCATCCTTGAACCGTTTGGACTTTTCAAGCCTCCCCGTATTATTGTTATCCATAGTATACCCTTGAACTCAACATTGACATACATTGTACTACCCTTAGTGATAAGAGTACTCAATATAATATTTGATTTTCATGAGCAATTATGTTGTATTTATCTTGCTTCATAAAAAAAATGATGATTGAAATAATAAGCAAGAAAAATAAAGAAAGAGAATCAAGCAAAAAGATCCAAGGGACAAATGAAATTTATAGGAGGATGAAAAAGAACACTTAGTGAAAAAAAAGTTGAAAATAAGTTTGTGAAAAAAAAAGGTACTCTTATCGTATTGAAAACATCATTTTCGTACTTTCATAATCACACACCTAGCCACAACTTTACAAGCTTAATGAAGTCCTATTGATTCTAGGTAGTTTAGTTTCTATATTAGTAGAGATGAGTTTGAAAAATGAGCATATGGAGTTTGTAAGTGCAAAAATTCACATTCATAGTTTACTTGCACATTTATGAGATATTGAAATGTAATCTATGAATATCATGCATGACACGGTCAGATAGTATAACTAACGGGTTTGTGGTTTGATTGGTTGTTCAAAATTCTATTATCATGATGAGTTTGATGTTTGGACTGTTTTTGAGCTTAGGTGATATTTAATTATTTCATGTGCCATTCGTTGTTAACAATTTTTGAGACATATGCATGGATTGATTCAAGTATGTTTAGAGTCTTTATTAGTTTTGAGTCTTTATTTGTGTCAGTTACGATGTTTGCGGGTATCATCACTGGAAACCCTCACGAGACTATAACTCGTCCACTAGGGCCACCTAGGGGTTTAAAGGCTTGTTGCATATGCTAAATGCAACCGTGACAATCTACGGAAGTGATTTAGGTTAGGTTAGTTTATTTGTTTGTTTTTAATTTTATTTTAGGTCGCTTCACTTGCTAGAGACTAGCAAGAAGCTGGTTGGGGGTTGTGATGAGTGCTCGAAAAGCACTAATATTTCGTGATTAATTGTGCTTAATTGTTTGATATATAGATTTATTATTATTGTTTATTCAATTAATTTCATAAATCTATCCATTCGGAGTCACGGGTATATTTTAGTGTATTTCAGGTGTTTTTAGCGTCAAATGAGTCAAATAATGAAAACACGCGAAGACAGAACACTTACGGCGCTCGGATCACGAGTTACGGGCTAAACGAGACAAATATGTAAGCCTTACATAACGAGCCATCACATATGTAAGGGGGTACATGTGAAGAAACTGAAGACAAAGCGCGCCGCAGCGAGGAAAAGTCATGCCGCAGCGGGGAGCTCTCGGGTTTTTACACAATTTCCAGAATTTGTGTTGCGCCACGGCGGGGAAAATGCATGCCGCAGCGCGCCTATTCCTAATGCAATCAGGAATCCCTTACATTTATAAATACCCCCTTAGACCCCCTTTACAAGAGAACTCGACCAACTCGTACACAACTCTTAGATTTCACAATTTTGCGACCAAACACTACATTCAATCAGTTTTGAGAGCGTTGCCATACTCTAACGAAGCGAGAGACACTATTCTAAGGATTCAAGGAAGCCAACGACGATCGAAGATAAAGCTTACGGAGAAGAACGCTATCCAATCCATAAGCGGTATTTAGATCTAGGATTTTCTTGTTGTTATAGAATTAATTCTTCTTCTCTTTTTGTTAAAGTGTATGATCATATTTTGTTTGTTTATGAATATTAATATGAACATGAGCGGCTAGTTTAATTATGGATGTTTAGTTTGTGTTGCCATGTTTGCTAGAATTGTGTAGGGTGTATTTTATTGATTTGGAGTAAACGAATTACTTTTTGATTAAGAGCATGTTTAGATATTTAATTATGAATAATCATGGGCCCATTTGATGTTCGTAGTTAGGTTGAAAAATCTGAGAATTTAGTTATAGGAACGTCACCTTAACTTTATTCCGAAACACTTAATCGAAGCTTCAAGTTAGTGACTTAGTCATAGCATTAATTTGATTGGCATGTTTTCCTTGTGCATAATTTGATTACTATTTGATTTACCCCCGTCAAAGGCAATTAATTAGTTAATCAATAAAGAGACCTACCCCCGCCAAAAGGAGTCTCGTAATTAAAAGGAAAACCGGTAGTTTAGTTTATATAGGACGTTCATGTTATCTCACCATACCTTTCCGATGCAAGTATGGTCAACCAAGCTAAACGTCCATACATCCTCCATTGATATTTGATTTAATTGAATTGATTGTTTGCTTGCGATTCTGTTTTCATTTGATTGTCGTATGATTGTTCTCGTTACAAAAACAAACACCATTTTTACAGTTTTACTTGCTTTAGAATTCTAGTTACTTAGAGTTTTAGTTTCACTAGAACTCTATTTAATTAGTGTTTTATTTTCATTAGAACTCTGTTTAGGTTAAAAGTTAATTATTTAAAACCACTGCAATTCCTTGAGAGACCGACCTTGGAAGTTGCTTATCACTTTACTACGAGTGATTCGTACACTTGCGAGTACACATTTTAACACATCACATTGCACAAACCAAAAGGCATACGACGATAGGCAAACGTACCGAAAGGGCTAGTGAAAGTGGTCTTCTCTTGATCTTCTTGAGAGATACAAATCTGATTATAACCACTATAACCATCCAAGAAACAATAGAAAGGATAACCAGCTAACCTTTCGAGCATCTGATCAATGAAGGGTAAGGGAAAGTGGTCCTTCCTTGTGGTGGCATTGAGCTTCCTATAATCAATGCAAATACGAAATCCAGTAACGACTCTTTGAGGAACAAGCTCATTATCAACATTCTTTACAACAGTCACACCACTTTTCTTGGGAACAACTTGAATCGGAGAGACCCATTTGCTGTCAGAGATAGGGTAAATGACTCCATAATCTAAGAGCTTGATAATCTCCTTCTTCACTACCTCCATCATAGGGGGATGGAGACATCTTTGGGCCTCTATGGTAGGCTTGGCGCCATCTTCTAGTAAAATTCTGTGGACACAAGTTGTTGGACTAATTCCCTTGATATCTGCCAAGGTCCAACCAATTGCAGTTTTATACTTCTTTAACACTTCCACGAGCTTTGCTTCTTGTCTATCCTCCAATTTTGACGACACAATGACTAGTAAGGTATCATTTTCTCCCAAATATGCATACTTCAAGTGGTCAGGTAGAGGTTTGAGTTCAAGTTCTGGAGCCTGTTCAATTGAAGGTAACAACTTGTTAGTAGAAACAGGAACAGCTAAAGATAGAGAGCCATACCTTGGTCTAGTTCGAACATGCTGATTCTCAAGGGAGGCTATAGTTTCAATCACAAATGGTTCAGTGTCCTCCAATAACTCATCTATTGGTGTCATTTCACCTTTCTCATTGTATCCAACTCCTTGAGAGATAATTGTTGCCAACTCATCTTTGTTCATAGAGAACCTTTGTGCTAGTTCATCTAGCATATCAACAGAACAACAGGGTTTAACCTCAGAAAGTGGATACCTCATAGCTTCGAAGATGTTGAAATTTATTATTTCTCCCTCAAACTCCATGGTGAGTGATCCTTCATATACATCAATCTTTGTTCTTGCTGTTCTCATGAAAGGTCGCCCTAAGAGCATTGGAGTTGATTCCATAGGCGAGTCTTCCATGTCTAGAATGTAGAAATCTGCAGAAAAGATGAGTTCATTAACATGCACAAGAACATCTTCTACATACCCCAATGGGTGTTTGTTAGATCGATCAGCCAATTGAATGATAACCTTATCTTTCTTTAATGCTCCTAGACCTATAGATTGATAAATACTATAAGGCATAACATTGATGGATGCACCTAAGTCTAGCATAACATTCTCAAACCTAGTGTTACCAATCACACAAGGGATAGAAAAACTCCCTGGATCCTTCAACTTAGGAGGCAATTTCCTTTGCAAGATTGCAGACACTGTTTCATTCATTTTTACCACCTCTTTCTCATGAGTTTGCCTCCTTGTGGTGCATAGATCCTTAAGAAACTTGGCATACTTAGGTACTAGCTTGAGACATTCAATCAAGGGCATGTTCACTTCCACCTTTTTAAAATTTCGAGAATGGCTTGATCAGACTCATCCTTCTTAGTCTTTGCAAATCTGTTGGGAAAAGGAACACGAGCAAACTTGTTAGTGTTAACTGAATTCTCAGAGTTAACATTATTACCTTTTGACACTCCAGAGTTCTTGGGTGGTTGAGTTTCGGCCTTTGAAGTAGCAGGGTCTACTTCTAGTCCATTTTGTCGGGCTTTTATGTTATCATCGTTAATAAGGGTCACTTGGGATTTCTTCTGGGCTTTTGAAAGATCTTGTAAAACTTTACCACTTCGAGTTTCCATCACCTTGGCGTGTTCTATGATAGGGTTGGGTTCAGTTTGGCTTGGTAGTTTCCCAGTCTCATGAATCTTTCCCATGAAATCCACTACTTGTCCCAATTGCTTCTTGATATCTGTAAGTCAATGGAATGGGATTTCTGACCTGTAGCTAAAGCCTCAGTGACATTTGTTAGACTCTGTTGCCCTTGAGCAAGAGACTTTAAGATATCATCATAGTTAACTTTAGTAGAATTTATAGGACCAAAAGTTTGAGGTACCTGAGGCCTTGTATACAAACCTGAAGGGCGTGAGAAGGGTTGCCCTTGATGTTGAGGGTTCAAAACATTATCATTGTTGGACCATCTAAAGTTGGGGTGATCTTTAAGCCCTGGATTGTAAGTGTTTGAGAAGGGATTGTACCTTTGTCCTCCTTGATTCCCTTGAAAGCCAATAGCATTTAAGGTCTCCCATCCTCCATTCTGAATTAGTTGAGGGCATTGATCTGTTGGATGCCCTTGTATAGAACACACACCACACACTTGTGCCATGGGGACTCCTTGGTTTTTTTGCATCATTTGGGCTAACATGGTAGAGATTTCGTTCACCTTCTTTTCAAGAGCAGAGTTAGAGTTCACCTTAATACCATCCCTAGTAGAGTTGGCTCCCTTATATTGTTGACAATTTAGAGCACGTTGAGCCAAAAGTTCCTTAGCATCTGCTGGTGTCTTATCTAGGAAAGATCCTTGAGCAGCAGCATCTAAGAGACTCCTTTCGGAAGGGTCAAGTCCTTCATAGAAATATGTGAGGAGAGCATCTTCTCTATATCCATGGTTAGGGCATGCTGCCGCCAATGCCTTAAATCTCTCCCAATAAGTGTAGAAGGTTTCATCAAAACTTTGCTGAATTCCACTTATTTTCTTCCTTAAGATAGTGACCTTAGAAGCTAGGAAGTACTTGGTTAGAAATTCAGCCTTCATCCTCTCCCAAGTATTGATAGTGTTAGACTCTAGCTCGAACAACCATGTCTTAGCCTTGCCTTCCAAAGAGAATGGGAAGGCTTTCATCCTTAGAATATTAGGGTCAGCTGCCTTAGGGCACATGCTTCCACATATGAACTCAAACTCTTTCAAACGGTAATTTGGATCTTCATTGTTGAGTCCATGAAACTTGGGTAGATGATGCAAGAATCCACTCTTCAATTCAATCTCAGCTATAAGTCCATTGCCAGGATTAGGATAAGTGATACAAAGAGGTGTAGCTCCTCCTCCAACTGGATTGGATAAAGCTCGAATTGTTTGAGCCATTGGAAATTGAATTACTACTTGTTCCTCCTCCTTTTCTTCTTCTTCTTCAATCTCTACTAATATGTGCTCTTCTTGATGTACCCTTGAACTCTCAGACTCACCCACACAAACACTTTCTTCTTGAGATGTGACTACTCGCCTTTGTGTGCTCTTGATTTTCTGAATTGTCCTTTCTAACTCGTTGTCCAGAGGTCTTAGTTCACCTTGTGGGTTCCTTCTTGTGTGCATGAAGAGTTATACCTTCTGGTTCAGGGATTCTTCCTCTCCTTTTGATAAGGCATGGAGAGTTATACCTACAAAACTAGATAAGTTAGTAACGAAAATCACTAAGAAAAGCAAACAATGATCCCTTATTTAGACATTTAAACCATTTTTGAAATGAGATGAAGGATCTTTGCTCCTATGTCTATTTTAGTTTTAACTTTAACACTTAGGTACTAGAACAGAGAACTTCATTGTGCAATGGGACTACAGAACAACTACCCTTGACAAGGTCATGTTTAATTTGATATAACTTAAGTATACAAATAATTTTTTTTTTTTTTATGAAATGAACTTAGTTAATATCCCTATTGATTCCAAGTTGTAAGTCGAGCCCAATAGAATCCACTACTATTGGTGAGCTACGATATAGGGATAGTTGCCTAGACATAAGTTTCTTTCCTTTGTTTCAGAGAGCATGAATGGCCAGATCAGGAATAAGCGAGAGGGAGGACTCATTATGTTACGGAGGCTACTCAATTAATTGAGGTCAAAGCCCCGATTGGCTACTCCCACATAGTGGTTTTGCACGGTCTATAGCATCTCTAAGATCCAATTTAAAACCTGTCACCAAGGGTCCTTTTCTAGACACCACCCATATATGCTCCTTACTCAGCTAAGAAATCAACTTATGTGTTAGACTGTTCTCCAAGTGTTAATAAAGGCCGCCCTCAACCTCAAGAGTCCTTAGTAGGATACAAATGAAGGGTTAAGGCCAATATTAACAAGAGGGCCCTTGTCTAATTTTACACACTTGCAACAATAAAATATTTATCTAAACTCACAACAAGAAACAAAAATAAGATGATACAATTTACATATGATATCAAAATTTAGGCAAGCAAGCTACAAAATTTGAAACAACCATGCAACATACAAAGCAAAAACTCTGATAACAACACAAAAATCATTGACACTTAAAGTTAGAGATTTTTCAATCCCGGGCAGCGGCGCCATTTGATAGACCTGCAATTACTTGCATATCAATAACCCTATCAATGTAGTAATGGACAAATAAGGGATCGTTAGGGACCGGGGACTGAAGGGACACCTACAATAAGTGTTAGTATAATAAATATTCACAAATATATAATGTGTACAAGAATTTATGGGGTTTTGGAATTGGTTTTTAACTAAAAGAAAAAAAAAATTATATACAAGTGATCATCTCCATTCACACAACCATGGATAACCAAGCATTCAATCAGATTGTCATGACTAATAGCAACGAATTCAATCCCATAAGCATGCATAAGAATCGAACCCTTAAGAATAAGGGCAACGACCTCAAATACTCAACTTATTCTTCTAAATTCTCTAAGATATAGGAAACGTCCACTACCTAGATATTTTACCCGACTTAAACATAGCAGAAACGTCTAACCATGTAAAAATCAAAGTAGATCATTAAGCTTTCATGAATATAGTTCAAATACAAGCTAAGACTACGGGTGTCAAACCATAAATAATTACCTTGCAATCCTCACACACACTTTTACAAGTTTCACCTTTTTATTAGAACCTCATAAGGATCACCCTATGAGAATCCTAATAGGCAATATGATACTTTTCATCACCACATAGAAAACGTTCATATGTAGTACTACTAACTACCAATGATATATAAACCCTATATGTTTCGAACCATATAAGACTACATATCTAAATTAGAGTGAAAATTCTTACACATAATCATAGTTCATGAATTCATAACTACATATCATTAACAATCAAATTTAATGATTTAATCAAATATGAAAATAAACAAGACATATAGCAAATAAATCATATTTCCAATAAAAGAATCCAAAACAAATAACTTCAATACAATAACAAAAATAATTAAAAACAATAAACATAAATATTACACTTTTGAAGCTTGAGAAGTCTTGATGATGATCCTTACGTCCTTGAGAAATCTTGATAATAATCGTTTACTCTAAGGTTAATGCAAATGAAGAGATGATTTTGAGAGGTGGAGCCTTGCTCCTTATATAGGAGAATTGGTTCCATCTTCTCTTCTTTTTCCAATGTGGGACTCATTATACCTCTTTATAGGATAATTTTCTACTAATCTTTTCTCTAATTTCGATGTGGGACTTGGTGTACTCTTTTAAATTGAATTCAAAATCGGAGTTTTCGGACAGATTGAACCTCGATTACTAAAATGGGAATATCTCAGCCATCAAAATCGATATGATCAAGTTCTTGGAGGTTCTGGAAACTAAACATGTAGGGCTTTCCAATGACACCTTATTTATGATTTTTGGACTTCTGAGTTGTCTGGTAGAGCCCCGCGAAGTTGGACTACGAAATCTGTCAAAATTTCGATTTCCTTCAATTTTGAGTTTTCTTTTGATTGTCTCTTGGCCTCCACTCCTTCCTTTTCAAGTGTAACAAGCCCTAAACTCTCCAATTTGATGATGATAATGCAGATTCCCTACAAAATAATTAAGAATTTATAAGAAATGAAAAGTTAATTAAACAAGAAAAGCTCAAAAACTTCATTTTTGCTCATTTTTATACACCAATGCTATCTATGGACTCATTTCAACAAACTAAGTTAAAAGTAACACAATTAAGATCAAAGTGTAACCAAATAAGTAAGGAAATACATTAAAAATGTCACACAAAGTGTTCCTATCAGTGTTCTCACAGTTGCAACTTATAAGAACAATGATGAACGGATAATGGATTCAGGGTGCTCATTTCACATTTGTCCTGTGAATGATTGGTTTGTGATCTGAAGGAAGAGGATTATGGTCGTGTGCTCTTGGGAGATAAATCTAAGTGCAGAGTGAAAGGCATAGGAAAATGAAACTTACACTACATGATAGATTTGTGAAATTATTGTCAAATATGAGGTATGTACTAGAGATCAAGAAGAATTTAATTTCAGTGGAAATGTTAGATGATGGAGGTTATACAATTAAAGTTGATTGTGGTAAGATAAAGGTGTCAAAGGAGTCACTTATGATCCTAAAGGTTGTCAAGAAATTTGGCTTGTGCATCTTAGCAAGTTGTTCAAGTGTAGGATCTGTTACTAAGAAATTTGAAGACAAAACACTTATCTGACATAAAATTTTAAGCCATCTTAGCAATAAAAGACTGATGCAACTATCAAAAAGAGGGTTAATTTATAGAGACAGTACAATTGAGTTGGACTTGTGTGAACATTATATCATAGGGAAACATAAGAGGATCAAATTTGACACAAGCAAGCATACATCAAAATGAATCTTATACTACATACATTCAAACTTATAGGGACTTGCCTCAACTGCAACACTTTGTAGAAACAAGTACTTTATTATCTTTTACTGACAATTTCTCTATAAAGAATTGGGTGATAGTTTTGAAAAGTAACGAGAGAGTGTTTAAATGATTTAAGTAGTGGAAGTCCCTTGTGAAGAATGCGATAGGTAAAAAGATTAAGACACTTACAATAGAAAATGGAATGGAGTTTTGTCATTTTGAGTTTAATGAATTCTGAAGAGATATGGAATAGAACGACATAGGATGTGGAAGTTGTGAAGCATGCTGTCACATGCTTTCTTACCAAAAGAGATTGATACACCCTCTGTTGTAGTAGCTATACATTTGAAAGCATACGTGGAAAAAGCATGTGATGTGGATTAGTGAGACTACACTCACTATTGTAAGTCTTACATAGAGGATCTGTTTTGTATGTGAAGTAGTGATGCTATGGTTTATAAATGGTATTGACTACTAGAAGCATGTGTGTGTGACCTAACCAACTTTTAGAGACTATTATCATTCTGTTACAAAGTGATTGGTTGAGTGAATATTGCTTGATTGCTTGTAACGTGAGGGTGCAGTGTGTGGTTCATCAAGAACTGCTAGAGGGTGTAAGTTTGCTTCAAGAACATAGTAAATGGTAGGGATTGGCCTCTCTCGCGGAATAGATTCATATACTATGAATTGAATCGCGTAAAAGATTTTCATCTTGTGCTTCTTGATTAATTGCTTTCAAGTTTATGTTGTTTTTCATGGCACTGAATCCTGACAATATGAATGATTATTTATAAGTTGTGGCACTTCCGCACATGACTTGCGGAGGAAATACTTGCATTTGTCGCAAGCATAAGTCGAACCTCGACACAACGATTGACAGGCAAAGCAAACATCCACAGTATGATCACCATCAATTAGAACCATTGGGTGCTAATGGCTGTGATGTTGAATTTGTGGATGCCGTTTACTAATTGCTATGGACTTCATTAGAGCACTCTTTACGTACATGCAAAAAGGGAAGGGGCAAAATGTACAGGATGCATTGCAACGGTAAAAGATAGGGTCATTGATTATCTTGTGACAAGAGTCACAACATGTCGTATCTGGATTCTTATTCATGACAAGTCGTAGAGGTCTTTTCTCGGCATCTTTTTATGAAATGGGTGATATATTTTATTGGGCAATTTAGCACATGATTTATAAAAGAAAGAGTAACAACTATCACAACAATACGCTTTATTATCTTCGTCAATACAAGTTTTGCAGATATCACATTCAACTTGTTCCTCATCGTCTTTATCTGGATTACAAAGGACTAGAGGATGGCCTTTGTGACATTCTAACCCCTTTGTTCTCTCTATACTTATTCATGATCAAGCCAAACACCATATTCATAATTAATTGATAGGGCAAAAAAACTATATTTTAGTTTTTTTTTATTCCAATAATTAAAACTTGTGATTCACAGATCTACAAATGCATTGATTTTAAATTTTGGCTTTGTGTTTAACTTTTAATTTAACTAAAAAGTTGATCTCTTGATCTTTTAATATTAATTTCTGGAAAATATCATAATGTACAATTTAAAATTTGATGTACTAAATAAATAGACTCAAAAAACTATAGAAAACAGCCGATAAGATTGAATTCAAGATTATAGAGTTTGAATCAAGAATTTTGTAAATTGTAATTTCTTAATATAATGCAATTCTATATTTATCAATAGCATGGTCCCAAACTCATATGTTGATGTTTTAATTAAAGGAAAAACAATTTCTCAGGTTAAAGAAGATGAGCATGTGCAATGACCGAGCTAGAAACTAGAGAATTTTTACTAGGAGGGCTAAAGTCTAAATTAATATGACATATTATACCAAAAAAAAAAAAAAACTATAGCTTTTACACTAAAGTTTCAATACAATAAAGTAAGATAATATTGAACTTATATATAAATAAAATTATATTAAAACATTTAGCACACAATCAAACTTATCAAAGATTTATGGATGTTAAGACTAAAATTAAAAGAAATACATTAAAGTCTAAAAAATAAGATATGATTTGTTTATTAGAAATGCTAATTAAAAATATATCTTGTTAAATAATTTATATTATATCATGGGTCGAAAAAATATCATAATATCCATGAGATTTTCCCTATTATCAAAGTAGTTCAATATGCAAAATAAATTCATCAAACCCCACTTTTCTTTTCTTTTTTCAATCTACACAATTCATCTTCAAATGTATATTCACCGGAAGGAAATTCGACAAAATAATTAATTTTAAGTAGGGGTGTCAATTTGTGTAAGTTGGGTTAGTTTGGGCCAGCTCGAATTGTTAATTCGTGCTGACCCAAATTAACCCAGCCCAAATTAGTTCAACCTTAGTTCAATTTAAATTTAATTCAAACTAGCAAATGTAAGCCCGAATTGTTAATTATATATATTTTTTAGTTAATATGACTTTTTTTTATTAAAAAAATTTGTTTAATAATTAAAGCTCAAACAACATTACATAAAATAATAAAAAATATATATATAAATATAGTAAAAAATTAATTATTAAAATAAAAAGTTAATTACTAAATTAATTCGGCAATGAGTAAATGCATTAAACCTCACTTATGCAAAAGTTAGAAGTCGTCAAACTCTCATAAAAACTCAAATTTAAAATAAAAAGTTCTCAAGTCCAAATAAAATTTTTTCTAGCTATTAAACAAAATAAATAGAGATGAGTAGATTAAATAAATATACTTACTAAAAATTAAACAGTTAAAGTAAATTAAAATGTTACACGAGAACATAACTTTTTTTATATACACAAAATAAAACTTTGACTATTATATAATATATAAGTCTCGAGACAATAAACAAGTGGAAAATAGAACAGCATAACACAAGTGTCAATTTAAAAATAAAAACTTCATAATACTAATTTAAATTAAATATAAATATTATTTTTTTGTTTAAAGAGTTAGGTAGATTTAAATGCTAAATGCATTAACATCAAAGAATGTAGCATAATATTATTACAAAATGAATAAATTATAACTATTTATTCATTATTAGCTTATTTTTCAAAAGAAAAGGGAAGAAAAATAACTAATAAATCATAAAAAAGAAGTATTAAAAGAAATGAAAGATTATTTCAATTTTAATATAGTCTTTTTTATTTTTTAATTTAAAATTTAATTTAATTTTGGGGTAATATGCTGGTCTTAACTCAGCTTAATTTTTCTTTTGTATTATTTAAATTAAATTAAATTTAATTTAAATTTAATTTAATTTATATTCGATTTATATTTTTTAATTTAAATTCAATTCAATAAATTATCGTCCTTAATATTAACAACACTATTAATATCAAGCTACTGATTAGATGACAGAAAGCGAAACATTTGAAACTTTATTAAAAAGTGTTGAATTTTCTTTATAAATCATTAAAAAAATGTATTAAACAATTCATTATCACATATAAAAAAAATTCAAACAAAGGATTGAAATAATTAGAAAGAACAAGGAGTGAAGATGCAGCCAAACGTTGGCCAATCAAGAGAGATCAATGGCCAAAAAAAAAAAAATTCTTCAAATGCGAGACAGAGATTAGAGAGACAGAGAGATTAGATTTCCTTTTAGTAATCATACTATATGCATTAACTTAATAATATATGTATTAAATTATAATAATATATATTTTATAAATATTAATTAATAATTTAATATAAAATTAAAATATAAGATAAAATTGTAATAGTAAGACTCTTATTTTAATAAAAGGTCAATTAAATTATACTATATAAATTATGATATAACTTTAATTATAATATAAATAAAGTTATGATAAAAAGAGTTATTTTTTTTATATATATTTTTTGAAATAATAATATTTAAATAAAATTATTAAAATAATATAATAGATAAAAAAAAAAATATGTGTTACATTCATAATTATTTTTGTTTGCTGGGTAACTATCGAATTAAATATTAAAAAAAATTCAATGAATTGATTCATTATAAAATGACCCAATTCGTAAATACAAAATTTATCAAGATTTTGACTAAGGTTGATATAATGATATTCTCATGATTTTCGTCGTTGTTATTATTATATTAAAAATATTTAAATTTATTATATATCTTTAATTAGTTATATTTAAAGGTGTATAAAAAATTTAATAATTTAATCAATTTGATCCGTTTGAACGATTTCAATTCGACAATCAGATTAAATCAAATTGAAATTTTTTCAATCTATTAAGTTCATATCAATATCATCTGATCCAACCAAAAAAATAGATATTATAATTTGTATTTTGTTATTTATTTTTTATGTAAGTTTAAGTCATATTTTAATATTATTATTTAATATTTTTTAGAGTTTATTTTTTTAAATATATTTATGTTATACAAAAATTTAAGTTTTTTATTCAAATTGTTAAAAAAAAGAGAAATAAATTTATTGATCAAATTTAACTGTTCTAATCTGAAAAGATTATGGATTGAATTTAGAATATACTTAAATCGAATGCAGATTATGATGCATCAATTCAATCAAAATATTAAATTGAATCAAATATAAATTAAATCAATAATTTAAATTTGATGTACATTCTTAATTATACTTGAATATCTTTATCGTTGAATAAATTATTTTTTGTAATAATAATAAAAATTTGATATATGACACTATCGTCATCATCGTAATATAATTATAATTAAAACTTGTGATTCACAGATCTACAAATGCATTGATTTTAAATTTTGACTTTGTGTTTAACTTTTAATTTGAGTAACAAGTTGATCTCTTCATCCTTTAATATTAATTTCTTGAAAGTATCACAAGGTACAATTTAAAATTTGATGCACTAAATAAATAGACTCAAAAAACTATAGAAAACAGCCGACAAGATTGAATTCAAGATTATAGAGCTTGAATCAAGAATTTTGTAAATTGTAATTTCTTAATATAATGCAATTCTATATTTATCGATACCATGGTCCCAAACTCATATGTTGATGTTTTAATTAAAGAAAAAACAATTTCTCAGGTTAAAGAAGATGAGCAATCCATGCGCAAGGACAGAGCTAGAAGGCTAGAAAATTGTTACTAGGAAGGCTAAAGTCTAAATTAATATGACATATTACACCAAAAAAAAAAAATCTATAGCCTTTATATTAAAGTTTCAATACAATAGAGTAAGGTAATATTGAAATTATATATAAATAAAATTATATTAAAACATGTAGCACACAATCAAACTTGAAAAAGATTTATTAATGTTAAGAATAAAATTAAAAGAAACATATTAAATTCTAAAAAATAAGATATGATTTGTGTATTAGAAATGATAATTAAAAATATATCTTATTAAATAATTTATATTATATCATGGGTTGAAAAAAAAATCATAATATCCATGAGATTTTCCTTACTATCAAAGTAGTTCAACATGCAAAATAAATTCATCAAACTCCACTTTTCTTTTCTTTTCTTTTTTCAATCTACACAATTCGTCTTAAAATGTATATTCACCGGAAGGAAATTCCAAAAAACATTTAATTTGAGCAACACTTTTACAATCAAGCTTCTGACAGAAAGCAAAACATTTGAAACTTTGTTAAAAAGTGTTGAATTTTCTTTATAAATCATTAAAAAAATGTATTTAACAATTCATTATCACATATAAAAAAATTTAAACAAAGGAATGAAATAATTAGAAAGAACAAGGAGTGAAGATACAGCCAAACGTTGACAAATCAAGAGAGATCAATAGCAAAAAAAAATATTCTTGAAATGCGAGACAGAGATGAGAGAGACAGAAAGATTAGATTCTTTTTTATATTATTAAATTACGGTAATATATATGGGGTAAATATTAATTATTAATTTAATATAAAATTAAAATATAAGATAAAAAAATAATTATATGATTCTTATTAATAAAAAGTCAATTAAATTGAATTATATAAATTGTGATATAAATAAAATTATAATAAAAAGAATTATTTTTTTTATATATATCTTTTTGAAATAATAATATTTAAATAAAATTGTTAAAATAATATAATAGTTAAAAAAAATATGTCACATTCATAATTATTTTTGTTTGATGGGTAAATATCGAATTAAATATTAAAAAAAATTCAATGAATTGATCTAATGGTTCATTATAAAATGACCCAATTCGTAAATACAAAATTTATCAAGATTTCGACTAGGGTTGATATAATGACATTCTCATTATTTTTGTCGTTGTTATTATTATAATAAAAGCATTTAAATTTATTATATATCTTTATTTAGTTATATTTAGAGATGTATAAAAAATTCAATAATTCAATCAATTCGATCCGTTTGAACAATTTCAATTCGACGATCAGATTAGATCAAATTGAAATTTTTTTAATCCATTAAGTTCATATCAATACCATCCGATCCAACAAAAAATGGATATTATAATTTGTATTGTGCTATTTATTTTTATGTGTGTTTAAGTCGTATTTTAATATTATTATTTGATATTTTTTGGAGTTTATTTTTTAAATATGTTTATGTTATGCAAAAATTTAAGTTTTTTATCTAAATTGCTAAAAAAAGATCGAAATAAATTTATTAATCGAATTTAACTGATCTAATTCAAAAAAATTATGGATCAAATTTAGAATACAATTGAATCGAATGCAGATTATGATGTATCAATTCAATCAAAATATCAAATTGAATCATTTATGAATTAAATCAAAAATTTAAATTTAGTGCACACTCTTAATTATACTTGAATATTTTTATCATTAAATGAATTATTTTTGTAATAATGATAAAAAATTGATATATGACACTATCGTCATCGTAATATAATTATAACTTAAATGTAGAAATGACCCTTTTTTAGGTAGTTTTTCTTTTCCAATAATTTTTTTTTTTCCTTTTTCTTTTTTTTTTTTTTTTCTCTTCGTCTTTCTCTTTAAATAAGTGATCTGATCACATAAGTTATAAAAATTTCGACATAAGAAAATGTCTTTCTATCCTTTTACTTCGATACAAAGTAGTGTGGTATGTGATCATTTTACTTATAAAGACTTTTAGTAATACAGGTTGGTATTTTATTATTAAATTTTTCATAAATAAATCACATGGATGGATTAAAGAGAGTTTTTTTTTTTTTTGTCATTTCACCACTGAATTTTATGGAAAGAAAAATGGCATAAAAACATTTAGAGAAATCTAAAAAATGTAAATAATAATAATAATAATAATAATAATAATAATAATAATAATAACATAACATCACATACCAATGAGCAACAACAAAAAAAAAAAAAATCTCCTCCCAAATTTTTTTTGGAGTCCATGAAGTTGAACCTTTGGTCTCAATTCCACAATGGTCAATAGCAATAAGGGATGTTAGCATGTTATCTTCCATTGTTTAAAAAAAAAAGGTAAATAAGGGTGGTGATGGCTATAGCAAGAGATAAGGGTGGAGATGGCAACAAATATGGATGGTGATGGCAACGAGAGAGAAGGATGGCAATAGCAGTGAAGATGGCGAGAGTTGGTATGGGGCTAATTCATTTTGGTGAAGATGGCGAGAATTGGTATGGGGCTAATTGATTTAGGTTAGGGTTGGATAAATAAATTTAAGAGTGATAATTTTTGATACGATTCAATAACACAAATCGAACACGATAAGACACGATACAAATTTTGTTTTAGTAAGAATTGATTAATAATTTTTTCATGTTGTTATTTCTTACTATTATAAATAGGCAACACGAAAAAAAATTAAGTAAATTTTTTCATGTGTCAATTGATACGAAAATTCAACACGAATAACATGAAAAGAACCCGATGCAGATACAAATAACACAAAATAACACAAAATGACCACCATACAGACACGACTAACATGACACAATTGCCGTCCCTTGGATTAATACATAGGGAAATAAGAGGCTAAATTGAGGGACATAAAAAAAAACTAAACAGTAAAATGATTGCCCTTACCCATCATTAATTTATATTTTTTTTAATAAAGTGATTTTCAAAAATAATAATTGTTTTAAGGAAAAACAACGAAAATAACACCATCAAAATTTGTAATAACAAAAGTAGTACTATTTGTGTTTAAATTTATAATTTTACAATTAAAAAAAAATTGATATATCGTTTTTCTTTGAATACCCATTTAATTAGAAAAAAACTACTATAATTTTGATCCGTTCAATATTATTAATGTGTTAATTTAATTATTATAAGTTTTAGGGTATTATTTATGATAATTTCTCTTGTTTATATTTGGCTCCTTTTGAAAATGAAAAAGAACTAAAAAAAAAATATTTTTTAAGTGACTAAATAATACATTTTAAATAAACACAAAGATCAATTTAATTAGCTCTCCACCTTTGTATATTGTAAGTCTTAAAAAACAACTTAGATATCAAATGCACGAGTTTAAAAATTAACTAACATGCACTTTTCTTAAAACTTGCCAGATTTTAAATATACTGTGCCCATAACATAGCTTTCAAATTTCAGCATGTGTTTTTAATGTGTTGAAGTCATAAAAGACTTATTCATGCACAAAATATTATTTATCACTCTTAAATTTAATTATAATTTTATTATTGACAAAAATTAATTAAAAATATATCATTGAATTTTATATCATATTTATTACTTGTTTTATGCCTTTATCAATCACTAATTTACATATAAATTATAATATAAATCATGATTCATTTGAATAATATTATCTAATATTACTCAAATTCATGTTTGTACATTTTCAATATATATTTACTGCATGTTATCATTGTTTATTTTATGGTATGAATATTCATAATATAAATCATAACTCATTTGAATAATATTAAATTAGTATTACTCAACTTCATATTTACACATTTTTAATATATATTTATTGCATGTTATCATTGTTTATTTTATGGTACGAATATTTTCAATATATTAATTTATTTAGTTAATTTTAAATTTTTTAATATATATTAATATTAAAATAATAAAATTTGAAAATAAGTTGAAGCCTCCTAAATGCATGTCCATATGTTAAAAAGTTAATATTTAATTTCCTTAAAAATAAAAGTAGTTTATACATTATATAAGAAAGAAAAAGATTAGTTATTGTGTGATTAACTGATGATGATGTTATAATTCCTTCATATTTCCTAATTTAATGATCAAATTATTCTGATATACAAAATAAAATAAAAGTGTCATTTCCTAGGACCCACAATCCTTTAAATGTTTAGTACTCCCGTTGTTAGAATAAATTCACGCTTTTAATCTTCCGGTTAGGCTTTACCTTGCAGTCTTCCACCATTTGCGATTTTGTAAAAATATTGTACCGCTTAAACTTGTCAAGCAGCTCATTGTGTTTTTCCTTTTCAGCTTCCCGATTAGCAATCTCTGAGCGCAAGCGCGAGATACCTTCTTCTATCGAAACAAGCTCTTTTATGATGTGTTCTTCGGGTCTTTTTTCTTGAAGACTATAGTAGTCAAACATAAGATTTTCAAGAAAAGCCACCACAGACTCAATTTCAAACCCTCTGTTTCTAACAAATTTAAGCTTGCGATACCAATTTGCAAGCATATATTCAGTAATGTCTGTTAGTCTATGAGTCTCATGCATGCTATTTATGACTTGACACAAAAGGCTAAAACAGAGGCTCTTCATATCAGCTGTTGAATCCGAATCACTACTGATATCTCCATACTTGTCAAGCAAATTACTTAGAATACCACCCAACTCTTTTGGCACCATGTAACCTTCAACACCGACCATCTTCAAAGTTAAGAAACTAGTTTCTAGTTCCGACTTTTGGGACAAGTAATGAAGCCTATGAATGAAATGCATGAAATTCCTATCTATTTGCTGGAAAGGTTTCTGATTGTTACAACCTACTTTATCCACAATTTCGTAATCATTGTCCCTAACTTCTTGTTCCTCTTGCTCTTCATTATCCCAATAGAAATCACGCTTCAAAATCTTTTTCTCATCACTGGTTAATCTTTTCAATATGTTATTCAAGTATAGTTCACCAACGCCTTCTATTTCCGATTCTGCCCCTGCATCATTCTTTAGTGCTTGCTCCATTTCAATGGCCAAATTGCTTTTGCGAACTGTTCTGAGCTCTACATCGTTAAGATCTCCTTTTAATACTTGTATAACCTGCAGACAAATTAGTTAAAGAAACCCACAAATTGAAATAGGGAACATTCGTAAAATCAGTAGCGGATGTATATATTGTTTATGTGCCCCTCCTCCTTGATCCAAGATTGTGTAAAATTTTGTAAATTTTATATTAGATTATATTTAATGTATGGTGCCTCCTTTCAATTTAAATTTTAAACTCATCATCTAAGTATAAAATTTTTAAATTTAAATTTTGTGTGTAAAATCAATTATTTTTACTTAAAAACTGATAAATTATAACAAATCCTACAATTTGATACTTATTTGTTCAAAAAATTTAATTGTCAAGTTTTTAACTCTAATATTCAATTTAGTTTTTAGTTTATAATTTTTTTATACAAAATTTTCATTATTAATTATTAACTAGTACCCATCTAAATTTTAAAGCTAAACTATCACAGCCTATAATGAATGTTTTGAGAGAAACCTCAAGCTAGCAAAATTCAGTGTTACCACTCACCATGAAACTTTCATAAAAGAGAAACCTCAAGCTAGCAAAATTCAGTGTTACCACTCACCATATGTTCCACACAAATAAGTAACTATTTATACAAATTTTTAGCCAGTTCTATTGATGTGAATGCTAACCAGCTCTTTTGCTTTTCAGGCATTTCATTTCTACTTACCAAAAAAAAATTTATCAAAAAAACCTCTTACCTCGGTAATGACGCAACGAACATGAGCAACATAATTGCATTGTACACAATGATAAACACAAATTTCAGGGTCTCTTTTGGTTTCACAGGCATCACAATAATATTCATCATCCGAATCGTCTTCGTCTACAATTGAATCAATAAGATGCAAAGGGTGGATATGGCATTTAGAGTTTAAAGTGCAAGGCAATGGACCACACATCAAATGGAGATTAAAACTACACCCAATCCCAACGCAAGAGAACCAATAAGATTCAGTACCCTTGAGATCGTCCCATACAACACCCCCTTGCTTACAATAAGTATAATAAGCATTGCAACCCAAATCTCCCTCCACTTGTTCATACAATCTAAGGAGGTGTCGATGACCACGATATTGTATATTTGAGGGTGGAAAACTACACTCTATACACTTGTACGGAAAAATACAGGCATCATCACAGAAGAAAAGAAAACAATGTCCTTTGCTACATCCATTGCACGCGTTATGATGCACCAGGCGAAGATAGAGAGGGTGTTTTGGATGTATGGGGTGTTTCTTAATTTCTTGAGGCAACTCAGCGCAGAATTTATGGATAAAAAGTCCACATCTGGAACAAGAATAGACTGGACCCTCACAAAGGGAATGACAAGCAAAACAATAGTACCCATCATTAGGATTCAAGTAATCAATAAATAACAAAGAGTGTTGATGACTGAAATGTTGAATATGGTTATTACATTTATACCCTTCGTTTATGGTTATTGGTCCCATTGTAGCACACTCGATGTCCATGTAAAAGCTGCACTGTCTACATTCGTAGCAAAAGTAATCGCTTAATTTTCTGTGACAAGAACAACACCAGCCCTCCATACCATAAAATTTGGATGTTCGAGCCATACAGAAGAGTACGAGCGGGTGTAGAGGATGAAATGGATGTTCGATTGTTCGGGGTAACCTGGCGCATGGCTCATGAGCATAGAATTTGCAGAGATCGCAGCCATAGGTTGGAATTGGATCGACTGTGGGTGTATCGCAAAAAGCACAGTCAATTTCTTCACCATCTATGCCATGGGCTTTGGTTAGTATCAGAGGATGACCTTGAGAGCATTGGGGTACCTCCATTAATTTCTTCTTCTTTTTTAATTTTTTTTATATTGTCTAAATTTGTTTTTTGGAATGGCTTTATCGCGTTCTTTGAGATTTAGCGACTATGGAATACTGATTTATTGTCAATTGCGTTTTTTTATGAACAAGTTGCCGTTTAAAAAATACATTTCAATTGAAAACATAACCCGACATTAATAGCATTAAAAAAAACTAATAGTCGGTCAATGTCGTTTTCATTGTTAAATAAATAAAACATATAGAAGATCTCGCCTAAGAATTAGACAAGCTTGTCCATATAGTCGTACACATTTGTTACTTACATTTACATATAGGCAGGTTTCAGCGGCGTCCATAAAACTGGATTAGTTGGATCAAATTCGTATACGGGAACAGCAGTAAACAGTCCAGTTCATTAGAAATCTGTAACATCGATTTTATATGAATGGGACCATTCCATACTGTTTTTAATTTTTATTTCAAAAAAATAGCCCACAATATATACGCATGCTTTTTTCAATTTTAAGTTAAAAAAAAACAACACAAATATAGTCCACAATATATACGCAGGCTCCGTGTACTGTATATAAAAAAAAAAAAAAAAACTGTGGAATTGCAAGAGTGGTGGTCAAGGCCTGAAGAGGCTTTCTAATTCTAGTAAGGGTGAATGGTGGGTTCGAATCCTTGTGGGGCCATGTGGTCATATATTTGTAATGTTTTTATTAACAAGTGATAATATATAAGTCTCATTTGAATAAAAGGAAATAAAATAATGTGAGTTTATTATTTTGTAAAATTTTATAAAAGACATTAGGCTTATATGAATGGTATTAGAGTCAATAATTGTTGAGTTAATTTATGAAATGTAAGTTTGGTGAATTTGAATTTTCTAAATTTTGTAATAATGTAAGCCTGAAATGTGAATTTGATAGAACTTACAATGTAAGTAAAGGCCAAAATTCAACGTATTAATCACAAAAAATTTTGGAACTATCAATTTTTTTATTTAATTTAAAAATGTAATAAAAAAAAATTAGTCCATCTTACCCTATTTGTGTAGCTCAACCAAAAGAAATATTACTCCAAGAAAAGAAAAGAAATTTGCAAAATGAAAAATGTATGTGACGCAGCAAATTGCTAAATTTTGTTCTATTTACGTCTCAAAAGAGAGGTATTAATAGAATTTTCTCATAAATAAATTCTAAGATAATATTAAAATTGAATTTAAATTGGGTGATGTTGAGATTTTTAGAACAGGTATTTATAATAAAAAAAAAATTTAATCTTTAAAAAAATCTCTCAAAATTATTATATATTTTTGAGTAAGTTTTTAAATAAAATTTTTTTATGCTAGAATTTATTATTTGCTTTAATTACATGCAGTACTAATTGCCGCATCAGGATGGAAACCGGAAACTATAGCACTTAGCTTAGCATTAGTTTGCAAACAAAAAAACATCGCGAAAAGTAAGGGACTCAGAAATGAGCATTACAGAGGTCTTGAAAACACAGAATCTGGCAAAGATAATTTCTTATACATCGCCAGGGGATGCGTGCAGGTTAGCGCTGGTATCTTCTGGATTTAGAGCAGCTTCAGATTCGGATCTGGTATGGGAAAGGTTTCTTCCTCCTGACTACCAGCAATTCATCTGCAAATCTCTTCTCTTAACTCCTTCGTCACTGAAATTAGTATTGAAAAAGGATATTTATTTCTATCTCTGTGACCACCCAATCGTATTCGACAATGATAAAATGGTTAGCTACCCTAACTTTTTTTCTTTTCGGAGCTTCTTTTATAAATTTTTTATGACTGTGATTATTACTTTTTTGAATAGAGTATATCAATAGATAAGAAAACTGGAAAGAAGTGCTGTATGGTTGGGGCTGAAAAGTTGTCAATTTTAAAGGGGGACGACTCGAATTATTGGAAATGGCCATCTCTACCGGAGTCTAGGTATTGATTAACTGCTGTTTTTTATTTGTTAGTTTTTTTTTTTTTTTTTAATATCTTAATCCATGGACAGGTTTACTGAAGTGGCTCTACTCGTCTCTACATTGAGGGTTGAAATAGAGGGAAGATTAGAGGCTAAAAATTTGTCCCCAGAAACGACTTACATAGCTTACCTTATCTTTAAGTTCGAACAATGGGGGTGGGTTGGTTTTGAAAGAGATAGTATTGAATTCAGTATAAGTGTTGAAAGACAAGCATGGAAGCAAACTTGGAACGTGAACTTAATAGAGCAGTCAAAAGATGGCCAGAGAGAGTTAGAATGGAAGGAAATTAAGATGGGAGAGTTTAAGATTGAGCATGAAGATGATGGAGAAGTGATCTGCACGGTATTGAGGGAAAATCCCATGACTTGGAAGACTGTCATGAGGGGCCTTATTGTTGAAGGAATTGAGTTTAGGCCTAAACCTTGATGCTGTCAACTTATTACTTTTGTTAATATTTACTTCTACTTTGAACATTTTTAAACTTTTCCCTTGAATTTGATATTTTTCGTGCATGGAGACATGGAAACTTTATTCGTGAAAGCAACTTCTCTACTTTATTTTGTGGGATTCGATCAAGCTAAGATCATTTTGCCCTAAAATTATCTAATTTTGCAGTAAACCACCATTTTGATTATATCATGGTGACCAACACGCAAACACGAACCTATCACGACATTCATCAAACAATAGAACACACAAGTAGTCTAGTGGAGATTAATTAGTTAATTATTTTAAACAACTTATTAGTGATGGGTGGTAACCCTTTATGTTGAACTTGTTTCAAGTTATTGTACTCGAACCAATTAGTTGCTTCGTTAATCAAAACATAAGAGGTGGAAAGAAAGAAATCTAGGTGCTCGGTGCGTGAGTTACAAACGTAGCTGGATCAGAGTTACGATGGTCAATCTGGATTTCCCTGCTGTGGCTTTGTTCGCCTTCAAAAATCTGAATTGGTTCGGACATGGTATGGCCAAGCTGTCTAGATTTGTTGTCGATTTGTTCTACATCCTTCGAAATCTGCTCCCTGTATTCTCTCTTCAAAGCCATCAATTTTGTAACTAACGGAAGGCCACCACATCTCTTTATATGTCTCTGCTTGATAAGTCGCATTGTTTCCTGATCTGCGTTATCATACTTCTTTTCATATTCTTCTGCTTCATTGTTTTCACTTCCAATTTTCTTACATGAGTCAATGAATATTAACCAGAAGCTTTCTGGATCTGAGTGGGGCAAAAGGCGATGTATGTTTCTCTCCTCACGCACCATCAACTTTGCAATTTCTTCAATCCTACTCGTTACAATGACTGTTCCTCCACTGCCTTTAGGCAACCCATGAGCTAGACGATGACCCCATTTCTCCTTACTACCTACCGACCAAGAACAACCCAAATCGTTATACCATTCATTTGTTTCGCGAGCATCGTCAAGCACAATCATATACCTCTTGCCCTTCAATTGCAAATGAAGAACATAAAGCATCGCTTCCAGTTTTTCTTGAACATTGTCTTCTGGAATAGACGCAGTGATTTGATTATCTTCATCATCAACGCCCAGATTTGACAACATTCTTTTCAAAAGTGTAATCTTTCTCTGATTTTCATCTTTTCTGAACTTGTTAATCTTTGTATCGTTCTCTTCTTCTTCAGTGGGCTCCCTGGACATGCACGCCCAAATTATGGGAAGAAAGTGGATCTTCCATTCTGATCGGGAGAGAAGTTGTTGGCATAAAGTTGTCTTTCCAACACCAAGCAACCCAGCAATTCCAATTGCTTTGAATTGATTTTGGTTTTCACGCTGTCGAAGCAGTGCTTCCAGAGATCGAATATCACTTTCTAATCCGTATGCCTTTGGAGGATCTTCACAAGTCCATGACTGAATTTCGACCTTAGATGGCCTTATTTCTGGATCTAGATTGGCTTCCATTTTCATTAATTTTTTAAAGCAACTATGTTGTTCTATACCTTAAACGCTAAGCCGATCGACTTCGACTACAAAATAACAAATTCTAGGATGGTTCAGCTAGGATGGACTTGGAGTCTCCCAAGCGAATAAGTTCTCATAAATTACAATTATCTACTCTTAAGTTTGGGCTAATGGCAAATTACTCCCACATGCACATGAAATTTTTTTGTATGAGCAAGTTTTTTTTTTTTTTTTTGCTAAAAGTGATGAGCAAGTTAGTTACATGTGATGAAGTGAATTTTAAAATCAAAACTGAGACAAATATAATAAGACTCAAAACTCACAACCTTTTTAATATGAAATATTTTTATTATCAACACAATTAAATAATGGGATGCATTATTAATACCTACCTATATTTAATTATATATAAGTTTAAAGAAGCAATTTAAAATTTTTGTAATAAAAAAATGTCATATTTTTTCACACTTGTTTAAAAAATTAATTTTTTTTAAGGAAAGTCAAGAGTCAATATCTTATCAATAGCATCTTTTGCAACAGACAAGATAGTCTCAATAAACTAGTTCTTAATCGAATTTGAAATCTATATCTAACCGGATGCTGTTGTCACCAATAATTCAACATGCAGCATTCAATACAAATTCGATGCATATATTTTCATTTTCTTTTTGGTATAAGTAACTAGGCAGCTTGGTCCAATTAAAAAATTATTTATAACCGCTAATAAATTTAATGCTATTTTTTTTTTAATCAAAATATAAAAATTTCATTCGATGAGCACTAGCAATATGGATTAAATGCATCCCCTTATTATCCAAATCCATCCATTTTAATCCAAATACAAATAATACTTCCATTTTAATTCTTGCACTATTAAAACTTTAATCTTTTAATTCAAATCTCAAATTTTCATTAAATTTAAAGAAATCTAACATTAATCAAATATTATTAACTTTATTTATTTAAAATTTATGGGTAAAATAGTAATTATATTTTAAAGAAAAAAATAATTTTATTTATTACTAAAAATTTCAAAAAATCTTTAGATTCTAAATATATCTCTATATATTTTTCCATACTCAAGTCTAATATGTAACTTTAGATACTATAAAGTGAAAATTTTGTTTGAATTTGAAAGAAAAGTTTTCTTAAAAATTTAACTAATTTTTTAATTAAATATTAATTTTTTACATATATATTTATTAAAAAATACAAACATACGACTGACAAAATTAATTTTATCTTATTTGATATATTTTTTTACTATCAAATGGACTTAAAAATACTTTTTTTACAATCAAATAAACTTAAACACATTTTTTAAACTAAAAAACTAAACACTTTATTTTACAAAATCAAAAGTACCGCACAACATTTTTCCTATCATAAAACACATTTAATTATCTTTTATAAACTATATTCTATTGCAACATACTTGATTGCATTCAATAAATTATTAATTATTACACTTCAATTAACCTATGAACATATTATATAAAAATAATAATTCAATTAAATCACATATATAAACTTATTTTTATTATTATTATTATTTATAACCATAAGTGGAATATATAAATCCACATTTATCTACCGCTTGTTGAGATATTGCATCAATTTATTTATTTTATATGCTAAAGGAACCAAAGTGCACACAAGTACAATTGCTCTCATGAAAGATTTACATAGCAACGTTGAGAATTTATTGTGCTTCTTAGAGTCATTGTTAGCACCAGCTTCCTTGATCTTTGAGCTTGAATTAGGGTTTAAATTTGTATAACAATACCAAAAAATTCATCAACTTTTTTCAAAGCCTTTTTTTTTTTTTTTATGAAAAACTTTTTTCAAAGCCTTAAAGTAACAAAAAGCTTGACATAAACATATCTTATAAATTTGAAAATATATATTAGTAATGTGGCAGTAGCTTTCTTCTACACATTTATAACTAAAACTCAAATTCTAGACTTCCTACGTATTCAAATGAATTATATGTTTTTTAGCCAAAACTTGATCATCGACAATAATGAAAGTTTTTAATTACGGATCAAATATACCTAGAGGGGATGAATAGATTATTTTCAATTGTAACAAATATTAATTATGTAACCTAATCACAACGGCCAGACATGCAATCGCGTGTAAAGATAAAATGCGGAATAAAAAATAACACACGATATTTTTAGATGGAAACAACCTAGGCCACTCCAATGACCTAAGAGGAAAACCACCGGTCCATCGGACCACCTAACTATCCACTATGAAAATCAATGTTCAATTACAACCATAGGTCCTAAAACTACCCTTCACAGATAGATCTCTCTTTCTGTAATTTACTTACGAGCCGCCGCTCCTTTCATAGCCTTCACAAGCTAGGTGTTTGGATCCGGACCAACGTTCCGATCTACTTCAGTCCCACAAGATCAATCGAACCCGTCAACTTCGGTAATTTTGAGTCACACGAAATACCGAACACGTCACCTGAAACGTTAGCACAAATAGCACAAGTGCAAAGTGTGTCCTAGAGCGGATTCAAACAAAGAAAAACCCTAACTAGCAGATTCAACAGCATACGATGTAAAAACAAATCAACTAGTAAACTCTAGAAATATTATGCAATTCTAAATATCATGAAAAATAATTAGGCACGTGAATTATTCAAACATAACCACACAGTATGTTTGAACAATTAAAATAAGAAAGTGCCTAAGCTTAAATATGAAGAGAAAAATATTTTTCTTAGAAGCTCAAATCATATATCGAAAATATTAGTTTATGTGTGGGTGTAATTATGCACAAACAAGCATCACTTATATAGAGTCCAATTTAACTTGAAAGAGGATTTGCAATGGACTACAACTCTACTCATATCAGGATTTAGTTCTCAAAAGAATTCTACTCATACCATGATTCTATTCATATCAGGATTTTGCTTTCACAAGAATTCTACTCATACAAGGATTCCAACTTTCACAACAATTCTACTCATATAAGGATTTTGCATTTAATATTAAATGAGTCAAATTGGTAAAAGTAACATATGGGTCAAATTAAAAAGGGTTGTAGAAGAACTGAAAAAGAGACTCGATCGATCTAACCAGATCTCGATCGATCTATCCAAAGCCTCGATCGATCGATCCAAAAACTTCGATCGATCTAACCATGCAATTTCAAACCCGAGAGTAGTTAGATTGAAGTCGGTCTATACTCGATCGATCGCACATGCCTCGATCGATCTAAGACCTCATTCGATCGATCGATCAACACATGACTCGATCGATCGATCAATTTTCTCGATCGATCTAGTTCAACCCGAGAGCACCTAGATCGAAGTCGTTTCACGCTCGATCGATCTATAACTCGATCGATCGAACTATACACTCGATCGATCGACCAACATGTGCACAATTTATTTTTCGTTACGATCTATACTAAGTGTAGTGCACTATTGTGTGAAGATGTATGCATGATAGAATATTTTACCTGTCATATGGGCATTGCAAGCTTAGTGACTCCATTATCATGTATCGTCTGATTAAACAGTGAACTCTTACTCTAGATTACAATCAAACATTTTGTCCACGAAAATTGTCAATACAAAATAAACCTTACAAATAATGTGGTAGATAGCTTGAGAGTAGCTATAAAGATGTTTCTATATAACTTACACTCTTCTTGGGGTCTTATAGCTTGTATGCTACAACTAGAACAGCCTGTAAATTAAATCATCTTATGTTGCTTTAGTCTTCTTTTTTCTTTTCTAATTACAGTATTTTATGTAGTTTAAACTTGTGAACATGCTATCATCGATAATAATTAAAAAAAATGCACGCAAATATTACAAAGAGACTAATTTACATACCCATATATCAAATCGAATTCAACTTTCTTCAGGTGAAATTAAAGTGAAATTAAAGGTGGGAAGACCTCCATTTATACAGAGATGAAGGTAGCAAATATACACACACTTGATGAATAACTTAGTATCTTTTGAAATTAGTAGTGACACTTATTGTGTAGTGTAGCATCGAGTTCATGTCCATGTATTAGTTGACGTAATAAAAAATATTAATCAATATTTTTGTCAACAAATTATTTATAATAGAAAAAAAGAAAAAGTATCTTAGTCCTTTTATTTTTATAAAATGTATTATTTAATCCTTTAAGTTATAAAAAACGTCTTTAAAGCTCTTTACTTTTGAAAAATATGTTTTAAGTCCCTCTACTTATAAAAAATGTGTCAAGCAAGGATAAAGTTAATTTTTCATCTAATTTTTCTTTAAATCTAACTGAATAGCAAATGTGTCACATTCTTATTTATATTTTTCGATATATTTATATATATATATATATATATATATATATATATTAAAAAATTACTCAATTTTTTTAATTTAAAAAAAAACTTAAATAAAAATTTCAGTGTAATTTAAATATAATTTTCAATAAAATTTAAATAAAATTTTCATTTTCCAATATTTAAAGTCACAACTTAGATAATGAAAATTTTATTTAAGTTTAATCGAATTTAATAAAATTTAAATAGAATTTTTATTGTTTAATATCTAAATCAAAAATTAAACAAAATTTTTTTTATTTAAGTTTAATAGAAAGAAATTATAAAAAATTAGAGTAATTTTTTAATTAAAAATTATTTAATTTGATATATATCTATCGAAAAATATAAACATGCATCTAACATATATATTATTCCGTTAAATTTAACTGAAAATTGGATGAAAAATTAATTTTGTCATTGCCTAACACCTTTTTTACAAGTGAATTAATTTTGTCATTGCCTAACACCTTTTTTCAAAATACTTTTTTTATAAACAAATGAATTTAAAGACACGTTTTATAAGTTAGAAGACTAAACAATACCTATTGCACAAGCAAAGACACCATTTTAACTTTTTATCCTAAAAAAAATAATATGAATATAAATAATGTGGTAATTTTTAATCTAACCATGATATGATTGTATTATAATTGTGTTTGTGTTCCTACTATATTCAAATTGTGTTTGCATATTTTCCTTACTAAAAACCTAAGTATTATTAGCTACTTATGAACTCTCACACCATTTAACTTTGATTGTAAAGCTCGTTTAATATGTATTTAATTTTGAAATTTTATTCAAGTTTCGTAATAAATGGATTATTCTAGCTAGAGTAAAGTGCCATCGTTTGAAATGAAAAATAAAGGGAACTAATTTGTATGTTTTAATGTAGAGTTAGTGTAATATTTACATGTCATGTATGTGTTTTTAGACTACTAGTATAATAGCATCTGTAAGGCATGTACTTTCTCCTTAATTATAAGTATATTATTATACTGTTATTATTTAAAATATTATAATTACTAATTGTGAATTTATTTTTTAAAAAAATCATTATTATTATTTCGTAAAATAAAGAGAAGAAACATATATTAATGAAAATGAATATGTTAATTAAAAAATTGTATGATTTTGTCACTCTCATATCTACAAACAACTAAGTTGTGGACATTCTTAAGGTAAAATTTGTTATGCAGATATTGCATACTCACTCATTCGTCGCTAACAATTTCAATAATAAAATTAAAAGTAATTACAGATATGGTGAAGGAAGAATGATCATTTTCAATATTCACTTTAATTTAATTTGATCTCAAAAATAAATATTTACTTAATTATTATTTTTTTAATATGTTTTAAATATGTACGCTGCTGTGTGGGATTAAAATAAAATTAAGGATTATACTATCCAAATACCTTTTTAATTTTCTCCTCTTTTACATTTGGTCAATTCTTCTCCTCCATTTGCACTAGTGTGTTCTACCAATAGTCGTATAACGACAAGTAAATCCTACGTTTTCCAGGAAGGAAAAAACAGAGAGGAAAATTTAACATATCTATAGGTAAGATATATGAACATTGAGTTTTTCTTTCTGCCATTGAGGAAACAATTAAATTAAGAAAGAGAGGAGAAAATGGTGAATCCCATCCCAAATAGCGTGAAGAAGATCTGGGAAGCATGGAACATACGAAGCATAGTGCTAGTAAGCCTAGCATTGCAGGCATCTCTAATACTGTTTGCTCCTTTTAGAAAACGCTCCAGACGTAAAGGGGTCATCTTCATCATTTGGTCTGGTTATTTACTGGCCGACTGGGCTGCTAACTTTGCTGTTGGCCACATTTCGAGTAGTCAAGGTGCCTCCTCCAAAAGAGAAGATAACGATCTCCTTCTGGCTTTTTGGGCTCCATTTCTCTTGTTACATCTCGGCGGTCCAGACACCATCACTGCCTTTGCTCTTGAAGATAACGAGCTTTGGCTTAGGCACTTGCTTGGTCTCATTGCTCAGCTTTTTGCCACTGTCTACGTCTTCGTTCAAACCATTCCAGGCAACAGGCTTTGGATCCCAACTGTGCTTCTTTTCGTCGCTGGAATAATCAAATATGTTGAAAGAACGCGTTCTCTTTATCTCGCTAGTTTGAAGACTTTCCGAGAATCGATGCAGGAAAAGCCTAACCCTGGTTCAAACTACGCAAAGCTAATGGACGAATACTCTGCCAGAAAGGAAGCGAAACTTCCTATTTTAATTGAATTGACTCCTGAGCCAGATAAGAACACTTTGAAGAATGAATTTCCTGATCCCGATCAAAATAAAGAATTAGATGATCAACTTGAAGTTGTTCAAAAAGCTTATCACTACTTCAATATCTTCAAGGGACTGATTGTTGATATCATCTTTAACTTCCACCAACGCGATGATAGCCGCGACTTCTTTCTCGAAAGATCTGCTAAAGATGCTCTTAGATTACTAGAGATTGAACTCAACTTTCTCTACGAAGTTCTCTACACCAAGGTCATTGTGGTTCACAGTTTACCAGGCTACATATTTCGATTTTTATCTGTCAGTTGTGTTATTGTCGCTTTGGGACTCTTCATTTCAGACGACAAACGAGGTCTTAAGAAGTTTGATGTTGGGCTTACCTACACTTTGTTGTTTGGTGCGGTAATTCTCGATGCCATATCTTTCTTTATGCTTATTCTTTCTGATTGGACTGTTGCTGTTAATAAGGAATCAAGATTTGGAAAATACTACTTTCCAGCTACTATTTTCAGAAAGTTACTCCAGTTGAAGGAGCCGAAATGGTCGAAATTGAATAACGAAGGAGAACCGGAATCCGAATCCGAATTGTCCACACTACTTGTATTTCGGAGGTGGTCGCAGTCCTTCTCAACATACAATTTGATAACATATTGCCTCAAATCAAACCCTAAAAGCATTTATCTAGAAGGCAGGGACTATTTCAATCCCATGAAGGTGGGCTGCAAACTCCTCCATTATTTGAGCCAAGGTGGTGATATGATCATTAAGTTTTTGGGTGCTCGGGACTTTCTGGATGAGTTAAGATACACATCGAAGAAGCAACTGCGTTGGGATTTATGGAAATTCATTTTTGAAGAGATAAAAGAAAAATCAGGAGATGCAGAGGATGAGGAAACTACAGATTTAATATCCTCAGCCAGGGGTTCTTATGTTGTAAAAGAAATGGAATGGATGAGCAATACTAGTAAATTAAATGCTTATATTGATGGAGTTGCTTTTGATGAGAGTCTTCTATTGTGGCACATTGCTACTGAGCTCTGTTATGTTAAAAGGGATAAAATTGAAAATCAATACTGCAAATTCAGTAAGTGGATCTCGGATTACATGGTCTATCTTTTAGTTTTTCAGCCTAATCTTATGTCAGCTGTGGCTGGTATTGGGCAAAGAAGATTTGGAGATACTTGTGCGGAGGCCAAAGATTTCTTTAGAAGAAGGGAGATCGAGGAAGCAAACAAGGCATGTGACAGCTTAAGGAGAGTTAATACGGAAGTCGAACCCGTGGCAGTGAAAGGGGACAGAAGCAAATCAGTGTTGTTTGATGGCTGTATATTGGCCAAAGAGTTGGATAAGTTGTTGAAGGAGGAGAAATGGAGGATAATCAGCAAAGTTTGGGTGGAAATTTTGTCATATGCAGCCAGTCATTGTAGACCAGAAACACTTGCACAACAGGTAAGTAAAGGTGGAGAGCTTTTAACTTTTATTTGGTTATTGATGGCTCAATTTGGGCTCGGAGAACAGTTCCAGATTAACCAGGGTCAACCAAGAGCAAAATTAATCGTCAAAAAGTAGCCACTACATAAAGTAAAAGTGGATAGCTTAATCACTTTTTTCCCTTTGTTCTTTTCAAGTGTATGGAAAAAGATGGAAGTACCAAATGCAAATTTTACTGTACCACTGTAGTATTATAAGATTCTAGTTTCTGAAACATCAATTCATCATGCAAATGAATTTTTTATTTTATTTTTTTCTTGTCGTAAAAATGCAAGAAAAAATTAAAAATTATCTAGTGTCATCTATTTTGACATATTAAAGAAACAAAAATGCTTTTTATCGATGCATACATCAATCTCATAACATAATCTAATTATTCAGTGTTGGTAAGTGGTCCTCACTTCTTCATTTCATATTTCAAACTTTATATCTAATTAATAACTGATAAATTAATTAATACATATCACAAGATTAATGCATAAGTCAATTAAGGCATACTACAAGATTAATATATATAGCACTATTTAAACAAAAAAAAATTATTATAATTTGATGAATACATCAACTCAACTCACATAGCACAATCTGATTAACCCCTATTAATAAAAAATCTCAAATTACTTCATCATCACACATCCCAATTTCACATCTATCAATAACTAATACGTCAATTAATACCTATCATAATGCATGTAATACTAATCTTAAAAAAAATTCCTAGAGTTGCATCCCATATCTCCATGTTGTTTACCTAGAAATGAGAAACAAACTGTTTGACTAAGA
The DNA here is from genome assembly GCA_029378325.1 of Elaeagnus macrophylla. Classification (NCBI taxonomy): domain Eukaryota; kingdom Viridiplantae; phylum Streptophyta; class Magnoliopsida; order Rosales; family Elaeagnaceae; genus Elaeagnus; species Elaeagnus macrophylla. The sequence continues at coordinate 29,627,545 of CM055641.1, read as the reverse complement.
AGGCTACAGTTCAAATGAATGCTTACCCATTTTAATAGAAGACTTGGAAGAGTGAGATGTAGGGGAAAAAAATTTCCAAAATAAAATATCCTGTTAACATACAACAAAAATTTAACAGAAGCAATGTTGTACAAATGGAGCTATGCTGATTTTGAATAGAATAGCATGCAAGTCACAGACTACAGTATGAGGCTATGAGCGCTTTTTCTAGCAATAGTTTTGATTCAGCCATACCCCACTCTCGTCACAAGGGCAGAAAGTAACTCTAGGGCAATCAACTTTCTCCAAATATTTCAATTTTGGGAACAATGCCTGCATTTCTCGCCAATTCATTCGAAGTTCACTCACGAATTTCAAACGCAAATCTTCAACAACATCCCACATGAATTTGTCTTTTCCAAGATCTTTCAAGCTCCCTCCTCCAATATAGAGTTTCTTCAGATTTTTTATTTGGAATGCCTCCAGCCATTTTGGAATTTCAGTATCTGGGAAACATTGGAGCTCCAGTTTCTCAAGTTCTATCAAAAGTGTTGTCCTACGTTCTGTTCCTTCCAAAAGAATTTGAGGTTTGATTCTCGTCATTCTTATCAATTTCCTCTTTACAGTTTCCCTCGTCTCCTCCTTTCCTTGCTTTGAGTTCCCTCCCCAAGCCAATGAAAGCTTTTTAAGCGTTGAAAGCTTGTTCAAAGCCTCAAGCTCATCACCTGTGGGAAACTTCACATTCATCCTGCTTATGCAGATGCTCAATTTCCTCAACTTTCTCATACCAGTTAAATCTTTGATAGCACATGACTTCTTACCAATTTGGTTCTTTTTATCACCTATCACGAACCCCTTAAGGACCTTTAAATTTATAAGGGAGGATAGCTCTTTAGGCATGTGATCCAGAAGATAACATTCGGAAACATCAAGGTGGGTCAGATTTTGAAGTGATGACATACATTTGGGAAGGGCCTCCAGATTGTGGCAGGCTTTCAGATCTAACATTTCCAGATTCACTAGCTTCTTTAGGCAATCTGGAAGCTCATTGATTCTAGAGATGCCCTGAAGACTAAGAAGTCTCAACTTTGTCATACTCTTCAATCCTTTGAGGAACTGAACATTATCTACTTCAATGTGATGGTTAACTGAAGTCTGCCATCTTCCTAGATAGAGAACCTTGAGATTCTTCATCTTTGATAACCAATCCACAACATTAGAATTGGAATTTACATTTCTCTTTTTGGACAATCTCTCCAATCTGCGATCTGGAAAACGTTCATTCACATTAAAAAAAGTTTTCAGAGCTTGCTCTTCTGAATTCTTTTTTCCATGTGAAGATTGCTTCGCTGAATCAGCACCATTGTTTTCTTGGAATTGTTCTCCCACGAAACAAAACCTCGAAAAAATTGGAGCACGATTCCCTTCTAAATCATAAGCAAAAAAACCCTTCTCCTTGGCAAGCTCAGTCAGTACACAACGAACAAGTGGGTGTATCCGAAAGCTTTTAGCTTCTCCTGTACTTGGCTTTCTGCTAGCCGCAACTTCAATTAAACCCTTTTTCTTAAATAGATTAAGAATTTCACCTGCAGCTTTCTCAGCACTACTGTCTCCTTCAGAATCTTTGATAAACCCCTCTCCCAACCACCAACATGTCATAAGCTTCTTCGTTATTACTTCATCTACCGGGAACACCGAAAAGCAAACCAAACATTTCTGTTTATGTTCATCAAGGCCATCAAAAATTCTCTTGATATCTTTAAAAGTAGAAGAGTCTTCCAAGATAGGCCAGAGATTATCTCCTTCTACAGTACTACTGACCCCATTGTTTGACTGCGAATTATGATGAGAAACAGAAGCGGAAGAGCGCTTTTGTAGAGAAGGAATCTGACGTTTCAGCTTTTTGACGTCCTTGTTGATATCTTGGAGTTGTTTTTCTTTGCTTGATATGATTTCCTTGAGCCTTGTTGGCAGATCTTGGCCTGGTAAATTACTAGTGGAATCTTTGTTACTGATGAGATCTTCAAATATGGACCCAATGCTATGTACTCGAGCTTGTATCCCTGTTCCGATTTCATCTTCTTGAAGCTTCTGGAGCTCAAATAAAGCCGATTTTGTTTCGATAAGGTTATTTCGTAACTTCCAATAGATAGAGTGTTCTCCGTGTAGAGAAGAAACGTTGATGTTTTGATTGTTGCTGCTACTGATATTCTCCTGCTGGCCATTGTTGTTCGGAGTAGATCTCAAGTTCAAGCTTTCTTCTGATGGAAGCCTATCACACAAACTTGATAAGGAATTGATTGTGTCTTGAAATTGCAACTTCCTATTCGGATTCATTTGTAAAAGGGATGAAAGCGAAAACACAAGTCGCTGTGAATGGATCTAAAGTAGAGCCGGCTGACACGACTCGCGAACTCGACACGACGCACCTAGAAAATAGTTAGGTCCGGATTGAATTTATATATATTAGGTTATAAATAAGTCGACCCATTTAACCCATTTAAAAAAATCAAGGTTGAATGGGTTAATTGGTAATCCATATAAGTAACACAAGTAAATAACTAAAATTATTAAGGTATGTACGTAATTGTTTCTTATTTAATTATTTTGTAGGTTTATACTTTAAAATATTATTGAGATGATGTTTAAATTCATTTCATATTTTATTTTCTTATTTTTATCAATTTATAATAATATATTATTTAGTTTAATTTTGTATGTTTTTATTATTAATTATTTATTTTAGACTTAAAACAAGTTTTTATTTACAAAGAATTTATTATATATATTTTTGTTAGACTTTTTTGTTATTATTTAAGACTTTAAAATATTAGATTTGATGTATCACAATATTTATGATTATTAATATTATTTTTATTTTATATATTAGTTAATATTTTTACATTTTTTGTTAAAATAATGCTTAAATTGATTTAATTTTTGGAGTCTAATTAGAATTTATAATGTTAATAGGTGACATAAATATATGTTGATACTTGATATAATATCTCTGATTTTTTATATTATAAAATATAATATATATTATTTAATATATTTATACGGGTTAAATGGGTCAACTCAGGTTTGGTTAGGGTTGTACTTTCTGACCTATTTAATAAATGAGTTGGGTCAAGGTCAATCTTATATGGGTCAGGTTATAAACAGGTCGACCCGAACACGACACGATCCACCCATTTGACAGCTCTAATCTAAAGTGGCTTGTGATCAACAAACGAATTTGATTCTCAATTTAAAAAAAAGAAAAAGAAAAAAATATCAATACCTCTAATTTGTTAATATTTTTTTCTCTCAATTTTCATCAAATTCCTTTTTTAATCTTTGACTCTTTCTAAGAGCAAAATTCTTTTTCGTTTCTTTTTTTTTTTTTTTGCTAATTTGTTCCTAGAAAAATGTTAATATCATCGATCTCTACACTTATTTTTGTATTTAAGTTTTTTATATTATCCAAGTATCAAACTATTTTAAAAATTGAAAAAAAATTTAATTTTTTAAATATTATTAACATATATTATAAGATAATTAGAATAAGTAAAAAAATAAGTGTATATTTATATGTTATTAGCATTCTTTTGTAATTATAAGCATTATCATCATGTAAGCTCAGACAGTCTAGAAAGATTTTTATCATTTTTCAACCTCTTAATGCCAAAATTCTCATTTTAAATCCAAAATTCTTTTTTCTCAATTTAATATCATTAGCAAGTTTTCATATACCCACCTGGGAAAAAATTCAAAAATATCCCTAAGGTTTTCTATTTCTTCAAAAATATCCTCAAATTTTTTAAAAATTCAAAACTGCCCTCAAATAAGATGTCGTTTATATTGCCGTGTATTTTAGGGGTATAATGGAAAAATCATAAAATGCATAGATATAAAATACCCTTAAGTTCACTCTCTCTCTTTATACAATTAAACATTTTCTTAGTTTTCATTTTTTTTTTTTGGTGATAACCAAAATATCTATCTACCTATTTTTATCTAATTATTAGCTAAACTTGTCAATGGCTTCTCCAACAGACACAAGCAAAACAATAAAGCTAGAACGCTACAGTAGCTATTTGCGCAAAGTAAATAGCAACAACACAAACAAACTCCTCAGTGCTTCTTCAAAGCGCTTATTCAGAGCCACTCTTCTCATGGCATTAGTTCTAGTATTGTTCTTCACTCTCAATTACCCACCTCTCTCTGATAATTTTCACTCTCATACAGTACCCCACTTTCATACTCGCCACAATTTCCTCTCCTCAGCTTTCTATGGCGGACGAGCTGGTGGAGCTGATTAGGAAAAACAAGTCCATCATTCTTCAACTCTTCGTAGACCCAATGGGATGTCTGTTCTTGTTACCGGTGCTACTGGGTTTGTTGGAAGCCATTGTTCTTTAGCTCTAAAGAAACGTGGTGATGGTGTTTTGGGTCTTAACAATTTCAACAACTACTATGATCCTTCATTGAAAAGATCCAGACAAGATTTGCTGTTTAAACATTAAATTTTCATTGTTGAAGGAGATCTAAATGATGGTCTGTTACTATCCAAACTGTTTGATGTTGTTCCTTTTACTCATATTCTTCATTTAGCTGCACAAGCTGGTGTTCGTTATGCTATGCAAAACCCACAAAGCTATGTGAGTTCGAACATTGCTGGGTTTGTTAATTTGCTTGAAATAGCCAAATCTGCAAATCCACAACCTGCCATTGTTTGGGCTTCTTCAAGCTCTGTTTATGGACTAAACACAGACAACCCATTTTCAGAAATGCATAGAAGTGACCAACCAACTAGTCTTTATGCAGCAACTAAAAAAGCTGGTGAAGAACTTGCCCATACTTATAATCACATCTATGGATTATCAATTACTGGGTTGAGATTTTTCACTGTTTATGGACCTTGGGGAAGACCAGACATGGCTTATTTCTTCTTTACAAAGGATATTTTACAGGGGAAAGCAATTGACATTTATCAAACAGTTGATCAAAAAGAAGTGGCTAGAGATTTTACTTTTATTGACGATGTGGTTAAAGGGTGTCTTGGTGCTTTGGATACATCGGAGAAGAGCACAGGAAGTGGTGGGAAGAAGAAATCTGCTGCTCAACTCAGAATCTACAATCTTGGGAACACATCTCTAGTTCTTGTTGGTAAATTGGTTTCTACATTGGAAGGATTGTTGAGTACAAAAGCTAAAAAGCATGTGATCAAGATGCCTAGAAATGGAGATGTGCCATTTACTCATGCTAATGTGAGCTTAGCTTACAAGAATTTTGGGTACAAACCCACCACATATTTGGCTACTGGGTTGAGAAAATTTGTGAAATGGTATGTTAGTTATTATGGGATTCAATCAAGGGCAAGAAAGGAAGGCAATGGTGGCTTCAAATCTGAGCATTCTGAGGAGTCTGGTTGATATCAATTCCTCTCTTTCTTTCTTTTTTTAAATGATTTTTTTTAATGTTAAATTTAATATTGTGTCAGCAAGGTTACTGAGAAACAGAATTTTGTAAGCTGTTAAATATAGGGGTATTTTTGAAGATACCCCTTATCTAGGCTTATTCTAGCTTTTTTTGTAAAATGTAAAGGTATTTTTGAAGAAATGAAAAACCTCAGGGACAATTTTGAATTTTTTCCTACCCACCTGTTATCCAATTTTTCAAACCCATGTATATCTATATATATTAAAGAATATGATAAGGGCATTGTTGATTAGCAAGTTTGTATTTTATTTCTTTTTTTTAGTGGCTCACTTTAATTTTAAAAATAAATAAAATTTATTTTAATTAATATTATTATATTTAAATTAATATTTTTTATTTGCTTTCATTTTCTAATAAAATAATCTTATCTTTACAAATATCAATTTTTGTAAATTATAAACCAACTTTTTAAAGTTACATAATTTTATCTTTTGACATTTAAATATATAATTAATTTTTTAAAAGAAAGCATGTAATTATTTATTATTAATTATATCAATATTTATTATAATTAAATCAAAATAATGAGTCAATAATATGTCTAATTGACCAAATACTTTTATTTAATTATTATAATTATTGATAAGTTAGATAATAAATAAACACAATTATATACATAAATATATTATCATACATGGCAATTTCTCATTTGTTATGGTTTAATAAGCTGAATTGTACTTAGAAATAACATTGCATCATATTATCTATAATACAACTCAAATTTATAACATTTTTTATAATAAATAGTTATATTTTATCTTTTAAAAAAAAAAGATTTAATTGCATATATAACCATTTTCATATATGAAATTTTATTTTTAACCCCCTCAAAAAAAAAATTATTCATTTTTCTTACAACATCAATAAAGATATATTTTTAAGGTTGTAAGAAAATGATCACATATTTTTTTACTGAGGAAGTTAAAAGTAAAATTATTTGAATAATTGAATTATTTATGCACTAAAAGCAAAAAAAAAAATATATGCTCAAAAACCAAAAAGTGAATCCATGTTGCATTATAAGTTTGTTCGTTGTTTAAAAAACTTACATATAAAATGATATATTTGTGAATACGAGATTATATGCTAAATAAAGACAGTAAATGAAATAAATTAGTTAATTTTTCATAATGTCTATTATCATGTAGGTATTTTTTTTTAATTTAAATATAATAATATAAATTAAAGTGAATTTATTTATTACTAAAAGTAAAGTAACTTGGATCAACCACTAACAAAAAAGTGATTAAGGTGCTTCACATATAGTAAAAATAATAATGTATAATATACTTCATCTATAATATTATGTAAAAACAAACAAACAAATAAAAAAAAAAAAAAAAAAACAGTTCTAACAAAGGAATAACTTGAAACATGTCCTAAACTTTGAGTGAAAAATATATTTGAAGCCCTAAAACAAATTTACACATCGATCTTATGAAGAAAAAAAATACTTCATAGATAATATATAACTTTGCTAAATATTTTTTTTTTATTAATGTGAGCGCATTTCATAAATGTGTTAAATATATGTTTATTTATAGTAACATTTTGAAATATATATATATATTATGAGATAGGATCATGGTCCCTCTTTTTTTCATAATTTATTACATTTTCTTATTTTATGGGTTATGATTTTAAATAATAATTTTTTCTCTCTTATTAGTTATAAATCTTAATAGTCATGATAAAGCTATGTAAAAAATTGAGACTATTGATCATATTCCTATATATATATATATATATATATATTATTTTAAAAAATATGTTGAACATATATTAAAAATATAAGAAAATAATATACATATATTTATTTTTTCAGAGAGTTAAAACCGATGGTTATAATTATCTCTTAGGTTCAAAAATATTTTAATTAAGTCTTAATTTTTTTATATTCAAAGCATAAATTAGGAATTAGTAAATAATTTGATAAATTTATTTAAATTAAAATTTTTGATATGGTTCGTTGAATTTGGATTAGATTGAATTGAAAGATTTTAGTCGAATTAGATTCGGATTAAAAAATATACAATTCATTCGAATTTAAATTAGCATATTTCATAATCTGATACAATCTGATCCTTACCGAATTACTATTAAAATTGTAAAGAAATTCATATTTTATTTTTAATAAATTATATTTAAATATTATTCATGTGATAATTATGTAAGTTTTATAAGTCATTTGTGTCTTTATTAGTATTCTTGTGTGCAAACCACATAGTCTATTATATTTTTACTTAGTATTTTTATCTTCTTCTATGTAAGAAACTTTACAGGTAGTTCAGTATTGCATATACTCACATAGATTTAAACACTTTGTATGATTGCATAATATATACACAATGACATGTTTGAAAGCATGTAATTTGCATGCCTAATTGAGTTTTTACTTGTATTCATTTTTCACTGTTTGTGGTTATTTGTGAAAAAATAGTTGGCATTGTTTTTTCCTTCCAAAAATAAACTTTTTAGAGCTCGTCAAGGTCATCATTGATGCCCTTGCTAATGTGCTTGGCAATGGGTTAATGAGGATGCTTCTTTGTTTTAGAAATCGTTGGTCCTCTTTGAGATACTCGCCATGGGCTCGCTAAAGTAGTTAATGAGGTCTTGTCAAGGTGCTTGACTAGGATCAGCAAGGTTGGCAGAAGGTAAAAAAAATTCCATAAATATCCCTTCTAATTTTTATTAAAAGTTATGGAAAAATTCTTGCATTTTAAAAACTCAAATTTGCATATTGAAAATCATTTTAGCAATCCTAGATCACTAATACATTAAGTTTTCTTTTGTATTAGTGATTCGTATTTATAAGGTTTGATAAATTTGATTTTTATAATTTGTGATTAGGTATCAGTAAGATATTGAGTGTTGTTTCGTATTATGATACAAAGTTATTTTGAAAAATCATATTTGGAGGGATGTTAAAAGATTAGGTTCACTTTACTGACTACAAATACTGACTACGTGGTAGTGAAGCTTTGAAAAAGAGCCAAATTTGTGTAAATCATAGTAGTTATATTGAGAGCTGGTGATAGTAGCATAAGTAGTTAAGACAGGTAGTCCCAATTAATAAAAATATATGCATTTATTTTTATCGAATTTGTATAACTGTTTATTCATAGTGAATTGTTTGCGGCTAAGTGGTTGTCTTAAGTAATCTATGAATGTTACCAATTAAACTTAAAGCCTAAGTAAATTTATCACATTATATTGTGATTTTTAATTGCTTTACTGTCTATGTTAATACAATCAGTGATATATTCTAGTAAAATTATTCAATAATTGAAAAGCTTTTATTGTTTTATTATATTGGTGGGGGTTGTAGAAGTCACTTTACTTGTATAAGTGGATATTTTTGTCACTTTACTTTCACAAGGGACACTTAGGTCACTTTCATTATAAAATAAGATCCCTTAATCACTTTTTGAATAATAAAATATTATTTTATTAATAAAAAATTCTAAAATAATAATAAAGATAATTTAAAGAGGGCAAAATTGTTATTTTATTATAATAATTTAAAACTCAATTTAAATAATACAATATTTTATTTTTTATTTTTTGGTCAAATCTATTTGTAAAATTTATATTTTATGAAAATTTTCTATTTTTTAAGCACTTTTTTGTATTATATTTTTCTGTAAGTACATATTTGCACCAAAGCTATAAACTTTATAACATAAAAAATAGATGCTACATAGGTTAGAAAATTACAAGATCAATGGCGTTGGAATTATAGAGATAAACTATCTCCAATCCATCATCTTTGGAGACTAAAACTAGAAATTGAACAATGCACATTCACTGTGTTGCTCAGATCAAGGTAGTAGTTGAGTCATCCGTATGATTTTGATTAGGGGTGAACAAATATGGGTTGGTTTGGATTTAGACTAAAATTGGAACCAACTCAATATGATCGATTTTTTAAAAACAAGAACCGAACCGAACCGAACCAAAAAATTTGAAAAACCAATTCAACCCAAACCAAATTTTTTGGTTGAATTTGGGTTGGTTAAAGGAAATTTCTTCCTCTTTTTACGATAATGAATTTTGTTTATTAAATTTTTTTAAAACTCTTGTATTATATATAATTTCTAACATTTTTAATGTTAATTTTATTATAATACCTAAATTTAAAAGATAGATATCGATCACTTATCTAATACCATTATTCATATCAAATACAAAGTGCAAGAAAAATTTAAAATTAAGACAAATAAGCAATAAGGAATAGTAATAACATACTTGATAAATTTTACTGACTTTCAGATCCAATAATATTGTTCACCAATGTTATTCATGCAATGAAAACTCTACCGACAAAAATATGAAAGATGATATAATTATAAATTTATAATGGATAAATAATTAAATAATATCAAATTAGTGTATCACGTGAATAAAAGATAAAATAAATAAGAGTACTTAGTAGAGAAGTGCTTGCACGAATTCCGTTTAAATATTCAAACTGTAATGACAAAAATGGACAAAACTTGTTTATCTCTCACTAACAAAGTAGAGGACAAATTTTTCTAAAATATTATCGAAAATAAAAAAGGTTGTCCTCATAAACATAACTAATTAGCAACAAATAACAAATCAAAACATATAAATTCAAATCTTTAATACATATAGACTACAGTATATTACAAAATAGAGAATAGAAATAAAATATTTAAATTATCCAAAAAAAACATAAAAATAAAATAAAATTTCAAATATGTTCCAAGCTCCCATATATATATATATATATGGGTTGGTTCGATTTTTTTAAGATTTTAATAAATGAAAATCAAACCAATCCAATATTAATCGATTTTTTATTATGAAGAACCAAACCAAACCAATAAAACTTAAAAATCAATTTTTCTGGGTTGGATTGGGTTAGGTGGGTTGGTTTGGTTTTGTATTTTTTTGTTCACCCCTAATTTTGATAATGGTGAAATGGAGAGAGCTCATATGTGTAGTTTCAACTAGGGGTGAACAAATAATCCGATCAATCCACTTAAATTAATAAATTCGATCCAATCCGTCGGATTCGGATCGGATTGGATTGATATATTTTGTAGTCGGATCGGATTCGGATTGAAAAGTATATAATCCGTTCGGATTCGGATTGACAGATTTTATAATCCGTTGTAATCCGATCCGGACTGAATTACTATTAAAATTATAAATAAATGTATATTTATTTTTAATGTGTTATATTTAAATATTATACATACCACAATTACATTAAATTATTATTTTAGTTTTTTAAAAAATAAAAATATTAAATTCTCTATAATAATTTAATAATATTCAACAGTATACTTTTTATTATTTTGATTATCTAATTTGTGACTATAAATAAATAAATTTTACTAAAAAATATATCAATTTAAAATTTAAATGTTAGTATATATTGTGTTTTATATATGATAATAATAATAAAAATAAATTATAATCTCAATCCGACCTATCCGATCCAAAAAATTTGATCTGCTCGGATTCGGATTGGTTCGGATTGACTACATTATCGGATCGAATTCGGATTAGAAATCTTCAAATCCGCTTCGGATCGGATCAAATTCAGATTGGTAAAAAACAGGCAGTTTCGATCCGCTGCTCACTCCTAGTTTCAACGTCATTGTTCTTGTAATTTTCTGAAATATGTAACACCTATTTTTTATATTATAAAACCTACAATTTTGATCCAAACATGATACTTATAAAAAAAATGCGATATATCATAAATATAAAATTTATTAAAAAAAATTGACCAAAAAATAAAATTTTATACTATTTAAATTAAGTTTTAAATTATTAAAATAAAATAACAATTTTTTTTAATTAAGTTATCTTTATTATTATTTCAAAAAAATTTATTAATAAAATAATATTTTAATATTTAAAAAATGATTAAAGTCTCTTATTTTAAGAAAGTGACTTAAATGTTTATCACGAAAAAAAAGTAATCAAAATATCCTAGTAATACAAACAAATTGACTCATATATTACTTAATCGTTATTATATTTCTATAGTCTTCAATATTGTATTTTTATATATACATGTGTGTTATGTTTTTATTTACATTTCGTTGTGTGTACGAGAGATATGAATTATAAATTATTCGTATTAGCTTGTATTGGTAGTTAATTAAATTTAAACTTACTTAAATTACATTAAATTATTATTTTAGTTAAAAAAATAAATATAAATATTAAATTTTTTATAATATTTTAATAATGTTTAAAAGCATATTTTTTTTATAATTTTAATTTTCTTAATTATAACTATAAATAAATAAAATTGACTAAAAATATACTAATTTTGTTTAAATATTATTATATATTATGTTTTGTATATGATAATAATTCAAAATAAGTTATAATTTCAATCTGATCTTATCAAATCTGAAAAATTCGATATACTCGAATTCAAATTAGTTCAAATTAATTACATTATTGAATCTAATTTGGATTAAAAATATTCTAATTTGCTTCAAATTGGTTCAAATTTGGATTGATAAAAAAAATATAAATTTTTCAAATGTTGCTCACCCCTAGCATAAACTATTAGTTGTAGGAGTTAACTGGAGCGTCTGCATCTGCATGCAATATTATGGTAATATAAATTTATACTTATTTTATTTACATTTTGTCATGTAGAAAAATTATTTAAAAATGATTCTTTTTATAATTTTATCACGTATGATAATATAAGTAGTGTGAATCTAAAAATAAATATAAATATGAATTTAAAAAAATATTATTTATTATTATTAAATAGAATTATGCTATCACCTATATAACAAATATGTATTGATTATATGTTATAAAATTTATACTACATTTAACATTTGATATATATAGATCAAATATTTTAATTAATTATAATCTTAAGAAGTAATTATGGTATAAATTATTATTTATTTAAATAATATTTTCTAACATTGTTTATAAATTTATGTAACCCCAAGCAAAAATGAATATCTTATTGTTAGATGTACATCATATAGAGTTAGCACCGTAATTTAATTGGTATATTCGAAGTTGTCATTTCAAACAATAAAAAACTTACATAATAATTATTAAAATTAATTGAATTTATCTTATAAAATTAAATTATAATTAATATTTTTTATATTACCGATAATTTTAAGAATTATATGAAACGACCCTGAACTTCAAAGCGAATTTTTTTTACCCAAAAAAAAATGCATAACTTATAATTAGATCTTGGTAGGCGGTAGCTTGGGTGATTTTTCGAACAATATTTAATTAAAAAACACGACATGTGGTATTGTAATTAATTATTTTATTCACGTCCAATAAAATCCAGATCTCGTGAAATAAGAACAAAACTTTTTTCTTGACTTTGGTGTATATAATAAGTCAACGTTAATACTAACAATATTTTTTTTAGTGAGAAATATTGTTACAGTTCAATACGTTACATTAATAATATACTTTCATTTATTATATTTGTATAATATTTTAAATATTTATCAATTTTTAAAATTATTACACAACCAATCTATTATTTGTATTTTTATTAATTTTAATACTTACGATATTTACGTTCAAGGCAATTATTGTTTTTTTATTTAAAAAAGACAATATATTTAATTAAATATTAAGATTTAAACTTAATATTCTTTTATTTTTATTAATTATTTGTTTTTAAATTATTTTCAAAATAATTTTTTTTATAAAATATATTTTTTTTTTATTGTTGATAAAATTTATTTGTTATATAATATAAAAAAAAATTCATTATAACAAAAAATTTTATTTCAATATATTCTGAGAAATTATTAATAGTTAAAGAAGAATATAACAATAACATTCTATTAAACTAAATTATATGATAATATTATGTATTTTAAGTTAGTATATAAGATATGATATATTCACTATATAAAAAATTATTTTATATTAATTTTGTTATGAATTTAATTTTATATTTAAAAAATATAATTATATTTAAATTCTAAGTTTTTTTTCTATTTTCATCCACTCTTTCCTTTTGTTTTTCTCTATTCATCCACCCACTTTTCGTATCCAGAGGAGTTTTTCTTGGATTTTTGTCTAAAATAGGCAAATCGTATAGAATAGTTTAAAAAAGACTCATTTAAGTTTTAGTGTAGAAATAGGCAATTTTTGACTTAGAACCTGAAACTATTAAGTTAATAGGTATTCCTCTTTCCTCTTTTCTCTTTCCTCTTTCCTCTTTCCTCTTTCGTCTTCGTCTTCGTCTTCGTCTTTCTCTTCTTCAATTCTCTCTTTGTCTTCCTCTTTGTCTTCCTTAATTCTCTCTTCGTCTTCCTCTTTTTCGTCCTCGACATTGAACAAAATTTGATAAAATCAAGGTCTGAAGTAAAATGTCAGTAGACTTTGTATTTGGCATTTTGTTCAAGAGAGTTACATATGTTCAAAGTAAAACCAACAAACGTTTTCATAGCTAAAAATAGTAAAGGACGTTTTAATATGATATCTAGTTTTATTTTCAAATATTAAGAAATCAAAAAATACTAAGATATAACAAATGGGGGAGAAAATAGCAAGAAGTGGTAGTCCGTGTACATACGAATATGAATGAAGAACTAGAAATGGAGTTTCCTGATCAGCAGCAGTGATAGTAGAACTTCAGCTACAAATGGGTACATTTCAGGAACTTTCAAATACATCAAAAAATAAAGTAGAGCTCCTTCCTCAGCAAGAAAATTTGACTAAAAAATATATTTATCATTTTACAAAAATCCTAAAGTTTTAATATGATATCTAGTTTCATTTCAAAATATGAAGAAATCAGAAAAAATCAAGATATACTGAAATATACCTCAGGTATATCTGATATATTTATGGTATACCATAGAGATATACTATAGATATACCAGATATACCAAAGATATACCTCAGAAATACCAGATATACCAGAGATATACCAGATATACCCTCGTATATCCCTGGTATATCGAGATATACCAGAGATATACTAGATGGTATATCGAGATATACCACAGATATACCAGATATACCCTGATATATCGAGATATACCACAGATATACCACAGATATACCAGATATACCCTAATATATCGAGATATACCACAGATATACCAGATATACCCTAGTATATCGAGATATACTACAGATATACCAGATATACCCTGGTATATCGAGATATACCAGATATACTTTGGTGAGATATACCACAGATATACCAAAAATATACCAGATATACTCTAGTATATCGAGATATACTACAAATATACTAGATATACCCTAGTATATCGAGATATACTAAAGATATACCAGATATACTAGATATACTAGAGATATACCAGATATACGGTATATCGAGATATACCAGAGATATACTAGAGATATACCAGATATACCCTAGTATATCGAGATATACCACAGATATACCACAGTGCAATGCAACTTGAAGAAGATGATGAACAGTGCAATGCTGGTTAAATTTGATTAGCACGTATAATCTGAATAATATAAATTTCAATTAAATAGTAAATTAGTTGGAGAATATTTTGCAATTGACAGTTCTTTTATAGTCTTATTCTTCCTCTTGCAGCTGATTTTCAATGTTAGATAGTGACGCAAATTGTAAGCACTATTATATCTGTATGAGCTACGTAAATTTGGCTCTTTCAAAATTCTGGTTAAATTTGATTAGCACGTATAATCTGGATAATATAAATTTCAATTAAATAGTAAATTAGTTGGAGAATATTTTACAATTGACAGTTCTTTTATATAGTCTTATTCTTCCTCTTGCAGCTGATTTTCAATAGTGACGCAAATTGTAAGCACTATTATATCTGTATGAGCTACGTAAATTTGGCTCTTTCAAAATTCAATAGTCTATATGAAGACCTCTCCTTCGTTGAATTTAAACTAATCAAATATTTTTTGTATGTTGTTAATTCAATAGTCTATATCTCTGGTATACCAGATAACTTGAAAAAGATAATGAACAGTGTAATGCTGGTTAAATTTAATTAGCATCAACTTATGCAAAAAATGTAAGGCGTTGTTTCTGTTAAATTGCCCATGTGTTCTCTGAGGAAGAGGAAGAGGAAGAGGAAGAAGGTGAAAGAAGAGGAAGATAGAAAAGATGAAGAAGAAAAAAGAGGAAGAACCGACAACTTGTTGAAGACAGAAAAAATTACTCTATTTTAAAATTTAACATAAAATGATATTTTTTTAGACTATAATATAGAATTAACCTATTTCGGACAAAATCCCGTTTTTCTTCTTCTCCTTCAGGTTGAGGCTTTCGTGTCTAGTGGATACTACCCCAAAATCAGAATGAAACTATACAGAAAAACTAGGGATTGACACAGTGAATTACGAAGATAGGGTGGAGGGGTGCCGTCGTTGATGGGTTGCTCCGATTTCGTTGTGTCTGGTGACTTCTCAACGATGAGAAACGGCGTCGTATGGTGTGATCCTGCTTTGTTTCACATCTCCATTACTATTGATTCACAGTATCTCAGCTGTTCCATGGTTTTCACCAGGCAGTTCTCACCGAAAACTATTGTGTCCGTGTCTTCGTATCCCTTTTCGTCACTTTCATTTCTCCTCTTTCTTTATCTGAGGTCTGGGTTATTGACAAAGATGTTTGGGTACAAAGAAAATGAGAGCAGTGAGGAATATCTGAGACGTTTGGCCATGGATGTTGTATTAGATTACATTTTGGGTTCTTAGATTTGGTTTCAAAAAAAGAAAGCAAAATTCTTCACCCCATTTATTTTCTCTCGACGAAGTCACCGAATAGGAAGAAAGATGGAAATATGGCAGGGGAGTGGAACAACACTTCTGGTAAATTGGTGGTTTAATTCTCTGTCACACATGAGCAGAAGATTCATGGTAGTGGTGGATACATTAAGTTGCTCAGTGGTGGTGTAGATCAAAAGAAATTTGGCGGTGATTTGTTAAATTTTCTTCGTATGTTGCAGATTGGTTTTGACACCAAGATTTAGATATTGATTGCTTGGATTGACAACAATGGTAATTGTTTCTTCCATAAGCAGCTTCTTAATGATAGTTTCACCAACTTGGTGGAAATTTGCAGATTGAAATTGAAATTAGAATTGGTACTAGTTCCTGGGTGTATTGGATGGGTACTGAATTCGATTGTGAGAAAAAGAATTGATATTCTATCTTGGCTGGATACAATAGTAGAATACATTTATGTTTTTGTTTCTTTCTTGTTGTCGGCTATTGTTGGCCCAATTACATGGTATAGTTCTTTGCTTTATACGTCCATGTGTTTGGTTTGAGATTATTCTCTTTGGTTTGGTATAAGAGATGCAGTGTTATCTTTAGTTATTCGTTCAATGTTGTCACACATTTTTATGGATGTATCTCCATCATCATTAGTGTCCAATGTCATTTTAAGATCTTTGTTGGTGAATTAAATGTTGGTATTTCAGTTATTTTTCAAACTTTTGGGTTGTTTTTAGAATGTTATTTCGCTTGTGAGTGTTTCTTTGTAAGCATAGTTAACTGACACATATTACATTTTATGAATGTTTTGTTATTAGTATCACTAGTGTTTGAGCAATGTTAAGTTCATATCTTTTTTGTTGTGTCGTGTGTTGGCATTTCATTTTTTAGACTCCTCGAATTGGTTTTCAGAAATGTGTTTCTGTTTTTCCGGTGAGTGTTTTGTTATCACTGTCAATAAGCGCCCCATATGTGAGCTAGATTGTTACATTTGATTTTTGGAGAATTCATCAATAACATATATCTCCACCAATACAGTTTATTTTATGTTTTTCGATTTCTTTCTACATTTTTCAACCTAATAATCTTGTAACTTCATTAGTTTGAAGGGAGTTGTTAGATTATATGATAATATTGTGCATCTTAATATAGTGTAATATATAAGATGTGTTATATCTACTATATAAGGAATTATCTTCTATCAATTTTGTTAGGAATTTAATTTTATATTAATAAAATATAATTACATTTGAATTTTAGAACACCCTTTTATTAAAGACAGTCATTTTTACTGTTTGTGTAAATTTGAATGTGTGTAAAATAATGGGACTTGAGATTTTATTGGAATTACAGGTATCATGGAGATTGGCTACAATGGCTCATTTGCCCTGGGTTTTGATATACCATTTATTTAAAAGTTTGAATTCCTTGGAGAAAATAATGTACGGAACGTAAAATTTCTTTAATTCTAAAAAAAAATTTTAATTAACAAAAATATCCTCATATATTTTTTAAAATTTCATAATTGCCTCATTTATATCTCAATTTTGTTTATTTTAATAAAAAATTAATTAAAAATTTACTAGTTAGATTGATAGTGTATTATTTTTAAAAAATAATAGACTTCTAAAATATTATGTAAAATATAATAAACTTTTATTTATTTTAATAAAAAATTAATTAAAAATTTACTAGTTAGATTGATAGTGTATTATTTTTAAAAAATAATAGACTTCTAAAATATTATGTAAAATATAATAAACTAAAATATATTACTAAAAAAAATTAGTGAACCAACACCCTACCCTTTTTTATTTAAAAGAAAAACCTTATTTCAAGGAAAGGTTTCTGTCGAATTAAACATTAATGGTATGTTCTGCTTAAATCATCAGAAATAATAAATAATTGGTCTAACCTTACTATGGATACCAACTACAAACTAATGAACTTGCCTTATTGACAATTCACACTAATCAATAATAAAAATTGATCGCTTTCCCAAACTTAAACTACTAACATCTCATTCGAAAGTTTATAAGATTTGGATTGCATTTAGCTGATTTTTCAACTTGTTAATTCCATGTAGGTAAAATACTAATAATTATTGCTCATATATTGAATGTTTTTTTGTCTAATCATATATTGATTTTCTTTCTTCGTACGTACATTGAAAATTTGCTGAGAGTTGATTCTATATAAAAAAAAAAAAAAAAAGAAGAAGAAGAAGAAGAAGAAGAGAGAAACATGGTTTATGATTAGTTGTGTTTTTAGTTTGTTTCTGTTGTTTTGTTTTTGTATTCACAGTTTTTTTTTTTTTTGTAATTTATTATGTGATTTCGGTTCACATTGATATATGCATGTTCAACCTTTAAAGCGATTATAGTATTTAGTGATCATATAATTTGGTGTCCTTTTTTTTTTTTTTAGTAAAAGAAAAGCTTGAATTTTAAAGTTAAAAACGATTGTGCTTTTTGCTATAAGTAATTTTAGACTGAAAAAAGTATATTGTATGTAATTTTTCAGCAAGTACAAAATGCATTTTCTAAATTCTTGAAAACATTGACAATTTTTTTTATGATTGTATCTAAAACAATCCTTTTACCTTCATTAGAAATGCTTTTACAAATTACAATATCACAAAAACATAAACAAAGATATCCATGGTTAGGATGAGAACTTCCTACCAATTACTTGACTTCCTTCAGTGAACTTCCTAACAATTATTTCTTTAATTCATTCAGAGGAAATCTTTAATCACTAGAGGAATATTAAAGACAGACGAATTTACATTCATTACTCGTGTTATGTCACATGTCACTGTTATTTAAAAAAAAATGAATTACTTCTTTAATTTTTAAATTAATTATGATACATGACACAATCTAAGATATATGGATGCAAAAGAAAATACAGATTGTATGATATTAACCTTTCTCATAAGTCATAATTACAGTTCAACCTTGGGTAAGAGTCTAAGACTACTTTTAGTAAAACATAGCTAAAACTACTTAAAATATTTGTTATTAGACCGTGTTTGTGGAAGGGTTTTGGGAAATTACCAAAAATAACACCCCCAAAATTATAATAACAAAACTAGCACCCCCTTGTGTTCAATTAGAATTGAACGTTTAATATTGAACGTTCAATATTCAATTTGAACGTAAAATATTGAACGTTCAATATTAAATAGATCTAATTGTCGTCATTCAATTCTAATTGAACGGATAATATTGAACGTTCAATATTGAACGAGTCTAAATTATCGTCGTTCAATTTTAATTAAACACAGGGGTGCTAGTTTTGTTATTATAATTTTTAGGGGGTGTTAGTTTTGTTATTTTCCCAAGAGTTTTTAGAATTTTGTGCTTGTGGAAGGTTTTGATGAATTCTTGTACTACTTTGAAGTCATACGTTAGTGTACAAAAAAAAATGTCTCATGTTACTTAAAAATAATTCTCATATTACTTTGTTATTTACAGCTACTCCTCTGCTCCATGGATTACATGTAAGTTCAAGTGCACGGACTCATGGGCACATGTTGGAAACTTAATAAACCAAAAGGCACAAAAAAAAAAAAAAAAATCGAGGCATTAAAAAGAAAACGGCATGAAGCAGCAAACAATAATGAACCATTGCCTTGTAACATTGAACTGACCTTTGGGTGCATGATATTTTTTCAATCTGGTAAATAAAGCACTGGAACTATGAGAAAATACAAGAGAATCAGAATCAACATGAACTTAAGCTGAGAAATTGAAGAAGCAACAAGTTTAATAACGTCTCCAGTTTGATCAAAACAAATCCTTTTAACCAGAACTACTTTTTTACCATAGCTACCGTCTTGACAATATTGTTATGAGCTTCTAAGGTAATTTCTTATTTTCTTCTGGACCTCAGTTCTATCCCAACTCTCTGTAAAGTTTGTAATTTTTAAAGAATCACTGCTTAGTAATAGTTCTTCAAACTTCTTTAGTTTTGGACAACCCCTGACTATAGCTTTTTCCAGAGATGGCAAACTAACACCAAGGCTAACCAACTCAGGAAGTTGTATAAGTTTCAACACTCGTAACTTCTGCAGTTTGCATTCTTCTGAAGCTTTGGAGTTCGAAATGGTTTCCAACTTATAACAAAATTTGATATGGAGGATTTCAAGCCTTTCTGGCATCTGCCAAGGAGAAAGAACATTTTGAAGCATTGGGCAGCAATCTAGATACAACTGCAGCAGGTTTTTGAAGCTCTGAACTGCTATATTGGTGCTGTACATGCTCTTCAACTTTGGAAGGTTTGAAACCCATAAGCTCTCAAAATTTTTCCCCAATTTCACATCTTCAGAAAATAAGTTATTCATTCTGTCACACTTCTCCAGACGCAAGCCCTTCATTGCCTCAATTGAGCCCCCAGCAAGATCTGACAAGCGCCTGATAGATTTATTTCCGATCAAAGACAAATACTCTGTCTGCATAATGATATCATCAAGACCAGCAGGAATGATCTTACTTCCTCGGATCTCCAGAACACTTGCAGTATTTTTCAGAAAAGGCATAGACTTGTAGTAGATATCTTCAGACGTAGCCATGTCTTTGAGAAAATAGATATCTTCATCTTCACCACTTTCAATAGATGGGCAAATAGAGATGTTGAAATTTTTGAATATAGTTCTCCATATCTGTGAATTTTTCTCCATGAATTCAGAACTCAATGACAAAAAACTCTTGCTACTTACTGCATTGATGTCCTTAAAAATACAACATGTCGACCAATTTAGCTCTTCTGGAAGGCGCCTTATCTTACCCCAATCAAGCTCATGTATTCCACTCAGGTCTGGCAGATCTAGTCGCTTTAGATATATCAGCTCTGAGATCCAATACGGGAACTCCTCAACTTTGGTCCCCCATAAATCAAGAGTTTGCAATTTGGTAAGTCTTTCCAAATGTTGCAGCTCCAATTTAGAACAATTTCTCAGCAAAAGTTGCTGGAGGTTACAAAGATTCTCAAGCGATTGGAGACGTCTTACTTCTGTATGTGAAAAATCAACAACCTCAAGTGTTGTAAGTTTCTCCAAGTTGAGCTCATTATCAAATGAGCAACCATTTAACGAGAGTTCCCTTAGGTTGGTGAGGTTGGTGAGCTTGAACATGACATTTGGTGACAACTTAACTTGAGTCTCAGAGAGGTTGAGAGTCTCGAGTTGACTCATATTCTCCAAAAAGTTAGCATCTGTTTCCCTCAATGATGTTGCACCAGCTAGATTGAGTTCCTGAAGTTCTGAAAAGGATTCAGAGAGTGGAATTTCTTTCAATCCAATACAGTTTCTTAGTAAGAGTTGACGGAGGCGACAAGAATTAGAGAGGGATGGAAGGCATTCGACTTTATTTTCGGAGAGGTTGAGTAGCTGAAGGGAAGTAATGCTTGCAATGGATCCATCTACAATCAAATTCTGGCACCCAGAAACGTTGAGGACTTCTAGTTTCTCAAAGACATTCGAGGAAGACAACTTCTTAAGGTTCACACAATCAGATAGTACAAGCTTTTGAAGATTTCTCAAGCTTCCCAATGACTTTTCTGGTATTTCTTTCAGCAAAGAGACTCCTGAAAAGTCAAGAATCTCAAGCCTTTTTAATCCTTTCATTTCTGGTAGTTCTTCTAATAATTGACAATCTCTTAGGTGGAGCTCACGAAGGTTGCTAAGTTGGGAAAGGGACGAAAGATTTTTGAATTTGGTACTTGACAAGTTTAGACAACGAAGGCAGGTGAAGTTTTCAAAGCTAATTTTTTCAATGTTGACCAAGCATGACGCATTAGAAAGATCAAGGGACTCAAGATGAGAAAGCCTGCTTAGAGAGGAAGGTAAATGAACAATTCCACTTTTAGAAAGGTTAAGTACTCTTAGTTTCCCTTTATGTTCTAAGGATTCAGCATGTATCTCCTTTAATCCAGAGGTAGTGGAAAGGTCAAGAATTTGAAGAACGGGCAAATTTTCCAATTTTGGAAGTCTAACCAAGGAAGCACAACCTTCCAAAGAAAGTCGTGTAAGTGCTTGAAGATTTTTCAAATACGGTAAGCATTTAATCTGGGTATGGGAGAAGTCAAGAATTTCAAGCTTCTTAAATGAGTCCAATGCTTTGTCTTTGAACTTCTGAAAAGAGAGAGAACCAGAAAGATCAATCACCTCAAGGTTTTTCATTTCTTTCACACTTGATAATTTTTCAAGGCGCAAACAACCCCTTAGGATGAGCCAACGCAGTTCAGTGAGTTTTGAAAAAGAAGAAGGAAGAGATATAATCTGGGCTCCAGAAAGGTTAAGACTTCGGAGCTGTTGCATTTGATCAAAAACATCATCAGGTACTTTCTTCAAGGATTCAGCACCAGAAATCTCCAGAACCATCAATAAGGAAAGTTGTTTAATGTGATCAATCTTCTTCAGCATATTACAGCCTCTGAGGACAAGTAAGTGAAGCTTGGGAAAAAAAGAACGTCTGAGAAATTCCAAAGAATTGAACCTGAGGCTTAAGATCATAAGAACCTGGAGTTCTTTCAAGGGCTGAGAAAATATATCAGGGGATTGGTCGCAAAGACGGCTTCCATCAGTCAGTAGAGTGCGAACTTTTTCCCAACCTTTTATATGATTACCTATTGTTTTTATCATACCACCGGCTGGTGCAAGTCCCCCAAGACCTTGCCAATTGCAGTCTTCTAATACCTTTGCCAATCCTAATCTCTCTGTCTTACCAAATTCATCATAACGATAGTCGGGAGCATTCAGGGCTGATACTTCCATGCTAACAAAATCATCTTCTTGTATTTTTAGCATACCATAATCCAGAAGCTCCATCAAAATACCATGCCCCTGCTCATAAACCTTATTAATTTGGTCTGTAGAGTCAAAATATCCCTCAATTATCCAGTTACTAATCAACTCATTGTAGTGGACACTGCTATGTTTCAGTAATTCCCTGCTATACCAACAGCACCTGATCATAACATCGTTATTTGGCAACATGTCACACCATGAATGCAGTATCAGGCTCTTTGCGACTTCCATCTTAGAGGTCGCTGCTTCTTCCAAAACACTTTTTAACGTCTTAATGCGGGAAACATCATGTTTTCCAATGCCGAACTTTTTTAAGGCTTTTCCAATTCCAACGACTACAGCAGCTGGCAAAGAGATGGTCTCACAATTGTCTTTGAAGATCTCTTCAAAACGGGTTATCACACCTTGGTTCCTCTCGACTGCTCTTTCTCCTGCTACAGTCTGCAGCAGATCCAGTACTTTGACATTGGACAGAGGTTCAATCATAATAACATCTTTTTTCTTCTTAATACCAGTAGAGTCTGATATGGTCTCGTGAACTGATCTTCTAGTGATTATGACTCTCAAAGAATTTTGTTTACTCTGAGGCAGCAGTGCTTTCACTTGGGAGACAATGTTGTCTTCAATCAAATCATCAGAAACTCCGTCTATAATCAAAAGAATACTCTTATTTTTAAGATTTGTCGAAGTCATTTCAGCAAGTCTCTTCCTTATTTTTGCTTTCAAGTTCTTAAGGCACTCCTCTTCCTTCTCATCCTTGAACTGGAAATATTGTTTCCACTCTTCAGCAGCGTTTATAGACAATTGATATGCGACTTCTTCATGAAGGTTTGAATTATACTTTTTGTTCGAGATCCAAAGATATACATGAAATGAAGTAATCCTGCAGATCTCTTTGGCCATCCATGTTTTTCCCACTCCAGGATCCCCAACAAGTACAATTGGTTGGTCATGCTCCAACTTTTGTAGTATACTATCAACCATAGCTGGTAGAAAGGCTCTGCATTGGAATTGAAAAAAGGATATTAACAATTAGTTTAGTGGTAACAGCACCCCATTCCACAGTGTAACTTCTTCTCCCTCCCCCTTACCTCTTGAAACACTTTTTTTGAGACACTAACAAGCAAACAGGCAATACCAAATTCTAATAGCTAATCTTGCATCAGGTGGAGAAAACACACTCAAAACTTTTGGGAGTTAGCTCTAGTATTAATGAATAATTACGTTTTCTAGGCATACCAAAGAGTTAGGGGAGTAAAGCACTTCTCCGGCTAGCCCAACCGCAAGTCCTTTCCTTTTTATTTTTCTACTTTATTTTTCCCGTTCTCTTCTACGTAATAACCCATGTTTTACACAATAGAACTTACTAAGTTTGGATTCAAATTTAATTAGTACTAAACTACTAATTACTTCCTCTATTTAAATTTTTTTTTTTTTTTGGGGAGTGGTGGGAGAGAAGACACAGTGTGGTCAATGGTGTTTAGACATGTTGAGGAGGGTAAACTTACAATGGTTTGAGTTAAATACGCTGTTCTTTTAAGCAATTCTTCCGATAAATAATTCAAAGCACAGACAGTTAGATGGAAATAGAGAACAAATTCTCTAAAAGTTAGACGCATAGACCAAGAAATCTGCTTGGTCAGTCGAAGTTCAATAGAAGGAGAATAACTATTCTAAAAAATCCGCTTGGACTAATTTACGATCGAAGTTTTTTAACCGAAATTTTATGAATGTCAAGCATGGTACTTCAAATTCAAATTACTATTTCCGAGCATTTATTTGCAGACGTAAATAAAACAACTGTCTGCAAATATCTATATAGCCTACAAATCTTGAGTATTTGATAATTGATATGAATTAACAGATTCGCTTAGACATATTTGCCTAATCAAGAAATGCAAAATCGAAATATGTGCTTAAAATCGTAGCATTTCGTCTTTAGATGTTCATTAGATCTAAGCAGGACTAAAACGAAATCAAGATACTAATTTTAAAAATAGAATGACCACAGTCCACAGAAACTGAAATTCAAATTCAGAAGATGGTCGTAGCTATAACATGGGCTTCTAGCTACTTGCTACGAAAGGGAGATAAGGTAAAACCTGGAATTTTGCAATTCGAATTGAACGGAATGAAATATTTTTTGTTTGGACGAAGTTCCCACTTTCAGAGATTGACAAACGCTGTTTGACTCGTTTGCAGTTCTTTGTTTTCTAAATCAAACGCTTTTATAAACAAGAGAAACGAAACACATTCACTTATATTTTACCCGCATTAATTATGTTAAAATAATTATATTTTAATGTGAAAAAATTATTTTAAACAACTTCAAATTAATTCAATTTTATATATAATTTTACTATATATTATAATATAATTAATATAAGTATAAATTTAAGTTATTATAACGATAAAGCTTATGAATATTGATAATTTTTGTAGACAAAATGGTTGATTGTAATTTAGCATCTAGGTTTGTTTTTAAGTCAATTTATCAAAGTTAAATAAACAATCGAACTCTCAATATGTACGTATCAAATAAAAATATTCGTTTCATGCATACATCATCACATAATAATGCACGTACACATAAAAGAAATTTTGTTGACATAGTTAGATAAATCGATGTTAGATCGATCGAGAATCAATTAACTTCAATCTAGCTGCTCTCCGGTTTGAAAAATACATGACTAGATCGATCGAGGCTTGGGTCAATTGATCGAAGGTCTTTCATCGTTGGTAGATCGAACGAGAGTAGGTTCTTAATCGATCAAGTTTTGGTTAAATTGATCGAGCAAGTTTTTCAGTTTTATAACAACTCATTTTTAATTCTGCCTATATATTATTTTTATCAATTTGGTCTTATTTAATTGTGAAAGCTGAATCCTTGTATGAGCATAATTGTCCTTTACTATTAATTCTCATTTAGGTCAAATTAGACTCTATATAAACAACTTTTGTTGGAGAAACATACACCACATTAATCATAATATTTTTTTACATCTGTTTGAGCTTTAAAAATAATATTTTTCTATTCATCTTAAGTATTAGGCATTTTCTTGATTTAGTTGTTTAAACATCTTGTATGATTATGCTTAAATAATTTGTATGCCTAAATAATTTTCATGATATTGAGCTTTACATAATCGTTTTAAAGTTTGCTAGCTAATTAAGTTTTTATATTATATGTTATTGAATCTACTAGTTTGAGTTTTTTTATTATTGAATCTGCTCTATGACACACTTTACACTTGTATTATTTGTACTAACGTTTTAAGCACTAAAGGTGGAAAATATTAGGTATTTCGTGTGACTCAAAATTATTAAAATTGGTGGATTCAGTTGATCTAGTGGAATTTGAGTAAATCAAAACATTAGTCCAAATCCACTCACTTAGCTTGTGAAAACTGTGAAAGGAATAACGACTTGTAAGTAAATTACATAGGGGGCTTTATTTGTAAATGATAGTCTAAGACTTAGCCATGTAATTGAACAATAATTTTCATAGTGGATAGTTAGGTGATCCGGTGGACCAATAATTTTTTTAGGTCATTATTGTGGCCTAGATTGTTTCTATCTAAAAAACTCATGTTTTATTCTTTAAACCACATTAATTTTACACGTGATTTAGGTTATATTATTAAAGTTTGTTAAAATTAAAAATAATATATTCATCCCTCTAAATTAATTAGATTTGTAACTAAAAACTTTCAATTGATATTAGAGCGAGTCACTAGATAAACTTAGTATTGCTTAGAATTTTGTTATGGATCATTTGAAAAAGAGTTATTCTATAACTCGTCCACCTTACTTTGATATGACTAAGTATCTATATTAGAAAGCTCGTATGAGAGCCTTTTTACGTTTCTTAGATAAAAGTGTATGAAATTCTGTGATGTATGGTTGGGAGCCACCTACGGTTACCAAAGATAATATAGTCGCACTTAAGCCTATGAATAAATGGATTATTGCTGAGAAAATTGGTAGTGGTTAGGCATTAATATCATCTTTAATGCTATATCACCAAATGAATTTTGATGTATTTATGTGTTGAAACTGCTAAAGTTGCTTGGGATTACTTTAAAGATTTCCCATGAGGACATGTCCCAAGTTAAACAAACTAAACTTTGCATGCTAGCCAATAAGTTTGAAAATAATAAAATGGAGCAAGATAAAACATTTTTTAAATTTATGCTAAATTATATGATATTGTTAACTTATCATCAAATCTTGGAGATAAAATTGATGCAGGCAGGTTAGTTTGAAATGTCTCGTGCTCACTACGAAAATGCTTCCAAGTGTCATAGAAGAAAGCAAATACATTAACGTTATCAGGATTGAAGAACTAGTTAGTTCAATCCAAACTTTTGAAATTAATTTTTGAATACCGAAAAAGAACATAGATGTTGCCTTCAAAACCATCAACACTGATGTTGGTGATAGTAATGATATCATGAAAGATGAAAAACAACTCATCCTAGCTAGAAAACTCAAAAAAATGTTCAACAAAAAGGATTTGTAAAATAAATGAGAGTGAAGGCATAAATCAAAAGGTAAGAAAACTAAACCCACTAGACCTAAATGTTTTAAATGCAATAATTTTGGTCATTGTGTAGCTGAATGTATCAACAAGAAGAACAAAGTTGGAAGGGCTCTCAATGCTACTTTGAGTGACCCAAAAAGTGACCATGACAACACTAGTGGCTTAAATGATAATCACACTAACTACCTAGCCTTTATTACAACTGTTAGAGGATACTCTATTGAATCTGACCTTAACTCAGATGATGAGAGAAATAAATCTATTTTTATTAAATTTAATGTGAACATTTTTGAGAAATTATTCCTAGATTTAATCAGTTGTAAGAAATAGAAAGATAAATTACTCATAATTGGGACAAAATTAAATGATCAAATTAAAACCCATGAGACTATTCTTTTAATTCTAGAAAAAGAAAAATTAGAGTTGTCAGGACATGTTAATATGTTGAATTCAAGTCTTGTTGGTAGTAAACAGTAAAATGAGAAACTTGTGCAAAACTTTATCAATCAAAAGAAACAATCAAGAGATTAACTATTGATGCAGAACGATTAGACAAAATGTTGAACATTAGTAAGTTATATGGTGATACACATGGACTTAGATTCTTAGATGAAAAAATACACCTTTGATTTAAAATACCACATTTGTAAGGTCATCTAACTCTACTCCTACTGCTACTAATATTGCACAAACACTCATTATACTTATAGCTTCTAAAACTATTAAGTTTATGCTTGTTATCATCATTGTGATAAAAAATGTCATAATCAACCTAGTTGTAGATTTCTAATGAATGCGCTTCAATCTAGTAATTATTTTCATACTTATAGTGATAAAACTCATAATTATTATCCTACATTGCATGTTGTATCTTCATTTAAAATGAATGTAAATATGAAAGCTGAGTCCAAGAACATACCTATAAAGTCTAAAGCAATTGTATCCCAAACCAAAGACATAGCCAAATCAAAATTCAAGAAAATTTGTGTTAGGAAAGTTTTCCTTTTTTCAATTACCTAACCATCCTCTTTTTGGTTCACCTAGGTACTTTTAATTGAGTGCTTAAATCATCATAGGTGAGCAATTTTGTAAGTCTCTATTTTTTCTATTGTTAGGATTTTTTTTTGCTAAGATTGTTTAAATAAAAAAAGTTTAGCCAATAAGGTAATGGACTCAGAGAATACTTACACACAAACAACCTTGTCTTTAGTAGCTTAACTTATTTTAACTTTTATTGTATAAATGACTCTACAATTCAAATGTATGCACACACCTATATTATTTACATGTGATGACTATATTGACATGAATTTACTCATACACTCACTGAATATATGTATGTTATGCTTTTGAAGCTTATGATTGATTTTGAAATACTCTAAGACTTGAGCTAGTTTTGATTATAAAATTGTGTTGAGCCTTAGTTCTTGCTTTTTAAAATATTGCATCTAAGGAGACACTTAATATTGAGAAGACAACTTACTGTAATGTGTGCATCTATCATAGTGAGTGAAGAGAGCTACATCATAACTAGTGTGAAAGTCATTATACTATATTTATAACTCGTGCATATCCAAAAAAAAATATTTTTTTAAAAAAATTGTGCAAAAAGAAAATAAAAAAATTATAATTGACATCCACAAAAAGAAAAGAGCAAAAAAGAGGTTAAAAATAAAAATAAAAATTTCTAAAAGTTCTCTCTTGATTGACATATATTTTTTGTAAGATTGAATATTCAATTGCAGTTCAATATAAAAGGTGATATTATTTTCTTTTAGGTCTTTAGAGATTGGTCATAAATGAGTTAAATGACATACTAGTGAAGTTCAAACTTATATATCATTTTGACTAAATATCAATATGTCGCTATATGTGTTAGTTCATTTGTGTGGCTTGTCTATTTAACGTGCTTATATCATAGATGATCAAAATTTAAACAAAAATATTTTTCATTTGGTTATTTGCTTATTTTTTATTAAATGAGTTTATTGCTTTGTGTGGCAATTAAAAAATTTAATTAATTTTTCTTTTATTATAACTTATGTTTATTGAGTTTTTACTAAATTGGTTTAACGTTTAGAAAGTCATAGGACTTAGGGAGAGTTATTGCATTAAGAGAAAATTTAGCTCCATGACACTTTTTCCATGCATTCTTTATTACTTTATCATTATTCTTATTTGGGCAACTCTCCTACATGCTTTGGATTTAATTACAAGTGTGATCGTATGCATTGATAGCCTACTTCGATAATTGTTGAACCTTGGGAACCATTCTAACCTTGCTATTGTCATTTGATACATCTTTTTCCTCTTTATTATATAATTTTTCATTTTTGTATGTTAAAAAAGAGAGAGTGATTCATGTAATTTCATTTTCATTCTCATGATTTATGTCGCTATGCATATAAGGGAAGAGATTGGATATGAGGGGAGAACACCTTTGCATAATTATTTACATGCACTACATCTATTTTGCATTACTATGTATTCTGAACTAATAAATAATGAGGCTCCCAAGCCAAGTTTTTGTATCTCTCTGTCTATATCTTTTCGGTGTATATAAGCCTATCAAGATACTAGTGAAGATGGTTCTACTGGATCATAGATAGTTCCACTATTGAATGTGTAATCAATGCAATATTATATATCTATAAGCGTTATGTGGCGAGAGAGTGGTTTTACCACATGAAAATGCCAAATGGAGAGATTATAAGTTTTATGAATGTTGGCAATTTTTGTGAAAAAATGATTGATTGTAGTCTAGCATCTAGGTTTATTTTCAAGTCAATTAATTAAAGTTAAAGAAACAATCGCGCTTTCAATATGTATGTGTCAGGTAAAAATATTTGTTTCATGCATACACTATCACACGATAATGCATGTATACTAAGAAAATTTTGTGTGCACATAGTTAGATAAATCGAGGTTGGATCGACTTCAATCTAGCTATTGTCAAATTTGAAAAATGCATGATTAAATCATCGAGCTAGTTTTTCAATTTTACAACAACTTGCTTTTAATTTGGCCTATATATTATTTTTACCAATTTGATCCTATTTAATTGTGAAAGCTGAATCCTTATATAAGCATAATTATCATTTACTATTAATTCTCATTTAAGTCATATTGGACTCTATATAAATAACTTTTGTTTGAGAAAAATAAACTACATTGATCATAATATTTTCTATATTTGTTTGAGGTTTTAAAGAAAAATATTTTTCTATTCATCTTAAGTATTAGACATCTTCTTGATTTAGTTGTTCAAGCATATTATGTAGTTAATGCTTGAATGATTCGTAAGCCTAAACGATTTTCATGATATTGAGCTTTACAAGATCGTTTTAAAGGTTGCTAGCTGATTTGGTTTTTATATTATATGTAGTTGAATTCTGAATTTGCTAGTTATGATTTTCCATTATTGAATGTATTATATGACATACTTTATACTTGTGTTATTCATGCTAATGTTTCAAGTACTAAAGGTGATATATTCAGTATTTTGTGTGACTGGAAATTATATAAGTTGGTGGGTTTAATTGATCTCTTTGGATTCAAATAGATTGAAACGTTGGTTTGGATTAACACACCAAGTTTGTGGAAACTGTGAAAGGAGCAAAAACTAGTAAGCGAATTACATAAGGGGGCTTTATTTGTGAAAGGTAGTCTGAGACCTAGCCTTGTAATTGAACGTTGATTTTCATAGTAGATAGTTAGGTGGTCCGGTGAACCGATAGTTTTCACTTACTCATTTTGTGGCCTATGTTATTTCCACCTAAAAATTTCGTGTGTTATTATTTAATTTTGTATTTAACTTTTACACGCAATTGTATATCTAACTATGATATTTAGGTTACATTATTAAAATTTGATGTGTTAAAATGTGTACTCGCAAGTGTACGAATCACTCGTAGTAAAGTGATAAGCAACTTCCAAGGTCGGTCTCTCAAGGAATTGCAGTGGTTCTAAATAACTAACTTTTTAATCTAAATAAAGTTCTAATGAAAATAAAACACTAATTAAATAGAGTTCTAGTAAAACTAAAACTCTAAGTAACTAGAATCCTAAAGCTAGTAAAACTGTAAAAAGGTGTTGGATTTGTAACGGGAACAAAGTACGAACAATTAAACGAAAACAAAATTGCAATTAAACAATCAATTCAGATATATTTGAAGATCAATGGAGGATGTATGGACGTTTAGCTTGGTTGACCATGCTTGCATCGAAAAGGTATGGTGAAATAACATGAACTTTCTATATAAACAAAATTACCGGCTTTCCTTTTAATTACGAGACTGCCTGCGGTCGGGGTAAATCTCTTTGTTGATTAACTAATTAACTGCCTTCGGTCGGGGTAAATCAAATAGTAATCAAATTATGCGCAAGGAAAAACATGCCAATCAAATTAATGTTATGACTAAGTCACTAAATTGAAGCTTTGATTAAGTGTTTCGGAATA
The DNA here is from genome assembly GCA_029378325.1 of Elaeagnus macrophylla. Lineage (NCBI taxonomy): Eukaryota > Viridiplantae > Streptophyta > Magnoliopsida > Rosales > Elaeagnaceae > Elaeagnus > Elaeagnus macrophylla. The sequence goes on along the minus strand of CM055641.1, from coordinate 29,595,529 downwards.
AAGTTAAGGTGACGTTCCTATAACTAAATTCTAAGATCTTTCAACCTAACTACGAACATCAAATGGGCCCATGATAATTCATAATTAAATATCTAAACACGCTCTTAATCAAAAAGTAATTTGTTTATATTAAATCAATAAAACATACACCATACACAGTTCTAGCAAACATGGCAACACAAACTAAACATCCATAATAAAACTAGCCAGACATGTTCATATTAATATTCATAGACAAATAAAATATGAACATACACTCCAACAAAAAAAGAAGAAAAATAGAATTCTACAACACCAAAGAAAACCTAGATCTAAATACCGCTTATGGATGGGATAGCGTTCTTCTCCAAAAGCTTTATCTTCGATTGTCGACGGCTTCTTTGGATCCTTAGAATGGTTTCTCTTGCTTCGTTTTTGTGTAGCGAAACTCCCAAAGTTGATTGAATGTAGTGTTTGGTCGCAAAATTGTAGTGTATAAAAAGTTGTGTACAAGTTCGAGTTCTGTTGTAAGGGGGGCTCTAAGGGGGTATTTATAGATGTAAGTGTTTACACAAATCCTGATTGCCATAGGAATAGGCGCGCCGCGGCATGCATTTTCCCCGTCGCGGTGATGAACACTATTTTGACCTACTATTTGTTATGTTTTTAAGCATCTATTTTACATTTAATCTCAATATAATCTTGTTTTGGAGGGTATTTTATTGTTTTGTAGGTCAAAGTAGGTTTGGGAAGAAATGTGGTCAAAGAGAGCAAAAATGAAGCAAAATGTGTTAAAGACTGTAAGCCTTACATTGGGTACAATTTACTATGTAAGGGGGACCAACAAGAGCTTAAGAACGTAAGCCTTTACATCGAGAATCAGCAAATTATGTAAGGACATTTACATGGCACCAACAACAAGGCGCGCCGCGGCGAAGAAACATATGCCGCGACGAGAGGCTCTCGGGTTGCATCCTAGGAAATCAAGAAAACAAGGAGCGCCGTGGCATGAATAAGGTGCGCAGCGGCGAGGGACTTTCTGTTTTGGTTCGCAATTCTGAAGAACATTGCGCGCCGTGGCATGAGTATTGTGCGCCGCGGCGAGAAGGTTTCTGTTTTTATTTGTAAATCAGTTTCACATGCTGCGCCGCGGCATAGAAAAAGGCGCGCCGCGGCGCGCGCGCGCAAATTGCAATTCCCCCAGCCACACACGCACGAATTCTTTATGGAAACCTTTACAGAAAAGGAAAACCTAAAGGGGACACATGATTTTTCCCAGCCTCTATATATACATCATCCAGCCTCCAACAAAGATATGATTTTGAGCCTCCACAAACTCGTGAACAGTATTTTTCTTCTTCTTCTCCACACCCTTTAGAGAGAAAATTATTCAATTAATGCTCCTCCATTGAAGCTCCATTAACAATCTTGAAGAAGGTGATCATCCAACATCAAGGGCTTGTTTGAAAAGTGGAAGTGGGGTAATTTATTATTTGTAATCTCTTTTCTCTTTAAGAACTCATAGAATGTTATTTGTAATGAAAAATATTGATTTGGATTTCATTATGAGTAGCTAAACTCTTTATGTGTGGGATTTTGGTAATGTAACTATGATTGGATGATTGATTGTGTGGATAATTTTATGATTAAGTGATTTGATTCATGGTCATTGTTCTTAATACGTATGTTCATCAATTATTTCTGATCAATTTGATTTGTGAATGTATGAAACATTTTAGGGTTGAGTTTTAGAAACGCCATCTGAATTCAATTATGCACTCTTGAGCATGAACCTAGTTTAAGTGCATTGATTTGTCTTGAATTAGGTGATTAAACTATTTTCCTGGATTTAAGGCTAATTAACTAATTAACGGACTGGATCAAAGAAGCTAATTAGTTAATTGAGGGAAAATCACCATTGATTTGGGATTTTATAGAGTTAGAGAAAATAATCATTAAATTCTACTTTTTCGTGCTTAATTGTCAAAACCACATATAAATCAAGTCATCCATGATTAGTTTACTAACCAATTTCCCACACTCATTCATCTCATCGTTTCAACAAAACTTTCACGCACTTACTTTTATTGTTTTAGTAATTTTATGATTTTAGAAACAATTTACAACCCAAACTTTGATTAGAGTGTTTAGGATTTATTTTATTGTTACGTTTTAGACTACATTTAGCTATTTTAAAAACCACAGCAATTCCTTTGAGAGACGATCTTGGGAGTATACTAGTCGCTTACTACAAGTGACTCATGCACTTGCGAGCTTTTATAAATTACAAAATTTGGTTATCAAGTTTTTGTGCACCAAGTTTTTGGCGCCGTTGCTGGAGAATTGGCGTTTTTGAAATTGTTATTTGTTTTCTTTTTAGTTTACTATTTAATCTTTATTTTTGCTGTTTTTGTGTTTTTGTTACTCGTTAGAGTCGTATAGTGTCTGGTGCTCTGATTTTTTGTTGTTTTTGATTGTGCATGCACGGTAGGAGATCTCTTGGAAATCCACTGGTGCCGTTCATAGATAACGTCAACAGGAGACGAGCACATTTGAGACCATCCGGCGCTAACATTTTGGAGGACGAGCAATCACCAACAATGGGAGAACATCTACCTCCACACAGAGAGATGACGATGAAGGAGTATGCAAGGCCAATCATTGGCACTGCAACTTCTTGCATCCAACTAGGGGAAGCAGCTCGAAACTATGAAATTAAGAACATACATTTTAATATGTTACCGTCTTTTTATGGGATTCCTAACGAAGATCCTCTAACTTTTATTCGTGATTTCTATGCTACTGTGCAGACTTTTCCGCTACAGGGGCTAAATGAGGATCAGCTGTGGATGAGATATTTCCCGTACACGCTTAAAGACAAAGCTAAGTCATGGCTTATGACTCTTTCGCTTGGATCTCTTTCAACTTGGGACGCAGTGTTCAACAAGTTCATGGGAAAATTCTATTCCCACCAAAAGACTGCGGACCTAAGGACCAAAATTGCAACGTTCTCTCAAATGGACGGAGAACCATTTCATGAGGCATGGGATCGCTTCAAATTGTTTCTGATACAGTGCCCACACCATCACTTTCCTTTGCAACTCTAGAATCAATTCTTCTATTACGGATTGACACAACAGTGTCAATTTACTGTGGATAATGCCGCGGGAGGCGCAATGGGAGAAAAGACCGCTGATGAGACATATGATCTATATGAGATGTTGGGTGCTAATTCCTAACAAAAGAGCTCTAGAGGACGGAGGATGGGAGTTAATGAGGTAGCTCCGGGAAATGATATGGCAATGCAAATTGCGGAGCTGACAAAACAAATCGCACTCCTCACCTCCAAGAATGCACCTACTCAAGAGGTATGCGGTATTTGTAGTACTTACGGACACGGTGCTAATGTTTGTCCTTTTGTTTGTGATCAAAATGTAGGTACAAGTTATGAGCAAGCTAATGCTATGGAGGGATACCAACCAAGGCCAAGGAATGATCCCTACTCGAACACGTATAATCCTGGGTGGAGAAATCATCCCAACTTCTCTTGGAAGGGAAATAACAATCAAGGCTATGCTCAGAATAATTTCCCACACCATCCAAACAACAACAACAATCCACAGCTCACTCTGCCAAACAAGCCAAGTTTGGAGGACAATTTGAACTCCTTCATTCAAGTGAGTCAAGAAATTAATCAGAAGAATGATCAAAGGATAGGTTCTTTAGAGGCTTCCATGAAAAGGATAGAGACTCAGGTGGGACAATTGACTGAGTACGTACATAAGCAAGATAAAGGGAAGATGCCTGAACAATTGAATGCTATCACAGTCATTGAAAGTGGTAAGGTCCTAAACGATAATTTTACTGAACATTCTGATGATTTGTTTATAGATGCAGGAGATACAGGAAGGAAACATGCAATTCCCAAGGAAAGTCAAGCTGAGGACATTGAAGGCCTAAGACCTTCTGTAAAGTGTACGGAGAGCCTTAAAGAGTTAACCGAACGTCCATCCCTTCACAAGTCACCTAATCCATACAGACCTCCGATTCCACTCCCACATCCCGTAAAGGCGACTGATCAGGATCAGCTATTTCATGAAACTTTTACTTCACTTTCTAAAGTTAATATTAACTTACCTTTGTTGGATATCATTAGGGACATTCCATCTTATCCAAAATTTCTCAAGACCCTACTCTCCAACAAAAGGAAGTATAAGAATGAGGAGAAAGTAATAGTTTCAGAACTAGCTAGTGTAGTGTTGCAAAAGAAACTACCCCCCAAACTAAAGGATCCAGGTAGTTTTAATATCAAAATCACTTTGGGAGATAAGATGGTGTCGAATGCTATGTTAGACTTAGGGGCAAGTATTAATGTCATGCCATATTCTGTGTACTTGCAACTAGGTTTGAGGGATCTTAAGCCCACAAATATGTCACTACACCTTGCTGATAGATCTATTAGATATCCCAAGGGAATAGTTGATGGTTTGTTGGTACAAGTGAAGAGCATAATTGTACCGGTCGACTTCGTAGTTATGGAAATGGAAGACACTATACCTAAGGGCAATGAACACACTATTATTCTTGGTAGGCCATTCATGGCTACCACCAATACTATCATTGATGTCCAAAGAGGGAAATTGACAATGAGAGTCTAAGGAGAGACTATAAACTTCAAAGTGTTTAACCCTTTACTTACTGCTCCTATTTCTTCTGCTAATAATTGTGTTGTTCCAGATTCTACTGATTTACCTGTTTTTAACAATCATTTGCAGAAGGACACATGCCATAAAACTATTGTTTCATCTACAGATAGGAGGGTGAAGGAAACACTTACAAACTCAATTCAGGATAATGCCTACAAAGACCATGTCAAGTGTTCACAAATTAAAAACCTGGATTGTGAGTTTTTCTATCCTGGAAAAGATTGTTATGCATGTAATACTCGTTTTAAGTCTTTTTCAGGTAACATGAAGCCTTGTTTTGAGATTAGCAAAGGGAGAGGAGGAAGCAAGCACTTCAAAGATGCATTGAGACCTCCATGATAAGAATAAGCATCGTCTTGCTAAGACGTTAAACTAGGCGCTTGGTGGGAGGCAACCCACCGTTTTTGGTATTATCTATCTTTTCTTTTAATTAGTTAAGTTTAGTTTAGTTTTTCTGTTTGCCCCTTCTAAATTCTTTTCTGAACATGTGTGTAGTTGAAAACCTTGAGGACAATGTTTAGTTTAGGTTTGGGGGTGCATTTTGCATTTTTGATTGGTAACAACACTTTCATGCTTTGGTCAATTTTTGATGAATAACTAGTCTTTATGCATTGTTTATCTGATTTTTAAAATGTTTGAGGTTTGTTGTAAGGATCGGTTTTAATTTGCAATCTGTGTTTCATGCTTTTGATATTGAAACTGAGATGAACCCAAATCTCGTGTTTAGGAATTGAATAGTGGAGACTACCTTGTGAGAATATTATTGAGCCCTTAACGTTTTATTCGGAGAGATAAATATTCTTCTACTCTTTTAAACACTTTTCTTATTATTTCAAATGGTTAGAAGATCTCTATAGGTTTTTGCATTGAATGTTAGGATTTTCAACATTTAATGAAGAATCATAGGTTTAATTGTATTGCTTAGATTAAATGATTTGAGTAAAGTTTTAAGTGTTTGCCTATTTCATTCATGCTTGACTTTAAAAGATATAAGGGAATTCCTATAGCCAACACAAAAGAGCTAAAAGTTGCCTTTCACAAAATACACATGTATTTGGGTCCATTAAAAAAATAGTAAAAAAATATTATTATTGTAAGGTTTATTTTGTATTGGCAATTTTCGTGGACAAAATGTTTGATTGTAATCTAGAATAGGAATTCAACAATTATTCAGACCACACGTGATGATGGAGTCACCAAGCTTGCAACGCCCATATGACAGGTATAATATTCCATCATGCATACATCTGCACACAATTGAGCACGACACTTAGTATGGATCGTAACGAAAAATGTATTGTGCACATGTTGGTCGATCGATCGAGAGTATTGTTCGATCGATCGAGTGATCGATCGATCGAGACTGAGACAACTTCGATCTAGGTGCTCTCTGTTTGGACTGGATCGATCGAGCAATTGGACCGATCGATCGAACCATGTTCGATCGATCGAGTATAGAACAACTTCGATCCAGGTTCTCTCTGTTTGAGTTAGATCGATCGAGTTTTGTGTATCGATCGATCGAGACGGCCTGTCGATCGATCGAGCCAGTATTATATTCCTACTCAAACTCTATTTCTTAATTCGACCCTTATGTTTCTTTTACCTAATTGACCACATTTAATGTTAAGAACAGTATTCTTATTTGAGGATAATTGTGGTAATTGGTAAATCCTGATAGGAAAAGAGTTATAGTGAATTGCAAATCCTATTTGAACTAGGATTGGACTCTATATAAGTGAAGGGATGTTTATGCATAATCAATCAACTTGAGCATTTAGAATTACATAGCACTAATACTTTCTAGCATCTGAATTGTGCTTATTCTCTTCATCTATTGTTCTTAGGCTTTCTCATGTTATATTCATATGCCTAATTGATTTGCATGATATTGAGCTTAATTGAATGTTCTAGGGTTTGCTAGCTGATATTGTTTTTACATCGCATGTTAGTATATTTGCTAGTTAGGATTATTCATTGTTTGAATCCGCTCTAGGACACGCATTGCACTTGTGTTATTGTGCTAACGTTACAGGTGACGGCTTCAGTATTTCGTGTGACTCGAAATTACTGAAGGTGACGGGTTCGGTTGATCTTGTGTGACTCAAGTAGATCGGAACGTTGGTCCGGATCCAGACATCTAACTATTGGAGGCTGTGAAAGGAGCAAGCGGCTCGTAAGTAAATTACAGAAAGGGGGATCTATCTGCGACGGGTAGTTCTGGACTCTATGGTTGTAATTGAACATAATTTTTATAGTGGATAGTTAGGTGGTCCGGTGGACCGGTGGTTTTCCTCTTAGGTCATTGTTGTGGCCTAGGTTGTTTCCACCTAAAAATATCGTGTGTTGTTTTATTATTCCGCATTTATCTTTACACGCGATTGCATGTCTGGCCGTTGTGATTAGATTATATAATATTTGTTGAAAATTGAAAATAACCTATTCACCCCCCTCTAGGCTAATTAGATCCGTAATTAAAAACTTTTTCAATTGGTATCAGAGCGGGTCACTAGATATACTTAGTGTTGCCTAGGACCTTATTATGGATCATTTTAGAGAGGGTTCTTCTACAATCCGTCCACCTTATTTTAATGGGTCTAACTACCCATATTGGAAGGCTCGTATGAGAGCCTTTTTACGTTCCTTAGATGAAAGTGTATGGAATTCTGTGCTTTATGGTTGGGAACCACCTACGGTTACCAAGGATGGTGTAGTCACACTTAAACCTAGAATTGATTGGACTTCTCAAGATAAAATTGGTAGTGGCTGGAACCAAAAGGGCATAAATGCTATTTTTAGTGCTGTGTCTCCGGATGAATTCCGACGTATTTCTGATATTGAAACTGCTAAGGCTGCTTGGGACACTCTAGAGGTTGCCCATGAGGGCACGTCCCAAGTTAAACGAACAAAACTTCGCATGCTAGCTACTAAGTTTGAAAATCTTAGAATGAAGGAGGATGAAACGTTTTCTGATTTTTATGCTAATTTATGTGATATTGCTAACTCTTCTTCAAATCTTGGAGATAAAATTGATGAACGCAGGTTGGTTCGAAAAGTCTTATGCTCATTACCAGAACGCTTTGAAGCAAAGGTTACAGCGATAGAGGAAAGCAAAGACATTGACACCATGAAGATTGAAGAACTAGTTGGGTCAATTCAAACATTTGAGATGAACTTTCCAGCACCCAAAAAGAACATTGGAATTGCTCTCAAAACCACCGAAGCTGACGATAGTGATGATGATGTAGAAGATGAAGATCTACTCACTCTAGCTAGAAAACTCAAGAAAATGTTCAACAAAAAGGATCTACAGATTAAAGAAAAATCAAGATATCGTAAGGGAAGAGAATTCACGCCAATGAGTTCAGAAGGTAAGAAATCTAAACCCACTGGTCCTAAATGTTTTGAATGCAATGGTTTTGGACACTATGCAGCAGATTGTGCCAACAAGAAGAAGAAAACAAGAAACGCTTTCAATGCTACCCTTAGTGACACAGAAAGTGATGAAGACCAAGCTAGTGGTTCAGAAAATGTCAACTCTAACTACGTAGCTTTTACATCAACTGTTGGTGGATACTCCAGTGAGTCAGACTTTGACTCAGATGAAGAGGGAAGTAAACGAATCCTTGATAAATTTAATGCAGACAGTTTTGAGGAGTTATTTATTGATTTAATTAAATGCAAGAAAGAAAAAGATAAACTACTCATAACTGTAACAAAGCTGAATGAACAGATCAATTTGCAAGACCTTAATTTATCAGTTTTAGAAAAAGAAAAAGTTGAACTGTCTGAGCATTTTGACAAGTTAAGTTTAAGTCTTGCAGGTATTGAACAGGAAAATTCAAAGCTTGTGCAGGAGTTGGAGCAATCAAAGGAAACTGTCAAGAGATTAACAATTGGAGCTGAACGACTTGATAAGATGTTGAGCATTGGTAAGCCTTTCGATGATACTCGTGGACTTGGTTTCCAAGATGAAAACTGTACACCTTCCACTTCAAAAACTACATTTGTAAGGTCTTCTAACTTTATCTCTACTGCTACAAATTCTGCACAAACACCCACTAAAACTGTAGGAGCTAAAACTGTTAAGTTTGTGCCTGTTTGTCATCATTGTGGTAGAAAAGGCCATATTCGACCTAACTGTAGATTTTTGATGAATGCTTTTCGATTTAATGATCATCTTCATGCTTATAGGTATAGAACTCATAATTATCATCATACCATGCCTATGTTGAATTTGAATAGGAAATATGAGCCTAAGAGTATGCCTTTAAAATCTAATGCAATTAAGTCTCAACCCAAAAACATAAAGAAATCAAAATTCATGAAAATTTGGGTTAGGAAAGATTGCATGTTTCCTATCAATTGACCACTATTGCTAGACCACCTAGGTACTTTTGTTTGAGTGTTTAAATGACCCTAGGTGAGTATTTTTTTATTTATTTCGTTTTTTGTTGTTATTTTTTTTGGATTAAAAAAAAAAAAAAAAAAAAAAAAGGTCTACAAGGTTTTGGATTCAAATAATGCTTATACTTATACAACCTTGTCTTTTGTGGCTTATTTTGATTCTCATTGTATATGTAATGCAACAATTCAAAATTTTACACACACTTGCATTTTTCACATGTGATGACACTATTGACTGAACTTATGCACACACCCACTGAACACTCATGTATGTCATCGATGAAATTTATGATTAATTTTGAAAAACTCTAAGACTTGAGCTAATCTTGACTGCGAAATTATTTTGTGTTCTATTTCTTATTTTTTAAAATATTTCATCTTAGGGAGATAACTAGTATTGAGAGGGCTACCTACTATGATGTGTGAAGCTACCGTAGTGAGCGGAGAGGGCTACCTCATAACTAGTGTGAAAGTCATCATATTAGATTTATGGCTCGTACATGTTTAAAAAAAATGGTAAATAAAATAAAAATTTAATTAAGAAACTCTATTTGGCATGTACAAAAAGAAAGAGCAAAACTGTTTTAAAAAAAAAAAAAAATCTCCTTTTCATAGCCATATTTTATTATGTAAGATTGAAGACTCAATTATGATTTAGCATGATAGATGAACTTATTTTCTTTTGAGTCTCTTAAAATTGGTCATAAATGAAATTATTGGAATACAAGTGAGTTCACAATGTATACTACTCTAAGTGAATATCAATATGTCATTATATGTGTTAGTGTGCTTGTGTGATCTATTTATTTTACTAATACAATGAATGATCAAAATTAAAGCAAAAATAATTTTTCAATTGGTTGTATGCTTATTCGTGTTAAATGAGTTCATTACTTTGTGTGGTAAATAAAATAAAAAAAAAAAAAAAAAATTTTTTTTTTGAAGTTATTTTTCGTCTAGAGAGTCATAGAACTTAGGGGGAGTCATTGCATACATATTTCATTATTCTTCTTTTGACTTAATGCAATTCCTCCTACATGCCTTGGACATATACATGTGTGCTCTTATGCATTTTTAGCCCACCTTGTTGAGAGTGACCCTTGTCATCTTTAGTGTTTCATGATTTGTCAATTTCGTATGCCAAAAAGGGGGAGAAAGATTCATGTTATTCATGTTGCTATGGAGATCGAATTTAGGGGGAGATGTTGCATTTATTAGTTGTGGGGGAGAAAGATTCATGTCCACATACACTACATATCTTTCGCACTTTTATGTACACTGAACTAATAAGCAATGAGGCTTTCAAGCCACATTTGTGTGCTATTTGTTTGTCTAATTTCAGTGGACCGAGCGTATCAAGTATCAAGCGAAGATGGTCCACTAGATCATAGACAGTCCACTATGTAATTGATGTAATGATATTTTAACCTTGAGCGTTATGTAGTGAGAGAGTGATTTTGTCACACGAAAATGCCAAAGGGGGAGATTGTAAGGTTTATTTTGTATTGGCAATTTTCGTGGACAAAATGTTTGATTGTAATCTAGAATAGGAATTCAACAATTATTCAGACCACACGTGATGATGGAGTCACCAAGCTTGCAACGCCCATATGACAGGTATAATATTCCATCATGCATACATCTGCACACAATTGAGCACGACACTTAGTATGGATCGTAACGAAAAATGTATTGTGCACATGTTGGTCGATCGATCGAGAGTATTGTTCGATCGATCGAGACTGAGACAACTTCGATCTAGGTGCTCTCTGTTTGGACTGGATCGATCGAGCAATTGGACCGATCGATCGAACCATGTTCGATCGATCGAGTATAGAACAACTTCGATCCAGGTTCTCTCTGTTTGAGTTAGATCGATCGAGTTTTGTGTATCGATCGATCGAGACCTTCTCGATCGATCGAGACGGCCTGTCGATCGATCGAGCCAGTATTATATTCCTACTCAAACTCTATTTCTTAATTCGACCCTTATGTTTCTTTTACCTAATTGACCACATTTAATGTTAAGAACAGTATTCTTATTTGAGGATAATTGTGGTAATTGGTAAATCCTGATAGGAAAAGAGTTATAGTGAATTGCAAATCCTATTTGAACTAGGATTGGACTCTATATAAGTGAAGGGATGTTTATGCATAATCAATCAACTTGAGCATTTAGAATTACATAGCACTAATACTTTCTAGCATCTGAATTGTGCTTATTCTCTTCATCTATTGTTCTTAGGCTTTCTCATGTTATATTCATATGCCTAATTGATTTGCATGATATTGAGCTTAATTGAATGTTCTAGGGTTTGCTAGCTGATATTGTTTTTACATCGCATGTTAGTATATTTGCTAGTTAGGATTATTCATTGTTTGAATCCGCTCTAGGACACGCATTGCACTTGTGTTATTGTGCTAACGTTACAGGTGACGGCTTCAGTATTTCGTGTGACTCGAAATTACTGAAGGTGACGGGTTCGGTTGATCTTGTGTGACTCAAGTAGATCGGAACGTTGGTCCGGATCCAGACATCTAACTATTGGAGGCTGTGAAAGGAGCAAGCGGCTCGTAAGTAAATTACAGAAAGGGGGATCTATCTGCGACGGGTAGTTCTGGACTCTATGGTTGTAATTGAACATAATTTTCATAGTGGATAGTTAGGTGGTCCGGTGGACCAGTGGTTTTCCTCTTAGGTCATTGTTGTGGCCTAGGTTGTTTCCACCTAAAAATATCGTGTGTTGTTTTATTATTCCGCATTTATCTTTACACGCGATTGCATGTCTGGCCGTTGTGATTAGATTATATAATATTTGTTGAAAATTGAAAATAACCTATTCACCCCCCTCTAGGCTAATTAGATCCGTAATTAAAAACTTTTTCAATTATTGTGACCCTAAAGTTCTTCAAATGGTGAAATGGTAAAAAAAAAAAAAAGAGAGAGAGAAAATAATTTCCCTTAAAGTCAATGCATTTTCATTCATTCTAGGGCATACACTTGAAGTTTTTACTTGAGGATTTTAATTGATGCATGATAATAGTAATGTGATTTCTTCATAAATCCTATCATTTGATTCCTTTCATGAGATCAATGTTATACACTTTTTGAGCCTTTCTTGTTTAATCATATGCAAATCTATTAGCTCATTTCTTTACATAACTTCTATTCGCATATATTTTGATGAGTGCTTGAACCCATAGGATCGGTGTGATTTAGAGAGTAATTCTCGTGAGGATTAGAGTTGAAACGAATTCACATTCTTGACACTAGGTTTGGGGGAATCAATGTTGATACGCTTTTAGTATTGGGATTTAGACTTGTGAAGTGAAATTGATCTAAATGGTGAACCTTAATGTGTTAAAATGTTGGATAAATTGGTGCATAAATGTTTTATTATGAATTGGAAAGAAACTAAAGCATGACAAGTTTTGTTAACTTCAACTTTAGTTATTTGGCTTTTTAATTTTAGTTTTGCTTGAGGACTAGCAAAATGTAGGTTTGGGGGTATTTGATGAACACTATTTTGACCTACTATTTGTTATATTTTTAAGCATCTATTTTACATTTAATCTCAATATAATCTTGTTTTGGAGGGTATTTTATTGTTTTGTAGGTCAAAGTAAGTTTGGGAAGAAATGTGGTCAAAGAGAGCAAAAATGAAGCAAAATGTGTTAAAGACTGTAAGCCTTACATTGGGTACAATTTACTATGTAAGGGGGACCAACAAGAGCTTAAGAACGTAAGCCCTTACATCGAGAATCAGCAAATTATGTAAGGACATTTACATGGCACCAACAACAAGGCGCGCCGCGGCGAAGAAAACATATGCCGCGGCGAGAGGCTCTCGGGTTGCATCCTAGGAAATCAAGAAAACAAGGAGCGCCGCGGCATGAATAAGGTGCGCCGCGGCGAGGGACTTTCTGTTTTGGTTCGCAATTCTGAAGAACATTGCGCGCCGTGGCATGAGTATTGTGCGCCGCGGCGAGAAGGTTTCTGTTTTTATTCGTAAATCAGTTTCACATGCTGCGCCGCGGCATAGAAAAAGGCGCGCCGCGGCGCGCGCGCGCAGATTGCAATTCCCCCAGCCACACACGCACGAATTCTTTATGGAAACCTTTACAGAAAAGGAAAACCTAAAGGGGACACATGATTTTTCCCAGCCTCTATATATACATCATTCAGCCTCCAACAAAGATATGATTTTGAGCCTCCACAAACTCGTGAACAGTATTTTTCTTCTTCTTCTCCACACCCTTTAGAGAGAAAATTATTCAATTAATGCTCCTCCATTGAAGCTCCATTAACAATCTTGAAGAAGGTGATCATCCAACATCAATGGCTTGTTTGAAAAGTGGAAGTGGGGTAATTTATTATTTGTAATCTCTTTTCTCTTTAAGAACTCATAGAATGTTATTTGTAATGAAAAATATTGATTTGGATTTCATTATGAGTAGCTAAACTCTTTATGTGTGGGATTTTGGTAATGTAACTATGATTGGATGATTGATTGTGTGGATAATTTTATGATTAAGTGATTTGATTCATGGTCATTGTTCTTAATACGTATGTTCATCAATTATTTCTGATCAATTTGATTTGTGAATGTATGAAACATTTTAGGGTTGAGTTTTAGAAACGCCATCTGAATTCAATTATGCACTCTTGAGCATGAACCTAGTTTAAGTGCATTGATTTGTCTTGAATTAGGTGATTAAACTATTTTCCTGGATTTAAGGCTAATTAACTAATTAACGGACTGGATCAAAGAAGCTAATTAGTTAATTGAGGGAAAATCACCATTGATTTGGGATTTTCTAGAGTTAGAGAAAATAATCATTAAATTCTACTTTTTCGTGCTTAATTGTCAAAACCACATAAATCAAGTCATCCATGATTAGTTTACTAACCAATTTCCCACACTCATTCATCTCATCGTTTCAACAAAACTTTCACGCACTTACTTTTATTGTTTTAGTAATTTTATGATTTTAGAAACAATTTACAACCCAAACTTTGATTAGAGTGTTTAGGATTTATTTTATTGTTACGTTTTAGACTACATTTAGCTATTTTAAAAACCACAGCAATTCCTTTGAGAGACGATCTTGGGAGTATACTTGTCGCTTACTACAAGTGACTCGTGCACTTGCGAGCTTTTATAAATTACAAAATTTGGTTATCAAGTTTTTGTGCTCCAAGTTTTTGGCGCCGTTGCCGGGGAATTGGCGTTTTTGAAATTGTTATTTGTTTTCTTTTTAGTTTACTATTTAATCTTTATTTTTGCTGTTTTTGTGTTTTTGTTACTCGTTAGAGTCGTATAGTGTCTGGTGCTCTGATTTTTTGTTGTTTTTGATTGTGCAAGCACGGTAGGAGATCTCTTGGAAATCCACTGGTGCCGTTCATAGATAACGTCAACAGGAGACGAGCACATTTGAGACCATCCGGCGCTAACATTTTGGAGGACGAGCAATCACCAACAATGGGAGAACATCTACCTCCACACAAAGAGATGACGATGAAGGAGTATGCAAGGCCAATCATTGGCACTGCAACTTCTTGCATCCAACTAGGGGAAGCAGCTCGAAACTATGAAATTAAGAACATACATTTTAATATGTTACCGTCTTTTTATGGGATTCCTAACGAAGATCCTCTAACTTTTATTCGTGATTTCTATGCTACTGTGCAGACTTTTCCGCTACAGGGGCTAAATGAGGATCAGCTGTGGATGAGATGTTTCCCGTACACGCTTAAAGACAAAGCTAAGTCATGGCTTATGACTCTTTCGCCTGGATCTCTTTCAACTTGGGACGCAGTGTTCAACAAGTTCATGGGAAAATTCTATTCCCACCAAAAGACTGCGGACCTAAGGACCAAAATTGCAACGTTCTCTCAAATGGACGGAGAACCATTTCATGAGGCATGGGATCGCTTCAAATTGTTTCTGATACAGTGCCCACACCATCACTTTCCTTTGCAACTCCAGAATCAATTCTTCTATGACGGATTGACACAACAGTGTCAATTTACTGTGGATAATGCCGCGGGAGGCGCAATGGGAGAAAAGACCGCTGATGAGACATATGATCTATATGAGATGTTGGGTGCTAATTCCTAACAAAAGAGCTCTAGAGGACGGAGGATGGGAGTTAATGAGGTAGCTCCGGGAAATGATATGGCAATGCAAATTGCGGAGCTGACAAAACAAATCGCACTCCTCACCTCCAAGAATGCACCTACTCAAGAGGTATGCGGTATTTGTAGTACTTACGGACACGGTGCTAATGTTTGTCCTTTTGTTTGTGATCAAAATGTAGGTACAAGTTATGAGCAAGCTAATGCTATGGAGGGATACCAACCAAGGCCAAGGAATGATCCCTACTCGAACACGTATAATCCTAGGTGGAGAAATCATCCCAACTTCTCTTGGAAGGGAAATAACAATCAAGGCTATGCTCAGAATAATTTCCCACACCATCCAAACAACAACAACAATCCACAGCTCACTCTGCCAAACAAGCCAAGTTCTCTTGGACAATTTGAACTCCTTCATTCAAGTGAGTCAAGAAATTAATCAGAAGAATGATCAAATGATAGGTTCTTTAGAGGCTTCCATGAAAAGGATAGAGACTCAGGTGCGACAATTGACTGAGTACGTACATAAGCAAGATAAAGGGAAGATGCCTGAACAATTGAATGCTATCACAGTCATTGAAAGTGGTAAGGTCCTAAACGATAATTTTACTGAACATTCTGATGATTTGTTTATAGATGCAGGAGATACAGGAAGGAAACATGCAATTCCCAAGGAAAGTCAAGCTGAGGACATTGAAGGCCTAAGACCTTTTGTAAAGTGTACGGAGAGCCTTAAAGAGTTAACCGAACGTCTATCCCTTCACAAGTCACCTAATCCATACAGACCTCCGATTCCACTCCCACATCCCGTAAAGGCGACTGATCAGGATCAGCTATTTCATGAAACTTTTACTTCACTTTCTAAAGTTAATATTAACTTACCTTTGTTGGATATCATTAGGGACATTCCATCTTATCCAAAATTTCTCAAGACCCTACTCTCCAACAAAAGGAAGTATAAGAATGAGGATAAAGTAATAATTTCAGAACTAGCTAGTGTAGTGTTGCAAAAGAAACTACCCCCCAAACTAAAGGATCCAGGTAGTTTTAATATCAAAATCACTTTGGGAGATAAGATGGTGTCGAATGCTATGTTAGACTTAGGGGCAAGTATTAATGTCATGCCATATTTTGTGTACTTGCAACTAGGTTTGAGGGATCTTAAGCCCACAAATATGTCACTACACCTTGCTGATAGATCTATTAGATATCCCAAGGGAATAGTTGATGGTTTGTTGGTACAAGTGAAGAGCATAATTGTACCGGTCGACTTCGTAGTTATGGAAATGGAAGACACTATACCTAAGGACAATGAACACACTATTATTCTTGGTAGGCCATTCATGGCTACCACCAATACTATCATTGATGTCCAAAGAGGGAAATTGACAATTAGAGTCTTAGGAGAGACTATAAACTTCAAAGTGTTTAACCCTTTACTTACTGCTCCTATTTCTTCTGCTAATAATTGTGTTGTTCCAGATTCTACTGATTTACCTGTTTTTGACAATCATTTGCAGAAGGACACATGCCATAAAACTATTGTTTCATCTACAGATAGGAGGGTGAAGGAAACACTTACAAACTCAATTCAGGATAATGCCTACAAAGACCATGTCAAGTGTTCACAAATTAAAAACCTGGATTGTGAGTTTTTCTATCCTGGACAAGATTGTTATGCATGTAATACTCGTTTTAAGTCTTTTTCAGGTAACATGAAGCCTTGTTTTGAGATTAGCAAAGGGAGAGGAGGAAGCAAGCACTTCAAAGATGCATTGAGACCTCCATGATAAGAATAAGCATCGTCTTGCTAAGACGTTAAACTAGGCGCTTGGTGGGAGGCAACCCACCGTTTTTGGTATTATCTATCTTTTCTTTTAATTAGTTAAGTTTAGTTTAGTTTTTCTGTTTGCCCCTTCTAAATTCTTTTCTGAACATGTGTGTAGTTGAAAACCTTGAGGACAATGTTTAGTTTAGGTTTGGGGGTGCATTTTGCATTTTTGATTGGTAACAACACTTTCATGCTTTGGTCAATTTTTGATGAATAACTAGTCTTTATGCATTGTTTATCTGATTTTTAAAATGTTTGAGGTTTGTTGTAAGGATCGATTTTAATTTGCAATCTGTGTTTCATGCTTTTGATATTGAAACTGAGATGAACCCAAATCTCGTGTTTAGGAATTGAATAGTGGAGACTACCTTGTGAGAATATTATTGAGCCCTTAACGTTTTATTCGGAGAGATAAATATTCTTCTACTCTTTTAAACACTTTTCTTATTATTTCAAATGGTTAGAAGATCTCTATAGGTTTTTGCATTGAATGTTAGGATTTTCAACATTTAATGAAGAATCATAGGTTTAATTGTATTGCTTAGATTAAATGATTTGAGTAAAGTTTTAAGTGTTTGCCTATTTCATTCATGCTTGACTTTAAAAGATATAAGGGAATTCCTATAGCCAACACAAAAGAGCTAAAAGTTGCCTTTCACAAAATACACATGTATTTGGGTCCATTAAAAAAATAGTAAAAAAATATTATTATTGTGACCCTAAAGTTCTTCAAATGGTGAAATGGTAAAAAAAAAAAAAAAGAGAGAAAATAATTTCCCTTAAAGTCAATGCATTTTCATTCATTCTAGGGCATACACTTGAAGTTTTTACTTGAGGATTTTAATTGATGCATGATAATAGTAATGTGATTTCTTCATAAATCCTATCATTTGATTCCTTTCATGAAATCAATGTTATACACTTTTTGAGCCTTTCTTGTTTAATCATATGCAAATCTATTAGCTCATTTCTTTACATAACTTCTATTTGCATATATTTTGATGAGTGCTTGAACCCATAGGATCGGTGTGATTTAGAGAGTAATTCTCGTGAGGATTAGAGTTGAAACGAATTCACATTCTTGACACCAGGTTTGGGGGAATCAATGTTGATACGCTTTTAGTATTGGGATTTAGACTTGTGAAGTGAAATTGATCTAAATGGTGAACCTTAATGTGTTAAAATGTTGGATAAATTGGTGCATAAATGTTTTATTATGAATTGGAAAGAAACTAAAGCATGACAAGTTTTGTTAACTTCAATTTTAGTTATTTGGCTTTTTAATTTTAGTTTTGCTTGAGGACTAGCAAAATGTAGGTTTGGGGGTATTTGATGAACACTATTTTGACCTACTATTTGTTATGTTTTTAAGCATCTATTTTACATTTAATCTCAATATAATCTTGTTTTGGAGGGTATTTTATTGTTTTGTAGGTCAAAGTAAGTTTGGGAAGAAATGTGGTCAAAGAGAGCAAAAATGAAGCAAAATGTGTTAAAGACTGTAAGCCTTACATTGGGTACAATTTACTATGTAAGGGGGACCAACAAGAGCTTAAGAACGTAAGCCCTTACATCGAGAATCAGCAAATTATGTAAGGACATTTACATGGCACCAACAACAAGGCGCGCCGCGGCGAAGAAAACATATGCCGCGGCGAGAGGCTCTCGGGTTGCATCCTACGAAATCAAGAAAACAAGGTGCGCCGCGGCGAGGGACTTTCTGTTTTGGTTCGCAATTCTGAAGAACATTGCGCGCCGCGGCGAGAAGGTTTCTGTTTTTATTCGTAAATCAATTTCACATGCTGCGCCGCGGCATAGAAAAAGGCGCGCCGCGGCGCGCGCGCGCAGATTGCAATTCCCCCAGCCACACATGCACGAATTCTTTATGGAAACCTTTACAGAAAAAGAAAACCTAAAGGGGACACATGATTTTTCCCAGCCTCTATATATACATCATTCAGCCTCCAACAAAGATATGATTTTGAGCCTCCACAAACTCGTGAACAGTATTTTTCTTCTTCTTCTCCACACCCTTTAGAGAGAAAATTATTCAATTAATGCTCCTCCATTGAAGCTCCATTAACAATCTTGAAGAAGGTGATCATCCAACATCAAGGGCTTGTTTGAAAAGTGAAAGTGGGGTAATTTATTATTTGTAATCTCTTTTCTCTTTAAGAACTCATAGAATGTTATTTGTAATGAAAAATATTGATTTGGATTTCATTATGAGTAGCTAAACTCTTTATGTGTGGAATTTTGGTAATGTAACTATGATTGGATGATTGATTGTGTGGATAATTTTATGATTAAGTGATTTGATTCATGGTCATTGTACTTAATACGTATGTTCATCAATTATTTCTGATCAATTTGATTTGTGAATGTATGAAACATTTTAGGGTTGAGTTTTAGAAACGCCATCTGAATTCAATTATGCACTCTTGAGCATGAACCTAGTTTAAGTGCATTGATTTGTCTTGAATTAGGTGATTAAACTATTTTCCTGGATTTAAGGCTAATTAACTAATTAACGGACTGGATCAAAGAAGCTAATTAGTTAATTGAGGGAAAATCACCATTGATTTGGGATTTTCTAGAGTTAGAGAAAATAATCATTAAATTCTACTTTTTCGTGCTTAATTGTCAAAACCACATAAATCAAGTCATCCATGATTAGTTTACTAACCAATTTCCCACACTCATTCATCTCATCGTTTCAACAAAACTTTCACGCACTTACTTTTATTGTTTTAGTAATTTTATGATTTTAGAAACAATTTACAACCCAAACTTTGATTAGAGTGTTTAGGATTTATTTTATTCTTACGTTTTAGACTACATTTAGCTATTTTAAAAACCACAGCAATTCCTTTGAGAGACGATCTTGGGAGTATACTAGTCGCTTACTACAAGTGACTCGTGCACTTGCGAGCTTTTATAAATTACAAAATTTGGTTATCAAGTTTTTGTACATCACGCGGCGCAACACAAATTCTGAAAATAATGTAAAAACCCGAGAGCTCCCCGCCGCGGCATGCATTTTCCTCGTCGCGGCGCGCGTTGTCTTCAGTTTCTTCACATGTACCCCCTTACATATGTGCTGGCTCGACATGTACGGCTTACATATTTGACTCGTTTTGCCCGTAACTCACGATCCAAGTGCCGTAAGTGTTCCGTCTTTGCGTGCTTGCATTATTTGACTCATTTGACGCTAAAAACACCTGAAATGCACTAAAACATACCCGTGATTCCGAATGGATAGATTTATGAAAATAATCAAATAAACAATCATAACAAATCTATATTTTAAACAATTAAGCACAATTAATCACGAAATATTAGTGCTTTTTGAGCACTCATCACAACCCCCAACCAGCTTCTTGCTAGTCTCTAGCAAGTGAAGCGATCTAAAAACTAAAATAAACTAACCTAACCTAAATCACTTCCGTAGATTGTCACGGTTGCATTTAGCATATGCAACAAGCCTTTAAACCCCTAGGTGGCCCTAGTGGACGAGTTATAGTCTCGTGAGGGTTTCCAGTGATGACACCCACAAACATCGTACGCCTCTCAAAACTTATAAAGACTCTAAACATACTTGAATCAATCCATGCATATGTCTCAAAAATTGTTAACAATAAATGGCATACAAAATAGTTAAAAATCACTTAAGCTCAAAAACAGTCCAAACATCAAACCCATCTTAGTAATCGAATTTTGAACAACCAATCAAACCACAAGCCCGTTAGTTACACTATCTGATCGTGTCATGCATGCTATTCATAGATTACATTTTAATATCTCAAAATCGTGCAAGTAAAATATGAATGAAAATTGCACTTACAAACTCCATAGGCTCAATTTTCAAATCCATCTCCACTAATATAGAAATCAAACTACCTAGAATCAATAGGACTTCATTAAGCTTGTAAAGTCATGGTTAGGTGTGTGATTATGAAAGTACGGATATGATATTTTCAATAGGATAAGAGTACTTTTTATTTCACAAACTTATTTTCAACTTTCTCCACCAAGTGTTCTTTTTTATCCTCCTATAAATTCCATATGTCCCTTGGATCTTTTTTTTGCTTGATTTTCTTTCTTTACTTTTCTTTTCTTGCTTATTATTTCAATCATCATCATCATTTTTTTTTTTTGTGATGAAGCAAGATAAATACAACATAATTGCTCATGAAAATCAAATATTACATTGAATACTGTTATCACTAAGGGTAGTACAACGTATGTCAATTTTGAGTTCAAGGGTGTACTATGGATAAAATAATACGGGGAGGCATGAAAAGTCCAAACGGTCCAAAGATGGCCTAAATCACTTTCTAAGTGGCATTTGATTCTATCATTTCGCTTCAATGGATTTTCAAATGAGTTCTAGAATTTGTTGAGATTTAAAATATATAACGACCATGCATACATTACACAAATCAAAATAGTCATACTAACCATGCAAACTACCACATATACCACAAAATCCTCAAATTAGATGAATCTAACATTTATGTGCTTCGTTGCTTAGGTAAAAATCTAATTTCTCTCATATGTCACCGTCATTACAATCATGTTAATATCATAGACTTCCGGATTGACTCAAGTAGACACGACACTAACCTAAAATAATTCAAGTGACAAAAGTTAAAAATTTAAATTTGGTTAATTTCATGCTCATGGAGTATTTTTCCCACCCCCAACCTAATTCCTACATTGTCCTCAATGTTAAAAAGAGAAACAAAAGAAATTAAGAAAAAGTGAGAGAAGTTACCCCCCTTTCGTATGAGATTGTGTATACTACACATACGCTCCGGTTCATTGTTCCTCGCTTTTCTCATGATGAAGCAATTAGTGTGCAAGAAACATGTATGAAACCTCAAAGATTTACATCCCAATTCAGATCCAAATTTAAATTAAAACTAAGTCAAATGAAAAACAGAAAACAGAAAACACTAAACAAAGTTAAACAATTCAAACTAAAATAAAATAAAGGAAAAATTGAAAAAATAAAATTAAACTAAATAAAAAGAAAATAAAGAAAAGAAAATAAGTTGATACTACCGAATATGGTGGAAGCGCTTTCTTTAACGTCTTAGCAAGACGTTGCTAATTCTTTTCTATCCACCATCATCAAAGATCTTGAAGTGTGTGATATCAATTTTTCGAGCTAATATGTCATTAAGCTTGTCCTTCCATCTCGGTAGTTGTTTCCCATGAAGCACAACACACATTTTTTTGTGGAAGTGGTATAGAAAATAATTTGGGAATGTGCAAGTCCTAGGTTCCTTGTGTGGCATGGGAGGTGAAGATAATTCCTCCTTGTTCTCCATAGAAGTTTGTGGAATTTGATATTCCTTAGCTTGACATTCTTTGAGAATTGCTTGCTCCCCATTTGTATTTTCTACACAAAGTGGTAAATCATCAAAAGTTTCAGAAAAATAAATATTTTCAAAATTTTTACCACTTTGAAGGATTGTGTCATCCTTCACTTGCTCAATCTGAGTGGGCAACTCTTCTTGTTTTTGAATTTGTTCCGCTAATTGCCCAATTTGCATTTCTATTCTGTTTATTGATGCCTCCATAGACTCCATTCTTTCATTAGTAGATTGTATGAAAGCATTTAAGGTTTCCTCTAAGGTTGGCTTCCTAGGTTGATTATAAACTCTACTTCCTTCTATGAAAGAATTCAAGCTCTCTTCTAAGGTTGGCTTCCTAGGTTGATTATAAACTTTACTTCCTTCTATGAAAGAATTCAAGCTCTCTTCCAAGGTTGGCTTCCTAGGTTGATTATAAACTTTACTTCCTTCTATGAAAGAATTCAAGCTCTCTTCCAAGGTTGGCTTCCTAGGTTGATTATAAACTTTACTTCCTTCTATGAAAGAATTTAAGCTCTCTTCCAAGGTTGGCTTCCTAGGTTGATATTGATGAAAACTTGAGCTTTGCATTTGGTATTGTGCATAAGGTGGGTCATATGGTTGAAGATTTGAGCTTTGCATGTTGTATTGGGCATAAGGTGGGGTAAAGTTTGCTTGCCATGAAGAATTATGATGATTTCCCCACTCAGGATTATAGGTACTAAAATAAGGATCATTCCAAGGTGGGTGACATCTCTCATTACGATCAAAGTTTGAATTAGTGGATGCATAATAATCACCTGCAAAAGTACAAACATTAGCATAATGCCCATATAAACCACAAATGCTACATACCTCCATATCTGTCATATCATGCAGCTCTTCAAAGGCCTTGTATTGGCTCATGGATTTCAGTATCCAGCCTGATTAGGTGTATTTTAAAATTTGTTGATGTTGTCTATGAATGGTACCTTTCAAAAACTAACAAAAACAATAGAGAAATCAAAGCACCACAGATTAAGCAATTAAAAGCACTATTTTTTTTAATTTTTTGATTTTTTTGATTTTTTTTTTTTTTTTTGTATTTTTAGAATAAAAATAAATAAATAAATAAATAAAAGATAACAAATAAATAAACAAATAAAAAAAATTAAGAAACTCTAAAAAGTTAAAAAGAAAATTATTTAAAACGCCAATTCCCCGGCAACGGCGCCAAAAACTTGATGTATTAAAATGTGTACTCGCAAGTGTACGAATCACTCGTAGTAAAGTGATAAGCAACTTCCAAGGTCGGTCTCTCAAGGAATTGCAGTGGTTCTAAATAACTAACTTTTTAATCTAAATAAAGTTCTAATGAAAATAAAACACTAATTAAATAGAGTTCTAGTAAAACTAAAACTCTAAGTAACTAGAATCCTAAAGCTAGTAAAACTGTAAAAAGGTGTTGGATTTGTAACGGGAACAAAGTACGAGCAATTAAACGAAAACAAAATTGCAATTAAACAATCAATTCAGATATATTTGAAGATCAATGGAGGATGTATGGACGTTTAGCTTGGTTGACCATGCTTGCATCGAAAAGGTATGGTGAAATAACATGAACTTTCTATATAAACAAAATTACCGGCTTTCCTTTTAATTACGAGACTGCCTGCGGTCGGGGTAAATCTCTTTGTTGATTAACTAATTAACTGCCTTCGGTCGGGGTAAATCAAATAGTAATCAAATTATGCGCAAGGAAAAACATGCCAATCAAATTAATGTTATGACTAAGTCACTAAATTGAAGCTTTGATTAAGTGTTTCGGAATAAAGTTAAGGTGACGTTCCTATAACTAAATTCTAAGATCTTTCAACCTAACTACGAACATCAAATGGGCCCATGATAATTCATAATTAAATATCTAAACATGCTCTTAATTAAAAAGTAATTTGTTTATATTAAATCAATAAAACATACACCATACACAGTTCTAGCAAACATGGCAACACAAACTAAACATCCATAATAAAACTAGCCAGACATGTTCATATTAATATTCATAGACAAATAAAATGTGAACATACACTCCAACGAAAAAAGAAGAAAAATAGAATTCTACAACACCAAAGAAAACCTAGATCTAAATACCGCTTATGGATGGGATAGCGTTCTTCTCCAAAAGCTTTATCTTCGATTGTCGACGGCTTCTTTGGATCCTTAGAATGGTTTCTCTTGCTTCGTTTTTGTGTAGCGAAACTCCCAAAGTTGATTGAATGTAGTGTTTGGTCGCAAAATTATAGTGTATAAAAGTTGTGTACAAGTTCGAGTTCTGTTGTAAGGGGGGCTCTAAGGGAGTATTTATAGATGTAAGGGTTTACACAAATCCTGATTGCCATAGGAATAGGCGCGCGGCGGCATGCATTTTCCTCGCCGCGGCGCAACACAAATTCTGAAAATAATGTAAAAACCCGAGAGCTCCCCGCCGCGGCGCGCGTTGTCTTCAGTTTCTTCACATGTACCCCCTTACATATGTGCTGGCTCGACATGTACGGCTTACATATTTGACTCGTTTTGCCCGTAACTCGCGATCCAAGTGCCGTAAGTGTTCCGTCTTTGCATGCTTGCATTATTTGACTCATTTGACGCTAAAAACACCTGAAATGCACTAAAACATACCCGTGATTCCGAATGGATAGATTTATAAAAATAATCAAATAAACAATCATAACAAATCTATATTTTAAACAATTAAGCACAATTAATCACGAAATATTAGTGCTTTTTGAGCACTCATCACAACCCCCAACCAGCTTCTTGCTAGTCTCTAGCAAGTGAAGCGATCTAAAAACTAAAATAAAAACAAATAAAATAAACTAACCTAACCTAAATCACTTCCGTAGATTGTCACGGTTGCATTTAGCATATGCAACAAGCCTTTAAACCCCTAGGTGGCCCTAGTGGACGAGTTATAGTCTCGTGAGGGTTTCCAGTGATGACACCCACAAACATCGTACGTCTCTCAAAACTAATAAAGACTCTAAACATACTTGAATCAATCCATGCATATGTCTCAAATTATTAAAAGTAATTTAGAGTGATATTTTAATAATTAATTTATTGTGCTCATATGCATCTTAAATTATTTATAAAAAATAAGAAAAAAAATTCTAAATCAAAAATAATATTTTTTAAAATATTGAAACTATTTCTCATATATATATATATATATATATATATATATATATATATATATATATATATATTGACAAGGTTAACATTATTCAATTTTAAATTTTAAATTTATATTAAAAAAAAAGAAGAAAGAAAGAAAGATAATTCTTCTTTAATGATAATATAACATATTAAAATAATATCATCGTCTTATATTAAGGGAAAGATACTACTATTTAAAACCACTTTTTTTAAATAAATAAATAAAATAGTTCCAAACGACAAAGTTTCCTTATCACATACCCAACCCCACTTTCAAAGTCAAGAAATTAACTTTTGTTTTTATTTCATGAGCTCCGGATTTTATTGTAGATGAATAAAATATTACTTTACATTACCACTTGCCGTCCTTTTTATTTATAATATAATATACAATATTGTTGGAGGAATCATCCAAGCTACCAATTTACAGTCTTACTCTCTCTCTTATAACAGAGAAGCAAGTGGATTTATTATTTATTTACTTTCATAGAATCCATACACATGCTTGTATGTCTTCTTCGTTGACTTATCTATCATACACGTATGTCAAGAAATTAAGCTTTGATTTTATTTCATGAGATCTGGATTATATTTTTTTTAATTATCATTTTCATAAAAAGATAATCCAATAATTAAACAAAATCCAAGGTGCACATGTAAAGATATATACATTGAGTTAACCTATGCATCAAATTATATGTATTGATTATAAAATTAATAATATAAAATAATAAAATAAATGAATTATTTATTATACTTAACATATATTTCTCTCAATCAGTTCCATTTATTACTCTTTTTTTTTTTTAAGTACTAGTTAAAATATATATTTTATACATAAATTATTTTTTTATATTTTAATATTTTTTAGTTAATTTTTACTACATATTTTAAATATATATGAAACTAATTTTATTATACTTTCAAATTAATAAAAAAAGTAAAATAATACTTAAATTTTTTATTAAAGTGATAATTGTAGAGTCTTTATTGGACGAGAGCCATTATTTAATGTGAATATATGATAATTGAGTCTTAAAAAGGCAAATAATATCAATAGTTTAAAATATAGAGATAATTTTATTCAAAAAAATGTTATGTATATTTTAGACTTTTATATATAACTAGTTAAAAATATGTGCATTGCACGTCAATTATTCTACTTATTTTAATCTATTTTTAATTAATTTTTACAACATATTTGAAAAAAATACGAAATTAATTTTAAAAGTAAAATAATATTTAGTGTTGATAACCACCATTTGATTAGACTTCTTATTAAATGTGATAATTATTTCATTATCATATTCAAGGTTCTTATTAAAATTAAATTTAGAATTTTTATTAGATGTGATTGTTATTAGATAATATTTAGAATCCTCATTTAAATATAATAGTAGATTTTAAAAAGATAACTAATATCATTTGTTTAAAATATAAAGATAATTTTGTCCAAAATAACATTAGGCATGATTCATACTTATTTTAATTTTTCTTATTTTTTTAATTTATATGGCATATATAAAATAAATACAAAATTAATTTTCTTATACTTTCATATTAATTATGAAAATAAAATAATATTTAAAATTCTTATGAGAAGTGGTAATCATTATATTATTAGAGTCTTTATTAGATTTAATTTTTATTTTATTATTATGTTTAAAATCCTTATTTAATAAGATAATATATCTTAAAATGATAACTAATATCCATAACATAAAATAAATGAATAATTTGTCCAAAAAATATTTATCG
This sequence comes from Elaeagnus macrophylla, assembly GCA_029378325.1. Classification (NCBI taxonomy): domain Eukaryota; kingdom Viridiplantae; phylum Streptophyta; class Magnoliopsida; order Rosales; family Elaeagnaceae; genus Elaeagnus; species Elaeagnus macrophylla. The sequence continues at coordinate 29,568,154 of CM055641.1, read as the reverse complement.
TGATTCAGACTTTTACATTTAGTATAAATTTGACTAAAAAATTATTTTAAAAACGCTTAACTACTCTATTAATCCTTAAATTTTAATTAAATTTACAGTTAGTTTTCCAAATTTTTAATTTATATAATTTAGTCACAAAATTTTTAAAATTTCACACATAAGTCCCTAAAATTTTAAATTCTATATTTTAATTCCTAAATTTTTAAAAATTTACACATAAGTCCTATCTTGAATATTAAAATACATGTTTTTTAATTAAAATTTTAGGATCTATTTATAAATTTTTAAAAATTTTGGAGCTAAATTTTAGGATTTAAAAGTTTAGGGACCTATATATAAAATTTTAAAAGTTTGGAGACTAATTTGTATAATTTAAAACTTTGAGGACCTAAGTGTACTTTTGGTTAAAGTTTAGGGACCAAAGTGTACTTTTGATATAATTTAACTTTTTTAAAAATAATTGTACTAATATTATATTTTTTTTACTTGACGTGTCATATCATCATTTATTCTAAAATCAATAAATAATTTTTCTTATAAAATGAGTGTGTAATCACTTATCAAAAAATAATAATTATATTATATTATATAAATTAATTAAAGATAAAAAAGCACTTTTGTTCTTCAAAATACAATACCACTTGTTGCTTATTGTTAGAGGAATCGCCCAAGCTAGAGTAGTGTACACTACCACAAAACTGGCATATGGTCACGGTTTTTAACCGTGACTGTAGACCTATGGTCACGGTTTTAAAAACCGTGACCTAAGAAGGAGAGACCTTAGCCTATGACCTATGGTCACGGTTAAAAACCGTGACCGTAGAATATGATATAGTCACGGTCTTTCTAAAAACCGTGACCAAATATTCACTTTAGGTCTCGGTTTTTAAAAAAACCGTGACCATATGTAATATTTAAGGCCACGGTTTTTAGAAAGACCGTGACTATATCATATTCTACGGTCACGGTTTTTTCAAAAACCGAGACCATAGGTAATGTTCATTTCCAAATAGACATTTATTTTTCGGCACTTTTGGTCTCGGTTTTTCTGAAAACCGTGGCCTTAAATGTTACATATGGTCACGGTCTTTCAAAAACCGTGACTATAGGTAATGTTCATTTCAAAATAGTGGCACCAATTTTTAGCATTTTAATAAATTTAAATACCTGTTTTTTCAATATTATAAGTGCAACATTCATATCCAAAAATATATTATTAAAACTAATATAGCGATTACATTTCATGCGATCCGAATTAGGTTTAAATTATAAATATTAATGCCCAGATTGTTTCAAAATTAATGACACATTATACAGTGTCATATAATAATTACAATACTAATAATTAAACGTACATATATGAAATTAAACTAATTTAACAAATTTTGTGATGGTAGTGTGATGTAACAAGTTAGACATTGCCAATTAAACCAAAAAAATGCTACTATCACCACCAGGAGGCTGGCGAACACCACCTAGATAATCTCTTGGATCTGCCTTTCCATCAGCAAAAATGTTGCTACCGCTCATTTCTCTCATCTTAGCCGTGCTAATTGCCTTTTCAGCAGAGCTTGGAGGAACATCTCCCTTAAAGATGTCATTGCCTGTCAACTCAGCAAAGGTTGTATTTTCATCCAAGAGTGTATTTTCCAATTTGAGATCCCTATGACAGATTTGCTGCAAGAGATAAACTTCATATTAATACAAAGAAAGATTTTTCATCACAAGTATTGGAAAAGGAAAACCAAGTTGAAATTGGCATACCATGGAGTGACAATAACTAACTCCAGATATTAGCTGTTGGAAGAAAAATCTTGCCTGCCTTTGATCAAAACCTTATTAATTTCCATAGTTCATATAGATTTTAGATAACATATTAAATTAAGAAATAGATAAACTTGCCTCATCTTCACTAAATCTACCAGCATTGCATATTTTCTCAAATAGTTCACCTCCAGCTGCATATTCCATTACAATAGCTAGATGCGTTGGGGTCAAAAGGACCTTTACAAAACAAAACAAAAAGCAGGTGTTATCATGTTTATTTAAAACTCATAACTGCAATATACTGAATTTGATTGATTTTTAAGGCATAAGCATAACAAATGAAAAAGGTGAACTATTTACCTCTTTGAATCTGACAATGTTTGGATGCCTCAGTGATCTATGGTTTATGATTTCTCTCTGAACTTTCTGGTCAATCTGAAATCAAAATACAACTTATATAATCAAGTAATCAAGAAAACCACAGCCACAATCATATAAGAACTATATTGGGGGGAAAAAAGAAGTCAGATAAGATAACAACTTAACAGAGACGATTATATATATCAAACACTGAACAAATAATAATTAATCAGATTCGCCGAACTATATATGCATTTTCTGAGTACTTCTATGTTTATAATTGAATGTCATGCAAAAGTTGTCCAAATAAAGATCAGAGTAAAAATAAAGTCAAAGCTAAAATTCTTACATGAGATGAGATGAGCACTGTACAAGAATACAAGGTAAAGGAAGTTTAATACATAGATACATCTAGAAAAAATATATCAGAAACATTGATATCTTGATCCTAAAATTCAAAAGAGGCAAAAAAACAAGATAGATGAATACAAGTCCTAAGTGGTAGAGAAATCATTACTATTCAGTTTTCAACTCATCTACCCTTAGGTACTGAATGCTTTCATGGCTTCAGAATACCATACAGTTATAAGAATGCTCCAACTCAGTAAACAGAGAGACAAGCATAGAGAGAAACATGTATATTTGATAAAGATAAACAGTCATTGAAATGAAAACAAAAATCGTTTTGCCATAAATCTTGGTTACAAGCCCAATGGAAGAATTATACAAAACATATCAATGTCTCACAAACAATTGAAGATAATAGGAACACAAGCAATCTACACTGAAACAATCATTTCATGTTGGATCAATCGTTCCTTTGATTGCTGGGTCCAGAGGCTCCTTCTATTAGGATTTGAAGAAGAAAAAAATCAAAAAAATAAAATAAAATTGAACCCTAAAATGGGGATAATAAAGTTGAAAGGCAAACCCACCTCGGGTTCACGGACTTCATCGACGATACAGGGAGAAGCCAGGTGGAAAACTCCGGCACAGCCATTAATGGCCGCGAGAATGGATGGGTAGTCGAGAAGATCGATCTGGAACAAACGGAGACACTTCTCTGCTCCTTCAAGAGCTTCTAGATGCTTCGTCTCATTCTCGTCCCCTGCAATTGCATAAAAAAAGAACAAAATTATTGGAAGAAGATCAATAATAGCAGAGAAAACTGGCAAAAAGGAGCAGCGCTGGAGAGAAGAACGTCTTGGCGAAGAGGAGCACCTGGAGAGGATATAACATAAGATTCACTGAAGTAGTGTAGTTTGAGAACATCATCTACCGGTTGCATAACATGGTTCTTTCTTGCAAAACTTTAAATACCCACCTCAGATTTCGAACAAAAATTGTCATTTTAGGGAAAATCTAATAAGAAGCAGGAAATGCCAACAATTAATTTTCAAAACAATAACCACTTTACATCTTAGGGCGAATGAAGTACAACCACACACCACAAAGCTACTGAATTGAAAAAACACTCAAGGCATATGCAGCACAAGCCAACCATAAAAGTACTCGGTTGATCTATGAAGAATCTATGATCTATTTTTTTCTTTTCCTTTTTTTTCCTGAAAATCTATCATTCCTTCTCATTTTTCAAAAAAGAAAACACTCTCCTATCTCCCTTAAATTGTTTTGTCGACGAAGAACTACCTGGTACACGATTTTAGCGTCTGGTGCAGGGGTAGTGGCTGGTGCAGCGACCGTGGGTGGTAGCTCGTGGCTGGTGCAAGGCAGGTGATGGTGCAGCGCGCGGATGGTGGAAGATTATGTTGGCTGCTGCAGATCTGGTGGAAGAGCTCGGCTGGGAGGAGGCACGGCGATAGAGGCTGGAAGTGGGCTGGAGGAGCTCGGCTGGGAGTGGGGTGGACGTTGGCGGCTGGTACGTTGGCGGAGACTCTCTCAAGTAGGTACTCGGGATTTCGCCAGTTAACGTTATGTGAGTTAGGTTTTTTTTTTTTTTTGTTTATATATATATTATAAGGCAGTACTTTGATTTTAACTAAAAAAAAAAAAATTTTTGGTCACGGTTTTAAAAAAACCGAGATTATATATATTTTTTTGTTTATATATTATAAGGCAGCTGATTTTTTCATTTTAACTAAAAAAAAAAAAAAAAAACTTTGGGTCACGGTTTTAAAAAAACCGAGACTATATTATACGTTAAGGTCACGGTTATTTAAAAACCGTGGCTATAAATTTTTTCTGTTTTTGTAACTTCACTTATGGTCACGGTTATTTTAAAAACCGAGATTATATATATACACTATGGTCACGGTTTTAAGAAGACCGTGACCAAAAACCTATAGCCTCGGTTTTTTGTAAAACCGTGACCAATTTTCTGAGACTAAAGATCAGTTTTGTTGTAGTGTGTTAGGCGATGATTTTTGGTATGAATTATTGAGGGGGAGAGTCAAAGTTTTTGTTTAGATAATAGGTATTGTTTAATTTTTTAGTTTATAAAAAAATCTTTAATTTTATTTATTTATAAAATATGTATTTTTAAATCTCTTTATTTGAAAAAAATGTGTTAGATAAGAATAAAATTAATTTTTCATTCAATTTTAGTTAAATATAATATAATAGCACAAGTGTCATATGCATGTTTATATTTTTTGATAAATATATATCTAATTAAGTAATTTTTAATTAAAAAATTACTCTAATTTTTAATAATTTCTTTCGATCAAACTCAAATAAAATTTTCATTATCTAATTTCTGACTTTAGATATTAGACAATAAAAATATTTAAATTTTATTAAAAATTTTGTTTAAATTTGATTTTTTTTAAAAAAATTGAACAATTTTTTAATTAAATATTAATTGTTTACTTATATATCTATTAAAAAATATAAACATACATGTGACATATGTATTATTTCATTAGATTAACAAAAATTAGATGAAAAGTTACCTTTATGTTTGCTTATTACATTTTTACAAACAAATAGACTAAAAAATACATTTTTTACAAACAAACAGATTTAAAAATATTTTTTTAAATTAAAAAACTAACACCACCTTTCACAAAAATAAGAAAACCTCAACGACATTTTTTTCAATTATTAATATGTAGAGTTGTAAGTAATTAAAATGTATTTAGAATTAAATATATATAAACTCTAATAACATATATTAAATAATTTTTTATCACATAAATGATGATAAAATTACGGACGAGTGGATATTTAGATTACTTTTTTCGTAAATTGAATACATTAGCCATTTTACTTAAAATTGGTACAAATTTGTCACCTTAGTCCTTAATAAGTAGTACACTTAAATCAATTTTAGACATTTTAGTCACACAAATTAGGTAAGCAAAATGTACCAAAATATGACTGAAGTGTACCATTTATTAAAATTAATGTGACAAATATGTACTAATTTTAAATAAAGTAACTAATGTATTTAATTTATAAAAAATAAGTGACCAATTGAACAATTTTTCTACAAAATTATACTCTATTTAAAGCCTTATATAGCATTTTTTGTAATACGCATTAAATGAAATATTAGTGTTGAATTGAAAGTTATATTGATAATATAATATATTAAAAATAATTGTGTAATCACTTATTAAAATTAAGTACATAACATAATTCATTCATAAATATACATTCATTTTTAATATCTTCCACTGTACACTTGTTTTAAATATATATTTAACGTGTGTGTGTCTGTATATATATATATATATTAAAAGTATAACTATTATATAATAATTGAAAAATTACTTATTAAGAAGGCCTATAAGAATTTTTCAATTATAATAATTAGAAGGTATAGTTTTTATTTCACTAGTATATATCATAAATTTAATATAATTTAATTTGATATAATTGCATGGACCTAAGTATTTTATTCAATCAAATTTTAACACATAATTTAAAATTTATCATAGATTTTAATTTAGGAAAAACTCACAAGAATAAATTTTACTAAAATTTACAATTTATCATAGATTTTAATTTAGGAAAAACTCACAAGAATAAATTTTACTAAAATTTACAATGTAATTTAAGTTAAGCTTATTTTACAATAAATACTTCTTAAATCATTTCACGCATGCATAACCACTTTACACGTGTGCAACGTGGTTACAAAAGTGTGTAAATATTTTTGAAAATTTTTATTGCAAAATAGACCTAATTTAATCTGTATTGTGAATTTTTATAAAATTTAATCTTATATTAGGTGATTACCTTTTAATTCATATCTTAAAATAGGGTTTATGAATCGTGTCAAATAGTTTGAGTGAACTATATATTAATCCAACTTTATAAGCATTAATCTAGATACACAATTTTGTAATATATTAGGTTAGGTTTTATTGATCTTAAACTTAATAAATTAATGTGTTTACGATAACTTATTATATCATTATATCTAACTCATGTTAAATTAAGGCTCCATTGATTGGGGTGGTGGTAGCCCGGCCTAGGAGATTTTCTCCCCAAACCCTCTACTCTCCTTTCTCTCTCCAATCCAGCCCCTCTTTTTTATCTCTCACTAAGTTCTTCACAAACCCACGTAGCACTGTTTTCTTCTAATTAGTGAGAAATAATGAGTATCATCAATCGAGAAGACATCATAGCTAAGATAATTTCCTTGACATCCCCAAGGGACGCTTGCCGTTCAATGCTTGTGTCTAATCTGTTTAAATCAGCTGCAGATTCCGATGAGGTGTGGGAAACGTTTCTGCCGTCAGATTATCAGGATATCATCTGTAAATCGCTACTACTGACTCCATCATCATTGACTTCTTTATCCAAAAAAGTTCTTTATTTCTATTTCAGCCACCACCCTATTGTTTTTGACATTGATAACCTGGTAAATTACTTACTCTATTAGTCTTAAATTTGAATATAACACTGTTTTATTTTTTATTTAATCAAAGAAATTATGAAATGATCGATGGGCATTTTAATTGTAGATAACCATAGAAATTCGATGATTGTTTTTCTCAAATAGCTATAATTGGTTAAGTAGAATGGGTGATATTTGTAGTATCACAACTGTGATTAATCGAAATTAAAAATATATTAATATTATATTTTTTATACGTATTTAAAATATACAATATTTTTAATAATTTGATTAAATTTTATCTATTTTTACACACACATATATATTTTATTTAAAATATATGCTAAATAATTTTTTAAAAAATTAATATTGTATATTTTAAATATTGTTATGAGTGGACGCTTTAATACCCAATTCATACGTACGAGTAGGGATGGGCATTTTATCCGCGGGTTCGGTTATCCGCGGATATCCGACCAGAACGGATCGGTTAATAACCGTTCAACACGGGGACGGGGACGGTTTCGGTTAATATCCGAATATAAATGTCGGGGACAGGGCGGGGACGGGGCGGAGACGGTTATACATAAAATCGTCCCCGCCCGTACCCGAAATATTTTTTAATTTAATTTAATTTAATATATAATATATATAATTTAATTTAATATATAAAATTTAATTTAAATTAATTTAATTTAATTTAATTTTTAAATAATCGGTTATGGGACGGTTTTTTTGTCATATCCGTCCCCGCCCGATCCCCGACCGGTTATAACCGTAACCGAACCGGAGCAGGTTTCGGGCAGTTTCGATTATGCAGTTATATGTTCGATTTTGGGGACGGTTATGGCAAAAACCGTCCCCGCCCGTCCCCGTGCCCATTCCTACGTACGAGGTCATTTGGTTTTTCTTAGATTGATGACGTCATGTAAACTATGATAAGTTCATGTTCTTTGGACAATGTAACACATTCGTTTGCCAAAGACTAATATTAGCTTACATTCTAACATTAATATTAATTTTTTAAGCTAATATTAGTCTTTGGCAAACGAATGTGTTACATTGTCCAAAGAACATGAACTTACCATAGCTTACCTGACGTCATCAATCTGAGAAAAACCAAATGACCTCATACGTATGAATTGGGTATTAAAGCGTCCACTCAGAACAAGAGATCCCATACAGACGAAGTGATCCAACATCGTCCTCGTCTCCTAAGTTGAATTATCATCTGTTGTCCCCAAAAGACCTCGTATTTACGAAGTCATTTAGCTTCATATGACCTATATTGTATGACTTCACATGTACGAAGTAGAACATCATACTACCATAAAAATAACTTCACATGTATAGCTATCACAATCATTGACGCAACTTTTGACAGACAACCTTCAAATCAACTGACATATCATAGTGTCAGAGTTCACACCTATCAAAGAAGGACAACTGTAAACCTTTAAATGTCTATATATATGCACGTTTATTGTCTTTAAAGGGGTATTTTGAATCAATATATACAATTCTAGTAATTTTTAGTGTGAGAAAATTCTTAAAAATAATTGGCGCCCACCGTGGGATTTCAAGCTTTTTAGCTCTTGCTATTTTCGTTTGAGACCTTAAATTTAGTTCATAACTAAGGAAATTAGATCGTACTTTTAGAGAATAACTTCGTGAGAGTGCCTAAAAAGAAAATTAGTTCATAGAATTTGGGAAACGAGATCGTCTCTTTTGGAAAATCAGTTTTTCAAATCAGAAAAGGAGTTCTACATTCTTTGGATTTCACAGGTAAAAAATTTGTTCGATCTTGACTTTATTTTCTTGTTTTCAGTTTTAGTTTTCTACATTTCTTTGAATATGACTTCGAGCGAGGAAAGAGTACAACCCGAAGTGGACTCTCCAAAAATTAACACTCATTCAGATCACCTTGAAAGTACTGGGCCACCCCTTAAGGTAGCCGAACCAGAAAAAGGAAGGAAAATAACGTTTAAAATTAGTACAGATCAGACAGGGCAACAAGCAGAAGTTGTTTTTCCTTCGGATCGTACTATTTTGGCATCGAAGTCCAACCTTCAAGGCCTCTTCATGAAGCACATACCATCCTTCAAGAGGGTCGTCATTATCACGCAAATGAGAAGGCACGAGTTGCAAGTCGATTTCAGGCACAATATGGTACGAAGACCTTATTCTCGTTAGGTCGGACGCTACCAACCTACTTGGTAGCTTCAACATCGTATCCGTACGATTCCTCGTTTGTCCTCTACTTTTTTCTGATAATTTCATACCAGACTTTTTCTTTCTTGGCTCTTGAGTTTTTACATTAGGGATGTGAATTTTTGGTGGAAGACCCAACGAAGACGACCCAATCTGTACTGATGATAGGACAGGCTTGCTAGCAACAGGTAGAGCCAAGACCCTTTGTTTTTGTGGGGTCGTATGTTCAGAAACTTCATCCCTAGTTCACGAGGCATCTTTTCCTTTTGAACTTTGGTCCTTCGATGCCAAAATAGTATGATCTGAAGGAAAAACAACTTCTGCGTGCTACCCTGTCTGATCTGTACTAATTTTAAACGTTATTTTCCTTCCTTTTTCTGGTTCGGCTACCTTAAGGGGTGGCCCAGTACTTTCAAGGTGATCTGAAGGAGTGATAACTTTTGGGGAGTCCACTTCGAGTTGTACTCTTTTCTCGCTCGAAGTCATATTCAAAGAAATGTAGAAAACCAAAACTGAAAATGAGAAAACAAAGTCAAGATCGAACAAAATTTTACCTGTGAAATCCAAAGAATGTAGAACTCCTTTTCTGATCTGAAAAATTGATTTTCCAAAAGATACGATCTCATTTCCCAAATTCTATGAACTAATTTTCTTTTCAGGCAGTCTCACGAAGTTATTCTCTAAAAGTATGATCTAATTTCCTTTGCTCTAAATTTCTTGAAAGAATTGAGCAAAAAACATAAGTGATTTGATCAAAACATGAAATCCCTTTTTATAAACTTATAAATTGAAACATTATGACCTCGGGAAGCGGAAGAGACACTAATAAAAAGAATCAACGAAAGTAGAAGAGACATTAATAAGAATCAATGTCTTAATTATAGTATAAACATGATTACAAGAAAGACAAAGCAAAAATTAATAAAGAGTATATTCTTTCACTTTTTCTCAAAGTTAAAGAATGGGAGACTTGATGTTAGATTGTAAGCTAATATTAGTATTTGGCAAACGAATGTGTTACATTGTCTGAAGAACATGAACTTACCATAGCTTACCCTACATCATCAATCTGAGAAAAATCAAATGACCTCGTACGTACGAAGTGGGTATTAAAGCGTCCACTCAGAACAAGAGATCCCATGCAGACGAAGTGATCCAACATCATTCTCGTCTCTTAAGTTGAATTATCATCTATTGTCCTCAGAAGACCTCATATTTACAAAGTCATTTAGCTTCATATGACCTATATTGTATGACATCACATGTATGAAGTAGAACATCATACTACCATAAAAATATCTTTACATGTATAGCTAGTCACAATTATTGACGCGATTTTTGACAGACAACTTTCAAATCAACTGACCTATTATAGTGTCAGAGTTCACACCTATCAAAAAAGGACAGCTGTAAACCTTTAAATGTTTATATATATGTACGTTTATTATTTTTAAAGGGATATTCTGAATCAATATATACAATTCTAATAATTTTTAATGTGACAAAATTCTTAAAAATAATTAATATTTTAAATAATATATATATATATAAAACAATTATAATTATTTGCAACCGTCCTGCGCACATTCCTAATCACAGTTGCTCTATCGGGACTTTAATCACTCTTTTTGTGAACAGAGCTTTTTAATAGATAAGCAAACTGGAAAAAAATGCTACATGATTGGGGCAAGAGGGTTGTCACTTCATTTGTCAGATAACCCCGAGAATTGGGAATGGATTTCTTTACCAAATTTTAGGTATGTTTTTAATTTTGGTAAAATTTTGTTCCATTGTTTAGCATGCATCACAATTACGAAAAAGATTTTAAGGACCAACAGAAAATGTCAAAATGAAATGGTTATTAACCCACCAACAGGTTCTCTGAAGTGGTTAGGCTTAAGGGTGTGACTAACAATTTTACTATTGAGGGAAGATTAGATGCTAAGCATTTGTCGCCGAAAACGACTTACGGAGCTTACCTTATCTATAAGACCGAAGGAACAAGACAGGGTTTGGAAGGAAACACCGTCTTGTTCTACATCATTGTTGAAAGACGACGTTACGAGATTATCTTCGGTAATGAATTTAACAGATCACAACGTAGAAGAGATGGGAGCGAGGAAATTAAAATTGGTGAGCTCTACAATGATGTTGGAGATGAAGGAGATTGGGTTTGCCGCATAGAGGAGGATACTAACAAGATTAAGAGTGGGATCATTGTCGAAGGAATTGAGTTTAGGCCTAAATCCTATCTACTTCACCACCTCGACACCGATAACATGGTAAGTCCAATTTGACTAATATTCGATTCTTTTCTTATTAATGTTTTTCTTCTTTTAACTCAAACTTAGATATGTTCTTCATAAGACTAAACTTAAACTATGACTACTAGATGATATGTAATTAAAGGTAAGGATCATTTTTCAATAGCTATTGTTAAAATTACATCAAGATTATGACTATTTCTATTTTCATGAACAGGTCACTGAAACAGATAAGCAAACTGGAAAGAAATGGTGTAGGATAGGGGCAAGAAGGCTGGTACTTAACTGGGGGAACTCGCCTGAAAATTGGATATGGAAGTCTCTGCCAGAGTCTAGGTATATATGTTATCGTACAGCTCTCTCTTAGTCTCTTTTACCTTCTTTTTGGATAATATCAACTAGTATCTTGCTATTTGCTTCAGTATGTATTTTTACTCTGCCAAGATACATGCATACCAGTAACTGATTAATCTTAAAAATAAATGTTGAAGAACTATTAACAGAAAATTTTCAAGATAAACAAATTTATGTTCTACACTACATAAAGTCTTGCCTCTGTGTACAATTATTCCTGACGTCAAAATTATACCATTATCCAACTATACATACATGAGTTAGCTTGCAGCCTTACACCAATGATAGGTCTTGAATTTATTAATGAAGACTAGCTAGAGAAGAGATATTATAAACATCAGCAGTAGAGCAACCAAAAAAAAAAAAAAGGATATAGGCAGAGTTAAGACCTTTACACTATTTGTAATCAGAATTATACACCTCACTTGCTAGTTAACTGTAATTTACTCAACTTTGTGAATGAAAACATAAGACTATTTTTATAAAAAGACAAGGGAAACGTCAAATCTTATTTTTGACTAATATGGGGTCATGTAAGCATATAAATCAAAGAAAAAAGTCAGGGATTAGTCCATTGCAGTTTTATAAGTCCTAATTAATATAGCAAGGTTAGTTATATATTTACATAATATATTATGTGAATCCGTTGACAGGTTCTCTGAAGTGGCTGAACTATTGACTGTATGGTGGCTTGAAATCTGTGGAAGATTAGATAGTATCCTTTTGTCACCTGGAACGACTTATGGGGCTTACCTTGTCTATAAGTTGAACCGAAACAGTGGTGGGTTTCAGGGCAATTATACTGACTTCTGTCTCAGTTTTGAAAGACAAAGGTACCAGCAAAATTTTAAGAGTTCTTTAGAAGAAGCATCAGATAGGGACGATGGGTGGAAGGAATTTGAGATAGGTGAGTTCATCACTCGACATGATGGTGATGGTGAGGTGGTTTGCAGAATTTTGCACCCCACAAGCCCAAGTAAATCAGGCTTAATCCTTGAAGGAATTGAGTTTAGGCCTAAATTAGCCTGACATTGTCTGCTTATTCTTACTATTTTTCCCCACTTTGAATCTGGTATTGTTATTTACTCATAATAGAAATGTTTCCCTTGATTCATGTGTATTTGTTGTGGTATATCTAACCAATTAATTAATAAACAAAATTTATTTCGAAATCCATTGTTATGAGCAACAATGAACTTCTAAATATCCTTGGCAATGTTAAAATAAAAAACAAGTAATCAACAATATTTATCCAAGTTCATATTGATTTGCATAATTGCATATTGGGTTGCTAGCGAGATTTCTTACTAGGCCATCGAAGTATCCCAATACATGTGTTGCTTCGAGTCCTAGTGCCTGCTTTTTTGGGGTCCCTTTTGCGGCTTTTGCTGTCCTCCTCATGTCGAAGTAGCAAAGAAAAGAACTGGAGCAGAAAGTTCACAAAGTGCACGCGTAAAGATATATACATTGAGTTAACCTATGCATCAAATTATATGCATTGAATATAAAATTAATAATATAAAATAATAAAATAGATAAATTATTTATTATATTTAAAATATACTTCTCTCAATCAGTTCCATTTATTACTCTTTCTTTTAAGTACTAGTTAAAACACATATTTTACACGTAAATTATTTTACATATTTTAATATTTTTTAGTTAATTTCTGCTACATATTTTAAATATACGTAAAACTAATTTTATTATATTTTTAAATTAATAGAAAAAGTAAAATAATACTTAAATTTTTTATTAAAGTGATAATTGTAGGGTATTTATTGGACGAGAGCCATTATTTAATGTGAATATATGATAATTGAGTCTTAAAAAGGCAAATAATATTAATAGTTTAAAATATAGAGATAATTTTATTCAAAAAAATGTTATGTATATTTTAGACTTTTATATATAACTAGTTAAAAATATGTGCATTACACGTCAATTATTCTACTTATTTTAATCTATTTTTAATTAATTTTTACAACATATTTGAAAAAAAATACGAAATTAATTTTGAAAGTAAAATAATATTTAGTATTCTTATTGGGCATGATAACTACCATTTGATTAGACTTCTTATTAAATATGATAATTATTTCATTATCATATTCAAGGTTCTTATTAAAATTAAATTTAGAGTTTTTCTTAGATGTGATTGTTATTAAATAATATTTAGAATCCTCATTTAAATGTAATAGTAGATTTTTAAAAAATAACTAATATCTTTTGCTTAAAATATAGAGATAATTTTACTTAAAATGTAATTTTTTAATGTATAAATTACTTAATTATTTAATTAATTTTATTTTTAATATATGTTATTTTTTTAATACTAAAAAATATTTATTAAAGATAAAAAAGCATTTTTGTTCTTCAAAATACAATACCACTTGTTGCTTAATGTTAGAGGAATCGCCGCGATGATTTTTGGTATGAATTATTGAGGGGGAGAGTCAAAGTTTTTGTTTAGATAATAGGTATTATTTAATTTTTTAGTTTATAAAAAAATCTTTAATTTTATTTATTTATAAAATATGTAATTTTAAATCTCTTTATTTAAAAAAAAAGTGTTAGATAAGAATAAAATTAATTTTTCATTCAATTTTAGTTAAATATAATATAATAGCACAAGTGTTATATGCATATTTATATTTTTTGATAAATATATATCTAATTAAGTAATTTTTAATTAAAAAATTACTCTAATTTAATTACTCTAATTTTTAATAATTTCTTTCGATCAAACTCAAATAAAATTTTCATTATCTAATTTCTGACTTTAGATGTTAGACAATAAAAATATTTAAATTTTATTAAAAACTTTATTTAAATTTGATTTTTTTTAAAAAAATTGAACAATTTTTTAATTAAATATTATTTTTTTACTTATATATCTATTAAAAAATATAAACATGCATGTGACATATGTATTATTTCATTATATTAACAAAAATTAGATGAAAAGTTACCTTTGTCTTTGCCTGTTACATTTTTTACAAACAAATAGACTAAAAAATACATTTTTTACAAGCAAACGAATTTAAAAATATTTTTTAAATTAACAAACTAACACCACCTTTCACAAAATTAAGAAAACCTCAACGACATTTTTTTCAAGTATTAATATGTATAGTTGTAAGTAATTAAAATGTATTTAGAATTAAATATATATAACTCTAATAACATATATTAAATAATTTTTTATCACATAAATGATGATAAAATTACGGACGAGTGGATATTTAGATCATTTTTTTCATAAATTGAACACATTAATAATCACTTTATTTAAAATTGGTACAAATTTGTCACCTTAGTTCTTAATAAGTAATACACTTAAATCAATTTTAAACATTTTAGTCACACAAATTAGGTAAACAAAATGTACCAAAATATGACTGAAGTATACCATTTGTTAAAATTAATGTGACAAATATGTACCAATTTTAAATAAAGTAACTAATATATTTAATTTACAAAAAATAAGTGACCAATTGAACAATTTTTCTACAAAATTATACTCTATTTAAAGCCTTATATAGCATTTTTTGTAATACTATATGCATTAAATGAAATATTAGTGTTGAATTGAAAGTTAAATCGATAATATAATATATTAAAAATAATTGTGTGATTACTTATTAAAATTAATTACATAACATAATTCATTCATAAATATACATTCATTTTTAATATCCTTTACTGTACACTTGTTTTAAATATATATTTAACGTATATTATAATATATATATATAAATAAAGTATAACTATTATATAACAATTGAAAAATCACTTATTAAGAAGGATTTTCCAATTATAATAATTAGAAGATATAGTTTTTATTTCACTAGTATATATTAGGTTAGGTTTTATTCATCTTAAACTTAATAAATTAATGCGTTTACGATAACTTATTATATTATTATATCTAACTCGTGTTAAATTAGGGCTCCATTGATTGGGGTGGTGGTAGCCCGGCCTAGGAGATTTTTTACCCAAACCCTCTACTCTCCTTTCTTTCTCCAATCCAGCCTCTCTTTTTAATCTCTCACTAAGTTCTTCACAAACCCACGTAGCATTGTTTTCTTCTAATTAGTGAGAAATAATGAGTATCATCAATCGAGAAGACATCATAGCTAAGATAATTTCCTTAACATCCCCAAGGGACGCTTGCCGTTCAATGCTTGTGTCTAATCTGTTTAAATCAGCTGCAGATTCCGATGAGGTGTGGGAAACGTTTCTGCCGTCAGATTATCAGGATATCATCTGTAAATCGCTACTACTGACTCCATCATCATTGACCTTTTTATCCAAAAAAAATCTTTATTTCTATTTCAGCCACAACCCTATTGTTTTTGACATTGATAACCTGGTAAATTACTTACTCTATTAGTCTTAAATTTGAATACAACTCTGTTTTATTTTTAATTTAATCAAAGAAATTATGAAATGATCGATGGGCATTTTAATAGTAGATAACCATAGAAATTCGATGATTGTTTTTCTCAAATAGCTATAATTGGTTAAGTAGAATGGGTGATATTTGTAATATCAGATTAATAGAAATCAAATATATATTAATATTATAGTTTTTTATATGTATTTAAAATAAACAATATTTTTAATAATTTGATTAAATTTTATCTATTTTTACATACATATATATTTTATTTAAAATATATGCTAAATAATTAAAAAAATTAACATTAATACTTTAAATAATATATATATATATATATATAATAAAGTAACTATTATCTTTATACTTTAATTTCTAGCAAAAATTAGTACTAAATAATTATAATTATTAGCATAATAGTATATATATTATTTAAAATATGTGTTAAATAATTAAAAAATAAATATTAATATTAATACTTTAAATAATATATATATATTTATATAATAAAGCAACTATTATCTTTATACTTTAATTTCTAGCAAAAATTAGTACTAAATAATTATAATTATTAGCATAATAGCATATATATTATTTAAAATATGTGTTAAATAATTGAAAAATAAATATTAATATTAATATTAATATTAATATATATATATATATATATAATAAAGTGACTATTATCTTTATACTTTAATTTCTACCAAAAATTAGTACAAAACACTTATAATTATTAGCATAATAGCTGCAACCGTCCTGCGCACATTCCTAATCACAGTTGCTCTATCGGGACTTTCATCACTCTTTTTGTGAACAGAGCTTTTTAATAGATAAGCAAACTGGAAAAAAATGCTACATGATTGGGGCAAGAGGGTTGTCACTGCATTTGTCAGATAACCCCCAGAATTGGGAATGGATTTCTTTACCAAATTTTAGGTATGTTTTTAATTTTGGTATAATTTTGTTCCATCGTTTAGCATGCATCACAATTACGAAAAAGATTTTAAGGACGAACAGAAAATGTCAAAATGAAATGGTTATTAACCCACCAACAGGTTCTCTGAAGTGGTTAGGCTTAAGGGTGTGACTACCAAATTTGCTATTGAGGGAAGATTAGATGCTAAGCATTTGTCGCCGAAAACGACTTACGGAGCTTACCTTATCTATAAGACCGAAGGAACAAGACAGGGTTTGGAAGGAAACACCGTCTTGTTCTACATCATTGTTGAAAGACGAAGTTACGAGATTATCTTCGGTAATGAATTTAACAGATCACAACGTAGAAGAGATGGAAGCGAGGAAATTAAAATTGGTGAGCTCTACAATGATGTTGGAGATGAAGGAGATTGGGTTTGCCGCATAGACGAAGATACTAGGAAGATTAAGAGTGGGATCATTGTCGAAGGAATTGAGTTTAGGCCTAAATCCTATCTACTTCACCACCTCGACACCGATAACATGGTAAGTCCAATTTGACTAATATTCGATTCTTTTCTTATTAATGTTTTTCTTCTTTTAACTCAAACTTAGATATGTTCTACATAAGACTAAACTTAAACTTAAACTATGACTACTAGATGATATGTAATTAAAGGTAAGGATCATTTGTCAATAGCAATTATTAAAATTACATCAAGGTTATGACTATTTCTATTTTCATGAACAGGTCACTGAAACAGATAAGCAAACTGGAAAGAAATGGTGTAGGATAGGGGCAAGAAGACTGGTACTTAACTGGGGGAGCTCGCCTAAAAATTGGATATGGAAGTCTCTGCCAGAGTCTAGGTATATATGTTATTGTACAGCTCTCTCTTAGTCTCTTTTACCTTCTTTTTGGATAATATCAACTAGTATCTTGCTATTTGCTTCAGTATGTATTTTTACTCTGCCAAGATACATGCATACCAGTAACTGATTAATCTTAAAAATAAATGTTGAAGAACTATTAACAGAAAATTTTCAAGATAAACAAATTTATGTTCTACACTACATAAAGTCTTGCCTTTGTGTACAATTATTCTTGACGTCAAAATTGTACCATTATCGAACTATACATACATGAGTTAGCTTGCAGCCTTACACCAATGATAGGTCTTGAATTTATTAATGAAGACTAGCTAGAGAAGAGATATTATAAACATCAGCAGTAGAGCAACCAAAAAAAAAGGATATAGGCAGAGTTAAGACCCTTTACACTATTTGTAATCAGAATTATACACCTCACTTGCTAGTTAACTGTAATTTACTCAACTTTGTGAATGAAAACATAAGACTATTTTTATAAAAAGACAAGGGAAAGGTCAAATCTTATTTTTGACTAATATGGGGTCATGTAAGCATATAAATCAAAGAAAAAAGTCAGGGATTAGTCCATTGCAGTTTTATAAGTCCTAATTAATATAGCAAGGTTAGTTATATATTTACATAATATATCATGTGAATCCGTTGACAGGTTCTCTGAAGTGGCTGAATTATTGACTGTAGGGTGGCTTGAAATCTGTGGTAGATTAGATAGTATCCTTTTGTCACCTGGAACGACTTATGGGGCTTACCTTGTCTATAAGTTGAACCGAAACAGTGGTGGGTTTCAGGGCAATTATACTGACTTCTGTCTCAGTTTTGAAAGACAAAGGTACCAGCAAAATTTTAAGAGTTCTTTAGAAGAAGCATCAGATAGGGACGATGGGTGGAAGGAATTTGAGATAGGTGAGTTCATCACTCGACATGATGGTGTTGGTGAGGTGGTTTGCAGAATTGTGCACCCCTCAAGCCCAAATAAATCCGGCTTAATCCTTGAAGGAATTGAGTTTAGGCCTAAATTAGCCTGACATTGTCTGCTTATTCTTACTATTTTTCCCCACTTTGAATCTGGTATTGTTATTTACTGATAATAGAAATGTTTCCCTTGATTCATGTGTATTTGTTGTGGTATATCTAACCAATTAATTAATAAACAAAATTTATTTCGAAATCCATTGTTATGAGCAACAAAGAACTTCTAAATATCCTTGGCAATGTAAAATTAAAAAACAAGTAATCAACAATATTTATCCAAGTTCATATTGATTTGCATAATTGCATATTGGGTTGCTAGCGAGATTTCTTACGTGTGTTGCTTCGAGTCCTAGTGCCTGCTTTTTTGGGGTCCCTTTTGCGGTCCTCCCCATGTCGAAGTAGCAAAGAAAAGAACTGGAGCAGAAAGTTCACTTGAAAGAAATTGACGTAGCCTTTTCTTTTCTTTTAGGAAAAGTTGGGGTTATTATAATTAATAATACAAATTTAGAAACATATAGAAAAGGAAATTATAAAAGTTACCTTAGATGAGTATTTTCCAAATAAAATTAATATATATATATTGATGTTAATCGAATTTTTTATCTTAAAACGAAGAAAGGTAAATTTTACCTCGTACCACTAGATAAACGGCCTGAGAAGGAACTATGATTATTAGTTAATAGACATGCTTTTTAAACATTCAACCTTACCTACGATAACATTGAACTTACCTGGGAGGTATCAATTCGGGCTACAAGTAGCACAGATACGAATTTATTTTTAGTTAGTGTCAACCATTAATTCATTTGTGTGTGTAAAATTATTAAGTTTTTTTTACTGTTATAAATAAATAAGTTCGTTAAAAGTAATTTAACTTTTTTTAATATTAAATTTGCAATTAAAATGAATTGACAGTAATGGCTTGAAAAATCCAAAGGCGCAAAAGAAAAATAAAAGGCAATTGATAGTGATGAGAGTCATGAGACCTAGTTAGTTCAAATTCTGGGCTGCATTCTTCCAGTGCAATGCCGTAGCCGCGTGCTTGCACCTCTCCTTGAATTGTGATTTTGCACTGTTTTCATATTGCCCCAACTTATCACAATTTTCAGTATATTTCTTCTTTTCAGCTTCGAGAGTGTCAATATCAGAGCGTAGGCTTGAGATTTTCTGGTCAATTATATCTACTTCAATCTTATTCTTTCTCGCAAGGGATCCACTTATTTCAAGACCAAAGTATGCGAGCATAGATTCTTCAAGTAAAGGCACGGCAAAGCCAATTTCTATATCTCTGTTCCTGACAAATTTCAGCTTGCGATACCAATCTGCAAGCATCATTTTAGTAACGTCCCTTACTCGAGTCACTAGCATTACATTCATGACTTCACACAAAAAGCTCAAGCATAGGCTCTTCATTTCTGCAGTTGACTTGGACACACTGCTTAAATCTTCATATTTATCAAGCAAGCTACTTAAAAGACCACCCAACTCCTTTGGCACCATGTAACCTTTAACATTGACCACCTTCAATGCCAAGAAGCTGGATTGTAAATTCCATCTTTTAGAACTATAATGAAGCCTATAAATGAAGTCCAAAAATTTATCATCTATATTCTGAAATGGTTTTTGACTGTTAAATTCATCACCAGCTTCATCCATAAGCTTATCTTGACCATCATAGTCGGGGGATGGATCCCAACAGAAATCACGATCCCAAGCTTTTAATTCATCAGGATTTAATTTTTTTATTATGTCTTTCAAGGAAAGTTCCCCCTCATCTTCTGCCCCTGCAGCTGCAATGTTGTGTTGTTCTTCAATCTGATCCTTTCCCTCCTTTTGTTCGATTTCTATAGCCAAATTAGTTTTCCGGATAGTCCTCAGTTCCACATCTTTTAGGTCTCCCCTCAGTGCATTTGCAATCTGGTAACAAATTAATTAATTAAGCAAATGTAAAGAAGATAGGTTATGGGATATTACTAATGATATTTACAACATATTTATGCGACCAACTACTTATGTTAGAGATGACAGATTAATTACAAGAAAACTAAAACAGGAGATTCATCTCTTTATAAGAGAACAATGTTACTAATTGATCCATAATTACACAACTTTATCAATTTACCTCAGGAAGAACACAACGAACATGAGCAACATAGTTGCACTTTGCACAATGATAAACACAAACTGCAGGGTCTCTTTTGGTTTCGCAGGCATCACAATAATATTCATTGTCATCATCATCTGAATCATCTTTGATGACAAATGAATCAACAAGATGTAGAGGGTGCAAGTGGAATTTACTCTTCAAGGTGCAAGGCAATGGACCACAAAGTAAATGGATGCTGAAATTACATTTCAAACAGCAAAGCCAATAAGATTTGGTGTCCTTAAGGTCGTCAGATATGTTGCTCTCTTTGCAATATGTATAATAAGCATTGCAATGTAAATCATCATCTATTTCATCTACCAAAGTAAGTGGGTGACCATGACCACGATACTTTATGGTTTGCCAAGAGAACTTGCATTTCAAGCACCAGGAAGACTTACATTGCTCACAGTGGAAGCAGAAACTATCCTCATTGCCACAAATACCACAAATTATGTTTACATGATCAACACGAAGGGAAAGAGGGTGGCTTCGATGAATGGGGTGTTTCTCAATCTCTGGCGGCAACTCTGCACAAGACTTGTGGAGGAAATACTTACATCTCCGGCAAGCATAAGCCATGCCATGTCCATACGATTGACAGGCAGAGCACTCAAATTTACTGATATTTTCCACAAGAATCATGGGATGCTGGTGGCTGAAATGTTGAATATGTTGCAGTCCTTCACTTATTGTTATAGGACCCATTAGAGCGCAGTCAACATCCATACAAAAGCCACAGTCCTTGCATTGGTAGCAAACATAATTGCTTATTTTTCTGTGACAGGAACCACACCAATGTCTACTGAGATAAAATCTAGACAAGAGGAGAGGCTGGTGAGGATGGAAGGAGTGTTTGATTGTTTTTGGCAACTTAGACCATGCCTGAAGGAACGAGTAGTAGGATGTTATAGGATCCTTCATTAGTGCACAGTCAACATCCATGCAAAACCCACAGTCCTTACATTGGTAGCAGACATAATTGCTTATTGTTCTTTGACAAAGGCCACACCATCGTCTACTGAGATAAAATCTAGACAGTAGAAAAGTCTGATGAGGATGGTAGGGGTGTTCAATTGTTTTTGGCAACTTAGACCACGATTCCTGAAGGAACAAGTAGCAGGATGTTATAGGATCTCTCATTAGTGAGCAGTCAACGTCCATGCAAAACCCACAGTCCTTACATTGGTAGCATACATAATTTCTTATTGTTCTTTGACAAAGGCCACACCATCGTCTACTGAGATAAAATCTAGACAGTAGAAGAGTCTGGTGAGGATGGAAAGGGTGTTCGATTGTTTTTGGCAACTTAGACCATGATTCCTGAAGGAACAAGTGGCAGGATGTTAGAGGATCCTTCTTTAGTGCGCAGTCAACATCCATAAAAAACACACAATCCTTACATTGGTAGCAGACATAATTGCTTATTATTTTTTGACAAAGGCCACACCATAGTCTACTGAGATAAAATCTAGACAGTAGAAGAGTCTCGTGAGGATGTAAAGGGTGTTCCACTGTTTTTGGCAACTTAGCCCATGATTCTTCAAGGACCAATTGGCAGGTATCAACATCATACATTGGATCTAGCTCCGATTTTAGCCAGCCAAACAAAGGATCCAAGAATTCTGTTTAGGATTGCACCCCGTAGACTACAGATAATTAGTACCAAACATAGAAAAAGAGTATAAAATAATTTCGCAAGTGAGAGACGACAACTTTTTTGAAACCCTTGATTAGTAATTACGAACTAATATTCCAATTAAACGAAGTCCTAAGGGAAACACCAAGACAGTAGTGTTATCTGAGAAGGATTAAACACTTCTAATGTATAAGTGCTCTGCAACTGCAACGCAGCCACAATCAATAAAGCTATGGGTTTTCTGCTGTTTAATGGGGCGGGACTGGGTGGGGCGAGAAGAAAGAGTACTGCGCTGTGTCGTGTCAATTATTGGAAAGTAAAGTTAGTGATGCGAAAAAGTGATCATAAACTCTTTACTAACAAAAATTCATTAAATTATGTTCGTAAATTTAATATAGATTTAAATTGTAATAAACGGAGTTATTTAATAAGAAAGGTCGAAAATAACCTCTCTTTTTTTTAATCATTAAAACTTTAAAAAAAATTACTAAAAATAATGTTTTTAAAATTTATAATAATAATTTTTTAATGTATAAATTACTTAATTATTTATTTAATTTTATTTTTAATATATGTTATTTTTTAATACTAAAAAATATTTATTCATTTATGTTATAAAAAAAATAAATATATATATTTTTTCTAAGAAAGTTAAAAATGAAACTCTATAGATAAACGAAATTATATCATACAATTAAACTTAACAAAAATAATACTTTAATAATGTTGAATGGTATTTTAATTGGACGAAGTTCAATATTAAATGAGTCTAAATTGACAAAGTTTAACTTGAATAGTATATGATTGAATAGCGTTCAAAGAGAAATGATATAATAATTTTTTTTTAATAATAAAAATATATGAGTTAAATACAAAGATGCTATTTTTATTATTATAAATTTTTAAATGTATTATTTTTATTATTTTCTTAATTTTAAATAATAAATTATAATTAATAATATATTAATATTAATCCAAAATTAATGAATAATTTTTTGTAAATGGTATAAGACTAGACTATATTTTTCTTTAAATAATCACGTTATTCACAAATCAAATTGTATTATAACATTTAATAATTGAATTTTCTTGACATGAACTTATTTTTTTTAAGTTTATAATTAATTATTATTTAAATCATTATAATTAAATAATATTATTATTAATAAAAAATATTTTTAACAATATTTTTGCAGATTAAATCACATGAGTTATGTTTTGAATCTATTAATTAAAATTGTCCCTTTGGAGTCCTACAATCAAGTGGATTTATTTATTTATATACAATCCATGCTCAACAAAAATTACAATATTTGATCAATAATGATTAGTATCCTTGGTTGACTTTTCATAAGTCAGAGTCAAGAAATTAAAATTTGTTTTTATTTCATACTGAATTTTATTGATGTGAATAAAATAAGGGTTAAATACTTTTTTTTTTCTTAACCTTTGCCATTTAAAGTTTTTGTCCATAACATTATAGAAATTATAATCATGTCATCAAGATTAAGTTCATATTTGATAGACTTTTCAGTTTTTAATTTGTAGTTCCTTAATTTTAGAATTAAATGTTCAATTTCAAATTTTTTGAGAAAAAAATAAAAGTTGTTTGATAACCAATTTTTAGTTTCAATTTTTAAAAGCATAAATTAAAAATTGAATATGTTTATTTGATAATGAATTCCTAATTTTTAATTTTAACTAGGTTCTAAAATTTAATTTCAAACTTCTTTTTGATAAATTTTCATTAAATTTTGACTATTTATTCATTTTTAATATAATTAGGTTATTAATTTTTAGTGTCAAAAAATAAAATAAAAATTTAATTCCAAAACTTATTTTTCTTGAATTTCAAATTTTAGAAATTAAAAATAAGTTATCAAATATTCAATTTCAAAAATTGCAAAATTTAAAAATTAAAATAATTATCAAACGAATTCATAGAACATGTTGTAACTGTAACATTCATATCTATAATATTTGTTTAAGTACATATAATTGCTTTTAAAAATGCTTATTTTTTAATAATTATTATTTTTAATATTTTCTTGGTTATAATTATAAGGACCCTATTATAATCTTTTTAAATGTTATGGATAAAAATATAACATTTGTTAACTCTTAGAGAAAAATAAACATAATTAATTAGAATCTAAGGAGTATTTTTTTTTATCATTATTGTACCACTTGTCATCTTTTGAGATCAAGCACGTGCTTCATTAAATAGGTTATCTATTTATTTTAAACTTGATGTGTGTGTGTGTGTGTGTTTTTTTTTTTCTTTTTTAATTTCTAAATTTTGAAATTTTGGAAAAGTGCTAAAATTTTTAAAAATGAATTTTAATACTTTCAAAAGCAAAGTATTGCAATGTAATAGAAATTTTAGTTATATTAAATTATAAATAATAAATTATTCATATATGAGTATAAAACTTATTTAAAACATTTATAAAAAAATGAAGAAAGGAAAAAAAATGATTTTAGCTTTTCAAATGACTAGGTCAAAAAATACGAGTATTACATTTAAAAGAAATTTTATCTTCCTTCATATTATTTTCGCAAGAGAAATGGAAATTTTTTATTTAAGTAAAAACTTTGTAAGTATATAGAAAAATAAGCGCACATAATCAAGTTAATAAAAAGTTTTACTCTAATACTTTTACAAATTTAAAAGAAAGAAACAAAATAAAGACTCCTAAGTCTCATTAATTTTTCATTTACAGACCCAAAATTTTGAATGCAAGCTAGAAATAATGAAAATAAAGTAGAGAGAGGTCTCAAAAAAGAAAAGCATGATATGCAAGAATAAAACAGAGGACTTATAAAGGATTATATAATTTCATACCCAATTCCATCGTTTTTACCCCATGACAACTAATAAATGCCAATCTCGCTATATGCATTGATATATATTAAATAACGTGTTAATTATTGATTAAATGTACAATTAAGAATGTAAAATAATGAGTTGATTGTAAGATCCCTTAGAAGATTAAGTAAATTGTGCTATGTAAATTGATGTATATATCAAATTTTGATAAAAAAATACTTTTGTATATATTTAAGCAACTCTACTTTCACTACCCCATTCTCACTGATTGATATGATTAATTTTAGAGTTCGTTTAGGTTGCTCCCCTTCTTTTTTTCCCTTTCTGAAAGGCAAAATGTACAAGGTCAAAACTCAAAACACTAAATAAAAAATAACAGAAACACAAACTTGAAGAAGCAATAAAAGGTAAAGCTAAAATGTGAAGAGAGCTTTTCGAATATGCAGTAATAATTGGTACACCTAATCGAGAGTCTTGCCAAAATGTTGAGAAGATTTTATGATTCCGCCAAACTCTCTCAGGACTGGATAATAATTCTCTTCTCAGTACCTTAGAAATACGTAATAACTAATAAGTAATCTTCAGTCTCTCGATATCCCTCTCCTTTTCATTCATTTGTCATACTTTATCCCTTTATTTCCTCTGCAGTATCTTCTCACTCCTCAATGTCTACTATTATCATTGCTTTTTGTTTTTTTTCTTGCCCTCAATTTTGTGGGAGTCCGCTCATTTCTTAATCTGAATAAGGTAGAGAAAATGAAGAATTCAAACAAAGGTGGGTCCTATTTTAAATTCAATTTTTTGAATAAATAAGAAGAAGAAATGAAGTCGGCATCAGCAAATGTAGAAACCTCCAGCAATTTCCAGCAGCCTCCAGTAATTTCCAACTTCAACTGCAGCAAATATTGAAAACAAAGAAGAGAAGAAAAAGAAGACAGCTAAGGAAATGTTGAAAACAGAAGCTGGAGAAACGTATGCGTCAGCAAATGTAGAAACCTCCAGCAATTTCCAGCAGCCTCCAGTAATTTCCAACTTCAGCTGCAGCAAATATTGAAAACAAAGAAGAGAAGAAAAAGAAGACAGCTAAGGAAACGTTGAAAACAGAAGCTGGAGAAACGTATGCAATGACGCATACGTTTAATTAAAATTCTCTATAAATAGAGAATGAGAAGAGGAGCTGAAGCAGATCGCAGAGATCTCAAAATCTTACCAAAAATGTAAGAAGCTCACAGATCCCTCAGATTTCAGAAATCTGAGATGAAGAGAAAAGCTGATAAATTATATCAGCTACACAGTTAATTTAAAGTGTGAGATAAAATAGAGGTATTCCTACAGAGAGTGATAAATATCTGTAGAGAGAAAATAGTGAGAGGTTTACCACACAATTGTGAGTGTGAGAGATACACTTTGAGAGTGTAATATTGTAATACCTCAAGTTTAGGGCATAAACTTGAGAGAATTGTTGTACCCATTTTTCGGAGTTGCCCCGTGGTTGTTTCCCTCTCACATTGAGTGGGTTTTTCCACGTTAAATATTGTGTGTCATTTTACATTACTCCTGCACATTTATTATTCGCTATTCTCAATCTTGCCACCATTCCGCTGCAATACATATCCCAACAACTGGTATCAGAGCTATTATTGCAAATAGTGAAATTACTATTCACAATAATTAAAGTTGTGAACAGTAAAATACTATTTACATCTGCCAACAGTTTGAATAGGAAAGTACTATTCACGAGGTACTATTCAGAAGGTAGTATTCACGGGTACTATTCGCAGATACGAGGGACTATTCACGAATACGAGGTACTATTCATAGGGTACTATTCAAGGGCACTATTTGCAAAGGTGATTTTTTTTTGTAAAGTTGGTTCACGACAAGTAAAAAATGTCTGGTGGTAAAACAAAGATTGAGAAGTTTACCGGCAACAACAATTTTACCCTCTGGCAGAGCAGAATGAAGGATGTTCTCATTCAGCAACAAAGGAAGGTCAAAGTCAAGAGGACGAGACAATAATTGCTTCCATTGTGGCAAGCCAGGCCACATAAAGAGAAATTGCCGAGTATGGAAACGGTTGCAGGAAGAAGATGATGCTGAGGAAGATTTACCAGCAGAAGAAGATGAAGATGCTGAAGAAGATATGCCAGCACATGAGGACAATAATCAGGGGGAGCAGACAAGAGAACTGGAGAATGATAGACAACAAGCTGAAGAAGGAATTATCAAAAGTCTTTGACATGAAAGACTTAGGTCCAGTCAAACAAATTTTGGGTATGGAAATAATTCGTGACAGGAGGTCCAGGAGACTATGGATGTCACAGGAGAGATATGTTGAACGAGTTCTTGAAAGGTTCAACATGAAAGGAGCGAAGCCAGTCAGTTCGCCTCTTGGTGGTCAATTTAAACTCACCAAGAAATCATGTCCATCTTCTGAGGAAGAAAAGATGAAGATGGAGGCCATTCCATATTCTTCAGCTGTTGGCAGTCTTATGTATGCTATGGTCTGTACTAGACCAGATATTGCTCATGCAGTAGGAGTTGTGAGCAAATTTCTGTCAAATCCTGGCAAAGAGCATTGGGAAGCAGTAAAATGGATCTTCAGATACTTAAGGGGTACATCAAAGTTGTGCTTAAACTTTGGAAAAGGAAAACCAATTTTGGAAGGATATACAGATGCAGACATGGCAGGTGACCTTGATGGTAAAAAGTCTACATCTGCATATTTGTTTACTTTTGCAAGGGGAGCCGTATCTTGGCAGTCCAAACTGCAAAAATGTATTGCATTATCCACAACAGAGGCTGAATATATTGCAGTCACAGAAGCTGGAAAAGAGTTGTTGTGGATGAAGGTTTTTCTCCAAGAATTGGATTTGAAGCAAGATGAGTATGTGGTTAATTGTGATAGCCAAAGTGCTATTGATTTAAGCAAAAATGCCACATATCATTCTCGCACAAAGCACATTAATGTAAGGTATCATTGGATACGCCAAGCACTTGAAAAGAAACTGATTCAAGTGAAGAAGATTCATACAGACAAGAATGCTGCTGATATGCTGACAAAAATTGTTCCTAAACAAAACTCGAGCTATGTTCCAAGATAGCTGGAATGAGTTCCAAATGATGGAGCTAAGATGTGTTTCCTCCCTTCATGAGGTAGAAGGGGAGATTTGTGGGGTCCGCCTCATTTCTTAATCTGAATAAGGTAGAGGAAATGAAGAATTCAAACAAAGGTGGGTCCCATCTCAAATTCAATTCTTTGAATAAATAAGAAGAAGAAGATGAAGTCGGCAGCAGCAAATGTAGAAACCTCCAGCAATTTCCAGCAGCCTCCAGTAATTTCCAGTTTCAGCTGCAGCAAATATTGAAAACAAAGAAGAGAAGAAAAAGAAGACAGCTAAGGAAACGTTGAAAACAGAAGCTGGAGAAACGTATGCAATGACGCATACGTTTAATTAAAATTCTCTATAAATAGAGAATGAGAAGAGGAGCTGAAGCAGATCGCAGAGATCTCAGAATCTTACCAAAAATGTAAGAAGCTCACAGATCCCTCAGATTTCAGAAATCTGAGATGAAGATAAAAGCTGATAAATTATATCAGCTACACAGTTAATTTAAAGTGTGAGATAAAAGAGAGGTATTCCTACAGAGAGTGATAAATATCTGTAGAGAGAAAATAGTGAGAGGTTTACCACACAATTGTGAGTGTGAGAGATACACTTTGAGAGTGTAATATTGTAATACCTCAAGTTTAAGGCATAAACTTGAGAGAATTGTTGTACCCATTTTTCATAGTGGAAGTTTTTCGGAGTTGCCCGATGGTTGTTTCCCTCTCACATTGAGTGGGTTTTTTCACGTTAAATATTGTGTGTCATTTTACATTACTCCTGCACATTTATTATTCGCTATTCTCAATCTTACCAACATTCTGCTGCGATACATATCCCAACAAATTTTTCTCCACACATGTTAAAAAAGATCGACAAAATAGTAAAGGAGCTTGATTTGGTAAGACTTCTTTATATATATATATATATATATATATATATATATAATTTTTTAGGAAGGGAAACGATCATACAGCAACTTTAAAAACAGTTGCCACATTTTTTTATGATTTCAGTACGCTGGATACCAAGAAATTTGAACTACAGAGCTCACAACTTGATAAAATATCAACCACAGGAAACTGTCATCGAAACCATCACTGACTTACATTCCAACAATCCTGTCAATCACCAAACACTTTAGGCAATTGCCTTTTCATTTTAGCAAAAAAAAAAAAGGAAGGGAAACGATCCCTCTCAAGTGTCTACGACTCTACCCTTCCTCAAATAAATTTTTGGATGCAATAACTATCAAATTATAGACAAGTTATGCATAAATTTCCCTTTCAAGAATTTTTTATTTTAATATTTTTATGGCTTAATAATTTACTATAAATTTAATAATTTAAATATATTTATACGTATATTTTTTTATTGAATAAAAAATAAAACACATACTTATAATTATATTAACTTTTTTTTATTAATTATTATTGGTACAAATTGAAGGTTATAAAAACTAAGAAATAAATAGTACGATTTTTAGTTTTTATACTACATTCCTCCTATAATTACTTGAAATAAAATATAGTTTATTTTTAATTAAAAATATCATAAAGTTTAAGTTAAGCTGATGCCTAAAATTTCATTCTTTTTTATTTTTAATTTGAATGATAAACACTGTGGAAATTAGAGAATAAGATTTAACATTTGATCAGGAACACCACAGCCGACTAAAAATGTACATGATGGTTTAGTAATAGTTGCATATTTTTTTTTTCCCTTTTTTGCCCTGAGTTCCACCATATTTTAATAATTTTCTCAAAATTTTTGATATTATTCTGCAAAAAATATTTTCTTTATTTTCCATAATTATAATTCCATAATATTAATATATTGATGGATATATTGAAGATTTTATAAATATTTTAATATGTGCCTCGCATTAAATGATATAATTTTATTAATGTTAGTATATTTCATTTCAAAAATATATTTATTTATACTATATATAAAAGTCATAATCATGTCTAAGATTTTTCGAACAAAATTATCTCTATATTTTAAACTATTGACATTAGTTACCTTTTTAAGATCTGTTATCATATTAAATAAGAATTATAAATATGATAATGAAATAATGATTACATCTAATAAGGATTCTAATTTACTACATTCAATAAGAATTTTAAATATTATTTTACTTTTATAATTAATTTAAAGTATAAGAAAATTTAATTTTGTATTTCATTTAAATATATTATAAAAATTAATTAAAAAAATAAATTAAAATAAATAAAATAATTTACACACAAATACATATTTTAAATTATTAAAATAAAAGGTGCCGCTTAAACCTATTTAAAGCCAATTAGTTATGGAATTTTAAGTAGTGCACATAACTATCATATTTTGTAATTAAAAAAAATCATATTTGTGTAAGTTTAACCAGTACATACAAGCGATGAAATAAAAAGAAAAGAAAAAAACATACAATTTTGAAAAAAATTAATGGGAATAAACTTATAAATAATAAAATAGAAGAAGTGATGCTAACGTAGCAACATCTCAATAAACATATATAGTTAGCTAAGGAGCTAACTATACAGTTTTCGTGTGAGTGATATAATTATTTAAAAATGATAATAAAAAAAAATAAAGTAAATAATATTTGTAATAAATATAAATTTTTAAATAAACATATACTTAAAAAAACTTAAAATGATCAAATAAATATAAATTTCAAATCTCTATCTCAATGTGCCATTTTTGGCATGCGAACTTATGTGCAAAGCAAAGCCCAAGAAGCTTAAGTCAAAAGTCCCTGCTTATCGTTTTGAAGCCCAAGCCAAGAATTGCAACTCACAGATATATTGAAATTTCAACCACCTCAGAACTGGGAAAATTCGTCTATTAAGATCGAACGGTTAGACTAAAAAATATATTTATTTATTTTTTGGTAAAAGTTAGACCGAAATAGATCTTGCTACGGTTATTGTTCTTAAAAAGTGTGGTCGTTGCTTCATTTCTCCTCAAGCTTTCTATAACCTGTTTGGTTCCTGAGAAAAGTACGCAAAATTTAGAACATTTAGTTCCAGAGAATCTTTATCTCACGTCATC
Source organism: Elaeagnus macrophylla (assembly GCA_029378325.1). Lineage (NCBI taxonomy): Eukaryota > Viridiplantae > Streptophyta > Magnoliopsida > Rosales > Elaeagnaceae > Elaeagnus > Elaeagnus macrophylla. Next base: position 29,536,429 of record CM055641.1, on the reverse strand, counting down.
AAGTTGAATTGATTTCGTAATATATTCACTTTCCCTAAAATAATCCCCCGTCCCACTTTTTTTGAGCGGGTTGTTAGGGGGTGAAAGATTAGGTGCAATTAGATAGAGAGAGAGAGAATTGAGTTCTGAATTGAATAGAGCCTGAGAGGTGTTGATGAGGAAGTGAGGAGATGAGTATGAGCCATGCGTCGGTTCACCCAGTTGAACAGGTTCCAACCACCGAAGCAGAAGGAGGCAACCCACCACCGCCCAGAGTGAGGATGAAGGATATTCAGGGCATGCCTGGCACTGCCGGTGGACTTGCCTTGCGTATTGCTCAATTTGTGTTTGCAACCGCTGCTCTTCTTGTCATGACCACCACTAGTGACTTCCCTTCTGTTACTGCCTTTCGGTAAGAGACTTAAGACTTCCTTATACTAATTCTTTGTTTTGGTTTCTATTTTAATTATTTCTTTATTTGGTATGTTCTGCTTTTTAAGAGGATGTTCATATTTAGGGGAAGTCAACTTTTTGTGAGTACGTCTTGACTTGTAATCTGAAATTATATGATTATGTGAATGCATAAAATACAGTGCTAGTTTGTACAAGGGTTTCTACGTTTTGCAGTCTATTAAATTTTTACACGGTAACTTATGCCAAAAAAAAAAAAAGAGAGAGGGAAACTACATGGGAAATAATACTGTTATGTTACGTTAGTAACTAGATGTGGTGTTACTCAGAAGTGGGCCTCTGTTCATATAATCAGGAATCTTTAGTTGTTCTGAGACTCTACTTACAGTCTCACTCTCATGTTATGGCCATGGGAGCAATTAGTAGCATTGACAAGGTAAAAGGAAAATGGAGGCTGACTACTTCTGAGATCAGTTTTATGCACGATGACACTACTTGCTTGCTTATCTGATGAATCTATGTTTAGAAGTTGTGCCTGGAGCAATGATAGTGTTTGGTTAAACAAATTTTTATTGGTGGGTGGTGAAGATAGCAACAATTATGTCATGACATGTGTCGAAGAGTTGTTTTTGTGCATCATAGATTCACCTTAATCTGCATCTTTGTGAATAGAGTTTGAAGCTGTGTGGTGTTTTTAACAAGATTCTTGTTCTCTGTTATTTTTATTTTGGTCAAAAGAGAGAAATTCCATTTAAGCAGCAGTCATAGACCATAGTTCAGTGCACGTAATGATCAAACACAAAAACCAACCTAATCAGAAAGGTTAGAGCAGAAGCAAACCACATAACTACATGTACTAGTAAGCATAGACTAGCATTCGATCTCTTACGAAGCAAATCAACCCAACACCAGAATTTTCCAGCATAGAGTGTAAGGAAAAAGGTTTAAATATTCTTAAAGAAGATAACCAACCAAAACAGAACCGAAACAAGATACTGCTAAATCTAAACTACTCTATACCTTGGCACAAGCCAATCCTCTCTCAAGGTTAGAGCAGCCAAAGAAGCCTCCCAGTTATGATCTTTATCTATAACAACCTCCATAGCTATCACATAGGCACCAGTTTGGAAGTTAGCTGCAGATCATGACCACAATTCTCTGCTTCAAAGCCTTAAATCTCAAATTAAACCAATTAAACAGGTCCAGCATACAAATAATCTCCAGTGTAAACAGAATGGCAAAGACTAAAATTAGAAAACATAAACGATATAAAATCAGGATTAACATCACCGGTGTTTGAGACTCTTCAGAATAGACACCCAACACTACATCTTCGATGGCCTCTATGTCAAAATAATCAAATAGAGAACACAAGAACATGACTGTACTAGATCAAGTCTACAAAAGAAGTAGATATAGTCACGTAGACAAAAGCAACCATCACAAGCTGATGATAAGTTATTGGTGCCACAAATCTAAATCTAGACAGATGTTTGTGATCAGAAGGTGACAAATCTGAGAGGCAGAGGTAGATCCCAGGGAAACTAATTTGGTACGAACTAGATTGGACAAAAAAATCCACACAAACTCTTGGCCCTAAATCAACAACACCAACTTCCTTATTTTGTGATTGAACCAAAACAAAACCGAAAACCATGAATTATGTTTATATTAGCAGGAGAGAGTGACATAGGAAGTGAGAAAACATCAATATTGCAGGGTATTTCCTAGAGAAAGGGAAGATGAAGAGGGGCAAAGTTCAATCATGTAATAGTTCCTTATACTCTGATATTTGCTTGTATAATTATTTAGACATTCTTGGTACGTAATTAACACCCTGAAATGGGAACTATCTCAAACAGTGGTAACCCACTGTGTGTCCGAGTGGTCAAATCATTGTTTAGATCATTCTTGGCATGGGACTTTTACATATTTTTATCATCTGGAACGTTTATTCAAGTAAAAATTGACAATTGTGCAAAGATTTAGATTTGAGTTTGGTAGTACTTTCTATGTTATGCACATACGATGATAATAAAAAGTGTTTTTCCTGTAAAATAACTTTAAATATGTACTCCTCTTTATTATGTAATACAGTTTTGTAACACAAGGTTCTCTGACATTTTCTATATCAGCTATCTTGTTGCAGCTGCTGGTTTGCATTGTTTGTGGAGCCTTTCACTAGCCATTCTTGATGTTTATGCACTTTTAGTCAAGCGCTCTTTACAGAATCACCGAGTTGTGACCTTGTTCACAGTTGGTGATGGGGTAAGTTTATAGCAGCACCTAGGAATAATCTCAGCACATATAAGTATCTCTCTGATTTACTTACCTGATTGGTTTTAGAAATCCCACGGGCCACAGGCCCTCTCACCTGTCTCAAGACCGTTAACAATATCTCGTAAGTGTCACCTGCATTATAAACTAAGTTCACACAATTGTTTTCAAGAGGTAACATAAAAGTAGTACCAAATTTTTGCAGAGTTTCCTGTCCCCAAATTTAAAAATAATTAGTCAAATACATAAAACATCTCTTTGATTTTGTATATCATAGTTATTTTATTTGATCTTATCCATCCAAAACGAAGCAGTCATGACGCTATTCCTTTACTATTCATCAGGTTTTCTAGTTCATTTTCAACATGTGGTTGTTAAGAACCAAAGCATAAATGAGCATAACCTTTCATCTTTAAATTAAGCTTCTCGTCTCTGAATTGCATTACAAACCTCATTCAACTTGCGAATACAGTATAGAACAAAGTTGAATGAGTTCCAAGCTGTAAATTTGAAGAAGATACATTTTCTTAAAAAAAATGCCCTTTTTTTTCAAATGCTGAATGAGTTTGTCCTTTTATTGCTGCAGATAACATCCACTCTTACATTTGCTGCTGCATGTGCTTCTGCTGGCATTACAGTTCTAATTGACAATGACAAGGGTATCTGTGCCTACAATCACTGTGCACAATTTGAAACTGCCACAGGTATGGCATTCATTACCTGGTTTACTTCATTGCCGTGTTTCATTTTGAACTTCTGGTCACTGGCATCCCGATGAATGTACAACAAATAAAAGGTGATGAAAATACATCATGGTGCCTTTATCGTCTTGTATATTTCGTGCTTGTCATTTACTGAAATGCCCTCAAATGAGAGTGGGTTTTCATACTCCATTTTTGTGTGTATAGTTCGTTTATCTTTTCTGTGATGTAAAACATTATTGTTCTGGACGTGGGTAGGTAACTACCCTTTCCAACTGGTGATTACATTGATTGTATTATTTTGGCTTACCAACGAACGTATATAAACATTGTTCAACCGTAGATATTAGTGTGCGAGGCTCCGTTTATTTGTCAATAATACTTGCCCTACTTTCTGCTTCTTGTCAATAATACTTAACCCTACTTTCTGCTTATTTTCTTGAAGAAGGGAAGAGAGAAAGGGGGGGCGGGTGGGGGTGTTGTTTCACTAGCTTTGATTAATAATATGCTTTAGTCCATTACCTTTTATATAGTATTTTATAAGTCGAGTAGATAGTACACCATCCATTCATTAATTGTTTTTTTTTTTTTTTTGGGTCAAACATTAATTTTTTGGTTTGTTTTGCGTTAAAATAAACAGTAGACTAGGATAATTTAGTCAATCAACAGCATTTATAAATTAAAAAATAAATCAAATAAAATGTTAACTAAAACTAAAAGCCTCCAAGTCGACGCCTCCTAGAAAGAAAAGAACAGGAGAAATAAAAAGCTATCGTCAACAGAGAGGAAGAGAAAGAGCCACCTTATGCCTCTTTTGCAATATCAAATGTCCATTATGTACCAGAAAGTAAACATTAACGCATGAAATTAAAAGTTCAAATTATCTTCAAAACTATGGGTTAGTTTGCAAAGAAACGCCATTTTACAATCTGACTTTTTGAAGACTTGAATATTTCCTTACATATTTTTCATTTATTCTCTCTTTTAATTGACTTGATAATTTTTGCCTCATAACTTTCAAAGAAAACTAGAAATAGGCTAAACAACTTTCCTCATAAATAATGGAAGTGGGTGGGATAGTTCAGTTGATAAAGTAAGTGGGCTATATATACGAGGTTATAAGATTTAGGCCAATAAAAAGGTACATTGTGATTACTAAAACTCTTTAACAACAACTTCTGATGCTAGCTCACTTTAATGTCCTAAATTATAGTTGTTAATTTGGGTTAATTGAGAAATGCCGACGTTATATGGTCTGAAGAACATTTATTTGTCCAAAAAAAAAAACCTTTCCTCATAAATAACAAAAGGAGCTAAAAAAAAAAAACAAATTGATATTTGAAAGGCTTCAATGGCAGAAAATTATTTTAGGTAGTTAAAAAGACAATGGTTGCCCTTCACACTGCAAAAAGCTAACAAAAATAGTGAGGATGAATTAATAGTCTGCTAAATTATTGGTCTGCAGGTATTTGTTTCCTATTTTCTTTGGGTTATTTACAACGATGGCTTAGCCCAAAGTATAATAAACATTCGGCTGATTCTATTAACATCTCACATAGAATTTCAAGTATATATTCTATAGGTATTTTTTTTCTTCCAATTTTATCCTTAGTGATATAAAAGTTTACTTTCTTATCCAAATATTTTATTTTAAAGATTTTTGAGTCAAAATTTATAATTTTTAAAAATATTTTTTACCAAAATTTTTATAATTTGTATTTCTTTTTGTATTTTTAAAAAATTTCTATTAATTTTTTTAATATAATGTTCATAAAGTCTTTAAATTCTTTTATAAAAATTTCTTTTGTTTTTGTATTTTCTAAATATTTTAATTTTTCTTTTAAGATTTCTGTTTATTCTTGTGATAAAATTATATTGTTCATTTTTATTTCTATACATGCTAAAAACATTCCTATAAAATCTTTCTTATTTTTCAGTATTTTGTATTAGATTAATTAATTCCTCTAAATTACAGATTCATATTTGTGTAAGCATTACTTATGGTGTAACCATGTTAATTCTTTATTTTAATTGTATAGTACTTTATAAATTATTAACTGTATTATTTCCTTAGGAAATCCTTTGGTTATTTCTTTAAACTGTAATATTAATTCTATTGTTTCTTTTTTATAATATTTTAAATAATTTATTTTTCTGTTTGAATTTGGTTGAGTATATCTTATTTTAAACATTCTGTTTTAAACTTTTTATTAAGTTTTCTTTTATGTTTATAGTTTTGATACCAATTTTTTAGCTGAATTTTTATTTCAAGCTTCAGTTAGTTTAACTTCCAATTTATTCCTTAAATAAATAAAATTCAAAAATTAAATTATCAAATTTTTTCTTTATTTACTTGTATAAATTTCTGTGTAAAATAGTTTCTTAATATTTTTCCTACAAAATGGTTTATTAAAAATAATATATTAGATACATAATCTGTATAATAATCTAAAAAAGTGTCGAATCTATTAAAATTTTCTAAACATGTTTCATAGTCTTCATTATCAAAATATTCTTCTAATAATTTCATATATTTTCTTTCAAAATATTCTATATTAGTCATAGTTTTTCCTGTTGTGTTTCAGATTCATATTCTTCAATTTCTTGGTCTATCTAACGGCTTAGTTCTAAGATTTTTTTATTTTCTTCTATGTCCATTTTTACTAATTCAATGTTTGCTTCCAAATCTAAATATTCTTTGTCTTGTCCTTTTATTAAATCATTTATTTTTTCTTGTTTAGTAAAATAACTAATTAATCCTTGTAAATTTTTCATTACTTTAGATCTTCCTGTACTTTTCTCAAAATTTTCTTTTATAAATGTTTTATAACAGATAAGAGATTATTTAAGATATATTGCATCTTTTAAATTTTCTTAATTTTTAGAATATTTTTTTCTTTTATTTCTATAAAGTATTGTCTTAGATTTCCTTTTCATGCTAATTTGTTTATCATCCATTTATTATAATCACATGCAGTATAAACAAGATTTTAACAATATTAATGAAGTTTCAAGGTATACAAGCCTCTATCTGCAAACTTACATGTTTTTGGATATGAGTCCACCTCGTTCTTCCGCTTCCTAGATATCTCCTTGCTCCAGAAAAGCTAAGCCTTACTCCAAATCCAAGCTTTCAGTCCTCCTAACGCTACTAATCTTATGAAATTTGTACTTAACTTACTAATGTAAGAGAGATAATTTGGATTTGAAATGGACTTTTTATTCATTAATCAGAAAGTTTATACAGACTAGAAAACTAGTAACCTTGAAAGGGTTATTAGTTCTTACTTATTACAAGAGACATAGCTAAAACATGAAAATAGAAAGATAGATAGATGTTAGGTTTTTGTTGTGAATCCCTTAAATGTAGAGAGTTCCTTTTATAGACATAAGGATTCCCTATTTACAATGGTGGGATTATACTATTCCTAACTTTCCTATTTGGCATTAAACGCCTACAATGTTGGCGTCAACTGTTGGAGTAGTCCTATATGGTTGGCTTTGTCGACGTGGAACTGTTGGATGAGCTTATTTCCATGCAAACTTCTTTGTCTCTGATGCAGTAAATGCATTTGTGGTCCTTTGATTGCTGTTTTAAATAGTAGTATAATATCTTTTTGATTTCCTCACTTACTTCAATCTCATTACAATTGAAGTTAGCTTCATAGAAAATTACTTTTTCACTGTCTTCCTCAGTGATACTATATTACTTTGAAAAGTAATAATAGTTTTACTTGTACTGTAATTAATTTTTAGTTCTGAAGAGTTATTAACTCTTCTTATTTCATGATAAATTTAGCTTAACATTTGTCCTCTCTCAATACATAATTCCTCCAGATTAAATTCCTTTTTTAGTAAAGATTTTGGACGAGTTACTTCTCTTTTATTGTTTGTTATGCCAAGCTTAATAAAATGATAAGGACTTATTGGTGTTTCTTAGTTCCAATCTATTAATGAACTGAAACATCTCAAATAAATAGGCCTGTTTGTAGCCCTAATTTTCTTTTCGAAATATTTGATGGATTTCTTGAAATTTTCAGAAAAATATATCAATTCTTTTAATTCATTTTCTTGATATATGTTTTCTATTAATCCAGCATGAAATGTCTTATAGACAAATACTGGATCAGCTCCTTCTAAGATATTGAATTTACTTCCTGATGGAAAATCTTTTTCTATGATATAAAATTTCATGTCATCAAGATGCTCCTCAGTAGTTTTTCTTGCTAGATTATATAGACCTAACTATTCATGTTTTGTTAAATTCTTATATCTTTCTCTTTCTTCTTCAGAAGAATTATTCTTTGCTTCTCAAAAAATTACTAACCTTTGGATTTTTCTAAGGTTTCTTAACCTACTGGTTCCTATTGCTGCTTGTTGTACTACTTGAGAATAATTTTTTTGTTATTTTTGCTGGTGTTAATCGTTTAGGAACTCTATAATTGTTGTAACTTCCTTCTGCTTCTATTCTATTTGTAAATGATCTATGAATGATTCCACTAATCTCCATTACTGTTTTACTTGCTTTAGGCCAATTAGTATATATTCCTAGTTTTGGTCCATTATATACTACATAGATCTTTTTTAAATCTTCTTTTTCAGCTTCATCTACCCAATTTATTTTTTCTTTTTTCTTTTTTCTTTTCTAAGTTTCTACTTGGTTCTGGGTTATTACTGCCGGTCTCTTCAATTTCTTTTTTTTGGATTTTTGTTCCTTTCTGTTCAGTTTTTATTGAAGTATCAACTTCTTTTCCTGTTGAGCTTTCCTTAAGCCATTCTGGGTTAATTATGGTACGCCTGTTTTTTAAGTTGTAATATCTCTAGTTGTTCCCTGAGGCATTTGATTTTTGTTTCATGAATCAAGATTTTTTTTTTGTTTGATCTGAATTTCTACTTCAAGAGTATCCATTCATGTCATAAAAAACATAGTTAGAAGTGCTAATTCTCTAATCAAAGCATCTGCTAAACTATTTTTCTTTCCTGACAAATGTTCTACATCAAATTTGTAATAATTAAACCATTGTTGCTATCTAATAAGTCTTCCTTGTTCATAATCACCTGCAATATTAGTTCTTAAAAAATGTCCAAAATTTTTCTTGTCAGTCCTAATAATGAATTTTGAACTTATAACATATATTGTAAATTTCTTTATAGTTTTTTTAACAGCTAAATATTCTTTTTCATTACTATGATAATTTAATTCAAGGCCTTTGAAAGATCCTGAAGTAAACCTGCAAAGATATTCATCTTTGCCATCAACTTTTGCTTTTAATACTGCTCCCCAATATTCATGTGAAGCGTCTGTTTCTATTATCATTTTATCATCTGGTCCTCGATGATTTAGAGTTGGTAAATCATTTACTTGTACTTTTACTTTATCCATATATTTAGTGTCCTGATCAGTCCATTGCCAGACATAATCTTTCTTAAGTTTTGTTTGTAATGGTTTTCTCATTTCTGCTAATTTCTTTATATATGCTTCTGCATATGTTAAGCATTCTAAAAATCTTTGTAGTTGATTTTTATCTTTGATTATACTAGAAAAATTTTATATGATGTTCAAAATATTGGGTTGTAGATGATGTTTTCCATCTTTTATTGCTAACCCTAAATATTTTATTTTTTATTAAGCAATGACTGCTCTCTTTTCCGATAATATTATTCATGATTTTCTACATTCTTATAAAACATTAATAATGTCCAGATAATGCTTTGATAATTCATTACTAAATATTAAAATATCATCTATATAAATACAACAAAAATTGTGATATTTTTTGAAAATATTATCCATATATCTTTGAAAAATACTTGGTGCTTGCTTAAGTCCGAATGGAACAACTGTCTATTGGAATTGTCCTTGAGAACAGCTAAAGGCTGTTAATTTTTATGATTCATTATCAAGTGTTATTTGCAAAATCTGCTTTTGTAATTAAAACTTGAAAAATATTTATTTCCTTTAATAAGTGATAATAATTCTTCTTTCTTTGGTATAAAATAATCATCATCAATAGTTTTTTTATTTAAGGATTTAAAATTTATTATCATTCTCTTTTTTCCTCTTCTTTTCTTAGCTTTTTTTTTCTACTAAGAATGCTGGACTAGAATGCAGTGAATTACTGAGAATAATTACTTTTAATTCCAAAAGTTCTTGAATTTATTTTTCAAATTCTTCTCTGTCTTCTAGGGTATAAATCATTGATTTTACGCTTATAACTTTTAAAGGGTCTTTTAATTCTATTTTTGCTATTTCATTAGACCTATTGATTTTTGGATCTAATGGATTTTCTGAGCATACTGTTTTTAATAATTTTCGTATTCCTGTTAAAGCTTTATCTTCTTATATTTCATTTAGAAAGGAGTTTTGGTCAACCTCTATGTCTGAAGAAATATTTCTAAGTATGGTTTTTGTTTTTCTATATCCTCATCATGTTTTCGCTTTTTATGTTGTGACATAAAAGTTAGTGATGAAACAGTTAATACTTTTCTAATTTTTGATACATAAATTGTTTATCCATCTAAGGTTATTATACTTATTTTATCTAAGTATTGGGTAAATAGTTGATATAAGTTTAGAAAGTTATTTCCTAATAAAATATCAACTCTAATTTTTTGTTGGTAAATTGTAGATATATGAAAGATTTCTCCTCCTATTGATACATCTGTATCTTTTTAGTACTTTATTTAGATTTATTGTAGTATTATTTGTAATTCTTACTACTAATTCTATTGGTGATTGTTTACAAAGTTCTTCTGAAAATACATATTTACTAGCTACACACATACTTGCACCTGTGTCAATATATGCATGTAAATGATAATTTTTATATCCTTCAAATTTTAATCCTATCTTTATATATGTACTATTTAAATTTGTTATGCTTAATATTTCATCCATTATTCTGAATTATAATCATAATCAAAATCAGAATCAGATGTTTCTGAATTTATTATTTCTTCTTTAGTTTCTTCTAATAGATAAATACCACATGTATCATCTCTATCAGATTCTTCTATTAGTTCTAGTTCCATTTTAAAAGTCTCTTCTAAAATTTTTGCTTTCTGTGGAAATTTCTTTTTAAATTCGTTTTTATGTTGGAGTCTGTTATGACATTCATTTGCAAAATGTTCTTCTTCATTACATATCCGACATCTACATTTCTTTTTTCCTGATGGACAATAATTTTTCTTTTCAGGTGTATTATATCTTTTCTTTCTAAAATATATCTTTTTGTAAGGTTCTCTATTATATCTTCTTCTATACTTTTGGAAGTTTTGTTTTTTAAATTTATATCTTTTGAATTTTCTAAATTCATTTACGTCTTATATTTATTGTAAGGTCTTATATTATAACCATATTTTTTTGATGATTTGAAATCTCTTTAATCACAACAGATTCTATCATTTCCTTTTATTTGTTTGAATTATTTTCTTTCTTGACATTTTATTATTATCCAACTCTTAAGACTTCTTATTCTTTCTATTAAAGTGTCAAGTATAGTTTGTCTATTTCTTTCATTCTATCATTCTGTTATAGTTTTATGTAGTTTGAAAAAACATTTTTTATAGGTTTCTTGTATAAACGGTGGTAATTTATGATAATACATTTCATATTCACATATAAAATAATCTATGTAACACATATCACATATTTTCTTATTTGTTAAGTGCCATTTGGCTTCATTTATTTCATTTTTATTAGATTCTGTAATATTCCTTCCTTTATCTTCTCCTATAAATTCTTTATATATTTCATTTACTATAGTATCTAAGTAATCTCTTCCTATTGTAGCATTTCCTTGCATTCTTAAATGTTGTTGTTCAGTTAGATTTGAAAACCAAACCTTTACATTTCCTGTCATTTTATAAGCTACTAAAACTTTACAAACTGAATGGTTTGTATTTGTGGTTGTAGAAGTTTGTATAATTACACTCATTCTATTAGCCCATTCATCTAAGGCTTTTTTTCTATCTCTTATGCAGTCTAGATCTAAAATATCAGTTTTATAATTATCATGTGATTTAAATTCTGGTGGAATACTTCCTCTAGTACCCCAATGTAGTCTTTCTTCCATTTTAGGTGGTTGTCTTCTTCTATATGTTAGTTCAGGTATTTTTGGTCTATATCTATCTTTCCTATGTGGGTCAGATGTTTCTCTTCTTTCTGGAATTGATCTTTCTGGGTTTGTTCTAGGTATTAATATTGGTTCCATATGGATTCTTTGGATTATATTTTCTTGTTCAGATTCACTTTTACTTATTACTGTCACATCATCTTCCTCTTTATTTGTGTAAAGTTTTTCTTCATAATTTTTTTCTAATTCTTCATTTGTTAGGGTTAACAAACTAATTAATTTTTCTATATCTTTATTTTCAGGATTCATGAATTATTCTTCTAAGTTTTTTCTATTTTCTATTAAATCCATTAAATTGTTATTATTTGTTTAGATTCTTCACCTTTTCTTTTATTATTTTTAGGTATTAAAGCATCAGATCTCCTAGGAGGTTCTTCTTTTAATATTTTTAATGGATCAAATCTCAATCCACTTCCTCTTGGTATGTTATTAACATCCCTTTTTAATTCTATAATTTTTTTATACATGTATAACTGTATTCCTTTTAATTCTTGTATATTTTCATCTGTAGTGTCTATTTTTTTTTGCTACAAAAATTAAAGCTTTCATTATAGATATTTGGTTTTTATTTACACTTGTTAAACTACTATTTTCTTCTAATTGTATTTCTAATAGTTTATCTTTTACCATAATTATTTCATTGTGTAGACTAGTTCTTTTACTTCTTCAATTTTCTCTATTTCTTTAATTGACTTCTGCCTGAGTATTTATAAATCTAATTCTTTGTATATTATTTATTTTTAATGGTATCAGGGGTTTTTCTTTAATATCTAAGTTCCATTGATCGGGTACTTCATATTCTAATAATATTTCTGATTTCTTTATTACTTGTCCTATTTCTTTGAAAGTTTTATCTATTTCTATAAATTCATTTTATCCATATATTGAACTATTATAACTATTTGTTAATGAATATCCTACTAGGTAATGAATTGAAAATGGGTGGTTTCCATCTTTCATTTGATTTTCTCATTCAAGGTCATAAGCTAAGCTTAATACTTAGTTTAGGTTTTTATCATGGATATTAGCAACAAATCTAGGATATGTTGTAAATTTTAATTTTGAATATCCTAAGTTTCCATTAATCATTCCTAACAAAGCATATTTTCTGTTTGTTATTCTGTTATCTAGCAATGCTGACTTAGTTGGTGTATCTATTCATTCTCTAAAGTGTGTTTTTATCAAAATTTGTATTCCTCCTAAGTGAATATATCCAATTTTTTCTCTATCTTTTTCAGAAATTTTTGATAATTTTTTCATAATAGTTTCTTTATCAATTAATGGTATATTAAACATTCCTTTTGCATTTGCTATAGTTACACTCATTTCTTTATTACTAATGCCATAATATATTATATATTTTCTTGAAAATAATTTTCTTATTTTATATAATGATTCTTTCCTAAATACATCTTTTTCTTTAAGGTTTAGTTTTGATTTTTGACTTTCTTCAAATTTCTTTTTACTGAATATCATTTCTTGTGAAAAACATCCAAAAATATCTTGTGTTTCTACATCTATTATTTCTTGATTTTCTATTATTTCTGACATTTTTAAGTTATGTATGTTTTTATATTGTTTGTAAGCTTTTACAGATTTTTATTACTTTTGTAAGATATTACAAATTTTTCTATTTTGTAAGGTATCACAAATTTTTATTGTTATGTAAGAGTTACAAAAATTTAGGGATATAAATTTAGTGATTGATGGTAGATGTTGATAGTGTTACATTAAACATTTCATCTAGTGAACATGATATTTGGTCATCAATTAAAAGGTTCAGCAAAATGGTCCAACCTTTCATAGAGTTGACATTTTTTCGATATTTTATGTTTTACATGTTTTGCTGAATTTTCAATTTTACTGTTAATTCTTATGTTAAAAGCCTTATATGTCAATTTTGCTAAAGTCGGAATCATATATCCGAAAGTTCAGACTGAAACCAAGTTTTACATTTAGACTGAAGGTTGGGAACTGTTGATATGTATTTGACTGATCATCTGTCTGTGCAATCCATCTAGTCTAGAAAATAAAAAATCCATACATAAAAAAAGTCGCCAGAACACTTGTATAACAAATATCACGAGTCACAATCTCAAGTGAACATGTTAGAGAATGACAAAAAATATGGTATCATAATTCAAATTTATCATATCTATAAAGATGAACATGACTAGTAGAATAACAGCAAAATAAACATATGTTGGCATGAAATAAAACTTTAATTAAATTAATGCAATGCATAAAACTGGCGTCTGCACGTTACAAAACTTTCAGTTTTCCAATAATTCTCTCATTTGCAAACATTATTATGGCCCTTTATCTATGAAACTCAAAGGTGGTAAGAAGATTTTGCAAGCATATATTAGGATAATTTCACACAAAAGACCAGTTTATGAAAGAGAATGCAAGACAATGAACAGTGTTCTCTTCAGGTGTAAGCACTTTCCAAGCAACAGCTTGTTCATAAGAGATAGAACGTCCCATTGTTGACATGCAGATTCCGGCAGGCAAGTAAGCAAATCCCTGAACATGCACAACAAACAGAAGAATTAAATGGTTCCAACGTAGTTCTAAACATCGAATAACAATACAAGCAGCAAAATTAAATCAGCAAAAGACACAACTCTGCTTTACCTAATAACTTACAACTCCGAAAAAGAATTGATAAAATTATGGGCAAGACATGAAAAGAATCAACCGGAAGAAGAGACAGAATCTTTGATCAACTTTTTTACCTGCTGCATCAATTTTGCGAAATCTGCACACAGCGTTTTCCGTCCACCCTCGTCAAATATCTTATCCAATGTGATATCTTGCAAAGACACTAATGTCGTTTCCAGCATATCAAGACCCGCCTGGTTTGCGAAGATGAAAACCGGCAGCGACTGAAAACAAATGCATTTGTCAACAAAAATAATTCCCTAATATTTAGAGTGGAAATTTTATTTTAACAAGACACAGTGTCATTGACAACAAATTATACCTTCAATGAACAACACAATATGGCATCCTGATGGTGCCATAAATTTTTCAACATTGAATCAGCACCTAATGAATCAGATAGCAATTCTGCACCAATATAGCAACTGTTGAAAGAAAAAGAAATACCAATTATATCAGTGGTTTGGAAAATTAGAAATTACGTAGTAAAGAAGACAATGACCACAAAAATCACAAAAACAGATTAATATAATGTCCTATTTGAACTTGTTTCAGTGACAACTCTGCATGCACCTTTATGTCAACAAATAATGCCACACAGAATTGATGTGACATCATTTCCGAAAGATTAAATAAAGTAACATACCTATAGCTCTGACAGATCCACTGTGCAAGGGTAAGAGCTTCTGGAGAGCCTTGCGAGAACTTTGGTCCAACAGTTGGGCTCAGCCCAGATGGAGATATGGCCATTGCAACTCTCTGTACAGAGGAGATGACACTGCGGACGTACTGCCGTGCCATGGATGCAACATTATCCTGTAGGCTGCTCTCAAAAGGAAGCTGGAAGGCAATAGTCAACACCGATCGAGCATTGTGAGTTGACAACGCCCCTGTTGAATTCATTGAGGAACCCACTTCAAGACTTGAAGTCAGATCCAAAGTTCGATGCCCAGCTAATGCATCCTTTTTATCCGACTGTATTAAAAAGTAAACAAACAAATAAACATCATAAAATAAATATACATATATAATTAAATATTTCCTGTCAAAAACAAAAAAGAAGAAAAGGTGAAGCACTCAAAAACTCAACTGTTTTTGAATCCAATGGTATGATCCGGAAACCAGAAGGTAGCAATGGAGTATCATCGGGAAACATCTCATCAATCGGAGCAAATACAAGTTCAGAACAGGCTCCAACAGCATTCTCATCTACTCCACTACATATCTGCCAAGTGCCAATGTCCAAATGAATTAAGGAAAGAAATCAAGCCAGTTATAATAACAAGATACAAGTGAGAGAGTGAGCACTAGAGCAAGAGAGAGAATTTTAAATAGAACCACAATTAATTATAATCATATTTCTACCACTGTCAATACCATGGGAAATAGATAAATAAAAGACAAAAACGATCTAATCAGGCAAACGAAGAAGCACCTGCAATAGATGAATATCCCTTGATAGAAAAGCATCTTCTTGAGCCAGAGAATGCCCCTCGAGTCGAACAACCTCCAGCAACTAGAAAAAATATGAGTTTTGATCTTTAATGGAATCATATCAGTTGAAAACAGTAAAAAATTATTGATAGTGAAGTTCATCCATAAAAATAAAAAACTGAGAAAATTTCCAAAGACTCATTGCTGTAAAATGTCAAACTAAAAGCTTAACTAAAATAGAAGAGAATATCACAAAAATATACCTCTTCGTGTTCAATTGTATGGCCCAGGGGCATGATGATTTGGCTTCCGGTGAATCTTGTTGGCCTCATTCCTGGATAAGCATATGAACCAGCTTTTAGCGCTGCAGCAGAATAGGCATCTACATTAAAGTCGGCCCACTCTGATCGATGCTCCCTCAAGAAGCGAACCAGAACAGCAGGAGGCACGTTCTACAAGTAAACAAAAAAATGAACATAACTTAGTTTAATTAGAAATCATTATAGAAAAAGCTCTTTATCATCTCTACTTGGTATCAGAATCTCCACTAAAAAGAAGATGATTGATCATCAACATAACCACGGCTGTTGAAATTAGCCAATTAAAGAAGTTTCTGAAACATACTTGAAGCAACATGGATGCCTTTGCACAAAGAACCCCTCCAAGGAATGTAAGGGGGTTCGCAGAATTGGTTGCACTATTCAAGTTCTTGGCTGAATTGACAGCAATTGTAACATCCTCAGCAGCATCACAGTTAAGTAATGACCAACCATCATCATTAAATCCATTGACAGCGTCGTTAAAGCCTCTAGAATATGACAAAGTTAACAATCAAACTTATAAAAAGATCACATAAAAAAAACCAAGAGATTAACTTATTAAAATATATAACCACCTGATCAATCTTTGACTAAATGTTCGTAGAACAGCGGGCTGCCTGCCCAAACCATAAACTATCTCACCACTAGTCTCCTGTGCTAGTTGCCTGACGTGGCGTAATGCCTTCAACCAGAAACAACTTAGTCATATTTTCCTTAAACAATAACATTATGCTCATTTTAATTAGTTAACAAGAGGCTTATAATACATTTCATTTAAACAGAATTAACCATAAGTGTCGCATGTAGGGTAAGAGAAGAACAAATCACTACTTTTTATCAGAGTTTTGAAGTAATAAACTAAGACCAATAAAATGCTGAAATGAATTTCGACAGATATATTGGCATTGTACAACACCAGTCAACATAGATTGAAGGAATTAGTAAATAAGAAAACTCCATGCCATCAGATCAAATTGTGTTGTACAAATGTATATTTGGCCTTACAGGTGATGTGACCTCTCTTTATATGCAAAAATCACATCGCAGGTTACATTCCAATAATGGAAAATAAACAGTAACCAAATAAAAAAATATTGTAAAACATTAACCGGACTTCACAAGAAAGGGCACATCAGAAATGGAACAAAATTCAAGGCATTGTAATTAAATAACATAATACGCTCCAACAATAAAACTATGTAAAGAAAGTTTCACAACAAGAACGATTCCATAGTAAATAAGTCACAGTTTACTTACTGCTATAGTCATTTTTTGGGCAACAACTTTAGATGATTCATACAGTGGTCGGAGCACCTCTGGCACACTCCATGCCTGCAATAATGTAAGGGGTTATCAC
Organism: Elaeagnus macrophylla; assembly: GCA_029378325.1. Lineage (NCBI taxonomy): Eukaryota > Viridiplantae > Streptophyta > Magnoliopsida > Rosales > Elaeagnaceae > Elaeagnus > Elaeagnus macrophylla. Next base: position 29,519,151 of record CM055641.1, on the reverse strand, counting down.
TTTTCCTATTGAATGAAGCATTTAAGAAGTTATCTCATAGAGTCAAACCTCAAGGTTCAGATGGTCAACAATATGCATGATTGATCCCCCACCCTCGCATGGTCTAATCAAATATCCACTAGGAAGCATTTCTGCACGAACAAATTGAGACGATGCGGTAGCATTAGGGCCAGCACCAGAACCAGATAGAGACCTCTCGCATATCTACATAGGATAGGAGAACAGAAACAATCCAGTTATATCACATTATGTCTACAACCTAAACAGACTATCTCATTGGAGATTTATATTTGATTCCTTAAAAGGAAATCCATTCTTACAGTTGATCAAATCCATTCCTTAACAGACTAACTACAGTTGATCAAATCCATTCTTACCACAAGACTGCCATTATCTAAAGTGGTAGTGTATCTTAAAGTCCAGAAATCCCGTGCAGGAGCCAGAGTTGTTGGAGCATATGTCTAAATCAATATCAATATTAGTCTCGCCTTCGAATATCAAGGTTAATAAAATAAAATTGAAGCAGCTTAAAATTTGCATTCACCTGTGTATAAATAAGTTCAATCATTCCTCCATTTCCAGCAGGAAACATTGTAAATACTTCAAGACTCCGACAATCCCGGAACCAAGATGGACGATCTTTAAGGATCTCTGCAATCTGTTTAACATCAAGCCAATGGATACAACATAACTCAAATCTCATGACCCTCTATAGAGTAGGAAAACAATAAAGTATCAACCCCGATAATGAAACAGAAAATATCTTGTAGAATATACAAGACCAGAATAAGTACCTTTGTAGGCTCCAAACTTACTAGACCACAGGCTCGAGCTGCCACTCCACTGCAACTTTGTGAAATGGCAAATATCCCAACCGAATCCGGACCAGGCTAACAAAAATATATATGATTGAGCGAAAAACACAAAGTAACACTGAAGATTACTGTTCACACAAAAACAATTAGCTTTTACTATAATTAGTTCAAGTTCAAGATGTAAACCTTCATCCCAGGCATCTGGACCCAATCGACAGCAGTTCCTGTTGCCTTAGAAAGGAACTCTGCCAATGTCTCCTCTGCAATGGAGAGGAGTCTGCACAAAATGTAAAATAAAGCGTCAGATAAAGTTACCAAGACAATACCAGGAGAACAAGGACATAAGGCAATTAACTAAAGAATACCCAGCAGGATTATTAGCATCTCTCAGAGAATGATGAGGAGTAGTAACCACGGAGTCACAACTTGCATCCGTAGCCGATCCCTGCAACAAACATCAGTCAAATGTCCAATTAAGAAAGAAGTAAAGATAAAAAGTGTAAGGCAATACCAAACCACAAAAGTGTGTTCCTGCATGGTAGTTGGAGACACTAATTAAATTCAGAGAATGTAAACCCCAAAATTTACCTATACTATTAAATCCAAAAATAGCTTAAACCGTGGCGCTTAGCAAATATAGTAAGAGCAAGGGTGAACCAATAGAAGATCTAGCAATTTTAGTAATGGGTGCATATTACATTAAACTGTTGAAAAAGGAATACAGTATTTTTTTATTATTATTATTTTTTTGTTTTTGTTTAAATGAGAGAACATTTTACTCTCATAGAAAGCTATATAGGTCTACAAAACTAAATTAGGTGCAACCTGGTGAATCCTTCATTGGTTGAGACAAAAAATAGTTAAAGAGCAACTAAACCTAACATTTTGTTACATCTTGAACACATTCTGCTACTAGACACCGTTGTTAGCTATACATTTTGCAGCTTGAATCCCACATTATTTAACTGTTGGGCGGTACTGGAGTTTTTCTTGAAAATGAGCAGCACATTAAGTCCCATAATTTAAAGAAATTGGTCAATTTAGTCCAATTTTATAATATTTGTTAAAAATAGACAACATAATTTTTAAGGGTGATAAAAATACAAAACTACCCCCACATTAAATTGCATGTGATAATCGTATGTTGGTTCGCCTAGACTTAACGCAAGTAGGTTAATTGGACTTAAATGACCAATTTCTTTCTATGAATTTAGAAAATAATTTAAGTGCTCATTTTAGCACAATTACGGGAATAAAACAAACTTTTTTTTTTTCTCTCACTTGACTCGACCGAATTATGGTTTAAAAGAAACTAGTTGACTACAATATTAATCAAACAATGACATACACTCACGTTTTGTAGTTGTTGCCGCATAAACCCATTCTCACTGACCAACTGTGAGACCTGTTTCTGCAAACGATCATTCTCCTCCATCAACAATTTGTTCATTGCTGATAACTTCCTATTCACAGTCTGTAGTCTTGAAGACTCTTTTCTCTGCTTCTCTCGACACCTACATGCCCAAAAAAAAAATCCACAATGGACCAAAAAAAGAAATTTTAATATTCTTAGAATAGAGAAATTGGACACAAAGTTATCACTTTGGTAAAAAGAAAAAAATCCCACATTGATTAAAAATGTATTTCTAATAGAGTTTATTACATTTTTTCAGATATGTGGTAGCAGTATTTCAAATAACCAACTCTAAAGTCAAAAATCAGAATTTAGGAAATGAGACCCAATTCTACAAAATGAGAAATAACAAACATGTTCTTAAGTCTTACCTGCGATTCTGAAACCAGACCTTGATCTGCTTGGGTTCGATATTAGAAAGAATCGGACACTCGCGAATTAGTTGCTGTCTACGAAGAGAGCTGGGTTTGGGACACTCAGCATAGACTCTTTCAAGAGCTTCAACTTGCTCGGCGGTGTACCGTACATATTTTCCGGAATCAAGATGTTTGTTCATACTACTTCCACTACTGCTTTCTCTGTATTGGGCTACCGCCATCGCCATTTTTTCAAACCTCAAAGCCCAAAAAAGCTTGGTTAAAGTTAGAATTAAGTGAAAAAGTTTCCCAAAGACCTAGTGGATTTCGATCTTTCTCTTGGGCGGGTAGGAAGATTCTCTATTCTTGTAAAGTCCGTCCTAAAGCCAAACGGACGAAGCTTCCATTTTTAACCCAAAGAAGATTATTGGCCTTGTTAGAATAAATATTAGAGCTTGTTTTTGAGTAAAAAATCCAAAATGGGTGAACTACGGTACAGAATTTTACTAAAAGTCTGTATCTTTCCCAAAAACCTCTATTATTGATTGCTGAAGAAGATGATAAACCACCAACTGAGCAGAAGATTTTCAAATTTGACAACAACAAAAAATTTCAAACGAAATCTGAAACTGCTTTCTGTTTACTACAAAAACCCAGTAACTATTCTCTTTAAAAGACTACGAAAATGGCACAAGCAGAGAAAACAAAGTCGTTCTATTTTGATCCCGATTCCCCGAGCTTTTTCAGCTCATTTTTACTGGGAAAAGATTGTACATTTTTACAAGCAATAAAAAGCTAGCAACAAAACCCTTCTTACCAGTTGGATCAAAGGCAACCCAGAAGAGTAAAGGAAGCTCAAAATCAGAACGAACTAGCCAAACAAGCTTCACCAAAAGAAAGAAAAATTGAGACTTTCAAACAAAAGAGGCTCTCTTTCATAACCAAGAGAGCGAAAATGCATACCGCATTAAAGAAATGAAAGACTTAAGCAACTCAGAACACAGAAAAAAACCCTAATGACAATCATGATGGAGAGGCAGTTATGGCTTGAATAAAGACAGGAGTTTTAGGCTTCTGTAATTTTATTTTTTTTTTGGAAAATGGGGAGAGAGAGAGAGAGGCAAAGACAGAGTGATCTGAATTGAAAATTTGAAATAGTGGGAATAAAAGAGAAGGGAGTTTTCAATAAAAAAATAAAAAACGGAGAGAAGGGAGTTTATTTTGCACGCATATCGGCAAACTTATCAGGCATGAGGATATATTTAAATAAAAATGCTTTTCGTGGTTCATAGATCAATTAATAAATTTTTTATAATTATTGTTTTAATTTTATTATAATTTTATATTCGATTAGTATTTAACATATTATACATATAATATTATTCATATTTAATAAATATTAAAAACTATTGAGTTTAGTATTGTTAGGATGAAAAAGACTGGATCTCTTTATTAAAATTGCAACTTAATGATATCCTACTAAATTTTTCTCGATCGAAAAAAATAATAATAATAATAATATCCCATTGATTAGTAAAAATTTAAAAATAAAATAAAATAATAATTTTACCATTTATATTAAAATTAACTAACATATTTCAAGACACCACACTCTCGTAAAAATTAATTCATTTTTCTTAAAAATATTTAATAAACTTCACTTCTTCTTTCTCATATTAATATTCACTTCTCTACCTACATTAATAACTCAAAATTTCTAATATTTCAAACTTATAAATATTAAAAATAAAATAAATATATATAAAAAATATTAAAAAAAAAGTAAAAAATCGAGATAAAAAACAATTAAAATATATATATATCAAAACTTTTTTCTTGCAAATCACACAAATATTTGGTAAGAGCTACGTTTTTGTTAGGCTCGGTAAAACCATTCAAACATATTTGAAAAGTTTGGTAATCTCTATCAAATTTTTGCACGATTTGTAGAAAAAAAAAATTGATATATTTGTTTCAACTACTTTTTATCTCGATTTTATTAAAAAAATTATTTTTTACATATTTTATATATATCTCTTTTATTTTTAATATTTTGAGCTCAAAATATTAAAATTTTTGAATTGTTAGTGATGAATATGAAGATAAAGAGGGGAAGGTCAATGTAAGAGAGAATATATAAGGTGTATTTAATTTTTTTTTATTATGGTAGAATATCCCGTAAAGTTGGATATATTAGTCAAATTTAATAAAAAGAATAAAATTATTATTTTTTATATTTTTAAATATTTATTATTTAATAAAATGTCTGAAAATAAATTTTAAAAATTATAGAGAATTTTCCAAAATATAAACATGCTGTATAAGTTGATGTGATTTAGTAGTTAGATTTGTATTTAAAATTAATACCTTGGTAGGATTAATTATACAAATAATTTTTTTTTGGATCAGATTATACAAATAAAATTACTTTTTAAAAAAAATTTATACAAATAAAATTATTTAAAAAAATATATATATATACAAATAAAATTACTTTTTAAAAAAAATTGTTAAGTATATCGGCGGATTTTCGTCGTTGTCCCTTGTTTGTTTTGTTGAAAACTTGAAGGGACGTGTTAAGACCCAGGTCAGTCCCTCTCCAGCTTGCTTCTTCTTCTTCTTCTTCATGACAAAAACAAAACAAAAAATTCAGAGAAAAAAAAAAGCACAAATCAGAGGTTTTTTTTTAGAGATAACTAGGTTTGAATACGCACTTTATAGGTATTATACTCTTATTTTAATTTTTATTGCGAATTTATCACAAAAATTAAATTTTTAAATTTTTAATCGTAATTAACATATAATAAAAATTAAAGCAACACTTATTTATTAAAAAACAAAAAACATGGTCTTATGTTTGTGAATAATTCAGTTAAAATAATAGAGAGAGATATGTTATATAATAGTTATATAAAATTATTTATTTGAATATCTAATATTTGAAAGAAAAAAAATTATAAATTAAAAGTGAATATAAAAATGTAAATAATTAAAGTTACTTTTAAGTAATATTAAGATGTAATAACGTGAAAAAAAATGTTATTAACATTTTATGTTAGTTTTATTTAGTTAAAAAATTATTAATTATTTTATTTTATAAGCTAGAGTTAATAGCAATAATTAATTTTAATTTTTTTTTATATAAATTTGTGTTAAATTGAATAATAAAAATTAAAATAAAATAATATATATCGTGTTTATTACTATCGTTATTATGTCATTAACAATATTTTTTATTCATTTAGGAAATAATTATTCAATATTTTATATATTGTTAAATAATATATGTTATATTATATTTAGATTGTGTTATTATATATTAAAATTACAATATTTATTTATAATAAAATATTAATTATAATGATAAGTGGTAAATTTTTATTAAAATTATTTAATGACGTGATATATTATAAGTAACACGTAATTTTCCTTTACATATATTACTTGTTAGAGAGATAAAATTTATTGATGTAATTATGAGTCCTTTAGTTTTTAAAATTGTATAGATAAGATGAAATATTTAAAATAAAAAAAATTGTAGAAAAAGGAAAATGAAAAGAAAAAGAAAGGCTATAATTTATCACACTAGTAAAATATTAAATTAACACAAATTTATATTTATATTAATTATAGTAAATTTTTATTAAAATTATTTGATGACAAGATATATCGTAAGTTTTCCTTTACTTATATCACTTGCTAGAGAGAGAAATTTTATTGCTATAATTATGAAGCCTCCGAGCCTTTAAAATTGTACAGTTAAGATGAAATATTTAAAATAAAAATAAAAAAAAGTTGTAAAAAAAGAAAATCGTCTATCGTCTATCTTCTATCTTCTAATCTTCTTCTTTTATTTTCTTTAAAAAAATGTAATCATTTATTTAAATTTTGCTTCTTAATATAAAAAAAGAAAAAAAAAAGTTTTCATTATAGAAACTATCTTTAATATATTATTTTTCCTTATTAATTTAATTAAATAAATATATTACATTTAAATTTAAATTTTATTTTATTTTATTTCCACCTAAATTTATATCAAAGGGTACTTTTGGTTGTTTTGTTTTGTTTTAGCATTTTTTTTTCTTTCTAAATTTATATTTAGATTTGAGATTTTTAGTTCACGTATTATTATTGTAATTCAAATTTTGAAAATATAAATTTATGAATTATAAAATATTTTCTTATTGAATTTATTTTGAAATACTGGTATTGTGTTCTTTACAAATTAACACAATTCACTTTATCTATTATATATTACAACAAATAGACATAAAAATGCATATTTTAGTACAATATTTTTCACTTAACGCTTATAATTTTTAGTTGCGTGAAAATATATAACTTAATAATTGGAAGGACTTAAAGTAGAAAAAGAAAAATCGTGATAACTGCGAATAATAATGCTTAATTTTAAACTAATAATTCTTACCATAAATAAATAGCATCATAAATTTACGATCTCAAAATAATTTACTGAAAAGTCATACAAATATATCATACCAAAATTCATATATTTAATAGTATTCTTTTCATTTGACTTAACATAACTAAAATATTATGGCATGCTTAGTTTTATAAATTGATTATCATTTATGTAACACGATCACTTAATATGAATTAAGAATGATAATTTTTGATACGATTTGAATTAGATATTGTAAGGTTTATTTTGTATTGGCAATTTTCGTGGACAAAATGTTTGATTGTAATCTAGAGTAAGAGTTCACCGTTTAATTAGACGATACATGATGATGGAGTCACTAAGCTTGCAATGCCCATATGACAGGTAAAATATTCTATCATGCATACATCTTCATACAATTGAGCACTACACTTAGTATGGATCATAACGAAAAATATATTGTGCATATGTTGGTCGATCGATCGAGTGATAGATCGATCGAGTGTGGAACGACATCGATCTAGGTGCTCTCGGGTTGAGATAGATCGATCGAGAATTTTGGTCGATCGATCGAGTCATGTTCGATCGATCGATTCTGAAACAACATCAATCTAGGTGCTCTCGGGTTGAGCTAGATCGATCGAAAAATCTGGTCGGTCGATCGAGAATTGGATCGATCGATCGAGCCAGTTGTTAGATCGATCGAGTCAGTTTTTCACTTCAACTAAAACTCTTTTTTAATTCGACTCATATATTACTTTTACCAAGATGGCCCCATTTAATGTGAAAAACAAAGTCATTGTTTGAGTACAACTGTGGTAATTGCTAAATCCTGAGAGGTGTAGAGTTTTAATTTATTGCAAATTCTTTTTGAAGTAAAAATTGGACTCTATATAAGTGAGGCTAATATGTGCATAAAAACTACCACATTGAAATAAGTTTTTATAAATCTGATTGCGCTTTTAAACAAAAACTTCTTTTCTTCATCTATCAATCTTAGGCGCTTTCATCTTTTAATTATTCAAACATATTGTGTGGTTATGTTTGGATAATTCACGTGCCTATTTGTTTTTCATGATATTGAGCTTTATATGATAATTCTAGAGTTTACTAGCTAATTTGTTTTTACATCATATGCTGTTGAATCTGTTAGTTAGGATTTTTCATTGTTTGAATCCGCTCTAGGATACACTTTGCACTTGTGCTATTTGTGCTAACGTTTCAGGTGACGTGCTTGGTATTTCGTGTGACTCGAAATTACCGATGTTGACGGGTTCGATTGATCTTGTAGGACTCAAGTAGATCGGAACGTTGGTCCAGATCCAGACACCTAGCTTGTGGAGGCTATGAAAGGAGCGACGGCTCGTAAGTAAATTACAGAAAGGGGAATCTATCTGTGAAGGGTAGTTCTAGGACCTATGGTTGTAATTGAACATTGATTTTCATAGTGGATAGTTAGGTGGTCCGGTGGACCGGTGGTTTTCCTCTTAGGTCATTGGAGTGGCCTAGGTTGTTTCCACCTAAAAATATCGTGTGTTATTTTTTATTCCGCATTTTATCTTTACACGCGATTGCATGTCTGGCCGTTGTGATTAGGTTACATAATTAATATTTGTTAAAATTGAAAATAACCTATTCACCCTCCTCTAGGTATATTTGATCCGTGATTAAAAACTTTCAGATATGATACAAATAAATTTTTTAATAAAAACTGATCGATAATTTTTTTATATTTTTATATTTTTAAAATTTTTATTATTTTTTATTATTATAAATAAGCGACACGAAAAAAAGTTGAGTAAATTTTTTTATGTATCAACCAACACAAAAATTCGACACAAATAACTTGAGAAACGAACACGATACTGACATAAATAATACTAAACAAAAACAACACGAACATACCTAATACGATATAATTGTCACCCCTATATGAAATGAACCTTTGATAATTCCCTTTTTTATAATTTTTTATATAAAAAAATTATTCTTATTTATCATATCAAACTTATCCCTTCAAAACTAAATAAAAAAAACATTTATGAGCTTATAAGATATCACTTATTTAAATAGACTCTCAAAGTACAAGAATTATATATGATAGCCGAAAAATTCAAAAAAGTTCAAAAAAAAAAAAAAATGTTTGAAAAAAGTACCTTCTTACACTATATCTAATTTTTCAGAATTCTAATAATATTTTCATGTATTTTAATTTTTTTCTTTAATTGTTCTTATAATTTTAATTTAATTTAATATAATATAAACTAATATTTTATTATTAAAAACCTTATTTTATATTTAAAAACAACAAAAGTTATAAATAGTAACAAGTTGGGCAATAAGAATTTTCAATTTTTTTTGTCCTAGAATAGTCAAATATAATATATGTGTAAAAACTGAAATTATTATATTTATTTATTAAATAATTTAATAATTTGATTTAAAATATTACACTATTACCTTAACATACTTTTAAAAACAATAAATAATTTATAATAATTTTTTATTATAAATTATAATTCGATCATAATTTATCACATGCCTATTTAATTGAATATATATTTTAACCAACACTCTAATTTAATTCATAATTAACCAATAAATTTAATAACTTTTAATTTTTAATTATATTCATGTTGAAATTCACTAAAAAAGAAACTTGCAAAAAGTATTTATATAATTTTTTACGATATACGAAAAAAGTGTAAAGCTATGATATGCAATAAACAAGTTAAAACTACCAATTGAGCAATTTTATGAATCGGATCGGATGTTTTACACATGCTAATGAGTATGAATCAATCTCTCAAATATTCGCAAAAAATAAATTAAATTCAGTTTCCTAAGCTCCATATGGAATGTCTTAACTATAAAAGATGATTGAATATAAAATTACGGAAATTATTTTCTGTAAGCAGAGAGGAGAATATTAGTGACAATCTCGAGAATGTTCGTGAACATGGGGGTTATTCTAAAAGAAGGACAGACAGACAAATCAAAGCCAAAGGTAAAGGGGCTATGGGATCAGTATACTTTTAAAAATGAGTTCCAATGCGGTTTCTTAATTCCAGACCAGACACCACAAAAAGCTAAAAGAACCAAAAACCAAAGAATAAAATGATAAAATTACCCATGTGAAAATAAAACTTGGTATTTTTTTTGTCCTCTATATACTGTCAAAGCAAGTATTTCAATTTGTTCACCGGCGGACCTAGAATTGTTTTTAAAGAAGGGCTAAAATCTTTTTTTTTTTTTTTTTTACAAATAAATTTTTTTATTAAAATATTAGGAAAAAAATATATATTATAATATATAATTAGTAAAAACTACGATAAATTTTATCCAATTTAATACTAAATTTTTTATCTTATATTATAATAGAAACATATAATTAGTACTAAAAAATATAGAATTAATACATTATAATTAACTTATAATTAAAAGTAAACAAAAATATAATAAGTTATTAAGTATTAATATTATTAAGTTATAAAATATATTTATTAACTAAAAAATCTAAGCGAAAGCTCAATTAATATCAAAATTTGCAAGAGTTAAAATTAAAATTTTAAAAAATATATGAAAATATAAAATATGACTTAGAATTTTTTTACTTTAAATTATATTTAAAAATATATATTGCTAAATAATATAAGATTGACTAATAAAAATATAATTGAATGAAAAATTAAGGACAAAGTTATTAAAATAAAATGTTAAATAATATAATATTAGATAAAGTTAAAATTTGAGTTGAAATAAAATATGAGAAACTTTGATTATATGAATTATAAAAACTTAAAATTTTTAGTCTAAAGCTTATCTTATGTTTTTTTTTTAATTTATTTTTTATAATATTAAGTTTAAAATTAAATATTTTAACTTTTTTTATATTTTTACATTTTAGAATTTTTTTTATATAATATATAACTACAATTTTATTTTTGTTATTAATAGTTTCAAAATACTTGAAAAAATATGTATATATTTAATCATTTTATTTATAATTATGTCATTTGTATTCACGTATTTGTTAAATATTATTAAAATATATCAAAATATATATACAAAAATTAAACATAATATATTATAATAAATAAAATATTTATTTAATACTAAAAATATACTCATAATTAATATTTTATAAAAAATATGTTCGAGAGCTCCGCGAATGTTGATCAGACAGTCAAATTGAAAAACTCAACTGCATGCAAATGTGCCCTATTATTATTTGGATAAGAGGTGTCTTGGCGATCAGTGACCTTCCTGAAAGACCGAGTCACAACGATGCTGTTATTTTTTTTTTTATTTTGTTAAAAAAAATACACTCTTTTGGTCGGCGATATTCATATATTCCTGACATTATTAGTCCACATAATGTATATATACTTTAACCTTTATTATTTACTTATATAAAAAAATAAACATTATTTATTTGAAGAATTGTGACATTTTCATTTGCCTTTTGGCATGCGGGAAAAGTGGTATCACGTGCTTCCAAACCAACTCTGACAGTGGAAAAAACTAAAATAAAATAATCTAAAAATATTTTGTTAGTAATTAATGGAAATTGATGGAGCTATTTTGCATCAGAAGCAACAACAAAGTATCTTTTTAAAAAATTATGATTTCACGCATCAGGTTGAAACTAATCTTTTCGGAACAATGATTGTGCATTTTAGTTGTTAATTGATTTTGATTTTGTAGGATTGGGGTGCTAAACAATTCATATCTTGATTGGCCCTTTCGAAATATAAAGAACATGCTATGTTTTTTTTTATTTTTGTTTTTTCATGGCTTCATTGCCTCTGCACAAAAAATAAATTTGGCAATCACTGTATTGCTGCAAATTATATGCAAAATGGCATTAATCAATAATAATGAACTTCTATATTTCTTGAACAATTTTTTTTTTTAAAATTAGTAAAAGAGGGAAATAGTGAGGTTTGTAAGTATATTGGGACTATTAAATTGATATTTGTATTTGTGTTTTATATTATCAATTATTTAATTATTATAGTGTTTTTATGTAGTTGGACAAAAACTTCCTATCAACTAATTTTTTTTTTTTTTGGAGAGTTATGATATTTAATGGTTTGGTAAAACGTTGCATTTTTGTATCCCAGCTCAATAATTGGACCATTTTATCTCTTTTATACAATATTTGATTATTATTATTATTATTATTTTAATTTTAGAGAATGAAAAATGTAGTGGCTAAAAATTTGAGTGAGGAATTTAAGCAATGCATCATGTCTTCGCAACGTTAAGAGAATCGAAAAGTCAACAAAAGTGAACTCTGCACTTTCATTGGACTGATATGAGCAATTTTCGATTGTGATGAAGCTTCGTTCTCTATGATGGAAACTCTCATTTCAGTTGCTAAAAGTAAGCCGAAATTTGTTCTTTGGCTTCAGATATTCAAATTCATTTGAGTCACAAGGCCCTCTTGAAAACTTTTCCGAGAAACTCCCAGATTTTCTTTAAATGGCACAGTAAACACTGATGTGAACTCTCCAATTTAATAAACACTTTCTCTCCTATTCTCATTGTTATATTTTGAATCCCATATTTTTCATCTTATAGTAGCATATTTATTTTTCACAATTTAATTCATAATGAAAAAAAAAAAAGAAAACATGTTACTTCATGTTTTAACTTCACATACTCAACACAGATGTACGACAAAAAAAGGAGCTATAAATATCTCTTAATATTAAAAGATGCGCTTTTAATTTCTAATATCTTAAAATATATACTTAATTTTTTTTTAAGTACACATAAATTCTATTTAATTATTTAAATGATATCAGCAGAATTAAGATAAAATTGCAAATGTGTATATTTATTGAAATTTTTTTAACTGTAAATCAATAATTTTACTCCTTCCAAAACAAACCCTAACCAAAATTTTAACTCCCAATTTGCTTAACGTCTGACATAAATTATACAAATGCATGAATTAATATACAAATAATAAATATTTAAAAATAGAACGTAAATTATTAAAAAATTGAATATCGAACTATATTACTTTAAATAAATTTAAATTAAAAAAATTAATAAATAAAAATAATAAAAATATAAGATTTATAAAATTTAATCTAACACATTCACATTAACTAATTGAGTACAAAAGAGTCCTAAGAATTAACTTTTCCTCAATTTCTTACATATGAATTAATCTATCATCCCAAACAATTACCAAATATATTATATAATCAATTGACTATAACCTAAGATGCATTCATCTTTTAAGTAAATTACAAACAATATAGTAATTAACTTAATAAAACTCTCATACTAACTAAATTATACTACACTCAATAAGAACATCAACTATAGACCATATACATAATAATTATACATCTTTGCCTAAAAATTGTGTATGCTATTTGATCAAAACAAACAATTAAATATTTCTCTTAAAGTTATCTAATTATCTCTATTATAAAATTACTGATTAAACAATTAATGACATACAAATAAAATTAAATAATATAATTTAATTGCAATCACAATAGAATGAAAAAAACATAAACTCATTTATTATATAGAGAAATTGAATTCAATAAGATTCTAACAACATATTTAGTCGATTATAATTAAATCAAATCCAAAATAATAAGAATTTCCAAAAAAAAAATACAAAGGTAAAAAAAACATAAACACAATCTTTTGGTAAATATCAACTCCAAAACCTTAAATTTTGAATTATTTATGTCTAAATTTACTGTATCTTTTTCTAATAATTTAAGTTAGTGGTAGAAATATGTTATATACCGTATTTGGTTGCTAAGAGATTATATTTATAGGCTAATACTAACTTAACCTGGCTCATTAACTAGGAGATTTAAGGTCAAAACTGATACAAAATAGTGAAAATAAATATAATGTGGTAATTTCAGCACAAAAAATCAACGTGGTTGCTGCTTAAGAAAGTGCTCGCTGCAGCATGAAACTCTAAGATTATGAAACAGTTATGCAGGCCACGACACCTAAAAATTTCCGCTGTGGCACAATGGTTTGAGGTTGTCAGTTGAATTGCGCAAGCTATAGCACTTATTTTTACTTGCTGTGGCACGCAATTCTTGAATCTTCTATGTAGAACAGGCATGTATCAAAACAATAAAGTGATTGTTGCGGCCTGAGGTTAAGTGTGCTGATTGTGAACCATTTTACTTTTTTTTTTTTTTTTCCTTTTTGCTACCATTTTATCTATATTAACACAATTAAATATAAATTAAGTCATTTAAATCATAATAAATTTAACATAAAATAAATAATTAACTTAAAAGTTGTTAAATAATTCTATTTTCGTAGAATTATCAACATTACTTCCACGTACCCTTTTTTCGGTATCTAGTGGTACCTTAATGAATTAATATATATTGTGTCCCATGTTGTTAAAATATTTTATTTTAATATTCAACAATTAATACCCTTTTATCCCTTTCTAACAATATTTCATGTTTTAAAATCATTTACTGAGGTATGTTTTTGGAAATTAAAAAAAAAAAAAAAATGAATTGCACAATGGAATGACAGCTTTAAAATGCAGGGACAGTGATTTGGTAACAGAACAGAGAGAATGTTTACATACTTTCAGTTCGTCTTCATAAAATAACTACCGATGGGCACATTACAAGTGACATGTTAACCATTTCCAAAGGATAAAGCTTAAAGACTAGTTTTATTTTTTAGTCAAAAGAAATAACATTTTATTATTCTTTTAAAATCTCAGAGTAATCTAACACTTATCAAGTTGTAATATTTCCTGATTGTAGATGCCAATCTTTCCTTTAACAATCTTTTTTTTTTAATTTTTAAATGTCAGTTTTCTATCTTAGTGGGGTCATTAACTGCAAGACATTAATTAATAGAATTTTTATATCACAAGTTGGGATTTATTTAATTTAATTTACTTGGAATGTTTGACGCTTTTGCTTATCATATAATTCATATTTATATGACAGCGACTAGTTGAAGAAAGCCATATACATACACTTTAAGCTTTTTAGCTAAGAGAGTGCTGAGTGCTCATACGTTCTTTCACAATCGTCTGAGAGGGGAAGTCACATTGTTTTATTTCTTTCCGCATAAAAAATAATAATAAATCTCTTTAAATAAAAAAAATAAAATAAAGTGACATATTTTTCTAATCTGATCACGTTTTCGATAACATACAGTCGATTGCCCGTATCTGCAACACGATCATGCTAAAAGCATAATCAATTCAAAATTTGACGGAAAATATTATATTTTATGGAATATATTTTAAATTATCAATAAATTATTTAACTTATTTTATTTTTAATTCTTCTTGATAAAAAAAATTATTTTTATTTTCTTATAATACTAAAAAATATATGTTCATTTACATTATAAGAAAAATAAATATATATTCTTTTTTTTTTAAATAAGTTAAAAATTAAATTTTATACATAAAAAGATATCATACCATACAATTAAAATTTTAAATTATCATAGCATTATTAATAAAACTTTTAAATTACTATAGTACTATTAATCAGTATATTAAGACTCACATACTTATATCTTATAAAACTCTTTCACGTGAGTTAACCTTAAAATGATGATGTTATATATATTATATTGTAGTGCACAAATTTGACCACCTAAGTAATAATTTGGCCTATTGACACACCAAACTGGATAAATATTGAATAAGAATGTGAATGTTACATAAAATATGGTAAATTTTACTTAAAATAATATTTTTTAAAATTTATAATAATAAAAATAATATATATATTTTTTAAATTTAAAAAAATATAAATTAATATTAGATTAATGTTAAAGTATGAATTTTGTTGGAATAGATTTTAGGGTGTTATATTTATTATTTTTTTTTATTTTACTTTTTGAAAAGGTAAAATTGGGTAAATATGAAATCCATAAAACCCCAAGATTTGCTCAAATAGAAAAAGGGGAAAAAAAATTAACTTGTTTATTTTTATCGGTTAACTACCTTGTCAAAGAACTTAATGTTAAAAAACTCCTAATTTTTGGTCGAATAAAAAAATAATACCATAATTTCATAAATAAAAGAAAAAATATAAATATAAATTAAACACATTTAAATATGTAATATAATACAAAGAATAATAATAACAAAAAAAAAAAAAAAAACAAGAGAATAAAATGGTTAAAGATTACCCTTTGCTCTCCCCTAGCTAAAAAACATATATTAAGAAAAAGTAGAATTAACAAATTATAGACTTTTTTTATATATAGAAAAAATAAGCAAATTTATTTTTAACATGGGATGGGGGGTTGGGTTTGATTTGTGATGACGAAGACAAGCAATAATAGAATGACACATAAGAGATCAAATAAAGAGAAATAAAATAAATTATAATTTTTTTGATAAAAAATAAATTATATTGAGATGGATAACAAGAAAGAGATAGAGAGAGATTAAAAGACATAAAGATAACAATGACAAATTGTGCAAACGAGTAAAAATTATTAAAAATAATATTCTAAAATTTATAATAAAAATAAAATTTTAATAATATTAAATTATATTTAATTAAATAACATTTAATATTTAATGAATTTAAATTATCACAGTTTAACTTAAAATTAAAAAAAAATGATGTAATAATTGTTTTTTTAATTGTGAAAATATATTATTTAAATATAAAAAATATTAATTTTATTATTATAAATTTTAAGGATGTTTTTATTTTCTCAAAATTCTTATATTTTATTAACTAAATTTTTTTCACGTGTATTTATTTTTTAATTTTGACTATTTTATTAATACAAAAATTTGAAGATTTATCTTGATAAGCCCTTTGTCGAACTCTAACTCCTCCACTACTAAGAGTATTATTTTATCTATAAAAGCAATTTATAAATCGAGTTATGGCCTAATAGATACACTTACCAAAAGATAAGATACTAGTGGTGTCTTACTTTAAAAGTTATGGTACTTAAAATGAATATTTACAAAAGATATAAGACTTATAGAGACTCCAAAACCCTTCTCTAACTCCTCCATTACTAACCGTACTATTTTATCTATAAAAGAAATTTATAAATTCAATATTGTAATATTGGCTTATTTTAACTTAAAGGAATGTTAGATACATCATTTCATTTTCAATTTTTAGTTTTTATTTATTTATTTATAAATTAATACCATTTATTAAATTTTATTTGATTAAAATATTTAATTTTGTAAATACCCGGTACCCACCATACAAAGAAGGTAGCAGGCTATGAGACATATTCTTTGTATAGTGCTCGTAGACATGTTTGTGAATTGGGCATGAAGCTTAATGGCTAGTCCTAATCCTAACGGACTTTGACATTGGCGATCCCAAGGCTTGGGAGCTTTAAGAATTTGCATTAGAAACGTCTTCATCAAGTAGAAAGCTACACGTAGCAACGGCTTGAAAAAATGAAGTAAAATAATAATAATAGTAATAACAAACAAAATACAGTTTCCATAAATATAATTATTATATAGTACAATCAATGGATTATGATGAGCAATAACAAAGTCAAATGCATATCTTATCTTTTCTTAACTTTAGTTGATGGAATTAACATTCTTCCACTTTGTCCCCCTCCTTCTTACCCCCTTTGAATTTTTTTTTCCCTTTTGTTTTCTTTTCCTTTTTTTAATGTTTTTTCTTCTTCTTATTTTTTAAAATTTGTTTGATTTGATTTTGTTTTCATTGTCCTACTTCCTCTAATGGAGTGGAGTGGAGTGGAGGTTCCCACAGTCCCACATCACCTTTTGCTTTTATCATGGGGAAGGAATATTTCTAGTGCTTGTTAAACCCCTTTTGGGCCCCATCTCGTTACTGTGGGCCCATCCTTTTTGGGTCTGGCTCGTTAGACTCCCCCTCGTCGTCCAAAAATTTAAAAAGAAAAAGAAAAAGGATAATATATATGTCGTTGCGTAAATCAATAGAATGCTGACGTGGCTTTGCTTTAAGGGTTGATGTCGTTGAAGTGGAGATTTGGGCCCGCCACAAGTCAGCCATTTTTGTCACACTCTGTTACTCTCACTTTCTCTCTTTACTTTGCTTCTTTGCCACACTTGTAATTGTTGAAACTGCAGTCTCTTTTTTACATCATTCCAAAATTTCCCATGCCTTTAATCTTTTCACCGTAAAGCTTTTAAACCTACCAATTGGAAAAGTCTCTCTCTCTCTCTCTCTGCGTGTATTGTGTTGGTTGATAGGTCATAGGTGTGTTGTCGAAGCAAAAATGGTAACTTTGGAGAGGAGTGGAGAAAACTAGAATTAATCTACTTAGCAGGTTTTTTTTTTCTTTTGTTTTAAAAAAATAAAGTGCTACTGCAGCATTGAACATCAATAACATATTTCATTTGAATCATTGAAAATATATGGCCAAAATTTTCACCTTAAATTAACAGTTTTGTAATTCGTATTAAAAAATTAACAATTTAATAAAGAGAACTGATCGCCTATTAGAATTTAAATTGCTAATCTTTAATCATAAAAATCACTCACATACTTCACATGTAGCGAATTTAGTTTCTTAACTGGCTATTTTGAAGTGTGTAACCTACTTAGCAGTTAGCCCATTGAAAATGTTGGGTTATTTTATAATTTTACATGTTAGTTTGACATATAATTCAATAAACTTAAATTTACACCGTTGGTTTCGATTTTTAAATTTATATCTCGTAAAATCTGACATATTAGTAATTATGTAACTTACGATTCATATTTTAAGAAATATATTTTAAAATAATTTTGTATTGAGAGCTATTCAGATTTAACACTGACTAATAGTTTAGTGTTACACAATGCTAGCAAATAGTACAACAAAATGTTATACAAGTGAATTTATTTTTAAGCAATTAGACAAGTGTAACAGCAATAAGTTCAATATTGCTTTTAAATATTTATATCATTTTTAATTTTTTTTTTATTATTATTATTATCTTAAAGTGTTCTTTAAATTATAATATTTTTTTAAGATAATGGATCTATAAATATTATATAAATAAATTTGCTTTTTTTTTTCTTTAAAAAGTTAAAATATAAAGATTTTTTTTTTTTCTAAATAAAGACGATGAAGCCGACCTAATCCAACCAAACCGTACATAATAAAATAAAATAAATTATGCTATTAATTGGCCGGTTAAAAAATTTCTTAATCAGAGAACTACAAATTGGGTTCAATTTATTTAGAACCCGGCTAACCGGCTGATATCCAGCCATAACTTTTGGAGCAAAAGAGATGTGATGCCTTGTTGAATAAGACCACTACATGATGAGTCGTTTCTTGTAGGCAAGCAGTATATATTCTTGGGTTTTAGGATAAAGCTTTAATGGATTTACTAACTGCCTGATGTGAACTTCCTAATCTACTATAAAAAAAAGCATTATTAGGCATGACTATGGTATCATGTATAACTAGACTCGTAAAACTTTAAACATTCGATAAAAACAAGATCTGTATATAGTAAATTCACCAATAGGAATAGATTAACATGATCAATGGACGTCTGACCAAACTAAGTTGACACTTCAGACGAGTAAATTTAGGGTGTTTTCAAATTAGAAATCATATCATATCTTTTCCATTTCTCTAGTTAGTTCCCTTGATTGTCTAAATGTATGTCAAGACTCAAAAGTAGGTAAATTTAGTGAAACAGGAATGGGAAGAAAAAAAAAATGGTGGAAAGAGAGAAATTCACAATTTATACTAAATTTACACCAAATTACACTCAAGTGTAAGCTTTTCTTAGTAAGATAATGTTTTTGAAAATATGACATTTATATCGCTACTTACAATTTATAAACACAAAAATAACATTGCTTGTATCCGATTATCTCATATATTTTTACCATTAAAAAAAAGATAAGTCTAAATATTTCATATCGAACACGTTTCAGTTAGACATCGTTCAAGTTAAATCCTAGTCATTTAGACTGTTTAATGCTAAATTCTATCTAAATCAACCACATTCAATTCCATTGGGATGTAATTTTTTTGTTGTCGTAAGTTTTATGTATGTTATTTTATGTAACGGGTGTTTCTAGTAGATTTCATATTGTTTTTTGTTTTGATAAAAATGAAACATTTCATTTAACCATCAACCAAAAGTACAAAAGATATAAAATTCTCTTTTCCAAAAACATAAAAATTATAATTAAAAAGACAAGATTAGGCAGTTATTGTGCGACAAAATCTACGAGATACTAATTTTTGAGCTTGCATGAATCAATTGGCACAATAATTGTACAAGAAAACTAAAACAATAATATCCAAATGTACTTTTCGTTAAAACACACCAAAAATTTTTCATAGTCGATCGATTATTTATAACTAATGTCATTTATTCAATATTTATGTCGTTAACAACACAATCAGTATTAAAAGATACCAAAAATAACTTCAACAAACACCATATTTGATTTTCCATCTTCATCCTCTCAAAGAAGCTCCATTGTTCTAACAAGAAACAATTTAATAAAGGTATTGAAAGATGGAGGCCTCTTTTGATAACAAGAGAAGAAGATAGGAATAAAGATTATTAAGATCATAATACTAAAAAGCTAACATGCAAAGGATACAAAATTTGAGGTTCACAGAGAGAATTTTCTCTGTCTAAGAATCTCTAGAGAAGGGCCTCAGTATATAGACTTTATATTGTTGAATATAAATGAAGTGTATTTCATCTAGTTGAACAAAGATAAAATTGACTTTATCTCATTGAACATAAAGTCAAATTCCTCTAGGTATTGCAAGTGCAGATGAAGATAAGAGGTATTTTGCAGAAAATGATTATTTTGTCCATTTTTGTGGCATTATTGTCAAAAATCTCTATTTTTGAGTTTGTTAAATACAAAATAGAGAAATTGCTACAAATGCTCCCACGCTCTTCATATATTTCTCACTCGTGTCATGTTTTCATATGCTTACAACTAACCTGTTGTAACCCCTACAATAGAGGGTTACAACGGGCCTGCCAATATCTAGCGCAATTTTTAAAAAATTTGGAAGAACTCGAAAAATTAAAACATTGATAAAAAATGTGTAATTTTAATTAAAAATGAGACATTTATGTACATAAGCCTACAAGGTAAGATGTGGAGAACATTAAATTGACGAGGATAACCATATATATTTTAAGCATTTTGAAGGCTTCAATTATGACAAAGTTTCGTCCGATCTGATTTCTACAATTAAAGAAAAACAATATTGCTTTGAAATCTTAAGTCAAGTTTAGTTCTGGCTATTGAAAGCCATTAAGGAAGGAAAAAGACCTTAAACAAAATGTGAGGCTAAATAATGCACATATACAATATGAATATGTTTCTCATATACCCAGAAAGTATAGAAAGTGGAGTTTATGAGTTTGAATTGCTGCATACTGATTTTTACTTGATACAAACGAAGTGTAAACCATGTCTCTGAGGTTCCCAAAAAAAAAGTGTAACCAGATCGATAGTTCAAGGTGTAGATAGATACATGTCCAGTGGTACCTAAAAACAACAAAATTTACCCCACTTTTGGCAATTGTTATATTGCACACTAGTCTAGCAATTTTGTTTGAAGATGAAGCTATCTAGGTGCATGATTGTGTAACTTTTTACTTGCGTACTTAATGTACGCTTCTCTTTGTATTCCAGCTTCAAGTCTTGATAAAATCACCAGGTCAAATAGGAAAGAGAGTTTCGTGGAGTTGAATAAGAAATTTGAAGGTCAATGAGAGTATTTTTGAAGAAACACATAGCAGCTACTTTTGGCATTTCTTCGTTTTTGGAGTTTCCCCAAGTGCTTTTACCAGAAACACATAGTAAGTACGTTTGGAAAATCACACACGTGGTAACATCGTTTCTAACAGTAAAGAACCCAAACTATATCCTTCAGTTCACAGTGTACCACGTCCAAGTTCCAGCCTTGCCTTTCTAGACTTGACAAAAGTTTTTACTTAAGAGCAACTCACCAATTCCAAGGGCAAAATAGTAATTCTCAAGCAACTCCTAGACGACTACATCTAGCTGGACAAATTTTACTTGGAAAGAATTAGCAAAGAGAAAAAGGGGGATACTGAAGAAATTACCATTTTGCTGCAAAACAATGCCGAGTCACGCAACAAGATCCCTTAAGAGATTTAGTATAAAAACTCTGCAGCAGCATCACCTCTAACTGTGAGAATACTATGAGCTGATAAGCATGCATACAAGGATCAAAATAAACTAATACATCTGCTCTTTAAATCATATAGATAAGAATATGAGGACTGCCGATACTATTTTAAACTGCTAACTGTAGCTTGGAAAAAAAAAGGTAAAAAGTAAAAGATGAAAGATAGGGTGCATAAGAACACTTGCAATTAGAAGAGAGAAAAACTAAACAAACTTTAAGCCTAGCACAAAAACATCAGTGTCCCCTAGGAAAACCCATTCTTCACCTGCCCCATCTTCAAAGTTTGATCCCTTCTAAGCTTTGCATTGTCTCTGCCTCTGACTCCAGATATTTCTTCGCAGACATGCCTTCACTTTCCCCAGTTTGAGCCATTGGTTTACTCTGCAAGTCAGCAAAAGTTGCTGTTGCTGGTTTATTCTGCAAGTCAGCAAAAGTTGCTGTTGCTGGTTCATGCTGCAAGTCAGCAGAAGTTGCTGTTGCTGGTTTAGTCTGCACGTCAGCAGAAGTTGCTGTTACTGGTTTACAAGACAAGTCTGGAGCAGTTGCAGTAGCAACTAGAGGATCTTCTTTCTGTAGGGGCGGTGATTCATCTTTCCGAATAGGGGGGGTAGCAAATACGGGAACTGTCTGCCTAATGGTAACTGGTGGAGCAATGCTTACAGGAGAGGCATGCATCACTTGACGAGCATCTACAGAAGGTGGCCGAATTGGTGGTGCAGAAAACACAGGAATTGCACTCCGTATTGTCACTGGTGGTGCCATTCCACGGTAAGGTGTCCTCAACTGATGGATAGGGACGTAAGGAGCTGCTCCTGCAGCAGGGAACTTCAGAGGATGTGTTCCACGACATTCTGGTGGAGGCTGTGGTGATCTGGCAGAACCATCATTACCTGAGGTAGAAGGATTTCTGCTTCGAGGAGTCATCTTCTGGCAAATTAAGGGGAGTATTTTCGATCTGGTAGCAGGGGAAGGTTGTGGACTAGTCGGTCTTGGATTCTGAACAGAAAACTTCTTTTGAAATGGTATTGGATCATTTGAATTAGTCATTGCCATCTTTTCCTTCATGCGATAGTTCATCAATGCCCGAGCTATAGTGATCTGTTCCAGCTCATCGTTATTCTCAGGTTCTGATGATGAACTAGCAGTTTCTTTTGCCACTGGTTGGAAAGAAATGTAATAGTCAGATCCAGGCAAGATAGTTCAATAAAGAAACAAACAGGTGATACTCAGTAACATCTAAATTAATTTGTGACAATGTTTCATATTGGTAACTCAATATATATAGTTTAAAAAGCATACAGAAAGAGTAGAAAAAACACAAAAACTAAAATGACCAGCATGAGCTAACTGTGCGATTGCCTTGAATTTATCTTTTGCTTGATGGCTCTATAGAAGTATTGATTCTATAATAAGGAACCAAGATGAGCTCGCATTCGAACTCCACTTCCCTCCAACACCGAACAAGCAAATGTTGTTTCTTAAATTCTAAAATACCAAATTCTACGAGGAAAAAAGTATGACATGCTCACATTGTTTCAAAGATGTCCAAGCTGCCATTGCTGCATTCTTCTCTGCTTGTTTTTTGTTCTTGGCAGGTTCCCCTGTGAATGTAATTCCAGCCAGATCCACAGTCCCTGTGAAAACTGGCAAGTGTCCGAGGCCTGATCTGTAAGTTGAATATTGTGGCAACGGAGCTCCCACTCTCTGGGATATTTCCTGTAAGAGGTTTTTGTAAACCCCTGTTTCGTCCTGATCAAAGTCAAGCATACTCAATAAAACGATAAATAAGTAAATTATAAGACAAGACAAGTTGACAGATCTGTTAAGAGTTCTCTTTCCTACATCGTTTAAAAAAAAAAAAAAAGGATTACGAGAACATAAAATGAATGCTACCAGAAGTTGGTGGAAACAAACAATCAAAGGCAAATATGACACAAACAGAAAACTAATAAGGTTGCATGGCTATGATAATCTCACTCACTAATTTATCTGACAGTTGAAAATTTCAAAATTGTCAATTTATCGTAATTCCTTAAATTCCAAGTGAAAGCTTAAAGACCCCATGCATTTAATTTTAATTTTGGTCCGTCTATTCAACGAACTCAGTTACAAACTAATTTGGTAACTTATTTTAATTCATCACAGAAACATTTTTCTTAACAGACATATCCCTTAAAACCTTCTGTTTGACAATGCGACTTTTAGTATTAATAAATTGAGTTAACGTGCTACACAGCATGCTGTGCAACTTCAACATACACATTTACCAGACGATTGCAAAACTCACGCACTGAAGAATAAATGTAATATAGAATGTAAAAAAAAAAAAAGTTTACCACCTACATATCAGGACTGCAAATTTAAGCTTTCAATGAAATCCAATGCGTTTGATTTCTTTCATCAAACAAACTAGTTATCTTCTCATGTATTTGAACCATTTAAAGTAGCCAATATGATCAAGTATTAATATTAGGAGGTATGACAACAATATCTAGTAAACTCATAAGTGGTTAATGAGTTTTTAAACTATCAGAGACTTGTTAAAATTATCAGAGTGGCAGTAAAGCAAAGCAGCAAAGTATGCATCAGAAATGGAGATGTGCAAATGCTTCTCCAAATCTAAGGCACAAAACATCTACCAGTAGAAGATATGAATCTTTTACATGGAATCCAGAAAACATATCATCATGTAAACTCAAATAATACTTGATTCGAACTGACTTGAAATGTTGTTGATTCTTACCGCCAGTTGAACCACAATATTTGTACACATCCACACGTACATACACAATGAACGGTTCAACTGCCTTCTATGTACCCACAACAATAATATACAATTAGGAAGAACTGTTACAAAAATTCATAATATCGTTCCACATTCAGTAGTCAGCCAAACCAGTCAGCAAATCCCACAGCTTCTTTCTAGATATCAAGCATCGAAGCAAGAACATTTATGTCATTTCACAAAATATCCTTGCCGGAGACATAGCTGGACGTTCCCACCTCCGACAACCACACAGTATTTACCGGCGCATTTTAGCAAAAGAGATATTAATTAAATTTACGCAAAAGTTTAAAATTTTAAGTTACCGAAGTTAATTGATCACTGAAAGAAAACGATCGATAAACACGAGAGACAGAGACAGGGAACCAAATTGTCTAACCAATCACAGTTACAAACGTGTGAAAAGCCCCAGGCCAAAGACCAGACAATAAGCCCAAACGGAACCCTAACGACCGTTACAATAAGAAAAAGGAAGAATCTGTAACTGACCAGTATTCGAGCAGCGAGAGAGTGAGAAGGTCCTTTGTTAGAGAGAGAGCTGAGAGCAACTTCAGCTGCAGAGTGTTCAGCCTGACGGAGAGTAGAGCAATAGTGAGGACTTTCAAAAGTCTCCCCGTTGAAATTAACGGTGGCTTTGAACCTCGGCGCGTGGTCTGGACCTTCCCTAATGCACGTGTATGAAGGAAGGTTAAAGCAGCTCCTTTGGGCCAGCTCTTGAAGCTGGTTCTTGTACATTTCGTCTCCAATTCTTCACTTTCAGTCAGAAGTCTCGCCCTCTTTGTTCTTAATCTTCTTCTTCCACTCTCCCTCCTCCCTTCAGAAACTGCGCTACTCACTTTTCTGCATAATGAGAGATCAGAAGCCAGATCGGATCAACTGGGTTTCGGGTCGGATTAATAAAGTTCCGGACTTTGACATGGGACTGCTCTTCTGGCCTGTGAAAATGGAGAGTCCGAGCAGGATCAAGACTGTTAGGGTTTGATGTTTGAGATAGTTGAATACAGTGTGTCAGAAAGAGAATGGGATTGTGCAGTGTTGTTTCAGAAGGAGGAAGAGGAAGACAGAGAGAGATAGGAGTTTGGGTAATTTAATTTTAGAGCAGTGGAAAATTGTAAAAATGAAAAAAAGAAGGAATTATTATAATATAATGGGAAAATTATTAATTGCAATAGTGCTGGGGTCAACTGAACGTTAGGCTTGCATGGGATGTGATCTTTTCCCTAGATTTTCTAATAAATTTCTTTTGTTTCTATCTGTTCTCTTTTTGCTTTTTAACTCTCTTTAATTTGTGATATTGCATATTTTTCAACGCAAAAAATTTATCTATTAACACTAACAAGGTTTCCCGCTTTCATTTCTGCTTTTAACTCGGGGCTGGAAAAGAAGAAAAAAAAAAAAAGGAAAGTTTGAAGGGAGTTCTACTTTTGTTTCACATGTTAATATTTTTTTTAATAAGCTAATATGACTCTCTGTACTAATTTTATTTTAATATCAACATTCTACTACCAAGAGCGTATTAGTTTAATAACATAATCCTTTCATAACAAATTGAAGGTAGTATGTTCAAAAATAAAAGTTCTCTTTAGTAACAAAAACAAAAGGACATTCTACTTATATTTTTTATTTACGTGGGAGTTGCTAAGATGTGTAATAGATTAGCCTTTATATTTTAGGTTTGTTTGTTAGTGTGTTGTAAGCCTTACATAGTTAAAATGTTATATTATAAATGTTGTTGATGTGATAGTTAGCTATAACTTACTCTAAACATGAATTGTATATATACTCGAGTATACTAAAATGCACCGAGAATCATTTCAACTTCTATCATTTTCTAATCTTTTTATGGTATCAGAGCTCAGGTTCAAAAAACAAGGAATTTTTTAGGCCATTAATGGCATTCAACAATACTCTTAATCCAGTAACACTTGATTCAATTTCTATAATTAGAACTATTCCATAGTCTTCGTATCGTATTCATCCAACTTCTTCACCATCAATGATCTGTCCTTCTGTTGGAATGACTTTTGCGATCAAATTAGATCGTACTAATTTTCTAGTATATCGTGAGTAATTGCTTGATGTCATCACTGCTTTTGGTTTAGAAAAGTACAATGATGCTTCTCTACCTGTTCCTGCACCAATTGTCTTGGGATCTATTGGTGTTAATCATGAATTTGAGTTCTTGACTTGAATGATCTTGACTTGAATGAATGGAACTATTAAGTTGTGGCTCTATGGCTCCATTAGAGCGAGTGTGTTGTCACAACTTCTAAGCATAGATATAGTTGGTCAAATGTGGCTTGTTATTGAGAAGAAGTTTTTAGGTTCTTCTCATGCTCAAATTATGAATATGAGACTCTAGTTACAAACTATACTGAAAGGTGGTTTGTCAATGGATGATTATTTATAGAAAGTCAAAGATCTCTTTAATCATCTCTCTTCAATAGGAGAGGTAGTTTCTGACAAGTATATGATCTTGTGTGTCATTTGTGGCCTTGATTCGAGGTATAATTCCTACATTTCTTCATTGTCCTTTCATGGAGGCACAATAAGCTTTAATGGTCTACACAACTTGCTCCTTGCTCATGAGCATATGTTGGACCATCATACACATCAGGCTGAGTTCTCTGCAGCTTGTTAGGCTCATTTTTCTTCTCTTACTAGCAATGCATCATCTGTTAATGTGTTTGTAGGAAAAATACATTCAGGTTTTGGATCTTCATAGAGATCAACACTTGCTAAAACTCTATGAAGCTTGCAAGATTTTCTTCAAAAGAATGATGTGAGTTTTAATCAATCTAAAAAGCCTGATTACACTTACTTCAAGAACAAGAAACAATCTGGACCAGGAAACACTATTAAGTGTTGAGTTAGGCCATGGTGCATAAAAGTGCTCTCAACTTCGTGACTTACTTCTAAAAAAAACAAGTGCAGCTTCTGTAGCTAATACTGGAGGTTCATCATTGACTCAAGAGACATTACCTTAGCTGCTAGATTTAGGTGCTACACATCACCTTACAAGTGATCCAACTAATCTACAATCCTTAATTCCTTACTCAATACTTAAGGCTGCCACTGTAGGTAATGACACTTCCTTAGCTATCAAGCATCTAGGATCTAGTATTGTCACAGTAAATGATCATGTTCTTCACCTACATAAAATTTTGCATACTGCAAGAGTTCATGCAAATCTCTTGTTGGTGCATCGTTTATGTGTTGATAATTATGTCAAGGTTGAGTTATGTGCTAATTCTTTTTGTGTAAAGAAAGAGCACACAGAGAAGGTGTTGGCTCGATGAGCAGTGAATGATGGCCTTTATAGACTATGAGGTGATGTGCTTCCACATGTGGCTTTTCGTCTGAGTTCTTGTTCCTCTACAATTGCTTACTTTGGTAGTGTCTCTTGTAATATGTAGCACACTAAGCAAGCACATCCTTCCACTAAGGTGTTTGATTTTCTAGTTAGTCAAAAATTGCTTCCAAAGATATCTACTACTAATAAACAAGCTTGCATTATTTTTCCTTTAGCTAAAGGTCCCAAACTTTCATTTACTACTAAGCATGGAATGGCTTCATAGCCTTTTGATTTGATCTATATGGATCTATGGACTTCACATGTTCTGACTTCTACTAGTGCACGCTATTTTCTACTTATAGTTAATTTGTTTCATGTGGATATATTTTATGCATACAAAGGATCAAGTTCACTTTGTCTTTGTCCCATTTATGAACATGATAGAGAGGGATTAAATTGAAAAGTGTTCAGACAGATGGGAGAGGAGAGTTCAAGTTCTTGGACATTCACTTAGGTCCCTTGGTTTGAATAATAGAGTTACTTCCCCTTCCACTTCAGAGCAGAATGGGGTGGTGGAGTCCAAGAATAGGAGAATTGTAAAGAAAGGTTTGGCATTGCTCTTACAAAGTGGTGCACCTACCAACTTTTGGATCTATGCTTTTAGGACTGTTGTATATACTATGAACAGGCTTCCTAGCGTTGTTCTACAGTCCAGGTCTCCTTACCAAGTTCTCTGTGACACTAATCCTAACTTTACTTTTCTTAAGACTTATGGTTGTGCTTGTTATCCTCATGTGGAGGCCTTCAGTCAACATAAGTTGATACCTAGATTTGTTGCTTGTATGTTCATAAGGTATGTCCCTAGTCATCCTAGTTATCTTTGTTTTGACCCTAATACTCAAAAGTTGTATACAAGCAGGCATGTACTATTTCATTAGGGCTTCCCTTTTAAAGAAAATTCATTGTCTCACAGTACTCAATCACATGTCTCCTAACTTGTGAGTGTTGAAGCTTCACAACTTTTGTGTCCTCTGCCTCCACAGCCAGATGGTACCTTTTCTCTCTCACCATCACCTTTACCTAATGTTTCTTCTCTTGAGATAGCTTTAGCATCACCTAATGTAATCGTGTATTCTATTGTAACACAAGCTTTTAATGTTCATTCTATGGTCACTAGGTGAAAAGTTGGCATTTAAAAACCCAATCCCAAATATGCAAAAACTCTCACAGTCACTACTCCTTCTCTTCCATACTACCAAAATTATCTTGTTATAAATAAGCTAAAAGGTGTGCCAGAGTGGGAGGAGGCAATGAGAAAATATTATGATGCTCTTATTTACAACCACACTTCAAATTTAGTACCCTTACTTGAGGGTAAAAAGACCAATGGTTGTCATTGGGTGTATAAGGTAAAGATATTCCTTGACCACAATTTGGATAAGTCTAGATTAGTGGCCAAGGTTATCATCAACGGTATGGGATTGATTGCTTAAAGACATTTTCTCCTATAGTTAACCCTCAAATTATAAGAGTGGTTTAATCATTGCCATATCCTACTCATGAAATGTAAAATGCAATGACGTAAATAATGCTTTCTTTAATGGAAAGCTAGAAGAGGCAATTTACATGGATTAGCGTTTTGGTTTTGATGACACCTCTAAGCCAAATATGGTTTGTAAACTGACTAAGGCACTCTATGGCTTGAAACAAGCACCTAGGGCTTGGTTTCACAAACTTTCTACTACTTTGATTGGTTTTGGTTTCACTAGCTTCAAGGCAGATAGTTCCATATTTGTCTCTTTTACTACTACTAGAACAAAAATCCTATTTGTCTATGTAAATGATATTGTGAATATTGGTAGTAATTTTGCCTACCTTAATGAGGTAATTGCTCTTCTTAACACCAAGTTTGTACTTAAAGACTTAGGTAAGTTGAGTTGCTTTCTTAGCATTGGGGTGCAAAGGACTGGAGAAGGTATGCTTTTATCATAGCACAAATATATTTGTGGCTTACTAAAGAAAGCAGGTTTGGAATTTGCTAAACCTTTGCCTACTCCAATGGCTTCTTCCTTGGTTTTGTCTAAGTACTCAAGGACTCCTCTCTCAGATTCTACACTATACAAAAGCCTTACATGAGCTCTTTAGTATTGTGTAATGTCATAGTCAAAAATTGCTTATTATGTTAACAGGTTATGTTAGTTTATGCATGAAACAAAAAATGAGCACATGAAGGAAACTAAAAAAGTGTTAAGGTACCTCTACACATGGAGTGTCTTTACAGAAGTCATACATGTTGGGACTAGTAAGGTTTTCATATTCAGATTGTTCTTGTTGCCTTGATGATAGACAAACTACTGAAGGCTATGGGATTTATTTTGGTCATAACTTGGCTTCTTGGAGTGTTGGTAAGCAGAAAATAGCAGCTAGATCTTTTATAGAAGCTGAGTATAGGGCTTTGGCCTTAGCTTCTGCAGAAGTCTTGTGGCTTCGATCCTTATTGTTTGAGTTAAAAGTTTCACTTGCTTACACACCTGTTTGTTTTGTGATAACATCAGTACTAAGCATTTAGCATCCAATCCTATCCTGCTTGCAAGAATGGGGCAAGTATAATAGGACTTTCATTTCCTTCGTGAGCAAGTGAAGGCTAGAACTTTGAGTGTGAGGTATATTCTTCGTTAAGGATCAATTGGCTAATATGCTTACCAAGCCCTTACTAAATGATCATTTTGTTTCTTTAAGAACTAAACTTATGGTGCTTTCTTCACCCCATAAGTTTACGGGGAGATGCTAAGATGTGTAATACATTAGCCATTGTTTTGTGTTGCGTGTTGGTTTGTTAGTGTGCTATAAGCCTTACATAGTTGTAATGTTATATTGTAAGTGTTGCTAATGTGGTATTAGTTGTAATTAACTCTACAAATGAATTGTACACATACCCGAGTATACTAAATGGAATGCACTGAGAATCATTTCAACTTCAATACTTCTCTTATCTTTCCAGGAGTTACCTTAAAATAATAAAAGGGTTAAGTTAATTTAGTCTATTATATTGATTATCTTAACTTCTGTTTTGAAAAAATTATTTTAAATAATACCTTAAATTTATAATAATAAAAATAACATTTTTTTTTAAATGAAGTATATGACTTATTGTTAAAAGTACTATTTTTGTTGTTAATAATTTTAAGAAACATTAGATTTGTATTTTTTCTTTATTTTTATGGATGTTAAAATTCAAAATAAACAAAAAAAATTTTTTAAATAAAAATGACAAAGTTATCCACACGAAAATTGCACAAGCTTATTAAATGATGGTATTTAATGTCAATTGAACCACTCACTATATTTTTGGAATGATTTTTATGCGTGTAACATGTTTTTTTTTTTTTGAAATAACAAATATTTACTTACTCACGTACGAATGTAAAACGGTAGAGTTGAAGAACCCATGCCCTCTTATATTAATAAAAAGAGTCTATATCATTACTTTAAAAGATAATTGAGATAATGATATTATTATTTTCAATTTTACCAATATATTGCGTATTTTGGAGCTAATGAAATGTCATTTTTTAAAACAGAAAGACTAAACATTCCGCAAATTATATATATATATATATATATATATATATATATATATATAAAAGTTGGAATAATAAAAAGTAGAGCGTATTTTATTTAAAATGTCACTAC
Source organism: Elaeagnus macrophylla (assembly GCA_029378325.1). NCBI lineage: Eukaryota > Viridiplantae > Streptophyta > Magnoliopsida > Rosales > Elaeagnaceae > Elaeagnus > Elaeagnus macrophylla. The sequence continues at coordinate 29,487,220 of CM055641.1, read as the reverse complement.
TTAGTGAATTGTCAATAGAGACAGGGCGGAAGATCCTCTTTTCGTTCTTTATTCATGATTTTAAATTTGTTATTTATTTTTATTTAAAATTCTTGCAGATACATATTGAAAATTTCTTGTGGGAAATGAAATTTAACTAATATTAAAATTATTAATTTTTTAAAATTTTATTATAAAAGAAAAAATATAAAAAAAAAAACCTATTTAATAAGAAATATCTTAAAATGAGAAGAAAAATAAAATTTTTAGTCAATAAATAATATTATATAATAAGAAGAAAAATAAAATTATATAACAATAAATACATAATTTTTTTATACTAAATAATATTAAAAAAATTTTGTTATAGACTAATTTAAATTAATAAGAATAAATTATAAAATAATTATATGATTTTAAATTTTTTATATTATAGTAAATAGTTTAAGCAATATTTATAAAATAATTATTGACATTTTAAAAGAATAAAAACATAATTTAAAAATAAGATATATAATATATGATGTATTATTTAAAATTAGTTTGAGTTCTATGTAATTATTTTTATAAAAAAATTATAAAATATAAATAAATTTATGTATTTATTAAGATGTGGTATATAATTTTTTAAAAATGGGTTAGATTATCGCCTACAAAATTGTGATATTTTTAAAAGTTTGGATAATAGATTAGCACAATTGACTGGTTTGATCAAGGACGAATGACATTACGAGTCTAGTGGTGAAAATCTTTGCCACCGCCCTTTCCACAGTCGATTCCATTACAACTCCTCCATGAAATGCTTAGACTATGACATAAATTCTAGACTTAATCCTTCGAGTAAACCATTACTCAAAAGTTTGGAGAAAAAAATTAAAATGAGAAATGGTGTTTCTGTTAATAGAGAAAAAAATATGTAGAGTACATAAAAATTAAAATAATGTCAGAGAGAGGTAAACCAATTATTAAGATATTTGCTGGGTGGTTAATTTTCCCAGAACAATTTTACGTGAGAATTATTCGATTGAAAGTATAGACGAAAACAACGTAATAAAGAATATGAAATAGAGATCTTATATTTTATAATCTCGTCTAGTTTCACGAAATTATACACCTTATTTTAATGATATATAAATTTATTTATATTTTTTAATTTTTTTATGAATTAAATTACATAAAATTCAAACTAATCTTAAATAATGCATTAAGTATTATATAATTTATCTTTAAACTATATTTTTATTATTCTTTTAAAAACATTAATAATTGTTTTATAAAAATTATTTAAATTATTTACTTAAATTCAAAATTTTAAAATACTATAATTATTTTATAATTTATTTTTCTTACTTCAAACTAATTTATAATAAAATTATATCAATATTATTTTGTATTAATTATTACATATTTTTATTTTTTTTTTATCATATAATATTATTTTCATTATCATGATAAAATATTTATTGTTGACTAATTATTTTAAATTTTTTTTATAATAAAAATTATTAAAAAATTAATAATTTTAATATTACTTGAATTACCGTTTTTTATTTGAGAGTTCTCATTCTTCGTTGAAATATCCAGTATATTTTCGCAAAAAATTTAAGAAAGGACAAATTTAAAATCGGGGGACAAAGAATGGGGTCCATGTACCGCTCACAACCCTACAAATAAAAAATATTTGAAAAAAAAAAATCCAGATTTTTTTTTCCTATTGACAAATTGGAATTTTCTATTTTATATAAAAAAAATATCTCTCGGCTTTCTCCCTTCTAATTTACTAGCTCATGACCATCTCTGTAAACTCTGCTACCTCAACAGCACTAACTTCTTCAGTTTTCACCCACAAATTAATCTTGTCCCATTTTTCCAATTGAAAGTAGTACATCACCCAAATCACCTCTCTTCCGACTCCAAAACTCGGCCTAAAAGCCAAGGTAGAGAGATACGAGGGGAGTTCTTTTTTCACTTAATTTTTAATAAAATAGAGAAGATTAACTGTTTTATTCTTAACCCCATAAGGCTTTTTATAACTTAATAAAAATATATTTAATATATTTTTACAAATGCGTTAAGCATTTATAAATTTTATAATTTTATGATGTGGTTTTTTAGAGGTTAAAAATTAAACCTGAATAAATTAATTATATATAACAAAAATAAATAAATAAAGAACTCCAATTTTATCACACACAAAAAAAAAAAAAAACAATTTTTGAAAATATGGACTTGACCGACTCAAACTTTAAATTACTATACAAATGTAACAAAATTACTTGAATTGGTGTATAGGGAAAAAAAAAGAAAAAGAAGGCTTTCTGACTATATTACAATTGGCAACATAAAAGGTCTTTATAAAGTGACCTAACAAAATCGCGTAGATCCCTACAAGCATCTCATTCAAGTATAAGGGAAAAAAGAAGTGATAACAGAAGAGATAAATAGTACAAGTTGAACAGAATAATATAGGATATCACCATGAGAAAGGGCTTGCTCCCAGCAAAAAGATTTCGTTTTCAACATCTTTCACCCATTGACAAACCCGGTTGCAAGTTCTTATAGCTGATGCCTGACAAGCCAATTTATAAAAAAGTTAGAATGTCATCAAAGAAAAGAATATGCATAATCCCAATCATGAACAGCACACAGCAGATTTTCATTATCCCAATTAAAAAAACTCAATAAAAAAACATTTTAATGAAAAGAGGAGGAATCTATGTTTTCCATAAACTTGTCCTGACCAAGGTTAGGCAAACAACAATATGATCATAAATGCATCAAAATTTATGGACATGACACCTATTAGCCTACTCCAGTCATAACTCCAGTCAAAGTTTAGGCAAAGATGACTCATAATTGAGATGGTGATGATTGAGAAAGAGGGATAAGAAATGGGCCAAAGGCTATGAAACCTACTCTAGTCATAACTCGGGGCAAGTAAGGATTTTGAGTTATCTAATTCGTAAAAGTTGCTGTGTTCATTCTTCTCTGGATTTTTTTTTCTTTTTTTTTTTTGGATTCTGTCTTCTCGAGTTTGTTGAATGCCCAAATCTAATCCAACCATTTCTGATATCTAAACTATGGTGAAGTTATTATGTTGTTCTTGCGGGCCACAAGAAGTGGTTGATCAATGCCAGTTTTATGGCTTTAACAGAAGTTGCCAGAAATGAACAAGCAAGCTGGCCACCATGAATTTTTCTAGCAACATAGACTACATATTTAAGATTTCATTAATGGGTTTTCCAAGGGGCATGGGACTGTGGATACACGACCCTTACTTTTGTTTTTTATCCATATCCTTGAGGATAATTTAGACTACATAATTTATAAGTTTGAAAAACAAAAATAATGGATAAATTTCATAAAAGGGTGGATATGAACCAATCTTCCCTTTCAAATATTGAAGTCCAGCTTAAGCGTAATGCCACAGCAAACAATGACAAAGAAAGTAAAACATGTTGAATAACTTCACATATATTTTTCAATTTGCCTTGACAGGTTAAGAAGAAGAAGATTTAAACAAGTATCCTTTGATATCGTCAAGTCTTTAACAAAAGATGATAGTTGCAAGAGGTAAACACACAAGAAATTTCAAGAAACTTGTACCTTGTCTGCAAGTGGATCAAATGCTGCGTAAAGTTCAAAATCCTGCGTGACCCAACAGAGAAGAACTGCCAAAAGAATCTTAATCAATCGTTTAAACCCATACATACAGACCTAAGTTGATGCAACTGAAGACACAAAAATGAAAACTGGGGACACTTAAAGATATATTAAGAGGATTATAGAGAAATGTCTCCTATCACACCAGCTTTCCTATTTTTAGGAAGGCCTAATCCCATTTCTATCCAGTATTTTATAGGGATCTGACCTACTACAATCGTTTGCAAACTCATTTCAAGTTTGGCTTAAATGTCATAAATTCTTTAGTACGCATGAATAACTTAAATAAACAACCATTCCAGACTTTTACTTTCATATATAGTAGAATAAAGAAAGAGTTACCATAATTTTCATCTCTTCGAAATTGAGTTTTGTGGGGTCCATTTCCTCTGTAATGCATGGATGTATAAAGTTTCTCATAAGCTCTGTACAACCTGTCATACAAAGTACCAGTTATCCCTACTAGTAACACTGAGCTTAAAATGCAACATTGCAGAAGATTTCTAAGTCTGGTGTCCATAGAAAGAAACTATAAAAAGGAAAGGAAATCAGCAGTCTCACCTTTTTTGTTGTCTTGAACCACTAATTGGTGCTGACAACTCAGAGGACACATACTGATCCAGAAATATACTGCGATATATAAAATGCCAAAGACCAGTAGGACCACCTATGCAAACATGCGGTACCCTCAGCCTCTCAGAAGATTCAGTTGGAAGTCTCTGTTGACCCAAATGTGAAGATAAAGATCCAGGAGAAGGTACTGGATCAACTGGCAAATCTTCAACACGCATCCCACCGTCTAGCATCGATCTCTGAATTTCACTGAGAACCTGCGACTTCAAAAGGACCGATTCAATACGGATCCTGTAAATTATAGAGGACCAAAATAAGTTAGCAGGTTCAGCATTACACCAGCCAAAAAACTAAAAAAATGAGCCATGTTCCATTCAAAATGTTTTTTTTACTTCAATTTCAAGTAGGTTTATATGCAAGGCTATGTTTCAGATTAGGCCAAACGTAAAGTTGTAAATTATTACAACTGATTACAATTTTGTATATAATTTCCGATTTATAGTTTACCTACAGTCTTTGAGGTGATAGAAGGCATCTGAACTAGTAGTAAGCAAAACCAAGTATGTATCAGCCTGTAAGAAGAGTTGAATGTTATGCCACAGCAGCTTTACTACAAGAAGCTAATATCTGAAGGAAGTTCTATTCTTAATGAGCAAAGTCAAGAATTATTTTTCACCAGTGCTTTGACTCACATCAAAATAATGAACATAAGCATGCAAAAATGCCATTGGATTATATCTTGGGAGGCAAATTGGAGAATATGATTCAGAAGTCCTGCACAATGCCGAAAAGAGACATTTATAAGGAAATGGAATATAGAAAATGTGTAATCATAAGAAACAACTATTTAAAAACATTCTGGAATGGCAAAAGGAAACCGGGGATGTACCACCCAGTTTTGCAAAAGTATATAAAATGCTTTTAAGGAGCTACTAGTTTTGAAAAGCAACCAACCTAGCTAAAGGAAGATGCGATGAACACGGTACAATGGAAAATCAAAACAGTGAATAACAAAGAGGGAACCACACACACCAATACAAGCTACCAAAGGAAGCAAAACTGCCTCAAAACAATGGTTGGCAACATATTGGAAAGGAATAATTGTAGTTTATCTTATCACGCATATCGTGTTTCAGGTCATGCTAACTATCAAAATTCTAATGCCAGGATTGTTGCCAAATTTTAAAGGCAATAAGATGTTGATCAGTCAAAATCCACTTGCCTAAATGATTCTGAAGACATAACAAAATTTGCAAGTAACACCATGTCATCAGGATGCAGAGAAGCTTTTTGTGCACCAACAAGACTGATAACCTACAATTAAGCTTCAATTTCTTAAAATCATTTAACATATGAAGGTTTAACATCAGGTAAACAGCTTCCTCAGACAAAATAATATATATAGATAGAAGTGGTGAGACCTTATGTCTGCACATTAATATTGCAAAAGGAACCCCCGAACCAGCAACATCCTGCAATATGGCACCTGCTGCTTGCCTTGTTGCATACGCAAGGGGAAGACATGTGTATGCATGAAGAAATGTGGCTGGGTTCCTAAAGACAGAGATAACAAGCGTTGCAATTATCAAAATATAATTTCTTTTGTCCATAATTTCTATTGTAAAATAAGACAATATGCATTGATGCACACAAAAAAAATCAATATATAAAAGAAAAACATATATTATCCAAAATTAATGCATAACATAATCAGACTTACATAGAAAAATTATTTTTCACTAACAAAAATATTGCTATGCTAAGTGAATTATAGAATTAGATGAGATGCCGAGCATTCAACCTAGGAATCACTTTTTTTCTTTGCCCATGAAGGAATAGTTGTATACTAAATACTTTATTTATTAGAGAATAGACAGCAAAAATTATCAACGTTCACTCTGTAGACCTAACAAATGCTACTGTCAATATTTCTCTGGAAAATAGCCATGAGAGTTTGCACATTTGTGGAAAGGAGTGAGAAAGAAGTGGAGGATTCTACAACTTCACCTTTAGCAAAATGTAAAAAGCAAGGTATGTTTACTAACAAGGATATGAATGAGTAAAAAAGAAGTCTGCTTATTTTCCAAAAATATGGTGAAAAGAAAACAAGGGTCCACAAATTCAAGAATCACTCTCATTGATTGATGATTCCTACACCCCTTAGTATTGATTTCTTTTTCCAATTTTACAATATATAATTCCAAAATCGTCCAAACTTTTAACATTTTATTTTATACAAAATCATTATTGCCTTTTGAATAGACATTTAAGTAAATTAATATTCTCGTTTTGATTCATCAAATTTTTTAGTAAACACATAGAAAGGGAATCGATTTTCATCCCCTTTCCTTTCCAATCCGATTTATTTCTATGCTCTTTTAACTGATTTTCATTACAGATTAGTAAATGGACATAATTCAGATTCATTGGAAGTAAAAACAAGGGGAAGGGGGATAACAAATTAAGACCAACTAACAACAACAGTGTTTTGCCAACTTCCCAAAAGACTAATTTCAGCATGCAAAAAGTGAGCAGACAAACCTGCTGAAAGAATGGATGAGGGACGAGAAGACAACATCTGTTCCTCCAAGCAGTGGTGTCATATCAAACTTTGGGTTCTTCTCAAAACATCTATTTATTGACTTCGTTAAAATAAGTATCATCTGCAACCATATATCATAATTCATAAACAGGTAGATCTCAACCATATTATGTTAGCTGAAACAAGAATATGAATATATGATACGGCATATCTTCATTTGTTACTAGCACATATTTTATTTATCCATCCATTTATATAATAAATCACCTGCCACATGCAACCCAAGAGTTAAATGGGCATATATGAGTCTGAGAATTTAGAAGTGGAGAACAGTGCTACCTGACCGTAAATTAGTTCAAGTTGGCCTTTCAGTGATTCATAGGGCTCTTCAGTGCAGCTGATGCATACTAAATAAATTGGTCCCTTTACAAGAAAAACCACCTGAAGATAAAAATGTTGTATACCAATTTATTTAACATAATCCAACGATACAGTCTCAAGTCTCAACATAGCTACAAAATAGAAATGTACATAAAAAGTAATACTTTCAGTTGATGAAATCTTAAATTCATAACAAATATTTTCTGAGGATCATATATATGCCGAAAAAGCTCTCCAAAAACCTATAGTTGAGGAACACTATATCAAACCCACAAAAGGAATGAATTTGGACCTGGTGCTTTCCAGCTCTGATTAATTTGATACGATCCCCACTGTATAACAAAGAAATGTGTATAACGAAAAAGTTACACACTTTTAAGAAGACAAAAGATATTAACAAAATTTATAATTTTTAGGAATACAACAACCTTGATAAGATCCAGGCATGTACATACCCATTCTCAACAAAAGAAATAATTGCTTGCAGTGTTGCCGAAAATCCTGCTAATTTGTGTTCATCGCCATGTCTGTGAGTTACTACAACTGTCAAACCAGAAGATAAAACTTACAGAGAAAAATTCCTTATCCAAGTTTTTGAGGCACCAAAGACAAACCTTGAATATATTGGTTTGCCAGAGTGACTTAGAATGAAGAAATGCTTCTTCCTTTTTCTCCATGAGATTGAAGCATCATCCTGCATTTCAATTATAAATCAAGCAGAACATAATATTGTAGGCTATTTCAAAATATTATTTTTTGTAATCATGAGAGAAATAGTGAAAATCAAAATAGTAAAAATGAAATACAAAAGCCCATGTGAAGCCTATAGGGGTGAGATTTGAACGTTGTCAGGCAACATTTATGGATATGAATTATAAAGTGTTCACTGACAAAAAAATACTAAAAAGAATTTGATAGAAACTTATCTCATTGTTTCCTATCTTTCTCAATGACAGCTCTTTTTTTCCTTTACAAGCTAAACTTTGATTCTTTCCCTATTGAACCCTCATTCTAACAGGTGTTTGGGCGATCTAAACCCAAATTTAATACCCAAACAACGAACAATTCATGGAGCATTACATTCATAGGAAACCAAGCAGAAATTAATATCCTCTAAAATAACTACATAGGAAACCAAGCAGAAATTAAATATCCTCTAAAATAACTAACTTAAACCCCCACATTACGCATTACTGATAAAAAGCAACATATCTTAAACAATCAAAACTACCAGCTAACATAAACAAAAGAGGTTAAAACGGTTCACAGGAAGTTCCAATCGTGAAATACCTCATCGGCGTGCCGTTTCCCTGGAACCCATGCAGCTTTTGAATCCAAAACTCCATCTCCTGAAGCATTATTTGTCAATTCCAGTATCCCATCCTCAACAATTTCATCAATCATCGATCCACCGCCACTAGTACTACTAGTGCCTCTCTCGCCAGCATACCCACTACTGCTAGGACTCGCCGGCCCGTCCACTTCAAGCTCCGAAATGGTCCTGTGCCAAACCACACTACCCCGTCCCAAACCCTCGCTCACGTCCTGTACCTCAGCTAAACCACCAATGGTTCCAGAATTGCTCGGAACTTCTTCCTCGGCCGCATGCACTAGTCCTTCGTCACTCCTATTTTCGATCCCTTCGCCGCTATCACTCTCTCTCGCTGATGCATACTCGACGCCGTTGTGTCTTTCCTGAATCACCACCGGAACGTGGCCATCGAGTTCCGTCAATGAGATGGATGTCAACTGATCCTCTATGGGTTTTGGTTCAGGGTTACCGTCAGAGGGATCATCACCGGACGTTGAAGAGATCGAATCGGAGGACATCGAATAACGACGTTGTTGAATTTGGTAGGCTCTTCTAACAGGAAAATTAGGATTCTTCTGAAAAAATCTTGTACATGAATATTTCAGAAAGCGACACACAGAGAGAGGGGAAGATAAAGAGAAGGGAAGCTAACTTTTCTCTTAAGTGATTCTGAAAGAGAAGCTATCTTCGTCTACTAGTTCTTTGCACGTCGCTGGACCTCAGAGGAGCTGACCAGTAGGTGGGTTGGTCATGGGCGGATCGAAGTCAATTATTCGGGTCGGTTAATTTGTGTAATATTGTGGACTTGCTAATTGCTATATGTACACGGTCAGTGAAAATGGATCGGCCTGTCTTCAAGATGACTTTAGGCCTAAATGCTTTGACTTTCTTATATTTTTTCCTATTTCATATTTAATCTCTAATTTATATTTATTTATTTTTTTCTACTTATATCCACAATTTTTATATATCTATAATATAAAAAAATTGCTCCAACCTAATTATTGGAAAGAGTTACACACCCTCATTTTCGATAAAAAATAAAATAAAACAAAATTACATGCCCTCATTTCTCTCATCACACTTTCTAACTCACAAATTTTAACGTTTTTCTCCTTCCCTCCCTTGAATTTAGTTAATATCTAATGGAACATAGAGTTGGTTGTGACAATTGTACCTTATATTATAAAAATATAAAAATTTGTAATATTTTGTTTTAAATTTTATAAAAAGTATGTATTTCTTACCTTTTATATGAGACAGGATAAATTTCACTTTTCACTTAATATTTTAATAATTTTTATTATAAAGTATCATATACATTGTACATTTATGTTAATAAAGGGTAATTAGAGTTATTTAATAAGGGTACTATATGCTCTTTTTTTTTTTCTTTCTTTTGTCCACTGTAGAATCAACCAAGTCGCCATTTCACAGCTATCTAGTCGTCGCTACTCTCGACCACTCCACAACCAATTCCCACCCTTTGCTGCCACAACTCGCCATATTGCCTAAAAAAAAAACCCCTTACAAAAAGTTAATTTTACACTTTTTTTTTTTTTTTTTTTTACAAGTGAAACAAAAAATAAGTAAATAATATTATTTTATTACTAATTTTAATTAAAAAAAATTATTTTTGTTTTTCTTTGGCCTGTGTTGCGTGTTGTCCCAAATTTATTAAGTCTACTTATAATTTGAAGGGTCCATTAGGTTATTAATATATATATGTACTCCATCAGCGCCGTTTTCAATTGTCTCTTCTACAACATAATAAGAGAACAGAAAGAGCTATTAATTTATCATCATCAGCGGCGGCAAGAAAAGAAAAAGAAAAGCGATAGTTCCATAATAACAGAACAACTCCAGCGGCGACAGGAAAGAACAGAGGCGGCAACAGACAGAAGCAATCGGTATACAACCCATTAAAGAATATTACTCTCTCTATTTATTTGGTAACAGATTTATAGTTACTGTTTCTCTTTAATTTATCTGTTGTTGCTAAATTAGCAAGATAGATTTATTTATTGTTTTTGTGTGAGAGATTAATTTGGGTGTAATTGGGTATTTAGATATTTGAGTGATTTGGCCAATTAACTGTTGGCAAATTTTATTGTATTCCTCTTTGACAAGTATAGTGAAATTTTTCGGTGCCGGCCTCAGCAGTGGATTAGGTAGTCACATTGACTACCGAACCACTTAAATCTTTGTGTCTTTTCTGTTGATTAGTTTTCATATATTTTGTGGGTGTTCGTTATTATTATTTTATCGCTTCTGCATTATTACCAGAGTACAACAGCCTGTTTTTACAAAAATAAAAGATCAAATGATACATTTTTTTTTTTCTAAGAGACTATATGACTTCTTTAGCATAACAGAACATTTTTCTCTATAATATAATAATTGAAAAAAATAACATAAATGGTAAGAATTGTATCAAAATATATAATTTTATTTTAAAATAAAAAATAATTTTATAAAATTATTCTTATTATATTAACATTTTTAAAAGCTATTTTTAAAAAAATGTATTTAAGTTTTAAATTCTCACTATCTTATGTCATTACCTCCCTGAAATCACCTGTTAATTTTACATTATGATGTCCATTGGATTCTTCTTCTAGACAAAACTTCAAAATCAATAATTTTAGAAATAAACATTGAAATTTTATTTGCTAGAAAAAAAAAAAAAAAAAAAAAACATTATAAACTTAACCTTCACTTCTCAATTAACGGTGGACTTACAATTTCACAGAAACAATAGTTGTTGGTCGCAAAAAGCAGACATTGATTTTATGCTGTTCGCTCGAGTTCGAGCACATAACAAATATAGGTCGGAAAAAAAAAAAAAAACACTTGAATTTATTATCTTATAATAAAGATTATTTAGATCTTTCATTATTATTATTAAAAATATTAATTCATAATTTAATATTAAAAATTGTCTAATTGAACACCGATAAATTTAATTATGATATTTAAATCAGCTCAATGTTAAATCTTCGTTTAATTTAAACTTATTTAATGTTATTAATATATTATTTTTATTGATATAAATTTTAATGACAATAATTTTTGTAATTTTCCATATATATTTGTGTTTAATGTGATTAACACAAATATTACCTAATTAGTTATAACAAATAAGATAGTAAACTAAATTATCTCATTAAAACGTTGAGACTAATCAGGAAATAGTTATTAAAACGTTGAGACTACCCAAATAAAAATATTGAGAACCAAATTTAACAAATTAAAAAGTTGGGGATGGAATCAATACAATAAAAAATGTAAGATATCAAATTGATAATTATAAAAACCAGCCTTTTGGGTAAGCTCTTACATTTAAGAACAACACATTACTCAATATTATTAATACTATAATCAAACTCATGATAATTGATGAACGTGCTTGCCCACCGCTTTCAGGCTGTGAAATTTACTGTAAACTACGAAACATTTTGGCGAAATCCGAGCTCTAGTAATACGGCTGTTTAACTTAGAATTTAAGAATGTCGACAACTTTATCTAATCGTAGGATAAAATGTCTACAACTGCTCGGACAAATAAAAATTAAATTTAGTAATCGATTTACATCAAAAGGCACTTCACTTCAACTACTCAATTATTTTCTAGCATCAACTACTCAATTCATTTGAATCTAATTACCAATTAATTGCAAGTGGATAAGGTAGCCCATCTCATCTGCAAGTATTCACTTGCCTTAAACTATAAGAGCGTTATCGCATGCATTAAAATATATCTGCCTTCATTTCGTAATCAGCTCACTAACCTCAAAAACAAACCTAACCCCACCAACCCACGATATAATTAATTATTTTCCTCCACTAGCACAAAATAAAGCCCTCCAGAAAATGCATATTGCAAAAAAAAAAAACACATAATCAGAACTGCCTTTATGCCCAAAATGAAATAGAAAAACAAATGAGAACTCTACAAGGTTTTGGAACCCAGAGCACTTCCCATTGATCCACATTTGAGAGATTAGGACCGAGTTGGATCCTCGCACACAACTAAAGTAATGCTGCAATCCGAGCAATCAATCATCCATGACTAAAGGATTGTTGGAGCAACGGATGGTCGAAAACAACTTGATAACTGTCAGATGTACAAGCACCATGACACCATCACTGCAACTCTGCTTTGACAAGTCCCTGGAGACAGTCTTCTATACCACCAACGTATAGCCCATTGGTATAACTCAGTCAGTTGCAACCACATTATCTCAAAAGCTATCAAAAGACTGCACTTTTACCCAAGTGGCGTTAGTTGGCAGGTCTGCTTATCACCTGGCCATAGGGAGGTGGTACATATAAGCCTTTCTCTAGTACTCGATGGAAGTTGGAACCAAAGGAATCTTCCTGGCGCTAATAAATGTGGAGACTTGTTTAATTTTTCTAAGTTTTACCAGACTGCAAGTTGAACAACTTCAACATCATTGCTCTTGCCTGCTAGGGCATTGACAGTAGAACAATTGCACTTGCAGCCTATGTCGCTGGGTCAGGATTGTATCACCCTGCAATAAATCTTTCAATAAGCACACGATGAAAAGCAATATGCAGCTTCAGAATTAAATGACTGTACATACGCTCTATGAAGAAGAACATGGACAACAATTGTCGGGTAATCAAGTAGACATTGTAAGGCTCTGTTTTGAGATAATTTGAAGCGTGTGTCCTCAAGAGAGACCGGTTTAACAGACAAAACAGAATTTTATTTTACATTTTCTATCATAAGCTCAACAATTTTATTTTTTTTCCCTTTTCTTCCATCTGTTGTAGCTAAGAAAATTATCTTTATCAATGTTTCATCATATTCACTAATATCTTCTACGCTGTTTGTTTACACTGATTACTAATAATATGCTAAAACTCTTGAGAAAACAAAAACAAAATGATGGAGTAAATGTCTTCATATGAAATGTGTCATTCCCAAGTCAATCATTTAAGTGATTCTCAACCATAGCTCATTTATAATTGAACTAAAACAAATACATAAAGAAAACACGATGCATCAAGGAGAGGTAATTCACGTCAAGCTTCAAAGCTCTTCTATGTAAGGAAAGGAACTTTGCACAATTAAACTGAAAATTTCTTGAAAAATTATAAAAAATAATACCCTACTACATATAATAATAAAAATAGCACGCAATAATATTAAACTCCAATTAGATGACGTTGTTAAATGAGTATAAATTACCACAATTTAATTTGAACGGTATTCAAAGAAAAATAATGTAATAATCATTTTTTTTAATTGCAAAAATATATGATTTGAATACAATGGGTGGTATTTTTGCTGTTACAAGTTTTAATGATTTCTATTTTTGTTGTTTTCCCGAATTTCTTTTAATAATCACCTGAATAAGCTGTTGAGAGGTATAATAATCAGTTCAACCTTCGAATTCATTAATTATTGCTCGCCTTCCAGCCCTAAGCCTTTCCAGAGTTTTCTTGTTCCTTGTGATAACCTAAACAATAAAGTTAACATAAAGCAATTTTATAAGGAAAAAAAAAACATAAATTCTTCAGTGTCAATGCAGCAATACACACACTGAAACATCAGAGCTAGGTAAGTTGGGATATCAAATTATTAACAGGAAAGAGCATCAACGTGGATTGACACACCCAACGAAACTCAAGTGCTCAACTAGAAGGAAAAACGTCCTAAGTTTCAGAAAGGTGATACATCCCCATTTGTGAAAATGAACGAAAGAAATCCAGAAAAATGTCAATCAAGTTAAACGATAAGTCTAAAGTAAATTGTACAAATCTCCTATTGCTTCTCAAGGTTCCATACTATAATCAACTTGTCTGATATGATCCATTGACTACAAAAATATCACTTGGTTACCTCAAACTTGTTTTGAGTGTTTCACGCAAGTCCTGTCATTAACTTAGATCAAAGCTTTAGAATTACCTCAAAACATCATATAAGAATCAATTCCATGTTATGACACTTTGTCCACTTTTCTGACAGAAGTTGCCAGCATGAGTGTAGTGAAACGCTTTATTATACAAGTTTGAGTGCTTTTGGAACTCTGAAAAACTAGACTGATATACTATTTCAGTATTTCAAGCTTGTTTGTTAACAGACGAAGAAAGATAATTATCCCAGCCCTGAGGCTGCATGCAAAACGCAACAAAGAAGAACATAGGTTGGATGAAGATCTCTCTTCAAAGTGACTGGTTTTCACTTATGATCTGATAGCAACAGAGATGTTGACGTCAAAGTTCATATGGTGTACTATTTGATGCATGTCTTCTAAAGCAGACCATATAAACATGAATGAAAAGTTATGCATAATCTACTGAACAACAAGACGTCTACAGCAAAGTCTATAACTTGGTACCAGGATAGCTAATATAACATGACTTCCATTATCAAAGTAAATTTTTTCTTTCATTTCAATACAAAATAGTCCATGAAAAGTTAGAAATTACAATCTTGCAAAATGCTTCCTCTTCATTGCATCACTCATCAAAATATGTAACGCAAATATATAACAGTAAACTTTAAACTGTTGAAAAGAAAAATATGAAAAATTAATAAAAAAGAAAGCCTAATTGAAAAAATGGGTAAAGCCTCACTGTTAATCTGGTGAAGCTTTTTTCCTTCTTTTCTTTCTAATATTAAAATTTATGCTAGTCTTCAAACCCAGTTTTCTCCCAAATGGCATTTCGAACTCGACTTAGATCTCGGCCTTTAAGGGTGCGTCCAATGCCTTCGTGCACCGAGAAGGAGGCGATCCTACTCCTCGCCAGTAACTCATGTGGCGGAACCCTCATTCCGTTGCAATCATCGTCGATATCGTCTCCTTCATCGTCGTCGAGACTATCTCTCCGATGCTCTCTGTACTCACCTCTCAAAATCTTCGACCAGTCCGGAATGTTTACCGGCAACGACGACGGTGTGCCGCCTTTAGTCCGGTCTCCACTCTCTGCCGCTCTCTTTGTCTGCTGATTCTTCGATAACCGAGAACTGATGAGTACGGATTTCCGAAACTCGGGCGAGTTGGAAATATCCGACTCGTCGAGTTCGAATGCCGAGTCGGACGTCACGATTTGACGACGATCTCTCTCGCAGGGTAGAAACCGGTAGTTTGGCTTAGAAAAATAGCTCTTACTCGTCGCCATTTTTGAATTTGAAAGAAACTTCTTTTGAAAACGTGGTAGTTTTTGGATCTTTGTCAGAACTGGTTATGGTTTGGTATAATCTTGCTTCTTCTTCGAAATGGGGATTTTGATCTGCTTTTATAAAGGTTGGGATGTAAAACGGATAAGACTGGTTTTGGATTTTCTCTCTGCAGGACTTCAATTCTACGAAATTACGTAAGTCACCCTTACGATTTTCATAGAACGACACGTACGATTTCGAATTATCCAGTACAAGAAACAAAATAGCTTACAATATCTGGGAGGGCGGATTCGGTGCGCCGCGCAGTAGATAAAAAGCATTTTTTAATTGGACATAGGTTTTTTTTATTGGACATAGTTGATTACAGGCAAAAATGACTCATAATGAATGGCCAAGAGTTGTAGAGTAACGACATTTATCTAAAATCTTTTGTTTTTGAGTTTTAAATTCACAACTAACCAGTTCATTTTTAACTGACAAATAAGATAGGAAAGCTTTAAAGCGAAAACAAAAACTAGAAAAAGGGCCGGATGGAAAAGCAAAAAACTAAAAGCAAGCTAGCACTATCCTTTTTTAAGCTTTAAATCATTTCTCGTTTGTCACTTGTGTAACAATATTACCAAATAAATATGGATTAGTTATTACTAAAACGAAAATATGGATTAGCTGTTCGCAACACAATTTGCAATTAGTAATTGAAGTTAGATTTTCTATATTTTTTAATAAGATTTTTACACATAACGATATATTTAATGTACTATATTTAAATATAATTATATTAAATAAATTATATTAAATTATATTATAATTAATTTATATAGTGTTTAATAACAAATGATTAATATATTAAGATTAAATTGATTATAAAATTTTTAATAAAATAATTTTTATTATAAATTCTTTTAAATCAATATTTAATTTATTTTTTTTATATTTTTCTTACATTTTTACAAATAATATAAAAATATTATTTTTAATTTAAGATAAAAGAAAAAGTTAAGACATATAATTTTATAATTGAAAATTCAACAAAATTAAATTAATTGTCCAATACAGTTTAGATTTACACCCCTTATTTGTACAAAATTTCTACATAAAAATATTATTTTTATAATGTACAATATAATCTGATTTCACAATCAAACATATAACTGAATATAAATTATACAATTAAGATATTTAATATTGTATAATAAACATGTTGTAAGTAAATATAGAATACAAACTTCACTCTTTTAATACCTAATATATACATATATATTATTACATGATATATATCTATACTATATGTGGGCAATAAATGTGCATTTTAATAATCACACCAAATGAATTATTATTATTTTTAAATTCATTTTATTGCAACTAATGAAAAAATTCATCCCTCCAAAATCAAGTTTGTTATTGAGCATTTTGATTTATATTTATTAAATTAAAAGTATATAAAAAAAATTATTCAATTTGAAGCGTATGTGTTATAAAGATACGCTTAGGGAGACCCTTAAACAATGAATCTCACATTTTAAAATAAAATAATTTAAACCAATAACATAGATGCTCATGTTTAAAATTAAAATTAATTGAAAACTTTTTAAATCAAGTAACTAAAGATCACGCATTCACCAATATTTCACCAATATATGAAAGTAAATTAATGATTAAAGAAAAATTTGTTAGATTTATTACTTAATAATAATAGTTATTGTTGAGCACCCACGAGTAAACTTAGCCTCATCACACAATATAGAGGTGAACATAAACACCAATGAACCAACCAATTCAATCAAAATTGAGTTTTACTGAATTTATTTTTATATTTTATAAATCAAATATGTTAGTTTCAATTTTAAAAGCAAAAATTAACTTGCATTGAATTAATTACGATTTTAAAATTTATAAATTAATATTTATTTAAATTAAGCTATTTATTATTACTAATACATATATCATATAAGTTTATCATAACTTAATTTATTTAATATTTTATGTCAATTGAGAAGGTAAAATAATTTATATTATTGTTATTATGTAGTGTTTATTTTTATAAGTACTTACAATAAATAATAAAAATTTTAAATTACTTTTTTTCCTAAAATTTTAAATAATTAATTAAAAATAATCTACCTATACTTGAAAATTGGTGAAAAATTAACCTAATATTTATTTTTTTTAAATTAAATTGTTGAATAAATATAAAACCTTATTTATTAATTTAACAATTAGCATATAATCAAACTAATTTAAATTTACTTTAAAAATAATAAGTTATTTTAAACTACAAATCAAAATTATCAAATTTTCATAAATAGATTAATTTAATATTTTTTTAACTAACATTTTATAATTAAATTATGATTTTTAATTTATCAAATCAATGTATTGATTCAATTAATAGTTTAAATAAAAAAAATTTAATTATATAACATAATCTCTTTTCATATATAAAATTTCATTTTTAACGTTTTTAGAAAAAAAAAAAAGACATATGTTTATTTTTTTAAACGTATATAAATATATATTTTTTAGTATTATAAGAAAATAATGTATATTTTTTTTACCAGTTAAAAATAAAATTAAATAAATAATTTAAATAATTATGCATAAAATAAAATAAAAATCAACCAAAATTAAATACCGCATATCCCATCCTACTAGTCAAATGACAATAGTGACATCAATGTCTCGGACATTATTTATAATTTATTCTGCTAATGGCTTTAGGAGTAACTTTATGATTTCAGTTTCACCTATGCTTAATAATCATCATGATTGAGAAGGAAAAACAGGAAAAAAAAAAAAAAGTAAACTTTGCCGTGTAAACTTATACCTAGAACAGAGTAATCTGGGAAATTCATAGTTTATCCGGGGTATAACTGATAAATTATTCCAATTTTGAACCAAAGAGAGTTGCGAATTTTGTCGCGAGGTGGAGATGGGGGTTTATCTTACGCAGTTCCAGGAAAGAGACAAAGTAGCTCTGTTTAGACGTTTGAGGATAATGACACGTGTTGTCGTCATTTGGCTCCATCCGCGTGGCTTCGTACTGTTTGTAACTGAGGAAGTATGTGGGCACGTGAAGTAGACCCACGAGCTCGGATCTAATGCAGCCTTCGCCAGCTGGCTCTGCTCTTATCTGCCTTCACGTTTGAATGCTTCAAGAATTTAGTTATTTTTCCTCTTGTGCTCTTGGCGTGAGTTGATAAATGTTTTTTTTTGAGTTGATAAATTTGAATGAGAGCAAAGTTAATATTTATTTATTTATTTATTTATTTATTGAAAAAAAGACTCTCTGAATTTAAGAAAAATAAGAATATTGTCACATACTATCATATTATTAAAAATTATTTTTATTTTTGTTTTAATATCGATGAGGAGTAGATAAAAAAATACTAAAAATTGGAACTCAACGATAGAACTCGAAAGGAACCGGTGTCCTAGTGCCTCACATGTGCAACTTCCAACATCTTAAAAATTTGATCCCGCATCCTACCGTATGAGGACAAGGACCTAACGCTTTAACGTTGATGTTCAAACTAGTGAATTACCGCCTAATCGATAAAAACAAAGTTAATATTATACATACACAATAGGGGTGGAAAAAAACCGAACAAACTCGTTCAACCCGTCTAAATCGTCTGGGTTAGATTGGATTTTACGAGTCAATGAATTAGTTCAGTTCTAAAATTGGCCAACTCGAACCATTGTGGCCGGAAATGGGTTGAGATTTTTTTTTTCATGGAACCCAACCCAACCCAACCCGAATTTTTATTAATTAACTTTTAAAGAAATGTATTACCTATGAATTTGAATCAACTTAGGTATGAAATAACTTAGCATTCATATCACTTTGTTAAATGCTAATATTGTTATCTTAATTTATAATAATATATTTATAAGTTATGTAATATGTAAGCAAAAATTTAATTTTTTTAGTCTCACATCGCTTAAAGAAGAAACTCTCTCTTTAACTTACCTCTATAAAAAAGTCTTCATTACATATATTTCCATAATCTATTTAATCACCTCTTTTGAAGTTTATGTTTGCATGGGTTATAAGTTTTTTTTTTTTAGATAGACATCAAATTTATAATTAAAAAATAAATTATTTTTAAAATTTAAAATTTTGGGCCGAACTACCAACCCAACCCAACCCGAATATTTTTGGTTTGGATTAGTTTGGTTTGAAATGCTTATTGGCCAGTTTCAATTTATGTGTTTTTCAACCCGAAATATTCGTGTTGGTTTTAATTTTCCCTCAACCTAATCCAACCCAGCCAATGTCCACCCCTAATACACAATTTATATCTTATTATTATCAAAATAAAATATTTTTAAAATTATATATTTTAATTTTTAAATAATATTAACTCGTGAAGCTTCTTAGGATTACACGAAGATATAATCTCAAACAATCTTTTTTATAAAAAAAATTATTATATATATATTTTTAATATTAAATAAATATTTTATTTATAGTAATATATTATGTTTAATTTTTGTATATATATTTTAGTATATATTAATAATATTTAACAAATAATTGAATAAAAATGGCTAAAGTTGTTAAATATATACTCATTTTTTTTTAATATATTTGTAATTATTAGTATTACAAATAAAATTATACTTTTATATTATATAAATTTTTTTCGTAAATATGATAATATAAAAAAAAAAAAAAAAGTAAATATTTAAGTTTAAACTCAATATAATAAAAATAAAATTAAGAAAAAAAAAAAAAAAAAACTAGGATAAGTTTCAGATTAAAGTTTTTAAGTTTTTATTATTCATATTATCAAAATTTCTAATATTTTATACCCATCCAAATTTTAAATTTATTTAATATTATATCATTTGGTTTTATTTTAATAATTTTTTAGAATTTATTTATGAAAAAAGAAAATTTTAATATTTCTTTGTTCGCAAATTTTCATTTAATTTATTTTTATTAATTTGTCTTATATTATTTACTAACATATATTTTTAAATATAATATCAAGTTTAAAATTTTAAATCTTATTTTACTTTTTATATTTTCATATATTTCTTTTAGTTTTAGTTTTAACGCATATAAATTTGATGGTTTAATTGAGCTTCTCATTTACTTAATTTTTTACTTAATAAATTATTTTATATATGAACATTATTAATACTTATTAAATTATTATATTTTTATTATAAATTAATTATAATGTGTTAATTCTATATATTTTTAATGCTAATTCTATGTATCTATCTTAATATGATATAAAAAATTTATTATTAGAATAAATATAGTCCATCTCTTACTAATTATATATTATGATATATCTTTTATTTTTTAAATATTTTAATAAATAAATTATTTTGTGTAAAAAGTTAAATTTCAATCCCCTAAAAAAACATTTATAACTCCGTTATGATATTAACACAATAAAATTTAAGATCTATTAGTAAAAAATAAATATAAAATTTATATATTTTTTTTAGGATTTGTCTCGAATAAGTTCAAATCATTCACACTTTTGGTATTACATTTTATATGTTATAAATAATAATAATAATAATAAACTTCATGCTTTACAGAGATGAAAACGATTGTAGTGAATAATTCAAACTTGTTTATTCCGTTTTCAAAGTGGAATGATTAATCATGTATATTTCCTAATTTCTCCATTGTTATTAATAAGGTGCTAAAAAATATTTTACAATTTCAGCTTAAATAAATTAATATTTCAATTTGTAATTATATTATAACTGCATGTAAGTTCTTACCTAGCTATTTCAAACTCCGTCAAAATAATAACGTAAATATTTCATGTCTTTTAAAGTTTATTCTCGTTGATTTCAATTCAAATAAACAAAGAGTTATGATTTAAAAAAAAAAAACAATTTATACGTAATATGTTGGGAAAAAAAATTCTAAACTTATTGTTGAATATAAATTTTCAAGATCTTTAAGTCAAATCATCGTATCTTTTAAGTTAAATTTTTATAATATTCAATTTTGATATCGTAAAATTACAATAAATAATGCAGGTTTTAAGACACGACTTTAAATCACTGTTATTAAAATATTATTTGCTACCACCAATTTAGTGATGCATTAGAATTCCGCAAATACACTCCTATGATACAATGAAACCTCTTATTGTCTGTAATGTGTGTTTCATGAAGACAATTCATGAAGAACACGTTTAACTTTGAAGAGCACTTAAGATAATTAAGGTTCTAAATCTGTAGTATTTTAAATAATAACTTTATTTATACATAAATTATGGTGAGAAATATTAGAGAACATTTATTATCTTTCTTTTTCTTCTTTCTATATTTTTCAAATGACCTAAGTGCATAGTTTATTTATAAAATGATACGCACTCATTCAAGTAGAGTTGTGACTTTTTTAAAAGTTTTGTCTTTTAGAATATATGTAATTATTCATAACAATTACAATTTATCAAAAAATTATGTCATTTTATTTAAGTCGCAACCTTTCAACATAACATTTTACTTTCAATTGCAATTATGTAATGTGCATTTTTTCAAAAGGTACTTGTCTAACTATTGTAACTTTTTACCTAAAGATTATTATTTTTTATATATTAAAAAAATTATAATATATTGTAATTATATTAATATAAGAATAAATATGTTTAAATTTATATCCCTTTTAACATTAATGGACAAAGATATGTGCTTTATATTTTTTTAGGAGATGAATAGTTCAATTTTTCATCAGTAATTTTTTTTTAGGAAAATAGGCTGTGATAAACCCATTTTATTAATTATATTCTATGTTAACTCATACTTGCTATATTTTTTTAAAATTCCACATCTACCCTTATTGTCGGTGGAATTGGCCAGCCCTTTTTTTCTCTTCTAATTTCATAAGACTATGGCCATCTCCTTTCTTGACAAATCCCCTCCAACCGAGGACAATGACCTTCCACTATCTTATCACATTTTGCCTAGCCACTGAGAAAGATCCACTCGCCACCTCCTCCATCACTTCACAAGAATAGAGACAGAGACAAATATAGACTTAGGAACTACAAATGACGTTGTAGCCCTACTTCTCCTTCTCCTTACTGCAATCGCTAATATTCTCCCCCAATGCCTATTAAGCATTCTAAGCATAGTGATAGTCCTCGCACGAAGGTTATTTACATGGTCAATTTTTTTTTTGGCTTCTCATGTTTGTTTCAGAACTGGAGTAGTGTTCTTGAAAACTCTTATTTTAACCCTACATGTGGACTTTACTAATTTCAGCTTGGTTTCTCTGACATTTTAATGATTCTTAGGACAAATTTGGATATGGTTACAACAGTAGATATCAACGTGGGATGGGTGGAAGGTGATGATGACAAACTTCCTCGGCCGATAATGCCGTAGAAGCTTCTTCTACGGTAATGGGTTCTATTACCATCATATTCTTTGAAGCTAATTGCAGAAAAATCATTAAAGATTTTCACCTTCTAATCCACTTTGACATGAATATTAACTAGATTTCAAGTTTCAAATGTTGGAAATGAATATTAATTGTCTTTTTATAAATTGATATGGGTTCCATTTTGAAGATTGCTTTCTATTTGGACATACGTAAATAAGCTCACTAATTTTTAGTTAGATATACGTCCAACTCTGTTGAAATAAGCTCGCTGGTTTTTAGTTGGACAGCTGCTCCGGCTAGTGGGGTTGTCGACAGATCAAAAGTCGGTCAGTTGGACAATCGTCCAATTCAATCTAATTGGACACGTGTCCAACTTAGCTCTAGCTAAGTTAAAATCTGGTCAGTTAGACAACCGTCCAATTTTGGGCAGTCTAGTTGGACATGTGCCTTACTCAGCTTCGGTGAGTGGGGTTGCCGGTCGGTTAAAATCTGGTCAGTTGGACAGCTGTCTAATTCTGAGTAGTCTAGTTAGACATGCATCTAATTAAAATTCATTACAATTAATCAATAAAATTAAAGGCATTTTTATCACAATATATACAAAAATCAAATAAAATGGGTCATATTTGAATTTTAATAAATATGGGATCATAGATAACTCATTTTTTTTATTGTTGTTCTGGTAAGAAAAAAATAAATTAATGGAGACGAATAAAATATCTTATAATATTAGTAGAATATTGTATGTATGAATGTATCCTATAAAACAAATAGAATATGTTTAATAATTAGATTACCATTTCTTATTTTTAATGAACATAAAAAAAAATGTTACAAAAACTATATTTATAAATGAATTGTTGCAAATGCAACTCTAGAAACTTCAAATTTTGAAGAATAAGTGATCAACATAATTTAACATGATATTATTATCATATCTTACATCCGAGTTCATACAACAGTCAATTGTTTATTTTAAGTGTTAGAAGGTATGAATTATTTATTAGCTCATCTCAATAACTTATCATTTTGAGAAGATTAATTATCAATACAATCTAACAGTTAAATATTATTAATCTTGCATTATATTCTAATCAATTATATTACTTATTCTCTTTATCAAGTATTGCATATTTATATTTTTAAAAAAATTATTGTATTAATCTCATATTTAATTATCTTAAAGTATCATATTATCACTTATTTCAATAATAATGAATAATTTGTTGTTTAAATGGTATGATGGCTGTTTTATTGTGTGAGAATAACGAGAAATACTTTGAGGATTTGATTCGTGATCCTAATAATGATGATTATGGTAACATTATATTTATATAACTTGTCTTTAATAATAACAATATACAAATGTAATAATTAAATAACTCTAAACATCTCCAATAAAAAAAAAAAACTCTAAACATCAATAATGGCTATGCTTTGATATTGAATTCTTTAAAGGGCTGCATTTGATAATGCATGCCTAAATCGCAACAAGCTAACACTCTATATCCTAGCTAGTTATTTAAAAGAGAAAATCATTTACTTTTCTAATTATAAAAATAAGACCAAGCGAGCCAGTTGCTACTACTTGACAACATTAACAAAAATCGAGCATCTCGTACTTTTGAGAGGTAGCTGTAACTTTTCCTCACAAAAAGTAAGCCCATTATTTTCATCATGATAAATATGTCATCTTTTTATAAAAGTGATTAATTTGTTTATGGTTAGTGGAGTAAAACTGTGTCCCATGAAGAAACTAAACAACTGAGACCCAGCTGATAATTCCTTTTTCTTTTCGCTTCCTATACTACTTTTGAAAACTTAGTTTTTATAAAGTTACTCTCACCTCAGAATAACTTTTTTCTTGTCTTGGTGGTTGTTTTATTTTTAAATAGATATTGTTTAATTAATATTTCCAGTAAATATTAATCTCCCATTTCAAATATATTGGACAAATAATATTTTGCATTGATAATTGGCTTAAAAAATATATATATTTTTAATTACCAATCTATATATAGAAAATATACTTTGTATTGTTTTAATTTTTAAAAAATTTAAATTTTTGCAAATTTTTTATTCTTTATTTGAAATAAGTGACAACCTGTGACATGTCCTTTTAACTCATTATTAACAAAATATTTGAAAAAATCACAAAACTAAAATTTCTAAAATTTATAACAAGAAAAAGAACACTCATTTTAAGTAATTTTTTAAAATATTCTAATTAGAATTGCAAGCTGTTCATTAAAAAAATAATGTATGATAATGATTGAAATTAAATAAAAAAAAAATAGTTGTCGGTTCAAATAGTATGTTTTTTCTTTGCTAATTAGAAGTTAAAAAACAGAATAAAATAACTCTATTCAGTGAAAGGATGACATGTTAAAATAATATTATCCAGACCCTTTATAAAAAATAGAACAAGTTTTTAATCAAACGAATTAAATTGAACTAAAAAGTGAACCTAGCTTACTACAACTAGCATCCTTAAAATTTACCGTTAGGGCAATGACATATTTCCTTAAAATTTTGATTGTGAAATTTATGTTACTCATACGCTTTAGCTATAACAGTTGTACCGAATAAAAGTAGAATGTTTATTCTAATTTTAACCGATCAAGGGGTTTATGGTCTAAATTGTACTATTTTCCTTCTAAAATTATACACTTTGATTTATTCTTTTATCTTAAATTAATAATATTTTTTTATTAATTTGTAAAATGTAAGAAAATAAAGAAAAAATAAATTTTTATAATAAATTATTTTAATAGATAAGAAATATTTATAATCAATTTTATCCAAAAATATTATACAAGTTATTATTAAATATTGTACAAATTAATTATAATATAACTTAATACATTTTAATTTAATACGTTATCGGTAAAATATCATAACAAATATAGCGTAAAAGATAATCGAATGGGTAAGTTGACATGTAATAATATATACGTGCAATGAAGTTTGATTTCTTTTTATAATAATTATTTTTGGTTATTTTGTTACCAGCTGCTACAGTTCTACCTTTTGCATGTAATTGAATTCCAATTGTGCGAAATAAAATCCTTGAGACTTTCATCTTCTTATTTTCTAAACAAAATCCTCTTTTTTAATATAAAATTAAACAAAATCCTTGAAAGTTTGAAACCAGTGTATAAATTAAAAGGAATAATTCTATTATTACGTAGTAACACTACTTCGATAAAGTTAGATTTTATTAAAACATAAAAAAAAAAAAAAAAACGTTAAATTATGATAAATAAGTTATATTGAGTAGTGTATTGATATTTTTAATAATTTATCAAATGATGGATACTCAAACATAAATTTATATTTTATTAATTATGATATGATATATGTTAAAATATTTATAAATTTGATAAAATTATTTATTTTTTAAAATAAATTTCTTTATTAATATATAAATTATAATTAATATAAATATAAATACAAGCATAAATTAAAATATATTTAACATTTCGCTTCTCCACAAGAGAATGTGGTCCTTTAAGAGTTAGTGGGTGTTGGATATTAGACGGCATCAAAGACTGTTCAAACGGCATCAAAATTGGATCTTGAAAATGTAACTCAAATTAAAGTACTGCGCAAGATGTCACACTAGTCTTTTCAAGCTATTCTCTCAATAATTTTTTCTGGTCGCAATATTCTCCCAATAATTGAGCAAGCATTATTAGTTCAAGTAACACAAACCGATGATAAATTATAGGTCTAATTATATGAAATAAATTTTTTATACATAAATTTTTTTTCAAAAAAATTATATATATATTTTTAATAATATATATATATATATATATATATATATATATATATATATAAATAATTAAATTATTTATACATTAGAAACAAAATTATAACACTGTCTACTTATTACAACGAGAAAATATGTATACTACTGATATAGGTTGAAGCCGTGTTCTTGTGTGTTTGTTTGGTATAAATATTTTTTTTTAAATATACTGTCATATATATAAAATCAAAGCAATTATGAATATAATTGAACTGTAATACCACACATTCATATCCGATGAATAATTCACAAGAGCCAGTTAGATGAGTAGAATTTTTGATCAACTCCTAAAACAATATGAAAGAAAACGACACTACAAATTTATTCAACCAAAAGACACAAAGCCCATGTCATGTATAGGCTCCATCCTATAGTTTCATTTTCATAGCTTGAAGATGAGTGGGATGAATAGACACCTAATAATAGACCACCTCAATCTAATATTATAGAATAGGTAATAAGGTAAGTTTCTCTTTTTATATCAAACAAAAGTTTGTGTGAATTGAGGAGAAGATCAATAAACTCTTAAAATATACAAATAACATTAGAAAGAAAAAAAAAATTGCACATTAACTTCTCTATACTAACAAGCATTAATTACAAATATATGTGTAAAAAGAGTTGAATTGACCCAATTTATTCAAGTGTAACACACATTTTATAACTCATTTTATTTAATTTTTATATAAATTAAACTCAACTCAATTAAGCTTAACTCATTTTTAAATAAATTGAATTAAACGGTTCCTAAACTTGCTCATTTACCGTTCCAAAAATTAAAACATAAAATAAAAATTTTAAAAAAATTTAAAATATTGTTTAAAAATTAAAATATTAGTATAAATAATATATTTTAATTATATTTTTATAAGAGATTGGAACCAAAAACTAATGTTTTTAACCAATTATATCTTACCATTAAATTACTCACACCTAATGGTGAATATGTTACTTGATTTTTCTTTTATTTTTTAAGTTATTATTAGCTAATTTAAAATTTTAAAAATTGTGATATCATCTACATTATTGATTTAAATTATTATATGGTTAAGATAGTTGGTTAGATTCATTGGTTAACAATATTGGTAACTAAATTCAATCCCTTTTTGTAAAATAAGAAAAAAAAAGTATATTTTAATTACGAATTTTCAAAATAACATTATAGTAATTATAAAAATGTTATAATATATTATCAAAAATATTTTGTTAAATAAGCTTCTGAGTTGCTCATAGGATGTGTAGCTCATTTGAGCTATAAGCAAGGTGAGTTAAATTTTTTCAACTTATTAACTCATTGAATTAACCTTAAATGTTCAAAGTTTTTCATTTGATACTACTAATAACAAGTATGTGTAAGGATGATGAGAGTTCCTAATTAGAAAAAAAAATTCTCTTTACTAATTGGTAAAAACTATAGAAATTGTCTTAAATAGCTAGCCCTTCTATAAATTTCTATACGCTGAATAATATTTTTGGTTTTTTAATTTTTATAGATTTTATACTTTAATTTTATAATTTCTTTTTTATATTTGGTCCATTATTATTTTTTATAAATTTTATGTTTTATTCTCCTAACTTTTCTTCAAATATATACAATTGAGAATTTTAAGTATTATTAAGGCTTTGCTTTTCTTTTAATTTGAGAAACTAAATTACAGAATTTGTAAAAATTGATAACCCTGGTTATAAGGATTTGATCAATATAAAAATGTTGGAGTGATATAAAAACTACTCAGAGGGGTATTTTGCCAGTTTTTAGAACAATACAGCTACGAGTAATTTGCCCAAAAAACTACTCGTTAATATTAGAGAGCTTTCTTAAAATGGGCGAGAGAGATTAGCTACTAGTTTTTCTAGTTATTAATCATCAACCAAAACTCTATGTCTCTGTGTCATAAAAACAACAAATTAAGTTTCATTTTCATCAAATGAGAAATTGAAAATTCATGATGCATGAGCTGTGTCCCTCTTAATTAGCGATAACTGACGCAAGTTGATGTGATATTATCTTTATGATAAATTATTCATTATTTATGATGATTTGGTAATGAATTAGTTTTAGTGAAATTTAATGGTCATGGAG
Source organism: Elaeagnus macrophylla (assembly GCA_029378325.1). Taxonomy (NCBI): domain Eukaryota; kingdom Viridiplantae; phylum Streptophyta; class Magnoliopsida; order Rosales; family Elaeagnaceae; genus Elaeagnus; species Elaeagnus macrophylla. The sequence goes on along the minus strand of CM055641.1, from coordinate 29,458,352 downwards.
TACCACAAATCAAACTAGCTATTTTAAAAATAATAAATAACTATTATTATTATTTTTTAAAAATAATTATATTATTTATTTACTATTAAAAGTTAAAATAAAATAAAAAACATGAGGTAGCCCAGACAATAACTCCTCAATCTTTATGTCTTGATATAATATATAGGGACAAATGTAGACGATTATGGGTGTTATTAGAAGAGCATAGGAGGTCCTGATGCTGATGCATCATATTATTTGTTTTCAATTAATGATAGTTACATTTTGGAAATTGAGATGACCCTAAGATGCTTATCCCCCCAACTATACAATCTCTTTGTTATCTTTAATATCCCCCCCTTTATCGTCCTTTCAAAGCCTGTGATTAATTATGTAGAATTAAGCACCATAATCCAAGCTTCTTGTAAATTGTAATTTAATAGGCTCATATTCACAAAGCACTTTCAAACCCTTGCACATGATGAGAAAAGAACAGCTCACGCAAAGTATTATAATTACGTTTTGTAGAGAATGATTATATATTTTTATGAGTAGTTGTAATTATTTAAAAAAAAAAAAAATTGAATCTTTCATAAATATCTAACTATAAAATGAATTTATTATTTATTATTTGTTTTTGTTTGTCATCTGTCAAACTCAAACCCACAGGCGTGACAGTTCAAGATAATTGATTATTTTTTTCGACCAATAAATAACTATTTATACAAATTGATATAAATAGAATTTTTCATAGGTATAATCCTTAAGTTGAGAGGAAGAAGCATATTCTTATCAGAATTCAGAGCATCTAATATACATTAATTAATAATTTAATAAAACATATAAATACACAAATTACGAAAAACTTAATATGAAACGAACATATTATTTTTTTTTTTTTTCTTTTTATAGCGTTTCTTGTAAAAAAAAAAAAAAAAAGTCATATAGAGTTATAATTTCCTTTTCATTGTCTTCAAGTAATTAAAATTTGGCTCAAGGAGTGATGTGTTGATGAATCTTTGTTTTTATTATTTTCACTTTTTATTATTATTTAGGGTTCCAACTTATTCAACTCATATATATATATATATATATATATATTATAACAATAATGGCTCTTTGAAAAGAGATGGTATAATATCAATAGTTTTTCATTTATCATAATTAACATTTGTATTTTAGCATAATAAAGTAAACTAACATAAAAATGATTTTTAATAACAGTTATGAACCTTTTGATGTCTTGAATTCTTGAACTCGTGTAACCCACGATAACGCTACCGTGTTAAACTCATATTTTGAGTTTGCACAAATTTCAACAATTAACGTACACCACCACATATAGTTCTTCATTTTTAAATTATTATAAATTATCAAAATAGCGATATAAGGTTCGAGCGTTCTTCTCTCTTTGCATTCCTGGATGGTTTTTCTTCACCTAATCATTGAAATTCTTAAGATTTTTAACTCAGGTTCTTATCTACTTCCTCTTCCTTTCATTTTCATCAATTCTATCTTATTTGAAAAAGCCTCTAAAAAAAGTCAATACTTCTTAATATCCTTGTGATAGTAGGTGTAAATGGGATAAGTATTCACATACATTTATGAGTTACTGTTATGGATATTGAAAGAAGAGCAATTGTTACCGAAGGAAAATAAATAGTTAGATGCAGAAAATAAAAGACTTTGGCAACAGTTTATTATTAGTTACTAGAAGTGTGCGTTGTAATATCAAAAATATCTTTTATTTTGTCTTACTTTGGCTAACAGGAACGTAAGGGGCGGTAATTAATGACAAATTTTAATAACATGGTATGGTTTAGATAAAAAAAATGAATAAAAATTTATCGATAATTTTTTTTACATTTTTAAAAATTTTATTATTTTTTATTATTATAAATAAGTAACACGAATTTTTTATATGTTAATAAATACAAAAACTCAATATAAATAACACGAAATAAATATAACTAACCCTACATGATTTCCTTGGAGCTAGCTGAACAAGTTTTGTAAGAAATTTTTTTAACCACATTCACCATTCAACCCTTATACATGGATTACACAATTGAAATCATCGATAGTTTTCATGATATATATCTTTTTGCTAATTATTCACTGTATATATTTATAATATAAAAAATAGAGAAAATATATTATTTTTTGTCAAAATGTCTTTAAAATGTTGCAATTAAATTGTTTTATAATTTTAGCCAAATCGCATAAAGTTCACTTGAATATTTTGAAGGTTTGAAGTTTGAATTTTAATTATAATTTTAAGAGTGTGTGAGCTGTTTTGTATTAAATTATTGTAATCATTTTTTAAGTATGTGTTCAGTGTAATAAAATTTTGTTTACTTTAATGTCATTATAAATAACATGAATTTTGAGCTATTATTATTATTAATTTATATATTTTAGAAATTTTTTTTCCCAATATAAATATTTTTATTTGACATTTTCATAAAATTAAAGTTTTGATATTTTATCCATAAATATTGACATTTTCATCCATGCTAATATTCCTATTTACCACAACTTATATTATATCTTAAGCACTAAGGCATTGCCTCTTCTTTATCAAGTTTTATTTCACTATTTGTTTTTGAAAAAAAATAACGTGTTTTCTTCATAATTTATGTTTGAAGAGATGCTGTATTGTACAAGGAAAATGTCTTACAAACTTGTAAGATATTCTTAAATGAGCTAATTAGATCGATCTATGAAAATGACTTCATTGACTATACATATCTCAAAATCAAAAGAACATAATTTTATCTCACGGATCTCGATACCTTTTTCAACCCAGAATCGTTGTTTCTTGATTTACCTAAAGAAAAGATAAACTAGGACAATACAATGATAATAAATTAACCTGTTTTGGCACACAAAATTTTCAATTTTTTATTTAAATTTGATTTGATTTGATCCGAAGTAAATTTAAAAATATTCGATCCGAATTTGATCCAATGATATACTCAATCTGAACCAATTCGAATTTGAATAGATCAAATTTTTCGGATCGAATAAGTCGGATTGAGATTATAACTTATTTTTAAATTATTGTTATATATAAAATAATATATATTAACATTTAAATTTTAAATTGGTACTTCATTAAGTTAATTTATTTATAGTTATAAATAAGAGAATTAAAATAATAATAAAAAATTCTTGAATATTATTAAATTGTTATAGAAAATTTAACATTATTTTTATTTTTAAGCTAAAATTGTAATTTAATGTAAATGTGATATGTAAAATATTTAAATATAACTTATTAAAAATAAAATATACATTTATTTATAATTTTAAAAGTAATTCAATTTGGATCGGATTACAACGGATTATAAATTATGTCAATCCAAATCCGATCCGATCCGAACGAATTGTATATTTAACAATCCGAATTCGACTATAAAATATGTCAATATAATCCGATCTGAATCCAATGAATTGGATCAAATTTTTTTATTTAATCGAATTTATCGAATTATTTGCTCATTTTACCTTTTTTTTCTCCAAGTTTGCTTTGAATATATGCATGGACTTAATAATTAGGTAGAACAATATGGACCCATAGATTTTTTTTTATTTTTATTTTTTACTTTTGCTTTTGATCCAACTTGGTAGATCAAAAAAATTTCTAGAGGGTTTGTAGTAAAAAATTTTGGGCATGTGCGGGCCAAAAGATAATTGTTCCTTGAGAATATTGTTTACCTCAAGAACTCATGACTGGCAAGAGAGTACACATTCACAACACAACAAAAAGCCTCAGCACAGGAGCAGAGTTAGCATGAATGATTGGCATGTTGAAAATATTGGAAGCAGGAATATGAACCCAGGTGTAAACGAGACACAGCACAAAGGTCAGGACTGAAGGGTCCCTCAATTAGATCAAGACAGGACTAGAGAGGAGAGGTTGAGGCATGGAGGTAGAGCCATGGTGGGAGGATGCTAACCAACCAACCAATCGTTAGAACAGTCGACTGGTCGACAAGGCGTATGATCGATTGGTCAGTTTGGTAGTGGTGCTAGCCAGTGACTCCTATCCCGATGCATCTTACATTTTCGTCATTGAAATGGGCCCTATGTTTGATTTGTCTCATTGTTTTAGCCATGAAGCTTTCGTTGAGACTCTTGAATCCATTTTTAGCAAATATGCTTCTGAAGGAGACCCAAATGATGACCCAGAGCCAGAGTTAGGTTATGAAGTTGATTCTTTAGCGACTTTCACAACCCAATCCTTTGTGGAAAAGTTGAGGGAATCATTTGAAATCCCAGGCTCTATTGAAATTGTTCTTCCTGGCGATGGTATCATTCCAAGTTGGCCCCTTCCTGGAAGGATCAATATATTTAGTGATAAGATATTTGCTGATCTTTGACTTCTATTCACTCCATTGTTGCGATAGTTTTCTTGTAGGAATGGGTTGCCTCCTGAGTAGTTTACCCCAATTGTATGAAAGGTCCTATTGTCATGTTATGTGTTGTGGAAGGAGAAAGGTAGAGAGATGAACCTTATTGAGTTTAGATCTCTCTATCTTCCATATGCAGTGGGCCTTAGGCTCTTTAGTGATTGCAAGTTGATCCTCAAGTTGCCTAAGTCCCACAAGGGTTGGAGAAACTTCTAGTTCATTGTTGTTGGGGCCTATGATGTGTTTGTCTCGACTTGAGCCCTATAATTGCACAATTTATTCATAGTGTTGTGCAAGTCATACATGCATGACCCATCACTTGGAATTTACCTTGCATTTTTTCTTGTTTATTTTGCTAACTTTTTTCCTAATCCTTCTTTATGCAATGCAATGGAAACAGGTAAAGCTTTTTGACGAGCAAAAGAACAAATTAATTGGAGAGCTGCTTGTCTTACCCCTTGGGAGGTGTTATAGCTCAAGTTTGATGCTTCTTGAGAAGATTGCTCACTAGGGCCTCCAGCTTTCATCTTCTCTACCCAAGATTTTTAGTGATGATCTTGGTCTATGTGAGTACTTAGAATAATTCTTTAGTTTGGAATCACTTCACCAATGCCTTTTAGTTTATTACGAAGAACTTGGGGATTCAAAACTAGAAGAAAGGTGGGGGCGTTCTCAGGAAGAAAAGAGCTTGTCGTGCATCTACCACCCAGATTGAGGATACTGTGGGAGTTGAAGCCTCTCACTCAACTCAAGTTTCTCCTCTAGTCAAGGACTTTATGATGGAAGAAAAGGCTTCACATTACAGTCCTCTATGCGACCTACCCTCTACAGTGGCTTTAAAGGTCCTCATGGGCAAGTTTGATAAGGACATCCCTAGGTGGTTTGAGAAGTGTTTAAAACTTAAGGCTACCGTAGATGACTACATACTGATAGCCCGAGCTCACTCAAGTCCTTTGGTACGAGCCATTAGGGTGGTTAGGCTCGAGAGAGACTAAGCTTTGGTCTAACTTTCTTTTGCTTTTGAGGAGAATAGGGAACTTGTTTAGACTTTGGTTGAGGATACTTTGATCCAATGGGGATTATTTAATACCCTGGTTGCTTGTAAGGCTGATAAATCTAAGCTTAAGGGTAGGTTGGCCCAAAGAGACTCTAAGGTAGAGAAGCTTAAACTGAGGTCCAGAGGTTGACTACTAAGAAAAAGGTTGCATATCCACTAGCCATGGATGCGTACTTGGACTTTTAAGACTTAAGGGTAGATACTGCATGGGCTCACGGCTTTGAGTTGGCCCAAAGAAGGTTCAAGATTGTTTATTCAGGCAAGCATCTACCCCATCACAAGTTCTCATACTAAATTGTAAGGGCAATTAGTACATAAGTATAACTACAATTTTGACTTCGAGAGGAGTGTATATTCTATTGAAGAGGAGGCGCAAGATCTTACTAGTATAGAGGATGGGGATTAGATCCAAGGCCTTGCTGGGACTTAGAAGATAATACATAGGACACCTATTTATGTGGTATTGTACAAGAAGAATATCAGTAGTAAACTTTGGGCTTAAACCTTGGTAGTTATTTTCTTACTTATTATTTTCTTTTACTTTTATAGTAGTACTTGACAAGTGCAATCACTTGACCTTTAGCTTGTAATAGCTCATGGGAGCTTATCTTTGAATAAATGATTAACTTTGGACTTTATTCTTTTGCCTTATTTCACATTTGCCTTGGTAGAAATTTTTTGATAGTTTTATTGTATTAGATTTTTTTCCAGCTTTCGTTTTCTGCCACATCAACCTACACGTCACTTGCAAATTACCTCAAAAGGTACAACATCATGGAGTGTGATATTCACTTCTATGCTTAAGTTAGATTGTATCGTATAGTATAAAAATAATACAGTTATGTAAAAATTTAGTATAACTAGAGGGTGTGGGTTTAAATCGTATTTGACACTTAACTTAATATGTCTGAATTTTTTATAATAAAATTATGTATCATAACTTTTTTTTTATCTCAAATTAAAAATATTTTTTTATTTTTAAAATATAATAAAAATATAAATATGAATTTAAATAAATTTATAATAAAAACTATTATAAACATAAATTATTTTATTAAAATATTTATAATTAATTTATACCATTATGTTATATTGTTTGTTACCAAGCTTTTTATATTTTAATTATAGTAAAACTTTAACACAATTCATTTATATATAATCATATTTAACATATTTAATACAGTGCTTCACTTGTGCTCCATGTTTATTACTTACATATAGGCTAGCTTAGAAGAAACGTGATGAAACACTGAAATTTAGTAGCTCTTCGGTCACATAGCAGTTGCCTTAGCCCAGCCCATGTGGCCTATTAAACTTGATTATATCTTAATTGGGCTTGCCCCGAATACTTCATTTCTTGAAGCCGAACCCAATTAAAAAACTTCATATGTACCGAAAAGCCTATTTTCTTATAGAACAGTAACATACTTTTAAGGTAGTCATTTTGTGATATAAAATCACACGATACAATACCCTTGTAGTTGATATCCCTCATTTTCCGTTGTTGACAGAAACCCTAGCTCTCTCTAAATCCGAAAACTTCAACAATGCCGCCGAAATTCGATCCCTCACAGGTGGTGGACGTTTATGTGCGAGTAACTGGAGGCGAAGTCGGAGCTGCGAGTTCACTCGCTCCGAAGATTGGTCCACTTGGTCTGTCACCAAAGAAGATCGGAGAAGATATTGCCAAAGAGACGGCCAAGGACTGGAAGGGTCTCCGTGTTACAGTCAAACTTACCGTCCAAAACCGTCAAGCCAAAGTCACCGTCGTTCCATCGGCCGCTGCACTCGTCATCAAAGCTCTTAAAGAGCCCGAGCGTGATAGGAAGAAGACCAAGAACATCAAGCACAATGGCAATATTTCACTTGATGATGTGATCGAGATTGCTAAGGTTATGAGGAACAGATCGATGGCTAAGGAACTTGCTGGGACTGTGAAGGAGATTCTGGGTACTTGTGTATCCGTCGGTTGCACCGTTGATGGCAAAGACCCTAAGGACTTGCAGCAAGAGATTGCTGATGGTGATGTTGAAATTCCTCAGGATTGAGCAACAGTTTTTATGGTGTTATGTTTTATTTAATTTATGCAGCTTCTGATATTCATGGAATTTTGGAACTTATTAAGCCTGTTTAATTACTATTTAGTTTTTCAACTAGTCCGATTTTCCTTTTGCGTTTTCATTTTAGCGCTTAGATGGATGTTTCGTTGGGTTTGCTGTTCCCTTTTTTCTTATTCCATTTTGTTTGAATGTGCTTAATTTAATCTTGTTAGCTTTTGTTTAAATTTTTGCAATAAGTTATTGGCTATTTGTGGTTGTTTGCATAACAGCACTGATGTTTATGCTGATGATTTATAAGATATATGATGGCTATTCTGTGATGCTTTTTCCATGTCGTTTCAGTATTTTTGGAATTTTATGCACTTATGTGTATAATATTTCTATGACTACATTTGAAATCGCTTGTTGGAGTGTAGAGTTTGATTCATGTGTTTATCTGTTGTTCTTTAACATTATCTTTTGATGCAATTGTCCATTTCCATTGCATTCTCTATTGTAATTCTCTGGTGTGTTTTATGTCATTATCGGTTGATCTTTTGTTGGAGAAATTATTTTTGCTGACATTTCATTGTTTGCTATGCTATGTTGCACTTGTAACAAATGCAATCCATTCTTTGTCATTGTTTTCTCTAAAGTCTAACCTATTTGTTTTCAGGCATTCGTACCTTTATTCTGGTATTTTTTTTTTAAAATTGTTTTAGACCTAGTTAACTTGTTTCCTATAGATCACATGATTCATTCTTGCAATATTATACGATTTCAAGTATCGCCTTACGTTTATTTCTAAAATTGCCGAAGTGTACAATTTTTTTTCCATTCACCTTTATCTAACAATTGCACTAAATATAAGACAAATGATATTGCTATAAATACTTTTGTCATTGCTTTAATAAAATTGAATAAATTGTCTACTTTATTCTTATAATTAATTATATTTTAGTGCCACTAATGTTGCAATGGAAGCCCTAGGTTTGATTAAGTTTGATAGTATTTTACCTATTGTGTTATGGACCCTTCTTATTTTCTATTTCACAAGATTCACTCTGCATTATTCCTTTTACTAGTATTCCCCAACTTGCTGCTAGTTTTCACGACACTATGATTGGTTTGTTTTTGTTTTGGTAGCATGATTTTGTTGTTGATTTGATAAAGGTAGGAGTGAACTTATCATTTCTATTAAAAAAAATACGTGTACTAAACTTGGCCCGAGTAGCAGAGCTGCAATATTTCAACAAAAAGGAATAATGTCACCTGCTATTATCTAATTCTATTACTGGATTTCCTGTTTTCTACACAAATGGGAAGTTTAACTTGTTTATTATGAATCATTAATTTGTTTACCTTTTTCCTTTTACCCCTCCAACTGAGTTATTTATTCTACTGTTTCTTTGTAGCATATTTTGAATTAGTCTATGAAAGGATTATTCTATTGCAAGATGAAAGATTAATCGTCTTCTTGTGGTATGACAATACTTGATGTGTTTCTCCTTCCTTTTAATGCCTTTATTTCCTTGGCTTTTACGTCTTTGGAATCAGCATTATGCAAACTGTTATGTGGATTCTTTGAATATAGAAAACATGTATCAAAAACTCTTCTATATTAAGTCGTTTTGCATATGTAATGTGATGATAAGTTTTTGATGCAACTTTCATCTTGGTTTGAGCGTTCAATGGTGATTAAGTTCTGAGATATTGACTTTACCCTTTGTTTCTTTTGGTAAGCTTTAGTAGTTCATTTGTTTTATACGGGCAAATGGTCATTATAATGAATCATAACCTGTAAAAGAAATTAAAAGATTTTGTTGCTGACAAGAAAAAGAATCATACAGAAATTTTTCTTTTTAGGAATTAATTTGTGGAGAATAAACTTAAATGATCCTTTAAGATTAATTTTTTTATTATTATTTAATTTTGACCTCCTCATTATTTTTAAATATGTTTTTTTTTTTTTTTTAAATGCATTAAAAAGCACCGGAGTTTTTGAATCTCTAGCAATTTCAGCGACGAACAATTCTTAGAGCTATTATAAATTAGATTATGTTTCTGATTTTTTTTTAGATAGTATGTACTATTTTTGCAATTTTAACACGTGTACAGTTGTGAATATAAATTAACAAGGGGTAAAAAAAAAATGTTCTAAACTTACTTTAGAGGACGTTTAACCGTTTGTTGCTTTGTGGCAATAATCTCTGTGTCACTTTATATTTTCTTTTTTCAAAAGAAGAATTTATTTTGAAATTCGAACACTCTTAAACTCCAGAGTTCAGATGTCAAACTAAATTGTCTTGGATTATAATTGATAAAGTCTTAGATGACCCCAAAATGATTATGGGGGGCAATTGTGATACACCAAGAAAAAGTTCTAAACATGTTCCTTCAAAACACAAACTCCTTTTCTCTAAAAAAAAAAAAATAGAAAAAAGAAGAAGACACAAACGCCTTGTGATTTTAGTCATTGGGGGATATGCTTGAAGGCTTTATTCGATGCAATTAGAATTTTCTTTTAATATGCCTTGTAACGACTAACGAGGCATCACCAATAACAATTTGAAATGCTAAGATTTTAAATTTAGAACAATTTCAATTAAACTATCAATGTATTATGAATTATCCTAAGCCTTAAAAAAAATCATACTTGTAACTTTGTCCGAATTTAGCATTATAACATTACTCTTTTTTTTTTTTTTTAAAAAAAAAAAGGAAAAAAGAATCAAAGCCAAAAAAATTATTTGTCTATATATGCTAGGCAGAGTGACACGTGGCATTATCAGTGCCACAATGTTAATCAAAGAAAGCTACTTAATTGGGTTATTTTTTGTATTAAAAATTGTTAATTGACATCAGGCTTTGAATAACATATTGAATTGGAGTGGGGCGGCTATAAAAGTCGATTATCCTGTTATCTGCATATTTCACAAAGTTACAAGTTATTATATATTATATATTCTCTGAGTTGTTAGCTATGTATTTATGGTTATTTTTATTTCGAATTTTCTAACTGCTAATCCATCATAGTCTACTACTTTATTGGCTTCTCTTTGTGTCTGTACGTGCTTTTTATTTATTATTATTTTCTTTAATAATGCTATTAATATTTTCAATTGGCATACTAAAGTGTTCTACTTTAGTTCGCATAATATGTGTACCTTTCGCATTCATGAGAGAAAAGAGCTGTCAAGTATATATAGGGCTCGTTTGAGACAATTTTTATTTATTTATTAAAATATTTTTAAGAATGTTTGATAATTTTAATAGAAAATAATTTTAAATATTTAATAAATATTTTATATTTTTAAAAAAAGTAAGATTTATTTTTAAGAGAAATAATTTTTAATACATGTTTATATTTTAAAATAATTATAAAAATATCAATTATAATTATTTTTAATATTTTTATCTCAAATACTTATCATAAAACTACTTTTAATCAAACAACTTTTCTTAAAATTACTTTCACGATAAACACATCTAAAATTAAACATATATATACACAAAAAGGATATGAATTTAAAACATATTTAGTTGAACCGAAGGAAGATAAAGAATTCAATAAATACTCTTAAGTAGGATCGTTTGTTCGTATTGTTACAGTATTGCCTTGAACAGGCAAATAGTTAGGAAGATAAAAGAATTCAATAAATACTCTTATTGTGTTTACTGTCTTGCCTTCGTAGTTATTTTATCTCAATAATTGAGAGGGAAAGAAAAAAGAAAAAAAACGACAATAACAAAATAATAAACGGTATAATATGAATGTGTGATTTGACCGAGTGCGAGGAAGAGGACTTTACTATCACACCTTAAAGTTGCCTTGGCATGTGTAGCCGGTGGTCATGCTTTTTAATTGGAGTGTCGTAAGAGCTGTGAAGTCTATAGTTTTTTTTTTTTCGAGGTTTGTGTTCCTAATATCATTGAGTGCGTGGGTATCATAATTATTAAAAAAAAAAAAAAATCATATTAATTTGAATCGTTAAGAATATGTCGTCTGCAAATAAAATTTAAATATTAAATATTTTATTAGGTATTTTTAATTTTTATAAATGATTGAATTATTTAATTAATTTTATTTTTAATATTTTTTAATAAAAATATATATATTTATTTTTTTCTAATACTAAAAAATATATATTTATTTAAAAAAAAATGTACATATTTATTTTTTTTATTTAGAGGATTAAAAATTAAATTTTATATATATAAAAAAATTATGTTATATAATTAAATATTTTTTTTATAGACAAAAACATGCGTGTCTTTGTTGGGAGAGTATCTTGTAGAATTTGTCCAATAGTAAATATTATTCACATGTACTAATCAAAGTCTCAAGTCTAGTTGGACTTGGATTATTAGCATCAAAGTCTCAAGTTTGTAGTGGAAGGGAATGGTTCATTGACAAGAGCTCCCTTATATATATAATTTTGATAATATAGGATGATGACATTAATTATATTATATTCCTTGTGGTATGCTTTCTGATTATAGAATAGTTGTGTGGATGGAAATGCTCCATTAATTTGTTTTAAAATAAATGATATAGACATAGCCAATAGGTATCCAACCTTTTTCAATTAGGACATATATTTTAAAGTTTACGTATTTATAGGTCAAGCAAGTCAATTTAAGTAGTTATGTGTTAATTTGATCGAGTTTAGTTACAGCTTATAAGAAGTAGTTTAGCAATAATTAATACTCTATTACCTTTTTTTTTTTTTTTTTACATATGTGTTATTCTTTTTTATTATTTTAAAATTAATTAATAAAAAATATGTATATTATATGTGAATTATTTTACTTCTTTTAATATCTTTTATGAAAGTAAAATTAAAGTCACATTTAAGTTTTTGAATAAATTAGAGATACATGATTTTAGAAACTCTTTAACCAAAAAGTATACATGCATATAAAAGATGAATATAATAAGCATAGTTAATTAATGTATTTGAATTTTGATACTATCTTTTAATATATAAATAATTTTTTTTAAATATAAATGGTAATATATATCATTATTTTAATATATAAAAACATTTTTGACCAAATGTAAACTATTTTAAAGATATATGTTATTGTTAAATATATTTTGTTTACATTTATTACTTATTTGATTATTATGTTTAGAGTTCTTATAAACGTGATAATCATTATACAATTATAATTTTTATTATATATGATTCTTATTTGATCATCATGATTAAAGTCGTTATTGAATGACAATATTAATAGATTAAAATATAGATATAATTTTATTTAAATAATTAAGAATAATTTTATATATAATATAGATATTTTAAATAATCGTTAAATAAGATTATTAGATAAATTATACAATAATTAAGGGCCAAGGATTACAATAGTCATTATTTAAAAATAATCTTTTCCAAAAATTTATAAGAGGTGATTTAAACTTTATATATAAATTAATTCTTAAGTGACGTTAATGACACTTATTTTGTAAGCTTGAGAAATAATTCATTTTTTCAATGTTGAAGAATTAGTGCACCAATAACAAAGAAATGGTTTTGACCAAAAAAAAATTAACAAAGAAATGGAACAAATATGCACTCATCTTAAAATCAAAATCCTAAAAATCACGTAAACGCATACAATTTGAAGAAAATACATGTTGCCTCCAACCAGATCTAATTACAACTCCAAATTAACACAGCCTTAAGCTTTATTTGGAACGAAATGTGCATTCTCATTAGCCATTACGAGCATTTTATGTTTAATAGATAATTTTTTTTTTTTTACCATCTTCCAAAAGTTAAAGAAAAGAGTGAGAGAAGCAAAAAAGAAAAAGAAAAAAAGACTTAGCGACCACCCTAACCCAAAAGACCATTGCTTACCTGTTTCTATGGTAGAAAAGTTTGGACCTCTATGTCTTTGCCACCTCTCATGCATCATTTTACACTCCTTTTCATGTCAATATAATCCGTTAGCTTATATTTTGAGCATTCACAAATTGATGACTCAAATAAAAAAGGGAATTCGACCAAAATAAAAATGAACAAAATGGAAAGCAAACTAGACCTTCAGTAGCAGTTGGTAAGGCACAAGGGTCCCATGCAAGCGACATCAAGCTATGTGGGCGGCAAAAAATAAAAATAAAAATAAAAATAAAAATATAGTTAATGTTAATAATTATCATTTTGTTTAACTTCAACCCAAAAAACCTAACTCTAATAATAATTGTGTAGCTACCTATAAGCCCCCCATAAATACCCCTTTATTCATAGCTCTTCATTCACAACACTGAAGTTTCTACACGAACAAGGCTCTCACTCCTTATTTTCTTTTTCAAAACTAATTAAGAGTCACAAAAGGCCATGGGGAAGGATGTGGAAATTGCTGAAAGGCAAGGAGGTGAGTTCTCAGCAAAGGACTACCATGACCCTCCACCAGCACCATTGATTGATCCTGAGGAGCTCACTCAATGGTCCTTCTACAGAGCTCTTATTGCTGAATTCATAGCTACCCTTCTTTTCCTTTACGTCACAGTTCTGACTGTGATTGGCTACAAAAGCCAGATTGACCCCAAATTGGGTGGAGATAATTGTGGTGGTGTTGGCATTCTTGGTATTGCTTGGGCCTTTGGTGGCATGATCTTCATCCTTGTTTACTGCACTGCTGGTATCTCTGGTAAGTAACTGTAAAATTACCCTTTTCTTTGATTTTCTTAGATAATTAATAAAAGAGACCAAATATTCCGAAAAAAGTTATGATTTTTATCTATTTCTCTGTTTCCAAGTAAATAGTTTTCTTTGAACCCTCTTTGTCTTTCATAATTTTGAGATGAGTAACAAGTTATATACACTTGAATGCATTTTAGAGGGTACCCTTTATCTGGTTTTGTCATAAAAGAGAATGAAACGGATCACGAAATGCTATAGATAGTAGATACTTGTATTTGTTTCCCACACACACACACATATATGATCAAGGTATTTGTGAAATTGCCTAGCTAAAGTTAGAGCGTGTTTAAGTGAGAACTAGAACTGAACTGAAACTTTTGTAAATGTTTGCAGGAGGGCATATAAATCCAGCAGTGACTTTTGGTCTGTTCTTGGCACGGAAGGTGTCACTTGTGAGGGCAGTGTTGTACATGGTAGCACAGTGCTTGGGTGCCATTTGTGGTTGTGGGTTGGTAAAGGGATTTCAAAAGTCTTACTACAACAGGTATGGTGGAGGAGCTAACGAGCTTGCTGATGGCTACAACAAAGGGGTTGGAATAGGAGCTGAGATTATTGGTACTTTTGTTCTTGTCTACACTGTGTTCTCTGCCACTGATCCCAAGAGGAACGCTAGAGACTCTCATGTTCCTGTAAGCCTCCTACTTTACTTTACTCTCACGACGAAAAGAGTCACTCTTTTGCTCTGTAAAATTAATACCAAGTAGGTTCATTTAAGTAGAGTGATTGAGGGTGATTACTAAATTAACAAACAAAAATTGATTTTTTAATTCAATCATCTAACATATTCAACTTGGTTCGTTTGTTGAACATAGGTTTTGGCACCACTTCCTATTGGATTTGCAGTGTTCATGGTTCACTTAGCTACTATTCCAATCACTGGTACTGGTATTAACCCAGCCAGAAGTTTTGGAGCTGCTGTGATCTACAACAAAGAGAAGGCTTGGGATGACCAAGTACTACTACTACTGCATACTCTCTTTGTCTAAATACAATTGTTTTGGCTTATATTATATTTAATGATTATTGGTGTGATATATATACACAAGTCTAATGTCATTATTTTCATGAATTGGTTGCAGTGGATTTTCTGGGTTGGACCATTTGTTGGAGCTTTAATTGCTGCAATTTACCATCAATACATTTTAAGAGCAGGAGCCATTAAAGCACTAGGATCTTTCAGGAGCAATGCTTAAGGTTTTCAATTTGTCTATCTGTCTATGTTCTTCAAAAGATGCAGATGAGTCTTTCTAAAAAGAATAACATCAAATCACTTTGAGGAGTGCTAAGTCTATCTGAGGGACCCTTCAACTATTTCCTTTTATCTCTTGTATGGATCATAAGTAGTTGGAGAGAACCATGGAAATGCATGTAGATAAAAAAGTGAAGTGGGCACCTTTTTCTATTTTCTTTGTACTGTATTATGTGTCATATTTATCTTTTGTATTCTATCTTTTTCTTATGAAGTTTGTTTGAGTTTTAATTTTATTTTAGTTAAAAGTGTTGTGTTATTTAATGTTCGTCTACAATTCAACAAAATCAATCAGTAAAATTGGGGGTTGTTTTCTTTAGTCTCAATCACCACCTAATCAATGCTTCAATGATGTTAATTTTGCTTGAAATTTAAGCCAGCTGATGTAAGAATCCATAATCAATTTGTAGAATCACCAGTACTTAATGGTAAAGCAAAGTATTCTTCTAAGTCTTACTATAACCAGTACTTAATGGTAAAGCAAAATATTCTTCTTTGTCTTTTGATTTAGATATATATTAAATAAATAAAAAAACACATGTAACTTACCCTTGTCAAAGGCTTAGTGTTTATTTATTTATTGTATATTGATAATATATAAAATAATATATATATATATTTTTTTTGAAATAATTTTATTCACCGAAGAGACCTCATACTTTTTATTTCTAGATACATCGCTTTTTCATTGAAGCCAAAAGATAAAAGTACTAGTGAATGAAAGAAAATATTCTTAACTACACCTAAGCTTTAATTTAAATTAAAGTTAAACCTTATGGTTCCGTGGATACATTATTGACACAATTTCATCTTTCAGAAAGTTCTAGTATTTAATTTAAAAAAAAATAGGAAAATATTGTACCTTTAATTAATATTTATTGTCAAAATCATGATTTTAATTATTCAACCATACTTATCTTCAATCCATTAAATAGTTACTAAAGAGTAATGATAACTTAGTGGTATAAAGTAATAACTAGCTCTAGGTCATGTATATATAGATGGGATGAACCAAAAACAAAAATAGATAGTCTGGGTTTTGTGATAGAAATACTATAATAGTATTATCTGTTTCTGTTGATTTGATGGCATTATTAATATAAAGTGTAGAATGGTGTAAATATTAAAAATAATAATAATAATAATAACATTTTTTTACCGATAATCTCAAATTCATAATTTCTAATAAATTTAAATATACATGTACACAGTTAAAATATAAAAATAAGTAGATTATCCTGATGCTAGTTGTTTGTATTGTTATGAAAAAACAAAAGTATAATTTTTTAACTTTTGTTTGAATAAATTTTATTTTATTTTATTTAAAATAATATAAATTTATGATTTGAAACGAAACAAACAACATAATCACCGAGATAACAAAATAATTAAAAATGAAACAAATGTTTAGGTCGATAGAAATTGTAATTCAAAACTTAATTTTTAGGCTAACATATATTATTACCCACTAAATTTTAATTAAATTTAAATAAAAATCTTTAAATTTTAAAAATATATATCATAAAATTTTGATTCATAAAAATGTATTGTATTACCCAAGCTATAACTTATATGTAGGTTTTTAAAGTTTGAGGATTAAATTATAATATTTAAAAATTTAAGAAATGTGGGGTGTATTTTCAAATTAAGCTTAATTTTTATATTTATGATTAAATTATCTTATCAGATTTAACTTTATTATTCTGGCTTATTATTTCCTGTACTTAATTGAGGTAATAAATAATATTATCTTAAATTTTATATTTAAAAATTGTGGATTCTGAGGCAAAAATATTAAAAGTAAATTTTACACTCAAAATGTTAATAAAAAAAATATTATGTTCAAGGAATAGTAGGTCAGGTATTGGCTGTTTGACAATGACGTATATTATCTCTGTAGAATTTTCTAGTTGGATTTTTGAACTATCGAGAATAAGCTACGTTAGTAGTATCACTCTCACTATTATATAAAAGACCTTTATTTGGGGTTATGTAATCATCCACTAATCAATCTATTAAGTAAAAAAAAAAAATGTACTAATTTGATAAATCAGAAAATCCAACAACTGAAATATATATTCTTAATGGTCGGTAACATGACAATAAACAAACATGAATATTGTTTGCATTTGGCTTATAAAATATTAATATTCACAAAACCATCAAATAAAGAAGAAACATATCGGATCATGTACTATGAATCAAACTTTTTTTTTTTTTTTTTTGAAAAATTATCAGAAATAGCACCTCTAAAATTTATAATAATAAAACTAACATCCTAATAATAGAACGTTTAATATTTAATTTGAACGTAAAATATTGAACGTTCAATATTAAACGAGTCTAAATTATCGTCGTTCAATTCTAATTGGATGGATGTTCAAAGAAAAATAACATATTAGTCATTTTTTTTAATTGTGAAAATATAAATTTGAACACAAGAGGTGCTAATTTTATTATTAAAA
The DNA here is from genome assembly GCA_029378325.1 of Elaeagnus macrophylla. NCBI lineage: Eukaryota > Viridiplantae > Streptophyta > Magnoliopsida > Rosales > Elaeagnaceae > Elaeagnus > Elaeagnus macrophylla. Next base: position 29,440,435 of record CM055641.1, on the reverse strand, counting down.
ATTTTAAAGGGTGTTAACTTTGTTATTCTCCCTTTCTTCTTCTTTTTTCCTTCTCATTTTTGTAATATATTTTTGTTGTCCGTTGGGGAATATGGAAATATGACTTCTCTTATGCCCATCATTTACTTCATCTGGCTCACCAAGTCATTTAAAGGTAAATACGGACGCATAAAAAAAGAAAATACATATAAAAATTTAAATTAAGCATAGTTATAATTATAATTTTTTATTAAAGTGTAATTAGAATTAAAAAAAAATTATGTTATAAATTTTATTAGTTTTAAATAAAAAAATAATATTTTTTTCAATATATATGTGTGAGAGTTTACAAGCTAGGACAATGGGACTTCACTTTACTGTAATAAAATTATGTATTTTATATATGAAAGTTAAATTATATATATATATATATATAACACCAACTATAAAGAAGAGATTGTCATTATGTACGTATCTAGAAAATATATATTTTAAAAAATTATCTTATATAATACCTTTCAAATTTATAATAATATAAATTATAATTTTATTTTTAATTAAAAAAATATAAATTAATATTAAGAGTGTTATTTTTATTGTTATATATTTTAAGGCATTAGTTTTGTAGTCTTTCTAACTCCTATACATAAATAACTTAATTATTCAAATAATTTTATTTTTAATGCAATCAGTAAAAATATGTATTTATTTTCTTCTAATACTAAAAAATATATGTTTATTTAATTTATAAGAAAAATAAACACATATTTTTTATTCTGAGTAAGATTAAAAATAAAACTTTGTATATGAAATCAATGTATTATTGGGCCATGTATAATTTTTTTTTATTGTCTAATCACAAGTATGTAAAATCGGGTAGGCTAAGTTAGGTCAAGCTCAAAATCTTGAAATTGAGTCGGACTTAGGGTATGTTTGGTTGGATGTAATAAGAAGTGTAATGTAATTGATTCAACACATTACATTGTTTGGTTTGTCCAAACACTTGTAATGTAATGTAATCAATTACATCTAATTCAGTAATAAACATTACACACCTAAACACACTGAATGGGGATTACATCTAATATTGTAATGAACAGTGTTTTTTTTTTCCCAGGCCATTCGCGTCCCTCGCGAACCAGCGCAGCCAGGCCATCCAATCACTGTCGGTCGCGTCCCGTCCCTGACGCCGCCAGCCGTCCAGCTCGTCGTCCATCCAAGACCGTCGTCCTCAGCTCGCGAACCAGCGCCCAGCCATCGCGAACCAGCGCCTCCTCTGTCGCGTCAGCAGCCGCCTCGCGTCGCCGTCCATCGTTCGCGTCGTCGTCCACCGAGCGTCGCCGTTCAGCCCGTCGTCCAGCCCGTCGATTACTCCAGAAAGCCATCACGATTTGTTTTTTTTTTTTTTAATTGTTTTTTTTTCCTTTCTGAAATTGAATATATTTTTTCCATTTTTTATTTCTAAATTTTTTTTTTGTTAATTTATGTAATTAATGTATCAGAAATTGTATTTCTGAAATTGAATATTTTTTTTTCATTTTTTGTGCTGAATTTTTTTTTGTTAATTTATGTAATTAATGTATATAAAATTATATTTCTGAAATTGTAAAATTGTATTTTTTTATTAATTTTTTGTTATGAAATTCTATTATTTCTGAAATTTTATTTTTTGAAATTGTATTTTTAAAATAATTATATAATTTTTTTTCTATTCTATTACATTACAGTTGTCAAACCAAACACTGTAATACTGATTCCTTTTTTGATTACAGTGACTAAACCAAACATTGTAATCGTAATACTGATTCCTTTACATTACATTTCATTACGATTACGATTACGATTACGATTACATTCAGCGAACCAAACGCCCCCTTAAATCATGTAAGATCGTGTATTATTAAATTATGTATATTTTTGGATAGGCTAGATAGAATTTTTTGAATTAAATGCAAACCTAAAGTTAGACCCTAAAATATTTAAGTAACTTAAATTAGTGCTTGAGACTTGAGTTTAAAATAAAGCAAAAAATTATAAAATAATGACATATTATATTCAAATACATATATTTTATAAAATTTAAATTTAATTCAAATTTTAAACGGTTTGAGCTCATAACATAAATATTTAGTTTTAAATCTGATATTAAATCATTTAAATAAGATCGGAGCAAATTTAATTAAAATTTAAATTAAGTCATATTAAACCAAATCATATAAATTTAAACCGCATCGGGTTAAATTTATATCTAAGTCGGTAGAATAGAACTTATCTCAGCTTTTGTTGTTCATTTCCAATATTCTTTCTAATCTTATAAGATCAGAGTAGTTGGTGAAAGGTAATCTCCCTACTCTAGTACTACGTTCTACCTTAATTAAGTGATCAGATATATATTTCTTCGAGACAATTCTAGCAAAGAAAAAAGTCACCAGCTGTACAAATGCCACAATTATTTTTATTCAATCCCACATGCTCAGATCAATTCAACTCGATGATTAATGTTATATGTTTGAAGTTGAAGTAGTTTCCAAATTATAAGTTAAAATATTTTTTTGGTTTGGTTGTAGGGATGTATATATGACTGAATTTAAAGTTGTGGGTCAGGAACAAATTTCCATATATTATTTTAATAACTATATTACAAACATATTTATAATTGGAGCTTGAATTTTAAATTTTATACATCTCTAAATAAATTAGAAAAATTACCAAAAATTATACATATAGTCGTTCAATTCTAATTGGATGGACGTTAAAAAAATGACATATTAGTTAATTTTTTAATTGTGAAAATATAAGTTTAAACATAAGGGGTGCTAGTTTTGTTATTAGAAGTTTTGAAGGGTATTAGTTTTATTATTTTTCCAATAAACTATATGTCTTTTAATAATTTTTTATTTTCGATAATATTATTCTCATGAACGTCTAACATTTTATTTAAGAAAATTAATGCTTTATGAGCAAAAACAATGATTTAAGCCCTTTTTATAAAAATGATTTAGGCAACAACAATGTTAACATATGTAATTATAAGACCTAGATGGTAATACAAAAATCATAACAAAAAAATTTAAAATAAAATATAATTTATACTTGTTTAAAAATCATTAATTTTTTTAATTATTACATTTGTTATTTATATTTCTTAATTTTGTTATGGAATTTTCTTTTATTATAAAAATTCACACAAACAAATAAAATAACTTAAAAACATTTTATGTGTGCATATAAAATTAATTATGTATTTACTCTTTATTTAAAAATTATAAATTTCAACATAAGAATACACATATAAATAATTAGCATGAAGATATAGTAAATACAAATATCATTTAGTTAAGTACACTAAATTTATTGGGTTAATATATTTCATTATTTATAGTTTAATCACATCATAAAATATTAATTTTTAGATATTTAAATTTTAAAATTTAAAAAATGCATGTGACCCATAGCTAGTATTCTAAAATTGTATCATATAAAAATACTGTGTGTGATAGTAGAGAAGGGTTCTTAAGAGAGAGAGTTTCAAAACAAATTATTTCAGTGTGAGAACTAATCCCAAACTTAGAAACCTGAAAATAAAATTGAATTCATAGTTGAGATAAACTATCCCTAAATATGTTATATGTTAATTTTTGAGTTGTCGTATTAGAATAAGGTTAGGTTTCTTGATATATGAAGACAATATATAAAAATGATAATAGATCTTATTCTTTTAATTAGCTTGAATAGTAATTGTGATGAATTTAAAAATCTCTTTTGAAAATTCAATAATTGTATCTAAATTTTCAAATTCATAGCAATTACTAAACAAAAAATAAATAAGCCGATGAGATGTAACATCATTTTCATATGTGGTCTATGTATATATCAAGGGAATAGAACTGGTTGAGTTTCCTTGAGGTATGAAAATAACACATAAAAATGACATTATATCTAATTCATTTAATTTACTTCAATTGTTGTTACGATAAATTTGAAAATATTTTTTAATAATTCAATTTTTATATCCAAATTTTGTATTTATTAAGGGCAGTTCTTGACTATTTATTATTAAATTAGAAGGATCTACTCTTTCTGATGATTAAGATTTAAGATAATCAATGGTTAATGAACCCATAACACCACCTCAACTTTTAGAGGAAGGCCCAGACCCAAACCTTCATATTGGGCCATCGATTTGCTATTTTTTTTCTTTGGATGTATTTTTAATGACATACATCAAATTCTTGTGACACAAAAATGCATTGCAGAAACATGTGGAGCCCTAAAGTACAATCTACACGGGCAAGAGTCTTGTGTACAAGTTATATGGACGATTTACAAGAGAGAGTGAAAGAGTTGCCCCACAAATATGTGAAGAAAAGGTGGGAATGAATAGGAATAAGACGAAAAGCATGAAAAGAGATGTACGAGGAAAAGAAAAGTGAGAGGGGAAAGCATGCATTTAATTTACTTTGAATGGATATATTAATTTATGTGATATAATTTAATTAATTTTATATCAATAAATTTTCTTATAATTACTTAAAAAATTATCAAAAATAACATATATAATAAAATTAGTACTCTAATAATATTGAACGTTCAACATTAAATCGGTCTAAATTGTCATCATTTAATTTCAATTGAAATGATTTTTAAAAAAATTGATATATAAATCATTTTTTCAATTGTGAAAATATAAGTTTGAATATAATGATTTTATTTTTGTTATTACCAATTTTGAAGAGTATTATTTTTTCTAATTACTTTATCATCTTACATTACAATTTTACATTTAATTAATAATTATTACTTATACATTTATACATTAAAAACTTATTGCATATAGCTAATTATTCTTTAGCTAAGGGGATTAGTTTAATTCTGATGAAACAGAGCTGGACTACCCTTTATTATTACAAACCATCATGCTTTTATACATTAATGGCCTTTGCTGATCCTACAAGCTAAGAAACACTTTCTTTCTTTCAAACCTGTACAGAAATTTTTAATTGATGATTAATGAATATACTACATTACCATTCCCACTTGGATCATGTGTGTTTTAAGTAAGGTACGACTCAAGTAGAGAAGATGATTTAGAGAAAAATACTCGAGTATTGAGCATATAATTGAATAAATTTGTTTCCAATCTAATATATATCAAGAAGATTATATGTTCGTACAAAATACTCGAGTATTGAGCATATAATTGAATAAATCTGTTTCCAACCTAATATATATCAAGATGATTAAATGTTCGTACAAAATATATACTAGTTTACCCTCATTATTTTTTTCAGGTGATACCTGTTAGAACATAATCGTATAAGATAGGTACACTACACGTAATAAAACACAACTTAAAACATAGTAAATCAGAGTTAACGCATCTCAGTGTCTCACTAATTAGATCTACCATTTGAATGGGGTCAGGAAATAGATAGAAACACAAGTACAGGAAGCTAGAACAAGGGAAAACAAGCATTTACTTTCAATTATAGAAATGTCACTGTTAGTACTACAAGTGTCACTCGTGTCATTAGTATTTGTATTTGTATTTTTTTAAATATTATATATATAAAAAAACTAAGTTAGCCAATTTATTTAAATAATAATAAAGTTCAATATCTTTATTAGCACAATAAAATAATAATAATTTGTGTTGGTTGGGTCATGTTAGCATTCTTGTAGCCTAAATTGGAATTTGAGGTTAGAACCCTTGAAAAGGGTAATTTGGAGAAAGATAAATACTAATATCACTCACTTTTGTACTTATTTTTGTACCAAGTTTTTTATATTATACTAAGTGTTAAAATTGTTTTGAAAATTAGAGAAGTAATTTAATTTTTTAGATAATATTGATACGTGTCACCGTATAATTAAAGTGATGCAAAAGTGCAAATTTATGTTTACTCAGATTATCGTTACGTCTAGAGATGGCATGGCTTACATTCCCTTCAATTATTCTGTTCCCTCCTTTTTAACCTCTTTTTCATCTCCAGATTTGAAGTCCAAATAACGACGACTTCCCCATGTCCTTATAAAAAGCCAGACGGAAAGCAGCAAAGAACTTCAAAGTCAGTGACAAGCAAATTAAGAAGTGAAGCAAACATGACATCAAAAAGTTTTCTCTTATTTTTCTTCTCTACTCTAACCATTCTCATCATTGCCAAAGCTCAAGGTAGAGCTCCCCATGGGCTTACTGCTGAGAATCCTGTGGCTTTTTCTCCATCAGCATATGATTTCTTTCACCCTTCTTCAAAAAATTCCAAAACCAAAAACCCATGTGACACTTCTATTTGTTCACCATTGCCTGTGTCAGCCAAAGTGGAAGCGACTCAAGCACAAGAAAACCTAATTTCAACACCAAATGGCAGAAAAAGAAGTATAGGGGCAGGTGGGATCCTTGGCATTATGTTTGGTCTTGCATTTCTTGTGTTACTAGTGTTTGTTGCCCGTCGAACAAACACAAGTCGTGCCGAGTCAACTCAACCTGATGCTTGATGTGTAGCATACTTGAGTTTGTTTAGATCCGTGTCCCAAAACCCTTTTCACGTCAATCTCTTCTTGATTCTCTTTTTGAGTTTATACTTGATTTCAGGTTATGGCATGTATCTATGCATTAATCATTACTTATAATGAATCTTATGAGGAAGTTTTATATGATAACATGGAGAATCTCTGTATTAATTATTTTACATAGATACATTTATTTATATATCCAGGTGGTAAACACTAATAATATCTTATTAAAATTATTAAGGCACGCCATAAACTCATGCAACTGGCTCAAGTTTTTCCTTATCACAGAGAGTGATTGTGCGCTTCAATATTACTTTGGCTTTAATTTGATTTTTTCTTTAAGCACATAATATATGATTACTGGTTCAATAATTAGGGAAGGTGGGAGACAAACTAGAGGTCACATAGTTCATAATAACGTGTTTTACCATGCATGACAATAGCAAAATAGGTCGAGATTCCAATATATATTAAATATTTATCTGCCGGTGCAACTTCACCGAATGGGTATCGTGCTCAAGATATTCAGAACAATAGTTGATCTTAGTTATCCACGCTTTCAATAGTCTAATAAAAAGTATTAATGCATTAGACTAGTCTCTTCACTTTTCAGGTCTTCTTGTGGACAAAAGAAATGGCCATCATGATCGAACTTTTGAGTTTTGACTGTGTGAAGCACATTGTTTTGAGGCATGGATAATCTTGACGAAAAAGAAACTAAAAATCGAAAGTCCTGAATCCTGATGCAATTTGAATACTCACTAGGGTTTTATTCTGTTATGTCAGCAAAAAGAGGGTTTCAAGAGTTTTATCCCTGATATGGGCAATAGATAATCATACTTGCATTAGTCAGCTAAGAACTAAAAAACTGAGGAAAAATTAAATTTGTGATCTTATTGATAGTAAAATATGACCACAAAAAGATTCAATAACATGGAGAATCTTACATAAAATGGGTAGTACCAGGGACAAGGAACACCAGAGTGGTGAGGAATCTTCCTGCTGTCCAAATGAACAGCAGGCATTGAGCCTGTATGCCTCTTTGCCTTCAAGCTCTAATATAATTATGCAAACAAAAGAAAAGTGAAAAATGTTGATGGCCATAAACTGCCTAAATCCTAAAAATCAAGGTCTTATGCATCAAGATGCAAGTTCCATTCAACTGTTAAGAGGGTATGTGAAATTACAAAAAGCTGGCCAAGCTGGAGCATGTATAAACGTCATAAGAATAGTAAAATTCGTACATTTAGGGAATTTTATTACTTAAAACATTTCTACCATCCATGTGAACTTAGAGACTCAATCAAAGGTCGCAATGTCTGGTCTACAGCTTTGTTCCAAAGGTGTGCCAACTCTAAGCGAGTTTTCTTTCCAAATATGGGCTCCTTAATCTGAAAAAAAATCCCCAATTGAGCTTACCAAATTCACATTATGCACATCCAAAAAATAATATCAAACATGATGATCTTGACATGTCATGATGTCATGGATGCATAACTTTTAAATTTGGCAGATTTCACCATTTCATATACATGATATGTTAAATTGGAAAGAAGAAACTGAGATCAGAATTGTACAGAAGGAAAAAAAAAAGAGGAGCCAACTCTGAGAGAGCCAATTATGGGCTCCTTAGTCTGAAAGAAGTTCCAAACCCAGCTCAATAAATCAGAGCGTGCAAATCCCCAGCGTGGGGAGGAGGGGACTCAAACATACAATTGAGATCCTAGCATGCCATGCATGCATTAATTTTAAATTGGGTAGATTTCACCATTCTATATCCTAGTGTATAAATGTAAATGATACGTTGAATTGAAAACTAGGAGCCGAATACTACAGAATGAACGAAAACATGACATCCACAAGGAAAAAAACGAAGTTGCAAATTACAAATTTTGACAAAATCAACACTACATGTAAAACTAGACTTAATCATACTTGTGCTCATATGCATGCACCAGAATTAGACTTTGCAACTCCCCATCTAGACACAAGTCACAGAACAAACTAAATGTTCGAAAAATATTGTCAAGAATAAGCTTGATGACGTCTTTTAGACCAACACATCAAAATTTAACATGAAAAATCTTAGCCATCCCATTTTTATCTTCACTTCAGGAACTTCAAGAATTCATATTTGGTTAATCAAAATAACTTACGATATATTGACTTTTCATCAATGATGAAGGATCCATGGAGTCGAGGACACAAGTTTATAGAAAAATAAACAGGTAATAATAGGAAGAGAGGCAGACATGCCAGAGGAACAAAGATACATATATAATACAATTCAAAATACAGTATCTAAAGTTCCATGAACTGGTATTCTAAATCTCATATCAAATAATTGGTAATAAGATACAAGGAAAGTCACTAAACTCTACATCTTTTCTTTCTCGTTCTGTTTAAATTTTCAGCCAAAATCCCTTTAGACATGCTTAAAAATCTGATTGTCCCGGCGACGTTAGCTGCAAGACCATCATCAACCACCAAAACAAAGGTTCTTTACCACAATGATTTCACTGGATTTTGAAAATGTCATTGAGGTAATTCCATAAATATTTCTTTGTTAGCACCATATGTTTCGCAAACATGAAGCTTTTCACTTCCACAACTGTATCTTGTCATGTGGCTGCTCTACGGTCAGTGAATCCAATAGGGATGTTAGATGTGCACCTTAAAGCAGCTGATTACTCTGATTAGTTGATTTATTCAAAATAAACGTTGGACTTAATTTAAAAGTCTCCACCTAATTAGCATTTCTGTTACAAGTTTAGCATTTCTGTTACAAGTTGTTAGCTAGGATTACTCCTTCCCGTTTGTAACTCTTCTCTATAAAAATGAGAGACTATTTTCAATAAAAGTAGACTTGAATGTTGAATCTTCATACCTGCGTTCTCTGATCCATTTCCAGCATTGTGGTATCAGAGCCATAAGGTTCAAAACTCGCTTCCACTCAACATTCAATTACTAATTCACATAAAAATAACATGGCATCTTTAAGCAATGGTGTCAATGTTTCACAACCTCAAATTCCATCTTTCAAAGGTGATAACTATGACTATTGGAGCATCAAAATGAAGACTCTTTTCATCTCACAAGACTTATGGGATCTGGTGGAGAAAGGATCTGATCAAGGCACCAGCACAGATGCAGTCTCCAAAGAAACTCTGAAGAAAGATGCAAAGGCCTTGCTGTTCATCCAGCTATCTGTTGATGACAGCATCTTTTCAAGGATATCCGGATGCACCTCAGCCAAGCAAGCCTGGGACACGTTGAAGAAAATATATCAAGGATCAGCAAAGGTAATCTCAGTTAAATTGCAATTTCTGAGAATGAATTTTGAGACTTTGCACATGAAGAATGGAGAAACAGTTGAAGAATATTTTGGAAAGATCACTTCTACAGTCAGTCAAATGAGATCTTATGGAGAAACTATCTCAGATCCTACTGTGGTTACAAAAATTCTAAGAAGCCTCACAACCAAATTTGACCATGTTGTGGCGGCCATAGAAGAATCTAAGGATTTGTCAATTCTATCTGTGGATGAGTTGATGGGCTCCCTTCAAACTCATGAAGCCAGAATTAACAAGACTACAAACAAGGAAGAAGAACAGGCCTTTCAAGTTCAAGGCACGTCAAGGCCCTTTACTCAACAGAGAGGAAGAGGCAAATTTTTCCAAGAGGCAGAGGTCGTGGCAGGTTTGGTGCAGTACAGTGCACTTACTGTAAAAAACTTGGTCACAAAGAAGACACCTGCTGGCACAAGGCTGATCAGGCTCAATATGTTGAACCATCAAATGAAGAAGAAGAAGAATTCCTGTTCATGGCAAATGAAGGGAACCAGAAATCTGAAGTATGGTACATTGACAGTGGTTGTTCAAACCATCTCACTGGAGAGAAGGAAAGGTTCACAGAGCTAGATGAGACTCACAAGTCACATGTGAAATTGGGCAATGATAAGCAAATTAAGATTGAAGGCAGAGGTACAGTTGTGATATATATTAATGGAAAAGAGAAATATATCAGAAATGTTTATTTTGCTCCTGGACTTGCTCATAACTTGATAAGTGTGGGTCAATTAATTGCAAGTGACTTTTCTGTTCTATTTGAGAAAGGATTGTGTATGGTGAAGTCCAGCACAGGAAATTTGGTACTAAGGTCAAAGATGACTGAGAACAAAATGTTCCCAGTAGACTTCTCAGATAAGGAAGAGTGCCTATTGGTGAGCAGCAAGGCTAAAAACAGTGAGATGTGGCACCAGAGGTATGGTCATTTATATGTTAAAGGCCTACAGCTCTTAACAAACAAGGAAATGGTGTCAGGACTTCCTACAATAAAGGACATGGATGGCGTATGTGAGGGGTGTTCTCTAGCTAAACTTACCAGGAAGCCATTCCCATATGGGAAGGCCAAAAGAGCAACACAGAAGTTGGAGTTAGTGCACTCAGATCTCTGTGGCCCAATGAAATCCTTATCACATGGTGGCAGTAAGTATTTCTTATTATTTATAGATGATTTTTCAAGAATGTGTTGGGTGTACTTTGTTGAGTTCAAGTCAAAAGCCTTTAAACATTTCAAGAAATTTAAGGCTATGGTTGAAAAGGAAAGTGAGCAGAAACTGAAAGCCTTGAGAACAGACAGAGGAGGTGAATTCTGTTCTCAAGAATTCAATGAGTTTTGTGCTGAGCATGGCATCAAAAGGGAGCTAACAGCACCCTACACACCTGAGCAAAATGGGATTGCTGAAAGAAAGAACAGAACAGTGGTTGAAATGGCAAGAGCCATGATGCAAACTAAGGGACTTCCAAATATCTTTTGGGCAGAGGCAGTATCAGTAGCTGTATATCTCCTCAACATTTCCCCTACCAAAGCTGTCATGGATAGGACACCTTATGAGGCCTGGTATGAATCAAAACCCTCAGTAACTCATTTGAAAATATTTGGATGTCTTTGTTATGCCTTAATACCCACTGGTAGAACGAAAATGGATCAAAAATCAAGAAAGTACATTTTTGTTGGGTATAGCAGTAATTCTAAGGCATACAGACTATTTGATCCTGAGGCTAAAAAGATGATTATAAGTAGAGATGTAAAATTTGATGAGGATGCTAGCTGGTATGAAGTTGAGACAGGTGAGAAAAATGCTGTAAACATTGAAGAAGAAGACCATCAACCTGGAGAACAGCAACTTACACCACCAGCCACTCCAGAACAAAATGTTCATCAGCAAGAATCTTCATCAGAAGAGTCTTCTCCAGATTCCAGAGGGAGAAGAAGATCACTCAGTGATATCTATGCTTCTACCTATGCAATGTTTGCAGATGTTCCAGTTACAGCTGAAGAAGCAATGAGGTCAGAGGTCTGGAGACATGCAATGGAGGAAGAAGTTTCTGCTATAGAGAGGAATGGCACTTGGGATCTTCTTCAACTGCCAACAGGAAAGAAAATTGTCACTCTCAAATGGATATTCAAGGTGAAACATCATTCAGATGGTTCAATTCAAAAGTATAAGGCAAGACTTGTGGCTAGAGGCTACACACAAGAATATGGTGTGGATTATGAGGAGACATTCTCTCCTGTGGCTAGGTTTGAAACAGTAAGGATAATCCTTGCCTTGGCAGCAAAATATGGTTGGAAGATCTTCCAACTTGATGTCAAGTCTGCCTTTTTGAATGGGGAGCTCAAAGAGGAAGTGTATGTTCAGCAGCCACCTGGTTTCATCAAAGCAGGAGAAGAAGAAAAAGTGTATAAACTGAAGAAGGCGTTATATGGCTTAAAACAAGCCCCCCGAGCTTGGTATAGTAAAGTGGATGAATTTTTCCTCGAGCAAGGCTTTCAGAAGAGTCCAAATGAACCCACTTTATACTTAAAGAAGGCAGAAGGAGATGAGATTATAATGGTAAGTCTCTATGTTGATGATATGGTTTATACAGGATCCTCTTCTCAACTTGTCTCTGAGTTCAAGGCTGCAATGATGGAGAAATTTGAGATGACTGACCTGGAAAATCTGAAGTATTTCCTAGGACTTGAGGTTGAACAAACGTCAGAAGGGGTATTTTTGTGTCAGCAGAAATATATCAAAGACTTGCTGAGACAATATAACCTTTCCAATTGCAAGATGGTTGGCACACCTATGAATCCTAGTGAAAAGTTGAGGAGTGAAGATGGGACAGGAGATGCCGATCCAACAAGTTTCAGAAGCCTTGTTGGGAGATTAATGTTTCTTGGTCAAAGCAGACCAGATATAGCCTTTGCAGTAAGTTTGGTCTCGAGGTTTATGCAAAAGCCTACAAAACATCACTATGGTGCTGCCAAACGCATTCTGAAGTATGTAGCTGGGACATATGATTATGGAATTTGGTATCTAAGAGATGCAGAGTTGGTTTTAAAAGCTTTCAGTGATAGTGATTGGGCAGGATCTCTTGAAGATAGAAGAAGTACATCTGGGAGCTGTTTCTTGCTTGGTTCAGGACCAATTTCTTGGTCATCCAAGAAACAAAGCACAGTGGCCTTGTCCACAGCTGAGGCAGAATATGTGGCTGCAAATTCTGCCGCATGCCAAATTGTTTGGCTCAGAAAACTACTATCAGATTTGGGACAGACACAACAAGGTCCTACTACATTAATGTGTGACAGTATCTCAGCCATTGCTATAACCAAGAATCCTGTGTTTCATGGGAGGACAAAGCACATTGAAATCAAGTACAATTTTATCCGAGAATTGGTAACTAAAGAAGAAATAAATCTAGAGTTCTGTTCTACTGAAGATCAGTTGGGAGATCTGTTCACCAAAGCTCTATCCAGGGGAAGGTTTGAGTTTCTAAGGGAAATGCTCTACATCAGCAGCTTTGGAGCAAGAGGGAGTGTGAGATGTGCACCTTAAAGCAGCTGATTACTCTGATTAGTTGATTTATTCAAAATAAACGTTGGACTTAATTTAAAAGTCTCCACCTAATTAGCATTTCTGTTACAAGTTTAGCATTTCTGTTACAAGTTGTTAGCTAGGATTACTCCTTCCCGTTTGTAACTCTTCTCTATAAAAAGGAGAGACTATTTTCAATAAAAGTAGACTTGAATGTTGAATCTTCATACCTGCGTTCTCTGATCCATTTCCAGCATAGGGATTCTCAAATGGAGTACAGAATTTTTAATTTTTAATGTTCAGAGATAGACTGTTGTTGGTTTCTTCCAGCTTCCTTCAAAATTGTTACGTGGATAGTTGTTGTTGCTTTAGCGAACGAGTATCTGTTCAAAATTCTAATTTGCTAATTTTGAAAGCCTCAGACTCGAATAAAACTAAACAAAAAATAATGGCTTTAGAAATGAATTTACAAAAATCAATTTTAGGTAAATTGCATTTTCAACGCGAAAAACAAAACTAGAAGCAAGGGTTAACCTGAGAAGGAGCAGCGAATTCAGGTTGTGATTCTGAAATCAACTCGTAGATTCTTCTGCGTTGCTCAAATATTACAATCCCTGTGAATGCGCTTCCGAGTGCAGCCCCCAATAGCCGCTCCTGCACAATCGATTTAAACATCACCATTTTGATTCACAAATCAACAACAATCGAAACCTAAAATGTGAAACAAAATAGAAGAAAAAAAATTATTTTCCACTTGATATATAATTCATGATTTACCTGAGCGAGAACGCTAATCATCGCGTCTTTGGCTGCTAATCAAGGACGGAGAGAAAATTTGTCGTTGTTCGCCTTTCAATGCAGAATTAAAGAAGAAGCTTTATGTGCGTTGTTTGCAATAAAATGGTTTGTTCTCCGTCTCTCTCATTCTCAATTGGGCGATATTGTAATAATTTAATTTTTTTTCGCAACAATAATATATAAATTATTTATTTATTTATTGATATAAGTACAATTTTGGAGTGCAAATGGGCTGGTACAGTCCCTTAAACATTCAACTTGTTGGCTCACTGTATTAATATGACACAGTCTACCAAATATGTGATTTTTTATTTTCAAATTTATTTTTCAAAAAAGCAATAAATAAATAAAATTATATATATTAATTTTTTAAATAAATATATATATATATAAAATAAATATACTTCGGGCCGTATTGGCCTGTTAAGCACAACACGATATAATATGACAAAATTTACAAGCCAATAATGAATACACAACACAACTCATATAAGAACTACAAGCTGACACGATGGGCCAGCCCAACACACAATTTGACAAGTTAAGCCGTGCTATGCCTAGCAGAGCTTTTGACATAAATAACATATATTTTGATTAAAAAATTAATTTTTTTAAAACTAGTAATAATATAATTAAAATTGTGAATTTTAATTATATTAAAATTATATAAATTATAAAAATATTCTTTGTTATGTAATATATAATATCAATAAGTAAGTTATTTACATACTATGTAAACTGTGTTACATATTAATATGATTATATGTAAATGAATTTACATATTAATATGACAGTATGTAAATGAATTTATATATAAATATGACAGTATGTAAATGAGTTTACATACCAATATGACAATATGTAAATGAATTTACATACCAATATGGCAGTATGTAAATAGGTTTACATACTAATATGACAGTATGTAAATAAGTTTACATACCAATGTGATAAGTATGTAAATAAGTTTACATACCAATATTAACACTTTTCGAACTCTTGCGTCTTTTTCATTTGTCCAAAGAGGTAATAATTAATTAATATATACTTCTTCTTGTTATTGTTGTGTTAATTTAATTTAACATACTGGAGAATATTTCTTTTTCATTTGTGTTAATTAATTTAGATACTGGAGAACATTTTTTTCATTTATTTTCAATATCATGGTTTTAAAAGGAAAAATTATTACCGAGGTTTAAGGATAAAAATATCAAAAGGAAATTTACCTTAAAGCATTTTTAGCTTTATAACTCAGATAAGTTTATATTCCAGATCTTTCTTGTAGCCTCATAGTATTGTCTGATCTCTGTCCTCTCATCCATCAATCCTGACTTCGTTGCCAGCAACAAGTCCGTTTACGTTGACCCCCAACAAGTCCCTCTACTTCTTTTCTCTGAAACTTTTATAGTTGTTGAAGAAATTGAGGTCAAGCTTCATCTGGCCAATCTTCTTTTTCATATGCCACCCAATTTTCTTACTCACTCTGTTAATTTGCCGAAAAAATTGTATTATCTTCATTTTTTTTTTACTTTTTTGGTTTTGTTGAGTTGATCTTTTGAAAAATTGAATCGAATATAAATTCAAAACTCAAAGAGACAATTAAAGGGCAAAAATGTAAAATATTATACTAAAAACGATGACATAAAACGATTTATATCAAAATTGCGTAAACAAATAATTTGCCTCTATATGAGGTCATTAAATCATGCCTAGCCTTTCTTTAACACCCCTGGTTTATACCAAATCTTTATATAAATTTGTTGTTCAAAAAGGAAAAACTTTATATTAAAGGTGATAATTTATACTGTAGTATAATTGTTTAAATTGAATATGAATTAAAAAACACGAATTGAATACAAATAAATTTAATTTAAATCAGTTCAAATAACATGAAAAAATTAGGATTGAGTTAAGGCCAGCGTGAAAATATTAACATAAAAAATAATTATTATTATATATTATTATTATTATTTTTTTTACAAATTAAATATGTTAATTCATGTTATAAAAAATTTGCTATATTTTTTTACTAATAATGTGTAAATATAGGATGTTATCACTAATCACAATTACATGAATTTTAAGTTTAAAATATTCATTTATTTTAATTTTAGATAGTAATTCATTGGGTTATTTTGTAATATAATTATGACTTTGAAACTTTTAATTTTAAATTTTGTAAAAACTTGTAACAAAATTTTTATTTGTATATTTAATATTATTATAATACATTAAATTTGGTATAAATATTTTATTATTTTAATTAGATTAAAAATTATAAAAAAAATTATAATATTTTTAATTAATATATGATTAAATAGGTAAAAAGAGAAGAAGATAAATTAATACATATAAATAAAAGTTTGGACTAATTTGAACTAGTTTAGACAAGTCCGAATTTTTTGGCTTAGATTAGAGTTGGCAGTTCATGACACGAATTAAATTTAGTTTAGATTATGACTAATAGTTCATGACACAAATTAAATTTAACCTAATTAAAACTAACTCAATACGCACGAATTGCTACCCCTATTTTATGTAAATTATATAAATACAATTTATTTTTAGCTTTTTTCGGTGTGTGTGTGTATATATATAATCAATTGAAGAAATTAATTTTATATAAAATAAATATTTATTTTTTTATTTTTATAATTAATTAAATTATACTAATATTGTTATTAATAAATTGTTAATAATAATTTACACCCAATCTAAAAATAAAAGTGATGCCTATAATATCAATGTTTTGAGCTCGTGCCTAACTTGAAATATTATTCGTAAATTTGTGATTCGAAATATGTACGGACCAAATATTTGAAAGTTAAAGTATGTACCGTTATTAAATTAATTTAATAAAAATTAGAATTTTAAATTAAATTATATGAATTAAAATGTTAAAAATTAAATTATAATATTTTAAGTAAATTATGGGCCAAATGAATATAAAAGTTTTTTGAGACTGCAAGTTCAAGTCTAACTTAAAGCAATTATTTGTATTTTTTTCTAGAAATAGTGATAGTTTAGAAAAACTTCAGCTCAAAAAAATTTGAAATTGAATATTGTGGATGTCATTTAAGTTATAATTTAATCAATTAAATTAATTGAATATTGAACTTTCATAAATTTTGCTTAATGTTATTATATATTATTTTTATTATTATAATTTTAAATATATTATTTTATGTATAAAAAAAAACTTTACACTTTAGTGGGCTTGGAAAAAAAACAGTATTATAGTATCTATTTAGTACCACTAGCCCGGAATATCATTGCAGCATATCAATCATGTAATGCAATTATTGAAGGACATTTTACATTATTTGATTTATTTTTTGATTTAAAAAAAATGAATTATTTTTGAATTAGGTGTCACATCATTATTCAACAATTTTAAGCAACAACAAGTCAACTTTCTGTTTTTAGCGGTGTTCCGTCATCGAGTGTAGATAGTTAATAATATTTGTGAGCAAAGATTAAAATAGCTATATTTTTTAGAAAATTTTAACAATTAGTTTTACAAAAATAACAAAAAAAATACATTAAAAATATTATTAATATCGAAGCAAGTTTTTATAAAAATTATAATAACTAAACAATTTACTATAATAATCTATGATTTTTTTACATTAATTTCTTTTAAACTTCAACAATCAATTAACACATTTATCTATACTTTTGATCGAACAAATGAATAATTTGTCAATAACCGAAGATGATTAAATATTATTTGTATTTATATTTATATTATTATTTTAATACTTATTCTATTTTATATCATTAAAAGATGTTTTAGTATCTTAAGTTTCTTATTTAGTACTTTATTTTTGCCAAAATGCTATGATAATTTTTTTTTTGCCAACAAAATGTCATTTACATAACACATGAAACTCAAGTTAATACAGTATTTTGATGAAAAGGTTTCAAAGAAAAAACTTAGATACTAAAATAGTACCAAAATAATAACATAAATATCACTAAAGTACCAACTCATTACATAACATTATAACTTATTCTATATTTTTCTACCAAA
Source organism: Elaeagnus macrophylla (assembly GCA_029378325.1). Classification (NCBI taxonomy): domain Eukaryota; kingdom Viridiplantae; phylum Streptophyta; class Magnoliopsida; order Rosales; family Elaeagnaceae; genus Elaeagnus; species Elaeagnus macrophylla. Next base: position 29,422,250 of record CM055641.1, on the reverse strand, counting down.
CTCACACTTAATTTAAATTAATCTTTTAGTTTTTAAATAACTCAATTTTTTAATTGGGTTAAAAAATAATCTCCTACTTCCCTACCCCACCCTAAGTACGTATACCTTTTTTTCGTTAGATGATATATATATATATATTTTTATTATATGATACATATGTTATTTTGTAGTATTTTTCACATACATTTTTTTTTAAGTCTTATACAAATAGTGTCATATATATTTTTTTTAAAGTGATATATATGATGTTATATATTTTTTTCTTATTAAAAAACATATGATATTTTCTTTATACATCATATGTGTTTTTTTTTTAGATAACTTCAACTTTTTATTTAGTAGAAAGAGTTAAATTATACCAAAAAAAAAAAAAATAAAATAAAAAAAAATATATATATATATATATATATATATATATATGTTCAATTAAATAAAAAAAATTAGCATATATAAAAAAAAATATTCGAAACAAACGCTACAAAAACAAAATTATAATTGCTTTTAAAAACTTGTAATTTGTTAATGGAAATTAAAAGAGGAAAAAAATTCAAACAGCGTCCGGAGAGAAATGGGGGAGTGGGATAACGCAAATTAAAAGAAGGAAAAAAAAAAAAAACTCCCAACAAATTAATAAAAAGAAAGAAAGAAAAAAAAATGCAAATAAAAAAAGAAGGGAAAAAATGGAAGGAATAAAAAAACACTAAGAGGATTAGTTGTGAAATTTAGGCGTAGTCATTTGGTGCAATTATTTCCAAAATTAAAGGGAATGAAGGTGAGGTTCTTAAATGGCATCCTTTCTTTAATTTAGAATGTTTAATTGTGTTAGGAGATGGATAGTAACCAATCAATTTTAATTTAAAGTTGAAGCTGTTAAGGTGTCTTATTTGTTATATTTGAATGTTAACAAATTCAAAATAAATTTCAATATCGTGGCCTAGTCCTAGTGGGTATGAAGGCTTAAAGCATTATTTGTAATTTAATCTCACATCTTCAAAACCCCTACAAAGAAAATAAGAAATGAAAGGCAATAAATGAATGTCCATATTATAGTAGCCAGTAGGCATGTTCTTGGCTCAGGAGGCTAGATGATTAACGTAGGCTTTAAGCTTTTAAACGACCGGGCCTGCCTTTGACTAGAAATACTAATTTATTGTCTGTTTAGGTGAGAAATGGGAGAATAGCACCACAAAATGGCAAGGAGCTGAGAAATAGGTTTAGTTGCAAAACGGGTTTTGCATGTGACCTCCTGGCCCTGTCAATTAACAAAAAGCGTCTATCATGTGAGTGGTCCCCATTTGATATGCCTCATTAGACTGCGACTTTTGATCCAAAAACTTCCTATCTTTATACTTAATTGTGTTTTTCTGTTCCAATATATTTTGTGATTATATTCACGCAATCACAGTTCACACCTTAATGACCTTTACCTGTGTAAGGTTAAATGTACCTAATAAATTTTTATTGTATTATGAGCTCCCATTTTAAAATAATAATCTATTAAGAAAATTCACTCATATATTTATAAATTTATATATATTTTTTTAAATAAAATTACTTAATATTTTAAATCTAATAGTTTAACTTAAGTCAATTCAATCGATATTTTATTATTTATCTTTTTAAATTTTAACCTAAACTTACATTATTTGTCAAAAATTTTAGGATTCTCTTAAGATCTTCCAAGTTTATTTTTCAAGTCCACAATGCTATAATTTTTTTTTTTTTTTTTGAGAATTTCATTTAAAGTCTATCAATTTTATATTTCACTAATTAGTCCAAGATAAGAACTTTGACTCTAATATCATTTGTAAGGTCCAATATTTCTTATGAGTTTTTACAAGGCTATGAGCTTCCATCCCAAAATATTAATCCATTGAATGATGTTCACTCATATACTTATAAACACATCCTCTTAATGTTAACACCATGATATTCTTCTAATACAAAAATATTGCATGAGTGATTACCTTAATTATGGCCTTATCCAATGATCCAATTAACGATATTATATTGTTGGTATGGTACATCATTGTTATTTTATTTTATTTTTTTTTAAATTATTTTTATATATTTAAACGTCACCTCATCATCATATTTACGACACTTGTTACAATTTGAATTTTTGTAATTTCTTTTAATGATAATCATAACTCATAAGTGTTGTTGTTTTTCTATTGCTTAGTATAACCGAAGAAAATAGTTTCTTGACAATTTTGTAGAAATTCAAGCCTAACTTAACCCAATAAGGCCTCATTGAGTTAAGGGTTACCAGACTTATATCTAGCTCTTTACTGAGCTCCCTGGTCGATGTGGGACTCCTCAACACCCCCCTCACATCGGCACCAGCACCGATAGACATAAATGAGGTTGACCGGGGTTGACCGTGTTAGGCACAATCGAGAACAGGGACCCGCTTTGATACCATGTAGAAATCCAAGCCTAACTCAACCCAATAAGGCCTCATTGAGTTAAGGATTGTCCAGACTTATATCTAGCTCTTTACTGAGCTCCCTGGTCGATGTGAAACTCCACAACAAATTTTTATATATGAACCAATAAATCAGTGGAAGATAGATCAGAAGAAAGTGATGGGCAGGAAAAAAGAATTAAAAGATTTACTCTGGGCCCTTGGCAATGAATATCTGTAAGGAAAATGTAGACACTTCAAAGCGTAGCCACCAAGTCTAAGTTAAATCATGGTACTTGTTCTGTTTTAAATAAGTGTTACCGTCATAACACTAATTGAATCACCGTTGTAGCATTATTGGTGCACATGTATATCATGTTTACTTATGAGTAATTAAATTTCAATTATTCGTAATAATTATAATATTTATTAAATAAAATATTATAGGATTAAGATTCCACGCATTCAAATATTAGTAATTAAATTACAAATTTTGGAGTAATTTTATTAGATGAATGATTGTTTAAATTCATTATCTTTAGCAAAAAATTACTTTAAATTCATAATTTTTAAGTAATTAATACAAATTCATTACATTTATAAAAATGACAGATAATGGTAACAAAAGTTCATTTTATGAAACAGCACAAGTTAAACTTTTTTTTTTAATAAATAGCAAACTTGTACTACTTTATTTAATAAGAGCAAATTTATAATACATTTTTTATTATAGATAATAAACTTAAGCTATCATTTTTTTTCAATTTTATTACAATTTAAAAATCATAAACTTAATTACTGGGCTACAATAAAAAATTTCTTCCAAACCTATTATATCTAATCAATATTAAATCATAATTTTATATTTAAAAAATATTTTAATGAAGTAATCATTTTTATTTTTATTTTATAATAAAATAAATAAACATAATTAAAAATAGTTTAATTTTTAATTATTATTTGTTTGGATTTCTTTCATATTTTATTATAGGTTAGTAAACATGTCCCTCGTATTAAAACCACAAAATGATTGAACTGACAACTGTAATAAGAACTGTTGGGTCCTCCAAGATAAAAATGTAGTTTTGTGGGTTTATTCGTCCCTCTTTATTCTTTAATATGAGGTTGATTGAGCAAGCGATTTAAGATATGCAAAATTCAATAGAAGTATTATGTGTTTTTCTTTGGCTGCCTAGTTGGAACTTTATTTTCAATACATAACCATTCTAAAGGAGGCGTCTGGGAACTGGCAAAAGGTTCTTCCTGGTAAGTTAAAAAGCTGTTTTTTTCTATAATTGATGATTTCTCCATTAACTTGCAGGGCATGGTCAGCTTTAATAACTCTCTCTCTCTCTCTTCCTTGTGTTCCTATGCCTAAGCCTAACACTACTTAATTTTGTCTGTATACTTCAGACAATTGTGACTTTTCCTTGAAATTGCATTCCTGGAAAAACAGTCACATACTAATAATGATCTGTCATTATAATTCACAACCATTAATTTTAGTTGGACTTACCTTTGGATTTGAGTTCTTTACTTTGATTGGAAAAGGGAAGAAAAACAAAATATTCCGAACCTTTTCTAATCCCAGTAATTCAAAATTATTTTCAATCAATGATTTTAATTTTAGAATTTACTAGAAAAAAAAAACCATAGAAACAAGCACTGGTGATTCATCATATTGAAAGAAGTCCTATTAAAAAAATTCTTATCTTTTCTTTTTCTTTTGTGGAATATTATCAACTAGGAGTATAATTTTTGATTTTAACATTTCAACTCATTTTCTGTCGATTACTTCTCTTGGAATTGGATATTATTACATGCTCAACTTTGTGAGGTTCCCACAGGAATCTTTTGGGATATGAAATTTGATTTTTGTTCCAAGTTGAAATTTGTGGGTTTTTTTTTTATAGATGTTGAGCTTTTATAAAAATTATTGCCCGACACTTCTTTACAAAGTTTAAGTTTATCTCTGTGTCCATTTCAATAAGGACAGTCGGTTAAGTGCCTGCCCATTTTCAGCTTTTCATTTGTCCTAGCTTAGCTGGATTTCTACACTCAGAAAACCAGATTCTCAATGACTTTTCTAGTACTTATACAGCTCATACACACGTCTGCATTCCCAATGCAAAACGTTGAAATTGTGCTCTTTGATTTGAAAATTTCTATAATCCACTTTAGTTCAATCAAGAAAAACACCCAGGTCAAGTACTGTACTTCTTTGGAGATTCATTGCATGGTTAAAATTATTCAAGTCATTGTTGCCAAAAGGAACTGCAACAACTGAATATCATGTTTGCTCTTTATGTGTTCAATGAAATTACCCAGAGAAGAAGGAAGGTAAAATCAGAGAATTGGGTTTAGTTCTACATTATCATAAGATCCATTGAATCTTAGAAGAAAACTTTTATTTGGTTGAGAGGCTTCAAATCTTCAATGGAGTGACGCTTGTTGACAATGCGCTTGTTCTGGTGGCAACAGTTGCCGTTGCTTATAATCATTCAACTCATAGAACCCAGCAGAATAAGCCACACAGTATATGGTACTCTCTCTGTCACTTTACTTCAAATACTTTATAATCTCTGCGTTTTGTAATCGTGATGAAAGAAACCTTGGTAGATACTCAAAGCCAAGGACTAGTCTCCTCATGCCACGAATTATACTCAAAGTTCTGTTCTACAAGAATGAGTACTACAAGGACTGAATATGTCTTATGTGCCTTAGTAATGTTTGACATAGTTGGCTACTTGGCTAAATACTTTATACTTGATTTTAAATCCTTTCCCTTGTCTTGAATAACTGTTAAAATTGTCTGAGAGAGATAGTAACTCTGTGTTTAAAATTTCATTGACCTCAGCTGAAGCTTCAGTCGCCTTCAAGAGTAAATTTGAGAGTTCTAAACAAACAGTAAGTGTGGCTGGTAGAAATCCATGCTTGAGACAGTGGGCGTGTCTCAACTGTTATAGAATCAAGGACCCTAGTCTTTCTTCTATGTAAGCTCTCTCTCACTCTCTGGTGTGTCTATGTCTGCCCATGTTTTTATTCTAAGCATAGCAGCAGAGTAGTCTTTTTCATCATCATTATTAATTGGGTAAATAATTTTTTTTTACCATAGAACTATATTTGTTGTTAAAAAAGTACCACTAGACTTTAAACAGTTACAAAACTACCGACTTACTTCATGTTGTTACATAAGTACTCCTCGTGTCAAAATTTATCAAAACTAAACTGTAAAATTGACATAAGTATCATCACTTTTAAAATGGTTTTGCTAAATTTTTTTGACAAGCTAACGGATATGGTACTTATGTAACACCAACTAAAGTTCATTGATAATTTTGTAATAGTTTAGAATTTAGGATAACTTTAGCAAGAACCAAAATAGTACAGTGGTAACAAATCTGTTAACCCTTATTAATTTATCATCTAGGCTAGCAAACGAAGAAAACTATATAGTAAAGTAATAGATGCAGAAAATGAAATTTGGATCAGGAATGAATTGCACTTAAATTACAGTGCATTATCTTTTGACATTGTACCTTTGATGAGCGATGACTATATTTGCCTATTACTCAGCAGTGGAAAGTGTGTAAATTTCTTGTGCTGTAAACCTATTAAATTTTAGTTTTAGTTTTACCTACTTTTGTAGTTTTTCACCTCTTAAAAGGTTTTGAATTTATCCTGGAGTCTTGTGCTTCAACAGGTTTCCTGGAATCTATACCCTTTCTTTACAGGCTGAAACATTCAAATTTTCTCCATTTACTCCAAAATTTAATCCATTGCACTCTTCTATCCAATTACAAGAAAAAGTATACAGAACAAGAGACAATAAGATAGTAGTTAAAGCTTCTGAGGGTAGTGATGTTCCAACACTAACACCAGAGCAGGAAGTTCATGATAAGAAACCAAACAAGAGGAAATTAGCTGCCATAAGTGGTGGTGTTGTAGCAGCTATACTTGTGGTTATTATAGTATTAATTGTGTACATGTGTTTGGTACGTGTCAAAAGATTTGTTCGGCGTTCGTCTGAGACTGCATCTTCCATACCATCTCCACCTGGTAAGTTTTGGATTTATGCAGTCATTCATGTTGATCATTTTATACAGCCATTTCATTAACGCTTTGCAACAAAAGATAAAATGTGTGATAGACTAGTCTCTTTGTTCGAGCATAATGCTAGGATTTTAATGTTGATGGACAGTAAATAATTTCATATTTTTTTGATTCTTGTAACTGAAAAGAAGTTTTAGAACAAGTCTGAGCCACTGATAATGTTTTTCTGTGACAAACCATATTTTGTTTGGTTCATGTGTGTTGCCTTTACGTTAGTGTTTTGACTGTCTTAATGTGTCTCGTTGGCTAGTCCAATGATTTCACAATGTTTACCATAGCATTTGGTCTAAAAAATAAGGTTTACAAGATGATGGCTTCTTTGTTCGTATATATATGCTAAATGTTATGAAACAATGCTTAATTAAGTTGCAACTTGCCTAGGACATACGATTGATGGTTGGATTTTTTTATTTATTTATAATTTCCCTGCATTCTTCCTTAGATGAATTAGAAAGGGGAAATACATCTCCGTTTGCAATTGCACTCTCTCCATTTGATACACAGAGACTAAGGCAGCTTTCAATTTTGGAACTTGAAGAAGCTACAAGTAATTTCAGTCAACATAATATCATAGGGGAAGGTAGATTTGGTTTAACATACAAGGGACTGCTTCGAGATGGATCTATTGTGACTATCAAGAGACGGCTACATGCTCCAACTCAGTATTTCTTCCATGAGGTAATTCTGGCTCTCTGTTAGAAGATAAGACTTTAATATTTCCTTTTGGAACTGGTCAATAGCCAAATACTACTTTTTCCCCATTTTTATAAGAAAAATAAGATATATATTTTCTTTTTGTGGTAATCAATGTTTTTGTGGTGCTCTAAACCACTTTTTGTTGCCAAATTATATTTGATTGAATAACAGGTGAAGCGCATAAGCCGTGTCCAGCACACGCATCTAGTGAAACTTATTGGCTGTTATCAAGATAGCCATCAGCAAATACTTGTATATGATTATCTATTGAACGGAAATGTTGGGAACCATCTCTATGGTAATTTGTTTCACACACTCTCAATGCATATACACATATTTACAAGCATTCGCAACTTAATAAGTTGTTATTCAGACAGTGAAGGATTGCCTAGTGGAAAGCTTGGCATAAGACAAAGGTTGTCGATTGCTTTGGCTGCAGCCAAAGGTATGTTTCCTAACTATACTTCATTTATAGTTTCCTTTGTTTTACACAACATATATATGTTTTCATACTTGTATGTTGCATTAGGGCTAAGGCATCTTCACAGTTTGGTGCCTCCCTTCTTTCACATGCATTTCAGAACAAGCAATGTTCTAGTGGATGAACATTCCGCGGCTAAGGTGTCTGATTATGGACTCACTAGATTGCTAATTGAGGGCAATCATGCTGGATCATCTTCATCATTTGATTGCTTTCTTGACCCAGAGTATGTAAATCTTCTATATAATTGGCTACATAGCTACACAACCTAGCACAATTTTAATAGAATGAATGATTACATATAGTTAAAACTGTGACTCCAGGTATAAAAACATTGAAGTAGATAAGCAGATGTATAATCTTAACAACTCCTTCAAATTTTCTTGCTCTTTAAGCTGTTTAATTGCAACTTAAACTTGGTTACTGATTTTTGAGTTTATCCTTTTTCCTAAAGGCTAGATATGCTGAAGAATTTTTCAGATAGAAGTGATGTGTACAGTTTTGGGGTCTTCTTACTTGAATTGATTAGTGGACGTGAAGCAGATGGTAGAAACCTGTCAAATTCAGAGGAAAACCTTGTATTGCAGGTATGTTAAAGAGTTCCTCATCAATAAATCTCTCTCCATAACCTTTGCAAAATAAATAAATAAATAACTCTTCATAACATCCTATACATCTTCATTTTCTCATGTTGTTTTAATGCAACTTTGTGAGTTAAATTCTTAATACAAAAATATGGGACAGCCAAACAACTATTTTTTTTATTACTCGATTAGTAGTAATTTTGGTAATAAAAGAAGGGGGAAAATACTCTAAAGTAGATTTAGCCTTATTATATGGTGGAGCTGGAGCCCTTTATATATAAACTCACAGCCCAATTAACATTTGGATGAAGAAATTCAATTTATATATAAATATATAATATGAAACAAAAATCTTAACAAAAAAATGTCATACAATATATCATTTATCTCTTTCCATCCTATTCTTTTTACTTTTTGTAATTTATATTATTAATTATCTTATTTTTTATTTAAGTAAGAAAATATCGCTAAACTTTCTCGTTTTGCTCCTATTTAAGGACTCTTCATCTTCGTGATAAAATAGTACATAACTTAGTTAATAATATTTTATAACAAATGGATTTTACACTTCAGGCATCATATAAACCATTTTGTTGTCATCTTATTATATTTGTATTATCTTTATAATTTTAACATAATATATTAGGTAATATATTAACATAATTATTTTTATTAATATACAAAAAATGAGTAATTGGCTTTTAAATTGACTCTATAATTAATTATATTTTAGAACTATTATTATTAAATAAAATTATTATTAATAAAAATACTTTTAAAAAAATAATTTAAAATGTAACAATATCTTCACCCAACATATATTATGATAAATGATAGTAAATTATTTTGTGTGTAATTTTTAATTTTATTACTAAAAAAATTTCACTTGCAATCAAGTTTTTTACAAAATAACATGTCATCCTACTACTTAGGGGTGAACATATATGGGTTGGTTTGAGTTTAGATTAAAATTGGAACTAATTTAATATGATTGATTTTTTAAAAATGAGAACTGAACCGAACTATAAAATTTGAAAAATCAATGCAACTCGAATTAATTTTTTTGGTTTAGTTTGGGTTAGTTAAAAGAAATTTTTTTTTCGCTAATGAATTTTGTTTATTAATTTTTTTTTAAAACTCTTGTGTTATAGTTTGTGAAGTTTTTAATACTAATTTTATCATAATATATAATTTTAAAAATATAGATTTCGGTCACTTATCTAATTTTATTATTCATATCAAACATAAAGTGCAAGAAAAATTAGAAATATAATTAAGACAAATAAGCAATAAAGAATAATAATCACATACCTGGCAAAATTTGTTAATTTTTATATCCAATAATATTGTTCATATAATGAAAATTTTAACGATAAAAATATGAAAGACGATGTAATTATAAATTTATAATGAATAAATAATTAAATAATACAAAATTAGTGTCTCACGTGGATAAAAATTAAAATAAATGAGAGTACTTGGTAGAAAAGTACTTGCATGAATGAATTTCGTTTAAATATTCAAACTTTAATGGTAAAAATAGGCAAAATTTGTTGGTAACTAGTTAGAGTTACATGAATGTATGACTTGTAAGAGACGTCGTAAGTAATTTGTGAGAAAATGTTGATTTAGGTTTTTGGAAGAAAACTGATTCATTGAAAGGGTATAAAGTATAAACCTAATCAACTGTGAATGAAAATTAATTTTTTTTTTAAATAATTCTATAAAATAACAATATAAATATAAATATAAAAATAATAAAAAAAAATTAATAAATGAATTGGGTTGGTTCGATTTTTTTTACTATTTTAATAAATGAAAATCAAACTAACATAATATTAATCAATTTTTTTTTTATGAAGAACCAAATTAAACTAATGAAATTTAAGGAATGATTTTTTTGGGTTGGATTGATTCTATGTATTTTTCTTCACCCCTACTACTGCCCACCAAATATTCTCTCTCTGCCCAGCAAGTCTCCCAAAAAAAAAAAAAAAAAAGTTAACCTTATTATATTGTTCTATTCTTATATGGATTGGATTTTTGGTTTAAAAAATTGCTAATGTATATAAATTTATACTTAAATTTATATTTATATTATCCATAGCTTGTAATGTGACATAATTTTTTTTTTAAAAATGAATAATTTTATCATTAATTAAGTTATTTTGCTACATGGTAAATTATAATTAATATAAGTATAAATTTATGTAATCTTAACATTTATCTTTGGTTAATTAAAAGAAAATTATGTATATGAAGGCCTGCAAGAATTATTTGCAATGTGGCAAACTATAGTTGGTATTAGTGTAAAATTAAATGCAAATTTGTGTAATATTAGGCCATATTTAATAATAATTTTAATTTTTGATTTATAATTAAATAATTAATTTTATAATTTTTTATTATTTTATAAAAATAATCACCAATATATTTGATAATAATTTTTATTTATTAATTTTTAAGAAAAAATTCAAAAATTACTTTCAATTTGTTTAATTATTAGCTTTCTGTTAAAAAAAAAATTTAAATAGAGAAAAGTTTGGGTTATTTTTTACAAATTGTAATTTTTTAATCATTTTCTTCCTATACTTATATTATTTAAAAGTTATAATATTTGATTTACTTTGTAAAAAAATTGTTTAATAAAAATGAAAAAAATAGAAATTAAAAATTTTATTTATAAATTACCCTATATTTAGGCAATGATTTCTTAAAAATATAAAAATAAAAATTAAAAATTATTATTAAAGATACATGACTAATAAATTACTTAAAAAAATCAAAAATTAAAAATTAAAATCCTTATCAAACAAAATCTTAGCATTTATCTTTGGTTAATTAAAATTCCAACTATGTATATGAAGGCAAAGGCTTGCAAGGAATTCGAAGAGTTTGTAGATAAATCATTTGAAGGCGAAGCAATAAATGTTGCAAAACAGATGATGGAGCTAGCATTGACGTGTCTAAATTCAAGCACAAGAAGACCGCCTATGCGATTTGTTGTACAAGAACTAGAACGGATAGAAGAAAGAGATATCGGTCACTTTCATTCTGAACTTGATTTGCAAATAGGTAATGTGATTCTTGGGAGTGAACTCTTCAAATAAGTTCGATGTAAATGAATAAGTTTTCATTTTTTTCTAATTAATTTCATTGGTTGTAATTACATAATGACCATGAAAAATTCATTCATTTGTAATATAATACTTTAGCAATATAAGCTATACGGTTTATTGCCTCAAAGAATTTAATAAGACTTTTTCCTAATTTGTAACCAAACTTAAATAGCTACAACTATGGAGAAAGAAAATATAAGGGTATTTAATTAATATTTTTAAAGATTGTTATCTATATTAAAAAAAGCCATTAATTTCAATGAATTTTTTGAGTTAAAAATATATATTATAAAGTATCTACTAATCTAATCACTTTCTTCTTCTTCTCTTTTATATTTTAAGCCTTCAATAATTTAATTTACTTTTTGTTGGAAATGATATCTTTCTACGAGAACCCTCTATTTATTTTGCTTATATTCTTTTTATTCTAATTTATTATTTTGAATAAAAAATATATGTGTATTTCTTTACGTAAACCTTATTTTTCTAATTTAGGTATTTATTTAAAGATGATCTATGATATATTTTGATGTTAATCTATATGTTTATTTAGATTTGCAGTACCAAAGATCATGAATATTATAATATGATATCAAATTTTTATTTTGTTCTAAAGAGCGGTGTGCTTAAGAAAATTTTTATTTTTAGTTTAATAATTTTAATCGTTGATATATTTATATTGATAATTTTTAATATGTATTATACATTTTAATTTTAATGAAAATCTATATATTTTTTTTGGAAAAAAAATATGACTATTGTCTAAAACTATTTCTTCCCTTTCAATATTCTCAGTTATCACTATCGCTCTTAAAATTAAACTTTGTTAAAATGTACATGATATTTAGAATTCTACAAAAATCTATACAAATATTAAAATTCTCTCATAATTCTAATTAAATTTTTTTCATCAGTTTGCTATGTATAGGATTTTACAATTGTACATAAAATGGTAAGAAGATCTCTTTCACCTTTACATGAAAAGTGAAACATACCTAAAAGCTCCTTTTTTTTTTTAAATTGGTTGAATCATGTGCTAGCTCATAAATTTTTTTGTCATTAATTTTAAGTTTTGATTCTTTTATTTTTCTTCTTCTTATAATTTCAACTATTTATATTTTAATTTTTACATTGCATGTCCTTTGCTTTAAAAAAATTAACTATAGAAGTTTAATTTTAAGTTTGTCCTAAATTTTAAACTAAATATGTGAATAGAAAATAAGATGATTGTTTAATAAAAAAATTAAAGTATAAAATATGAAGAAAATATAAAATATAACAAAAAATACCAACAGGTTAAAATTGTAGGTTAAAAATTTGAAGTCATTATTTAGGTTTTGCCGCCAAAAATTATGATGAATTTTGAAGGGTCAGTCAAACTGTTGAAAAGTAGAGCAAATATATCTCACATTAATAAAATAATAATAAGAGTATAAATTTATAAATGTATAAGTGAACCTATCTAATGAATTAATTTTTTTAGATAGGAGCTCATCGTCGAAACTCACGAAAGAAATTAGGCAAATAAGTAGCTTGAAATGAAATTCCTAAAAATTATGGTGATGTGGCTTCGGATGAACCCCACTCAATAAATTACCTTTTTGGGTCTGAACTATGCTGCCTCTTTGAATGAAGAAAAGTTTTGGAGAGATGGGTCCAGAATTTAGTGGTTAAAAGAAGGGGATCAAAATACAAAACACTTTTATGCTAGAGCATCTCAAAGAAAAAGGAACAGAGATCTTTGGGCTTTTTGATCAGGATGGCAATTGGAAGACAGAATCTGAGTATATCAATCAACTCTCTTAGGAATACTTTCAATATCTTTTCAAATCCTCAAAACCGAGTATTTTCAAATGGAGAATGTTTTACAAGCTATTAAACACAAAGTCTTATAGGAGATGAAAGAATCATTAACAAAAGATGTTTCAGACTCTGAAATTTTTGAAGTGCTACAACATTTGAACCTGAACGAAGTTCCTGGACTTGATGGTTTTTTTAGCCTTTTTTCAGTCCTACTGGCATAGAGTTGGAGGAGACATTTTGAAGGCAATCAAAGCTTTTTTCAAATTTGGTACATTATCTACAGCTATCAACTTCACATACATTCGACTTTTTCCAAAGTTAGATAATCCCACAACTCTATCTCAACTAAGACCTATCAGTTTATGTTTTTCTGTGTACAAAATTACTTCCAAAATCTTAGCCAACAGATTAAGGAAAGTACTGCCTCATGTTATATTATCTTGAATCAAAGTGCCTTTATTCCTAATCAGGCTATTTCTAATAACATTTTAGTAGCCATGAATTGTTATCTTCTTTGAAATCAAGGAAAAAAGGAAAAAAAAAATTATCATCTAGGCCTCAAACTCGACATAAGTAAAGCATACGATGGTGTTGAATGGTCATTTTTAGAAAATATGATGATTAAATGGGGTTTTTTGTGAAAAGTTTACAAGTTGGATTTTATCTTGTATCTCTACTGTTTCCTACTTCCTAGTGAACAATAATGATGTGATAGGATATTTTAAGCTAGAGAGAGACATTTGCTAAGGTGATCCACTCTCTCCTTTTATCTTTTAATTAATTTTATATGCATTTATGGTTCTCTTTAATGATTAAATTTACTAATATTATTTTACTTTTTTATTTCATATTTGTCTTAGAGAAATCACATTTATATGTTACTTCAATGCACTCTATTGAATGAGTCCAAGGTTCAATAACAACTTATATGCTTTTTCTAAATTTATAATAATTATGCTCAATATTTGTATTATATTTCTAATATAACTTAATTACATTTGCTTTATTTTCTTTTTAGTTTCATGGAGCATTGGATATGATGATATAAAAAATAAATGCAATATATTTTGAAGTTAAAAAGAAATGAAGCACTTTGAAATTAAAAGGAATGAAGTATTTATTATCTTTATTCTTAGTAATAGACTTGTAATCCACTATTTTTATTTATTAGAATATTAAGTATTAATTATATATAATTTAAGGATTAATCATTATAGTAGTGTTTCAACATTTATATTTTGGGTTATAAGTTAACTAACTTTGCTTATTAAATGTGTTTATTGTTTAACTTTAAATTAAGTTAATTTTGAATAGAATACTTGTTTATATTAAAGGTCCAAATCAATCAAACAAACGAAACCAGCCTACTAAGTAAGTTAGTCTATGAGTCAGTTATATTTTATATATAAGGTTGTTTTAGTTTATAATAATGTCTAACTGATTACGTAGGTTTTATTAATTTTTTTAACTAAAAATCGACCAAATCGACCAAATCGACCTCTTTCATCCTTCACAGATGTAGCATTATAAGATTGGATGAAAATGCAATGAAAAGCTTGAGAGAATAAAATTAACGAGGACATCCTATGGATAGGCTAATAGTTACTTGGTGACGAATTTGGAAGACTAAAAATGAGATAGTCTTTCGGAATATCAGGAGATCAATTGATGAGATAGTGTTATTAATTAATCGTCATTTGAGTGAGCTTCAATGTTTTTAAGCTAGTTGTAACTTATTGTATATATAGGCATGATTTTTATATTTTGTCATTTAAGCTTTTGTGGTGTTTACTCAGCTTGGAGTTATAAACGCGTACTGGTTTATTGTATAAATTACAATATCTTTGTTCGAAAAAACAATAGGACAAAACTTAGGAAATTATGGAGAGATTTTTTTAATTTTGATAATTGTGTATTTAGATTTTTAGAGACAGTTAAATTAAATTATAAAACTGAAAAGGAAAGCAAGTGACTTTTTTTTTTTTAAAATAAAAAAGAAAAAACAGAATTTAATTAGATAATATACATCAAAAAAAAGATTAATATCGAGTTAGTATTTGCGAGAGTGAGTGTAGTGAAACACTACAGCGTAGCGTTTGGCATGAGTTTGTCCCACATCGGCATTTAGTCGTTGTGTGTATGAGCTTATAAGCCTCTCCTCACTTGCCTGTTTTAACATGTGAGTTGGAATTTGGTGTGTTAAGCGTTGTGTTAGTCAGGTGTTCTATTCCTTTCGCGTCATTCTTTCGTGTTAATTCAAAAAAAAAAAAAAAAAAAGATAATATACTTTATATATTAAATTATATTAAATAAAATTATAATAAAATAATTATATTTGTAATATTATTGTAATATATATACTAATGCCCAATAAAAAAAGTAAACGACTGTTCAGCATAGTACTTGCCATTTTTGCGAAATCAAAGGACAGATAGTCGGATACTCGACTTTAAAACGACGTCGACTTTAAACCTTTTGACTTTCTTTCTTCCCATATATCTATAAACCCCTACTTGCTCGCTCAGATCCCAGTGTCTCCGATCCACTCAGAGCTGAAATGGCGACTCGATTCACTCTCCTACTCACGCTCACCGCTTTACTCCTCATTTCCAGTTCAGTTATATGCAAAGACTCGAAGCCCAAAAACGTGGATGAGGACGATGAAGATCTGAGCTTTCTCGATGAGCCAAACGAACAAAACGACGCCTCACACCGCTCCCTCAATGACTTTCCAGATCACGACCATTTTGACAAAGAAGGAGATGATGATTTTGATAATTTCTCGGATTTTGACGAATCCGGGGTTGATCGCGAATCATATAAAGAGCCGGAAGTAGATGATAAAGACGTAGTCGTTTTGAAGGAGAATAACTTCACTACTGTCATAAAGAACAATAAATTCGTAATGGTGGAATTCTACGCGCCGTGGTGTGGACATTGCCAAGCTTTGGCTCCGGAATATGCAGCTGCTGCTACGGAGTTGAAGGGTGAAGATATAATTTTGGCTAAGGTTGATGCAACTGAAGAGACCGAGTTATCTCATGAGTACGATGTTCAGGGATTTCCAACTGTCTACTTCTTTGTTGATGGTGTTCACAAGCCTTATAATAGCGAAAGGACCAAGTGAGTTTCATATTTTTATTTTTGCATATTTTGTAAAGGTGGATTTTTGTATTTTTTTTTATTCATTTGTTAATCTGATAATTCAGAGAAGCTATTGTGACCTGGATTAAGAAGAAGATCGGACCTGGCGTCAAAAACGTGACCACATTGGACGAAGCTGAACGCATATTGAGTGCTGAGAATAAAGTTGTTTTGGGCTACTTGAACTCACTGGTGGTATTTATTTTTTCATAAAAAAATAGTCATTTTCATTAATTAATCTTCAAATGAAATGGCTAATGAACATCAATGTTTGTGTGATATTCAATATGGCTTTTCTTCATAATTTGTCAAAAAAAATTGTCTTGGAAAAGGTTTGACTTTATTCAGGTTGTTGCCTGCCAACTGCTCTGTGATGAAAGTCCCATAACTTAGGCATTATAGGTCTACCAGTACAGATGACAGTACGAAATTAGTTTTGTGGCTTTAGGAGTTGATGTTTTCTTAATATGTTTCCAACTATATTCAATAAAGTTTGATTTTATTCTGTGTCACTTGTTCAGATTGTGTCACCATCACTTTTCCCACCTGGGATTCCTATATATATATATATATATATATATATCTCATCATTAGATATCTCATCTATTGCAAAATTAATATTATATAAAAAAAAATTCTTCTTGCTTTTCGATTATCTTATAAATGAATAAGAAACTTGGAAATGCAACTATGACAACTGATTGTTGAATGTTTCTATTTTTGACAACTGATTGTTGAATGTTTCTATTTATTCCACTATTAGAAGAAGGTTGCAAGAATTTTCTGTTGATAAACTGGGATGTTACGAATGGCCTTCTAGGATTATGTCGTTCGTTATTATGTCCTGCTCAATATTACAGGGTCCAGAGAGTGATGAGCTTGCTGCTGCTTCAAGGCTTGAAGATGATGTTAATTTTTTCCAAACAGTAAATTCTGATGTTGCACAACTTTTCCATCTTGATCCTAAGGCTAAACGCCCTGCTTTAGTGCTGCTTAAGAAGGAGCCTGAAAAGTTGAATTATTTTGGTAGGTTTTTCTTTCAGTGCCATTTTCATTAGATATAATTTAGATTTTGTTTATTAAAAAAAAAAACAAGAGAGGAGCATTATCTGCTTTTTGCTCTAATTTGCAGATGGTAAATTTGAGAAGTCTTCAATAGCTGAGTTTGTATTCTCCAGTAAACTTCCTCTGGTTACCATTTTCACCAGGGAAAATGCACCTACTGTTTTTGAAAGTTCAATTAAGAAACAGGTAATGTTGTGCCTATATCAGTTGTACTCTATTATTAATTATTTATTTTCATTGCTAAAAGAATATTCATATTTTGAAATTTTTATATTCAGCTGCTGCTATTTGCTACTTCGAATGATACTGAAAAAGTGGTCCCAATTTTTCGAGAGGCAGCAAAATCTTTCAAGGGGAAGGTATAGTCGATGCTAAAAGGAGCTCTTAAGTTTTTGTTTTCATGCTCTGATGAATTGAATTGGTTAAACTTTTGTTAAAATTACATCATGTCAAAGAATCATGACCACCCATTCTAAAGATTGTGATTTCAAAAGCTATATCATTGAATCGGCAACACATACACACATGTATAAAGGCATACTCTGATTCCGATGAATTATTTAAAAATAAAATACTTTGAATAAGTTAATTAGAGGATTTGAGAACATAATTATTTGTCCTTAGTACCATGATGCAACCCTTTTCATTTTAAATTCAAAATGACCCTTCTTAACAAATCATTTTAGGCTAAAATTTATCAAGGCCTTTTTTGACCCATTCACATATTTTTTGTAGCTCATCTTTGTTTATGTGCAAATGGATAATGAAGATGTTGGAAAACCAGTCTCAGATTATTTTGGTGTCTCTAGAGATACTCCAACGGTAGCCTTTTCTCCCCCTTTATTCATCTTCATTTTCTTATGATGCATGTGCTTTCAGGTTTTAGTTTCATTTGTAATGTTTTGCCTATGCATTAATATTGATGTTGTTTACTTACAGGTCATTGCATATACTGGAAACGATGATGCAAAGAAATATTTTCTTGATAAAGAAGTGACTTTGGATAACATTAAGGTTAGCCTTGTGTTTCCCAAGTAAAGTATTTGATTTCACAATTTTTTTTTCCTTGCAACAGTAATAAGCTTAGTATTTCTATGTAAATTAATCAGTCTTTTGGTGAGGATTTCTTGGAAGACAAGCTAAAGCCTTTCTACAAGTCGGACCCAATTCCTGAAACTGTGAGTCATTTAGTTTCACTTGTTTGGCTACTTCTACCTACTTTCTTTTCTAATTAACTTATTGTTATGGTATTCTGTTTATGACGTGTCTGAAACAGAATGATGGGGATGTGAAAATTGTTGTTGGAAATAATTTTGATGAAATTGTTCTGGATGAGTCAAAGGATGTTCTTCTTGAGGTATATTTTTAACCCATGCAATTAAATACCTAAGATGTTTGTGAAGGGCTCAATTTAACGTAAGGTTGTCATCCAGATTTATGCACCTTGGTGTGGACATTGCCAATCTTTGGAGCCAATATACAACAAGCTTGCTAAGCACCTACGTGACATTAATTCTCTTGTTATAGCCAAGATGGATGGAACTACAAACGAGCATCCCAGGGCAAAGGTAAAACTTGAAATGTATTTGAGGCCCCAAAATAGCTTATTTTTTGAGTTAAGGAAATTGACCATAAAGTAGCATACCATTTTCTACATTTCACATGACAAACTGGACATTGGTTTATATACAGGCTACACATTAGTTTTATACGTGCAATAGGCATGTGCTATTTGGGGCAATTTTTTTAATGTATTATTTAGGGTACGTACATAAATGACGAAAATGCAATATAGATGACTCAATTAATGAAAGTTTGTGATTTACTAGTGTACCACTTTATTCTACGTTTGTCATTATATTGTCTTTAAGCCTAAGGTGGGATATTTATTTGACATGTAAAATATACTATGCTTGTAGTTTGACCTGGATATTGTACGAACTGACTAACCAGTAACCCGTCTTATATGTGCCTATGCTACAATACCTGATTTAAATTTCGTGGTCCAATGTTAATGTGTGCAGTAGAAACGTCTGACTTTATAGTGAAATATTTTTTTTTCTCACAATTATTGCAGGGTGATGGGTTTCCCACACTTCTATTCTTCCCAGCTGGAAACAAGAGCTTTGACCCTGTAAGTGCACCGATCATGATGCTGTAGAAATGTGTTTTTAACCTCTCCAAAAGGTTTTGTGCTGAATTGTTTTTTTTTTTTTTTCACTCGGTGTGGCAGATCACCGTGGACACTGACCGTACCGTGAAGGCATTTTACAAATTTATCAAGAAACATGCATCAATTCCTTTCAAGCTTCAGAAACCAACTTCAACTCCAAAATCCAAGGGTTCTGATGCTAAAGAGAACCAAGAAAGCAGCACCAGTGACGTGAAAGATGAGTTATGAGGGCTTTATTTCTGTTCTTAATTTTATCTTTTGTATGCCATCGGTGAAGTAGAAAAGGAACTGTTTGTCAGATAGGTGAAGAAATAGCGGCCTTAAAGGAAAAGAAAAGATTTCGTACCCCATCCCAAACAGTGGGAAGCAAAAAAGAAATAGCTGTATTACTGTATTTGTATCTTCAAAAAAATCTTGTTGAGTTTAATAAAAGCCTTAATGTCGTTTTAATTAGCGATGGCTCGACGATTTAAATCATTTTCCAATAAAGAAAGGGTGAAGGCAGTAGCACGAGTGACTCTAAGCTGGGAGATTTTGGTTTTACTAATTGCAGAATTGGTTCTGATTGCTATATTTACCCCTGGCTCCTTTTCCCATATCATTGTTTGCGCTTATTTCAGGGTGCTGTTCAAGGCTTAAATTCAAGACTCTTTTAAATTTGGCGCACCTTCATTTAATAATTAAATTAGCTTTGGAAATCTATGTAGGTTAATAAGATTTAGGCATTTAAACTTGTAAATATAAGTCAATGTTCAGCATTTTGACCCTTTCTTAAATATTAGTCTCCTCCGCCAAATAAAATTCCCTTGGTTTGAAGTTCGTCTTAACCTTCCAAATTAGTCAAAAAATCCCTCGCGATCCATAACTTCGCTCCTATTCCAGCTTTTCTACGTCACCTACGTAGTTAGATATTAACCGTCTAAACATTCCGTCGGCGTTAATCTAGGACCTTCACTTTTCCTTCTTTCCAAGTCTCCTTTAGAACCGCTGTTCGCTTCATTACATTCAGATTTCAGATCCTCTCAAACCAAGAACTGTAGATCAACATTTTTTAATCTAAGTTTCCTTTTCACTATTTCGATCCACATTCTTTCTTGAAATCAATTTTCAACGCAGAGTCTTTGATAAGTTTTCGAAATGGTGAAGAAATGCAGCAAGTTCTGTTTGGCGCTGCTCTTGCTCTTTATCTTTGTAGACTTCGCTCTGTCCGTTGATTCACCGGCTAGTTCACCGAGTCCGTTTCCAGTTTCTGGTTCCGATTCTCCTTCGCCCCCGCCTGCATCATTACCACCGGCGCCAAATACTGACGCTCCTACTCCGGTAGAAGGACCAGTGAGTTCATCGCCACCAGCGCCTCCAGCGGGGTCTCCAGTTCCTGCTTCGTCTCCATCAAACCCTCCGGAGATATCCTCGGTTCCATTGCCGGCACCATCAGAGGCAAGTGATATCTATCACAGCGATGTCAAAGCGGATGGAGATCGAAAGGAGGGTTCTGGAGGAATGAGCGGAGGAAAGAAGGCAGGAATCGCTGTTGGAGTGGTTTTTGCGGCTTGTGTTGTTGGATTGGGTGCATTTGTGTACAAGAAACGTCAGGAGAACATTCGTCGATCTCGGTACAGTTACTCTGCCAGGCATGATTTCCTGTGAAAGTGAGACCGAGGCTACGTATAGTTGTCAACTCATTGGTTCGCTTAGATATCAATTCTTTTGATGATGGTTTTTACTTTTGAGTCGTATATGATGATTTTTTTCTTCATAATTTGAGTCTCTGGGATGGTGATTCAATTTGATTCTTGATTCCTTGGGCGTGATGACGGTGATAATCATTTTGAATTGGTTTTTTTTTTTTTTTTAATAAATAGAATTCCTTCAATTGTGAATGAAATATTTGTAGTTGATATTAACCATTGATATATCACAAACGAGTAATTATTTTGGATTTATTATATAGCAGAATTTTTCTCTTGCTTTTTTGCATTTGCATTGTTTTTAATTTCCTTACTATAATATAGCAGAATTTTGCTTGTGCATAAATTAATACATACAAGTTTCTTTTAATGAAAAATATTATGAGATAATTATCTTGTAGTCCATAAAGGAAACTTTTTTTTTTTTTTTTTACTTTCTTGTAGTTCATGAACAAAAACAAAACATTGTCTTATAATCCAATACACAAGTGAGCATAAAACATAGAAAAAATTGTCATAAATATTATTTTATTTTATAAAATGTGACATTTAATTTCTTAAGTTATAAAAAATATTTTAAAATTTTTTTCTTATGAAAAATCTGTTTTTAAGTCCCTCCACTTGTAAAATATTTGTCAGGTAATAATAAAATTAATTTTTAATATAATTTTCTTTTAAATCTAAAGAAATAATAGATGTATCATATGAATATTTATATTTTTTGATATATATACGTAAAAAAAAAATATTTAATTAAAAAATTACTTAATTTTTTAATTTTCAAAAAAAAAAAAAAAAAAATTCCATTATCTAATATTTAAAATCACAACTTAAATAATAAAAATTTTATTCAAATTTGATCGAATTCAATAAAATTTAAATAGAATTTTCATTGTTTAATATCTAAAATCACAAATTAAACAATGAAAATTTTATTTAAGTTTAATCGATAAAAATTGTAAAAAATTAGAGTAATGTTTTAATTAAAAATTATTTAATTTGATATATATATATTTATAAAAAAAAAATATAAACATGCATATGACATATGTACTATTCCGTTAGATTTAACGAAAAATTTGATGAAAAATAAATTTTGCTCTTACTTGACACTTTTTTTTACAAGTAAAGGGACTTTAAAATACATTTTTCATAAGCAAATAGACTTAAAACACATTTTATAATCTAGATGACTAAATGATACCTATTGTATAAAAAAAGAGATCATTTTAGCTTTTTATCCGAAAATATATCTACAAATTATTGATGAATTTTAATTTTTTCCATCTCAAACCTTTACATATTAATCAGAGTCAATTTTCATAAATAAATGAAATTAAAGATAAATTTTATAAATTAGATGATTAAATGATATTTATTACATAAATAAATAGTTCATTTTAACTTTTTATCCGAAAATATATCTACAAATTACTGATGAAGTTTAATTTTTTCCATCTCAAAATCTTAACATATTAATCATGGAGTCGATTTTATCCGTTGAAATTGAATATAGAAAAAGTAGACTTCATCTTGTTGAAACCGAATCTAGATTAAGTATGATTAAACTTGAATTAAGACAAATTTATCATGAATTAGACTTTAATCAAATGAATTGCTGATAAAAACTGTGAATTGATTAATCAAATTTTGTATTATTTTGAAAAATTCCCAATTGTACTTGCACCGATAAATTATGGAGATATATTTTGAATCTTGTGAAGGGAATGGAAGATCCATTGAACCTAAAAAATAATAATATATTTTTTGTGCTTGATTTCTCTTGGTCTTTGAGTAAATAAAGGTATGAGCATTCTCATATTTTGTAATTTGGTCCATTCATTTTTAAGGTGAAGATTTCCAAAAGTCTCTCTATAAAAAAAAAAAAAAAAAAACTATTTTTGAAGAAATGCAATTGATTAATTTTTGCATTTTATATCAGAATGCTGCATCTTCAACAAAGCATTGCACTTATTACGAAATACATTGATATATAATTTTTTACCACAAAATATCTTTCAATTAAAGACATTTAAAAACAAAAAAAACAAAAATAATACTTCTCCTAATTACAAAAATAATATACTTATATTTAACTAAATATTTTTACTTTTAAAAGAAGTCCAACAATTTAAACTATGAGCGTTTATTGAATGTCGTCTAATTAAATCTCGTTCATTAACAATATTATAAGATGTTATTTTTGTTGTTACAAATTCTAGCATTAATATTTCTTGTAATCTCCCAAATTTTTTTATACTAAACCATATTTAGGGGATAATGGGATTTAAAATATCGAATTTTTGAGAAATGTCGAAGTTTAAACAATTGTACCAGAAGCCGGTTTGCACATGAAAAGACAATTTCAAGGATAATGCATTGAAGAAAAGTAAACAAAATCAAGTAAAGAACTTGGCTAACTCAATAACTTCGCCTGGAGATGATCTAATTCCATTGTTCCATATTTATTTCATTAAAAATATAATAAGTTAGGCTGACATTCAACAGTACTATATTAATATTCTACACATGATGGAGGAAATTTATTAGATCACGCAAGCATATGATATAACAAAATAAAATTTAAACCGTTCAAACTGAAAAAGATAAAAGAAAAGAAAACTGATAAATAACCAAATACTTAATCCCACAAAACATATATATTTATCCTCCCATTAGCCTGCTTATACAGGTTGAGAGGTTCTAGTCTGTTGTTGAGTGTTATTTTGATCCATAGGTATCTGTTTAGCAGCATCTGATAAAGCAATTGCGGCAGCAGCAGGAGTCATAGATTGATACTGAGAAGGCAATGGAGTAGCTGGCTGTTGAGTGTAATAGATTTGTTCATGTGAAGGATTGTTGGCATATTCTAAACCATAATTACTAGTAGCAGAGTTAGAGACAGGAATTGACTGAGATGGATGGGCATGTATTTGAGCAAAACCCATATATTGTTGTTGATATTGGTTTGAAGGAATTTGAACCATTGGTACAGCAGAAGACGCATTTTTTGTGGGATAAATAGGTGGAATACCATCTTTGTAAATAACAGAGTTTGGTTGATGGGTTGAATTGACTACACTTGTATTATTGTTGGGTATGTTAGTTGATTGTAAAGGTGGTAGGTTCTGTGGTTGGGCTTGTGGGATAGACATTACATAAAATGGATATTGCTGATGATGATCAACTGGATGATGATTAAATTGTTGGTTTTGTTGTTGTGATTGGGGAGCATAAATTGGGTAATAAGGTGATTGTTGAGCATAAATGGCATGAACAAATTGTTGTTGTTGAGGCATAACATAGTTTGACCCTTTAGGTTGTTGAACTTGAGATCCAGAGCCCATATCAGAAATTTCATTCATTGGATTAGAATGTGCTGAAGGAGCTATCATTTCTCTATGTGCAACATGAACTTGATCTTGGTAGTACATTGGTTTTGACAAAGAGTTTGTAGATGCAGTGCTACTTGTATCACTGTGTGAATTAGAAAAAAAAAACCAATTCTCACCTCTAATTAATTATATTTCACCAACATAGAATTAAGCTACTCAGTTTCAGTTATTTATAAATAATTTGAATACATTTTTAAGATTAAGTTAAACCATCAAATAAATTAAAAGATTCATAAAAATTGGAATCATAATGCAAAAGAAATTACAGGTTTATTTGGTAAAATGATAATTTAGTCCTATAGTTCATTTTTCTTGTCTTTTCTAATTGATGGGTACTTTACTCTTTTATTTATTTATTTTGTATATTTTAATTTTTTAAAAGATATATTTTAATTTACTAGTTTTCAATAAGCGGGACATTTTAGAAACATTTTTCAATATTAGTAGATTAAAGTGTGATTTATTTAGAAAGTAGCAACATTTAAGTATACTAAATGATAAACAGGGAGTGAAGTGTTCTATCTTCATTTTATAAAAGATTGATGTTCAAGAGATTAAGAGAAATTAGAAAGTACCTTGCAACAGAATCTGGAGAAGGTAAACTAAAACCAGCACCAGCCTTGTGCTGCAGAGGCGCCAATGGAGGCTTGCGAAACCCGGCCGACACGCCATGATCTGACTTCTCATCATCAGAGGAAACTCTGTTTGTAATTTCTCCAGAAGCAGAGGTTACCATAGTCCCAGAAGTTGTCATTACCATTGTGGGAATTGAAGGTGGAGCATAACTTATTTGTGCAAATTGTTCCTCTATCCCAGTTCTCAGATCCTTTGACCTAGCCTCATTCTCATTATTAACCCTAACCCGAATTGGGGGTAAATTGGCCGTAGAAGGTGAAGAAGAAGAAGAGGATCCAAATGAGGAACTGTTCTCAAGTACCATTGAAGAGTCTGACATAGTTTGAACAACTTCATGTGTTACATTCTTCATTGTCTGTTGTCGTTCATTAATATGATCACTTGTTAAGTCCCCTTGTTGTGCTTGCAAATCGTTACTCGAATCGCTTCCACGAACCACTCTATCTAGATTTAACAAGCAATCCATTGTGGCTGAATCTGAGAGGTTTCTGGGTAGGAGGTCAGAGTTATTGAGTGCATCCACAAACCATGTCTCAGATTTGGCATCATCGAGTAGAGCTCCCATAGAAGCTGTAGTATCAGGCTTAGAGAAGAGGAACAAACGTAGTCGAGATGATTTCAACATGCGTTCATATTCTTCTATCATGTTTTCAAGATCTTCATCAGTACTGACTGATATGAGGGAATCAAGGTCTTCATTGGGGAGTTGATACTTAAGAGTGAAAGGCCGACCATTAAGAAGAGATCGGGACAGCCGAGCACAAAGGTCAGCAAGGGTTGAGTGTCGGTCTACAGCCACAATGCGGGTCTCTCCGCCAATGTAGCAAAGAGACTTGTCATGGGGGCGTGGGATAATATGCCCTCCATAGCTACACATGAGGCGCAACTTTGCACCTGGGACGAGCGGGATAGGCTCATCCCAGCTGTCTACATTATGTGAGCGTGGCGAGGAAGAGGAATCTACCGAGTCTTGGAAGTTGAGATGAGGAGGAGGAGGAGGAGCAGTGGCGGCAGTTGGGGTGGTGGTTGTAGTGGGAAGGGGTGGAAGAGGTGGTGATTCCATTTGGGAATGCTCGGAAGAGTTAGGACTTAGAAGTACTTTTATGGGGAGATGTTGATTATGGGGAGATTTTACTAGCAAAAAGTAGTACTTTTTAGTGTTTGTGAAGCCTACAGGCTTTTAGTTTTTGCTCTTTGTTTTAAACTTCCCAGCAAAAAGGCATGAAGTCTATGCATGGCTTTCAGCTAAAGGAGATAAACTGTAGCCAATTCTAAGCATTAGGCGTTTTGAGTATAACCAAGAGATCAGATCACACCCCTCTTGTACTAAAAAGAAAGAAAGAAATAAAGTAATTCGTATAGCTGGTAGCAGTTGGACCTCCCAATTGAAATTGCCAATAATACACTTGAGATTTACAAATAAAAAATAGAAAATTGAACCAGTCACATGCAAATACCTAGATACTCGTGTAAGCCATATTAAATGGTTATGGACAGTTGAAGGAAAATAAATCCTTCCGTTTGTATAAAGGTTGTTGTACTTTGCCTTCGCCTTCAGATACGAGGAGGGTTGTAACATGAAAACCAAACCCAAGAGAGCAAATTTAGGAAAATAATGTGATTTCAGAATAATTAAATTTAAAATACCAATAAAATTGTACAACTGGAACTTCAAAGCTTTTACCAATACAAACTCACTAGATACTGTGCATCCTTTCATTCTCTTCTGTAGACAGCTAACACAATTTCTCATTCTTCCCTCTAGTGGCAGTTTAGGGGTGACAATTCGTATATTTTAGACTAATTTAGACCGGCTTCAATTTAATTCATGTCATAAACTGTTAGCTCTAATTTAAATCAAGTTTAATTCGTGTCTTGAATTGTTAATTATAATTTAAACTGAAAAAATTTAGGCTAGTTAATTGGCCCAAACTTTTATTTACATGTATATATAGTCTTTTTTTACCTTATTTAATTCGATATTAATTGAAAATATTATAAATTTTTTTATAATTTTTAATCTAATTAGAATAATAAAATATTTGAACTAAATTTAATGCATTATAATAACATTAAATATACAAATAAAAATTTTGTTACAAGTTTTTACAAAATTAAAAATTAAAAGTTTTAAAGTCATAATTATATTACAAAATAATTAATGAACTAGTACCTAAAATTAAAATAAATGAATATTTTAAATTTAAACTTCATATAATTATGATCAGTGATAATATAATATATTTACACATTATTAATAAAAAAAAATGCATCACCCAACTTTTTGCAAATCTGAATGGTAAACATGCATGGAGAGATGATTAAAACGCATGCATATGATGTCTGAGCCCGGGTTCGAACCGGGGACCTCTAGTGTGTGAGACTAGCGTGATAACCAACTACACCACCCAGACCATCTTGTAGTCTTATACCTAATTTTAATATTAGAAATATATTTGACAAATGAAACCATCTGTAAACGTAGACGACCTTTAGGAGGAGAATTTTCTACAAGTTTAATTCACATCCAATTTTTACGACTTGTATTTTGAAATGAATAGACTCCCATCCAAACCCAATCACATAAAAAACAAAATTAAGCAGACTATCGTTACTCGAGATCATGAATAATAACATGTGAATTTGAAATGACCATTTCATTCCTTCAGTAATTGTCATGTTCACTTTGTTAAGTGAAAGAAGCAATACAAACACACTAAATTTCAACAATCCAATTACAAGATTGAACAAATTGGGGTTGAGTCTCAATTTCAACAAACAAAAAGGAAAAACCCTTCATGCCCACGAACAAATGCTCATGTGAGAAGTAATATTGTTATTTTTCTAGATTCACCTCTCTGTTTTTACCATAGTATGATGATAATAACTAGTAGTATTAACATATTCACAAGGAGCCCTGCTCTGAATATTGAACCAGCAAGAAGCCACCTTATTAACAGAAAACAATCTCTCTAACTATTCAAATAGTCACTAAGTACACAACAAAAAGAGACATTTGTAACTCCACGACTCGAAGGTTAAACAAGTTTAATAGCTAAAGAAGATGAACTTTACGAGAAGGCCAAAATGGAAACTCATCTTGCAGGACTGGGTCTAAGAATCATGAAGAAACCCCATATGGTATAAGTGCAGCAGCAACGATTCTACCTTCCTCATTCAGGATGTTATAAGTTGATGCAGCATTTCTCTGAAATAATAATAACACAACTGTTATGGCCATTGTAGTAGAACAAAGTGTAACCCATAAAAAAAAGCTTGCGTATAGAAGGAAATTGTATCTGAATGCAAACATGGAATTGAAAAGAAGACTTAGATCTGAAACAGCAGCCAGCCATTATCTGGAACAAAATTTAAACAACAAAATTGCATGTTTCTAAAGCATTACCAAAGTCTACTATAAAAAATCCTAGCGCTTTAATGTTAGAGTTTTTGCCCCACTACATAAACAGTTGTAAGCAGGTTTTTCAATATCTTACTAACCACCATGGATATTATCATAGGAAAAAAGGTACTCAGCTATCAAGATTCCATAATATTATTCTAATATACTTAAAATCCTCTAATGGCTAACTCTAACCAAGATAATATTCACATGAACGGATATGGAGTTCTGAACTTCCATCATCTTAACAAGAATGGCAAATAAGTAAATAGATGCTATGATAAATATACCGAGTCAAGAGCTTCTAATTTCATTCCAGTGGATCGAACAAATTGGCATAGTTCAGGATTTACTGGTTCAATGTACTTCCCACAACCAATAATTAAAATCTCTGAAACCAATTATGACAAAATAAGAGGTTAATAAAAAATCTGCAATAGATATGAAGCTGACAGTAGAATTAGTAAAGGATGTGATAACAGTGCATACACAATATTCTTGTCAAACAATCACTAAGCAATCATAAATTGGTTTCACGTGCAGGATGGAACAGTATGCATATGTGAACCAGCTTTATAGAATGAAAAAAAGTGTGAAAAAAAAACTGAAACCAATGAGAAGTTTTTGTTGTACAATTTGTTTACAACAGCATAGAACAAGGTGCAGTATGTTACCATAAAATTGGAGCCAACTTAGAAGGAGTCTACTATAAAGTTTTACCTGGTATGGGTCGTACAACTTTGAAAACGGATAAACTGCATTGAAGAAAGAAAGTGAAGAAGCTTCAGAAAGAGGTTTCAAATAATTATTTAAGCCTGTTTTGCCCCACCTAGTAAATAAATAAGCTCTACCAGGAACTGAAAAGTGAAAACTCACAGCAGCTAACAAGGTAGGATGGCAATCACCAACCCGTGAACACAATCATGACATGACAACGGAAAAAGTTTCTTTTGCTCATTTGTTGCTCATACTATTACTTACTATCATAAAAAAAAAAAATATATATATAACAAAAGAATTTCCAATTTTTTTTTAATGACACTACCCCTCAACAGGTACTACATACCATCCAGAAAATTGTGTTTAAAAGAAAAACAAAAAACAAAATTTGATAAATAAACCGAAAAATTACAAAGCATAATAATCCAACAAAGCATTCACTCACTGTGGAGGAAAAAAAACTGTAAACCACAAGTACGGAAATTCTATAGAGCAACTATGATGCATTGTAGAGATAGAAATTCGAATTAATAGCAACATCCATTTGAAGCATTAGTACAATAACTCAAGATACACTGTGCTAGTTATTTTGCAAGATATAAAATATCATTTGATTAATTAGTACAATATTTCAAGACCCCAGTACTTAATTTGCAAGAGAAATGAATTTCATTGTTTATGTTGAGATAAAGAAAGATTGGATTAATATAATACCTATCAGGAGTGACCTCGGAGAATTTCTTAGGAGCCCAAGAAGTAAGCAAATTTCCGACACAAAGCAAGCTTCCTTCATAATTAACGCCATTCACTGTAAAACCAGTTCCCGTATACCTTTAAAATGACCAAAATCATAAAACAAACGAAACCCAAATCCATAATAAACAATCTAATCAAAATTTGACTGTTCAAATCTGTTACTTTGCCATAAAAATTGTAACTTAGATCGAGGGAAAAAAATAAAGGTACGCACCCTTGAAAGCGAAGCTGGTCTTCGGGAACGTTATCGATGAGATTGATCTGGTCGTAGAGAGAAAAGGCGCGTCTTAAAGATGGAAGGATTTGCTGGTATTTGGGTTTCGGAGGTTCTTTTTGGAGGCTCCGTATTAGCTTTGGTAGTGTCGTCACAGCTCTTCCTCTTGCCGCCATTTCTACGTCCCTTGACTCTCTCTGTGTTCGATAACTGGAATTTTTGTCAAGTGGACCGGGGGCGGTGGCAAATAAAAGATGAAGATCAAGCCAACTCCGACCGAGCCTTTCTCACTCCCTCTCTGGTTTTTTTTTTCTTTTTTCTTTTTCAATTTCCTTTTTTTAATCCTTTTTTTAAAGTCTAAATTACATAATACAATATACATTATTTATTTTTATCCTGAGTTAAAATTACTTTATTCTTGTAGTGATTTATTGGAGTCTTTCAGGAGAGATATTTAATATTTACAATGATTTGTCAGAAAAATTTAAAAGATTAAAGAAAAATACTGTAATATTACAATAATTTCAGGAAATTATTCATTATTTTTCACAATAAATTTAAATTTATAATATTATGATCACATAAATTTATATTCATTTTTCAACCACACTCGTCATATTTTAACAAGTGGTACAATTATCTATAAAATTAAATCATATTTTTATTTTTTAAAATAATTTTATCACATATATAATATGATTGATATAAAAGCAAAAAAAATATATAAATTTATATATTTTTAACATTTTTTATAATTTATTTATTTAAATAGTTTTATTTTTTAACTCTTTTTAAAAAATAAATAATTTTTAAGTAGTAAAAAATATATATATGCTACTCATTTCTAAACATATAAAAAAATGTTTTTATGTTACAGGGGGAAAAAAAAAAAAACAAACGTACATCGCATAAAAGATACTAACAATGAAAGTCAATCTAAAATAAAGTTAAGTAATACCTAAACTTAAATTTTATTGTACTTTTAGAATTTTTATTTCCCCATTCCCATGCAAAATTCTACGCTTCTAACAAGTTACTATACATCAATACAAAATTCCACCCACTTACGTAAATATTTTTACTTTATCCTTCCACCAGCTATATATATATATATATATATATATTTTTTTTTTTTTATTTTTTTTTTTCAAAAATACCTCATGGAGATAGAAAGTTGAATAAAAAATAGCACAATCATTACATATCAATATAACATATTCATACACTACAAATCATCGTCGACATTGGATGAGTACCTAACCTTATAAAAGTGTACATTCGTCTAAGATTAATAGAAGACAATGATAAAAAGATTGACTGCGAAGTACATGCTCCGAACTTCGAATCTATACATTTTATTGTCCAACAATTCGCTTTCCACCAGCTATATGAACCCACATATTTTAAAAACAATTATAAATAGTAAAATTAACTTATCACAATTATATTTGTGAATTTTCGTTTTTATTCTATTGGTTCTTTTATTTCAAAGGATAGGTACCTGCTTAGGGAGGTTATTTGTGTTATAGTTTAAATGATCAAATCGAATATGAATTAAATTAAATTTGAATTAATTTTAAACTAATTCAAATAACTTGAAAAAAATTGAGTTAAATTATGGCAAGTTCATTAATTCAAAATAAAATAAAATTTAATTTAATTTTAAATAAAAAATAAAAGGAAAAAAGACTGTTAAAATTAAAATAATTTTTCATCTTTTTTAGTCTTTTTTTTAATGATATAATAATTATTTTTATTTTCTTTCTCTTTAAAAAATAAACAAATAGATAATAAATAGTTATAATTTATTCATTTTACTCCATTATTATGTTACATTCTTTAATATTAATACTTTTAACATTCAAATATACCAACCTTTTTAAATATATATATATATATATATTCATCTTTAATTTCAATTAGTATTATTAACTTTTCATCTTTAAATCAATTAAAACTTCCAATCTTTTATCAGTTTGTATTGTATTATTCTCATTTTTAACTAATTTATTGTCTTGAGATATCTTATGTAATAGTCAAGTTTGTGTTTTCATGTGACTTTTTAAGTTACTTGAATTTTTCATTTTTTGATTAATATCCTTCTAACAATATATATAGAAAATTTATTAACAATTTAGGCTAATTTAGACCAACTTATTTGTGTATTGTTTGAGTTCGAATTTTTTTGCTAACTCGAATTAAATTCGATTTGAGCTAAAATTAAGTTCGATCAATTTGGTGGGGATTGCCACCCCGTAGAGTTCCAAGCGAAGCAAAATATCAAAACGTATATGATAACAAGAGCACAATAAAGTGAGCAAGCCAGAGCAATGTTCAGCACTAGAGCACTAAAGTTTGAAGTTTTCAGTATTCATCACTGGAGCATTAGAAGTTGCTCTTTAGATGAGAATCATTATTTTTCCAATGGCATGTGTTGAGTCTACAATAAATGTCCTTGCTTTAAAGTTAATTCTTCCATTTTTTGCCATTCTAATAAGGATGTGATGCTTTGCTTGTCAGGACAAGACGAAGCAAGAGCAGCAAACAGAGTCAAGTGCCTCATATTTTCACATTTCTATCAGTAACAATGTGCTCTTATTCCTCGGCAGGCGGATCGACCCAGCGACCATTATCTTTTATCAGCTGGATCAAGGCATCTGTTGCTTGTTCCATGTCAATAGCACGCTTCACCACCGTCTGAAACATGACAACTTCAATCAGTTCCACTTGTTTTTATTTCCCCATTAAAACCACTACTATAATACCTCTACTAATGACTAGTGAGGTTGAATTTTCAATTAGGAAAGTAGAACTGTAGAACCAAAAAGTGCTTTGAATAATTTACTTCGAAACAAGATGAGAAGAAAGTAATATCCAGTGCATTTTTTTTTTTAAAACTACAACAATATGACTATATGAGAATATTAAAGCTAAAAGAATAAGTCAAAATATATGAATGTCTAGTTTTTTCGAAATTTGGGTTTCTTTTGCTGTTTCAAAAAATATTAGGGGTTCCATGGTATTTTACCTTCCTTGTCTAGTAACAATACCTTTTTCTTTAAGAAAAAACGGAGGGTTCCATGCCACGACATAACTAGTTTCGAATTCATAAGTGTGTAATTGATAAAAGTAAATGTATGCTTTATAAGTAACTAGACAAGTTTTATTTTCATTTTTACCCAAATCATATTTAGGGGATGGGGCGATTAAATAATTCCTTGTGAAAAGTCAAGTCTTTGCCAACTATATGGCTGCGTATGTAACTAGACAAGTTCAAATTCACATAAAAGATGAAAAGCAGTGAAGAGAAGGCACCTTTCCAACATATAGATCTATCTTTCCGGGAGCACCACCAACATAACCAAAGTCAGCATCAGCCATCTCTCCAGGTCCATTGACGATGCAACCCATGATTGCAATCTAAAACGGAGAGAAAGATCATGCAATTAATCTGCTAATAAAAGGAATGCTCAATGAAGATTAAATTAAACAGAAAATGAATTAGTTACTGAAACTCCAGGCAGGTGCGATGTCTTCTCTCGTATTTGTGCACTTATTTCTTGAAGGTCAAATAAAGTTCTGCCACAGGATGGACATGAGACATACTCCTGCAATGAAAATCATGTCATATCATGTTCCCTCTCTTCATGATATATATGTCAATTCATGTTTGATATTAAAAGCTTCCTACCGTCTTTGTATTTCTCATTCTGCAACCTTGAAGTAAGTTGAAAGATGTATCCCTTAGAAAATCAAAATCCTTATCTTGGGCTTCTAATAGGATTCCATCTCCAAGTCCATCTACTAAAAGAGCCCCGGCATTGGAACCTGCAGTTATGACTAAGTCATCCCTGCAAGAAAGCAGTTTTCAGACAAAGTACTTAATAACCAAACTTTGTAATGAGAATGGATCTCACTGTTACCTGTGAATTCCATGTGGAAACTGGATATGGTGAATTACAGGAAAGCTCAGGTCATTGTCTGCCAGATACTCGAATAGTCTAGAGCCAATATAAAGTCAGAGATAGTTAGAAATCTCGGGATAAGCAACATATGCACGGATGGCAGGGCACATTTTTAATAAACTTAAAGAAGGCCAAACTACGGAAATTAACATCTTTATATTGTGTGAAGTGCTAACAGGGTTCAACCAAAAAAAAAAAAGTGGTAACAGGGAAAAAGCTACAGTAGCATCACAAGCATTATTGTCAAAAAGATTGTAAAGCTTTTAAGGCGACTAGTATAAAGTAGAAGCCAATGAAATAGGCAATATGATACGCTTGATCAAGCTAGGTAGTAAAAGTTGAGCTTTCATGTGTTCATATTTTGCTTCACATCTATGCCTTCCATGAAGTGTTCACTAAAAACAATTGACAATATTCACAGAAAATAAAAAAAGTATCATGGCAGCAGCCATATAAATACACTATTAAGCAAAAAGCTGTCACCAAGTTACCTCCTTGATGCATGCACTCTACTGGTTTTATCTTCATTAAAGGGCAGATCATGAAGAAGCATTGTAGCATCAATTCCTTTGAGAGTTTCCAGCTCTTGATAAGTTTCATCACCGCGCACAGAGACAACTAAGCGCGTACCTGAGATAGATAGGATTGATGTGACATGGTTAATAGACTGCAAAAATTGGGAAGAAGCGTTATCCAACTCAGAACCATATCATTGGGTGCATTTTCGACCCAAGTCAGCGTTAAGAACAATTTTTTTCAAGAAAATAAAATCAAAAGTCAAATATCTGACAAAGAAGCACCTTCTGGTAGAAGCTTGTATGCACCAGTTGATAATTCCTTAAGATTTACCAGAACCATGGCATTGGGCAATGGCTTTGTTAGCTGTTCTGACAAAGGAGTTATAACCCCCATACTGATGTCTATCAGCCTTTTGAGAGCAAGCCGCTGATAATGATTTAAAAAATGCAATCAGACAATCCAATTATTACACTATACTTAATAGGAAAGAGTATTATGGCAGGATGTAAGAGTACATATGCACACAAGCACAGAGTGAGAAAATATGTTATACTGGTTCCTTAAAATTATAACAAAGGCTCAGTAAAGTTCTTACGGCATCACTGTCCTCAACTGGTGGAAGTTCTCGCAATAAGATGGAGTCTACAGTTGCCAGATCCTAAATCAGCAGAATTAAGATTGTCAATTGGTACCCACAAAAATAAAGATGTTGTACAAGATGTGCAAATGTAATAAGAATATACCTTGAATGGCATGCCAATGACAAGTTTTGTTGCAAGGGACTTGTACAGGAGCTCTGGCATCTGGAACAAACAGTAAAGTCAGATCTTTTTCAAGTTTCAGACTCACGTATGAAGTAAATAGTTATGGAATAAAAGAGGTATTATGAGAGATGCTACCTTTAATTGATCCAAAGATACTGACACGAGAACAGAACCATCACGGTGTAGTACACCTCTATAATCCACCTCTTCACCCTGTAAATTCAAGTGTCAAATATGTTGCAAGAGTGCATAAACAAACATAAAAGTCCATTGTAATTTCTATAAAATTAAAGTAAAACCTCTTTTTGAACTGGAAGTTGACCGGACCGACGTTGAAAATCAAAATAATGTCTATGCTTCTCTTCAAATGAAGCCTGATACAAATTTGAGAAAGTTCACATGGGTTTTTATCAGAATATGAAGAGTGCCATGTTAAATATTGAAAGATCCTTTCAAATCACCAGCCAAAGGAAGAAAAAACGATATTGCAGAATCCTACCACTCCTTTCTGTAGTTCCGCTGATTTCATGCCCAGGTTGGCCAATCTCATGCAGGGATCTATCTCCTCCTCTGGTGGTTCGGTGAGCGAAACCCTGATGGTATCACCTAAACCATCCTGTCAACCATATTCAAGATGTCCATTTTAGCTTTAAGAGGGCTTATGCATTTGAGACTATACACTATACAGCAATAAAATCATAAGAGAAGTATTATTATAACTTTGCCACTTCTACTACAAAATACAAAATGAGGGGAGCAGAGAATAAGATATCTTGCTTTAATATTTCCTCATTTCTCTTCTCTCTAGCTCTCCTTTCCAAACCCTAATCTTAGAATAAATTTAACTGTATTCTGTAATATAAATCTTCTTTACTAACTACAGCTATTTGGGAAAAATTGTCTCCACAAAACCTATTAACTGTTTCTACAGTAGGAAGGTTTATGTCATGGCAGAAGCAATAAACTACTGGACATTCCTTCTCAAATTCAGGTAGTCTCATCTTGGTCTAGTAGAATATTTGCTGGGAAACCAATCGTTTGGTAGCCCAGTGGTCGGGCTCTAGCGGCTAAGATCCAGGGTCTCTGTCCTCACACGGCAGGGCGTGGGTTCGAGGCTCGCAGAACGCTAGTTTCTGTCAGGCTCTTTAGTCTGGCTTAATCTGGTTGTAACCTACGGATTCCGCGCTCTGCTTGTCGGGCTCCAGTCCCCTCTGGATCCGCTGGCTGACCTGCGATTGGTATTTGATCCAAACATTCCGATGATCCTGGTGTGTGGCGGTGTGTGGCAATAGCCCTATCCCCCCTATCCCGGTGAGGTTTTTTTTTCATCAAAAAAAAAAAAAAAAGAATATTTGCTGGGAAAATAAACCAAAATACTAATACAGCCTCAAGGAATGACCATGAGAACAAAATTAGAATGGTACCTGAAGAAGGGTCCCAATGCCAATTGCGGATTTCATCCGTCCATCCTCACCTTCTCCAGCTTCAGTGACTCCCAAGTGTAATGGATAATCCCAGCCATGAACATACATTTCGGCAACAAGGAGGCGATAAGCCTGAACCATGACCACTGGATTACTTGCTTTCATTGAGAATAGAAAATTGTGGAAGTCCAACTTCCGGCAAATTCTTGCAAACTCGAATGCAGATTCAACCTGTTGCATGAATTCCATTTAATTGACATCACTAAGTTCTGATTGAAACAAAAATGGCTTATAACTGGTACAAATCAAAACACGGAACAAATTTTCACCATTCCCCTCGGAGAATCACCATAGTAGCTCATTATACGGTCTGATAGGCTCCCATGGTTTGTCCCAATACGCATTGCTCTTCCATATTTTTTACATTTTTCAACCAATGGAGTGAAAACCTAGTTCAATAGGGTAAAAAAGAAGAGAGAATACAGGTAAGTAAACACAAAACTATATTCATAAGCAATTGAAAAGATTTATTCCTTTATGGAGCAAGCTGATGCCCAAGCAGATTCAATGTTTGCCAAGTAATGAAGACCATTAAGAAATAAAAGTTTGTTTACATCCCTAAAGGAACTGGAGAATACACATGCTTTTTCAATGCATAGAGGGCATGAGCATGAGCACTTTTGGCAATCAGTGATACAAAAAAAGTTAGATATTAGTAAAATTTTATCTCTTCCATCTCCTTTCTAGATGATATTTTCTTCTAATTTACTTTTCGAAAATATATTATAATAGATAAAAGTATTTATTTCAGAAACCTACTCGAAGAAAAGGACCAATGTTAAGAGATAGCAGCTTAGATTCCAATACAAGCTCACAGGTTGATGATGCTTGTAATAATAGTAAACATCACAAGCAACTATGAGTTGATAAATCATCAGTCAAACCTTTTCAATATGCTCAAGTTCTTTCTGGTACTCGTCCTCTGTGTACTCTATCGTCTCAAATTGAGCTCGCCTATCAGCTGAATTGAACAATTTTAAATAAACATAAGAATATCATCATCATCTTGATAAGGATGGGAAAAGGAGAATGAAACACAAAATGACAAATTGGGTACCAAAATTTCCAGGATTGACACGAATTTTTTCAAAGCATTCAGCAACTCTTAATGCAACAGCAGGTGCAAAGTGAATATCTGCTACCAGAGGTATATTGTAACTGCACAAAACAAATGGTTAATAACAAAATCCATGTCATGCAGCACAATTACTAAATACCCTAGATATCACTGAGCACTGAATTATGCACCTACTTTTTCTGTACAAGAGAATTCTTAATGTCATAGCACGCATCAGCTTCTTTCTTTCCTTGGACTGTTATTCGAACAATATCAGCTCCCCTATCTGCAATTTTCATTACCTATGCACAGAACATAGATTCTAATGAAACTGCCCTGAATATGACAGTATTATATCTGGCAAGCTTGTGCCATTTACAAAAAGAAGAATTTTTTTACGTTCTCTCCCTAATTTGATCTATCAGAATTAAGGATATTATTCACACTTGGTTTTATTTCTTTGCAAGATAAGAAAGAACTGTGAAGTGCTAATAAAAATTGTGAAACCGCCTATTTACTCTTTTAAAATAAGTAGATTCCCACCATTCAAAATTTTTTAATAGTAAAAAAGATATTAAAGCAGTCATGTATTTCAGAAATATCATATTCACAATTACAAAGAGAGATTAGAGAACCTGTTCAACTGTTGCAGCAACATCTTTAGTGTCAGTTGTAGTCATAGTTTGGATCCTTATTGGATGCTCGCTGCCAATAGCCACATTACCGACCATCACAGTCCTTGTTTTTCTTCTGACAGTTTTGTGTAAGGATTCACAATACTTTTGCCTGGGAACTGCATCCAAACTACGTAAAATGAGAGAGATAGAGAAACACATTAAAAATAACCAGTAAATTAAGCCAAACTGTCTAAACAGAGCTAAAAATAGTTGCAGCATTGAGGCAGCTTCATTTCTTTCTGCCACAGCTTATTTTGATCCGTTGAGGAGACTTCCTATTTAAATACCGAACTTAATATCTTTTAGATTTCTCATCAGATGTATTTTATAATGATTAAGCTTTAATGATCAGCCTAGCTAATGGAATCCAATTGCATGATAATAAACCAAGAAAAAGAGCCCATAAAATCCAATAAGCGACAAACAAAGTCACAACTTCCACAGTTACAACACATGAGCTTAATAAAAGCTTAAAGATCCTAATTTGTGATAGAGCTCTTACCTAACAAAGGACTTCCTTCTGATGCTGGCTGAAGTTCTGCAATATCGGAACTGGGATTGGAATTTCGTATCACTGAGATTCTTGTTCTATTGAATTTGATTCTGTTCAAATCATAAACCCTCGCAAAATCCAAACTTTTAGCAAAACCCAGACCTGAGTCCCTGCTCTTCAGAACCATAAAGGAAGCTGGTACTGCTCCGGTAGCCATTTTCACAATTTTCAAGCGTTACCTTCACAGTCCCACACAGCAACTCGATAGGAATCGATTTAAAATCAACAGTATCAAATTTTATACTATCATGTTTGATTGAGCTCAGTAAATTAAGGAAAGATCGCATTTTAAGATTCAATTTCACCCTAAATTTCAAAACCCATCCCAATAATTTATCAATAAATGAACAAATGAAAATCTGAAAAGAAAAACAATGGAACTGTTACGTTTCCAAACCGCTTGCAAAATCATCCTTTTTTCCCTTTGTCTTAACTCCAATGAACATGTCAGTGGGCTATTGCATAAAGATCAAACTTTTGCAGAAGTTGAAGTTGCATGGTACGGAAATTCAAAATTAAGAAATCACAGAGAGAGAGAGAGAGAGATAAACCCAACATAATTACCCGAATTACCTGGAACCAGCTCAATTACCCAATAAAAATACTCAAGCCATCAAATAAACAAATGAGATATAAACAGTAATTTCCTTTAAGACAATACAAAATTCAATAAAGAAGCTTAATAAGAGAGAGTAGGAAGTTGAAGTCTAGATTTTGATGGTGGTTTTACCTTGAAGAGCAGATAAGCTTTTCAAAAATGTCGACTTCTATAAGGCTTCAAAATGGACTGAAAGAGAAATGGGAAGAGTCTGGAAGAGAGGGAATTGCAAACTGGTGGTGTTGGTGGTTGTTTTCCTATGAATTTTCACATAATTATAATAATTTTCAGACAAATTTTGTGAATTTAATGCGTTTAAAGGTCGTTAGGTGAGTGAGTCTGGACATGACAAAAACGTTTTCGGTATCCCAATTGATGCAGAGCACCTTGTACATAAATTTAAATTCATATTAATTATAATATACTTAAAATAAATTACTTTTTTAAGAAAGATGATCATATATTATATTATATTTAATATAAATAAACTTATTTATTGTATTATAATTTGGACAGTAATCTTTTAATTCATACAATTTAATTCAATTCTTAATCTTTATAAACTTAATAAATTTAATTTAAAATTTTAATTTTTATTAAATTAATTAACGATATTATATATAATTATCATATTATTAAAATATTAAAAATTAAATTATAAATTTTTTTCATAAATTAAGTACTAAATTATATGTTTTTAAATGGATTGAGGAGAAAATAAATTAAAAAGTCAAATTTTACTATAATTTAAGAATAATATCATTAAATTAATTTAATAAAATTGTGATTTTGAAATAAATTGATCAAATTTTAAAACGTTAAAAATTAAATTATATAAATTAAAAAATAAGAAATCAAATTATAAAGTTTTAAATAAATTTAGAACTAAATCAGCGTATAAATACAAGTATAATTTTATATGTTCCCAATTACTTACCCCTCACCAGAAAAATATTAATAACATTATCGGACTCTTGTCTTTAATTGTGGCTTTTGGTCATGTGTCTTGGGAATAATCTATTGTATCTCAAAATTAAAAATTCGATTGGAAAAAATAAAATTTATACATGTTCAAGCTTTGATATATATGTTTACAGTCTAACCGTCTAATTTCGATCACATATGTAAGTTGTTTTTTTGTGCGGAGCTACACTGATCAGGGGTGTGTATCGAATTTATCGGAATTTAATTCAATTTTTTAATTAAATTGAAGCATCATAATTTATATTTAATTCAATGACATTTTAAATTTAATTAAATTCATAATCACTTTAATATAAATCAATTAAATTTGATCAATAAATTTATTTATTTATTTATTTATTTTGCAATTTTGAAATAAAACTTAAATTTTCACATAACATAAACATATTTAAAAAATAACTTAAAAAATATCAAATAATAATATTAAAGTACGACTCAAAATTACATAAAACAAATAACACAATATAAATTATAATATTTATTTTTTTGGTTGAATCATATTCGAATTTAATATATTGAAAAAATTTCAATCCAATCTAATTCAATCGTCAAATTAAAACTATATAAAAATTAACGAATCAAATTTAATTAATTGAATTATTAAACGTTTTTACACACGCCTGAGTCAATTCAGGTCTCACTCATAATTGAAGTTTGTGAAATTAAGAGGGTCTAAATACAAAAACTACACGTACAACACACCTGGAAAAAAGACGAAAGAAACGAAAAAGCGGCCAATGAGGAATCTAATTTTATATACCCTTTGTGATATTCCTATTTGATGCCACAATTATTCAAAATTTATATTTAATTTTATAATTCACATTTAATTCAATAACAACGCTTAATATAATACATACAATAATTTTGCATATTTACTTGTTCTTATCTAAGTGAAAACATACACTCTATTGAACTAACAAATCCATATTTGACCTATATAATAATAACAACAAAACCATACCAACATTTTTCTTATTTATTTTCATTTTTTGTTGCTTGTCTTGAAATTTTTTGGGGATACTTTTGATGGATTCCAAAGATGAGTTCATAAAATAAAAACTAGATGCATGAAATTTCTTTATTTTCTATTCTTTTGTTGGTGAAATGAAGGAAATAGAGGAACCAAATCATTAAATTTCCAAATGTCTCTAAGACTGACTCTTAGGAATGAAATGTGATTGGTATTTGTGTAAATACTTTGCAGTTTGAATGTGGTGGTATGCCTTCTCTCAAAGGCAATGATTTTGATGGAAGAAGAGTGGGACTTTGGTAGTAGTTGATTATCTTTTTTAAGTAAGAAATTGGTGATGTTTTTAAGTCAAGTTTGGTTCGGTTGAATGAAGCACGTCAGGTCATCACCACATATCTTTAAAAAATTGAGGTGGCACCTCTCGCCACCTCTTTTTTGTTCCAAAAAAAATTTAACATGCCAAAGTTCAATTTGGAGCTCTATAATATTATGTTAACTTGTAATAATTAAAATGCTCTAAAAATAACATATTAGTTATATATAAAGTGTATGTATTTAATTTATGTATATTTTGTAAATTACATACTGTATATACATATGTTATATGTAAGCGTTATGTACAATTGACATATTATTTTAAGAGCAATTAATATTATTAACATATTATATATGTTATTTAGGGTCTGACTCCCAAACTTCTTTGTCCAGAAAAAAAAATATGAGAGTTTTGGGTTAAACATTTACACATATACAATTGAAGCAATGGAACGTGACAGCACTAAAAGTTAGTGGTATGTGGTAAAACAAGCATTTAAGGCTTTGGCAATGCTCATATATAGCTGCCACCTATGTCAAAAGTCATAACCTCTTAATTTATAAAACATGAGAATTGGGCATACCATTTTAAGGAGTTGTTGTTTCTTCTGCTAAAGAATGTCTTTCAAAGATCGAAATAGTTTTTGCTTTTGTAATGCAAACACAAAACCATAATAGACTATTATTACTACTTTAGATTCACAGGTAAAAGACAATCTCATAACTTATAACATAATCGAAAACCCATTTACATGAACGAAAGAAACAGAACAAAAGAGTATATTTTTTGTTGAGTAATGTTGTAAAGGAAAAAAGTGATTCTCTCTATCCATCTATATTCCAAAGTGATTATAAGTAAGAAAGAAAGAGGGCAAATAAGAAATAGAACAATCACAACCACAGCCATGAAATGAAAATCAAGAAAGTCATCTTTTGGGATTTAGCATACTTGAGTGTTGTATACTCTAAGACAAGGTCCTCACCTTTCTGGTCTAAGAATCATAAACTTTCCTTGCTTGGTAAAGTCCACGACTATTGATCCAACTCAACCTGTAGGCAGGTCACTCCATCATAAACATATGCAAAATGTTCCCAGAGGTTTTCAAACTCTTTGATGTAAACGCTCTATGTCTGGTCCTGGAAGAAGACTCAAGTAAGCCCTTTGGTAAATGCTCTGTTATAGCAAAACGCTCTATGTCTGATGCTTCACTGACAAAGGACTTGTTTGCTTACATCCTTTAATCTCATAAATTATATTAATTGCTTCCAAAGAATTACAATTTTGCTCCCAAGAAATTGAACCACAATTTAGCATAAAGATCCAAGACAAAAAGCAAAAACGGGATCAAATCTACATTCTATGCAATGCAAATTGAAGAAAGGCAAAACATTCGGACACACTTACTATATATCGCTCCTATGATCTAAGAAACACATTATGCACCAGCATCTAGTCATCTACCATTTAAGTCCCATCCCGAAAACAACAACCTTTAAACTTGAAGTTAAAGCGAGCTATCCTTAAATTCATAGCTTTAAATAGAAAACACAAATATTAGACTAGATACCACCGAAAATTCATTCATTAATTTAAACATATAGTTTCAAGGCAAAAAAGAAATATAGTTACAACTGATAATCAAAATCATACCAAGCATCATAGGTACATTCATAGAGTGTATCGGTGGAAACAGCTGTTGTGACAATCACTAGTTCTTGCTTTTACTCACAATAACATTTAC
The DNA here is from genome assembly GCA_029378325.1 of Elaeagnus macrophylla. Lineage (NCBI taxonomy): Eukaryota > Viridiplantae > Streptophyta > Magnoliopsida > Rosales > Elaeagnaceae > Elaeagnus > Elaeagnus macrophylla. Next base: position 29,378,222 of record CM055641.1, on the reverse strand, counting down.
CAAAAACATGCAGATCATACAGAGAAACAAACATGATAAAAATAGTAATGAACACAAACAATTTAACGTGGTTCTTTCTCAAATAATGAGGCTTACATCCATGAGAACCAACCAAGTTCCAATCCAGTAGTGAAGAAGATGAATGATTACAACACTCCCTTACACACTCCTTGTTCTAGAGTTGTTTAATGCTGTTTACAACTAGCACACCAATCTATTAAGAAGTTTCGCACTTGATCAACTACCTTATCACAAGTTCACACACTTACAGAACTTAGTAATTTCACTCTATCAAATGTATATTTTCTATACAAATTACATGAAGCTATTACTCTATTTATAGGGCCCGAGTAAGATGGCTTCACGTGATTGCATATACACCAGATCAAGAGTGTATCTTGCACTTCTTTAATAAGTTTGTTTGATCCTTTGACATGCGGTTGTTAGGACTTTACAGTTGTATATCTATTAGTGTCATACATTCCACAAATCTCCACACTAATGGCTTCACTGGTGAATTTTAAATGAACTTAATGGTTCCATCTTTCCTGCTATACTTCACCAACCTTGAGGATGCTCAAATACTGTTTGAGCTTTGTAGCAATTACAACCTTTGTTAGCATGTTTGATGGATTATCATCTGTTGGTATCTTGCACACTTTAACCAGTCCTTGACTTATGATATCTCTTATAAAGTGTAGCCTTAAATCAATATGCTTTGTCCTTTCACAAAAAACAAGATGTTTTGTTAAGTATAATGAGCTTTGATTATCATAGTTTACTACAACTCCATCTTGAGATACTCCCAACTTACTGGCCAGTCCTCTTATCCAAAGTGCCTCTTTCATAGTTTCAATACAAGCAATGTACTCTACTTTTATTGTGGATAATGCCATAATGGATTGTAAGTTGCTCTTCTAGATGATTGTGTTTCCAAATAAGGTAAACACATAACCCGATAAGGATCTACATTTATCTAGATCACTTGCAAAGTCTGCATCAGTAAAGTCCAACACTTTCTCCTCTCCTCTAGTGCTTTGTCTATAGATCAGACCCACATTGGAGGTTCCCATTAAATACCTCATAATCCACTTCACACCTAACTAATGTTGCTTCCCATGGTTTGACATAAACTTGTTGACCACATAAGGCTACCAACTGCATTTGAGTAGGGAATTTGATTCATTTCAACCTTCTCATGATCATCTGAAGGTGACTGTTCAACAGAAAACTTGAAATGGGGTGCCAAAGGTGTAGATATAGGTTTAGAATAAAACATTCCAAACCTTTTGAGTACCTTTTCTAGATATCCTGATTGTTACACACTTTGGACTCATTCCTTTCTGTTTCTACTAATCTCCATCCCTAGGATTTTTCTTGCACATCTAAGGTCTTTCATATCAAACTTACTTTTGAGAAGTTTCTTAAAATGTAAAAGCTCTTTCATCTCCTTTCCAGCAAGTAACATGTCATCTATGTATAATAGTAAATATAACATGTGCCCTAATTTTTTTTATCTTCTCTATAGTACTCACAAGCATCAAACTCACACCTTTAAAAAGATAGAGATATCATGAAATTATCAAATCTTTTATACCACTGACGTGGTGACTGTTTGAGCCCATATAAAGACATCATTAGGAGACATACATGGTTTTCCTTTCCTATGACTTCATACCCAACAGGTTGTCTCATGTAAATGGTTTCATCAAGTTCACCATGTAGGAAAGCTGTCTTAACATACATTTATTCCAAATGGAGATCATATTGAGTTACTAAGGAAAGTAGAATCCTTATTGAGGTGTACTTTGCCACAGGTGAAAACACCTCAGTATAATCAATACCCACCCTTTTGAGTGAAGCTTGAGCAACCACTCTAGCTTTGAATCTAGATGGCTCAACCCTTTCAATCCCTTCCTTCAATTTGAACACCTATTTACATCCAACCACCCTTGCACCTTGGGGCTTCTTCACTAAGGTCCATGTATTGTTCCTTAAAAGAGAATTCATTTCCTCACTCATGACTTTTTTCCACTATTCTGCATTTACACTTGTCACTGCCTCTAGGTATTTTTTGGATCACTCTTTTCAATCTCTTCACTCACTGAGAAAGCATATGCAATTAAATCTGCATGAGCATACCTTAACACAGGTTTAGAAACTTTTTTAGTTATGTCCCTAACCAATGAATAGTTTTCTAAGTCTTGTGAGTCAGTTTGGATGCTTGTCTCATGTCCACTGGTATGTTGTTCATTTGCACTTGGTTCAACTTGACCTTTTATTCCCTAACCATTACTATCTGATGGTAATTCAACCCTTAGTAGCTCCACCTCAATCTGAACTATATCATTAGTGTTCATAACATTATCATTTTTACTGTGTTTCCATATATGCAGTTTTCCACAAATGTAAATCCCACAGCCTGTAACCCTTAATCCCCTCCGGGTAACCCATGAAAACGTACATTTTTGCTCTTGGTTGCAGCTTTCCCTCACTTAATGTGAAAAATACACTACAAAACACCTTGAGATTGCTGTAATTTGCAGGTTTCCCATTTCATTTTTCTTATAAGGTCATAAGGTCTATGGTTGATGATGGTGACCTATTTATCAAATATGTAGCAGTTTGCACGCCCAAAATCTTCTTGGTAATTTTGCAGAAGACAACATGTACCTTACCTTTTCTAAGATAGTCATATTCATCCTTTCTTCTAGCCCATTTTTTGTTAAGGAGTACTTGCTACAATTTTGTGTCATTGAATGCCATTGGTTTCACACAATTTCTCAAATTCCATACTACAGAATTTCATTCCATTGTTTGTCCTAAGGATTTTGATCTTCTTTCCAGTTAGATTTTCAACTAAGGCCTTCCATGCTTTGAATTTATCAATTGTTTCATCTTTACTATTAAGTATGTAAGCCCAAAATTTCTTAGAGTAATCATCAATTAAACAAAGATAATACAAGCTTCCACCAAGTGAAAGAATTGGTGGAGACCCCCAAAAATCAGTATGCACATAATCCAAGATTCCCTTAGTTATATGTCTTCCTGTCCCAAAACTTATCCTAGTTTTCTTACCATAAATGTAGTGCTCACATACACCAATTGAATTTACCTTACTGACACCCAATACCACTTGTCTGTGAAGTTCAAATAGCTCTTTATCACTTATGTGACCAAGTCTATTATGTCATAGAACTGTAGAGTCTTCAGTTGAGAAGGTCAATGCATCTTCATGGCCAACATGTACTTTACCTTTAAGAATATATAACCCATTTTCCCTTTCACCCTTGAGAAAAACCAGTGATCCCTTTAGGACCGTTAACATTCCTTGTTCCAGTTTAATAGAACAACCTGTAGCATCCAGTGTTCCTAAAGAAATCAAATTTCTTCTCAAGTTAGGTACAAATCTGACTTCAGTGAGTGTTCTGACAGTTCCATCAATGAGTTTTAACTTCATTTTCACAATTTCCTTAACTTTACATTCATGATTGTTCCCCAAATATACCTTGCCACTGTCACTTTCCTTTAGTTCTTCAAACCAGTGTTTATTTTTAGACACATATGGAATGTACAACCAGAATCTAACACCCACTCATTTCTAGAATTTTTTGTGCTTATCATTAGCACATCAGAGCTATCATATCCTTCATAAGGAACACTAGCATCTGTAGAATTTCCATCACCTTCATGGTCAGAACCCTTACCTTTCCTCAAAGGACAATCTCTTTTGAAATGTCCTTCTTTATGGCAAATAAAACATTAAAATTTCTTTATGTTTCTTGATTTTGATCTTGAGTAATTTCTTCCTTTAGAACCATTTGAATTTCTCTTTTGTAAGATTTATGAGTGTTGATAATTTTTGTGGATAAAATATTTGATTGTAATCTAGTATCAAGGCTCGTTGTCAAGTTAATCAATCAAAGTTAAAGAAACTACTGAGCTTTCAATAAGTATGTATTAGGTAAAAATATATGTTTCATGCATATACCATCACACAATAATGCACGTACACTTAGAAATTTTTGTGTGCACACAGTTAGATAGATCGAGCCAATTTTCAGTTTCACAACAACTCTTTTTTAATTCGGGCATTGGGCCCATATGTTGTTGTTACCAATTTGATCCTATTTAATTGTGAAAATTGAATTCTTGTATGAGTAAAATTATCCTTTATTATTAATTCTCTTTCAAGTTAAACCAATTTGACCCTATTTAATTGTGAAAGCAGAAATCCTTGTATGAGTAGAATTGTCCTTTATTATTAATTCTCTTTTAGGTCAAACCAATTTTGATCATATTTAATTGTGAAAGCAAAATTCTTGTATGAATAGAATTGTCATTTATTATTAATTATCTTTTATGTCAAATTGAACTCTATATAAACAACTTTTATTGGAGAAACACTGAATATAATATTTTCTACATCTGATTGAGCTTTTAAAAGAAAAATCTTCTTCTCTTCATCTATTAATCTTAGGCACTTTCTTGATTTAATTGTTTAAACATATTGTGTGGTCATGTTTCAATAATTCATATGCCAATTTGCTTTTTATGATATTGAGCTTTACATGATCGTCTCAGAGTTTGCTAGTTGATTTAGTTTTTACATTATATGCTCTTGAATCTGCTAGTTAAGATTTTTCGTTATTAAATCTGCTCTAGGAAACACTTTGTACTTGTGTTATTTGTGCTAACGTTTTAGGTACAAAAGGTGAGGTGTTCAGTATTTCGTGTGACTCGAATTTACCGAAGTTGATGGATTCAATTGATCTCGTGGGACTCGAGTAGATTGGAACATTAGTCAGAATCTAGACACCTAGCTTGTGGAGGCTGTGAAAGGAGCGACAACTAGTAAGTAAATTACATAAGGAAAATTTATCTGTGAAGAGTAGTCTAAGACTTGAGCTTGTAATGGAACATTGATTTTCATAGTGGATAGTTAGGTGATCCGGTGGTTTTCCTCTTAGAACATTATTGTGACTTAGGTTGTTTCCACCTAAAAATCTCATGTGTTATTATTTGATTATGCATTTATTTTTACACGCGATTTTATGTCTGACCATTGTGTTTAGGTTACATAATTAAAATATGTTAAAATTGAAATAACCTATTCACCCCCTCTAGGTATATTTGGTCTGTAACTAAAAACTTTCAATTGGTATCGAAGCGGGTTACTAGATAAACTTAGTGCTGCCTAAGACTTGTTATGGATCATTTGAGAGAGGGTTCTTCTACAACCCGTCCACCCTACTTTGATGGGTCTAACTATCCATATTGAAAAGCTCGTATGAGAGCCTTTTTACATTCCTTAGATGAAAGTGTATGGAATTCTGTGTTTTATGGTTGGGAGCCACCTAAGGTTACCAAAGATAATGTAGTCACACTTAAGCCTAGGATTAAATGGACTACTGAAGATAAAATTAGTAGTTATTGGAATCAAAAGGGCATTAATGTCATATTTAATGTTGTGTCGTCGGATGAATTCCGACGCATTTTTGATGTTGAAACTGCCAAAGCTGTTTCGGACACTCTAGAAGTTGCCCGTGAGAGCACATCCTAAGTTAAACGAACTAAAATCCACATGCTAGCTACTAAGTTTGAAAATCTTAGAATGGAGGAAGATGAAATATTTTCTGAATTTTATGCTAAATTGTGTGATATTGCTAACTCATCTTCAAATCTTGGCGATAAAATTGATGAACGCAGGTTAGTTCGAAAAGTCTTGTGCTCACTATCAAAACAAAGACATTAACATCATGGAAAATGAAGATTAACATCGCCATAGAAGAAAGCAAAGACATTAACATCATCAAGATTGAAGAACTCGTTAGTTCAATTCAAACATTTGAAATAAACCTTCGAACACCCAAAAGGAACACAGGTGTTGCTTTCAAAACTACCAACATTGATGATGGGGATAGTGATGATGTCATGGAAAATGAAGATTTACTCATTCTAGCTAGAAAACTTAAGAAAATGTTCAACAAAAAGGATCTAAAAAGTAAAAAAAAAAAAAAATCAAGTCATACGAGAGATCGTAAAGGAAGAAAACTCATGCCAACAAGTTCAAAAGTTAAGAAAACTAAACCCAATGGACCTAAATGTTTTGAATGCAATGGTTTTGGTCACTATGTAGCTGAGTGTGCCAACAACAAGAAGAAAGCAAGAAAGGCTTTCAATGATACCCTTAGTGACTCAGAAAGTGATTAAGACTAAGCTAGTGGTTCAGATGATGGTAATACTAACTACCTAGCTTTTATTGCAACTGTTGATGGATACTCCAATGAATCTGAACTTGACTCAAATGATGAGGAAGTAAATCTATTTTTGCTCAATTTAATGTGAACAGTTTTGAAGAACTCTTTATAGACTTAATTGGTTGTAAGAAAGAAAAGGATAGACTACTCATGACTGTAACCAAGCTCAATGATCAGATCAAGGCATATGAGACTAATTTTTTCATTCTGGAAAATAAAAAACTTAAGCTGTCTGAACATATTAATATGTTGAAATCTAGTATTGCAGGAATTGAACAGGAAAATGAGAAGTTTGTGCAGGAACTTGATCAATCAAAAGAGATAGTTAAGAGATTAACTATTGGAGTTGAACGACTAGACAAAATGTTGAGTATTGATAAGTCATATGATGATACACGTGGTCTTAGATTCTTAGATTTTTTATGAATACATCAATCTAATAATTATCTTCATCCTTATAGTAATAGAGCTCATAATTATCATCCTACCATACATGCGGCATCTTCTTTTATGATGAATTTGAATAGGAAAGTGAATCCAAGAATATGCCTACTAAGCCTAAGGTAAATGAATCTCAACTTAAAGACATAGAGAAGTCAAAATTCATGAAAATTTGGGTTATAAAAGATTGCATGTTTTATGTCACCTGATCATTATTATTTGTCCACTTAGGTACTTTTGTTTAAGTGTTTAAATGACCTTAAGTGAGTAATTTTGTAGGTTTTTTTTTTTTCTTTTTGTTCCTAGAATTTTTTTTATTGCTAAGATTGTTTTAAAAAAAATTAGCCTATAAGGTAATGGACTCAAATAATACTTAGACATATATAACCTTGTCTTTAATAGCTTATCTTATTTTCATTCTCATTGCATAGATGACGCTACAATTTAAAATTCTGTACACACTTACATCATTCACATGTGATAACATTATTGATTGAACTTATTCACACACTCACTGAACACACATGTATGTCATGCTTAAAATTTATGATTAATTTTGAAAAATTCTAAGACTTGAGCTAGTATTGATTGAAAAATTGTGTTTAATTTTATTTCTTGCCTTTTAAAATATTCCACCTTAGAGAGACAATTAGTATTGAGAGGGCTACATATTGTGATGTATGCAGCTACCGTAATAAGTGGAGAGGGCTACCTCATAACTAGTGTGAAAGTCATCATATTAGGTTTATGGCTCGTGCATGTTACAAAAAAAAAAAAAAGGAAATTTTAAAAAAATTTATTAAGAAATTTTATTTAGAATGCATTAAAAGAAAGAGCAAAAAGAGTTAAAAAAAATAATTAAAAGTTTTCTTTTAGTAGACATATTTTATTTTAAAAAATGGAAGACTTAATTGCAATTTAGCATGATATGTAACATTATTTTCTTTTGGATCTTTTATGGTTGGTCATAAATAAATTAATTGAAATACTAGTAGAGTTCACAATGTATGTTATATGTGTTAGTGTGTTTGTGTGACTTATCTACTTAATTGATAATACAATGAATGATCAAAATTTAAGTAAAAATGATTTTTTAATTGGTTGTATGTTTATTCGTTTTAAATGGATTTATGTCTTTGTGTGGTCATTAAAAAAAATCAATTTTTTTTTTGTTTTCTTTTATTACTACTTCTTGTTATTTAGATTGTATTAAATTTATTTTACGTTTAGAAAGTCATAGAACTTAGGGAGAGTCATTGCATACATATTTTATTTTTATTTTTTTGACTTGTGCAATTTCTCTTATATGCTTTGGACGTATACATGTGTGATCATATGCATTGTTGGCGTACTTCGATAATTGTTGAACCTTGGGAGAGAATGATCCATATCATTTTTGCTATTTCATGATTTGTCATTTTCGTATATCAAAAAGGGGGAGAGTGATCCATGTCACATCATTCTCGCTATTCATGTTGCTATGTATTTAAAGGGAGAGATTGAATTTAGGGGGAGTGATTGGATTCATTAACTACATGCAGGCCCTATATTTCATTCGCACTTATATGTACACTGAACTAATACACAATGAGGCTACCAAGCCAAATTGGTGTGGCTATTTGTTGGTCTTTCTTTTCAGTGCACTGAGCGTATCAAATATCAAGCAAAGATAGTTTCACCGGATCATAGATAGTTCTACTATTGAAAGTGTGTAATTGATGTAATGATTATTTACTTATGAGCGTTATGTAGTGAGAGAGTAGTTTTGCTACACGAAAATGTCAAAGAGGGAGATTTTAAGGTTTATGAGTATTGACAATTTTTGTGGACAAAGTATTTGATTATAATCTAGTATCTAGGTTCGTTGTCAAGTCAATCAATCAAAGTTGAAGAAACTACTGAGCTCTCAATACGTATGTATCAGGTAAAAATATATGTTTCATGCATAGACCATCACACAATAATGCACGTACACTTAAAAGAATTTTTGTGCACACAGTTAGATAGATCGAGCTTTGGCTAGACTGTTCGAGCCAGTTTTTCAGTCTCACAACACCTCTTTTTTAATTCAGCCCATATGTTATTTTTACTAATTTGACCCTATTTAATTGTAAATATTGAATCCTTGTACGAGTAGAATTGTCCTTTATTATTAATTCTTTTTTAGGTTAAACCAATTTGACCTTATTTAATTTTAAAAGTAGAAATTATTGTATGAATAGAATTATCCTTTATTATTAATTCTCTTTTAGGTCAAATCAATTTTGATCATATTTAATTGTGAAAGCAGAATCCTTGTATAAGTAGAATTGTCATTCATTATTAATTATCTTTTATGTTAAATTAGAATCTATATAAACAACTTTTATTGGAGAAAAAATACCACACTGAATAAAATATTTTTTACATCTGATTGAGCTTTTAAAAGAAAAATCTTCTTCTCTTCATCTATTAATCTTAGGTACTTTCTTGATTTAATTGTTTAAACATATTGTATGGTTATGTTTCAATAATTCATATGCCAATTTGCTTTTCATGATATTGAGCTTTACATGATCATCTTAGAGTTTGCTAGTTGATTTAGTTTTTACATTATATGCTCTTGAATCTGCCAGTTAAGATTTTTCGTTATTGAATATACTCTAGGACACACTTGTACTTGTATTTTTTGTGTTAACATTTCAGATACAAAAGGTGACGTGTTCGGTATTTTGTGTGACTCGAATGTACCGAAGTTGATGGGTTCAATTGATTTCGTGAGACACGAGTAGATTGAAACGTTGGTCCAGATCTAGACACCTAGTTTGTGGAGGCTGTGAAAGGAGTAACGGCTCATAAGTAAATTACATAAGGGGGATTTATCTGTAAAAGGTAGCCTAAGACCTGAGCTTGTAATTGAACATTGATTTTCATAGTAGATAATTAGGTGATTCGGTAGACCAGTGATTTTCCTCTTAGATGTCATTATTGTGGCCTAGGTGGAAAGCTTAGGTTGTTTTCACCTAAAAATCTCATATGTTATTATTTAATTTCGTATTTTATTTTTACAAGCGATTGCATATCTGGCTGTTGTGTTTAGGTTACATAATTAAAATATGTTAAAATTGAAAATAACCTATTCATCCCCCTCTAGGTATATTTGGTTTGTAACTAAAAACTTTCGTCTTTTTCCTATCTCCCTCTAACAAACAAGCATTCATTATTTTCTGTGTTTTCTTGAACATTTTATGATCGAGTTCCCAAAGATTTCAAGGATGCTACCACGAAGTCCAACATAAGTTCCTCTCTTCCATATTTGATTGCAGTTTTTAACTCACTATAAGATTCAGGCAAACTGTTCAACATTATGATTGCTTGATCTTCTTGATCTACCTTTTTGTCAAGATTTGCAAGCTGAGCATTGATCATTTTAAATTGATCAATGTTGCACTCAAGTGATTTACTATGATCCATCTTAAAACCAAAAAGTCTCTGCTTTAAAAAGATCTTGCTAGATAAAGTCTTGTGACTATACAAGCTCTCCAACCTGCCCCAAATTTCCTTTGCTGAATTCAAATCTTGAATTTGCCAAAGTACATTATTAGAGAGGTACAACTCGATGCAACTACATGCCTTCTTTAGGATATTTTCCTTTACTTCCTCTTTAATATCCTTAGGGAATTCCTCTTCAAGAGTCAAATCCACCTCTTGTTTGTATGAGTATGTTATTTATCTTTCTTTTCCACAGTGCAAAATCTTCAATCCCATTAAATTTCTCGATCTCATATTTGGTTGTTGTCATGATCTTAATTGAGTCTTCAGTCCCCAAATTAGTTCCTTTATAGAAGAAACAAATATCACCAAGAACTGTAACAAATAACCTCCAGTCCCCTTTGAGTCTTAAACACAGTTTAACTGTAATGGCTTCCACCAAGAAACCTACCCTGATCAATCTTACCCTCAAACTATGGAGATGGCTTTGATACCATTAATTGTTGAGACAATCACCAGTTCTTGTTCTCAACTTACTCACAACAACATTTACCAAGAACATGCAGATCATGCAGAGAAACAAACATTATAAAAATAATAAAGAATACAAACAATTTAATGTGATTCTTCCTCAAATAATGAGGTTTACATCCACAAGAACCATCCAATCCACTAGTGAAGAAGATGAATGATTACAACACTCCTTGTTCCAGAGTTATTTAATGCTGTTTACAACAAGCACACTGTTAAGAAGTTTCACACTTGATCAACTACCTCATCACAAGTTCACACTGCTTGTTTCACTCTATCAAATGTATTTTTTTTTACATATTACATAATGTTATTACTCTATTTATAGGGTCCGAGTAAGATGGTTTCACGTGCCTGCATATACACCAAATCAAGAGTGTATCTTGCACTTCTTTAATAAGCTTGTTTGATCCCTTGGCATGTGGTTGTTAGGACTTTCACAGTTGTATATTTATTATGGTACGTTTAGTGCAATATATCAGATATATTAAGTATAGTCGTATTAAACTGAACTATATTAAATTATATTATAATTAATCTGTATAATATTTGATGAAAATATGTATAATATAATCAGATTAAATTAATTATATATATTTTACAAAAATAATTTATATTTAAAATAATTTTTATTATAAAATTTATTTAAATTAATATTTAATTCATTTTTATATTTTTATTACATTTTAAAAAAAATATTATTTTTAATTTAAAAAAAAAATTAAGACATATAATTTTATAATTAAAAATTTAAACAATTTAAATTAATAATCCAGTATAATTTTAGACCCTAATTTTATAAATTTTTTATATAACCATTATAATACTTACTGTATAATAAATATATCGTTAGTGTCATACAATCCACAACATCAATGACTTTGCCAGCTCTCAGAGCTTCAGAAGCGTCTTCAGCGTAGGATTCAGAGGCCGGGCGAATAAGGGAAAAATTATTGTCGACACTCAAATGGCATTTGTCTATTCTCATAGCCATTTTCTTCTGAAACCAAAATCTCAATCTCGCATTCTCGTTCGAAAATGGCATAAACCCAATGTTGGGTACACCTAATAATTCCACGTTGTTCAGTTCAAACTTCGAGTGTTTGATTTTTAAGCTTTAAAAGAAGAAAATCAGAAAAGGATAAAGAAACTAAGAGAGGGGGTTGGATTTTGACAGTTAGCACCTCTGTATCTGATAGCGGCAAAAAAGGGAACGACACCTGTACTATGCAGAGCTGAGTCCAGTTGTCCTGGTATACCATTTTATTTGCTGCGATAAATATATAGAGGGAAAAAAAATAATAAATAAATAAATAAATATATATATATATATATATATATATAACACATTAAAAATAATGCATGTCATCTGAATCCAGCAAAGCCAATTGTCGAGGAAAGGCTCAATTTAAACGGTTTATTCAGGGAAAATTCAGAAAATATTTTTTTAATAAAGTTAAGATATTAATAATTTTTTAAAATTATGCTTAAAGATTTAAAAATATATAAGGTTAATTAATGATATATATATATATATATATATATATATATATATATATATATATATATATATATATATATATATATATATATTATTTTTTTATAAATAATTTTTTTTAATAGTTAGATAAATTAATTAACACATTATTTATAATGAATTAATAAAAAAAAATTCAATATAAGCAAACATATATATAGATAAAAATTAAAATAATAAATAAAGCAAAGATTAGAAAGGAACTTAGCCGTTTGAAAATATTAGTATAATTATTATGCTCTAATTTTTAATTTTTATTTAGTTGAAAAAATAAATTAATTTTATTTTACAAGAAGATAATTTCTAATTTAATACTAGAAATATTTTTTTATTAAATATTACAAATAGATCATCATATACATTAAAAAAATTAATTTTTATATTTTTAAAAGAGTATAATGAAATGGAAAAAAATTATTAATAATTTTGTTTTTAATGCGATACTTTTAAGATCAAATTGTATTTTAGTATAGTTAAAATATATGACTTTAAATATATAATAAATTATGTGGTTTGAAAAAAATAGTTTCAAGCGAAATTTAATTGATTAAAATAAGTAAAAAGTTTACATTGTCAAAATAATAACTAATAAAATATTGTTATTATGTTTGTGAGTAAAATATATTAAGAAAAAAAATTAATAAATTATTTGATAAATTTTATAATAATATAAAATATATAAGTTAAAATTTATAAATAACGTATTATATAACTATATAATTTTAAAAATAATTACTACTTGCATATTTTTTTTAAAGAAAATTATATTTGAGTGCATTTTAGAGTAGCCCTCTAGCCTTTACATAGGACCGCTTCTTTTATCAATTGTCAAACAAGTTTCAGACTTACGTGATGACATTTAATTTAAATTTTTAAAAATTTTTATGAATTTTAAATTTTAACAAATTTATAAATTTATAAAAATATTTTAAAACTTTATATGAATTTTTTAAATTTCAAGAGACTTTAATTTTAAAACTTTCATAAATTTTTACAAGCTTGCATTAACTTTTACATAATTCATATATTTTTATTATCAATTTTTTTTTACATTTTTTAATTTTTTTTTATTTAATTTTTAAAAATATTCACATAATCGTCGTTCCTACAATCTAATTAATATTAACAAGTAATATTAAAAAATACTCGCACATTCTGCCTTACACTCTAATAAAACTTTTATATTATTTATATTTTACTAAATAATAAATTATAAAATATAAAATATAATGCATAAATTAACGATGCAATTATTTCACATTGAGTATTTAACAATGCCAAAAATAATAGAAAAAATAAGTACACAGTAGTAGATTTAATAATTAAAAACACATAAAATTTAAATTTAATTAAATATTAAAAAGTTAAGTGTTAAATAAATTCTTGTACTCCTGAAAATAAATTAAAAAATAAATAAATTACTCATAATGTTAAATTTTACTACATTATTAGCAGCTGTAAAGTAAATTATTTTATTTTATGTTTTAATAAATTTATACATTTTCACTTTCATCATAGGGAGAAAAAGTAACAAGAGAAAAAAAGTGTTTATATTAAATAATTAATTTTGTATACTAACAAACTCAACTCTATCAGAATTTGAATATGGAATATCTCTTTTTCAAAAAGAGACCGATGCATCTGCCAAAGAAAAAGCGATGTTCAAATGCAGATTGAGGAAGATAGTTTAAAAAAAAGTCTTTAAAAATTTCATGGAAGAAGATTTTATTCGTAGTAGACTTTAATTATACATAAAAAAATATTTAAAATCTTCAAAAGTATCTAATTAAGTGAAGTTCTTAAAATATATAGTATCAATTCTATTTTTGAGCTCATTTCAACCCCATCAAAATTTGAATATGCAATATCTCTTTTTCAAAAAGAGACCGACACATCTACTAATGAAAAAGCAATGTTCAAAGGCAGATTGAGAAAGATAGTTTTAAAAAAGTCCTTAAAAGAAGATTTTATTTGCACTAGACTTTAATTATACATAAAAAAATGTTTAAAATTTTCAAAAGTATCTAATTAAGTGAATTTTTTAAAAGTTATTAACATTTTAAATACCCTACTTTTATAAAAAATCTTAAATGAATACACCTAAATTTTTAAAAACTTTAAAATCTATAAAACGTCACTAAAATTTCTATTGAATACACTCCTACTAGACTTAGATTCCCTAAGCTTCATTGCCAAACCTTGCATGTTTCATTTTGACATTTTGCTTGACGGTGTTAGTGCAAGTGTGTGTGCAACAAGAGTCTCCAAATTTGCAAAGAAAAAAAATAAAAGATTTAACTGCATAATATAATTTCTTTCATAATAAATTTTTATTTTTAATCAGGAAAAAATATATGTTTATTTTAATACTGAAAAAGAGTTTTTTTTTTTTTTTTTGGCTAATCAGGATAGGCCAAGTTGCCTATAGGGGGATGAGGTAGTTGTTTTTAAGAGGAGAAGAAACATGTATAAAGGCTTCTCCCATCTTCTCACGATAAGCCTCTTTTACCAAATTATGAGCTCTATAGTTTAGATGTCTCGATATCCATGGCGTGGATATCATGGAAAAAATTTGTGAGATAATATTGTAGTTTTTTGATAAGATCAGCAGTTGTATTTGAAATCGTGGTCCAATTATTTTTCATTAAAGCATGTATCACAAATTTGGTATCCTCTTCAATGTAGATTGCTTTGGTTTTAAATTTTGAAGCATGAGTTAATTCAGCTTCTAATGCCAGAGATTCTACAACATCCACTTCAGCATTATAAGTCTGACATGTCCATATATCAATGATGTTACCAGTTGAGTCATAAATCACAAAGCCAATTGTTGCTTGACCATTTGACTATGCTACATCGAAGTTGTATTTTACAAGCATTATGGGGAGGTGGTTGCCATTGTTTCAAAATTGGAACAAAGCCATCTTCATTTGAACTTTGAGTACCATTCTGACTATCTGTAAGTAAAGAGTATTTGAATTCTTCCACTCTTCTTGTGATTGAATTTAAAGACTGATTCTCCTCAAGTTTCCTATTGTCAAACACTATTTTATTTATGATAAACCAAAGCTGTTTTAACATTATGACTGCAGAATGAATTTTATATAGGTGAAAATATTTAATTTATGGGTAAATTCTTATAATAATCTCCAATTTCAATGCTTCCACCATGATTGCAAAATTTCACATTAGATAAACATGTGTTTAATGTCTTTCACTTCTTTGTGGCATAATACACAATTTTGATTTATTATTGGTGTGAATCCTGCCAATCTCTTCTTAGTACTCAATACATTTATTAAAATTTTCCATAAAAATATTTTATGTTGAGCAATCAAAGCCTAACTCAACCTAATAAAGCTTCATTGAGTTAAAGGTTGCCCAGACTTATATCTAGCTCTTCACTGAACTTCCTGGTCGATGTGGGACTCCTCAACAGTTTTAATAATCATTTTTGACAAATATTTTGATATGATTAAAAAAAGATATGGTGATAGAGGATCACCTTGCGATTCCTCTAGTAGGTCTGAACTTGCCAAAAGGAGTGTTATTTTTGAAAGACTAAAAGATATTTGAAGCTTCTACCGTCAGGGAAAAAAAACTTCTACAATGGATGGTTGAACATACAAAAACCACTACATAATTACAAAATCACAATGCCCTCGTCTCAGACATATTATATCATAAATAACCAACTTTTTACGGATAAAAAACATTAAACATGGATAGCACCCAACTGAGCTACTATTAGTACTTTCTGGACTTAACTTCATTTAAGGGCTCTCTATGGAGGAGGCCTATCTGGTTTTCAACTTCCATTTTAAGTTGTAGGAATTTGATCAGGTAGGGTCCCTGCTTCGGAACCGTGGTGTTGCTGCTCAGCTGAAGCCTGCCATCTTCTTCTCCATCTAAAGACTTCAACAATAACTGAACTGCCGCTCATGGCTACACCATGCCCGGCAAAGGTGGCAAGTAGAATGCACAAAACTGCTTGCACGTGAAGCTGTGGCAAAACGTAATGCAAACAGTTAAACTAAGGGATGTTTAATAACGATTTAGATTTATGATTTTTGATTTATAATTTCTGGTTTTGTGATTTCTGATTTTTTTATAAAAATAACCACAATGCATTTGTTAACAATTTTTATTTAGTAATTTTTAAGGAAAAAAATCAAAAATTACTTTCAAATTGTTTAGTAATGATTTATATTTTTTAATTTTTTTCAAAAAATTTTAAAAACAAAATAAATTTTTGGTTATTTTTTTATAAATCTGAAATTTTTAATCATTTTCTTCAAATACTTAATCATACAAAAATTATAAGACTTGATTTATTTTTAAAAAAAAATATTTTGTTAAAATAAAAAAAAATCAGAAATCAGATTAAAGAATATTCTTTTTAAAGACTTATGAATCGCTCTATATTTTGGTAACAATTCCTTATAAATGTAAAAATCAAAATCAAAAATCGTTACTAAATATATCTGATTAAAAAACACTTGAAAAAGATAAGAGATCAAGTATCAAAATCGTTACCATATAAGACCTAAATGAATCAAATTTTTGACTTGATATTTACGCAGAGAGCCTTCGCACACAGCTCAGAAAGCCCTCACACAAGTTGTCATATTTCTAAGACAAAAATATTTTTGCTTCAATTTCAATCAACTAGTAATAGAAAACAGTAATAAAGAAATCATCTTCTTACCATTGAGTAAAATATATGAGCGAACATAACCACCAGTGCAAATTGAATTGATGCGTAAACCCAGAGGAATCTTCTTGCCACTAACCACAGGAGCACAAAAAAGGTAAGGATGGACAAATCTAAAACTATTAACATGTATGATATTAGTAAAGACTCTGACAAATAACAGAAGATTCATTTATCACATAAATGAGTTCAATTTTATGCTTAATTCAGACATGACCAAACATATTGAATATGATTACGTGTGCATGTAAAATGTTTCTGGCCATCAAATCCGAAATGAATCCAATAAGTGGTACTTCTCTCATTAATGCATGTCATATCATATTCACAAGATTGACTAGTCTTGATGTTTTCTCAAAGGGATTTTGTCGACATACCCATGGTTGAAGAAGTCATTGATGAGAGAAGACCTAGTACACATGAAAATGGAAGAGATATGGCAATAGCTCCAGTACCCATTTTCGAAACCTTCAAACAGAATATATCTATCAATATCACCAGGGGCACAAAAATAGCGTTGAAAGATCTGTCCCAGAAATTTCAATTCTTACCAGGAGCTGCTCGAGAAAACAAAAATAGGCAAGCATACTGACAATAACAAGCACAGGCACTTCCTGCCAAACCCTAATAAAATCACAAAATAAAAGCACATCTTAATCAATATTGAGCTGTATTTGAATAAATATGGACATTTAAAATATACCATTCATCAGTTTCAGCAAATATATATGTGCTATGTTTATGTCTGTAAAATCACCAAAATCTACATTGGAACTCTTACACTTGAACAAGAGGCAATCTTACGTCTGTACAACTTAAAGTGGAAATCTTAACATTCAGTAATCTAAATGTAGAAGTCAACAATAAATGTAGTAAACTGTTAACTGTAAGATCAAATGAGTAGATGCAGTTATAGAATTGTAATCAAGTTGACTCACTCATTCTTTGTAACAGAGGAAAGCTCAACCTTGTCAAAGTCTATTCCAAGTACAGAGTAAAAATAATGCAGCATTATTTTGGTCATCTTTAGCTCATGCAAAACAAGTGGGGGAAAGGTATGACTTGCCTGTAAGCATTAGGGTCTGCTAACTGTGAACCACTACCTCGACCTCCTCGAGTTTTGACGCTTTGTAATCGTAAAAGAGTGACAGATAAGTTCTTAACTTCTTGCTTGCACACATCACATATCTTGTTACCTTTGATGCTAAACCATTTTAATGCACATTCTTTGTGGGCAAGAGCAAGTTCCCCTCTGCAGCTGCATTCCATCTTGAGAGTCTCACCCCCTTCACATAGTTCAACAAGACAAATCCTACAAACAGCCTCCTCTTCAGGTATATCTTCGCCATCAGCGTCTTCATTTTCTGAACCATCCACATGATTGTGATATATAATAAAGTGGTAAGTAAAGATTCAAAAGCAGTGGGCCTAATAATTTGCATAAAAGAGCAAGGAATCTGTAACCTTGTAAAGGAAATCATCAAATGTAAGATATTTAAAACTTATGGCCACAGTTAAAAGAAGCTGATGCAGTAAAAGACTACATTTTGTCAGCAATAATAGTATTGCAAATGTTTGCATAACATAATCTAATTTATCAAAGCTTTATCAAAGCTGCCACAATTGACAACATAATTATTGGAAGAAAGGAAAACAAGAGAGTAAATTAAGGTACCATCATCAGCTGTTGGAGAAGTTACAGATACTACATCTCCTTTCACTCGAGGAGTGGAGGGAATTACACGAAAGAATGAGTCCATCCTTCTAATATGTTTTTCGTTAGTGTCAACTGGGACTGAAAATGAGCGCACTATTGGTAGATTTTGTGCCTCCGTTTTCTGAAAGTAACAAAAAAATATTTACAATATTTTAATATACGACAGTAACATAGATGAGAATATGATGTAATATACTATGTTAAGGTCATACAGAAAAGAAAGATGTTCTTCGCTTTAAGTTTCAATCTGAGAGCATATATGTTGTTGCTTAACAAAAATGTTGAACCATAATTCAACTCTGATTTCAACCCAACCCAACCAAAACGAACCAACAACCACAATATCACAGAAACTTACACTTCGATTTGGAGTCCCAAACCCAATCATACATCCACCATATGCTGACTCAAAGTTGGAATAAGCAATTGAAGTATCAGGTAGAGATGATGTTCTCTTTATTGGGGTGAAGAGTTTTGTAACAGACAATGAGCTTGAGATTGTATTCTTCTCTCGCAACCCTGCATCTAAGCCTTCCGAAGCTAAATTATCAGCCTTCTCAACATCAGAAGAGCTTCTATAAATAAAACCAAGTTTTGGAAAGATGCTTTTTACAGATGATTTGGCTCTAGATGGAGAAGGAGCTGGAGATCCACCTGTCTTAACATCTACAGAACCAGGGGTCTTGAGGAAATTTACTTTCCTAGGAGTGGGACTGGAGGTTGGTGGCATCCTTATTCCAACAAAATCTTTTGAGGATTCTTCTAAAGCTCCATAGGGTATCTTCCGTAAGAGACTTTGCTGCTTCCAATTGTGATCATGAAAGGTTTCTTCAGCTACACTCGCTGAGTCTTCAACCTGAAGAGAACAAAAAAGATCTGCATTAAACTTGATAATGTAAGGAAAGGCAAAAGGGTCATCATCTAATTACAAATTAAGGGCCAGAAGATATATATATGCAAATTCCTCCTGCAAATCTGTACTCTCTAGTCCTTAGCAAGTCAATATAGATTTTGAATCTCAGTTTCTCATTAGTCATTATGGAATTACTCATCCTCATAGAATGAACCAAGTAACCGAATTTACAAACTAAAGCCCTGACATGGGGGCCAGTTTACTTAATCAGTTGTCAGTCTACTAAACATAAAGCTTCTGAAGGTTCAGGTGAACAAGAAAATGAATTGACTATTCTGAAGGGTGGAAAAAGAAAATGGATCTTTAGTTGAACAGAGACCAGAAAAAGAAATTGAATTAACCTGCAAATGGAACTTTATAGAAATGGGAAAAAAGAAAAATTATTTAATTAATAAACAAAGACAAGAAAACCAAAAAAAAAAACTCCATGAGAACATTTGTACGTTACAGTTTTTAAAGAAAAATGATAAATATGTTGTCTTCAGTGCAGAAAAGTGAAGTTAAAAAAGCATATCAGTTCTGTCAAAATACAGCCTCTAGTCTCATACTCATTGGTCCTCTATTTCTTGCTAGTTTCGTTTGATTCAATAGTGTTATCCATGAAAAAGGAAGAAAGAAAGATAGCAAAATAAAAATCCTGACTTTACACACCAAATAGTGATATCAAAGTGAAAGATAAACACCCAACGTAACCAACCCTTGAGTTTTAATATTGAAAAAGAAAGAATCTTCCAGAGAAGCTGAAACACAATGAAGTAGGAGAAAGAAAATAAAGAACTGGGAAAGAGGCAAAGAGAAAAGAACTAGAATTACCTGATTAACGGGAATAACAACTGTTCCTTCAGAATAACCCTCTTCCTGCTTTTCAGCTTCATGCTTTTCTTCATTTCCCATTTTTCTTAACGAAAAATCAATCAAACCCAATACCCCAAACAGCTTTAGTTATTTAAAAACAAAAAAAGTCCATACGATTTTCCCACGTATAAAACTTGAAATTTTTTTAAGGTGGGAAAAATAGAAAATTAATGTGACGGTGGCTTTTGTTTGGGAAGAGAGAAAGTGAACGTGAAGAAGTTGAATGTGGAAAGAAAAATAGGATAGAAGTAGAAAAGGAGTGAATGGGAATGTGATACTCATTTATGGCAAAAGAAAAGGTGGTGGGTTTAGAGTTTGGCCTACTCTAGGCACTCGCAAGCCATCCCCACCACTACCATAGACGATACTCTCTTTCAAAGTCTCATTGTCAGTCCCACACATTGCGCGCGCTTTGTTGGGCACTTTTTTTCTTTTTCCTAAAATGAACCAGGTTTCACTTTTAACTTTTTAATAATTGTATTTTTTAACATAAAAAAAATATATATATATTATTTTAAATAATATTATATGCATCGCTTAATATATTAATTATTAATTATATATAAAATTTAATTATTAATTATATATAAAATTTTAAATTTAAATTGAAGAATTGATTATACAACTCCTTATTAGAGCAAATTATATTTTTGTATTATGTGAATTAATTTATATATCATGTTGTAATAAAAATATTTTTTTATTATGACAATAATGGCAATCATTTTATATCGTGAAAAAACAAATGCACGGTGAATAAAAAATAACTGAATCTGTGAAATTTTTATTAATTTTTTTCTTGATTCATGCTCATTTCATTTAATTGCATCTCCACTTTATTTTCCTTCTATTTCATTATCTCTTTTTTCTTTAGTTTTTTTATTTTTTTGGGGCTTCAATCAAAGATTTCCCCCCATATTTAGCGGATTTACAAACTGATACTCATCATTGTAAGGCTCGAAACAAAAAATAAAAATCATTAGCACTGTTTTTCACTTGACAAAAGTTGTGATTTATATTGTGATCATACTAAATACCTTTTACCTAAAAACAAAAATTCAAAATTTAATATTTTATTAGTCTTCGTCAGTGACAGGTTTAAAATTTGTATATAAAAGAGGCACCATATATACAGTAAAAAATAATATTTAATATTTCTCAATAATTAAATATTTTTAATTAAAAAAATATTACATGTATCTTATTTTAGTAAAAATATGTGCAAATTATTAAGTTTATATTTAAGTTATTGAGTATTAAAAGCCTAAAATTTAAAATTTAAGTAGAACATGATAATATTTTATACATATAATTATTTATAATTTTATAAATATTATACTTAAAATTTTATTTATTAAAAATTAAAGTAGAATATGTGATCCTCCTCTTTTATATACAGATTCACCCCTGATCTTGGCACTATTTTAATTTTCTTTCTAATAAAGATCAAGTGATAAGCATTAAAAAAATAATTATTATTTTTACTGTACAATAAACAATTAATTACGTGAAAAAGAACTAAAAGAGAAATTAAAATTAGGTGAAAATAAATTTTTATATAAGACAATGGTTACCATACATACAAATAATTCATAATACAAGTATTTTAAAATATATTAAGGTAAAATTTGATAATAATTTTGATCAAAGATTTATAATTTATGATTAAATAAAATAATTTTATAATTTATGATTATTTTATAAAAATAATTATTAATGTATTTTATTACAATTTTTACTTAGTGATTTTTAAGAAAAAAAATTAAAATTACCTCCAAATTGTTTAATAATTTTTTTCTATTTTTAAAATTTTTTTTCAAAATATTTTAAAAATTAAAAAAAAATTAAATTTTTAATCATTTTCTTTCAATACTTATACATTTAAAAGTTATAATACTTAATTTATTTTATTAAAAAATAATTTAATCAAAATTAAAAAAATTAAAAATTTAATTCAAAAATTTTCTTTTTAAAAATTTATGAATCACTCTATATTTTATAGGGGTGTCAATTTCTAACATGACTCGATAACAATATCCGAACACGACACATCACGAATTTTTTTTAGTAAGAATTGATCAATAATTTTTTTCATGTTCTTAAATATTTTGTTATTTCTTACTATTATAAATAGGCAACATAAAAAAATTTGAGTAAATTTTTTCATGTATCAACTAGCACGAAAAATACGAAACGAACTTGGTACCGACACGGACACGACTAACACGACATGATTGTCACCCCTAATATTTTAGTAATAATTCTTTAAAAATATAAAAATCATAATAAAAAAATTGTTATCAAACATATATGATTAAAAAAATTAAAAATTAAAATCATTATTAATCAAGCCTTAAAAGTATCTATAAGAGAATGTAGGGTATCCTTGGCCCTTTTTTAGATGAAACATTATATAGCGTAGTTCCAACTTATTAATCCAGAAGTGGATAATAGATCTTACCGGTTCATGATATGTGTTTAAACCTTACTCAATAAAATAGAAGTGTATGTTCGTGTAACTATGTATTAAAAAAAAAATTTGATGATACTATAGTTGCTATTTGTTTAGATAAATGATATATGTTATTTTACTTAAAAGTGCATAACGCATTAAAATTCTTGTCTGCAAAATCGTTAAATGAATTGGGATGTCCGATTGATAAATCAAATTTGCTGCTGTATCTTGTAAAAATTTATAAGAATTATAAATATTTTAATTTCAAAAGATACTCATATTTTTTATAAACTTTTTCATATGATTATTTTTTATCAATGTAGGACAATTTCTTTAACATCTCCCTCACTTGTCTTTTTTCTTTTGCAAAACCTTTTTTTTTTTTTTTTCTTGAAGTCTCAAAGTATTTGGCCCATTGATCGACTGAATCTTTGATATCATGTGAAAAATTATAAAAACTATGAGTACTCTAATATTAAAATGGTAACTCCAATAAAGAGAGATACTTATATTTCTTATAAACATTTTTATAGTATTATCTTTTATCAATGTGAGACAATTTTTCTAACATTTCTAAAGAATAAAGATTATATGTGACATTTTGAATACATCACGTTATGTATTATTAATAATTAATTAATATTTGTACAAAATGTTTATATTTTATGTAATAATGACTCTTATTTTTAATTATTTTTATTCGTATATATATCATAAATTAGTGATATATACAGTAGCTCACCAAAATGGTATAAGAGATTTGGATTTGTTTCTGAAAATTTGAAGGTACGCAGTTAAAAACTTGATAGTTGCATGCCTCTTAGTGGAACTTGATTGCAATCCATTATTAACCTATAATTGATTACTCGTCAGACTGCTCATCTCCAATAATTTAGGTTAAGATATGCCATTAATACCTAAAGCAATAGTGACCTCCCTTCCGAAATCGCTATAGGAGAGAAGTTTTCTGCATTGATTACATATTGTTATAATACGAGTCAATGTCATAATATTGAAACCACAGATTTCGTACCACACAAGGAACAATATATAAATATGAATTTTTTTTTGGGTCATGACATCTTCCCAGAGGCCTATTTTTGTTTTTTTAATTATCATTTATATTTAAAAATATCGATAGTAAATTAATACATAAAATTATCGTTAAAAAATCTTTACAATTATAATGTATTTTTTATCGCTTCAAATTTATAATCTCGTATATGCGATCTAATAATATTACTACTAAATTATCCCACGACGATAACAATAAAATACTAATAATTGCGTGGAGGATAATATGCCCATTTTGAGTGAGTAGGTTGGTAGATGGGTAACGGTATATACCTTATCATTTAGTAATAACTTTCTTGCAAGTCTCAATAATTTCATAAATATGTCCTAAGTGATCTTGCCCTTGTTTTCATTCATTTAATGTCATTGAAACCTCCTTCCCCTAACTTATCAATCACGACCATACAATGATGTCCAATTTTACCTAACATATGTGGGAAAATTAATTATCATATAAACTCACACAATATATATAATTTGTCTTTTTTAATAATTACACTATACCTTTTTCAGTTGCATGATACTTCATGTTTGTAATTTTCTTTAGATAACTAGTATAAGCATACACATGTACAATAATGAAGTCAAAGTGGCTCGTTCTTTAGATGAATGAAACAGCCCAATTTTTTGTACGCTTATTATATTTTTAAAAATAAATAATTTTATTTAGAATAATCATCACAAAATCTAAAAAGTAATTATTTTAAGGAGACATTAATTTAAAAAATATATTGTATTTAATTCAATATTATTATAATGAATATATTGACACACAATTTTTTTATTTTTACAAACTAATACATGAATTATTTATTTTGTACTTATAAATAGTTATTCTTTAGTAATATTATTATTAGATAAATTTTTCATTAATGAATAATATACATGTTATTAACTAATAATAAAAAAGATGAACAATTGTTCACTCTTAATTTTATTATATACATAACCAAAAATCCAACATTTCTTAAATCACTATATGTATTCAAATTTCTTAATAATCTTTAAATTTTTTTCTCAATTAATTGAGATTATACAAAATAAGAACAAATAAGCATTGTAAAAATGTTGTCATCTTCTTCTCTTCCTTTTTTTTACATTTTTTATAGGCACGTCTTCTTTTATTTCTTACGTGTCTCTTCTTATTATTAAAATTTAAAATTTTTATTATTCATATGTTTATTTTAATCAAATTTCAAATATAAATATTTAGTTTTATAAACAATTTTAATTTTTTTATTTTATTCAAAAGTTTTAAAACTCACAATTGTATTCTATCATAATTAAAATAAATTTAGTTCATTATTTAATGAATACACAAAAAGATTAACTTTTACATACGTATATATTAATTTAATTTTATTATTTATTATTTATATTTGATATAAAAAATATTTTAAAATTATTAATCAGACCATAAAATTTAATTTATAAAAAATATTTGAAACATTATTTTTATGTTTTTTCTTAAGCCATAAATGTTATGGAGCCACCTCCGAAAGTTAAAATCCCCATCTCTCAATATAAGATATTACCACCAACATAATTGACATCCTATCTACCACCTAAAAAATAAAAATAAGTATATTTTTTTTCGGTTGAGGTATATAGTGATGTACAAAATATAAATGACACTTAATATAAATAATATATATTTTTTTTTTATCACAATAAGAATCGCTTGGTGCCAATAACTCAAATCTTTTAAATATATGAACCAAGGCGATCAAAGTAGCTTGTACCCGTTCGTATGGGATGCATTTATTACTCTCAACGCTCAAACTTAGCAAATTTCATTTCAGAAGTTGGCAGTGGTCACTTTGGTACATCAAACTTTTCTAACAAACTGCCTCATGTCTGTTAGCACAATTCTTCCACCTTTAATAAAAAAAACGTACTTTATTCATTAATTATTTGACAAAATAGTATAAATCTATTACGTTTTTTAAAAATATCACAAAAATTTATATAAAAATTTAGGCCAAATTTTTAAGAATAAAATTAACATTTAAAAAAAATTATTTTTTATCAAAAATAATATCGATAAACATTTAAATAATTAATTTTTATTCACAATTATATAATAATCGACCTTTTTTTAACAAATAATCTCAATAATATATTATTTTATTATTTTGAATCATATTTTTTTTAGATGTGGGTGGTAGTAACAATGATATCTCTTGTTCTCTTAAATATAAGTTTAAATTGTTCTCTTGATAATTTTGAACAATTAGCAATAAGAATGTTATTTATTATAAAGTAGCGAGTATCAATTTGATGTTACCATTTTTCTAATATCAAATTAATAGGTGACCCACATGATTTGTACTATTAGACCTTTTTCATAAATTACTTGAACTAGCTGTATAGTGTAATCATAACTCATAACCAGAAAAAAAAAAAAAAAAAAAAAAGGAAACAGCGTAGGTAATAGAATCGTTTGAGTGATTATCCGAGATTTGTGATTTTATTAGATAAAGAAGTGTAAATTTATACATGTTAGTTTATATTAGTTTAAATTTAATTTGTATTATGAATTATTAATTTTAATTTAAATCAAATTTAATTCGTGTCATAAATTATAATCCTAACACAAACTAAAATAATTCGAACTAGTCTAAATTAGTCCGAATTAGCCTAAATTTTTATTTACATATATTAATTAGTCTTTTTTACCTTATTCAACCGATTGTTGAATGAAAATATTATAAATTTTTTTTATAATTTTTAATCTAATTAGAATAATAAAATATTTGAACTGAATTCAATGCATTAATTTGAACTAAATTCAATGCATTCTAATAACACTGAACATAAAAATAAAAAATTTGTTACAAGTTTTTACAGAATTAAAAAATAAAAGTTTCAAAGTTATAATTATATTACAAAATAACTCAATGAATCACTACCTAAAATTAAAGTAAATGAATATTTTGGACTTAAATTTCATGTAATTGTGATTAATAATAGCATAATATATTTGCACATTATTAGTAAGAGAAATCCAACAAATTTTCTATGACATGAATTAATAGACTTAACTTATAAGAAATAATATATAATAATAATTATAATTATTTTTTTATTTTTGTTTTATCGAGTTGGCCTTAACTGAACCATAATTTTCGTGTTATTCGAGTTAGCCTAAATTGGAGCTAAATTTAATTTGTTTGTGTTCTTGTTTTTTAGTTTATGTTTGATATGGATAATCGTGTTGTAGCACAAATTGTTACTCCTATAAAACTTGGGTTTGAGGCTTAGAACCTATGTTTCATTGTCGAGTCTACACATGAACTTTATACTTCATGTGGTGGGTATACACAACTTTTTAGAGATAGGGGCTCTTTTCATAGCCAATAAACTATAATAGTATAAATATGTGGTATTAACTATATTCCCTAAATTGAGATCATTTTGAAGGAAAAAAAAGGACAAGAACAAGAAAAAAAAGATGTGTAAATACAAGAAATGATTTATTTTAAGGAAAGCTGTACACAACCTCACAAATTTGTTATATTTATATAAAATGTAAGTTTATAAAGAAAAATAAAGGCTTATTTTAGCCCTTTTTAGTGGAACTTGTGTTGAATTGGTGCATATACAGGAGTTGGTATCAAAATTTGTAAATATATAATAGTATTTATTGTAGCAAAATAATAGTTGTTGCTCGTAAAATGTTTATTTTTTAAATTTAAAATAAAAAATAAAGTCTTTATATATAATTTTTTTAGTTTAATTTTATTATATAAAAGTAAAAATTTAGACATTAAAAAATGTCGTAAAATGGTTTGCATGAATATTATTAAAATAAATAGTTAATTAATTTGTTACTTTAATGATATTAATTATTTTAGGACAATTTTATTTATCATAAGATTGTGATGAATATTACAAGCAATGTGTTACAGTTTTTTTTAGTAAGTATAGTCCGAATCACAAAACTATATTAAGTAAAAAATTATTACGTTAATTATAATTATGATAAAATTATGATATATAAAATTACTTATTATTTTATGGGCAATATACATAAGTGAAACCATGATTTAATTTTTGAGAGTCCAAGTTAAAAGGTCAAAGTTTTAAATAAAATAAAATGTAAGTTGTCAATACTTTAACCATGTGAATTTGATTTCGTTAATGACAAGCTTGTGCATGAATATATAAGTGTCCAAACATTTATAAATTATATATTAAAAAAATCAAGTTTTATTTATATAATATTTAATAATTATTAATTATCAACTAACATGTGATTCGATAAGGCAAAAATAACAAAAAAAAAAATAGTTACATAATTTATCTATGCAAATTGTGTTAATATTGTGCTAATTGCTTTTAGTGCAAAGATATATGCTCCAAGTGAATGTTAAGAAGATGTGAGTTTGAATCATATTTAATTTAAATACCACACATTTATTTAAAATAAATATGATTCAAACTTACATCCTCTTAACATTCACTTAGAGCATATAATATGTTATTTAAAAAAAAAAATTTGTTAAAAGAATTAGGGAAATTTTAGGAAGAATAGAGTAGGAGAATAACCATCAATTCCCTAATGTGTTAGCATAAATTACATAATTTATTACATTTAGAATGAAGGGCTAGAATTACAAAAATATTTATGTGATTAAAATTATTATGGAATGATAAAAATGTAAAGACAATATACTAAAAATTATCAAATATAACCATGCAAAAATATGATATATTAATATAGTGACATTTTGGTATTTAGTAGTATAAAAAAGTCAATAATAATCAAATAAAAAAAATTAAAGCTAAAAATTAATTTAAAAAAAAAAAAAAAAAGGAAAACAAAGCATAAAATGTAGAAAAATAGTCATTTTACTATTTATGCCTAATTGGGGATTTTTATACATAGTAATAGATTAAAATTTAATTTAAAAAAATGGCAAAATAGAGAAAATAAATGTGGGAGAATAATTATTTTACTATTCATACTTCTTTATATATAGTAATATGTATAAGAGTATTTTTGTATTTAATAGTCTAAAAAAAAAAAAAGACAAAAGTAATTAAATAATAAAAAAGTTGAAGCTAAAATCTAATTTAAAAAAAGAAAAAATAAAGGATAAAATGAAGAAAAAAATTTATTGAAAAATATCCATTTTACTACTTAATATGGTTTTTATGTATAATAATAGATATACAGCTGTCTTATCCTAAGAGCTTGCATGTAGTGAGACGGTTCAATGTCAAAAAAAAAAAAAAAAAATTTCCATAAAAATGGCTTCCAAGGAGCCTAAAAGCGTTTTTGATTTATCCGTTGACAGATTTTTTTTTTGTTGTCAGAATTATCTGTCATCTGTTGGAGACTATCAAATCATTGAAAGAACCACTGACTAAAGAGTATTATACATTCCACGTAAGAATTCCAAAACATTGGCTTTTCTTCTTTTTCTATTTTGTTATCAATGGTCATTCCGCTGTCCACACGTATACTGCCGAGTGCCGACAAAAAATTATTTAAAGTTTGTGTTAGATAACACTATTTAAATAAATTATACTTTTTTTAATAATTTATATATAAAATAGCGATTACATAAATATAAAATAAATAATAAATATAGTATAAAATTTAATCAAATTTTAAAACATAAATAATAATAAGGTCACGTTTCAATTTAGTAATAATAAAAAATTATTTAAAGTAATTAATATTTTATGTATCAATATAAAGTATGTGTATAATTAGAGTATTTTATTGGACATAATTAAGTTAACAAAATTATTTACAAAGATAAATATATAGTATTATGGATGAAATTTCATTAAAATATAAATAATCTTTAAATTTGATAAGTTAGTAATAAAGAGTGAAGTGGCGTTTTAAAATATTTTCCGTCTAATTAGTTTCGAAGTTGGAGTGGGAGATGTTCAAAAATGGTAATTGTGGACGGCAACTACCTTTGAACTTTAAAGAAATTATTTATCTTCTATCAATAAATACGTAATAAAAAAAACATTGGATTGGAAGAAAAAAAGAAGAAGATAAATATATAATTTTATGCCTTGTAATATTATATCTTCATTGATAATTGGTTTTATAGGACTCACTGGTTAATTATCAATCAATAATTTAGATAAGAATCAACAAAATAACAAAAATATATTACATAATTGAATTGTTATTAAAATAACAAAATTTTTGTGATAATTAATTAATATTCACTCTTTATTTTATAAGAAAAGAAATAATTTTAAACATGATAATGAAATCAACGATAATAATTTATAAAAATTATATAATATATTTATTTATTATTTTTTAAAATAACATGTTGGTTTTTATTGTAATATTAAACATATATTATTTTGTGCATATTATTTTGAGCAAAATGATTATGCATAATATCGAATATAACTACTCGACTCAAGAAACGAACTAACCTTTGAATGTATCCAGCGCGTGTAATGGATTTGATTGATCATGATTCGTGTATAAAACATGAACCAGAAACGTTGGGCAACTTCTTTGTCGATTTGATTGAGATCGTTATCAAAATTTTGGAAGCAAGTCAAGCCAAATATTTGTATAAACTGACAAATACTGTGTTGCGTGGGCGTGGCAAGAATTGATATTTGATAGGTACCATTAGCTAGATATAAAGTTCCATCTTATCAAAAACTATAACACTTATATATTTTACATTTAACACCAATTATTTTATATATGTTTATTTCAACAGCTTATTCTTCAGTCAAATGCTAAAATACTGATCCAAATACCCAACTACGAATTATCCTTTGATAGGAAGAAAAAAAAAAAAAAAAACTATTGTATTGTATTTGAGCTTGTATTTGGTGTATTGTATTGTTTATCATGATGTATTTTATCAAATTTATTATATATAATTGTTTATCGTGATTTATTTTATCAAATTTATTATTATGTTATATATTGTTAAATGACTGTTTATCATGCTTTTTAAGTTATAATTCTAAGTGAGGTTCAACTTAGACTATATTAATTTGTATGATTTTATCAATTTAATGAAATACCCAGAAGTCAAAGAAAAAAAAACATCAAGACGACAAAACCTCTAATAATATAAAACAAATTAGTGATAAATTATAACTATTTGATGTATCATGTTCCATTTTGCTACCCTTAATAACATGTTTAAGTGGATTGTAACATATGTGAACTGAGTTGGTTAGGTGAGGGAGAGCTTTAATTTAGTTTATTTAAATTTATGTGAACTAAATTGTTCTAAGATTATTTTAAAAAAAGTTAGACCAAACACCTCAACAACGGACTTATTTACATTTTTAAAAAATAAAAAATATTTTAAATTTTGTTCAACAAAAATGTTAGTATAAATATTATCATTTTATTATATTTTGTAAAACAAAAAATAAAAATATCATCATTAATTGCGTTACCATTGTATACTAACTATTTTGACAAAAACAGTTCGTTAAATGAGGTAGTAAGCTGAGATTTTTTTTTTTCCACTATTCATAAATATGCTCCACTCCAATGGCTCCAAAATTACAAACTATTTAAACAAGAATGCCAGTAAAGAAGTGTTCCGATACTAAGCCATGGCCGATAACCAAGACATCGCAAGAAATATCGCCATGCGCACAACTTTTTTGCAGATTGTTAAAAAAAAAAAAAAAACATGGATAGAAACCAAAATGTGCCCATAAAAAAGATCAAAACTGTTTTAAAGCAGTTTAATTATAAAAGTATATAAATACAAGAATAAATTGAAATACCAACTTGTGAATTACTACCATATCGTCAAGAGAAACCATATTCATTTAGCTCAACTTACTGACTCGATCTACCTATCTCTCTAGCAGCATCACCATCTCACAATGCACAGTATGTGGGAAAAGGTCAACAGCCATTGCTTTTACAGGTCGGAAGGGATCTGATATTGGCATAGACTTGGCCCTTTGCCGTGCCAGACTAGTACAGCTCATGTTCCTCCATCCTCTGTTGTTCTTATTTCCTTTTTCAGCTTTCTCAGCAGATGGTGTGCAAAGTTCAATAGCATTTGCCACTAAGCTTTCAGGATTGCAGGAAATGTAACTGTGCCAAATTTGATAAAGTTTAGTATTGTGAAAAGATGAAACATAAAGAAGCAAGAAAAATGATGCTTGGGGTACTAACACAAGCTTTCGCAGACGGGGGTGGGTTCTCAAAGCTTTTAAAACCTGCATCGTAACAGAACAATAATCAGGACAGTGGTCTCAGCTTTTCAGATGAGAGATGAGTCCTATTTCATAAACCCATCTAGCATACAAAAATCAAAACCACTTCAAGCAAAAATATTATACATGCATACAAAAGACAGCAGACAGCATATCAGGGTCCAAAATCTAAGATCATTCGATGCATCTGTTGGGAAGAATTACAGAATGGATAACCCTTTAAAAATTTGATTCTTCTCCATGTTATGAAAAGCTTCATCTCAAGCTACATGATGACAAATTGAATTTCATACAATAAAGCCAAAGTATATTGAATTATTGATGCTCTTTCTACCGACAGTAGAGTAGTCCACCACACAAGTTCAGAGAGAAGTCAAAATAATGGTATGCAGTGTGCAGTGTTTTACTTACAGTTGGATGAAGGCCTCCACGTGGAGGATCGACAATAGCAACAACATTTTTGAAGCACTTCTTTGGAGGATCTGGACTTTCAGAAGTGCAAGTGCTCTGTAGTTGGTTTTCAGGTTCCTGCACACTACTATCTAAACATTCTGCAGCAGTTTTAACATTTGCAAGCTCATGGTTTTTGCTCTCTTCGGAGTCTAACTTGTTGCTATGAGAGGTACTGGAGCTTCCTTTAGGATCTTGCGTATTATCTACTGATGTATCTTTGTCTTCAGCAACAGAATCGACTTGATCACTAATTTCCGAGGCACTTTGTATCACATCTTGTTGCTGAAAGTCATTTAAGTACTCTTTCAAAATAGATGCCATGACATCCTCTGCCTGTGAATGAAATATCGAGAAGTTAACTACAAAAACCCAAATATCGAGAAGTTAACTTCAAAAGCCAAATTAACATGAACAAATGAAAAATTAGCAATATTAATAAATTAGATTACCAATCAACAAAAATAAGAAAGACTCAAATCTATCTAAGTTGAAAATTTGCAATGCATAAATCAACTAACATAATAGATGGATAGCAATAAACTCACCTTCGCACAGACAAATTTACAGTTTTTTATGCCATTAATTTGAGCATTCCTATGAGCATCTGAGACTGCAGAAGCATTCATTTCAATACCAACAACCTGCATGAATTTAGAACCAAAACAAGAATGTTGCCTTGTTAATGATAAGGCCAGATGCTGTTCAATTGGCCTTAAATTATTGGCTTGTAAATTGGCACTGGAACTTTTCGTGATTATCTTATAATAATTAGAACCGATAAGTTATATTTCTATTATATAAGTCAGAATAACTAACATTTTAGTAGTTACAAATTTTCCAATGACTTTATGAAGAGAAAAGTGCCCAAACAGTCTCTTCACTTTCAATATAGCATACATTTTAGTCATCTATTTAACTTTACCAACGTACACTAGGGTCCAAATTGGAAATTACATTTTCATATCTAATAGAAATTGAAATTACATGTACCAATATGACATAGTCAAAACTAAGTGTACTCAATCAGCTGTTTGAGAAATATTGAGGTTCAAGAATCACCTGACTTGCTACCAATCTTCATACAGCAACTTTTAACTTTTTTTTTCTCATTGTAGTTAAAAAAACGACCTTAAAACCAAACACTTATTATTCTTAGAAAATCGTTAAGTAGCATGGTAAATGGATGTTGTCGATCTTCACAATACTTCAGCTATATCCTTTTTTCTTCTATTTTGTTTTTAGGTTATTTACACAGAACATGCATTCAACACCAACACTATGATTTAATTTCAAGAGTCAACAAGTTTAAAAAATTATTGGACCATACAGGCTTTCAACAATTCATGTTTCATTATTGTTGAAGAAGAAAGTTTGCATTTTTCCTGAATGTAATCATTAATGAAAATTCCATGAGAATCAAGATGGAGACTATTACCATACCAACACGATGAGCTAAAGTCAGCCCAATTGTTCCAGTCCCACAGCATATATCAAATACTAAAGTATCAGGCCCCAAAGAAGCCCAATCACCAGCAAGGGAGTATAGCTTCTCAGCAGCCACAGTATTAACCTGCAGTATAATTTCAGTCAATTAGACCCTTTATTATTGGCAGAATCTTCTTAGCTGAGCAACAAAAATGGAATCACCTAAGGTCGCTACCTGGAAGAAGGCCGTGGGTGATATGGAGAATTTAAGATGGCAGATATGGTCATGAATTCTTTCTTCAACAATACCATTATGGTCCTCAGACTTTGAGCCACAACCTGCTTTCGGAATAGGGAAGAAGCGTAATGGAGCATCAGCTGGTGCTGCATTTGATATACCTTGGTGATCCTGCAAAAATCACCAGCCATCAAGTAGGAAATACAGCATCTAGAAGAGACCGTAATCACTGTATCATGCAATATAAAATACAAGGCCAAATTAAGCAGATCAAGACTACCATAATTAACAGTAGCATGTACCACATCTTAACATAGACATATCATGACACAAGTTTCTGATGGATTCTTTAGGTCAGCAATCTCATATATGATTTTATAGCAGCACATGCTATAGAAAAAGTAGCACCTTAAGAACACTTTCATACAAACAAAAAGGCTGAACACAGATGTGTTCAAGTGAACCCACCAAAACTTTACAATCTTGTAGCATTAGCTGATATAACAAAGGGAAAACACAATTACAAGAGTATTGGCATACTATAATCTTGACTCTAATTTATGAAAAGCTAGTACCTGAACAACTAAAGCTGTTAAAGGCAACTGTGGAGAATTTGTAGCAGCTTCTGCAACGAATGTATGACCCAGATTCTCAAACTCATTAGCAATCACTTCATCTTCAAAGCCCTTGGTGGAAACCTTAGTAATCAAGAGAACGAGAAAAGTGACTATGTGCTCAAAAATATTAAATCACACCTGCATGGCCGAATGGTTTGCAGAGTAAAGTACTGGCTTATTTTTCCCAATTAAATATTACATGCAATTCACCCATTGAATTAGTCAAATGATACCATGTGAGCAAAAATGTTGCTTATTTTTTTCTCAAAGGCCTTGGAAATTTCAAATGGCATTTGTTAACAGATGTATATCTAGAATCCAAAGACATAAGTGGTTGGAAGGCATGGCAGTACTGTGAGATTGAAAAAGAAAAAAAACACTAAACCTCCCTTATAAAAAGTTCACACACTAACCTGAACAATAAGCATGACCTCTCCAATTTCAGCCCCTGAGTTTTCCATATCTGCTGTCTTTTCTGGTCTTCTCCCCTCTCGAACCTTTAATAAAAAAGCCATCAGCATAGAAGACGCAACAACACTTCTAGGTGTACATTATAACAACATGGCTTCATGGCATGTTAATCCTAAAAATTAGTGTGGTTCTCAAGGAGGTATCTAAAGTTCTGGTTGGAAACCAGGAAAGAGAATAAAGTACTTTAAGGAAAGAAAGTCCAATGCTGGTCAAGTAAGCCCAAGCATTGATCCAGACTGTATGGCAATAAAGAGGAATTGTGAAGAACAAATCCTTGAAATTTGGAACCTACCGTTAATTGACGCCAAAAACCAGTATTCTTAAATCTGTTCCAAATTGGTAGATCTGAATGTTTCAAAAATTCTTGAAAAATGGAAGCATATTTGCAAGCAATTTTGGAAACATTTGGGCAGTCCACAGGTTCATCAACTGCAGTCACACCCTCCCTGAAAGAATCTCAACTTTGTTAATAAAGTTCTAAAGGTCTTTTTTTTTTTTTTTGGGGGGGGGGGGGGATAGAATATCAACAACTCCAGCATTTGTTGAAATGCAAGATACCTAAAATTGCCAAGTAAAAACCCAACAGTTGTTTTGCCTTGTAGAGAATAGCCAACAGAAAACTCGCATTTGTTGCGATATCCATATACAATTGGGGATGCAAGTATACCCTCTAAATTGCATGGAAGGCCACCTACAGAATTTGATCAAAGACAAAGTTGATTTCAAAAACATAATTAAAATAAGAGACAAATTGAAATTAGCAGCATGATACTAGAAATCAAGAGTGCAAGATAGTTTCTTAAGCAAACACTTCTTACAGTAACTAACTATGTTTGATAAGAAATAATTTTTTTTTCAGGGAATAATGACCCTTTACACAAGCTCTTTAGCAAAGATATGAAAACCACCTATTTCCCTAGAATTGAGAATCCATTCAGGAAGTGAAACGCCATTAGGACAAGCTTTCCGTGCGTTTCTAGTCTGAAAATAAAAACTGGCGCACTTTAGAACAAGAAGAGTAGGATTAAAATAGTAACGAAAAATAAGACCAGAAGAAAGGAAAAATGAACAACAAAGTAAAGCAAGTAAAGGGGGACAAATACTAACGAGTCTTTTCAGTAGCTGCATAAGGGAGCTCTTTTTGTGTTCTAGTTGATCGTTATATGACATATGGGCAAGGGGCGTCACCACATCACGAGCGCTTTTTCCACTAGGTGTAGAACCATTGGGTGTTGAATTGTTTTCATCTTTATCACCTTCTGTAGCCACATTTGAAGACAATGAGGCACTAGGATTTTCCATGGTTTTCTGGATGTTTTGAGGGAGAACTGTAGCTGATTTAACCTTCTCAAATGACCGAGTAATGACATCTGCAACCTTTATATTTTTGTTTCCAATAGTCTTTTCTGCCAATCCCTATCACACATGAAATTTTAGAATAACTAAACATATATATTAGAATAAAAAAATCATGCCATTTCTGGAAAAAATAAATACCTCTATAGCACTTTTTAACTGTTCTTCACTTTCAAAATTTACAAAACCTACTGTCATGCCTTTCTTCTTCTTCGCGGCCTTAAAAGGAATTCCCTGGTGAACGAACAAGCACGCTTTAAATTTTACTGCATGTCAGCATACAGCCTCACAATCTGGCGAAAGATTATAGAATAATGATGGGACTAACAATAGAATCACAATCACCTCACTTCTAAAAGTAACTTACAACTTTCCAATTTAATGACGAGAATCTAGGAGTGAAAACCAAGCAAGGAACCAAAAAACAAAATACCAAGCTCTTAACTTTCCCCCTCCATCTGTTATGGAATGTTAATTTAAAGAAGATTTCTTTTTCACATAGAATATAATGGAACAAAGGAAAAGGGGGAACTCTGAGAATCATATAGGTTAAAGTATAGAACTTTCTCTTTAATCCCATATAAATTCAACTAGCCAACACACCAGAAATTAGAGCTGTTAGAAGTTGCTAGAAAAACAACTCTCCCAAAAGCTTAAGCTCCCACACAAGTGTTGGCTCAGGCCAAACACTTGCAATACTAGGCATTCAATACAAACTCCAGCTATCAGAAGTTGTTTAGAGACCAACTCTTCAAAAAGCTTAACTTAGTGGAAAGTTTTATACATTTATCAAAAACTACTTCACAGAATCAAACTCAATAAACTCCAAATTCCGGAAAAACAAGTTTCAAAGAAACTAACTTGCCTGCTCGCCAAAAAATCTCGTTAAATCCTCCGACCTCCATTTTCTGGGCAAATGAACTAAGCATTTACGAAGATCAGTGTCCAACCCATCACCATCTTCATCTCCAACCATAACGTCAGTCGTCGTCATCACCTCCTCCTCATTCTTCTCACCATCCTCCGATTTTTTTGCCGCCTTCTTAGCTCTCTCCGATGTCGGGTCCCAAGAGTTATCGGGACGTGGCCGGAGCTCCTCTTCACCGTGAGCATATCGACAAGTGTTTCCATGGCTACAGGACCCTGATTGGCTTCTAAAGTAAGAGCAGAGGCTGGTCTTCCATAGAGGGTGAAGAGAAGGGTCCGACTCAGGGTCCTCTCTCTTGCGCTTCTCACCGGGAGTGGCATCTGAGGCAGACGGATGATCGGACGGTTGAGATTGAAGCTCCGGCGGCTGCTGATTGGTTGAATCATTACAGTCCATTGTATGAGAATTAATGGAGGATGTTGGGTTTGGCTGAGAAGGGTTTAGGGTTTCAGGAGCAGAAGCAAGTTCGTTAACTGGAGATGACGCCATTAGATACAGTCATCTCACTGTTGCGCTTTTTAAGCCTCGATTAATTAGAAAAAGAATAACTATTTCTATCAAAATTTAATCAATCATTTTTTTCTTTTTTATTCTAATTTTATATTTAATTAAGGATTAGTATATCACTTAATACAAATACAAGCCATACCCACTATTTATCATTTTAATGTATATAATCATGTATATAATATTATTCTTAAAAAAAAACCCATACCCACTATTTATCATTTTAATAAATAAAAAATAAGATCTTAAATTTATTTTTTAACAATTTAATTTTATTATTATGAAAAAATTATACATGAACAAATAATCATTTTTATGTGTTTATTTTTTATTTAATTTTCCTTCAATTCTTTTTATTATAGTTTATTTAAGTTAAAATAATTTAAAAATCTAATGCAGTTAAAAAAATAAAAAATTTAATTTTATTATTATGCAATCATTTTTTTAATAATAATATAACTAAATTGTTATAGAAAATAAATATTAAATAAAACTTAAATATCATTTTTTAATTAAATATAAGACATATATAATATTTTTCTCAAGTTTGAAATGGTGAAAACCAAAAATCATTGTGTTACGTTGTGTTAGTTGTTTGCCAATCATTCAAGTAATTTAATAGTAAAATTAATGTCCCATACTTTTTTTATATATGTGTTTGAATTTTTTTTCTTCTATAATTTAAAATAGTGAGTCTGTGTGTATTTTAAAATAGATTATATTAATTGGATAAAAAAAGCAAAAAAAAAAAAAAAAACATATATTTGCTTCTAATTTAGAAATAGCAAAATATTTTAAAATAATAACACTATATTATTGCATTACATTAAAATAATTTATTAAAGTTATTATATTTTTTATTTTTACTAATAAGTAAAAAGTTTGAATAAAACTTCTCTCTACATACTTACGAACATATAGTCTCATGCTAACCATTTTGTAAATATAAATCTAAAGTACTCATTTTGTAAATCTGACATTTAGTATTATTTATCCAAATTTGACTTTGTCTTTGATTTAATTCAATAAATATTTGACTAAAATAAAAAATATAAATCATTAAATTGAAAATAAAAATATTAAACATAAAAATAATTAAATTTTTTAATGTTGAATGATATATACACAAAATAAAATAATATATGTTAGTGTCGACGATCTTTGCAACCTTATTGTAGTTATTTATATATAAAAAATAATAAATTATAGACTAAATTCATCTATTTTATTTTGTACATGTTGTTACATACACATTAAAAATATTTAAATACATAAATAATTTTAAATTTTACTTATTTTTATTCTTATATGTGTAATAATACATGGAGAACTATACGAGTTAAAGTAATTAATGAATACATAAATAGTTATATATATTATACAAAAATATTTGTCATTTTCACTTAATGACGTAACTGTTAGTGGATTTTACTATAAAAATATTAGTGGATTTTGAAATTATGTAGATAAGTTGTCAAAAAGTTTAAGAAAAGAGAAAAAAAAAAAAAGAGAGAAGCAAAACAAAAAAAAGAAGAAGAAGAAGAAGCAGCTATAATTGAAGAGGTTTAAGACGCTTTTTATATATGTAACGTAAAAGATCTTAATATATAAAACAAAAATATATATAAAACTATTAAAAAAAATTAAATAAATATGAATCTATCAATTAATATAAAAATTATTTGTCAATTATCATATTAATGACATAATTATTAGTGAATTTTGAAATTAGGTGGATAAGTTGTCAAAAAGTTTAAGAAACAGAAAAAGAAAAAATGACAAAACAAAATAAACAACAAAAAGAAAAAGAGAAAAAAAAAATGTAGCTATAATTGAAGAGCTTTTAAGGCTCTTTTTATAAATGTAATAGAAATATGACAAGT
Organism: Elaeagnus macrophylla; assembly: GCA_029378325.1. Taxonomy (NCBI): domain Eukaryota; kingdom Viridiplantae; phylum Streptophyta; class Magnoliopsida; order Rosales; family Elaeagnaceae; genus Elaeagnus; species Elaeagnus macrophylla. Next base: position 29,338,180 of record CM055641.1, on the reverse strand, counting down.
TTTTATTAAATTTGTTTTGCTACTTTTATTGTGTACTTTTTTTTTTTGGAAATGTTTTGTCTTGCATTTAATGAAACGGTTAAGTGCTTCTTTGACTAAAACGTTGCACGAGTAGGGGAATCAAGAGGTCGGCTCGGGTATTAACATGCCGTGTTAGCTAGCGAGGCGTGCAGAGGCTACTGGCCGTGGCCAAACCTTCATTTTTATCTGGTGGGCTATATCGTGTTGCATGACTGTTTCGTTAGACGGGTCCAGTGGATCATTTGTTTTATTTTTATTATATATATATTTATTTATTTCAATTATATATATATATATAAGATCAGTAATCTATACTTATTATCTCTTAAATGCTGAGATTTAAAAAGAGTATGAGAAAAAAAATAAGAGTAATCTATTACCCTAAATTTCAACTCTTGAATACAGGGATGTAAAAACTTACATAATAAATTATATCTACTGACATTTATTTAATATTTAATATTAAAAGTTATTAATAATACTTTAAAATTTTAAAAATTAACAGTGGGAGTGTGAGTGCAATGTCATTTAAAAAAGAAAACATTGATTAACATGTAATTGGATAGTGATAGCAATTATGAACCAACCAGCATTTGTTTACACCACAGTGGATTCTTAACGCATAAATAGCATAGAAGTCTCCAACGCAAAAACAGTGCACAGGTCTACATGAAAGGCGCACAAACAAGATAAAAGTAGAAATACCATAAGATATCACTAATTTTGACTCTCTGGACCCCACCTGACTATGATCCCTGCTGGAGCTGAAAGCAAATTCTTTGAAATCATCATAATATAACTGAAATAATTAAAGTCAATTCAATTTCAAGCAGCCACAGAAAAAGAATTGAACCAAAGGCAAGGCCGATACAAGTCTTTGGTGACAAAATCACGGCCTGTTTAGAGGTAAACAAACACAAAATCCATAACTAAAATGGGGATATAAAACACTATACATTATACAATATGAAATGGATAGCATTCCATGATCAATTATCTGGCCCATTGTTCACTTTAATTTCCAAGAGACGCTCTACTGGTTGCCGACAAATGGGACATCGGTCTGTTTGGAACCTCAGAACCTTAGCACAACCACTGCACATACACTGTAACCCAGTACCCACAAATTAGCCAGAACAAAAGGCCAAAAACAATCAAATATAGTTAAAGGAAAAGGGAAAAGCATGTTTAGTCTCAGTCCATCAATGGAGGGTGGAAAAGAAAGAGATACAAACTAGGATGTCTGGCTTGGCAGCAATAGGTTTTAATCAAGGCTATATGACAAATTCTTATTAAATATATTTTTCCAGTTTAACCATCAACATGATCAGCTTCTAACAAAAGTAAAAGATAGATACTTCAGTCTTTGTCTATATGACAGAACAGAAACAAAATATAATCTTTACTTACCATGTGCCGGCAAGGGAGAACAGTTGTGTCCCGTGGTTCGGACAAGCAAATAACACATTCTTTCCCAGAATCATTCTCGTTGAAATCACTATCCACTGCATTCCCAATTCCATAGATCTCCTGCAGCTCATACCTCATCTTATTAACCCATAAAATCTGTTTCATAACACGCAACTGGTACTCGCCTTTGTCTTTCTCGAAAACAGCCAGAGTGATCTGGGAATTCCCAGATGAATTTCCATTTGATTCATGCTCACCTTGGTTTGTTGGACATGCTTCTGCCTTCACCGCAACAGGGTAAACTTCTATGTTATCCCCTTTCAATAACTCATTCTCGTCAAACATTGAAATATTTATCCCAGTTCCAGAAAGTTGTCTAAATTTTTGACCAAGACCCTGCTGAAAATGCACTGTCACTGGCTTAAGTAAGCTCTCCTTTGTCACTATGAAGTTAGAGTCCTGATCTTCTTTAGCGAAAAACATAACAGTAATGCTGCAGCAAGAAAAATGGAAAGAAAAACATCATGAAACTTTCTTATGAGCTATGTGCATTTACTTATAAATGCAACCTTTGAATTTTGTCATAAATTTGTCGTGATAAGAGCTGGAAAAATAGTAAAAAATCAATATATGTTGAAATACACATTAAGAATATGTTATTGGCCTTTTTTTCAATTAAATATGATAGATGCAAGTATTTGAGAATCAGTCCAGCCTCTATATCCAGTTCTGTTGAAAGCCAATCATAAGCAGGAATACCAAATTCCTGAGCATAGTCTACCAAGCAATTGTGTTTGATTTTTACAATTGTTTGATATCTTACGTGAAAATTATCACAGACCTACAATAATTGATAACAATTAAAAGAACAGATTTGCACCCTTGTAAGCATTATCAAGCTGCAGAATTAAATAATGTCAAAGCATCTGGAGCCTACAATGTTTGTAATTCACAACATACAATCTCTAGATGAACTTCTCCATTTTCCACAGACTCTAAACAAGTACCAAACTACTGAAGAATTTTCTATATGAGATTGGACTGCCCACATTCAAAACACGAAATTTTTGTTGTAATTAGTCCGGTGACAGTAAGGTTTCACGTGTATGATTTCCCAAAACACACAAAAGCATATTATTCCACATCTTTGGAAAACACTATTACCCCAAAGCTCTTTTGTGCTGTTTTCTTTCTTTACTTCCGTTCTGTTGTTTGTTGAATTAGGGTTGCAAAAATTGATTGAGACCAAAGGTCAGCAAATATAGTAGCAGTTCATGAACATCAACTTCTATCCACGTAGAATGAGAATCCTTTAGGCACAAGGGATACTATTTCTTTTGGTTAGCATGAATAAAATAACCGACTAGACTTGATCAACTGCTCATTTGAGATGTCCAACCAAATCAATATCAAAACGGGAGCACGTTCTTACAGTATGAGGCATATAAGCATTTTAAAACATAAGCACCATCAAAAACAACTTTAACCAATCTGAACTTTAAAACCCAAATCAAACTCCAAAGTCTTTATGATAATCAATGCACCAATTCAAGGAATTTACCTTCCGGATGCAGTGGCATCAAAGGTAAAAGAAACAAGAAAGCTTCCAGGATTCTCCTCGTCCGGCTCAAGCTGCAAAGTTTCCTTCTTTACATTCACATCGTTTCTAATAGTGACAGCTTTCTGATGCTCCACATAAGGTTCGGTTGGAGCAAAACCTGCTCCACAAGTATAACGCCCACCAACCCAATTGGCATGGGCTGGTCCCGGATGCGGGTAGACCCCACCCCCGCTATATGGCTGTGGATATGGAGCCGGAACAGGTTGTGGAGGATAGTATCCATGGTATTGATAGTAATGGGGTGGATTGGGATGTGGATATTGAGGTGAGTAGGGAGTGGCTCCACTAAAAATGTAGTTGTTCCCTGTAATTTCAGGCTGCGGTGGATGTGTGGGTTGTGACGTTTGATAACTCCGGTGCCTCCGGCTCCGACTTCGACTCGAGCCGCTCCCAGTATTTCCCATACCTTCTATATTCTTTTATTGCCAGAAAATGAATTCTTCCGTAAAAACACCGAGAAAACCTGTGAGAAAAAGAATGAGAAAATTGAATCTAAATCCCTAGCTTTATAAATTAATTGGTTTCCGAAATTTTCTAGCAAATCAAAATCCTCCCAAATAATTAATTTGAAATCACATAAACAAACAATAATGAAGAAAAGAAAGAAAAAATCAATATTTACAAGGCTTTCTATGTTTCTAGAAGAAGAAAAAAAGAAAAAAGAAAAAAATATATAGATCACGAACCTAAGAAGTGAGTGATTGGTTTTGGTATGGCTATATATTTGAAAGAAATATCAAATAGAGAAAAGAGAGAAGAACAAGAGAAGAGAAAAAGAGAGAAATGGAAGAATTGAGAAAATGGAAATCAACAATTGCGAGAACCACCCACCAACCTTTCCACCATTTCTATAATCATCATCATAAACCAGTCGGCCACCAAAAGCCCACCAACGACAAAACCATAAAACTGAAAACAGATTGCACGTTCGTGCTTATCGCAAACGTAGCCCCTTCTTTTTTTCTTTTTTTTTTATCGCTTCTTTTTATTATCTCCACGCCATTACGATATTATTAAATTCTCTCTATCATTATTATTTTTTTTTAAATTATTTAAAATAATACAACTTAAAATTTATAATTATAAAAATAATACATTTTTTTTTAAATTAAGATAAATATAAATTAGTATTAGTTGATAATAAAAGTATTATTTTAATTGTTATAAATTTTAAGAAAGTTATCTTTCTACTTTTATTCATTTACTCCTTTTTCACTATAATTTTATGGTTGTATTTAATTTTTATTTTATTTATTTTTATATGATTAATTATTTATTAGTGTTGAATCAAGATTTTTTTTTTTTATCCTCTGAATTGAATCAAGTTTTTTTTTTAACAGAATAAGCTTTTCGAAAGAAGATGAGATAACGTCCATTAATCTTCATTTATTTAGATCAATGTCTTGTTTTGAGAATACCAATAGTAACTATCACTTGAAACTGTTAGATTTTTATACACAATTACGAATTTTTTACTCCTATAATTTTATATATATAATCTAATTATGTTATCAATTAAATTATTTATTGTCGATATCAATTCCATATGTTAATTTAAACCATAAGAGAGAGATATAAAAAGATTATATATATATATATATATATATATATATATATATATTAACTTCCTACTACCTCACATAAACCTTAACTAAATCTAAAATTAATAAATAAATACCCTTACTTAGAGTTGGAGTTCAAATTCATTCTTTAAGGACAAATAATATTTTTTCTCATTTCTTCGAATGCCCCTTAAAATTATAGTTTTATATTTGTCCCATTTGTTGGTGTAAGATTGAGATTTTTTTAGAGAATTTCCGTTCAAATCTCCACCTCATAATATATTTAAAAAATTTGGTGAGAATAAAAAATTGAATAATCAACTAATAAATAATATAAAAAAAAAAAAAAAAAAGAGTCCATAACTAATCTTTTAATGTTGAGATTTGTCGAAGCTTTGCATGAAGCAAAGCAAATAGAATGTCATTCTATAATACATTGCTGTGATATACGTACTTATTTTTCAATCTTCAAATGTACTCAAATTAATTTATACCATCTAAAAAATCTAATGTGATGTGATCGTAAGGTACTGAAGTAAAAGTTTTCTAAATACACACGTAAATATAATACGACAAAAACCAAAATGTAAAACTTTTAATAGTGATGGTTCAAAATATACAGTTTGCTAATGTACAGTTTGTAGACCATGGTTCAAAATATCATTAATAGTGATGGCTAATGTGACCTTCACGGCGATGACTATTTTTATAATACTTAGATTGATTATGTAACTAAAAAACAAATTTGAGTTACATGAATGTATGACTACTATCGTGTGGCATATCGTACCCGACATATCCCTTTAATGTAATCGAGGTCAATCACATTAATGCTTAAAATATGTTATTCTTCCTTCTATTTTTTGAGTTTGGTAGTTTTGTAGTATTTCTTTTTAACGAATGGTACACGTATAAATTCACATTTTTATAATGATTTTAGTATATATTATATACATGAGCAAACTCATCTTTAAAATAATTTAAATTTTATTTAATCATTATTAATACAAAAAATATTTTTATTTAAATCCAAAATAAAACAAAACAAAATAAAATCACAAAAAGCTGAGAAAATTCTCAAAAAAATCCTAAACAAATCAAACTTTGTTAAAGATAATGAATTTGCAAGAAAAATTCAAGCTTGTATCTTAAATTAGCACATAATAAAATTTATAACTTTAATGCTCTTAGAAATGGCTAGTTAAAGATTGAGAGGGGTTCACTAGCAAAAAAATAATTTTAAAGACGAGTTTATCCTTCATTTTTTTGTCTATATGCATAGTAGATATTGAAATTCCTAATTAAATTATATTTTAGATCATTAGTGTAATCTAAAATTAAATATATGAACTACTATCTTATTGTTATAAAAATATGAATTCACATGCATGCTTTTTATTAAATAATGATACTATTAAAGTATTAAACCTCTAAAAATATACAATTAAATAATTAAATAAGCATCATAGCATACTTAAATTATTTATCGTTCTCTCTCTTTTTATAATAAAATAAACATTACACATATTTTTTTATATTAAATGATGCTCGACCTAACAATCTCAAATCCCTTTGGTGCTTACTAAAAGTTAGGCGTGTCAAACGGGCCGGCACAGCACGGTTCACCAAAAATTCGGCACGGCCCGTTAGCTAAAATGAGTAGCATGGCACGGCCCATGGCCCTCGGTCCTTAACGTGCTGGGTTGGGCCGGGCCAACACGGCACGGCACGCAAAATTTTATTATTTTAAAAATTAATTTTAAAAAAGTACCAATAAATAAATAATTTTTTTTACATTTAAATAAAATTAGACATAATCTAATGAATTTTTAACAATCTATAAAATGAGAGGTTAAGAGTTCGACTCTTACTTTTAATTTTTTAAAGCATTATTAATAATTTTTAACTAAATAATTAAATAAATATATTAAAAAAAATGAAATAAAGGGGTCACGCGCCGTGCCGACCCGTTAAAAACAACCAAACGGGCTGGGCACGGCACGGTACATTAAGGCCCACGGGCCAAGAACTGAGGCACGGTACGACCCATATAAGGGCCAAGGACCGGCACGACGCGCTAATTTGACGGGCCGGACCGACCCGTCTTTTTTAACACCTCTACTAAAAGTATATAACATTACACTAATAAGCAATTGACAATACTCATTGTTATTACCACCTTTGCATTCACAATTATTCTCAATCTTTGGATGATCGCTTCATACCTTATTACGTGCAATAAATGTATATTCAATAAGACAAATATATATTTAGAAACGGAAAAATAGAAATATAAATAATATTGATCCATCAAACTTTGCTGGAGTGTTCATAATAAAGTTCGGTCATATTTTTAAGATAAAAAATTAATAAAATTAGATCATTTATATGATTTAAATTAAATAGATCAGACCATATATCTAATAAAATTATTGAAATCGAATGGTTCGGTCTAATTTTGTTAACGATTTTTAAGATTTTAGAATTTTAAAATTTTTTTCTCCAAATTATGTTGAAATTTGAAATTAACATAAAGAGAAAAAAAAATTTAAATCTAACCAAATTACTTTAAATATGTTACAAATGTAAATTATATAATATCCCACATAAACTACCAATTAAGTTAATAAAATTTATAAAATGTAAAATCATTTATTATAAACTACATGCAATTGAAAACTGTATGATAAAGAGCTGAAATTGAAAAAAAAAAAAAAAAAAAAAAAGAGTTTAAATGTAATATTTAATAATAAATAATATAATATATTTTTTATTTTTTAAAATAAATAATAATATAATATATATTTAAAAATAAGATTTTTTTTATATAATATATAATAGTCCGATCTGGTTTGGATAGTTAAAAAATTAAACCAAACTAATCAAAAAACGGTTTGAAAAAATATAAACCAAACCGAATAATTTAACTTACATAACTATTTGAACCGGTTTGATCCAATCTAATTTTTCAATTTAATCCTATTTAAGCTAATTTTTTGACACATCTAATAACTATAATTTGGTTCTTAGGGTGTGTATAAGTCATAAAATAAAAATTTTAATGAACTAGTTCAACACAAGTTTACTCACAAATCGCAACAAAAAAGACAAAGCATATTCAAAACCACATAATATGTCCTATTTTTTAAAGAAAAAGTGCATCTTAGTCACTTAATTTTTACAAATTGAATATATTGATCATTTTTTTTAAATTGATGCATATTAATTACTTAACTATTACAAATATAAACAATTTAGACATTTTAGGCCAATTTTGATCATTTTAATCACTTTATTTTGTATTTTTTTTTAACTATTTGAGACATTTTTTGCTTCAAACATCTACTAACTTCTTATCAATAAGATTTAATTAGACTCAACTTAAGTTTTTTCGATCCAATAAAATTAAATTTGACAAAAAATAACAAAAATGTTCATATTTATAATAATTAAGTAATCAATGTGTACTAATTAAAAAAAGTGATAAATATATTCAAAGTTAAGTGACCAAATTTCTGTATCATAGTCAATTTATGTCAATCTCGACTACGGAAACTCATAGTTTAAAGAAAAATGCTAAACATTCCAGCTTGCAAGAATCCCAATCCAAATGCTCAAATTTTATAGGTTATATATCTTAATTAATTTTGGAAAATTAAGTGGGATTAGTCCTATTTATAACATTATCTAGTTTAAATCCAAGTAGCAGTATAGTTTGTACTAAATTTCTGACCCTATATTTGATTTGTTCCTTGATGTAACTACTCACTTGCATATGCTTTTAGTGCATTACACGTCTAAAGCATGACAAAAAAATGAATGCTTTTGTTGGCATCTCAATTCACATTTATTCTCTCAAGCACATTAAACATCATCGAACTCTTTTAACTTTAAACTGATTCCATATCACTGGTGCCTAATCCAGCCCATGTTAGATGTCGGGCATATGCTCTGGCATGTTCAATAATTAATTTATAAGATCTTTGTGGAGAATCAATTTAATTATTTGAAAACTACGCAAAGCTCCTCTACAGTACAAAACATCCATTCAAGGAATTTTCATTTGGGAAAACATTGAAAACTAAAGGTATTATAATAATACTGAAAACAACATGTTTCTATGTATTGTGTAAAAAGCATTTGCAAACAAGAAGAAGAAACCTATAACGAAAAAAGTAGCTTGTACTAGGATACTGAATGAGGGTTGAACTGTCCTTATTTTGGTATGGAAAATAACAGATATTTGTGACATATTATAAAATACTGAACCCCATGCATTCAAGATAAAAGTCATTATCAATAAGGCTTTCAATTTATTAATGAGAAAAAAGTGTAACTATTCTGATGGGAAACATCTTATCACTTTCTTTATATATTTATCTATATATCATTTATTATTTTAGACAGTTGTATTCTCAAAATTTTTCTTTAATTACAAAATTATTATTATTTTTAATTTTATTTATTTAATAATAATTGTATTATCTTATTAAGATTATATAAATTTTATTTATTGTTTAATTTTTTTTAAGATGATTTAGATAGCCTATATAATACATATTTATATAAATGACTTTATCCCAAATTTTTTATTTAATTACAAAATTATTCTCATTATAAATTTTATTTATTTAATAATAATGATTGCATTATTTTATTATAAAGATAAAATTATAAGAGGAAAAAAATACAACCTCAAATACATATTTAAAGATATATATATATATCACTCCACTGTACAATGTATAGAACAGTTACAAGACGATAAAAAAGTAGAGGCAAAACATAAAAACAAATGGAAAACGAGCCCAAAAAAAAAAAAAAAAAACATAAGTCTCATCATACATGAACATGAGTTATTCTAATAAACTTGAGATTGATTAAAATTGATTACATTTATAAGGTAAGTGCATATATAAAATTCAAACTGATTTTAAGTGCGTATATAAAACTTCAAGGTTTGTCGAAATGTTATTGGAATATTTTTCATAAATCTTAAAAATATTTATAATTAAATTATTTATGTAATTAGACTTTTTTTTTCTAGCAGTTTCTAAAATAATTTAATCTTTATTAGTTTGTAAATACCATTGGAATTTTTTTCCTAACCATTTATAACAATTTTGTCCTCAAAATTTTGCTTTAATTATAAAATTATAATTATTGTTAATTCATTCATTTAATGATAATAATTAAACATAAGATCGTAAAATTTATATTAAAATTACTTTATAATTAAAATTTACTTTTTTATGTTTATAATTCAAATTTTTATATTTATTTTGTGATAGTTAATTTTTTTTTTTTAAGTTTGAGCTTCTCATAACGAGGGTTGGGTTGAATTAGTTATCAAATTGTCATGTTTATATTATTTATTAAAAAGTTAATAGATATGTATATATTTTAATATCACAAAAAAAAAAATTAATATAAAAGTAAAATATTAAACATGCTTACTAGTAAAATATAAACGAAAAAGAACATTACCAGAGGTACCCTACTTCGGTTGTGAAAAATAAATCTTTTGTAAGATGAAGGAAACAGACCAACATAAAGGCATGACAAGAAAGAGAAACCATATTCTCATATTGGTAGACGCATCGCTGGCTTCAGATTAATTTTAGTCAATCAGAATGCAGAGGAATAACCCTAAAGAGTCAGGTGAGATTGCAGGGGCTGGCTTCTTTTGTGTCAATCCAATTTTAAAATAAAAATAAAAAAGATCTTCAACAACCCATAACTGCACAGTTGTAAACAAACACGCCAACATGTTCCTTCACTCCAAGAACCTTCCAATCCAAGGTACCATTTTTGATACCAGATTTCGGGCACCAAGTGTTGAGCACAATACCTTCACCCTCAGGGCCTCTTTGCCCACCCACAACCAGAATCTCCTTTCCACATGACTTGAAAGCCAAGCCCCAGCCACTTGACAAGTCAGCTCTCACAGGAAGCCTTCCCAATTCATCCCAGGTGTTCTTCAACTTGTCGTACTTCTTCACCATGTTGGACGAACGCTCAACTGCAAATAACTGGTTATTCACAACTGCCACAAGTGGAGGTGCCTGAGCAGCCCCATTAACATATGGATACATATTCTCTATCTTCCTCCATTTCCTTGTCTCAAGATCGTATTCCTCCCCACAAGTAAGTGAAACTGTGGGGCTTGACATCCCACCAATCACATAGAATTTTTCATCCATGAAAAAACCAGTGCATAATCTACGTGGAGTATGCATGTTGGGCAACATTTCCCACCTTCCTGATGTAGAGTCGTATAACTCTGCGGATTTCAAAACCTTTCCATTTTTATCAGTTCCTCCAGCAACAACAGCAATCGTTCCAAGACTACCAGACCCAAATAAACAGCGAGAATGATTCATTTCTTGACATTTAACCCAGCTATGAGTTGTCAAAGTATACTTCCATATAGCAAAATCCAAGAGTTCACGACCAAATACCAACAACTGACTACCTACAGCCAAAGACTCTTTATCAGCATGATTGAAACAATCGTCACAAGGAATCCGAGGCAGTGTCATCCATTTATTTCTCACCGTATCATATGCCTCCCATCCTCTTGGATCACAAATCAGATACACCCAGTGCTCCACAATTCCCAATTGTTTCCTCAACCCATATAAATAGCCACTTTTAATTAATTTATTAAATTTTGTATTAACACATGCCAGTGACACATAATCTGATCTACATGCCCAACCAAGGCAATTCAGGGTAACATCGTCAATAAGACCAGGGAGAAGCGAGTCACTTGATCCAAATTTAAGACGACCATCGTTCACTCTTCCCTTGGGATTAAGGCTCAACATAGTATTCACTTTCTGATTTTCTTCGTCCTCCCTAAAATCATCTATGTTTGACATGTTCGTCATTTTAAAAAAAAATTAGCATACGCCCACCACTCTTTTACAGAAATAAACCAAATCTCACAAACAAAAACTAATCTTTCATCAAAAGGATTTACATAGAGGTCCTATCAGGACGCAACTCTTTGAGCACAATCAGCAATGAACACCATAAATTTGTTCCAATCTTCGCACTCAATCAATCTCCATTTTTTTTTCTTTCCATAAATTCAACATTTGGGAGTAAAAGAACCAATCGCACACTTCATACTTCATATTTTACACTAACGGTAAGCAGATTACTCAATTGGCTCAATTCTCGAAAGGAAACCCAAGCATCAGCCCGCCTAAGAGCTATCAAATTGAAAATGTAAGCACAAATGGCGGATATCGATGTGCAAAACTCGTAACTTCACTCAATTACAGAGTTTCCAGAAAATTATTTCTCAGATGATTTACATGTATTTCTGAAAAATCGTAAGAACATCATATTAATAACAAACCCAAAAAATGTATAATCCACCCAACAATCAACAAAAAGAATCAAAAAGCACAAACAAGCAAAAAGTATTATCTTTCACAATAAAATAAAGTGAAACAATCGAATCCGAATCAAATTCTATGAACAAAAGCATAAATATTACGGATCCGAAATCTATCGTTTTACGGATCTCGCTGGAAAGGGATTACAAATACATTATAATTGAAAGAACTAGAGAAGAGAGGGCCAAACCATAGAGCGTGAAAGAAACCTGATCGGAAACAATTGTCGTAGGACATATAGCCGGCATCCGGCGGAGAAATAGAGAGGGTTTGTGTCAGTTACTGAGATAATAGTCTGAAGCACCGGGAACTTAATTTGGGTTATGAATCACTAGGAATTAGAGAAATGTTAGTACTTAATATCATCAATATTGCACACAATTTTTTATATTGTTTTAAGTATTAAAATTATTTTAAAAGTTAAAAATAATAATTTAATTTTGTAGATAAGATTGACAGTATTATAATATAATTAATATTAAATAAAAAATAAATACAAATTCATATATTTGTTAATATTTTGAATCATCAATAATATATTATTATTATAAAGAAAAAAATTTATAAAAAGTGACCCATTTATTTTTTTTTATTATTAAAATTTATAATATATGCATATCATTAATTTAAATCAATATATTAATTTTGTTAAAGATTAATGTATAATTTTTCATAAAACACAAGAAAATATATATTATTTGCAGTAACGATACTGTATTCTTGAATTTGTCTGTTCCGTTATTTCTTGATAAGTATCTCCTATTTCTTTTTTGTTATTTTATTTTATTTTTAAAAACAACAAAATTAATACAAAATTAGCACCCTTTATATTTAAATTTATATTTTTATAATTAAAAAAATAATTAATATGTTATTTTTTTTAACACTCGTTTAATTAGAATTGAACGACGATAATTTTGACTCGTTTAATATTTTACGTTCAAATTAACGTTTAATATTATCGGAGTGTTATTATTATAAATTTTAAAGGTATTATTTTTTTATTTTTTTTTTCTCTTGTCATCAAACCGTCCTGGCCGCTACATTCTCAATTTCCCAGCCCAAGTTCATTTAGAATATAATCTAAAAATAATCATTAACGATAATTAACTTTGAATATAAGGCCAGTGGCTTATAGGACCCAATATCAATTATTTTTTATTAAAAAAAATTATTTTCTTTTTCATCATTACTTAAATAACTCTCTTGAATGTGTAACAAAAAGTCAAGACTGTGGAGTGGACGGTTAGAATTAAAACTGGTGGCTGAGGGTTTTTTTTTATTCAACAATAAACACTCATTTAGATTAAAAATTGAACCTGCACTAAAGTTATTTTTGTACAATTAGTTAAAAATTATTTTATTTATCGTTACACCATATATAAAATTAAATTTTTTATATTTTTAAATTATTTATAAAAATAAAATAATATTTAAAATCTTCATTAAATATAATTATTATTATTTTAATATCATATTAAATATTCTTATTAAAATATTATTTATAATTTTGATTGAACGTTATAACTATTATATAATTAAATTTTTTATTAAATTTAATCAGTATTAGATAATACTTATATTTTTTAAATGTGATAATAAATTTTAAAAAAAGTAATTAATATTATTAATTTAAAATATAAAGATAATTTTATTTAAAATAATATTTTGCTTGATTCACATTTGTATATATAATATAGATTTATTATTGGTCATCAGATTCAATATAATCATATTTTTTAATTATATAATAAATTGTGAACTACCCATACGTGACCGTTGTGTAGTACGTATTTTACATAGTTACTTTCAGATTTCTTGTTTTTTGGATTTCAAGATTACCAACCAGTTATCCCTTTAAATTTTTTAGACCAGCCATAAGTTTTTCCCCCTAAATGATCAAACATGTTAGATCGTGCATTCTTTATTATTGTTATATTAACTTCAAACAATCTAAATCAAAGAAATTTCTAAAAAAAAATTAAGAAAAATAATAAAAATAATACTCTTTAAAATTTATAATAATAAAAATAATACTATTGTATTCAAACTTATATTTTCACAATTAAAAAAAATGATATATCATTTTTTTTAATAATTAATATATCATTTTTTTTAATAATTATTTAATTAAAATTAAACTATTACAATTTATATCCATTCAATGTTATTAGTATGCTAGCTTTGTTATTATAAATTTTTTTATTCATGATTCTTTTTTCCTTCACTACATAAATAATTAAGTTATTCAACTGATTTTATTTTTTTAATATTAAAAAATATATGTTCATTTACGTAAAATAAACATATATTTATTTTCTCCTAAAAAGAATTAAAAATAAAATTTTATATATTAAAAAATTTATATGACATTATTAATCCATTCTTTTTTTCTTATTTAATATTTACTTTATTAATCAAAGTTTAGAGAGGACCTATTAAACCTAGGAGTTTCGTCAAAAATATCAAGGGGTCTATTATCCACAAAGGGGACTCCAAATGGAGAAGGGTGATGATATTGCCGTGTATGAATTATGTACTACATCTTTATAATTCATCACTTTAGTGCTTAATAAAAAGGTTATTAATGAAAAATAATTATAATAATAAAAAATAATAGACTATTGATTACATGTAATATAACCGTATATAGCACTACTTTTAAAATGGGCATCTATGCTGCCAACAATACCGAGCAGTGAAAAGATACCATGGAACGTTACGAAGGAGGGATTAATTTAAATTTAAATTTAAAAGGCAATGAATATAAATGCATTAGACGTCAGCCTGATCTAAGCCACACAAAAAACTAGAAATCCAATATTAAAAAAATTCCATGCCCTTCTATCTTGTACTATTTATCCCCCTTGAAGATCAACCTCAATCAGGCACTCACTATCCAAACTGAAAATGCCCATGAGGCCATGAAATAATGGAAAAAGGGAGAATGGGAAAAAAAAAATTTACTGTACAAAAAACCTAAAAATTTAGTCGGTTTAGGTAATGCTAGTATTGTCACTTTTAGACTCTTCCTGCAAACCCTTGTTTTTGCACCAACATATATACCGAAGGAGTGGTCCATCATCACCAACGACCCAAGAATGCTCTGCAATTGCTTCCAGAGTCATCCTTTTATTTGGGTCTGCATAAGACATTGCCATAACTCATTACTCGGACTCCAATGAGTAGTGTAGAACATAAATAAATAGAAAAAAATTCTGCTAGAGTTGTTCACAAACCTTTGCAAAGAAGTCCTTCCAACAAGTTTTTCAACCGTGAACTCATATCATCTGGTAGTACTAAAGGGTTATTAACAATCTGCAGAAGCAAAACATGATATGCATTCAGATATACATCACAATAAACACGGAGCGATCAGCAAAGGTTGCTAAATGTTGGCGACAGTGTCCATACCTTATCATATGTGTCTTGAAGCGTGTCTCCAATGAATGGATATTGTCCCACAACCATACAGTACAAAGTAACCCCAAGTGCCCATGTGTCTGCCGCTTTGCCACGATAAGTTATACCTTCAAAATAAAAAAATAAGTATTTAGTAAGCTTTGCATAGCACAACTGGTTAGGGTACAATTAAAGCACTGAAAATAGTAACTTCTATAGTAGATGATTTGATATATTATTTGATCAAGAGTTGAATAAACACTTCTCATTCGGTACATGTATTATTATAATTAGACCAAATGCATGAGATATTCATTAGAAACTGACAAGGCATATTTCTAGTTAAGGGACTAATTCAAACCTAAACAGCATTCAGGTGCAGTGAATACAGGAGTTCCTGGTGATCTTCTAAGTTCATCATCCTCATCCTGCAAACAAGTAAGCCATGTCTTCCATGTTAAAGATAACAAGGAACATAGATGTACCAAGAAAAAACTGAAAACATGTAACTCAACAATATGCATACTAGAATAAAACTCTCAGTACAAGGAGGTCAACCCAAAAATGCATTGCTTACTGCGCAGTATAAATTCTTTTAGAAAATGAAAAAATGAGCTCCAGACGTTTTCTTCCAATAAATGAGATTCTTGAAACACAATAGTAGTAAAGATTTGATCGATTCATTACCTCAAAAACCTGGCTGACACTGAAATCTCCTATCTTCACAGTACCACTTTGGGTGACCAGCAGATTATCAGGTTTGATATCTCCATGAACTACTTTCTGTTTCAGAAAACAAAAAACAAATATAAATGGAAGAGCAAATATCAATCAGTATTTATCATAGAAGCTAAACACGTCCCATAGGGAATTTATACAAGACAAGACAGAAAATCCAACTTGTCAAATGTATGCTCAGCACCATACGTTTATACCCATGTTCAAAGGGCATCAGCAAGATTTTCAACATCATATAAATTAGAGAAACTGAGTTAATCGACATTGATATAGACTATGCCTGCAATCACCAACTCATATAATGTAATTAATACACTGATGAATGATACGGAAGAAACAAGACAGTCCACACCAAATTCCTGAAAGAAAATAGCCCTAAACCATACAGTCTAACCATCTTGATAGTATAGGGATACATCTGTCGGCACTAAAACTTTATGTGCATACAAATATTTACAAGTAACAAACACACATGTATAATATGGCCATAATATAATGTCCTATATCTGAAAAAATTTCTATAGTTTCAATGCATTACTGTTCCAATAGCTAGAATTTTCTTGCTCTAGTAAGCTTTATTCCATAGACAGTTCTTGTTTGAAATGAAAATATGTTGCTTAAAGAGAGAGGATAAAAATTAAGCGAAAAAATAGACACATAGAACTCATTAAAAAATAATAAGTATATTGTCCAATAATTTTTACAAAGTTCAACCACAAGAACATATAGCATAAGATATGATAAAAAGTATTTATTTCTACTTAATATATCCCACTTGTGTCCCTACATGTAAAAGTGAAAAGATAACAACACAAGGCATGCTCAGGATAACAAAAAAATGAGAGAGTTCATTCAATGATAAAAAAAACCATCAACACCATACATGAGCGTGAAGATACATTAGGCCTGAAACTATATCACGCAAGTACTTTTTAGCTGTACTTTCTCCTAAGCCACCTGGTGGGCCAGATCCCTCACAAACCCATTTGCCTTCTACATATTCAAGAACTGGAAAGAAGAAAAATAGCAATCAAATATAAAGTTAACCAAAATTCACTTTTGTGCAGTTCAGTTTTAAATGAATCTATTGTTGATCAAGCAGATGTGTATAAAGCCATTGCATTAGATCGCTAATAAAGTAAACAAATAGCAATATATACCCATGTAGAAGTTATCGGACTCTGGGTCATTAATCACCTCAATGAGATTAACTATGTTAGGATGTTCAAGCATTTTCATTATCTGAACCTGCATTGTTAAATAAAGTAATAAATTAATATGCCTCACACAAATTCAAAAACAGTAATGTAGATAAAGCAATAAATTAATATCCACCACACAATCAGAATCACTGAAGAGCAGAGCATGTTGAGCACTTTTTCAAGCAAATTCAAAAACAGAATTTTTAAAAGTTGTGAGATATTCTCCCATGATAGAAATAAAAAAATCCGTTTAGATACTCCTTCAATGTCTACATGCTGCACCAATGCAAATCAAAATAATTTCACTACAGGTAAGGACATCAATGATCTATGAAAAACGACATTGCAGATTAAGGTGTATTTCCAGTGTCTTTTTTTTAATCCATTTGTTGGGTACAAACATTTTAAATATCATTTGCAAAAGGTAAATATGCAACATTGAGCAAGATCTGACTCAAAAACAATATTGAACAGGAAGAGCCATGTGGTCGGTCAGCAGATGAAAGTCAATGTAAAGAGAAACGTACACACGTGAAGAAAAGGGAAAAAAAAAAAAAAAAAATTTAATACCTCACGAAAAACATCAGTCATTGCAGTCTCTGAAGGTGAAACTCGTTGCTTCAACAAATGAGACTTGTGGAAGGCCTAGAAACAAAATTTGAATAAAACAACTTGCATTATAACAAAGGCGAAAAACTAATTTATCTACAAAGCACCGGTAAGTGTAAGATTATTGCACCCATGGAGTGGAAGAATTTAATTGCTCAGAAAATGTTTCTATGGAGAAAAAAAACCTACAACTTCATGGTTCGTATTAAAAACAAAATAACAAATATTTGCATGTAACAGAAGCAAATAGCCCATTCCAGGTTCAAAATGTGATTAAACCCATTCCCTCCAGGAAAGAATTGTAACACCCATTAATATACTTCATTCATGGAAGTTCAATATATATATATAAGCAGACTAACCAGTTGTAGAAACCTTATATTAATAATAGCGTGCTTTTCTTTCCCCAAAAAAAAAAAAAGAGTACCTTAATCGCGTAGTGTTTTCCATCAATGTTACTTCGATATAGAACCTGTCAAACATGTGGGAAAAAATACAGGGAAAATAATAAATCTATCAATAGAAATATAATGTTGCTCTAAGCTCTTTGCTTACCACTTTCCCGTAGCTGCCAGAACCAATCTTGAACTCACGAACATATTCATTAACCATCTTATTACCATTTTCATCCTGCAAAACGAAATTTCATTATCCATGATCAAGGGATTGCTAAAAGCATAATACTCCTTGACGATGTAGTATGCTAAAAGAAACAAAAACAAAAACTCCAACTTCAAAAAACAACTTTAATAGATAGCAAAATGAGGAAAAGTTAACAAATTCATTCTATGGGATATAAACTATGAGACGTGGAAAAATTTAACTAGTCTCAAGATTCACAGCAGAAGCAATTTATTTCTAATGTTCATTTACAGGTCGGAACCAAACTAAAGAATCAACTATTAAACAATTGGTTATAAAAGTAATCAAGTCAAGATTGCATAAAATACCAAGCACACCATAATCCACCTAAACAATAAATTCAGAAAGGTTCAACTTGGCATGAGAGAGAGAGAGGTGGTAATCTGTAGTTGTGCAAACCTCACACAGCTTTCTCATTAATAAATGATCAAGTTATGCTCAATTTTCATACCATTAGTGACAGGAAAGACCTTCAACATTCCAATACAGAGTTAGAAAATTTTCTGACAATAAAGCATACCTCTGTACGAACAACTTTGTGGGTTTCCTTAACAGGGAACTGCCTACATATCAATCCATTCTGAGCTCGGAATTCTAGAATCTCTTCAGAACGCTTAGCACGGAAATGTGGCTCGGTCTCATCACCATGACAGCTGCTGGCAGCATCACCATTATATGAATAATCATCCTCCCCTTCCATATCTTCATCCCATAACAAACCTTGCGAAAGATGATTATTGTAAACAGAAGTGGGTCTAACTATTCCCTTAGGTTTTCTAGAAAACCCGAAACAATTGCAACACCCAATCATTCTGGCAAAATAATGACTCTTCTTCAGCATAAGAAACTCAAAGTTTGTATTTGCTAGAGTTATATCACAATTCTCAGCAACGACAAAAGTAATGGATTCCACAACCTGTAAAAGGTCAAACCAACCAATTTCATAATCCACACTGAAATAGAAGTTACATCAAACAAATTAACCAGAGAGTTTCATAAAAACCCAGCCATATAGCAAAATAATGACTCTTTTTCAACATAAGAAAATCAAAGTTTGTATTCGTTGAATACTTTAGCCTAAATTGAGCATAAGCTAAAGCCACGTAAAATTAGCAGGGCCCTAGAATTACAAACCTGATTTCAAAGAGGCTGAAGAAGGCTTCAAGCCCTTTATCAACTCTGAAATTCAAGTGGATGCCATTCAGCTAAATGGAATAAACAACTCGTATTATTCAATCCGTCACGACTCAAACCCAGCATCGCTACGTCTCCACTTTATAAAAACCAATGCAGGCTCAAAACCACAACCAACCAACAAAACGCTAAGCTTGCCCTACAATACAAACATAAAAAAAGTACCCATATATTTAAGAAATAAACATAATTATTCTAACGAGCACTTAAAAATAACAAAATAAAAAAATATTACAGCAAAAATAAAACTTTATTACCAAAATTCTATAAAAGGACAAGTTTGCATAGAAATTATAGACGCAATCAATCATGAGAGATGAATATGAATTTTTTTTTTAAATCATGTCCCATTCTTCACAAATTTAAAATCAAAATTTCAAAACCGTACGGTTCGTTCAGAGACAGGGCAGCAACTTTGTGCTAACCAAAAACTAATTAACCAAACGAAGAAATAGGGCAAGTAATAACTGATGGGGTGAAAAGTGATATTGGTAAACTTTGAATATAACTCAAAGAGAGAACAATTGAAGAACTGGACTGAAACCCTAGACTGCAAAACCGCGGTTAAACTAGACAATATTTGGGAACCCAGAGATTGAGAAATAGAGTGCGGACGGATTCGGTAAAATTGGTTTGCTTTGGGGCTATATTGGGAAAAAGAAATTGTGCCTTGGAGACTTGGTGCGGAAGATCGGTGTTACCGTGTTAGAGTTCACTAGTTTTGGACCCGTGTTATTTGCACGGGTTATAATTCAAATTTTTGATAAATATACAATAATATTGATATTCAAATAATAATTAGCGTTGTTTTGAAATTTTTTATTAAAAAATAATTTTTTTTATCAAGCTTTATACATCAAAGAATACTCTAAAAAAATAATAAGTTAATTAATTTATTATTATAATAAAAATTTATAATAATAACTATTTAAAAATTAACTTTTATTATAATTTAATGCATGCATTAATATACATGACATAATATAATTGATTCATATTAATAAATAATTTTATAATTATTTTAACATCTTATATTTTAAGTTTAACATTTAATCCAAGACATATAACTTAATCCTTATAATTTGATATAGATAGTATTACTCATTTATTTTTTTAAAAGTAGATGTGACGATCTTAGAATGTATTTTTATAAGCATTTTTACAATAAAAATTATATATTAGTTGATTTTTTTTTATTATTGATATGAAATATAAGACACAAAAATAATTAAATCATCTTCAATTCTTAATACTATTTTGATATAGATAATATTATTTAATTATTTTTTAAAAAGTAGAAGTTAAGATCTTACAATGTATTTTTATAAGCATTTTTACAATAAAAATAATATATTAGTTAATTTTTTTATTGATATGAGATATAAGACACAAAAATAATTAAATCATCTTCAATTCTTAATACTATTTTGCACCAAATTTTTTCTATTTTTCAACCCACAATACCAAAAATATATTCTTCTATAAAATATAATATTATTTTTCTTTTTCTTTTATAATTAATTTCTTAACAATTATTATATTCAATCAATTAATTATATGTTATTATTAATAATAAATTTAAAATTTTTATTGATATAAAAAAATTAAAATTAATTTATATTATATTTTTAGCTTTATATTGTATATTTTTTTAATAATTTTGTATCATATACTTAATTTTAACTTATTATAATTTTGTATCATACACTAATTTAATAATTTTTTAAAAAAATAAAAAAATGCTTGAATAGTATTTTTAGTGTCGTGAACAATATCGCATCAAATTTAGTGCAATATTATTCATTGCATCAAATTTGGTACAACAAATGATGTTGGATTGGAGCACCAAGACACCAAATTTTGCATCAAATTGATGTTTTTGGTGCTGGGTTAAAGATACACTTAGTTCAATACAAATATGAATCGCTCATAAATAAATTATTGAGTCTGATCTCATTAAATGATAAGTATGAACAATTTGAATTGTCACCTAAAATAATTATCAAAGATTAATAATGTAAAATTATAAAATAACTATTCATATATTTATTATAAAGTTATTTTGCATAAAAATATTATATATTAATTGATTTCTTTAAAAAATAACCTACAAAAATAACTAGTTCAACACAAATATAATTTTTTTCGTAAATAAACTAACATAGTTATGTTATTAAATAATAAATATGATCTACTTAAATTGAGACCTAAAATAATTATCAAAAGATAATGATATAAAAATATTATACATTAAAATTATCAAAATAATATTTATTATGGAGCCGTTTTTTATAGGGCATATCGGTAATTTTGGAGTAGTTTGAGAACCACCATAACAACTCATTTTTAATATATAAAGATGTTGTCTTCAAGAAGAATATGCTTAAATTTGAAAGAAAAAGAAAATATGCTTATAGTTTTGTAGCAAGTGCTTGTTTAAGTATTACTCAATTTTTTTTAATGGTTAAAAATATAGTGATAAAAGAAAGAAAATATTTTGTATTAACAAAAATTTGCATAATTTACATGTAATTACTATATAAAATTTTAATAAAGGAAAATACAATCAAGGAAATAAAAGTTTAAATTTTTTTTTTTTCTCATTGTAGAAAAATTAAATAAGTGTTAGATTATAATTTTTTTTTTTTTTTGCTTTTGAATAAACATAAACACAACACATACAAAGAAAAATACTATATTTAAAAATTACAATACGCTGAAAAATTAAAATTGAATAATAATTTATCAATTAAATTTTAATTTACAAAATAAGTATATATAAAGACTATTTCTTTTATATAATTGAAGGCAATTCCTTTTTATTGAATATATGATAATTTAAAAAATGCAACAAATTTACAAAAGGCAGCACCCTTAAAATATTAAATAGTAATTTATTTATTAAATTTTAATTTATAAAATAAATTATATAAAAAGAATATTACTTATGTATAATTGAAGGCATATTATTTATTATGAAATAGACATGAGAATTAAAAAAAAATTATTTATAAAAAGTGTTAATTTTATTACTAAGATCTTTAAAATAGTTTATTTGATTTATAATATTTAAATATAAATATTTTTAAAGTCAATAAATAATTGGGTTTAAACAATTTGAGTATTACATTAACTGAAATCGTATTTATACCTCTAGCTTACAAATTTGAATTGATCAGTGTAATAATTGTTCTGACTTTTGATATGACAAAGAACAACGGTTTTACATGACGGTCACAGAACCATCAAAAAAGTTCCTTGTTAACGTCCATATTTAAAAAGTACTTTTAAATATATGAAGTATTTTTAATAATATCTGATAATTTTTATTAAAAATATTTTCAAATTAAAACTTTAAAAAATATTATTTATATCTTTGAAAGAAATAATACTTACCTTAAAAAAAAATATTTTAAATGCATATTTTTATTTTAAAATAATTATTAAAATGTTACTTAAATTATTTCTAATATTTTTATCTCAAATATTTAAGTAATTTTCTTAAAGTTATTTTTAAGTAAATTATCTTATTTTAAATTAACTCTCTTAAAATTATTTATAAAAGTAGCACATTCAAATGAGCTCGACGTCTTGTATGATAAAACAAAGGATTATCAGGGATACAAGCATCATGAATATTTTCTATTAGAAAAAAGTAATTTTAGGTATACGTCTCGTAATTGTAATATTTTTATTTTAGTTTAATTATATTTAATATAAATTTGAGATTATTTTTTATTCATTATTTTTCATAAATTTAATTATGAATGATTGATGGATGAAATCGCTATTTAAAATTAAAGTAAATATATGTTAATTAGGTTATTATAAAAATTATTTATGCTTAATTGTACTCTTTTGAACAAAAATTTAAATTAATTATATGATTATTGTGTTGGTTTAGAATATTTTCTAATTTTATTGTCTTATTTCAATTAATTAATTGTTTGAATTAAATAAATTGATTAGTTAGTTTTAAGTAAAAATTGTCGGATTTTCTAAATTTAGTATAAAAAAAAATAGTAATAATAATTTTAATTTAAGAAAAATTGTTAAATTAGCTCAAGTATAATCCATTAGGTAGCTAAAATTTCTATTAATTATCTCATCTTTTAATTAAAATTCTTTATTTAAATTGTTTATAATCATTTTCTTAATCTAAATAATAATAAAATTAAAGAATAAATATACGAGCAATGAATATATTATAAGAAATATATTTTTTTATTAAAATTTAATATAAGAAGAAAAATATTTCATAATAATAAAAAATTGTATTTTTTTTTATAATATATTCATTTCTCGTATATTTCTTCTTTAATTTTATTAGTTAGCAATCAACAACCGGATGATTAAATTAAGTCAATAAAGGAAGTGCTTAAACGAAGGGGGAAAAAACTGTTTCCATAGCGAGATAAAACCAAGGGCTGATATGGAACAGTTTTTTCTTTGTGATTGAAAATATTTCCAAGATGTCCAAGGCATTTTTAAGGTATCTGTTAATTTTAAAAGAAATACTTTTAAAATTTTCAAAAAAAAAAAAAAATAAATAAATAAATAAAATATATATATATATATATATATATATTTTAGAAAAATAATTTTAAATATATATTCTTTTTTTAAAATAATTATCAAAATGTGACTCAAAATTACTTGTAACTTTTTTATTCCAAGCTTCTAAATGCTTTTCTTAAAACTATTTTTAACAAACAACTTAATTTTAAGTCACTTCTCTTGAAACATTTAAAAAATAAGCACATTTAAATGAGCCCAAAGAGTCAATTTGAAACTACTTATCCTTTCGGTGAAAAGTGGTTCCTCATAGCCTAAAGCACCACTTAATATATTTGACAATCTTTTAAGGAAAGTGCTTTTAAATTTTAAGAAACATTATTAATACTTTTATGAGAAGTAATTAATGCTACTTTTAGGAGAAATAAAGCATTTTTAGAATACATATTTATTTATTAAAATAATTATTAAAGTACGGCTCAATATATTTGTAATATTTTCATCTTAAATATTTAAATATTTTTCTTAAAATTTTTTTTAACTAAATGACTTTATTTTAAAACAATTCTCTTTTAAAATTACTTATAAAAAAAGCGTATCAAAACATACTCTAATTGTAGCAACAAATTCGTTAAAGTAAACATGGCCCAGATATGCCCAACTTAATTGTATTTTTATTTTTAATAAAATATAATTTTTTTTTATTCTTTGTTAGCTTTTTCTCTTATTCCCTTATTTGCTTTCTTTGATCTTAAGATCCTAAGAAATAGCGTTATTTAAAACTCTCAACTTTCTAAATCTCTCCTTTAAAGGCAGGCTGCTAGTAGCGCTTAAGTAAAGTGGGAATCTCTTCTTCTTTCCTGCGATACTCCTTTCTGTAGTATCCATGAACATAGAGTTCCTTACTTATATGTATTTGTTCCATATTGATGAAATAATTATCTATATTTCATTCAATTGTGGTGAATGCGGTTAACAAAGAGTTAGGAGTTCTATCTTTGTATTCATTCCATAGTACTTGCGGTATTTATTGTTTTGATAATGCTTTCTATATTTATGTATTTTGTTACAGTGAAGTAGACCACATTCATAATTTGATAATAGTTATATATCATGTGATGGAAATAACAAAGCAGAAATCATGATGTATAAAATGAATACAAAATGTCAGTATATAAATTATTTTATTATTCGTTATTTTCAAGTCTTTTTGTTGCATTCACTTATGATAAAAACAACAATTTTTCATTAAAAATTGTATATAAGTTTATAATTGTTTCAACAAAAACGACAAAACGTAAATCTAAATATTAAATAAGTATGACACAATATGATTGTCAACCTTAATTTAATATACGAGGGTAAAAATATGAGAATTTTAAAGTAACATGTCCATATCACCTTTTATGAAATAAATTTAGTAAAATATGTGAAATAATCATTTTAAATATAAGAAACTGACACACCTTTAATAAATATAAATACTTTATGTTCACTAATATATTTTAAGAATTTAAATTATTAATTTTTAAAGATGTACTTAATATTTAAAATATATCTAATTAATTGAAACGAATTTAAGTTTTTAATTTAGTTTAGCTAGGTAAATTTTGGAAAAAAAAAAAACTATTTGATAGTGTTTATAAAATAAATTTTATATAAATTTTATAAATAATCTTAAATTTATTAATTTTTGCACTAAGTGAATATTTTGTCCTGTTATTTATATTATAGTATTTTGTAAATAATTTATATAAAAATTAGTACATGTGTGTTTGTATTTTTATATTTAATGTTATAATATTTATATTTTTAAATTAATAAAAATAATATATTTAAAATTAAAAAATTTCAATAAAAAATTTTAAAATAGAAAATATCTTACTTAAGGTCATGTTATTGCTTGGGCCACCCTGGCTTAAAAATTCGAGTTTGAGACATATATAAGAGCTGTTTACATCCACAATAAAAATAGCAAATTTAAAAATTAAATATTAGAGTTTAAACAAAAAAAAAAAATTGATTTTTGAAAAATTATCAAAAATAGCACCCCTAAAATTTATAGTAACAAAACTAACACCCCAATAATATTGAACGTTCAATATTCAATTTGAACGTAAAATATTAAACGAGTTTAAATTATTGTCGTTCAATTCTAATTGGATGAATGTTTAAAGAAAAATGACATATTAGTTATTGTTTTAATTGTAAAAATATAAATTAGAATACAAAGGGTATTAGTTTTGTTATTAAAAATTTTAAAGGGTGTAAATTTTGTTATTTTTCCTTGATTTTTCAACAATATTCTTGCATTAAATTAGGACTAAAATCATCTAAACTACAGTTGGCTTATTCATCATGTAAATTGCAGAACTGAACTAATAAAAGACCACCAGCCACTCAATCTTGATCAACGAAACTCGGCCATACTAATGCTCAATCTTCATCAGTAGCTCAATCCAAAAGCAACTCAAAAAATGAAATAAACAGTCGATCAATCGAACACTTCATAGAGTAGCAAGAATAACACCATACTCAAGTTTTGAAAGGGAATTACTTCAACATCGTTGTTGTACATAATAAATGAAACGAACACCAAACTATCTACAAGAAGTAAGAATCTCAAAAAATTTGGTGAATCTTAAAACCTACAGTGGCTAAACTTGTTTTACTTAAATGAGTGGGAATGTTAAAAGTGTAAAATAATGCGCAGTTATTTGAGATTTGACAAAGACTCAATAGAGCTTAAAACCCTTTAGTTTGCGTAATAAAAATGTAATGAAAATATGAATTTTAATATAAATTGAATTGAATAAAAATAATACTATTATTATAATTTATAAAATTATAAATAAAATAAAATTAAAAAATAAACTTATTTTATTTCTAAATAAGAAAAAATGAAAAAAAAAATTAAATGATATACAAATTGTGAAAAAATAATAGAGTAATATAGCGTATTCTTAAAGGGTGATAATAATGAAGATTATTACTATTATAATTTTTTTACATTCTATTATATACTAATAATTAAATTAAACACAATAATATTTTAAATAACTTACATCACAATCAACATGATTTCTTTTCACTACATGGTTTAATTTACATTACAATAATATTTCTTTTCACTACATGGTTTAATTTATATTACATTACAATCGCATATTTATTTCAGTCGTTCACAGTTTATACCTTATCCTTCATAGTTATGCCCCTTCGTTTATTTTTGAATTAGTTTTCTCACTTTTATGTTTTTTCTCAGAACCCTAAAATAGCTCATTTTAGTCATTTTTATGTTTTCATAGTTTATAATTACATCATCTTTCATATTTTTGTCGGTAGAATTTTCATTACATGAACAATATTATTTGATTTGAAAGTTAGCAAATTTTACCATATATGTGATTTCTATTTCTTATTGCTTATTTGTCTTAATTTTAAAATTTTCTTACACTTTGTATTTAATATGAATAATGGTATTAGATAAGTGACCGATATCTATATTTTTAATTTTAGGTATTATAATAAAATTAATATTACAAACATTAAAAATTATATATAATATAAGAGTTTTAAAAATATTTAATAAACAAAATTCATTATAAAAAAAAAAAGAAATTTTCTTTAACCAATCTAAACCAAACAAAAAAAAAAAAGTTTAAATTAAATTGATTTTTAAATTATTTTTAGTTCAATTCAATTCTCAATTTTAAAAAATTCATCATATTTAATTAATTTTAATTTTAATCTAAATTTAAATTAATTCATATATATTCACCGCTGTAAAGTATAAACATGGCTTCTTTTCAAAGGTAGGCCTCGTGGCCTTTGACCTTGGGCAAACCCATCTATTCTACTTTCTCTTGCTTGGACCTTCAACTTTGGGAAGTTATGTTGCTTTCGGCACTAATTTTAGTCCGTAAAACAATTTTTATTTTTTAAAAGTCAACCCATTGATCGAATATAATGGGTTTTCAACTACAAAAATTGAAATTAAAGTTAAAGAGAAATACAGGATATATTCGATCTAAGTTTTTATGAATTTTAAATCCTAATTTTTTTTTTATAGATTATATAAACTTTTGGATTTATTTATTTATTTGATCATTAATTTATTTAAGATATTATAACTTAGTTTTTAATATTTTAATTTATACAATTTTATCTCTAATTTTTAAAAATTTAACAAATTTAACCCAAAATTTTAATTTTTCATTAAATTAATTTAATGGTATATACTTATTATAATTTAGTCCAAAATTATAATTTTTTTTCTTATAAATTAAGGATAAAATTATGTATTTTGAAGTAGATTTGTGATGAATTAAAAAGTTTAAGTTCTATCATTTTATAAGTGTAATATCGTCAAATTAATTTAACAAAAATTGTTATCTTGGACTAAATTTTCAAATATTGAAATGTTAGGAATTAAATTATATAAATTAAAAAAATTATAAATTAAATTGAAAGATTTTAAATAAGTTAGAGACTAAATGAATAGATGAGCCTAAACTTTTTAAAACTTTGTATGAAATTTTCTAAATTTTTTTTTATATTAAAAGACGTTTTATTTTAAGACAATTTCATATATTTTTATTAATAATTTTTTACCTCTTTCAATTTCTTTACTTTTCAAAAATATTTACGTCTCTATTATTCTTGCAATTTGTTAACATTAACAAGTAAAATTTAAAAAAACTCTCATATTAAATTCTAAACTCTAATAAAAATTTCATATTAGTTATGTTTTACAATCAAATATAAATTATAATGTATAAAAAAAAATTAAAAATAGGCTTAATGAAATATAGTAGCTATAGTGGACAGCAAATTTTTTGGTAGAGTTATACTGAAAGAGAGGTTTGGATATGAGCATAACAGAAGAGGAAGTACCGTAACATTTTAGCTAGATTGACACTTTTATAGCATTTTCTTCATGCAACCCTTAAATTATTGGTATTATTAAATATCAATAAAAAGAATACAAATTAATTCTTAACAAAGTCTATAATCGAGTTTATTACTTGCATTTAAAAAAATGAAAGAATTAGTGAAAGTTTATTGTAAAAAGTTCATTATTAAATAAGAATGTTAAATAAGCTATTGCACTTCTATAATTAAATTAAAAAAGAAAAAAATTATACACTTAATATCGAATTTTACAACTTTGTTAACATCTATAAAGTATATTACTTTATTTTATTTTTATAATAAAATTGCTATAAATAAATTAAAAAAGAAAAAAACTTTACCCGTAATATTGAATTTTAGAACTTTGTTATCATCTACAATGTATATTACTTTATTTTATTTTTGTAATAAAATTGTGCATTTTAAAAAAAAAAAAAAGTTGTCAGTATTTAAAGAATTAATATTATATACTAATAAAATTATAAGATGACAAACTCTCCACCTTATTCTCTATAACTTAATTTGCTCAAACTTATATTATCTCTCCTGCCGAAAATTCTACCTTATTCTCTATAACTTAATTTGGTCAAACCCATATCATCCTTACTAAGATTTCTCTTTTATTTGCCACCTAAATATTTATCAATGAAAACAATAAATATTTATATTTATGGTTAGAGAAGAGAACAAGGTTGAAGAATAAAATTTAAAAAAAAGTTTATGCAAATCTCACAGAAGAAATTATTTTTAGTAGATTTTATTTATATATAAAAATGTTAAAATTTTTAAGTCTTTATAAATCTCACTTATATTATATTTTATTTATACATAAAAAATAGAAATAATTGCATGTTATGACTCAGTTTCATTGACCGGATTTCAATTTTGACACTTTTCTTGCACATTTTTTTTTCCTTGTATATATGTGGGATCTTTTTTATTTTATTTTACTTTTAATTTATGTTATCAAATCACAAGTTTTTAAAATCAATTATAATTTTATTTTTGTAGTATTTATTTAAATTTTTTTTTTGGTATATGTTATTTTTTTAATGTTTAATTAAACATATATATTTTTATTTATAATTCAATAATTTCTATTTAATGAAAAGTGAAAGCTGTTTAAGAAAAAATACAGGTGTTATATCAAGGAAAAATTATATGTTGCATAATAGAAAAAAAATATATGTGATCTCATATGTATCACTTCAAAAGGAGAACGTATGTATCAAATAAAAAAAATATATATGTGTGTCACCTACTTAAAAAAAAATATATGTCATTTGCTAAAAAAAAACATATGTATATGGGTAGAGGTAGAGGGGAAGGAGGAGGGGTTATTTTTGAACATTAAAATGTAAAAAATATTTGAAATTTTCAAAAGTCTCTAAGTGAAGTTTTTAAAAGCATTGACATTTTGAATACTTTGAAACTATTGTAAGCTTTTAAAAATTAGTAATATAATACACCTAAATTTTTATAAATTTTTAAAATATCTTTAAAAATTTTAGTTAAATACAGCTAAAATTTTATCGATTCTTAAAATCTTAAATAAATTAATCTAAATTTTTAAAAGCTTTTAATAAATATAAAAGAAATTAAAAATCTCAATAGAATACCCCTATAACACAATAATTTATTGCTCTTGTTTCGTGAAGAAGAAGGATAAGATTCCTGTTAATGCTAATTAAGAAAACCAAAAGGAAAATTGGAATTTAATTAAGCTCTCAGAAGAAAAAGGGTTCTGCAAAATTTGCCAACTCTGGACTTTAACTTTTAAAGAAAGATTATATGGGGGGAGTTTTTTTCTCAGGATATAAAGACAAAAATGATAATGAGTATATTATTTAGTTTATTTTTTTGGTCAAAAGAACAATCGCCCAATCTATTATCTATATAATAGTTGCGGAAATGCTGTTCTAGGCTGTTAGATTAGAGTTTGAAGCAATAGGTTGTATTATTACCCACGAGAATTAAGCCCAACTCAATCACCATTTCCCATTCAAGGCCTCCCACCCCCTATATATACTACCTTCTCATTCTGTCATTTCCATCTCTCCTTGGTGGTTCAAAGATTACAAGAATATCAGAAACTAAGGTGAAAGAACACTAACTAATATATAGCAGAAAGAAGGAGAAAAGGAACACACATCAGAGATGGAAGGAAGAAAGTCATGCTTAGTATTGGCTTTCTTTCTACTACTAGTCGCCATTGAAGCCGCTTCTGTTCGGGACGATGGGAATGGTAACGGTAATGAGAATAAGAAAGTTGCCAATGGACCTAGTGGAAACAACAATGGCAACTACACTACGAGCACTATAAATGCTAACAGTAGTGGCAAGAAAAAAGTGGATGATAATGATGATGGTAAAAGCCAGATCAATGGAAAGAGCAAGGCCCCAAAAGAGGCTCCAAAGAAGGAGACGCCAAAGAAGGAGACCCCAAAGAAAGAGGCCACTAAGAAGAAGACCCCTAAGAAGGAGACCCCGAAGAAGGAGACTCCAAAGAAGAAGACCCCAAAGAAAGAGACACCAAAGAAGCGACCACCAACTGATCCAGCGACAACAAACTATGACATCTTGACATCTTTAGCCAATGGAAGAGAAAGAGCTTTCTGCAAAGCAAGGGGTCATTGTCACTCTAAGACTCTTACTTGTCCAGCTGAATGCCCTCAGAGGAAGCCGAAGCATAACAAGAAGAAAAAAGGTTGTTTTGTTGATTGCAGCAGCAAGTGTGAAATCACCTGCAAGTGTAAGTCCCTTTATCCATTTCTGAATTTCCACCAGCAGATGCCTTTAAATTTTATTCTGCTTTAGCAGCTTAGTTTTTGTTTTCAACATAGTAAGACTTTTCTAATGAAAGAAAAGGTTTCATTTTGTTTGTCAAACTTGTAAATATTGTTAAAAAGAACATGTCACTCACATATTCTTTTTTTCTTGTATACTTGACAGTTAGAAGACCCAATTGTAATGGATATGGCTCTCTTTGTTACGATCCTCGCTTTGTCGGTGGTGATGGTGTGATGTTCTACTTCCATGGAGCCAAAGGAGGAAACTTTGCCGTAGTCTCAGATGACAATATTCACATTAATGCACACTTCATTGGAAGCAGACCACAGGGAAGAACTAGGGACTTTACATGGGTTCAAGCCCTTGCTGTGATGTTTGATTCTCACACCCTCATAATTTCAGCAAAGAAGGTCTCAAAGTGGGATGACAAAGTTGATGCTCTAACGGTGAGTTGGGATGGTGAATTTATTAACATTCCAACTGATGGAGATGCTGAATGGAAGACTAACAGTGAAGAAAGAGAAGTGATCGTCGAAAGAACAGATGACACTAACAGTATCAGATTGACAGTGTCTGGACTTTTGGAATTGGACGTGAAGGTGAGACCTATTGGGGAAGAGGAGAACAAGATCCACAAATATCAACTCCCAGCTGATGATGCTTATGCTCACTTAGAAACACAGTTCAAGTTTAAGAATTTGTCAGATCTTGTTGAAGGAATTTTGGGCAAGACTTACAGGCCAGACTATGTTAGTCCTGTTAAGGTTGGAGTTCCAATGCCAATGATGGGTGGAGAGGACAAATATCAAACCCCATCTCTATTCTCCCCTCTGTGCAAGGCTTGCAGGTTTCAGTGGCCATCTTCAAATGGTGGTCTTGCTGAATACTGATAAATAACTATTTCAACCAATAATTGGATTTTGTGCATCTGGGTTTTGGTATTTAACATTATTCTAAGTTTAAATGAAAATAATAAGGGCTAAAACAAAATGCCCATGTCATTCTTCCAAGCTTAAAAAGAAAGTTTTATGCTTAAATTCTTCCATGAGAAAATTCTGTATTTGAACCATGTCAATTTATAGTTTATAGTAATAAAAGCATTTATTTTTACGCTTACAAACTTTAGCATTTATAATAAAGGTCCTTGTAGGGTTAACCAAAACACAAATGATACAAACCTTATAAAAAAATTATGAGGCTAAACGTCAAATTGCATAAATGTCTCTGGAGCAATATTGAAGTACATGCTAAACAAGTATACAGCCTAATCATTTATCCTCCCAAGGACAGGCAGGGAAGTTATTGTTTACATATCGAAGAAGTGGGCAACAAATGCTATATCTTTCTTTTTCTTGTCCTTTTCTTTTTCCTGCAAGATTAGAGCTCTACATAACATTGATTTCTTAAGTATAAATTCCTTTGATAATCAAGAAATTGTTTTATTCAATGATACAGAATTGGGGACAATGAGCCATTTTGTACCTCTTACGTGATTGTATGAGTAGACGACTTTATGTACATGAAGCCTCTACTGCTAAACTCTTTGTTACTCCTTCACATGGGTTGCCGAATGTATTTACTGATACTCCAACACTACAACTCTTTGACCCAATGCAAGCCTGTGAAAGAGTTATTATTTGTCAGAGAGAAGGCAACATACTACTTGATCACAAACAAAGAGGCGTGTGAACAAAATTAAACCTTGTGCAGAATGGATAGAGCTCTATTGCTGCTGCATTGGCCGTGGCTAAAGCTTCCACAAGACCCATGTGGTGTTCCAAAACTTGCAAATTTGATTGAAGAAATAACCTGATCAGGAAGAGGGCACTCAAGTGACAATACAGGTTCTAATTTCCTTGTTGCCACTGAATCTGAACTCCACATCTTTATAGGTAATGGATGAGACTCTGACACATGTGAGCAAAAACTTTCAATATGTTTTGTAGCAAAAGATATCTGAGTTGGATCACCCCCGATTTCTTCAAACAGCACAAGAGTGTTTCCACTTGATTGCAACCATGATCGAGGAACATGGTACCTACCATTTTATTGATATCAGAAACACGACACTTACAGTACCCAAACTTTCAAAACCTATGATGTTACACTTACAGTGTCTGAGATGGCATCCCGCAGTTCCTGCGACATTTATTTGAGTCATAAGTTCCTATGTAATTGCAATTATCATTGCAACCGCTGTTTGAAGAGACATAGGTTGGCCAATAACGCCCAATGCTTTGTCCATTAACCCATGCTTCACCCTTTCCCATACCTACGAAGTCTATTGCAACTGGATTTTTTCCAGAAGGGGAATCAAATGTTGTCTGCATTAACAAATATTGCTACTCTGTATCAGTATGCAAGAGAGATATAATAAAATTGGTAGCAGTCCTAGTACATGCTATTTCTAGAACAACAGGATCTACTTAGATGAGTAGAGCATGACCATTTATTTCAAGAAACTACAGCAGTTACCAATCAACATAAAAGGGCATTACATTCATGATCACAACTATTGGAAAAAATAATAATAGCATGCAGATTATGTGCATTTTGGTGAACAAATATCAGTACTCTGTGACAGTCGATCATTCAAGTATGTCAAGGACTAAAAACCAAGCTATTTCAAGAGCAACTGGACCAAAATTCCCACTTGGTAATCAATGATCTCATTTGTTATCTTGTAATTATTTTCAGTGTATAGTAAGCATTTCTGAACAATTTGAATGTCTTACTGTTATACAATACAGAACCTTCATGCTTAAACATGTGACATATTTAACTGCTAACTTACGGCAAAAACTTAAAAAAATAAAATAAAATATACCTTGTACCATGTTAATGGTTGCTTCTTTGGCAAAACTGGTTGGGATACCCACTGTGTAAAAGTTCCACTAGGTAGGTTTAACTCTTCACCTTTAAGTCCAATCTGCAGTCAAGTTTCAAGGATAATGTGATTCTATTAATTTTAACACCACGTCTTGTCATTAAAAACTGTCTACCAATAGTCTATTTCAGAGCATTTGAGGAAGAAGAGTCACCTGATATGTCCATTGCTGAGAAGAGAGATCAAGACTAACACCATTCTCTGCATTCTGCAGCTTCACCGGACCAGTGATCCCCGCACCCATTTTGTCAAAGAAAGGTCCATAGTTCTGATTTGCATATATACACTTGGGTTATATTATATTACTAATAAATTGAATCATTTTTCACTTACAGAACCTATAACTAATAGTTAATAAATCTTTCACGAAAACAGCAACAGAAAAAACTAATGAGGACGATAATCATTACCCTCCATTTATAAATGCTTAATCTTAATCAAAGACACCAACCTGAAGCCCCACTGTCAAGCTCAGAAGATCAATTGCATTCTTTCCCGGTACTAGTGTGAGTGGGACCTCCAATGTAACCGTAGGGTTTCCTGTTTTACTTCCTGCAAATGCAAACGATTGTAACTGGACTCCAAAAAACATGTTGTCATACAAACATTGCGACTGGACTCCAAAATATTGCTGTCGTTCAAACATATAGATAGCAATGCTTTGAATCAGGCTTCACTCATCTTGCTTAATGCAAAAGAAAAAGTACATGTCCAAACAAACATACAAGTTCCTGAACAAAGACTAGAAGGCTGAAACTATAATGCTTACAATGATACCTTCAATAACATAGTTCCTAATATGTAACATGTTTTCTAGATGTAGAGACATCTGTTGTCAACAACTATATTTACAGCAATAAAATAATATTTTTTGATAATAGAACTGTTTGTTTACTAACCTGAGAGTTTTTTATTTACAAAAACATGGAGGGCATGGCCAAGAGATTTAACTTGAAGAACAGATTGAGATTCATCAAGGAACAGCTCGTCACCTTTGACATCAATGCTGCCGGACAACAAATAACTTTATGTCCTAGGAAAGCATTGAAACTACTATCTGAAAAGCAATATAGGTATCCTTAGAGATAAGCTCTGTAGATTGTAAAACTTCCCACCTTAAAGAGTACCATAAATAGTCACTTTTATCTGCTGTAGTATTGATTTGCTCCAACAGTCCAGGTTTGCTAAAAGCATCATCCTTTGAGATGCCTATTGGTTCATTTATCCAGTTCCATGATGATGAGCTCAAGGTTTTAGAGGAATCAGGATCATTAATTAAAGATTGACGTGTGAAACTTGGTAGCATAGCCTGAGAGTTAATCTGCAATAAAAATGTTACCAATTTTGCTTAAGCATATAGCAGGAAGGAAAAAAATGAAACAATTTATTTAAGACTATTTAAGAAGTAATTGCAAATATTCTCAGCAATGAGCAACCATAACAAAATAATTTGCTGAATATCAATTAAAAACAACAAAGAAATAATTTTTTTTTACTCACAAACCTTTGCAGTATTAAATGCTACATTCTTGCAGTCAGGTAGGATGCTCACAGACCACGCAGGCAAGTGGTACGAATCACCACTAAATATTACAGTGGCATCAGATGTACCCATGTTACCAAGGAAAGCAGCACATACGGATCCGCCCTTATAAACGGTTGCCTGGAGATTTTGAGGAGAACACAGTATATGTTATTGAGAGTTTTATTTGTAAGTGGCAACCTAATATAGTGCTGGAAACTAGAAAGCTAGAAAGGCCCTTTTATTTGTTGGAAAAATATGACAGAAAATGCAGTAGTGAACTTTTCCATAACAGTATTTACTACATCTGGAATCAATTAGATGAAGATCCACACACGTCCAAAGTAGAGCATACATTGATTGCAAATTATAAAAAATTCATCTTTACTCATAAATAGGTAGTTATGAAAATAACACCTTAAGGATGAAGAGCTTGCATAAAAGAAAAACTTAAGAACTACAAGAAGCTCTTAATCCTAACCATATCTACAATTACAGAGAAGCAATGTTCTCTAATATGAAGGAAGGCATAATTAGCAAGGGTCTGACCTCCAAGTTTGAACCAAGAGATGTAACTGTTGGATCTGACGCCACTAATGCTTCCTCTGTTAGTTTTATGGCTTTATGCAGGTCTTTCAGGTGACCCCACTTGGGTTGTCTAAGAAGTCCTATGTAATTATTCACAAAAATCAGAAACAATTTGTTCATAAAATTCAAAAAATCAGCAGTAATTGACCAAATTATAAATTCTTATAAAATAAAGATTGATTTTTTACATGTCAAGAGCTTCAAATAGCATTATCATATAGAGCCATGGTACGGGAGGAAATATACTACATACCATACTCGTCTATAGGAGCATCATAATCATAACTTGTAGCAATAAATGGTCCACCACTAGATCGACCAAAGTTAGTCCCACCATGGTACTATTTCAAAGCAATGAACAAGAAAATAATTACCTCTTGCTTAGTTTTCAAGGTTTCTCATTTTCAAACTTAATAATATGGTAAAGCACTAAAAAAGACACCCTTATTTGGCTAGAGTTTCCCATACCATATAGTAATTTTGAAAAGTTCCACCTCGCTGGAAAAAGCGGGCTACGGCATACGCAAGGTCTTCCACTGGTCTGTATGGCACAGATCCGCCAAAGGAAAGATACCTGGAATTGGATGAGCCAAGACCAGAAGATTATCTATTCAACAATATGAAAACTTCTCACACGGCTAAAGGTTAATAAGAGTAAAAAAGCAGCTTACCATCCACTCCAGTTCTCAGTCCACATTTTAGGTTTAATATCTGAATTTGGGGTAAACTTATCACAGTAAAATCCATTGCAAGTGTTTATCTGTAAACAGTTGCATATGAGAATAAGAAGATTGAAGAAAGCATGTTTAACTATAACACTGTCCGAGGTGAAAGAAAGGCTCACAATAGGATCAGGAGCATCTGCTTGTTGGCACATGATCCAGGGCACTCCTGTATCCATGGACACAGCCATGCTTGCTGCCCATTGTACATATGATTTTCCAGCTGCGCCATATGGTGGATCAATATCTCCATACTCGTTCTCAATCTGGTATAATGAGTAATGATCAATAACCAATGAATAATCACCATGGCGTTAACTTTAAATCTTCAAGTAGGATAAGTGGAACTATAACTAAACACTAAACTTGAGAAAATATAACTGAACATCAACCTGTGATAGGATGATTGGTCCACCCTGAGATGCATAAAGCTTCTCTTTTTTCATCAAATCAACAATTTTAGCAGTGAATCTTTTCATTTCTGCCTGAAATATAGATTTTAAATTCGTGAACTAAGTTGAAAAAATAATAATTGAAAGGGCACTGAAGAAAACAATGGAAACATAGATGTACAAAATTTGAATAACCTTATAAAGCTCATTATCAGTTCGTAACTCAATCCCAGGTATTAAATGCAGCCAAATGGGAAATCCCCTGTAAATTTGTAACATACAAGGAAAAAAAAAAAAATCATAGTACAACTCCAATAATAAACATTTCTTAGTACAAAAATATATGTTAATAAACGTCGTAAAAAAAATATAAACATGTATTTTTTTTTTTGAAAAATTATCAAAAATAACACCCTTAAAACATATAGTAACAAAACTAACACTTTAATAATTGAACGTTTAATATTAAACAAGTCTAAATTATCGACGTTCAATTTTAATTGGATAGATGTTCAAAGAAAAATGACATATTAGTCATTTTTTTAATTGTAAAAATATAAATTTGAACACAATGAGTACTAGTTTTGTTATTAGAAATTTTGAGGGGTATTAGTTTTGTTAATCTCCCTTTTGTTTTTTTAATAAAATAAACATGTCTTTTTTTAACGAGGGTTTAAAAGTGAAATTAGAATGTAGAGAGTTGTAGGGGCTTTTACCCGAAGTTCCATTCCGCGCAAACATAGGGGCCAATACGTAGATGGACGTATAAACCAGCTTCTGCAACGAACTTCACAAATTTAACCAAATCCTTTCTTCCCTCAAAATCATACTGTGGATTCACCATCTGGGTCAGTACAGAATTCAAAAAATACCACATTTTTGAACCGCGGATATTATTTAAAACGAAATTTTCTTCTAAGTTTTCATCACTTTAGGTGGAAGGAAAAATACAAACCCATGTAGTTATTCATCATTAGTTTATTTTTCCTATATTTTCTCAGAAACCAAACAAAACCTCAAAAACTGGAAATCACAAAAATGTAGGAGCAGAGTAAGAACAAAAGCGAAATGGGTAACAAACCTGGCCTCGTTCTGGTTCGTGCAAGTTCCAGAAAACGTAGGTCTCAATCACATCCAGACCTCCACCCTTAGATTTCTGAATAAGGTCCGGCCACATCTGCAACAACAAAGAAACACTCATATTTATATTCAATTCAACTAGGGGGAAAAAACACAGTTTAAGTAGCCATTGAAGAGAGAAAGAGACCTCCGGAGTACTACGAGGGTAGTGAATGGAGCCAGAAATCAAGACCCGACGCTTGCCGTCGATGACTAATGCTCGGTGATCGTATGTCACATTTGTACAATACGACGCCGTTGTTAAAACACCGAGCACCAAAAGAACAACTGTCAAATACCCATTTTCTCTCATAGTTTACTGTTTCTTCTTTCAAACAAACCAAGCAATAAATCCTCGGACAAGTAATTCTCTTTCTCACAATACTTTTTCAAGTTCCGATTAAGACAACTGATTCCTGCAAACAATTTTATTGAAGCAAATGATTAATGAATTAAGAAAAACTTTTGTTGCTTCTCTAAAAGCATTGGTTTTTTTACTTTGGTTTTGTCTTATAGTTTGGCTGTTTGTTTTTGTATATACTTGAAGTTTTGGCTTGTTTGCTTTGTTGAATGAACTCTGGAAGGTCAGGGAATCAAAATGAGTAGTTGATTGAGCTAAGCTAACAAACGCCGAAGAGCTCACGCCACCTCTTCATCCCCATCTCTTTGTTTTTATTACGGAGATTTGATTATCTGTATGCTATGGAGTTTTGAGGGGGAGCTCAGTTGGCTTTCCTTTCGGGATGGCAAATGACAATATGGATAATGATAGTGTTATAGGAATGGAGAGA
The DNA here is from genome assembly GCA_029378325.1 of Elaeagnus macrophylla. NCBI lineage: Eukaryota > Viridiplantae > Streptophyta > Magnoliopsida > Rosales > Elaeagnaceae > Elaeagnus > Elaeagnus macrophylla. The sequence goes on along the minus strand of CM055641.1, from coordinate 29,298,130 downwards.
TGCGTTTTTTTCGCATATTTTGAAAAATAAAAATAGTATTAGTTAAAGTTTAATTTAAAAATATTAAAAAAAAATGATTAAATACGATAATTTAATACATTAATTAATACGTATAATACTACTCTGTCGGAGAAATGAAATGCTTGGTGTACCTAAATTGTGGTAGATAAATATCATTAATCTTTCAAAGTTTACACATTTTTTCTCACATTTTTCAATGAAAATAATATCGACAAGGGACAAAACATTAGAGCTAATCGTTTAAGTTAATGTGTGAAGGCAATTTGTAATTTAATGAGACAAAAAGTAATTAAAAATAAAATATATAGACATTTTAAATTATTACATGTTTTTAAGATTCTAAAAAACCAAAATATCGCGTATTGAATGTGGGTCGCTAGTCTGGGGTGGGAACTTGGGTTGATATTGAAGGTGGGAAGGGGTGGTGGCGCGACAGCCAAGGGCTCCTGTGCGAGCTCGCGAGGTGTTTCTTGAATGATTTCAGGGATGGATTTGCTAGGTATGACCATGAAGGAGAAGGAGTACAAATTCACGATGGTTTTGTATTAAGGGTTGCTACGAGTTTGGAATGGTTTTGTGGATGGGTATATAGTATCTCGCGAGAGGTTCTATGAAAGAATCGCGATATCTCTGTATAGTTCGTGAATGATGGATTGGATACTGTGGGTTAAGGATGAGGGAGAAACTTTTAATAGAAATGGATTATGGTTATTTTCATGATGGAGGTTGCGACTTGGTTCGGTGTTTTTACAATGGAAATCGCAATGGTGTTCGCGAGGTAATGGAGAGTGGGTGACGTGAAGGAACTAATGTTGAAAATGGGTTTTGTAAAATGGTTCTCTAGGTTTCGCGAGGGAATTGAGAATGGTTGTTTTACCGATCTGTGCCAAATAACCATTGCTGAGGTTTTAGATATAAGATTTAGTTATAATTAAGATTTTTGGGTATGAGATTTTAGCCATGATTTTGGATCTGAGATTTGAGAGTAGGGAGGGAGAGAGCATGAAAAGAGGGAGATTTTTTTTTTTTTTTTTTTTTAATGTTTTCATTTGTTAAATATTTAAAAAGAAATTATTTTTTAATTTTCAATAATTATTTTATTTTTATCGTTAACTCTAGTTATTTTTTAACGGACAAATATAATAGTGTATTTTATAAACAGTAATTATAATAGTAATGATAATTATTTAGGATAATATTATATTTGATTTGACGATACTTTGCAATAAAATATAAAAAAAATTACAATAATAACAGTAATTTTTATTATACCAGTAGCCTTTAAAAATACTTTATAATCTTCTATTTATAATAATTTATAATTTTTTTTACTCATTTTATATCTTTTAATAATAAAAAAATTTATTTTTTAATTTTATTTTATTTATAATTTTTATTTTAATATTATTATTTATTTTAATTATACTGCTTAAATAAATATTATAATAATAATATTTTTTTAATATTTAATTTAATTTTATTATTTTTATATTTAGGGACCAAATATCACCTACATGTGAGATACAAGAGTGAAACAGCGATTGAATTTTGAAAACGCGTTGAAAAACTTATAAACTCTTGGAGGTTAGTGATATCTAAAATTCTAAATTGTGGTGAGCTCAACAAGTAACTGTGTCATGTAGGTTCACTCCCGAGTTTAAAAAATCTACTTATTAACAAATAAATATTGGAAAAAGTTTCATGCAAGTTTTTGTTTATGCTTCAGGTGATATTTAATATCGATGTTTAGAAAAAAATTCTTTTAAATTATTTTTTTTTTTGAAAAACATGTTAGTTAAAAATAAAGTTTAATTTTTAATTAATTTTTTATTAAATATAGTAAAGTAATACATATGACGTATGCATATTTGTATTTTTTGATGGACGTATATTTAATAAAGTAATATGTAATTAAAAAAATTATTCAATTTTTTTAACAAATTATGTGACTTTAGATACAAGTCAATGATTTTTTTTAAATTATTATTAAAAATTTTGTTTAAGCTTGCTTTTTAAAATGTTTGAGTAATTTTTTAGTTATATATATATATATATATATATCAAAAAATATAAATATACTCATAATATAAATTATATTTTATTATATTTAATGAAAAATTAGATGAAGATATAATTTTTTTCTTGAGCAAATAAATTTTGATATACTTGTTAGCAAATAGTACCAACTATTTATTCTCCTAAGAGAAATAAATATAATATATTTTATAAAATAATATGACATTTATGAAAATAAAAAATTATTTAACTTAAACTATACTCTCTTTTAATAAAACTAAGTTTGCATGGTACTCCTATTTTAATTTGAATTTTTTTTCTTCATAAAATTCAAATTAAAAAAAAATGATAATTTAAAGTTTCAAGTCCTAATTATCATAATAAAAAATAACTTAGGAGATGCATAAAAATATAGTTATATAATTTTTTTAAAATAAAAAAAAAATGAATCTCCATTAGTGTTTTTTTTTCCTTCATAAAACCTTTATGTTAGTTATATACAATTTACTTTATAAGCTAAAACTGCTAAAGAAAAAGTGTAAAACAAAATATAAAGTGTGAGATTGAAAAAAAAGAAAAAGAAAAAAGAATGAGGTTATTGTCACACCCCTTTTTGTTAGTTTCACAACACAATTACCGTGAGTTTTAAAAATTGACAAAAATATCTATGAGATATTTAATTGATAGAAAATAGAAAGTCTTAATTAAAGTCTAAATAATAATTTTGCCAACTTAAAAAATTATCATTAAATTTTGTTATAAAAATAACAAAAATAATTATGAAAATAACCATGATGCTATAATTAGTAGGCTTAAAGCGTCTTTTTTATATAAATAATAGATGTAATATAATTAATATACAAGGGAATACATATAATTTGAAATATGTTTGAAAAAATTGAGGTTAAATAAATAGACAATTAAAAATTATAAACAAAATTAGAGGTTGTTAAAAGCCAACAAACTTGTAGTTAGATGACATGTAGTCTATTTTAATATATAAAATATATAATATTTGAGTTCTAATTATAAATATATAAATAATATAATTATTTAAAATGAATAAGAGGTTAAAAATATTACAAAATAAAATAAAGGTGACTATTTTTTTTTTTTTTTGCTACAAGGAATAGACGTGTTGTCCGAGGACAGCAGTCTATGAGGAGGAAACTCTGGTATGATTAAGAGTGTCCAGCTAAATCAGGAGGTAGGATCGAGATGTCAATGTCGCCTACTCTGCCATGGTGAGAAGCCCATCTTATTAGGTTGTGAGCTCTTTGGTTGAGGTCTCTAGGAATCCATCTAATAGAGATCATGTTGAAACTGGGCAAAAGGTGGTTCATTTCCACAAAAGTTTGCTGAATGGTGTGATTAAAGTTATTCCAATTTTCCGTAAGGAAAGCCTGAATAATACTTTGATTATCCCCTTCAAGGTAGACAGGTTGATTCGAGAAATCCCTTAAATAGAAGAACGCTGCAGCAAAAGCTAGAACTTCGGCTTCTTCAACATTTGCAGTAGTGTAGTAATTAGTCCAGGCATAGGTGGTGCGACCATAGTGGTCTGTCACAATGAAACTCAACCCGACGTTCCCATTATGCCAGGCAGCATCAAAGTTGGCTTTAAAGGCCTGTGTAGGTGGAGGTTGCCATTTTGAAGGAATAATAATGGTGTCACCATGTTCAGTTTCCCTAAGTCCTGTAGTCATTAGAGCACCTTTAAATTCGCTAAATCTCTGAAAAAGGCGTTGAATGAGTTGTTCCTTGTTTGGGACCTTGTCTTTAAATAAGACTGCATTTCGTAACCACCAGACTTGTTCAAACATGAGGGCTGATATTAGAGTGAATTCAGCAGAATTAATGTGCTTTGGTAGCCAATGTGCTGGAGGACTGAGAATAAAGTTCATATAAGAGAACATATCTAGGTTTCCCAGAAAATCCCATCTGATGTTCCAGTGCCATGCTAACCACCACGAATGAAGAATTTCACAATTGAGAAAAAGATGGGTGGTGTCCTCTGGTGCTTTGTGACAAAGGGGGCAAAGAATATCGTCAAAATAAGTGAATCTGGCAAGATTTGTTTTTGTGCTCAGACAGTTATTAACTATTTTCCAAATTAGCAGTTTGTGTCGTTCATGAAGTTTAGCTTTCCAAATTTTCCTCCAAATTAGTGAGTGTGAGTAGGGTGAAACTCTGGGAGAGACTTGAGTCCAATATGCCTCCTTAACTGAGTATATGCCAGTGCCAGATCCATACCATTTGAGTTCATCTGGGTTATTGGAAGGAGGACGAACCTTAAGAATAAAAGGAACCAGATTTGGTCCTACCAAATCTCGAAGGCGTTGCTGATCCCAAATCCAGTGGTTTTGCCAGTAACAAAGGTCTGTTATGTGAGTTAAAAGGTGCAAATTTTGTGCAGCCAGGATAGGTAATTTTTGGTAAGGTAGTCCCGGTATCCAAGAATTGTGTTTGAAGTTAAAAGTTTGACCATTGCCTAATTGCCAATAACTGCCTGCTTTAATGAGATCCCGAGCCCATAACAAACCTTTCCAAATATATGAGTCACTTGCATGTTGTTGGACATCCAGAAAGTGATGAAGTGGTAGATATTTAGCCTGGAATACTGAGACCCACAACTTTGCGGGTTGGGTTAAGATTTGCCAGGCAGCTTTGGATAGCATCGCCTTGTTGAAATCTTCCATTTTTCGAAATCCAAGTCCCCCAACCGATTTTGGAAGACACAGTTTGTCCCAAGCCATCGGTGAGTAGTAATGGGTAGCATGAGTATTGTTCGCCCACCAAAATCTTTTGATAATTGAGTCCGCATTGTGACAAACATTCACAGGAATTTTGAATGTGCTCATAGAGTAAACTGGTAAGTTCTGAACCACAGACGTTATTAAAGTCCTTTTACCGGCCTGGGATAGCAGTTTAGATTTCCAGCTGTCTAATTTGTTGTGTAGTTTCTCTAAGATGTTGTTAAAAGCCAAAGTTTTTCTACGTCCGATAAGGAGCGAGTGACCCAGGTATTGAACATTGTCAGACGTGTTTGAGATAGCCAAAGATTGACATATTAGGAGTTTCTGAGCATCAATCATATTTGGTGAGAAAAATATTGCAGACTTTTGGTGGTTGATTTGCTGACCTGACCAGAGACAGTAGGAGTCCAAAATCTGTTTAGCTCTGAGTGCTTCCGTGGAAGTCCCTTTGAGAAAAACTAATATGTCATCAGCATAGAGTAAATGTGAAATTGCAGGTGCAGCTGGAGTGAGCTTGATACCATGTAAATGGTGTTGACTGTCTGATTTGAGTAACATCCGAGACAAACATTCCGTGATCATGATGAATAGATAAGGAGAGAGAGGATCTCCCTGACGAAGGCCACGCTGAGGCTTGAAATTATCATGTGGAGCTCCATTGACAAGAATCGAAAAAGAAACTGTAGAAATGCATTGATGAATAAGTTGGCAAACTTTTGAGGAGAAACCCATAAGCTTCATGATATGGAGTAGAAAGTTCCAGTCCACCATATCATAAGCTTTTTTCATATCAAGTTTTAAACCCATTAACCCTTCCTTTCCTCTTGTTTTTCGCTTGATTTTGTTCGCAATTTCATGTGCTAGCAACGTGTTTTCAGCAATCCAACGACCAGGTATGAAGGCAGCTTGGTAAGGAGAAATGTGTTCTGAAAGATAAGAACGTAGTCGTTTGACTAGAATTCTAGCAATGATTTTGTAATTTACATTACATAAGCTGATCGGGCGATAATCTGTGACATGAATGGGATTTCAAACTTTTGAGATGAGAGTGAGGTAGGTATGATTCCAGTTGGGGTTGAGAGTGCCTGTGAGAAAGAATTTCTGAATTTCTTTAATAACATCACTGCCAATAATATCCCAACTATTTTTGTAGAATAAGACAGAGAAACCATCTGGTCCTGGTGCTTTGAGAGCATGCATATCCCAAAGAGCTGACTTGATTTCTTTTGGGGATGGTATACTGGCAATCTGAGCATTTTGTTGAGTATTTATCACAGCTGGAAATAACTCTCTAAGTTCTTCACCAAAAGTTGTGGAAGTTGTTGAGAACAAAGTGCGAAAATAATGTGAGAAAGCATCCTCAATTCTATCTCTGTTCCAAGTAATTTCTCCATTGTCAAGTTTAAGGAGAGAGACATGATTTGATTGTCGATTTATAATAGTGGAGGTATGAAAAAATTTTGTATTGCGATCTCCTTCAGTGAGCCATAATTCGCGAGATTTTTGTTTCCATAAGGATTCTTGTCTCTCAAGTTGCTCATTCAATTTCTCCTGAAGCTGTGTCTCTAACTGTACTTGTCTAGCATTCAAAGGGCAAGACTGTAAAAATTTGAGTTTATTTTCCAAGGTATCTAATTGTTGTTGCACAAACCCAAAGCAGTCTTTATTCCAAGTATGTAATTTTGAAGAGAGCGATTGCAGTTTGGAAGAGAAATCTAACCCCGGTTGAACAGAAGCCCAAGTATCCTGTATGAGTGTTTTGCAAGATGGATCTCTGTACCACATAGCCAAGAAACGGAATGGTCTGATACGATAAGGTTCCCGGAGACCAGAAGTATGTAAAATGATGGGATTGTGGTCTGAAGTAAACTTTGGTAAATTAAAAACTTGTGCTCTGGGAAATTGAGTAAGCCAGTCTGATGAAGTGAGTACCCGATCAAGCCTTTGTAAGATTCTAGCTGAAGCATGCCTGTGATTGCACCAAGTAAAGCGGGTGCCAAAACTACCTATATCAATAGCATTAGTGGATGCCATAAACTGTTGGAGTCGATTATTTAGGTGGGGCTTGAAGATCAGACCACCTAACTTTTCTGACTGCTTTGTAACATTGTTCAGGTCTCCAATTAAAGCCCAAGGGATTTGTTGTTGGTTTATGAAATTAGTGATATTATGCCAAGTTCGTTGTTTTAAAGCAGCGTAAGGCGGAATGTACACACAACAAAAGCATATTTTATTATTTATAGTAACAGGGTGATTTAAAACAAAACAGACATAGCTCTCGCCCACTGTAGTGATCTGTAAGTTAGATTTTTCATTCCATAACAAAAGATATCCACCCCTATTACGTTCTGCTGGTATTGCTCTGCTATGTGTATAACCAAGTGAAGTTTGTAACAAAAGCGAGCCTTCTGCACTTAATTTAGTCTCCATTAACCATAACACATCGGGTTTGTTTTTCCGTATGAGATAGCGCAGGGCTCGTTTGGCTCGAGGTCTTCCTAGACCTCGGCCATTCCAACTGAGTACTTTCATTTCTCTTTGGGGGGCAAATTAGAGGCTGCCTCCCCGTCTTCAGCAGACATAAGTGGTGTGGGAATAACCTGTGTAGGATTAACCAGTGAAAAGCAATCATTTAGACAAATCAGAGAATCAGAAGCTGGATTGATATGATGGTGACCAACAGAAAATTTCTTGGGATCCTTGTGTAAAGAGAGATGGGCCTTGCGCTTTCTAACTGCTTTACCATTAACAGTGGAAATAGCCTCAGTGGCTCTTTGGTTGGTGCCAAGTTTTCTATGCCCACGAGGCCGCTGATTACAGGAACTATTATCTGAAGGTTCCTTTAAAGCTGTAGACGGGGACCATGCGTCAAGCTTGAGAGAGGAGTTGTTGCAAGGTGGAGGGTTTGAGGGTGTTGGTGTTGGCAGTTGTTGGTGGAACTTCCTGTGAAATTGGAATAATTCACATAGAATTTGAGAAGAGAAATCTGGATGTGTGTAGAATGAGTCTTTAGAAACCTCTTGAGCAATATTAAATATCTGTGAGGTGTGGAAGTTGAACCAGTTTCTATCCATATCAAACCCAATTTCTATCCCGATTGCTTGAGCTATCATTTTGAATCTCAGGTTCATCTCAATGTGATCATCACTGAGGCGAAAGTACCAATCATGGAAGAATGCAGCGAAATTGACAAGGTCTAATACGTGTATCATCTGTATGAGCTCCTGAACCTCAGCATGAAGACGGTCAGCTTTGATTGAAAATTTTTCTTGTCTATCAACAGTTTCGGAGATTGGTTCAATAGCAGGTGCAGCATTTGGGGTTCTGTGCATGGATGTTAGATTGGCTTTTGTTGGAGGTAACATATGAGAATTTTCAGCTTCAACCGAGTCAGTGGAGAGAAGGTGAGTTGGTGAATTGCCGCTGTTGAGTGAAGACCAGAATTGAGCCATTGGCGATTGTAATTCATGGTTTGCACGCAACCAGTCGCCATATAAAGGAATGAGAATAGAATCAGCTACTCGGTAATGCATTTCAGAAGATTTACTACAGTTGTAAGTTGCATGAGACAGAAGACCACATTTTGAGCAGAAATCAGGGAGCCGTTCGTATTTGAATTCAACCCAGATCTTGGCCTTGAGTCTGAGATTGTCCAAATTTTTACGAGGAATGAGACAACCAGTGACAATAGGTTTGGTTAGATTGATGGCTGCTCTGAATCGAAGATAATTACGAACCATGAATGATTCTTCACCAGAGTAGTCATGTTGAACGAATGTCCCTGCAAGATCAGCAAATTGTTTAGCATTCGATAAACGCATACCTGCAAAATGAAGGCCATGAGCTTGTATCCAGAATGTTGCCGAATCAAAAGTCAGCTCTGGGATCGTGAGATGGTGTTCCCATTCCCTCAACACCAGTAATGCGCCATTGACATGCCATATGCGGCGTTCCCAAACGGAGTCCCGTTCTTCGGCAGATTCAAAGGTGAATGAGAAAATATTATTTCTGTAGTCCTTTGTAGCAACCAAAACATCCCCTTTGATGTTCCAAGCTTTGTTAACTGCAGACACTACCTGAAATTTTTTAATTGGATTGGGTGAAAGCAGTTTGCCTACTAACATAACAGAGGCTGCGATCTGAGCTTCTTCATTATTGTCTTCAAGTTCCAGTTCAGGGATTTCACAGGTTAAGTGTTTTGTTTGTTCGATCAGGTCTCCTATTTCTTTATCTGTAACGAGTTTGGAGGCAGCATCCATTTTGAAAGTGGAGTGAATTTTGACGAACAACGTATTGGGTTCCTTTTTTGGTTTTTTGAAGAGCTGAGTGGAGAATAGCAGCCTAATTGAATTTATAGATCGATACTGAAGGGGCATTTGAGTGGCAATTTTGAGTTGCAGGATGTGGATCTTGGGAAATGTAAGACGTTGCATTTCCAGAGGTAAGGAAGGATGGTTGAGCGTGGGGAAAGACGGCGTGGTGATTACAGATTAATTCAGAGGTTATTGAGGGAGGTGGTATGGTTTAGTATTGGATTTCCAGATGGCGTGATCAGTATTGGCGTGATCGGTATAGTCGGAGTATGGCTCTGTGAAGTACGGCAAAAGGGTAAGGAAAAGACGTAACAAAATAATGATGGCGTGAAGTTGAATGGAATCAGTCGTTGATGATCAGTGAGGAGGTAAATTTGAGACGAAAACGCAAGCGAAAATTCAAGACGAAAACTCAGTCAGAGTCTGAAGCTGAATTAATTGACGTGAAGATGATGAAGGTAATCCCAATTCGAAACCCTAAAAGAAGAAGGGTGCAACGAGAGAAAACCTCAGATAACATGTATACTTCTTGACAAATAAAGGTGACTATAATTTGGTGGCAACAAGCCTCTTTTCATGTAAAAAAAAAAGTATCGAATAGTGGTTATCAATATAGTTACTTTTTATATAAATAATGATACGATATTTCATATATATATATATATATAGAGAGAGAGAGAGTGTGTGTGAATGAGTGCTAATAATATTTAACATGTTAAATACTAGATCTTATTTGTTATATTATTATTATTGCATATTTTTATTTATCGTTGTTCTTATTATTATATGCATAATTTAAACTATTTTTTATCACATATATTTTCATGTGTTAATTTAGTTATAAATATATAACTAAATATTTTTATGAGACAAAATATTTAACAAATATATAAATAATTATATTTAAAAAATAAAAATATTTATTAATTACTATGTAGTTTAATAATATATACCATTAATAAATATTAAAATTGTGTGCGTAAAATGTAAAAGAAAAATTAAAAAATAAAAGAAGGAAAAAGAAACGTAGACAAACAAGAGAAAAAAGTTGGAAAAGTGGCTTAATTATATGAGTGCAAAACAAAAAGTATAAATGGCTATAAATATGATCCGCATAAGCCGCTTTTTATATAAGTAGTAAAAATGATAAGAAAAATAAAAAATACTTCATGTAAAGGCATGCAGATTTAAACTGAATATAATAATAAAAATACTTGATAAATATGCTTACGAATTAATAATGAATAAGAATTACATTTCTATATATATTTTTTGTCTGCTAATATCAATATTCAATAGTTGCCGCTCTTATTAGGGGTCACTGTAGGATTGATAGATTTATTATTAAGTTATTTTATAAGCTAACTTTATCTTAACGGTTTTAAAAATTTAAAAATTTTAACCAACTTATAATCCTTAAAAAACCAACCTTCAAGCCGACCTACAATTTTGGTTTGAAGGAGGTTGATTTGGCGATTTTGGACCTATAATTATATTTAAAAATTATTATCATAATAAAAAATACAAACAATATTTTACCCCTACAAATACTTTTTTTAAAGCTAGAGCATACAAATGTGTTACTATCGATTATAAGAACTATTATCCTTGCTCTTATTATGTGCCATATGGAAATTATATCTTATTATTGACACTTCATGTTTGATTTTCCACTACTCACCCTCATAAATTTAAAATCATGATTTCATAAGCTAAATATTTGTTTAGGACTTTTACATTGTATATTTGTATAATATTAATTAATATTTTATTTTATTTATTTTTTTTATAACATTTATTATATAATATTTAAAAAATATACTAATATATAAAAGTGTAGGTCAGTTCGATTTTGTCGGTTTTTATTTTTAACGGATCTACAACTGAACCGACAAGGTCAGTTTTATAATATTTTAAACCTACCAGACCAACCAACCTCCAAAAACAAAAAAAATAAAGGCTCGATTTGGACCTAAATTCGAATTAGTCGGTCAATTTTTGGAAAAAAATTGTCCACCCCTAACTCTTACTCTCTCAATAATTTTAGTCCTTTAAAATAAAAATGTCCTGGGATTTGACATTATTACTTGAACGTTAATTCATCCAAAAAAAAAAAAAAACTTCAACGTTAAATTTGTTATTTTTGTGTTCGTCATGACATGCTAAACATGCAAGTGTAGATAGCTCACCAAAAGAACATGTACTGTAGTTCTTGGCTTCCCATTCATTATTCATGAAAATGTGAATTTGGAATTTTATGTATAGTCATGCTAAAAAGAAGAGCAATTTAGCAAACGATTAAAAAAAAAAATACTGAAACACACAGACACAATTGAAGCAACAAAGAGTAGAGAAGTACTTGTAGTTTCATCCGCATTATAAGTTAAAGTAAAATTTCAATAGATATTTTAGTCATATTTTTTAATTTTTTAAGAAATTATCAAAAATATCGCTTTTAAAGTTTATAATAACAAAAATAGCACTTCAATAATATTGAACATTTAACATTAAACGTGTAACATTGAACGAGTCTAAATTGCTGCAGTTTAATTGGAATGACATTTAAAGCAAAATGATGTAACAATCATTTTTTAATAGTGACAATATATAATTTGAACATATATAAGAAGTATTATTTTTATTATTATAAGTTTTTAATATAATTATTTTTTTTCATTAACAATTGCTAAATTAGCAATGACTTCAAATATTTTTCTCAATTTCTTATTTATTTTTAATCAATATTTAAAGTTATTCGCATAATAATTAATGTTAATTACAAACAAAATTACACGCCAACAATGCAATGTTACACATATGTTATAACTATTATGGCCCAAGATGACATGCAGCGAATGATAAAAAGTACGTAATAAACATAATGAATTGTGGTTCGGTTAGTGCTTGGGTATACAAGATTCTGTAATGTTTTTTTTTTTTGGGGAATGGGAGAAGGAAATTATTATTGAAAAATTATTAAAAATAACATCCCTAAAATTTATAGTAATAAACCTAGCATCTCAATAATATTGAACGTTCAATTTGAACGTAAAATATTGAACGTTCAATATTGAACGGGTCTAAATTGTCGTCGTTCAACTCTAATTGGATGGTTGTTCAAAGAAAAATGACATATTAATCATTTTTTTAATTATAAAAATATAAATTTGAATACAAAAAGTGCTAGTTTTATTATTAAAATTTTGAGAATATTAATTTTATTATTTTTTCATTATTATTTCAAACTGGAACCCACTGATCATTAAGTATTGGATATTCTCATTTTGTTCAAGTTACAATTAAACAATATAATTTTAATTTGTTTAATAAAAAAGGTGCAACTAACAACTAACGTTTTTATAATCATTAATTGTTTGTTAAAAAATAATAATTGTGTTCGGCACTTTAAGATACAATAATTGTACTTTCATTTAATTAATATAGAAGCAACATAACATTTATAAAATGGATATCTAAAATCAGATTCCATTAACATAAAGTTAGAGAGTAGATAAATTGAAAACATTAACCTTTTGCTATATATATATATATATATAATCTATTTATTAATATAGTTTTATTTTTAACTTTAAAAGAACATGTATTAATTTTTTTATAATTTAAAATAAAATATATATTTTTTTGTTATTTTATGTTAAAAGGAAAAAAAAAAAATTGGGATTTAATTTGTGTGTGTGTGTATGAGATGAGTTATTAAACCAAAAACCATTAATCTTTCGCTCTGAGAAAACTCAAAAAGACATCTTAAGTTGCTTCTTTAATCATCAATAATGCGACTACGCTTCTGTTTAATTGACATATCTGATAATATGAATGAATGGCAATTAATAAGGTCGTTACGACAGTCTCCCAATATCATTCTCCCCCTAATTAATCCATCATCATTTATAATTACAGCTAAGTTTAGTTGAAATTTGAAAGTGAGGGTTATTGGGACGCTAATTAATTTAGGTAGTGTTTAGGTTTGGAAGCATGTCGTAAAATCATGTATATTTTTAGGTCAAATTAGATTAATTTTTTTTAATTAAATATAAGTTCAAAATCAGTCTTTAAAATATTGGATGAAATTGGGCTGATTTTTTTTAACTTTGAATTAATTTAATTTAATGTTTGAATTTAAATAATATAAAAAATTATAAAATAATAACCTATCATATTAAAAAATATATATATATATATTTTAATAAATTTAAATTTAATTTATACTTTAAATCTAACTTGTAATATATATTTTTTTTCCTTACACTCAACTCTAAAATTATTTAAGTCGGATTGGATCATACTTACTCCAATCGTAATCAAACTTTAAATCGAATAAATCAAGTCTCATGGTTCCAGATTCAATGCGAAAAGCAAGTGATGTGATGTGGTTGAGTTCCACCTCGCTTTATTGTTTGGAAATAATCTAATATAAACTTGAAAAATCTAAATTTTAATAAGATACAATAATAATAATAATATTTAAGTAACTAATATATTAATTATTTTTTAAAAATTGATAAATTTTAATCACTTTACTATTGTATTTTTTGTGTGTGGACATTTTAATCATTTTTTTTTTCTACTTTTGATTTTTTTGGGAGAAAATATTAAGTACAATTGAATCAAATAATACATGTTTGAAGAAAAAATGTCTTAAAAAATGAAAAATAAAGTGATTAAAATTAACAAAATTGACCTAAAATAATTAAAGTATTCACAAATATAAATATTTAATTTATGAAAATAAATAGACTCCAAGTATTTCTTTTTTCATTTTAATAATTGTACTACCTATCATGAAATAGACAATTTAAAATATAATTTTTTCCACATAAAAACTACTCCTAAGTCCTAATTTAATCTAGGGAGCATGACGAAGAGATTTCTAAGCCTCATTTTCAAGCCAATTACAGTTAGTGGGGGAGATTTCTAAAACTATTATTAGTGTAACGAGTTCTAAATAATTACTATTAAAACTTAAAAGGTAAGTTAGAAAGAATATCTCAAAATAAAAATTAGGGACTAAACATTAAATAAAAAGCTAAGGGATTAAAGCATAAACTTCATGAAAATTAGGAACCAAATATTAAGAAAAAAGAAAAGCTAAAAACTAGTGTAAATAATTGACAAAATATTATAAGACTAAAACATAGAATCTACAAAAATGAAGCATCATATATTAAGAAAAAAAAGTTGAAAAACTAAAGTGTATAATCTATAAAAATATAGAAAGCCAAATAGATATCCAAAACTAAAGAGCAAATGAATATACGTTTAAAGTATGGTATTAAAAAATGAAGACTACATGAACATTTGTTTAAAATATGATACGTAAAAACTAGTATAAAATAAAATTAAGTTTTTAAATTTTTTAAAAAAATAAAAAATAAAAAAGTATATAAAATTTTATAAAATTTCTAATATTAGAAAAGACTTTGTCTTTTTCTAAATTTTAAAAAGTATAAAGGTTTTCAAAAGAAATTTAAATATAAATTTTTTTATAAAATTTAGAGAAAAAAATCAATTTTTTTTATAAAATTTTCAAAAAATTATAATATTTCAAAATTTTTAAAATATAGAAAGTTATCAAGAGTTTCTAAAAATATAATTTTTCAAAAATAAAAAATAGAATATTTTTGAAAAAAATTTCCAAAAATAAAAAATTTTCAAATATTTTTAAAAATACAAAGTCTTTCAAAGTTTTCAAAATAAAACGTTTTCATAAATTTTGTAAATAAAGTTTCGTACAACTTTTAAAACTATAAAGTGCTCAAAAATTTTAAAAACAATTTTTTTTTTTAAATTTCAAAAATAGAAACCAACATTGTAAATTTTTAATAAATTTTATATGTTTTACAAATATTGTTTGATCGATATTGTTGATATCTTTGACATATTTGTAAAATTTTAAGTATTTACATTTTCATAAATATTAATATTTATATTAACTCAAATAAAAAAAATTATAATAACTCAATTAAATATTTATAGTGCAATCGGCTAACTCAATAAGCTAGTTAGCTTATTTGGAAGAGATGGCCTGAGGGCCTTTGGATACATAGGAAAACGATATTTTAGTATAAGTCATTATGGTGCAAGAAAATTATATTTTTTATACAAGCTAATTTTAATTATTTTTTTTTTGTATAAGATTGATTTAGTTAAATGATTATATTAATCTACAAAATTATTCCAATAATGAAATGCTAAAAATTAAAAGGAAAAAAGAAGAAGAAAATAAACGAAACAGATGAACAAGAAAATGGATCGAGATGATTAAAAAAAAAAAAACGTAAAATAAAGAAAAAAGAAAGGGAAATAACAAACCTTGACAATGATATATATATATATATATAAGGAAATGGATTGAGGACGCCGATACTCCTTTATCCACTCACATGATCCATTTTTGAATTGCATGTGTCATATTTTTCCCTCTTAAAATTACACTTTGTTTAAAATAAGAAATACATACATATATATATACACACACACACACACAATACTATATGTCAATCAAGGAGGTTTTAGAGTGTATAAATTACAAGTGCATAAAGGAGTGTCACCATTCTTTTTTGCTCAAAATAAGATGTTAAAAACTGCAGACTACATGAACATTTTTTTCAAAACTGGTAACCACTTGAACATGTGTCCTAACTCCTAATAAGGTGTTTAAAATTGATAGCACATTAACTTGTGTTCTAAATATGGCATTCAAAATTGAGAACATGTGTTGAAAAAAGGCATTCAAAATAGGGAAGTACATATTTGTATATTTAAAATGGGTTAGAATATTTCTAGAGCACAATTTCTTTTACCAAAACAAACTTTTCAATAGTACAAATAATTTTACATTTCTACCACTATTTAGTATTTATTAACATAATTAAGTACATTCTAAATTTATCTCTTCTTTTAAAATGTGACATTAGAGATATTATACTTTACTCATACAGTAAGTAATGACACTACTACAAACTTGGCTTTATAGGACAGTCACTGGCCGTCCTATAAAGTCCCGTCCTAAAAGAATCGAAAAAATAGGATATTTCATGAAACGTCTTATAAAAAAAATTTATAGGACGACCATTCTTTTATAACGGCCACTGACCGTCTTATAAAATTCTTTTAGGACGGCCATAAAAAAAAGAATTTCTTTTAGGACGGCTACTGAATTTTTTTTTGTGTGTTCGTCAAGTACTGAAATCTATATGTACAAATTTATTTTATTCTAGAAACACGATTATATATATATATATATATATATATATATATATATAATTAAATACACAAATACGATTTTTGAATAATATTTTTAATTAAAGATATAACCAATTAAAAAGAAAAAAATTGGCATGGCTTTCAATTTTTCTTTTCCCGCTTTAGTTTTTCAATTCCTTCTTTCTTTTAGGACTCAATCTGACAATCAAAATTCAACCCATAGATTCACAATAAGAAACTAACAAACCAAATATCATTAATACTCAACATTAAGATTGATACTTATAACAGAAATGCAAAGAAAATGGCCAAAAATTGGCGAAAAAATGGCAAAGGAAAATCAAGAAAGGAGAATGATCAGAGTGAGCGAAAAGAAAACAAAGAAATCAAATGTCTAACTATTTAAAGAAAAAAATAATTATTAAAGTCAAGCAAAATACAAATATCAACTCAAAGTGGAGAATATATATATATTTAAAAAAATTATCAAAGATTAGCGTAAGAATAAAACAAATAATAAGTGCAGAATAAATAGTCAAAGCCTTCATATGCTGCCAGTTCTGCTAGCAAAAATCAATTATTGTTGGTGGTGATATTGAAGGGGATGAGGATAAGGATGAGTGTCTTGATGAGAAAGAGGAGGAGAGGAAAGAAGATGAGGGATTGAATTCTTTTAACTTAAAATGAGTTATGTTCACTTGTGAGGAGAAAGATATATAAGTAAAAAAAATTACACTTGTTCTTTTAGGATGAACACAAAAAAAAAAATTCGTGTAGTACTGAAACTATATAGGACGGCTAATAGCTGTCCTAAAAGAATTTTTTTTTAAGACGGCTAATAGCCGTCCTATAAAGATCCGCCTAATTTTTTCTGTAATAGCCATCCTATATTTCTTATAGGACGGTTATATACTTGAGACCGTCCTATTTGTTTCTCACTCTAAATTATAAGCCGTCCTATATTGTCCAAATTGTAGCAGTGTGATATGGATAGAGAGAAAATACTATATAATTAGTGGGGTGTATATTACTAGAGCAATGAATAACACCTATTTGATATTAAATGCAAAAAACTAATTTTCTTTTTACCTTACCATTTATTGTGTTTACTATGACCTTTTATTTAAAAAAATGTTTATTTTATTTACTCAAATACTAAATAGAAAATTAAGCCTTTAATTTCCTTGTCACGAGGTGTGAATATATAGCAAGAGAGGGAAAAAAAAATCAGCTACACAACTCCACTTAGTTCAACTTTATTGCATTGCACAAACGGCTTCCCTTCAGCCACGTTTCCATCATCAGCCATAGAGACTCTATAGAGCCCATCTTTAGTGTCCCCCATTAAAATGGTAGTCTTGGTAGCAAGATCTCTCACAAAAAATTCATTAGGAAAGAACTCAACAAAAACTGCATTATCTTGACACAATTGTTTAATTGAAATTAAGTTCTTCTCCAATTTAGGCACACACAATAGGTTTTGCAACTTAAGTACTTGTGAAGTGTTAGACAAATATGCAACACTAGAGTGAGTAATAAGAATGGTAGAGCCATTACCCAACATGACCGAAGAGCGTCCATCATACGGTGTAGCTTGTTGCAAATTGTCAAGATCAGAAGTGAGGTGTTGTGTGGCTTTTGTGTCCATGAACCAGCTATTCAAATATAAGGATGCTGAAGTAGTAGAAGCCAATAATGCTTGTGGGGTATTCTTGCTAGTAGAACTAGCGGCATGTTCTGGAAACTCAACAACATCATCAGAATGTTGAGAATCAGAAGTTTGAGCAACATGAGCCTGACCCTTAGGTTTTGATAGAGGACCACTATTCTTTGACTCTTAATATCTATAAAAACATTTAGTTGCTATATGTCCCATCTTTTTACAAATTTGCCATTCTTTTCCTTTTCTTGATTATTAGTACCAGTGTTACTTGCATTTTGTGAGTTAACGTGTGACTTGGACTAATTAGAATGTGAAGAAGAATTAGAATGAGATTTGGAGTGTTGAAAGTAGTTAGCTTGGATCAATTGACTCTCAAGAATCATTATTCTTTCACGTTGTCATTCATGCATGCACATTCCTGTGAAAACTTCATCTAATGACAACACTCTTTTCTTGTTTGTGATATTAGTAAGTGATGTGTAGTTTGGGTCTAAACTACCAAGAACATACAAGATATGTTCTCTATTACTTAGAATATCACTAGCAGCAAGAATATGATCTATTAAATCTTTAGCAATACTAATATATTATTCGATAGATCGTGTACCATTTCTTAGTGATTTTGATCTCCATCGAAGGTCCATAAGCTTTGCTTGTGAGTCATCAATGAAAGCTTTGGTCGAAGAAATCCAATATTCAGTTGTTGTTTTTCCAATCAAATATTTCAAATAGGCTGTGGTAATTGAAGAATAGATCCAGTTCTTGATAGCATTATCTTGCCTAAACCCCAAAGCATATTCAAATGTTTCTTCATGCATGTCTCGTGCAATTGATACACCATCGACACCAACCGTAGTCATAGTTATTTTGACGGAACATTGAAGGCTTCATCAACTATATTTTGCAATCTGTAAACAGCAATATTCGAGTTGTTATTTCCAAATCAAGTAATTTGATTCATTCAATTTTATAGAAAAATTGAGGTTAATTGGATAAGTAGGTAACATTGTAGTAACTGTTTAATATGTTTTGATATGTTGTACTAATTGTTTATGTAGTGTTATTGTAGCTGTATTGATTTCTATATTTTTTTAATGTGATACAGAGGTAGTGAAAAATGACTAAGATGAAATAGATGGCTCTGATACCATAAAAATCTTAGAGAAACTAAGGTTGAAGAAGAAGAAGAAGAAGAGAAAAGAAGAAACTGAGAGCAAAGAAGAGAAAAATTTGGAAAAGAAGAAAGTTCATTTTGATTGCTTAACTTCTTATGTGTATCGACTACTATTTATATTACTAGCTAATGACTTAGTAAAGTATAACAAACTATATGTCACAACCATTATCGACTGATATAACAAACGTCCACACAATGTAGCCTTTAACATTATTACAAATTTTTTTCCCTTCATATATTACAAAATTTTCTTTCTACTTTAGAATTAAAATTTAAACATTATTTTTATTTATAATTATATTTTTAATGAAAATTAGTAAAAATAATATATCCTACATCATTTAAGAAAAATTTTAAAAAAGTAAAATAAAAATCCTACCGACCATTTCAAATGACATGCACTTATGGATTAAAATATAATAAATATTTTATATATTTGCATTAGTATCAATATAGAATATATAAGAAATTTTTGTCGTATTTTTAACAAACATGTTTAATACAAAATTTTCATCAATATTCATAATATCTTTCATATTTATGTAAAATTAAAGTATTAATATATGTATGAATATCAATATTTTAAACCTTGTATGTAGCAAAATTTTATGTGGGACATGTATTGTCAAACTCTTATTTCAATTTTCATAGTACAGTCTAAAATCACATTGCTATTCAATTTATGTATTTATTGATTCAGGAAAAAAATGAAACTTGAGAAAAAAAATATATATATATATAAAATAAGTTGCTATTAAGTACTCATATATGAGACAAACGAATAAAAAAATAAAAATAATTTTGTTAGCAGCCAAAGGAAAAAAATAGTCTCATAGCATTAAAGTTTTACGACTAAGACTTACTATCTATGTAATTTTTTATAATAATAAAAAAAATTCATTTTGAAAAACCTTAAATAAAGTGAAAGAAAAATATAATTTTTTTTAGGAAGAAATAAATATATAAAAACTAAGACTACAGAAGTGTCCTGAAAAACAAGTGTTCTTTAATTTGGTTCTTGATGATAAACATTGGACGTACGAGAGACAATCATATTCGACTTTAAAATACTCCCATCAAACGACAAAACGAAAATAAATGGTTATATTTGTAGAATAACCAGCACTTATGATTCAATTATGAATGGAAAGGCCGGTCTGAAATACCCTAGCTAGTAAAAATATAATCATATTTTAGTTATACTGTAACATTTTGTCCGAATGTGTTATAGCCCAATAATAAATTAGTTCTTATATATAATTCAACTCAATAAGTACTTGGGTATATTAAATATTTTAAAAAACTATTTCAAACATTAAATAAAGATAAAATAAAAACTCTTGCAACCGCAATTAATCAAATAATTTTTTTGGGAAGCAGCAGGATGAATATATGTGTCTTTTTTTTTTTTTTACTCAATTTTTCTCAATGGCTAGCTTGCGAGGTGGCAATTTTTTGACCAAAATTAATAATATGATTCACGATATAAATAAATTTTTTTAATAATAATTAATCGTTAATTTTTTTATATTCTTAAAAATTTTGTTATTTTTTATTAATATAATAGACAACACGAAAAAATAAATAAATTTTTTTATGTATTAACTAAAACTAAAACTAAAACTTGACACAAATAATTTAAAATAAATACGATACTGATATAAATAATATAAAATAAATACAACTTAAATATAATTAATACTATATAATTGTAGATACCACTCAGGTCACGGCTTCATATAATTGTCCTAAGGATAAGACAATTCATTCAGTAGCTCTTCGTTGGCAGTCTATTTCTTTATCATTTGGATGGGTTTATTCTCACACTCAAATATTTTTAATTTGCAGCCATGCACTTCTGATTTCACACTTAAAATTGGGGCCGATAGTTTGAAATACTTCTTTTTGTTATTATTTGGATAATATAGTAACAAAATATTTATTTTAAACAAAATTGGAGATTATTTGGTAGTATTAACATAACAACACGTTTATAAAATGAAACATTTGTTATATGTCTATGACTCTAACATGTAAAATAAAATTGTTAGCAATTTATTGTAAAAACTATTTTTCTAATTAAGCTCGTATCATTAAAGTTAAGCTATCCATCTCATTAGTCATTAACTCATTATATTTGATAAAAAATATTGGAAAAATTATATTTATAATATCATATAAAATTTTTTAAATACAATATATAATTCATATATTTTTACTACAAAGAAGAAATATAGCCCAAAGATTATGGATTAGGATGCTTTGCTTGTACTTATTTTTACTCATTAAATCTAAGTTATACATTATTAATCGAAGAGTTAAATATTACATTTTGTTAATAACTTCACATCCATTTGATGCATAAGTGGACAGTTGAGATTTAAAAACAAGCACAAACAAGTAGATGATCATAATCCAAATATTGTACATTTAACGTTATTTAAATTAAATACCAACTACCTAGTTATACTCGTTCAATTGTAAACTCTAGTTAATTAAACCTTATTCAATATTATTATGTAGTTATTTTTGTTGCTATAAGTTTAAATATGTTATTTTAAGTAATTTTTTTAAAAAAAATGATAATTTTATTGAGAGAAATAATATTTTTTAAGGCTAAATAGATTCTAAGGTCCCCAAACTTTGGAATGCTTAAGAAAAGGGTCCATAAATAAAAAAATTTAATACTTTGTTCCCTAAACTCTTATATTTTAATTACAAACAAATCTTAAATTAGAAATTTGGGGACTAATATGAAACACTTATAAAGTGTGGGATCTTAGTGCGAAAAAAAAGACTTTAAGTGTAATACAATATAAATTTGGTACCCAAGTGTTAGAATTTTTTAGTTTGACTAAGAAGCTCTAATTTTTTTTTTTTTTTAAACAGAGCAAGAGAAATAGTTTTTTAAAAATAATTATTCATATATTAATTTATATTAATGGACAAGATTTGAAGTTTGAACTACATTTTTCTAGTATTCTTAATCAGTTGGGACAAATAATTAATTTGGAGACTTTAGAAGATTGTAATCCACGTTAAAAACATTATATGCTCTTTATATTACGGAAACAAAATCATAATTGCATAAATAAAAAAGTATCCAGCCAATTGACATGTGACTACTGGAAACATTATCAGAAGATTAAGTTTTACATGGTTCTCATTCATAAACGAATAAGAGATCATATCTGATCGTTTCTTTACATTTGAGTAGTTTTATATATATTAAAATACGTATTAATTAATAATTAAATATAAAATTAATAATATTGAATAATAAAGTGATTTTAATATTATTTATTAATATAAGTTAATTATTTTGTCTAAATTAGGCTTTATTAAGTGATTAAAGAATGAGTAAATACATAAAATATTTTTTAAAGGATAAATTAATAAATTTATCATCAAATTATTATGAAAGTTATAAATCTAATATTTAATTTTATTGGTGATAAAAATAAAAATTAAATATAATTAATAATATAAATCAATCGTCCATCTAATTATTGGTTAAATTTTTATTGGATTGTAACACATGACTAATTTATAATACTAAAATAGTAATAATTTAAAGTAAATTCCAATTTATTAAACATAAAAGGAAAAAACACCGATGGTTGTCCTCCGATCCCCTCTTTCTCTGTTCATCTCTTCTCTCTCTTCAGATGCAAAAACACAAAGAGTGTCCATGGCAGTATTTCAACAATATTTCCATTGTTCACGAAGTTTCAATTTTTTTCATTTTCATGCAAAATATTCTGTCATGCTCAGTTAAATCTCCAAGTTATCAAAAACCCATATAGAACATTTCTTACACTTTCTTTTTTTATGTGATGGAACTTTCTCTCGAGTAATTAACAATTTTTCAATTTCAAGTGTTTAAATTATCAATATAATGATATAGTTGCCCTAGTATGAGTTTTAGAGGAAACAACATGGCCCTAAAAAAATTCTACATAGTCTGCGTAAGGGCGAAGAGATTTCAATAAAGAGTTCGTTTTCTTTAGCATCTCCTACTTAATTACTTTGAACTCGACACTGTCTACCTAAAATTTACACTCGGCCACTTACGAAGACCATAATTAATCATCACTCACACCCATCAGAAATTCCTTCATCCACATCAAGCATCAAGGTGACCTCCAAACCAATTTGCTGACAAGACTCCGATAGCTTCCTTCAAATTGAATTTTTTTTCATTTCAATTCTCTGTAATTCATGTTTTGATCTTTCTCCTTCAAATAGATTGTTTAGAAATTGGTTGATAAAAATATGTCACTTTGCTCGTGAAGAGAGGGAGAGAGAGAGAGAGGGCTAGGGTGACAACTAGGTGTTTTTTTTTTTTTTTTTTCTTCCCTTTTTTACTTACTAAATTTAAATATAATTTTAGTAAATGTTTAAATATAAATTTCTTTAAATTATTATTTTTTGTCTTTTAAATTAATCAGATGAGCTTTATATGTTATTAATATATTAAAACTCATCTGACCATTCGACAGATGATATATTTGTTATATTTAAATAATATTTTTATTATTATAAATTTATAATTCTTTTTAATAATTTAATATTAAATTTATTTATGTATAATTTTTTAAAATAATATTACATAATTATATAATAAAAAAAATTAGTATTTATAATTGGACTACGACAATGGGAAAACATTATCCTTTAAAAGACTCTATTGATCACATATTTGTTATAAATTATAATATTATTGTTAAATATAATTATGTTTTATTAAATAAAATTATTACATCAGTTATAATTTTTATAAAATTATCATATATAATAATGCATTGTTATTTTAAAAAATGTAAAGCTGGCAGCATGCCCTACAAGTCAGAAAAAGTTGTTTTAAGTTCACGGTCGAAAATACTATCGACTAGTGGTGACAAATCGTCACAGCCAAAGCATATAAGACAATAAACTAGATAGGTTTTATCAAACATCAACCAAAAGTGAGAATTTATAACATAAATTACAAATAAAATATTCAACAACATGCATGGAATTGGAGGGCTCGATAGAAGCCTTCCCTTCTAACAAGTACTGTCCGTCCCTTATAATTATTTAGATTTCTGGACCATTCACAATATTACCTGTTTCCTTTCCTCTCTTCTACTGAGTTGACTCGTCCGCTTTCAGACCTCAACTCAGCTCCATTAATTTATCCTTCAACTCTTGATAGTAATTTCCCGACAAATTAACTAATAATAAATAGATAACCTTGAGGGATGACTCAGTGATGCCCAGTAGTGTAATGAGTCAAGTCACCCATTGAAACAAACTTGGCTAGCTCTTGTTGAAAGAAAGAACCACTAGTTGTCTCACCTCCAACTCCAAGAAAATCTCTTGTCTCATTTTCCTTGGAAATACTAGTATTTTCTCGAAGTACTACTTTGTCTTGCTTCAAATTTGCTGAAGGTTGCATCTCTAAGTTATTACCCAAAAAGGAGGTACAGAACATGAATGACCCATCTCCCAACGTTGTCGTTGGAGTTAAATTAGAAGATAAAGGAGTCACTAAATCATTGAAGGAGTTCATCAAACCAAAGGTACTTGTTGATCTGCTGTTGAAGAATGATGATGGGTTGCTACTTGAAGATCCCATTTGTGATGCTTTTTGCAAAAGTGCAGTTGCTGACATGTGAGCTAGAGGACTACTGTGGTTTCCTTTGCCTTCTTGATCTTCTTCTTCTTCTCGTTCTTCTTTAAGTCCCATTGGGAATGAAGAAATAGAGAGATTATTATGATCAGCTACATTACTCCAAGGTATTAAGCCTTCAGGTAACTTATTGTTGAGCCATTGATGAGTTTGTGATAAATTAGAATTAGATGATAATCCAAACATGCTCATTGGTGTTGTTTGTAGCAGCTGATCAGGATGAGAAGGCAAAGTTGTGGAATGATTTGCTGATATGAAAGCATTGGAATTGAGCTGAGAATTATTTGATGCTGCTGGGTCGAGTAACCAAAGTGGTAGCCTTGTGTTTGGCCTGATATTCTGGACGTTATTTCCTAGTACTGATTGATCTGAGGAAGTAGAAAATTCTGGATGAAAGATTGACGGGAGTTGAGAGATTGATCTTGATGATGCTTCAAGAATGATATTGTTATTTGTAAAGTTGTTGTGTCCATTTATGAAATTTGGATTTGTAGCTGATATTGTACTGAACCTTCCATTTTCTTCCGCCAAAGCGTCACAGAATGCTCTATGAGTTATAAAGCTATCCTTCCTATTTAAAAAATGAAAAAAAAAAAAATTTATTATTTTTCAACCAAGACCTATAACATTAGATGATAGAATACTATAAGTATCACTCGAAACATACACGTCGTCACTTATTCTTGAAGCAACTAAAAATTAATTGTCACTCTATCTAGAAAGGAATAAGTTTCATATCAAAGTTTTTTTTTTTGAAAGAAATTAAATTACATAAACATACACACACATTTACTTTAGACGAGATTTGAACTTACGTTCTTTTCATGCCCTTTTGTAGGATTGGAATATATGTCTTTGTAGAAGAGCAAATGACAATTTCATGAGTAGCTAGAAAACGAATGAAGAAACTTCATTTATTGCAAAGGAATATCAGTTTGGGTCAAAGCTAGAAAGGTGTATATACCTGAGCTATGTAGCATTAAATTCTATCGAACTCTTTTATACAAATTCTATAAATAGGAGGAGAATTAAGAAAATAGTCAAGAAAGTGAAGGAATTAATGTTCCTTATTTTATTTTTTTTATATAAAAAAAAAAAAATACGAACCTGGAAAAGAGAGTACCACAGTCACATTTGTACTCTCTAGTCCCACAAACTTTGCTATGAGCCTTCCAATCAGATTGAACCGCATATTTCTTTGAACATTTCTCACACTTCCATTTCTTCTCACCATGTTTTCTACTATAATGTTTCTTTATTCCAGTAAGGTCTCCAAGAGCTCTACAAGGGTCGTTATGAACGCAGCTTTTTTCTGGGCATATATAAACTTTCTTTCTAATTACTTCATTTTTGTTTCTCTGCTTCAGTTTCCAAGGAAGATTGTGACCTCTTCTATGAAGTTGCAAATTTTGGTCTCTTTGAAAACCCTTGTTGCATATTTCACATATAAATCTGTTTGTCGCCATTAGTGATTTTGGGGACATAGCTATAATTTCTGCATCTGGATCTACTACATACAAATTAATTAAAAAACACACCAAACAAAAAAAAATAAAAAAAATAATTAAAAAATCAAAATACACTTGCCTGGTGTTCCAGGGAGATTTCTCTTCTTCTTGTTTGGATTGGAGTTAGAGCTAGGGTTAGGGTTTGAACTAGTAATAAGTTGATCTTGAGAAAGCCCTTTAATGGTGGAGGCCATGGGTATTACTGAAAGCCCATCTTGAGAGTTCATCTTAGAACAAAGGACCAACTTTAGCTAGCTTGATATGTCTGTGTTGTAATTATTAATAAACCTACTAGAGCAAAAGAAGTAGCAAAGACAAATTGAGAAGCTAGAAATCGAATATAAGCGAACAAAGTAAAGATAAAAACAAAAGCTTATCGCTGCTTACAAAACAGATTGAAAAGAAATAAATCAGAGAATTTAGGGAGTGTGAAAATTTTTGATTGCTGAAAACAGATAAAACCCAGAATTGGTAGTTGGTTCTACTTGAAAGAATTGGACTGTTTCTGGTAAATCTTTCTTTGTTGCGTGAATTTGGAAGCAAAAAACCGAGAGAAGACGAGAGAGAAAGAGAGTGGAGAGAGGGGGAATATTTCCTATTTTACTCTCTCTCCTTATCAAGTAGGGCTGCTGCTCTCCAAGTTGGTCAGCCATAGCCCGATAGACTCAGCTGGACCACTACTACAATCAATTTTCTACCCTTTTTCTTCCTCTTAATATAATACTGGAGTAGTTTTTTTTTTTTTTTTTACCCCTTACGCTTACAGTTTATTCTACTTTTAAATTCTGTAGTTAATTGTTTAAAAATAAAATTTATTTAATCATATCATATAATTTTTTGATACTTCGACGACCATTTATTGTCAAAGTTATTAAACTCTAATAATTTTTATGACTTTAAATACACGTAAAAACACAAATATTTTTAAACATGTATTAAAAAGTAGTGATGTGTTAAAAATGAAAGTAATTCTTGGAGGGTTCATCTTATACAGTATTTTCACATAGTATAAGATTGTACAAGGAGTGTTATATTACAACAACTTTTATTGTTATGGTAATAAAATTGTATAAAATATCAATTGTAGTCATATTCTTAATTACACCTATATGTCACTATTATTAGATAAAATTATTATTAATGAATTACTGTTATAACAATAAAAATTTATAGTTGACAATATTGCTACACTAAAATAATTTTAATAAAATAATTAAATTTTAATTTTGTATAGTGGAAATATAAAAATGATAAATGCAAATAAATTTGTATACATTTATATTTACATTAATTATAATGCAATATGTGAAAAATTCTTAAGAAATAAATAATATTATTATTTTACCACATGTTACACCATATTTGATTGGTGCATGCAAATTTATACCTAGTTGGAAATAAAATACCAAACAATACAACTTGGAGGATTCCAATTAATTAAATGACGATTTTTTTTTTTTTGCAATACACAACTTTGAAAATTAAAACTAGATCACAAGCTTGGATTTTTACAATCTACTTGATATTTTTGTGGGGTACTTTGTCTTAGAATATTTAAATTTCAATTCATATATATGTCTTATTTAAAATAATTAATTGCTTATAATTTGTTAGACCACACACTTCAGTTAATTCATCTAATTATTTTTCGACATATAATTTTGGAATTGGGATTTTTTTATAACAAAACTCGAAGGTTCTAGTTTGACACTTTGACTCTGTTTTGTGTAGAAACTCTTTACCTAACGTTTGCATAATGACACTTTGAAGAATTTTCTAACTAATTGAAGATAAATTTTTGTAAAAGTCAACATAAAAAAAAAAAAAATTTATTGATTTTTTTTTTATTGTATTTACTTAAAAATAGAATGTCTAATTTGATATAAATATTAATAATATTTTATGCGTTTTTCGCATTATTTGTTAGTGTAAAACACTAAAACCTTGATATCATGTCAAGATCCAATGAAAGTGGATTTGAAAAAGGTGAAAACTGAAAACAGAGTTTACGAGAAAAAGAATAAAAGTGAATGGCCTTTTACAGTCCACCATAGATGGGGTAAAAATGATTATGTTATAATTGCCTTTGGACCCAAAATAGAGGGAAAAAAACAGAGCAAGAAACAGAAGAGGAGAGAGGATAGAGGTGGTGTCGTCCGTGAGAACTGAATAGCTGACAGTGGACCTAACAAAGACTGACAGTGAAGGAAAATAATGCCAAACGTACACAAATTTTAACACTCCAATACTTATATGATCTAACTTATAAATATAATTTAATTTTTATTTTCTCTTTTAAAAAAACATATATTACGAATTATGTTTTTTTTTTTTTTTTTTTAAGTTATTAGTAAAATTCAATACATAAAAAATAATAATTATATCATATAATTAAATTTTAATTTTAATGTAAATTAATTTCTGTGTATCATGTGTAAAATAACTTTAAAAATGATAAAATTATTCACTTTATTTTTTTATAAAAAAAAAAGTAATACATTATACACTATAATTAAAATGAATAAAAAATTGTATATATTTAACATTTTCCCAAAATGACAAAGTTAATAATATGAAAGACAAAAGAACAAGAGAATATTGGTAGCTAGGCATCACGCAAATTTATTGGTAAATGTGTTAACCTCATAATTTTTCTTATTAGTAATGATGATTTAAAAATCATCTTCCCATTTCTTTTTAGGCTAGATTATGTTCACATGTCAGCCAGAGTCCACAAGTTTTAAATTTCAATTTTGAACGAAATGCCAGTATTTAAATTTTGAATCTTTGTTCTCTTAAGGCGCTTTTGCCATTATCTTTTCTCTAATTAATGAAGTGAAAATCAATATTAACATGTGGGTAAAATACTGCATTTTTGTCTAAGCAACAAGCAATTATATTATCACATAATACAATTTGTGCTTTTCTTGTGACAATGTGCAATTCTGCAACTAGTTTTTGTATCCACGTTACCTCATTTAAGGTACCTGCTAGTGCTCAAAACTTTGCTTTTTACACCTATTAACTCAAGCTTATTAGACTTGTGTAACACCGAGTTCCAAGAATGGTAACACACCATTGAGCATTAGGGGTATGTAAGAGTTGACATAACTTATTTACAATGTAAGCAATGTTAGGGTTTGTCAAAGTACAGTATAGCTAAGTTACTTATTATATACAATTTTATGTTTACTAATCTATTGATTAATGAAAATAAATATAACAAGTATTTATAAATATATGTATTAAATATTGTAAAATTTACGAGTGTTAGGTGATTTTTAGTACAAAATATTTATATGTAAATTAGATTATAGGCTTCGTGCTTAAGCCATTCAATTAACATTGAAAAAACGCCCAAATTTTAAATAATTGTACTTTAAGTATATATTTTATAACTATTACTTATAGTTATTGCATTTATACAATGGTTGATCAATCGATCAAAGTTTCGATAGACTCCTGTCGAGACTTCTCGAGTGAGTTTCTGTTTTAATTCTTAGTGAGTCGGTTGATTGAGTTTGACTCAACTTTGATCAAGAACCATTGGTCAAATTTTGATTGTGAAATTTTTAATGCGTTAATTGATCGAGTTTCGTTCTAGTCCACTCGTGTAAAAATTGAGTTCACAAGTTATCATTGATTGATCGATCGAGTTCGATTTTTTTTTAAATGTATATTTAAATTCGTGGCAACTTGTGAACTTACAACTTATCCTTTTTCTTTATTATGCTTCACATGTTTTTAAAAGTATATGTATCTTATTACACTTGTGTAAGTTTAAGAAATTAAAATTCTCTATTTATGTAAACCTACTACTTGTTAGTTATTATTTTATAACTCATACTATACATTTTTCAAGAGCATTC
The DNA here is from genome assembly GCA_029378325.1 of Elaeagnus macrophylla. Lineage (NCBI taxonomy): Eukaryota > Viridiplantae > Streptophyta > Magnoliopsida > Rosales > Elaeagnaceae > Elaeagnus > Elaeagnus macrophylla. The sequence continues at coordinate 29,267,909 of CM055641.1, read as the reverse complement.
TCTTTTTTCTCTGTGCTTTCGTGCTATATATCTCAGCTCTCGTGGAATTCATATCTATATAATCATTGTGTCTTTTATTTATTTTCATAGTTATTGTTTATTTGTAATATGTCATATTAGGTTATGAACTTGAAATTATAAAATTTAAAAATGACCTATTTACCCAATTTAGGGTTATTTGGTCAGCGTTTTAGAACTTTAAAATATAAAAATTAGTTTAAAGTACAAGTAATTAATTGTTTTTAGTTCATAAAAGTTTCTATAATTTAGATACATAGAGTTTTCATTATTTTCATAAAGATTTTTTTATAATTTTCTTCAACAATGATAATACTGTTAATATTATGATAAAATTTATATTTCAATATATATTTTGATCGACTTCTACATTTTGGACCTTGTCTTCCCGCTCTGGCGGTGAGCCTATGAATAGACCCAAAAAGTTGGAGTGGGGCATTAACTTGTTTGTTTTTAGACAAACATCAACCTAACAAGACAATATTTTTTGAAATTGGGATTGGAAACATTCAACACTCTAACAAGCCACTGAACTATAAATGATTGAGCGATAAAACAAAATTTATTAATTAAAAAAATGTTGCTCTAAGTTAGTTAGGGAAGGACATTATTTACCATAAATAAAATATTTATAAAACGAAAATAAAAGATAAACTGTTTGTTTTACCCTCAATTTTTTTTATACGACACAATTTTTTTATGGTTTCACTTTTGATACACTAAAAAAAAATTTTATTTTTTGCATCATGAAAAAAATAACATGTAAAAGTATATATATATATTTTTTTACGTTATACAAAAAAAAAAAAAAACATATATGCACCATATAGAGGGTTAAAAATGAAATAAAAATTGTTATAATAAAAAATAAAAAGTCTTTAGTTATACGTTTTATAATAAATTAATTTATACAATAATCCTAAGTCCCAAGTTGTATCTTCTAAATTTTTTTTTTTTTTTGCTAGAAGTTGTATCTTCTAAATTGTAAGTCTTAAGTTTTACTTTTTAATATTGTTATACAAATTGTACCATTTTTTTTTTTTTTTGCTACTTTCAAGTCTCGAACTCGAGAGCTCTACTTTATTTTGGTGGTTACAATACGGCTTGACTACTAAGACCTTGGCAAATTGTACCATTTACTTAGTGCTATGTTTCACTTTTTATTTAATATAAATTTCTTGGTTACGTGAGAAAAGAGTAATATTTATTATTTATTTATTAAATATTTAATTAATTAGTTGAGAGACGAAATAAAAAAAGTTGCTAATAATTAATGTTATATAAAGTTGTAAAACTACACTAAATGCTTGAATTAGTGAAAAAAGAAAAATGAGATCTTAACCATTGAATCCAATTAAATTATATGGTTTAAAATCTATGGTTAAATTTGTGTAAAAATTTGAGGCCATAGAACCTGTCTCATATATATATATATATATATATATATAAAGCATGTATTCTTCATCTAAAATAAATATGATTAATGATAATATATTTTATAAAAGAAAATTCATAATTATTAATAAAAATATATATATTGTAATTAATTAATTTTGTCTGTCAACATAAAAATATAAATATTTTGATACATGAATGACTCGATTTTCTAACTGATTTTGTTTTAAACTATATATATTAGTAAAAATATATATGTTCTTTTTCTTATAACTTTAAAAAATATATATGATTATTTTATTTTAAAAAAAAATTATGTCATATAATTAAATCAAATATAAATAAATTTTTTATTTACATAAATTTTTATTCCTAACCAATTAGTAATTATTGAACGTACAATTAATTTCATATAAAATTGTATCTATACATAGACGTATAAAATAGAAAATATATTTTAATTATAAATAAACACACGTTATAATTTAGAAATTAAGTTGTTAAATGCCCAAAATTTTCAATTTTAAAAAACAGATTCCTATTTAGATTAGAATAACTCTATAGAGAGACCTTTATCTATTAAAATTAGAATCCACCGTATTACAAAACTCTTATACATCGTAGTGTTACATATATAGACTCACAAGACTCATAAAAGCTATATGAATTTTCAACAATTCTATATACTACAACTACAAGATGGCTGGAGGCTCTGCTTCACAATCAGCGTCGTCCTCAACTTGCTCCCCTGCCAATGCTGGCACAACGTGGCTCAGCTGCTGCTGCTGCCGGAATGCGCCATCGTAGACTTGGTGGAGCAGGCGGCTCCTCAAGCTTAAGAGTGCTCGGCGGCTCAGGTTCTGGTATGAACATGCAAGGTTCTATACTGATGATGCTCCTCCAATGGTGTTCTTCTTGAGCTTTTGCTTCATTGGCTGCGTCACTGCTCACCACGTCTTCAGCAAGTTTATCGCCAGCGTTATGCCGGCGAAGCTTGATTTTTTACTACTTCCGGTCTCGATCATGCGATTTTGGTCGTCTTTGGATGCAGAGTCATCTGTTATCGAATTGTTTTACAACGTCGCAGGTATTTTTTACTTGTTATTTAAAGTTTTGTTTGCTAGCTAAATAGTTTTTAGAAGTACGGATCAATTAAATTTGAAGAAAACTGTTCTTTTATTTTGGATTTTTTTTTACTTTGTCTTTAGTATTTTACATATATCTTTGAAATATTATTATATAAATGTGGTACGAATATGGGATATGTGCCACCTATGTGTGCTGGCGAATTCTCTATTTATGAATATATTTATTTAAATTTAGATGATTTATTTTAATATATATTAATTCTTAATTTTTAAAATTAAAAAGATGCATTACATATTCATGAAATTAGCTCATATAATTTTTTTTTATGCGTATGCAGGAATGGCTCGTTATTTAGGAGAATAAGCTAGCTGCCTTAAGCCCCTAATTGGATAAAGGCCCTAATTTTTCTAACACCTATTGTATTTTTTTTAAATTAAATAATTTATCTCAGATTATCTCCACAATCTCTAAAAAAATTAATTTATTAAAATAAAATTTAAAATATATGAATTTAAAAAAAATATTGTATTTCATTCAATATTTTTTTAATAGAGATATTGAAACACAATTATTTATTTTTATAAAAATAATATATAAGTTGTTTATTTTATACTTATAAATAATAACTTTTCAGTAACATTATTGTTGGATAAATTTGTTAATAGTAAATAATATAAATATTATTAAATAATAATAAGAAAGATAAACAATTATTTACTCTCAACTTTACTATATATATATAAAAATTACATTTTTAAATCTTTATATATATTTGAGTTTTTAACAATTTTTAATTTTTTTTTCAATCAATTGAGATTATGAAAAATAATAATAAATATACATCGTTAAAATATTTCTCTCTCCCTCCCTCTTTTTTCATAACTTTTTAATAGGCATGTTTTCTTTTCTTCGTTATGCGTATCTTCTTATTTTTAAAGTTTAAAACTTATATTCTTCATTGTTTATTTTATTCAAATTTTAAATATTTTTTTAAAAAGTGACACTAAAGTCTTATTCTTCTTTATTAATAAAAGAAAACACACACATACAGGTGGGATTCAAATTTGAGTTTTTGGTAGAAAAATTGGGAGGCTAATTACCAAACCCACAAAAGATTAAAAAAAAATAACTGCCAATCATTGTTTATTTTATTCAAGTTTCAAACAGTTTGTAGACAATTTTAAACTTATTTTATCCAAAGTTTTCTAAAAACAATTATAATTAAAATAACTAAAAAAAAAAAAATTATATACTATTTATTAATTTAAGTTTTAATATTATTAATAAAAGTTTGATTTATAAAATATATTTGAAATCTCATTTGTATATTTTGTTTTAAATAACAAAAAAAAAAAAATTGAGTCGCCCATGTGCGTATGATGTTGTGCACATAGCCTTCTTTGTTTCAACTTGTTCACCGACAATTACAGACAAAAACTAGTAAGTTTGGGAGGATTCGAATTATGGGATATGTGCTGGCGGACAACTTGTTGGCCACCTCTGATGTGTGTTGGTCGAATCACATTATCCGTGACTTTTTTATGAGCTACGTATCTTATAAATTGTTGTGAAAAAATAATTAAAAAATTAATTAAAATAATATAATTAAAAATTATAATAATAAAAATAATATATCATTATTGTTGAGTTTATTTATTAATGAAGTTAGGTTTTCTAGCTAGATAAAATATATTAATACATTAATGTAGAATGTATGTATTAATCTATGAAAAGAATCAATCAGATGACCATCTTTGAAAATAAAAGAAAATATTAAATTAGTGATAATTTTGTAAATTACAATTTTGGAAAGATAATCAATAACTAAGAAAATACAGAAATAATCAGTAACTTTTAAATATATAGGACTCTTGTTTACATTCATATTTGCTTTCGTTATTAGTTAACACATTCTTAGATAATATACACCATAAATAAAATATTTATGAAAAAAAGAAGATAATTAAGCTTTTTATTTATCTATTTTTATCCATATATAAAAGTTTATATCACGACTAATATTTTTAAAAAAATATTATCCCAATATTTTAGGTTATTAACATTAATTATCTTTTTAGAATATATAATCAAATTAAATAAAAACTTTAAATATAAGAATCAAACAAGGATCACATTCAACAATAACTCTAATCATATAATGATTATCATATATAATAAAAAATTTAAATATTATTTTATTCTTATAATTAATTTAAAATTATAAAAAATATAATTTCATATTTATGATAAACATGTGATAGAAATAAACTAAAATCATATGTGCAATGACACGTTTTTTTATTTAGTATAGGAAAAAAAAGGTTAAACTTATATAATTAACTTAACTAAAAAAGTATTGAAAAATTATCAAACATAACACATTTATAATTTATAATAATAAATTAATATTTTAATAATATTAAATAGGTTTAAATTTTAATAATTTAATTTAAATGGTGCTAAAAAAATAATGTAAAAATTATTTTTTAATTATTAAAATATATTATTTGAATATAAAAAATACTATTTTTATCGTTATAAATTTTAATAATATTATTTTTATCGTAAAAAAAAAAAAAAAAAGTGGGTGTGTTAAGCTGTATTGATCAATTTAAATATATATTTTTTATAAAATTTTGTTCTGATTCATTTTTTTTTTTTTTTTGATAGAAAAAAATCATTCACTGGTTCATTCCAATTGAATACAAACTTCTTATTTTTCATGTTAAACTATTAGTTTCCTTTTATATCGGTGACATGCTGTCAAATTTAGCTATATAACTATTTGGCGTTTGAATTATTTAAATTAATTATAAATTGATAAATTTTTTGCTTTAAAACTATATCTATAACGTCTCAATATTTTATATATAAATAAAAATATTATTTAAATATTTTATTGATTAAAAATTTTAATATAATTAATTATAATTTTATTAAAATTAAAATATTGTCTCGGCATTAAATAAAATAAATATTTATAGCTAAAAACTTTATAAAGAAAAACTTGCAAAAAATTCAGCATTTATTAAAGTCTACAATTTATTAGATAAGAAAAAAGAAATTTTAAATCTTAAGGAACTAATAACGATTCTCAAACATTGTCAAATCTTCATCATGGTATTCTTGAAAAAGTGAAAGGAAGCTTGGAGTGAGTGAAACCACCCAGTAAACAAACTTATCTTACTTGAAACATTAAGCATAAATAATACATGTACATACTTATAAATAAATAAGTAATTACGACATATTTATGCTTAGGCTTTTGAAGTAGTACTTGCAATGCACATGTCTTAAAAACATACAAAAAAGACTTTATCAAAATTAAATAACCTGAACCATCCACTTAAAAACTTATTATAGCAGAGTCTTATATAAGTCATTTGTCGGCGATTGGCATGTATGAAATGCATGTGCAAGTGAGACTTAACTTGTAACTTAGCAAAATTGAAATTTTATACATACTTGTCACATACACACATACGTTCAAACCAAAGGTAAGGACTCTTTAGTCTTAGGGTACCTTAACTTACACAATAGACACTTCCTGCACACAATCTTTAACTTACTGTAGTGCACTTCACTATCATATTGCTCTAAGACAAAAATTTCATAATGATAGTTCAAGTATAAAAAAACATATCATATAAAGCTTATTGCTTTAAACCTTGTATAAAACTAATCATTTTTCAAAAGATTAGCATAAAAAAAATACTTTAAAAAACTTGAATTTGCAATGTCATGATTCAATGATTCATATGTCATGCTACTAATGACCATGTAATTGTAAGAATATTTAATCCATTCAATAAGCATAATATCATATAATCATGGCACATGAATATTTCCTTAGCACATACCACATATACATACTAAAATGAGATCACACTATCTATTTAGCCATAATGATCACCAAACAAAACATATATGTAAATAACCATGAAAATATTCATACACAAAATAAAGCAAATAATACTTAATATTACAAGTAGGCTTAGTCCACTTATCTGATACGAATAACTAACACAGCTAAAAATCACCAACTAGTTTACTCGAAATTTAACCTAAATATATTACAGTTAAATAAATATTAAACTCTCATACTATTTAAAATTATCTCCTTTTTTAATAAATTCATAAAAATAATAAGAATATATTATTTTAATACTTAAGTCTAACCCTTATTTTAGGCATAATAATTTTTCTAAAAAATTTCGTATTTTTTATCATAAAGTTATTAGTTATTGTAACTGTCAACAGAAATTAAATAATTTATTTCAGACTTAATTAGTGTCATAAAATTACAAAATTTTACATAATTTTATAGAGGTTTAGTAAAATGTCCAGTAAAATTTTTAGATAAAATCAAATGCTTAATAATTACAAAAATGATTTTTTATTTGATAAATTTTAAAGTTGTCAGTATAAAAAAATTAGCAATCCTATTGAAGTAAAACATTTTTAAGAAAATATCGGTAAAATATTTTAAATTGAAATTTTTATTATACCTCTATAACTTAAATATAATTATATATAAAAAAAATTCAAATATTTTGGAATCCATTTTCATGGCTAAAACGGGTTTTGAAATTAGTTCAATAAATCTGCTGTAAAACATTTTAGCAACTAACATATACAAATAAAAAATTCATAAAATATTTATTTCTGATTTAAAAATCATCAAATTTTAACAAATAATAAATAAAAAACATATAACATATTCTAAAAATTTTCACATATTTTTAACATTTATAACACCCTAAATTAATTCTAAATTTTTCGTTTTAATATGTGAGGTTTCTTGTTTCCAGCATAAAATTATGACTTCAAAAAATTATATAAAATTAAATACATAAAATTTTATAATGATTCTAATTCCAAAAGTTTCCTTATTGTGTCTAATTGTAAAGATAAAAATATTATCTTCAAATTGATATCAAAACACATATAAAATAACCCTAAAATTCAAATTATTTTGAAACTGACTACTTCAAAACACAAACTTTAAAAATTCATTAAAAACTTAATATAAATTATTTTTTGGCAAATAAATATTTATTGGACTCATCAAAATGTATAGTTTGATACAAAAATGACTTAAAATTTTATTAAGTAGTATAAGAGTTCAAAAATAATTTGTTTTACGTTTTGCAGAATATTTATAAACAATTATCTTATAAAATTTCTTATAAAAACCCATAAAATTATTATCAATATTAATTTTATGATTTTAATTACTCAAAATAATATTCTTGATATATTGTTTTTAATTAATTGATATAAGAAAAATGAATACAATTTAATTACAATTATAAAGAGAAAATATTACTTGTGACGTAATCCTTTGTAAATAAGAAAATTTCAATTTGATTAATGGAAGAAATCATAACCGAAAAGTAATAATGTTTTTCTTTTTGTTATTGTTTTGTTTTATTTCTAATTTGTGAAAGGGTAGAAAGACGGTTAGGGTAGAAAGTATTTGCTAATGAATGCTAAATTCTAATATACTATTTAACTAATATCTATTATCTATTATTTAAACTAAATAATAATAAATAAATAAATAATTTGTTATTTTAGTAACTCAAGAGTCTTGTTTCTCTTTTTATTTTATTTTTTTATTTTACCTAACACAATATTTGTTATAATATAATAATAGAACTTTTTTTTTTTTAATATTACAGTATCATTATCTGGAATCAACACGTTGTGATGGTTATTTTTCTTTTATATATAGATGTGTAATAAATTAAGGATACAATCATAATTATAACATACAATATTATGAATATGGAATCATGGATATTGTGACAAGTAAACAAAGGCACCAAAAATAATAAATAAAGAAAATGTAAAAAGGCCACAACGTTCTAATCAGTACTAGATAAACATAAATTCTCAAGTTAGAATTCTGAGTTCAATTTATTAAATTCCGTCGGTGGAACTACAAGTCATCATGTTTTTTAATCTGGCATGGATTACGCCGTGGGAGAGGTCAGAGTCAGAGGTGGACCGTACGTGAAGAGCACGAAGACGTCGTGTAGCTTTCTCTCGAGGGTTGTTTGGCAGATGATGATCTTCATCTCTCACATAAGGAGCTATAGTCACTAACAGAATCAACAATCCCAAACACCCCATAGCATAACAATGGCGACCAATTCTCCCAAACAATCCCTTATCTTCTATTTTGAACAAGTTTCTGTTTGAAGTATTTAATAAGTGAAGATAAAAATAAATTTTGTATAAAGAAAAGGGTTTGGAATTTGGATCAGAATGAAAGGAAAACATGGGGTACAGGCTACGGAATGGCCAAGTTGGGAAAGTTGATCCGCAAGGATTGTTATGGGACTCTCTGAATATTAGGTTATCGTTTTGCTAAGGAGAAAATGGTCTTTTATCATTTTCTTATTTATCTCGTGACCTGGCTTTAACATGATATATTGATTTTACAATAAATACAGCAGTTTTCGTTTTTTTTTTAACTTTTTATACGATACCTTTCATTTTTTAATCTTTTTATACAATGACTTTTATTTTTTATTTAGCTTTAATTTATACTCAAAATTAAATATATATTTAAAAATAAAATTTATTTAAATTCAAAAATAATATATATAATATAAATTTTTTCTTGAAGACATAAATGAAAATTTACAACTCATATAAAAAAGAAAACATAATGTTCAAAAGTATTGAAAGATACAAAGTAAAAGCACTCCTTAAAAAATCATCTCATACAATATTCACAAATAAAAAAACTTTAACGTGATACAATATATACAAAATATAAATTTTCTTTTAAGCCAGTTGTCATAAAGGTTATTTTTTTCAAGTTTAAATTTCTTTTTGGGCTATATGACGTGTAAATCGAATTTGGCCCTTTTACTTGATATTTTAATGTATTATTCATTAAAGTTGATTAAATTATAGTTAACTCACAAATAAGATGTTAAATTCTGATTACAAATAACACAAGGAGTCACTCTGCCTATTTTTCAAGATTTTATGTTGTTAGTAAATTAATAGATCGAAATTAATACACAATTAATATAAAATTAAGATAATAAAGATAAAATATATACAAATATTTATATGGTTTACTTAAAATAATTACGGGTTATTCCACAGGCAAAGGCTAAAAGGAATTTTTTATACCGAAAGATTTACAACTTCTCTTTAAATACAAGGAAAGAATAAGATATTTCTCTGTATCTTATAATAGGAGAATGCAATTAATCATTCTTTCATAATAAGGAAATAACTCTTTTAAGTGAGAAAATATTTCACAATCTTATAACTTTGTGTTTAGAATGTTAGCAAATGAGCTCTCCATTTATAGAAATTTTAATTCACTATTACAACTACCATAATTTATTTCACTTCCTTTATTTTCTTTGATTGCAATTTACTATCATATTTATTTATTTTAGCTATCATTCACTTTATTTATTTTTTATACAAATTATTTATTTATCGACTCTTATCACTCATTTTTATTAGACTATTATTTTTAATTATGTAAAAATTGCTCAAACTCTTACATATCTAAATAAAACATGATGATAGTCTTTCTCTTTTTGTATTGTTTACTCGGTGGCATGAGTTGTGGCGCAGCATAATATAGTAGAATCCAAATTGTCAATAAAAGAAAAAAAACACATTGTCAATTTACATTGTTTTTTTTTTTTTTGTCTGTTATAGTTTTTTTTTTTTTTTTTTCACAATAAGGAAATGAAATTATAATTCAAATTAGGTTTTTGTCCAACGTTTTCAAGTCTTAACATAATTAGTTTTTTTGCAAGGAATTTTTCGGGTTAAGTTGTTACTTGTTGATCTGAAATTTGTTTTTGCAACATATTTGCATTATTTAATAAATATAAAATCTGACAAGGATTTTTTATTTTGTTTGCTAATGATTTTGATTTTTAATTTATGATTTTTTTTAAATAATTTTTTAATAAGGTATATTTTGTAACAATTTTTTATTTTTATTTTTATATTTTTAAGGAATCACTACTAAAATAAGGGGTGATTCATAAATATTTTTAAATCAAATTTGTGATTTATAATTTTTTTCATTTTGATTAAATATTTTTTCTAGACAATAAATCAAATCATATAACTTTTATATGCATAAATATTGGAAGAAAATAATTAAAAACTTAAAATTTGAAAATGAATAAAAAAAAACCAAAAGTTTTCTTTATCTAAAGTTCTTTAAAAAAAAATAAAAAAATAAAAGTATTACCAAATAATTTATAAGTAATTTTTGATTTTTTTTTTTAAATTACTATATATAAATTTTTATCAAATGCATTAATAATTATTTTCATGATATAATTAAAAATTATAAAATTAATTATTTAATTATAAATTAAAATTATTATCAAACATGTTATTAAAAAACCAGCCTTAGCACATTGACAAATTCACTTTTGTTGAGTTCCAGCTTCGAACCATGGCTATGGAAATTCTTTTTAGAGGTGGGTCCTAAAAGTTACTTTGCATTAATCAAGTGTACGCGTTATTCACTTTATTTTTATAAGAGGTATTTTTTCTTTATAAAAATAAAATATTTTAAAATTTTTTAAATAATAAAATATTATTTTATTAATAAAAAATTTTAAAATAATAATAAATATATATAATTTAATACAGTCAAATTTATTATTTTATTTTAACAATTGAAAACTTAATTTAAATAGTATAATATTTTATTTTTTATTTCTTTGATCAATTTTGTTATAAATTTTATATTTTATGAATTTTTCTTTTTGTATTTTTAGTAGTTTTTTTTTATTATATTTTTTTTGTATATATTGTATTTGGATCAAAGCTGTAGACTTTACAGTATCAAAAATAGAAGCTACATAGGTCAAAAAATTATAAAATTAATGACGTTAAAACTACACAAATAATTTATTTATATTTTACCATCGTTAGAGACCCTAGAGATAAAAAAAATTTGCTGCCCAACTCTAAGCAATACAATGAAGATGCATAGTTCAATTTATAGTAATAATCTCTAAAAATGATGGAATAGAGAGAGCTAATCAGTGTGGTTCTAACACCACTGATATTGTAATTTTTTGACCTGTGTAGCTCCTATTTTTTATGCTATAAATTCTACAATTTTAATCTATACATAATACATACAGAAAAATATAATACAAACAAGTACTAAAAATTACAAAAAATTTATAAAATAAAAAATAAAATATTATACCGTTAAAATTAAGTTTTAAATTATTAAAATAAATTTGTTAATTTATTTTTATTAAATTATATTTATTATTATTTTAAAATTTTTATTAATAAAATAATATTTTTTTTATTTAAAAATGAACTAAAATATTCTATTTTTATTAAAAAAATGACTTAAATAATTGTTATAAAAGTAAAATAACTAAAAGTAATTTCTAGGATAATTAATCATTCTTTTTACTATTCGGCACCTTTACCGTTCAGGCGTCAACTAAGGGTGGCAATTTGTGCTACAATTCGATTGATCGAATCGAACTTGAAGTGAAAAAAATGAATCGAATTAAATTTGGGCTTGTTTTGGATCAGCTCGAATAACACAAAAAAATTTGAGTTGGGTTAAGGCCAATCCATTAGCCCGAAATTAAATTAAATTTAATTAAATTTTAAATAAAAAATAAAAAAGACTATATTAAAATTAAAATAATCTTTCATTTCTTTCAGTATTTCTCTTTTATGATATATTAGTTATTTTTCTTTCCTTCTCTTTTGAAAAATAAGCTAATAATAAATAAATAGTTATAATTTATTCATTTTGTCACAATATTATGTTACATTCTTTGATGTTAATGTATTTAGTGTTTAAATCTACCTAACTCTTTAAACAAAAAAATAATATTTATATTTAATTTAAATTAGTATTATGAAGTTTATATTTTTAAATCGATACTTGTGTTATGCTATTCTCTTTTCCACTTATTCATTATCTTGAAACTTATATATTATGTAATAGTCAAAATTTTATCCTTTGTATATTAAAAAAAGTTATGGTCTCGTATAACATTTTAATTTACTTTAACTGTTTATTTTTTAGTAAGTATATTTATTTAATCTACTCATCTCTATTTATTTTGTTTAATAGCTAAAATAAATTTTATTTGAACTTGAGAACTATTTACTCTAAATGTGAGTTTTTACGAGGGCATGATAACTTCTAACTTTTGCATGAGTGAGATTTAATGCATTTACTCATTACCTAATTAATTCAATAATTGACCTTTTGCTTTAATAATTAATTTTTTCTTATATATATATATATATATATATATATTATTGTTTTATGTAATGTTGTTTGAGTTTTAATTATTAAATATATTTTTTTAATAAAAAAATTCATATTAATTAAAAATATACAATTAACAATTCGGGCTAATTTGAGACAGTTTGAGCCAGTTTGTTTGTGTTTGGTTTGGGTTCGAGCTCACCTTTGCTAGCTCGAATTAAATTTAAATTGAGTTAGGATTGAACTAATTTAGGTTGGGCTAGTTTGGGTCAACTCGAACTATTCTAATTCGCACAAGTTGACACCTCTAGCATCAACATATCTTGATGATTTTATTTTATTTTTCCTTCTTTTTTCGTTAATTGTATACTAACTTGATTTCAATGTCAGGAAACTAAAATATTTTACAATATGATGAATATCTTAAAAATAAAATAACGAAAATTATGAAATTGTTGATAAAATTTAAAATATTTTATAAAATTTTAATAAATATTAAAATAAATAATAAGTACTAATTAAGTCAATTTCATTAAAATAAGATATTTATGACATGTATAATATGCATAATTTATATTAAAAAATTACTAAAATTATGGAAATTAATCTTAATAATTGAAAATTTTGTATAAAATTTTAGTAAATATTAAAATAAATAATAATATGCTAATTAAACGATTTTTATCATTAAAATAACATATTTATGACATATATAACATACATATTTTAAACAAAATGATAAATAAACATAAAAAATTATTTAATAAATATAAATATAAGATATAACATAACTATAATAAAAAAATAGAAGGTATGAAATATATAAAATTACATGCAATATAAACATACATACATAAATACTTACTAGTAAAATGCACGTGCTTAACAAGTATTATGTTTTATTTTTATATTTTAATTTTTGTTATATTTTTATATGATATTAAAATATATTTTTATTAACTTTTAAATAAATAAAATATTAAAAATTTAATAACTACTTAATTATGAAAAACAATATGATTGTGGGGGCACATTAACATTCATACTCATTTTGTGACGCTCAAACTTAAAAAAAAAATTATGAATAGAATTAATCATCACAAAATAAAAATATATGGAGTAAGAAAAATTTGTATTACAAACGTAAAAGGGCAAATTTTAATTATAAAATAATTAATATTCATATAATAAAAAATTAAACTCTTATAATTTAAAAAATAGAGAAAATTATAATTATAATATAACATAATCAGTATAAATAAATAAATAAAATTAATAATAGTAGCTTTCTTAATTAAATATGAATAAAAGTCTTAAAATAGAAGATTAAACTATGAATAAAAGTCTTATAATCTTATTTTTATCTTTGAAATATTTTTCTTTATTTATTTGTTTCCATCATTTCTTAATTATTTTATTTTTTAACCCATTATTTTAAAATAAAAATAATTAATCATTATTATAAAATATATAAAAGAAATTATAATGGTAATTTTGTAGTTAAAGCGAAAATTTGAGAACAGAATTGTTCAAAATAATTATTTAACCATTATTTTAAAATAAAAAGAATTTTTTTATTCAAATGCATTATTATGTATTTTAGGATATGCAAGACATGTAAAAAAGAAGTAAATTGTAAATAAAATTCGTATTATTTTATCTTTATAATAAAATAATGTAATCATTATTATTAAATAAATAATATAAATAATAATGAAAATTTTGTAATTAAAGAAAAAATTTGTAATGAAAAAAAATATTCAAAATGACAAATAACATATATGCAAATATAGATAATAATAAGGTTTAATCTAGCTCAATTTAATTAGATTATATATTTGTTTGTTCAAATATTACTACAATAGAAGTTTTTATAAAATAAAAAAGATAAAGTTATTATCTAAATATTAAGTTACATATATGGAAAATAATAAGATATATATCCACTTAAAGTTGTAGATTTTCTAACCAATATTTTCTTCGATATATCCGATATTTTCCAAAATATTTGAAAAATTAAACAACATCTAAACCAAAATCGACATATCAATATTTTAGCTAATATTTTTGAAGAAAATAACTTATACTTTATTTGATATCAATCCTTTAATTTTACGGATATATTAATTGAAATTTCAAGGAACGTCCACATTATCACCCACGAATATATTTACTAATTAAACTTACTGAAAGCTATCAATTAATTAATTATTATAGTTAAGCTTGCTTTTTTTTATTAGTCACTTGCACGTGATTATATCTCAATAATAATAATAAATTAAAAAAATTAATTTAAAATTAAAAAATAATAAATGTTTTAATTTTGATACTAATTTATTTTTTTTAAATAATATTACACAAATGCCACTACCTTACAACTTGAAAGCAATATTAAAAGTTATTTAAAATATAATTTTGAAATAATTTTGTAGAATTTAAGAAGTATAATCTTCATCATTTAATTTAAAAGAAAAAAAATGAGTTTTCTATCAAATCAAAACTTTAATTGAAGTCACTATAAATAATATTTATAGTATTATATTTTATAAACCACGATTGTTTATTAAAATTATTTAATGTAACATAATAGTTTAGAACTATTAAGTTAAATTTCAATAATAAGAAAATAGACTTATATTTTGTACTTAGATCTATTGCATGGAAACCTCTTGAATTTAAAAGCGAGTACATTTATAGAAAGTAATATAAATATGTAGGTCACAACCTTTTATATTATATACCATAAATAAAAAGTAGTAAAAAAATTATGTCAAATAAATGGAATCATAAAGAAATATTAATAAAAAAAGAAAAAAAAATTATAATGAGTAGTGATAAACATATAATATATTCAATAATCCATTTCAAGATATTTTAAAAAATATATATATATTTTAAATATAAAATAAATAAATAAAAGCAAAAACAAAGAAAATAAGAAATTACTTTTTTATAATAAGAGTAAAATACCTAAAAATACAAAAATATTAAGATAAGGCTTATTTTATAATTTAAGTTATCTCAACTCTACTTTAGGTCAACCTTATTACCTTCCTTGTCCTTTTTTAAAAATAGCAATAAAAAAAAAATCTCTTTTATAATTGTTAAAAAAAAATACCAAACAAAATTATTGTCAGACATATTATAGAGCAAATTTTCTTGGTGTATAAAGTAGTAGATATGCTAAAAATATATATATTAATTATAACACAAAATATATTATTCAAATAGAAAGTATAAAAATAAAAAAAATATTATTTATTTTAAAATATATATAAATTATCATACAAATTAAAAATATGAAATAAATATACTTACATCAATTAAAGAAATATAAATTACTCAATAAACATATCAAATGAACAAAATTATAAAAATAAAAATTGTCAAATAAAAATTATTAAATAAATACAAAATATATATATATATATATATAGGTAAAGCTTCAAGTGGAGATTAGAGAGTATTAAAAAATGCAACTAAAAAAATCATTTTATCCAATGCTTTTTTGTTCTTTTTGATGGGATGCCATACTTTCTACAATGAATTGACAGAAGTAGAGGCATAAGCTTTGGCTTCAAGTTTTTTTTTTCTTTATTTGAATTTTTGATTTTATAGAAACTGTATAAGAAACAAAAAAAAATTATGTTGTTAGTAAAAGAATTAAAAAAAGAAAAAGACATTTCAAGCAATACTATTGCAATGATGGCTTCATTTGTACCATTTATAAGAAATGGTAAAATTGTAAGAATAATTAAAATAAAATAACTAAAAAGTAAAATAATAAATTCAATAAACCACACAAAATATGTATCAAATAAATATAACTCTAACTTTTTGGCAACTCTATCTTTTATATAAATATATAGGAAGCAAAAAAATTTTGTGTTTAGTAAAAGAAGTTTAAAAAAAAAGAAAGATATTTCAAGCAATACTAAAGCAATGATGGCTTCACTTGTAACATTTGTTGCATTTAAAAGAAATGATAAAATTGTAAGAATAATTAAAATAAAATAACTAAAAAATAAAATAATAAATTCAATAAACCAAACAAAATATGCATCAATTAAATAAAACTCTAACTTTTTGGCAACTCTATCTTTTATAGAGATAGATAGATATACTAATAGAAATAATAATAAAAAAAATCATCAAATAAATTCTTTTGGGAGGGATGGGGGGCAATTTTCTCTTTTATATAAAGTTAATAGACGTATTAGGTAATTTATTTTACAATATTTTGTTGTAAATAGACTTTTTCTGTTTCATAGGTTCCATTTGGATTTTCTGAAATGATTGGGAGAGTTTAATGTGGGAAAAATCATAATTGGGAAAGGTAAAGATCCTTTGGACTTTGGATTACAACTCCATGTCCTGTCAAATATCTTGTAGCAAACAGAAACATAGATATTAAATAGAGTTCACATATGTTTTCTTTATGATATTTTTGATATTTATGCGAGCATTATAAAGTTGATAGGATGCAGTATTTAATAGTGACATTACCTTAAACCATTATTAAGCTTTTCCACTTTTAGATCATATTAAGTAGAAAACTAATGTTATTGTGATAGTTCGAAGAAATTATGTCGATCTAATGACATAGAACTTGCGATGATGCATGTTAGTCTATTGTTGATGATGATATAATGATTTGATCAATGCGATAAAGATATAAATATTATCCTTAATGTTGAATATTATCCTTAATGTTATGCGCATTAAATTTTATATATTTATTAAATCATAAAGATTAATTCTGTTACTTGTGGCAAGTAGGAGAATGTAAGATTTTTTGTAGCTGCCGACTGGTCCTCCGGACACCATCACTGCAACTATCATAGATGGCCTCTCGGTGGCCCACAAGCCAGATAAATAAATATTGGCTTGGATAAAATAATATTGGTTGATTTTATAATTATTATGTAGAGATAAATAAATAATGTTAGACGCTCTATAGAACAGAAAGATTAGGAAAGATAAACTAATTTAGTCATTTTTCTCAATTTCAATTATCATCCCCAAGAAGCATACTAAAGCTATAATTCAAGGTATGTAAATTTAATTGTTTTAATACTATGTAAAACTTATGAAGTTTAAAATCCATATTTACTATATTTGATTATTATATGTGAAAAATGAATTCATGCATACGTGGTAGAGAAATGTCCTTTGGATTTGGATTACAACTTTGTCAAATATCTTGAAGCAAATAGAAAAATAGATTTTAAATAGAATATTATTATATGTATCAATATGTGCGGAGTTAGAAATAATTTTTGAGGGGGTTGAAAAATCTAAATTTTTTATACAAATGAAAATTTTATTTAAATATTAAAGAACAAAAAATATATCATGATGTACATTAGTAGGAGCTAAGTTGGACTCTATTCAATCTAACATAAACTTTTTTATTTCATATAACAATAGAGGCATAAAGTTAGCACTAAAAAATATATATAAATATAATAAGCTAATTAGTATTGATCTCATGCATCTTAAAATAAATTTATTAATTAAAAAAATCTAAGAAATAAGAAGTTTAATCAAACACATCAAAATTTGTAAGTGTTAAAACTAATACTTAAAAAAATAAATATAAAAATGTAAAAAAAAAAAAAAAAAAGTTATGATTTAAAATTTTAAACTTGAGGCTATATTTAAAAATATATGTTAATAAACAATATAAAATAGATTAAGAAAAATAAAAGTGAATGAAAAACTATTGGCAAATAAATATTAAAATCTTCATATAAAGAAAATTTCAAATAAATCAAAAACGTATTATAAAAAAATGTCAAATAGGTTAATATTAAATAAAATTAAAATTTGGAATGAAATAAAATATGATAAACTATGAAGATATGAATTATTAACCTTAAAATTTTTTGTCCGAAGCTTTTGATCATGTTCTTTTTCTATTTTTTAATTTTTATAATATTGAGTCTAATATTATCAACAACGAAAAAATTGAGTCTGATGTTAAATATTTAAAGTATTTTTAAATTATTATATATTGACTTAAGAAGTATTTTTATGTAATATATACTACAATTTTATGTGTGAAACTAATATTTACCAAATACAGAACAAATGTTCATATTACTCACAATTTATGTCATTTTTATATACATATTTGTTAAATATTGTTGATACATACCAAAATATTCACAAAAAATTAGATAGAATATATTACTACAAATAAAATATTTATTTAAAGCATATATGTGTTATAATTTGGATGTCAAATCTTAAATATAATATTATCTATTTTATGGTTAGATTTATTTCAAATGAATATTTATCTCTATTGTATCATAAATATGTATTTAATTAGAGATTTAATTTTTATCATATCTTAAATTTAAAATTTATATTGTATATTGCAAACCTTATAAATATAATTTTTAGCATTGTATTAAAAACACAACAATCAATAAGAATTATTTTTTATTTGATTTCTCTCTATTTTTCTTCAATTATTTTATTTAATTTTATAACACGTTATAAGTATGATTATTTGTTCAAGACTTATAATTTTATATGTGTGAAATGACCTTAGTCATAATATGCTACAAACTTTTTGTACTGTAATGTTACATCACAAAATTTGCAAGTTTTTGAATTTTTTTTATTCTATATGATTAAACTCAAATTCTGTTTTCATTTAAAATCTATTAAATTTTTTTTTTAATTTCTTAATCAATTTAATTTGGTATCATAAATTAATAATATTTATGGTTTATTTGCCTTTTAAATTTATTAAATTGTTTTATTTATATATCAATATTGTAGTATTTTCTTCAATAATTTCACATATCACATTGTTAGAAAGCCAAGAAACTTTAAAAATGTCTCAAATCAAACTCTTATTTTATGGTATATTACTTATTTATTATTTGCATATATATTTCCTATGAATGGTTTTTTATAACTAATTTATATTTTTATTATTATACAAATTTTTTTTGTCATATTGTTTAAATTATCTAACCATATTTAAGATTCAAATTTAATATTATTATGAAAAAAAATATTATCAATAATAAATTTTTAGTTAAATTTACTGTTGCAATAAAGATAAATATTATTCAATAGTATTCTTATTTTTACTTAAGCTCATTGTTGGGATTATCAATAGAATATGAATAAAATTTATTATAAGATATTAAAAAATTTAATTTTTGTTTGTCTACTATCCTTCTATTATTTATAAATATAATAACAAATATATATTTAAATTTATCAATATAAATATTTATAAATTTTGAATATTTCTGTAGTAAATTGATAGAAAATAATGTCTTATAAATATCTGTCATTACTTGACTTTAGGTGAACTTAATAACCAATTTGTAGTTTCTTTTAGTTATAATTAATGATTGATGGATGCAGCACATATATATAATAACTATATTAAATAAAAAAAATGTTTATATACATTATGATAGTAATATTCATACTTAATATTTGAATATGTTATCTTTCATTTGTTTATATACATAATAATTGTAATATATTTCATGCTTAATATTTGCATATATTATCATGCTTTTATTTGAATCATACCTAAAATGATGTATTTAATCATATATTATTAATATAACCTAAAATTTTACTAATAATAATTAATAATATACATATCTCATATTATTAAGTGTGTGATTACATGATAAGTAGAATCTAAGAGAGATCTATCTAAAAAGCTAGCTCTTGAAAGCCTTAAGGCCACTTGCTGGCAAACCTGTTTTGTCTAGAAGAATGATTTTTAAGGAGGTCTTGCCCCATCATTTTTTCCTGAGAGCACTTTTGGTAAATATTAATTGTGTTGTTATATTGTTGTTATTGTTATGCTAAAATATTTTCAAAATTTACATACATACATACATACATAATTTAAGGGATTTGATTATTCTCTTGAAGTAAAAAATCTAATATTTTAAAATTGTATTTATATCATTGATTGGGAGCCTACATACTATAATGCTAATAAAAATATATAATAGAATTTATATATATAATAAAGTACATATTCAGTACCTCGTGTATATTAACAAAATATATAATAAAGTATATTTAGTACCTCTTGTATGCTATTATATAGCAACATTAAATGCAAAATTAATATCATGAAATATTATATATGCTATTTTATGACTAAAAAATAAGCTATTTAAATAGCAAGATAATAGCAGCTATATAAACAATACATATTCTACATATGACTATGAATATAAGATTATTTTGATTATATTATCTTTAAAATGAATGTCATTTTATATTGACATTGAAATGAATATAATCAAAAGAGAAAAATATATTTTAAAGGATTTCATGTAATTAATTTGATATATAATAATCATTACCAATGGCTCAAATATAAGTAACATATTTTTAAAATTCAATTATAATAATTCAATATTTTTAAGTGCTCAAAATTATTAATCTTTTATTTGAAATTTTTTGGAAAAAATATGTTATTCAATCATATCTTTTATTAAGAACCAAAAGAAAATATATATATATATATATATATATATATATATATCTCATGTATGCTTATATAGCATTATTAAGAGCAAAATTAACAACACTTATGAATCTTTTGTATGTTATTTTTGCAAGTAAAGTTTACTCATGAAATAGCAATAGAAAAATAAATACATATATTTAAATATTATATGCTTGCACAAATATTATGATCATATAATTACTAGAAGTGAATGTTATATGATGATTATGTCCACGACTTAAGTTATATTGTGTTTATATTGATAATATGATAGTTATGATCATTATTGTATTATTAAAATCAAAAGCTCATATAGGCAAATAAAACTTATTAGAGTTGTTATGTCATGTTGTATTTAAACTCTAATTTTATAATAGATCATAAGTTTCCACAAAAGTAGAATAAAATAATGTTAAATAAGTTCCAATGTCTTATTAACATTATCCATTATATATCACCTTTTGATCTTAGTAGATAATGATCATCTATAAAATTAAGGATAACAAAATGTAAAATGAGCTTATAATTATTGCAATTAATTAAAATGATAAACACGTACATGTCTCAAAAATAATACAACAATACTCATTCTTGTTAAATGATATATTTTATGAGTTAACACAACTTCATATATAATCTGATAAAGTTTTGAAAAAAGTATGATAAATTATATTATATATAATTGTACTTAAATTCTTTAAAGTTGATGAAAAATTTAATATTTTAAATATATTTTGCGATAATAATATTTGAGATTACAAGTAAAATATAATTACATTATATCTAAAGTCATTAATAGAAGCTTAAACTTGAAAAGTTTTTCAAATGACTAATCTCATGATTAAAATCGTACGAATGATGCATATGTTAGTCTGAAATATAATGCCATAAATACATGACTAAAATTCAATATTTGGAAAGCTTTTTTAGATTTATATCGCAAATATAAAATAAATTTTGATAAATAAAAGCTTCAATAATTGTCATAATCAATATTGATTCATTCTATAATAGAAAGGTAAATTGTTGTAGACCAAAGTCCAAACCTTTCTTTATTCAGTAACTATATGTGTTACATGTTCTTAAGGTAAAATAAAACTCATTATATTTGATAAAAATTGATAGTAAATCTCACCCTTCTAAAAAATATCTAGTATGAAAATAATATTAACATCCTTATTATGAGAATATGATATATTTTGAGTTTAATTTAATCTACAAATTTATTATTAAAATTTATTAATTGTAACTTATATTAGTGGTAAAATAAAGTTGTATTATTTTTATTGCATTGACTCAACATATTGAGATGGACACACTAATAAATTTAAGAACATGTCTTTCAGTTTCATTTATATTGAACATATTGGGCCTTCTGAAGGATAAAGAAGCTTATTAAATAATTTTGATAATTAAAATAATTTATGCTATTAGAGAAGAAAAAAAAGTTATTGGCATAAAATTACTTAAAATTCATCAATCTTAAGGAACGTGAGGTTCAGAAAATTACTTGATGATAGAGGACTATATTGTTGATGCATTTATATAATAAAAACTTTAGCTGCAAAAAGCTTGAGTAATTATTGAAATCTATATAAGACAATAAAATGATATAGCAACACACATTCATAAATTGTCTAAAGCTTGCTAATTATATTGATAAAAAAAATCATATAATTATGTTTAAAAAAATGAGTTAATACTCTAAAAAATAATATCGAAAAAGATTATTACAATTATCGACTCCTATAGAGTCTTTGGTACCTGATATATAATGATAGCATTTTGATTACAGGAAGAAAAAAATATTAACATATTAATATTATACAATATATTTTCTTGCATGTTTATTTTTAATAAGTAAGAGATGATAATAATTTTTAATAAAGTTAAAAGTTATTAAATATTGATAAAGAAAAGCATTGTTCAAATAAAAAATATTATTTTAGGTACATATTTATTCATTTATGGGCAAAATGAGATAAACATAGTATGAACACTTGAGATGTTTATTATATATTTATAAGGACTAATTTTTCATGTGCCTAAAAATATAAAATGTATTTCAATATATGAATTTAGTTCAAAAATTAATGAGATTGTGAGATATAAAATTTTACTCATATACATATGAGATGACTTTAAAATGTACTAATACTCACATAATATTAATTTATATATAGTTACTAATGTCTATAAATTAATAGTATTTATTACTTATAAAAGTATTAATTTCAAATGTCATGTATTGTTATAATAATTCATAAGCATGTACTATTAAAGCATTGTGAATCACTACATAAATTTTAATAAATATATAATGTATTCACTTTAACATTAAAATTTAATATTTTCACATGTTTCATGATTTTTTTATGGATACAAAGCATGTTAATTATTGTAAATGCTTCTAAAAATATGAAAAAAAAAATAATTATCTTTAATAGAGATAAATTTGTATTAAATTACTTCTTATAAATAAAACATATGCAGATTATATATCTAATTATTATTTGGTAGCACGATATACAAAGTTTCTCATATTATTTTTCATTTTATAATCAGTTAGCACCATTTAGTAAAATAGTTTATGCTCAATGTATTTATTAATATTAATGAATGTTATTAGAGCATGTACGATATTGAATCTGATAGAAGAATAAAATATTGAGTTTTATTATAAATTAGATATATGAATTATCATTATTACTGCCATATGTTTTATAAATATAAGGTTTCTAGTTAATTTTGCAATAATTGAAAAAATAAGTTATTTTGTAAAATAACATGTACCTTAAAAATTATTATTTAAATGTAACATATTATCACATTAAATATATTTGGTCTACATCTATGAAATTGTAAGCCCACTTGCCATTAAATATTATATTTACTTCAACACGTGAGAGATTATTATAATGATATTAAAATGTAACAATTTAAAGAATATCTTATGTTGAACGAATGTCAACATCATGGGAGCATATCTGTATACTCATTGTACTCTTTTTTTTTTTTTCCTATGATTTTGTCCCACTAAGTTTTTTTGAAAAGATTTTAATGAAGCAACTTAAGCGTATTGCATAAAAATAATGTACTCTTTTTCTCTATGCTAGTTTTTTGTCCTACTAGATTTTTTTAGCAAGATTTTTAACCGACATACTCTCAATGTATTTGACATTCAGGGGAGTGTTATAATTTGAATATTAAATCTTAAATATAATATTATCTCTTTTATGGTTAGATATATTTTAAATGAATATTTATATCTATTGTACCATAAATCTATATTTAATTAGAGATTTAATCTCAATTATATCTTAAATTTAAAATTCATATTGTATCTTGCAAACCCTATAAATATGGCCTTTAACAATGCATTAAAAACACAACAATCAATGAGAATTTTTTATTCTATTTGCTTTCTTTCTACTTTTTTTTTTTCCTCTTATTTTATTTAGTTTTATTACAACATGTAATTAATATTTTTTTAAAAAGTTGGCTTGAGTTATAAGGATGTTTCGCTCGTATACATTAAGTTGTTGTATGTATTAATGATGATGTATAGTTATTTATCTGATGTTTTTTTTTTCTTATGGCATTGATTGTATCATAAATATAATGTTTAACTATTTTATTGGTCCTCAAATTTTAACCAAATTTATACTTAACTTTTTAAATTTTTTAAATTTTACACATAGGTCTTTGAATTTTTAAATTTTACAATTTAGTCCAAAACTTTAAAAAATATACACATATTTGAATTTTAGAACCTAAATTTGAATCTAAATACATATTTTTGAATCTAAATTTTAGAACATATGCGTAAATTTTTAAAAGTTTTAAACTAAATTGTATAATTTTAAAATTTGAGGACCAAAATATAAATTTAATTAAAGTTTTCATTACCAATGGTATAATTTTTCCTAAATATAAAATGTGAATTGTGAAGAATGGTGACTTTAAATCTGCAGTATCATATTGTCAAATTCTTTGTAATCAATTAATTCCAGGTTCAAACTTTGCTGCGGATATTTTGTAGAATTGCATTTTAATCTTAGCGTTGTTCTAACTATAGCTAGATTCATGTAATCTTCTTCTTCTTCAAATATATGAATATAAACTGAGAGATTCTAAAATGAGAATTCGCATGCAGCAGCTGATTTCTATTTTCTGAAATGTCTCTGATCTATTTCTGAACATATATTTACTGAAACAAATGATAGAGATTTCAATATTTGATGAAAAACCATAATTGGAAAAGGTAAGGATACTCTTTTAGAATACAATTCCATCTCCTGCCAAATCTATTGTATCAATTAAGCAGGGAAGCAGATATTACATAAACAGAGCAAAGTAAACATTATAATTATAAACTAACAAGAGCTATATAAATTTACCACAATTGATGCAAAACAATTAGCCTAGCTCCGACATTTTTATCTTCCTTGAGATCACACCATCACCTTCTAATTGCCCTAACAATATTAAGTGACAGTTTAGTGAAAAAACACTCTGGTTCATAAAAGATATAGGAAGTTCATTTTTATACTTGTGGCCTTTTGTCAAATGAAAAATCTTTGCTTCCACTGTAAATCACATGGTGTGTTTGTTCCTGCTGTGTAGTCACTTGAGTAGAGCTGGGCTCAGTGCTATTCACTTCCACAACCTTTTCATGCTCTACAAGACCTAACTCCATTTGATGGTGATGAGATGAAGAACCATCAGTTATGTTGATCAAGTGAGGCTGAGAAGGAGAGGGTGATTCTTTGTCCCAACGATCATTGTCGAAATTCGATTTTCTTGGTGAGTTTTGGTTGCTTTCAACTTCGCCGCGGTAGTTGCGCAAGAGATGAATTGGAGATGTGTGGTGGGAAGGTGTAGCTGGTCTACTAGACATTGGTGTCACTGACCCTTTGTTCTGTTTTATGTGTTTTTTAGCTGTGTGGTGCCAATTGCGTAGAGCTGCTGCTACTCTCTCATTGAATATGGTTGGTTTCATT
Organism: Elaeagnus macrophylla; assembly: GCA_029378325.1. NCBI lineage: Eukaryota > Viridiplantae > Streptophyta > Magnoliopsida > Rosales > Elaeagnaceae > Elaeagnus > Elaeagnus macrophylla. The sequence continues at coordinate 29,241,628 of CM055641.1, read as the reverse complement.
GTTGAACCCATCTGTCATAAATTTCATAACAAGTTCAGATGTAAAATTTAGATATTTATCTCCATAGAGATTAGTAATGAAAATCAATGTGTTATTTATTACCTGTGTGACAAGAGCATAAAGAGGTAGAGTTACATAACTGCAGAGAATTTGAATGAGCACCCTGAAAAATATATACCAGAAAAATAAAGTTAATATGTTCAACTTTATCATATTTTTTGTTGGCTAAACGACATTAAGTTTATTTGAGCATGTAGAACTAGGGGATTGAATTTACGGATGTACGAATAGTGTAATTATTTATAAAAAAAAAACTCTATAATATTTTGGAAACAAAAACTTAATTAAAGAGATATTGGAACTTACCCCATTGAGATTCTGATGACTACATCTTCTGTATGTTCATGAAAACAAGATTTGAGCCCGAATTCGTACTGAAATAAACAGATTGAAGGCGAAAAAAAATGAGGAACTTGCATCAAACAAGAAGCTTAGTACAATGATGGTGTAAAATCTTACCCAAGTCCATGCAAAGAAAGCAAGTTGAAAAGCATTCTGCAATATGAAAGTAGAATTTAATACCAAGAAGGAGTGTTAGAATTATGAAGTTGTAGTAAAATGGTTAGTTACCTGAAACAGAACAAAGTTGATAAGATAGAGAATGAGGCGAGGACGTTTGAACCAAAAGAGGTCATCACCAGGCTGAACTACAGGTAAACCCTTGACCACCTCTCCTCTTTCTTGAATTCTAAGACCCATTTTTGTTATAATCACTTGGAGCTTAGTTCCCACCAATAGAATTATCTGAAGGTCAGTAGTTTATTTTCAGTTTTTTTTTATTTGTACCCTAAACTTTATATTACTTTAAATCCTTTGAAATAAATACTAATTAATTTAAATGCTTACAATCAATGGGATAAATGGTAGCCATAAATAAGAATACCAATCTGTTTAAAAACAAAAAAGAAAAAACCAAAAAGGAAATTGTTAAGGTGAACTGTCATAAGATTTAGAAAATAAAAACTTGTTAAGAGATAGCTCTACTTTCAAAAAATGACAATTTGTTCACTCACCATGAGTATTAAAGAGTAGAAAGACCACTGCAAAGAACCAAATTGGAGGACTGAAATTTGAGAATAAATAAAATAAAATAATATTATTTTTCAATTAATAAAAATAAATAAATCGGAGGGAGCTAAAGGTACAGAGAAGAATATGTCAACCTGATTCCAACAACCACCTTGAAATCCTCTTCAAGTGATCTGTGAATGTACTTTTGAAAATCGAATTTTGGATGACTTTGAGGTGACAAATGTGCCTGGAATTATTTATATTAATGAATGTGAGAAAATGCTTTGTTATATATTTAGTACAAAATATCTATCCGTTAAATTAGTTTTCTCTATTAGAAAACCTGCAGTTTTGAAACTACTCGGTGTCTTTTTTGGAACATAGAACTATTTTTTGATTATTTAGTTATTATATTTTTCATGATGAGCAAACAGAAAAGAAAATAAATAAAATGAAATAATTCACCGTGATAAATCCATGTCGCAATGTCAAGTAATCTACTTTTGGGACCGACCTGACAAATTGTCTGAAGAAACACACCTGCAGAAAAACCAATTTTTTTTTTGTTTTCTTTCATAAATACATACAACCGAATTAAATAATAAAGGACAAAGCCGTCACTATTCACTAGGAAATTAATTGATTAAAACCCAAAATTATACGGCTCCTTTGGTCAAGCGCATTGAACAATATAAGTATAAACATACTGAATAATCGTATTTACTTATTTAGTGGTTCTTGAATAAAACTGTTAGATAAGGGTTGTCAAAGCTGAGACCTTTATCTTGTTCAGTTTAAATACAGAAGAGTTAAAATTAAAGATAAGTGCACCAGGTTCCTAAAACAATCTAATCTCTTAATTATATCCGCAACAACTGTTTAATTATATATTATTTTTTTTTATCAATTTATTCTTTTTGTTATAAGAAAAGTAACAACAAATGGACCAAAATTTTTAAATTTTTTTCAATTTTGTAATCACTATTGTCTATACTTTATAGCTATCTATGCAATAGATATATCAATAATAATTGAGAAAAATTCAGAAAATTGAAATTCAAAAAAAAGAAAAATAATAATTTGTCCTTGTTTGACACCTATTTAGAACAAAATAACTAAACAGTTAAAAAAAAATAAATAAAAAAACTAAATTTCTTTAATTAATATAAGGGTCTCTCTAATTGTCACTTACCCTTAAAATTATAGCTTTGTGACTATTTTAAATTATCTTTACTGTACGATATAAATTTAATTCTCACCAAAGTAAAATCGATGATAATGATGTAAAGTCATTTCTATAGCATTTGAATTATTTAATAATAAAAAAAAAATTTAAGTCTATCTAATGAATTTGGTTGTTGCTTGGCTAGCGGTCAGCTTTATTATGTGTTATTCTTTACTATTTTCCTTCCTTTTCGACGACATTTTTGTTTCTAGACCTTCGCCTCTAGCAAAAGTCGCTTTTTGTTGGCTTGGGGTGCTATTTGTTGTGCTCCACAATGGAGACTTATTTATGTCATTTTTATTGGATAGCATTTTTGTGCTTTTGTCTTCGACTCCAGTGATGCTCACTGTTTGGTGGCTTGGAGTTGCTGTTTGCGGCGCTTTACAGCAGCGTGTTATTGCTATTTGGAGTCTTTATTTTTGGGTGCTTGTTTTTTCCCCGTCTTGGCATTGGGTGTTTCTTTGACATGGCTGACATTGGCTGTTTTAGTAACAACAATGGGTTGTCTCCAACAAGTACACTTCACGTACCGGTAGAATGGGGAATGTTTTAGGTATTCTAACATTTTATTTGTTCTTGCTTTAATGTGTTTTTTTGCTTATCCTACTATTTTTTTTGTGTATTTTAAAATATGTAGGTAATGTGTGTTGTAATTTTGGTGATGTGTTATTTGAATGCTTTCATTTTAAGATTTTTGCTTCTAGGAGATGTTTATTTTTTCAAAAGATTAAGTTAAGTTTTAGAATGAGTAATAATATGGAGTTGTTATGGAATGTTCATATATATTTACTCATAAAGTTAAGTTTTTTGCTGTTTGTAAGTCTTGATTGTGTTTTAAAATTATGTTGTATTTTTTAAAATAAATATTATTTAAATATGTATTTTAAGTTCATATATTTAATGAAATTTATGTTTGTTGTTAAAAAAAAAAAAGGGGCATAAGAATCCCTACACTGATATTAAAAACAAACAATTGTAGGTAGATTGTAATATAGGTAGTCCTCACGGCATAAATTATTTTCGTAGAAAATTTTACAAATTGGAAGCTCTGACTTTTTTATTGGTAGGCTATTATCGTAAACTCTTGACTTTTTAAGCCTCAAGACCCTTATTGCCACGTGTTTTGTTCGTCTTGTGATATTCGTGATTTAATTTTTTATTTTCGTTCTAAGTTGTCAGTTCAATTTTGTCCACATTTTATATAATTTAATTATATAGTATAATTTTTTATATATATAAAATTTTCTTTTAATCTTGTTTTAAGAAAAAAAATATATGTTTATTTTTTTTATAATATAAATAAACATATATTTATTTTATTAAAAAATATTAAAAATAAAACTAATTAAATAATTTGCATTTTATATTCGGTAACACAAGTAATTGGACCGTACAGGTTAATTGATCCATACAATTCTACAAATATACAGTTTATAAGATTCTATTATTAATTAATCAGCAATTAAAAAAGATAATATGCAAAGTCATGGCAAATAACAAAACTCATGTTTTAAATATATTTGCGAACAAAGTCGCAAGGATTAATTATCTAAAATAGAAGGCAACTAATTTAACGTACGGTACTCTTGCTTGCCTCATATGGACTCCAATTTCCTCACTGAATCTTAACATTGTGGGCTGGACGTGTACTCTTTAAACTAATGTCAAACATTAGAAATTAAAAAAATTGCTTATTATATTTTTAGCTCAATTATAATAACTCACCTACATGGTGATTATTTCTTTACGTGATTCAACTTACTTGGAAAATATAAGGAGAACTACATCAATGTTCAAGAATTTTATATAAAAGCTTTTCGGTGGATAAATGACTTAAATATTCAACTAATTTTATTTTTAATATTATCAGTAAAAAAAAAATATTCATTTTCTTCTGACGGTTAAAAAAATACATTATTTATTATAGTAAAAAATAATGTTATTTTCTTCTGACAGTTAAAAAAATACATATTTATTTACGTTAAAAATGATCGAAATCTTAATATATGAAAGATGTTATGTCATAAAATTATAGCTATAATAGCTTGTAGTAATGCCTTTTTTGTCGTACTTAAGAAATGAAAGAAGAGAAAGTGTATAAATTAAATAGTTACTCGACCGTCCACATGAGAAAAGGTGTTCTCGTCCAAAACCTCATATGCCTCCTTCCGAAAGATGTGTCCCTTGCAAACCTGAACCTTTCTGGATCTGCGCGCACATCATTAGATATAATCATGAATTAAAATATTCATAATATCTTGGATAAATTCGTGATATTTTCAAATTTTAGCGTATATATAATATAGAAATTTTCGTCGATACTTTAATAAATTCTTAAAAGTTTTGAAGTATTTTACAAAACATATCATCTAAATATCAATAATATCTCTGATATTTATTTACAGATATTTTAGTAAATTTGAAAGGTTGATATTTTAGTAAATTTAAAAATGTTAATACTTTTAATTGCTTTTTATATGGATATGAACAATTTGCAGTGTTACACTTACCATGTGAGAATTGATATTCAGTTGTTCTAGTTTCCTTTTCCCAATGTTTCCAGCGACTCATCTGGAACCAAATAGTAACACTCTCTTATTGATTGATTAAGCATGAGAGATAAAAAAGAGGGTATATTAGGGTTGGACATAAAATAACACTAAAAATGGCAACAATAATTTTCTTTTTCGTTTTGGTCAAAGCGTATTTTAATAATTTGATGATGCATAAAAGAGTTATATTATGGTACCTTGGCTCCTCCAAAAACCATGGTGAGGACGCAATAAAGAACATGGAAAACAGCCAAGGCAAAGATAAATATGTGTAGCTGATGAATACCTTCTGCTGAAACAAATGGTACTTTTCCCTGCAAATTAATTCAGTTTTAAATTTAACCTAAGTAAATATTAATTTCAGATATATCATCTTAATTAATATAATATATATATATATATTCTGCTTATATATGAAACTTCCTGTATAATATATATATTCTAGTATATTTCATAATAGGAGTTTAAAACTAGCTCACCAAGGAGGCAAGATCGCTCATATGTGTAATACCTTGGCTGCACATTTATCTGCACCTGCTGCGGCCAAAACACGCCGGAAAGTTCCACCAGAATTTAGAGCTGAAAGTAGTTTCCGACCATTGCCTTCATATTCAGCATCATGAGATTCTTGTTTAACTAATGACTCTTCGTGCTTCTTATTACATGGATGCCAAGTTGCACCAACTTTCTTAGGTATGCAAATATTTGATATTGGACCTTGTCCTACCGTTAGCAACAACGATATGAATCCCAATAACATAAGCTCTACAAAACCAAGAAACCAAAACAATAACTAGTTTAGTTAATTTTGGTCATTAATGAAAATATTGTAAATATTTATCATAAGCACAATTGACCTAACAAAATCAACTCTGCAAGTCTTACTGCAACATTCAATCATATTATATCCATACAGAATAAATTTGTGATTTTTAAAGCTTTCCCAAAGCATATATAGGATGTTTTACCTGATTTGATCTTTTCTAATGATTCATAAACAGCACTTTTATGTTTCTTCTTTAACCACTGCAACAAAAAGAGAAGATTAATTAAAAAAAAAAAACTCCAAATTAATTAAACAAAACCATTATTTTTTAAAGTGGGTTTTTGAATTGATACCTGTCCTATGAGATGGATTATATGTTCGATGATTATGGAAATCAAGACCAAAAGAAAACAGACAACAGCAACTGCCCATGTTGGAGTTTGCTCTAGAGATCTTCCTCCACTAGGTCCAGCCATGGGAGTCGTCTTTTGACTTATCTCTCTCTAAAATATTCTTTGTTGAAGAAAATAAAGCCCAAGTGATGAATGAATGAATTACCACAGGTACAGGTTGATAATTAGTAAAAGTTTGAAAACTGAGAGAAATGACAAAATTAACTGAATGTAAAGCTTACTTAAATAGTAATATTAGTAAGACAGAGAGAGCATTCAATATATTAATGGTTTGGATTGTATGTACTAAGGAAGGTTATGACCCAAAATATATCTTTTATTTATTTATTTATTTATTTATGTGAACTTGTCGGTCGAATTAAAAAAGAAAAAAAAAAAAACTGATTCTATAATATGAAAAGATAGAATTAAGTAAAGCAATATTGAAGGGGCTTAAGAGATGACTTTGAAGTTTGACTTCATAAACGCGTTAGAGAGAGAAACATCAAGAATGAACGGCATAAGAGTAATTTGACTAACCGTAAGGGAATCAGTGTATCACAGCACACACGCGCACACACACACATATATATATATAGCAGAGCAGTGGTTAGTACATAATTAAAATTAAAAAATAAGCTGCTAAGTTTCCGGTCTCTATCTTTTATCTATCAAATGGGAAAAATGTTATTTAGGCGCATAATTATTATAAAATTGTCTTATAATTATTAAATTATGTCAATTAGTTAAGTTTTTAATTTAACAAAAATATTTAAATTGGTCCAATTAATATAAAATCATTCGAAATTAGGGGTTAAACATAACAAAAAATACATTTCTTAACAGCATTTTTAATTAATTAATAATAATTTCGTAATTTCAAGCTACAATAGTAAAAAAAAAAAAATTCACATATAACAAAAAAAAATTTAAAATCTAATTTCTCATGGTATTAAGAAAAAAACTTAGATTTAAAACTGACAAAATTTTAGAATATTATATCTTCATTTGATACTAAAATAAAAAATGGATAAAATTTATCAAATATCTACGAAAAAGAATATCATACATTTCCTACATATAATATTTTCGGTTGTATTAAATGAAAAATTGAAATTAATAGTGTCTAATCGAAAAATAATTATCTAATTAACTGCTCATTTTTAAAAATAATTATACTAAATTGACCTTTATCAAATTAGTTAACATCCAAATCCAATGTACTCAATCCCCATAACTCATAATATTTATGCAAAAATATTACATAATTAAATTAATATTTAAATATATATGGTGACACACATGCGTGCGCTCACACATTTATTTTATGTATATGATTATGATTATGGATATGCTCACACATATATATGGTCCTTAAACTTATATTTTTGAGACATTTTTATCCTTAAATTTTTAACTGGTACACTTAGGTTCTATTTTTAGAGAGAAACAAATGCATACTTTAATTCAAATTTTAGGGACTAAAGTATCTCATTTTAATAAAATTTAAGGTCCAAAGTGTCCAAAAAAGTAATAGTTTAGGGACTATTTTTGTATATAATATCTTAAATTGTTAAAATTTAAGGACTAAAATATATAAGTTAAAAATTTAAGAATTAAAATATCAAAATATACAAATTTATATATTATAAGAGTATTTTTTTTCCTATGACTATATACTAAAAGTATCTGACTTATTATTTTAAAGTTGATTAATTATATATAATTTGTACGTTTTACTTAAATAATAAATAAATAAAATGAGATATATAACTTAAAATAGAAACCAATAAAATGTGAAAGTGGGAATTGGGGGCGGAGTTATAAATTTTTTTTTTAAAGGAGATTAAAATTTAATTTTTTTTATACAAAGTAAAAAATTAGTAGAGTAAGTATTAGTATAATTAATGTATAAAATAAATTTATTAACTAAAACATCTAAGTAAATAGAAAGATCAATCAAACACATCAAAATTTATAGTTGTTAAAATTAAAACTAAAATAAATGTATGAAAATGTAAAAATAAAATAAAATATGATTTAAAATTTTAAGTTTAAAACTATATTTAAAAATATGTGTTAATAAATAATATAAAATTGATTAATAATAAAAAAAAATAAATTTTTTATATAAAATAATTTCAAATATATTTTAAAAAAATATTAAAATAAAATATTAAATAATAAAATATTAGATGAAGTTAAAATTTTAGTTAAAATAAAATTTGATAAACATAAGTTTAAAAGCTTTAATCTGAAGCTTACCATATATACTTCTTTTTTCAATTTTATTTTTATAATTTAAGTTTAAAGTTAAATATTTAATTTTTTTTTTCATTATCACCTTTAAGAATAATTTTTACTTAATATATTACTATAATTTTATTTATATTATTAATAGTTAATAAATATTTGAAAAATAATTTATATTTAATTACTTTATTTACAATTTATGTTATTTTTATCTATATATTTGTTAAATAATAATATATATTAAATATGTAGATTTTTATGTATAATATATTATTAAAAAAATTATTTATTTAATATTAAAAATATATATATAATTAATTTTTTTTTTAAGAAAGTTGACCTCCGTCCTTAGTCGACCATGTCAAATCTAATTTAATATACTGGAGAAAAGTTGTGCTTTCCTGACTCGGTCCCTATGGTCCATATCGGCCCATATCTTCAGTTGTCCAATTTATTTAAATTACTTTTAAAAAAAAACCAATATTGTCTAATATATATGTTATTTTCTGCATCAAAGACTTGAAGCTTTATTAAAAAAAAAAATTCTAATTTATGATCTGCAAATTCTGATTTCTGCAATCGAATAGCTTGTTTTAGCGGCATTCTCATCAATTTCATTAATTAACTTTTAAATTATTTATAGATCTTGTTTAATAAAAAATTAAATTATTTTACAACTTATCAATTTTTTTATATTTCAATTTCACTGCTACAAAATCGGAAGGTTTTGTTGATTTTTAACCGATTAAAATAGTAGTTCCTTATTTGTTTACTTTTGATTTATTCTAATCTATTATTTGGAGGTAAATTAGACCAAATAAAAACAGAGATTATGAGTTAATACGATCTTACATCTGAAAAATATCATTATTTATCATATATATAATTTTTTATTGAATATATGGTCTACTTGTGTTATTTTTAAGTCCTAAAGAAAAAAAAAATATGTTATTTCTCTTACAAAATAAAACAATACATATTTTTCCTAAAAAATATATGTTTCCATAAAAAATAAATGTTATAAGAAAAACACATATTTTTTTTCAAATGAAGAAAACAAAATTTTATGTATGAAAAGAAATTATGTTATGCAATTAAATTTATTTGAATAAACAAACTATTATCTCATTAGTAGGATAGACCCATTAATACTTGGAGCCTTCTAGTACCCTATACTCATTCATAGTCTCATCTAACTTCAACAAGGGGCTACTAGCTCATTAAGTACGAGTAATTGACTTAAATAACTTGTATTTTTGTTAAAAATTATATTTTTTAAAACTAGCAATAATATGATTTAAATTATGAGTTTTGATTACATTAAAATTAGGTAAATTACAAAAATATCATTAATTGTATAATACTTACATATTAATTGTACGTAAACTTGTATTACATACTTATTTAACATGTATATAAACTGTGATACATACCAATATGGCAGTATGTAAATGAATTTACATACCTGTTACTCTGATATGTAAACATGTTACATACTTCAACATGAGTATGTAACACAGTTTACATACATGATGTAACACAGTTTACATACATGATCTCTGGTATGTAAACTGTGTTACATGCATGTATGTAAACTATTTACATAGTATGTAAACTGTGTTACATAATATGTAAACAGGTATGTAAACTGTTTATATATTATGTAAACTAATTACATAGTATGTAAATAGGTAAATAAACTGTTTACATATTATATAAATATGAATGTGAACTACTGAAAATGATTAAATTGATAGAAGGGTAAAATAATAATCTCATGTATTGCAAAACGGTACTTGTAGAATGATAAACCAAAAATCACCCTTTCAACCCAAAACTGGTATATTTTGGGTCATTAATTCCATTAATACAACAAGCTCATTACTATTGGGAACCTTCTTGTATCAGCCCGTACTTATTCATGATTTTATCTAGCTCGTTAACCTTGTACTCATTCATGTCTCATCTAGCTCATTAGCCAGTACTCTTTCATGGTCTCATTTAACTCGTCAGGCCGTACTCATTCAAGGTCTAATTCAGCTCATTAACCCGTATTCTTTCATGGCCTTATCCAGCTCATAAACTTGTATTCTTTCATGGCCTCATCCAACTTATTAGTTTGTATTCATTCATGATCTCATCCAGTTCATTAGACAATAATCATTAATGGCCTTATCCAGCTTGTCATCCTGAATTCATTCTTGGCCTCATCCAGCTCGTCAACCTAAAGGTCTTCCTAAAGGCTTCATGAGATCATTTATAATCCATTTGATAAGATACTATAGTCTGTGATGATAATGGCTGACCATCCATATGCTTTCCAAACACCTTACCATATTTGACTAGCTCTGATTGTGTAAGTTTCTTTTTAGAAGTTACATCGTAAATTGTTAGGCCAATCATATATATATATATATATATATATATATGAGGAGAACCTTACCTTGAAGCGGATCGAGCTCGGTTAACTTGTAACTTACTATGCAAATATATCTAAACAACTAGCACCCATAGTGGTACCTCAGGTTTTTTAGCCTATCAATGAGAATTTAAGACCTCAGTTTTTCTCACCAAAAGATATAACTTTGTTGTAAGGAACTTTTAACCCATCAAATACTATTATATTCATGACAAATCGTCCGTCTAATGCCTTGCAACAATGCAACCAACTTTATACTACACTAACCAGTTTGAATGATCCAAACTAGGAAAATCTTGACATTACCCATCCCAACTTGGGATACCATCCTCCTTGTGAGCATAGTGATTTTGACACATGAAGGGAACTAAAAAATCTTACAATTTTTGAATTGCTTGCTCATTCATCCAAGCAATCAATAAAATGACCCACACAAAATGATCATACAATGATGGCCTGCTTGCAATGACAATTAGCAAATTTGCAGCGTGCTTTTCTTAGAACTCAAGAAGAAAATAGGAGGGACCATGTAGCTAGCTTCCAATTCCATCCCGCAGCTCAAAATTATACTTTAATAGGTGGACATAGGGATGATGTCACGTTACAAAAATTCAAGTACGTGATTTGGAAGAATTAAATGAGGATTAAAAATAGAGGATCAAATAATATAGGAACATGACAAGATCAAAAATAAATTTAGTTAATTATAAATGTGAATGAAGACCTGGAACAATAGAAGCATAAATAGAATACTACAAAATGGTCATGATAAATAAATTGAATTCGTCAAATATTTACATGAGGTCGATCGACTGACTAACCTGTAAAGACAATGAAGTTTAAAGAGAACAAATTGAGCACAAATTGAGCACAAATAAGGAATAACAAGAACCGGAGCTGTAATCAAACGTTGTCTTAACTTTAAGAAGGCTTATTGATGTGTTAAAATGTGTACTCGCAAGTGTACGAATCACTCGTAGTAAAGTGATAAGCAACTTCCAAGGTCGGTCTCTCAAGGAATTGCAGTGGTCTTAAATAACTAACTTTTTAATCTAAATAGAGTTCTAATGAAAATAAAACACTAATTAAATAGAGTTCTAGTGAAACTAAAACTCTAAGTAACTAGAATCCTAAAGCTACTAAAACTGTAAAAATGTTGTTTGTTTTTGTAACGAGAACAATCATACGACAATCAAACGAAAACAGAATCGCAAGCAAACAATCAATTCAATTAAATCAAATATCAATGGAGGATGTATGGACGTTTAGCTTAGTTGACCATGCTTGCATCGAAAAGGTATGGTGAGATAACATGAACGTCCTATATAAACTAAACTACCGGCTTTCCTTTTAATTACGAGACTCCTTTTGGCGGGGGTAGGTCTCTTTATTGATTAACTAATTAATTGCTTTTGGCGGGGGTAAATCAAATAGTAATCAAATTATGCGCAAGGAAAACATGCCAATCAAATTAATGCTATGACTAAGTCACTAACTTGAAGCTTTGATTAAGTGTTTCGGAATAAAGTTAAGGTGACGTTCCTATAACTAAATTCTCAGATTTTTCAACCTAACTACGAACATCAAATGGGCCCATGATTATTCATAATCAAATATCTAAACATGCTCTTAATCAAAAAGTAATTTATTCATAAATCAATAAAATACACCATACACAATTCTAGCAAACATGGCAATACAAACTAAACATCCATAATTAGACTAGCCGCTCATGTTCATATTATTATTCATAGACAAATAAAATATGATCATACACTTTAACAAATAGAGAAGAGAAATTAATTCTATAACAACAAGAAAATCCTAGATCTAAATACCGCTTATGGATTGGATGACGTTCTTCTCCGTAAGCTTTATCTTCGATCGTCGTTGGCTTCCTTGAATCCTTAGAATATTGTCTCTCGCTTCGTTAGAGTGTGGCAACGCTCTCAAAACTGATTGAATGTAGTGTTTGGGTCGCAAAATTGAGAAGAATGAGAATTGTGTACGAATTGGTCGAGTTGTATGTAAGGGGGACTCTAAGGGGGTATTTATAGATGTAAGGGTTTCTGCAAATCCTATGTGCCATAGGAATAGGCGCGCCGCGGCATGCATTTTCCCCGCCGCGGCGCAACACAAAAATTGGAAAATATGCAAAAACTCGAGAGCTCCCCGCCGCAGCATGCAATTCCCTCGCCGCGGCGCGTGTTGCTTTGCTTTTCTTCACGTTACCCCCTTACACATGTGATGGCACATTATGTAAGGCTTACATATTTGTCTCGTTTAGCCCGTAACTCGTGATTCGAGCGCCGTAGGTGCCCCGTCTTTGCGTGTTTTCATCATTTGACTCATTTGGCGCTAAAAACACCTGAAATGCACTAAAATATACCCGTGACTCCGAATGGATAGATTTATGAAAATAATCGAAATAATAATCATAATAAATCTATATATCAATCAATTAAGCACAATTAATCACGAAATATTAGTGCTTTTCGAGCACTCATCACAACCCCCAACTAGCTTCTTGCTAGTCTCTAGCAAGTGAAGCGATCTAAAATAAAATTAAAAACAAACAAATAAACTAACCTAACCTAAATCACTTCCGTAGATTTTCACGGTTGCATTTAGCGTATGCAACAAGCCTTTAAACCCCTAGGTGGCCCTAGTGGATGAGTTGTAGTCTCGTGAGGGTTTCCAGTGATGATACCCGCAAACATCGTATGACTCTCAAAAATAAATAAAAGACTCAAAACATACTTGAATCAATCCATGCATACATCTCAAAAATTGTTAACAACGAATGATACATGAAATAGTTAAACATCACCTAAGCTCAAAAACAGTCCAAACATCAAACTCATCATGGTAATCGAATTTTGAACAATCAATCACACCACAAACCCGTTAGTTATACTATCTGACCGTGTCATGCATGATATTCATAGATTACATTTCAATGTCTCATAAATGTGCAAGTAAAATATGAATGTGAATTTTTGCACTTATAAACTCCATATGCTCATTTTTCAAACTCATCTCCACTAATATAGAAACTAAACTACCTAAAATCAATAGGACTTCATTAAGCTTGTAAAGTTGTGGCTAGGTGTGTGATCATGAAAGTACAAAAATGATGTTTTCATATGATAAGAGTACTTTTTATTTCACAAACATATTTTCAACTTTTTCTACCAAGTGTTCTTTTCCATCCTCCCTTCAATTCAAATGTCCTTTGGATCTTTTGCTTGATTTTCTTCTTTTTTTTTTTTTATTCTTGCTTACTGTTTCAATTATCATCATTTTTTTTTTTTTATGATGAAGCAAGATAAACACAACATAATTGCTCATGAAAATCAAATATTACATTAAGTACTCTTATCACTAAGGGTAGTTCAATGTATGTCAATGTTGAGTTCAAAGGTGTGCTATTGATAAAATATTGCGGGGAAGCATGAAAAGTTCAAACGGTCCAAAGATGGCCTAAATCATTTTCTAAGTGGTGTTTGTTTCTATTATTTCGCTTCAACGTGTTTTCAAATGAGTTCTAGAGATTGTTGAGACTTAAAACATATCATGAACATGCATACATTCCATAAATCAGAATAGTTATACTAACCATGCAAACTACCACAAGTACCACAAAATTCTCAAATTAGATGAATCCAACATTTGTGTGCTTCGTTGCTTAGGTAAAAATCTAACATCTCTCATATGTCATCTTCATTACAATCATGTTAATATCATAGCTTTTCGGATTGAATCAAGTAGACACGACACTAACTAAAAACAATTCAAGTGACAAAGTTAAAAATTTAAAATTGGTCATATTTCATGCTCATGGAATATTCTTCCCACCCCCAACCTATTTTCTGCATTGTCCTCAATGTGAAAAAGAAGAACAAAAGAGATTAAGAAAAAGTGTGAGAAGTTACCCCCCTTTCATATGAGATTGTGTCGTTACTCGCTATGCTCCGGTTCACTGTTCCTCGCTTTTCTCATGAAGAATTTATGTGTATGAACATATATTGAACCTCAAAGTGTATGCAACACAATTCAAACTCAAACCCAATTTTAGATTATAACTAAGTCAGATGAAAACAGAAAAACATTAAACTAAGTTAAACAATAAAGAATAAAATAAAATAAAAATAAATAAAAAAATAAAAATACGATAAAAGAAATAAAAACAATGAAAGAGATACGATACCGAATGGGTGCCTCCCATTAAGGGCTTAGTTTAACGTCTTAGCAAGACGTGACTGATCTCGTGTCAAGGGGGGTTAAATGTGTAATTGTACTGTTTATCTCCTCCCTTATCTTTCTCAAAATGCGCTTTCGTCCTCCAAGTCGAGTTTTTGTAGTTAGAATGCTTAATGCATTCTTTGTAGGCATCATCCCGACTTAAATTTATCAGTTTGGCCTTCCCTCTCTATTCAATGTTTTGAGCCTCAATTCTGTTACTTATGCTATCCTGCAATCGAATGTTAGAAAGAATAGGGGAGGGTTGAAAAATTTCAAACTGTACAGTCTCTCCAAAAACTGTCATTGATAACTTCCTATTATGGACCTCAATAGTTGTCTTGGTCGTGGCCATGAATGGTCTACCAAGAATAATTTTATGTTCCTTGTCCTTAAGAAAATTTTTGTCCATCTCAAGCACCACAAAGTCCACTGGTACAATAAACTTGTCCACCTATACTAACAAATTTTTCACTATTCCTTTTGGGTATTGAATAGAACCGTTTGCAAGTTGAAGGGTCATCCTTGTTTCTTTAAGCTTTCCTAATCCTAGTTGCAAGTATACTGAATATGGCATTAGGTTTATACCTGCTCCTAAGTCTAGCATAGCCTCGAATACCCTTTTGTCTCCCATAGTGATGTTAATGTTGAAACTACCTGGATCTTTCATTTTGAGAGGTAAGTGTTGTTGGATCATTGGACTAGCAATTTCTGACATTTCATTCTCTTTGCTTCTACTCTTTTCGATGATAAAGTTCATGAAAATTGGATCATAAGTTGGACTGTTCTTAATAACATCTAAAAGAGGCAAATTACAGTTAATCTTAGAAAATAAAGTAAGAGTGTTAGAGTATTGTGCATCCTGATTTTTCTCCTTAAACTGGTGCATAGGTGGTATTGGTGGTCGGTATGGGTCCATTGACTTGTGCAATCGAAAAATGTTGGATGTTTCTCCAATTTCTTTCTTGGGAAGTTCATTAGGAGTGGTATTAGACTCATCATCTCCCTTGAGAGTTGAATTCTCACCTTCCAAGTTACCTGTACTAGACAACAAAACATTAGAATTATCAGGTAAATTTTTAGGTACCTCCTCATCACTTTGAAGGACTGTGATCGCCTTTGCTTGTTCAGGTTGACTAGGCAGCTTTCCTGTTTCTTGTTTGTACATTTGTTCCGCTAGCTGCCCAACCAGTATTTCCACTCTCTTCATTGAAGCTTCTATAGAGTCCATCCTTCCATTACAAGAGTGTATGAAATTGTTTAGGGTTTCCTCTACGGTTGGCTTATTTTGTGGAAATTGTCGGTTTACATTTTAGCCTTGTGTTTGGTTTTGGACAAATGGTTGGCTATTGTTTTGTTTCCATCCAAAATTAGGGTGATTCCTCCATCCAGGGTTATAGGTGTTTGAATAAGGGTCGTTCCTAAGTCTAGGTTGGTACCCTTGCATTAAATTCGCCTCTTCAGTAGTACCTGTATAAGGATCGCCTGCAAAAGAACAAACGTTAGCACCATGTCCATATGAACCACAAACTCCACATACCTCGTGTTTTGGCATTTGATTAACATTGGAGGTTGTGAGAAGTTGCACTTGTTTCGTCAATTCAGCAAGTTGCATGGCCATTTCATTGTTGGAGCCTAATTCGTGGACTCCAGCTCGTCTTCCTCTAACGCTCTTTTGTTGGGAATTAGCTCCCAACATCTCGAATAGTTCGTATGTTTCATCCGCTGTTTTCTCACCCATTGCTCCTCCTGCAGCGTTGTCAACTGTGAATTGACATTGTAGTGTCAATCCATCGTAGAAAAACTGATTCTGTAACTGCAACGGGAAGTGGTGGTGTGGACATTGTATCAACAGCAATTTGAATCTGTCCCAAGCCTCGTGGAAGGGTTCTCCGTCCATCTGCAAAAAAGTAGCAATTTTTGTTCTTAGATCAGATATCTTTTGATGGGAATAGAACTTACCCATGAATTTATTGTAAACATCGTCCCATGTGACCAAAGAACCGGGTGCTAACGTCATTAGCCAAGACTTAGCTCTATCCTTGAGAGTGTATGGAAAACACCTCATGCGTAGTTGATCTTCACTAAGTCCCTGCAATGGAAAAGTTTGCACAGTAGCATATAGTTCACGCATAAAATTTAAAGGATCTTCATTAGGGATACCGTAAAAGGAGGGAAGCATGGAATAATGAATATTTTTCAATTCATAATTCCTAGCCGCCTCTGTAAGTCGAATGCACGATGTGGCGGTCCCAATGATAGGTCTTGCAAACTCTTTGTTCATCATCTGCCTAGCTACGTTGTCACCCATTGTTGCTTGCAATTGTTGTTGGACTTCTTCCTCTTGAAATTGAATATCCAGTTTCTTTGATCGGTGTTTGACTCTATGTATGTTGTCAATGAAAGGAGAGAGTTCCTTGTTAAGTGATCTCCTACCCTGCATGCACAAATAAAAAGCAAACAAAGATCAAGGCAGCAGTGAAATTTGAAATTAAGCACTATATTTTTTTTTTGAATTTTTTTTTTGAATAAAATAAAAATAAATAAATAAATAAATAAAAGATAACAAATAAAATAAAAATAAAATAAATAAACAAATAAAAAAAAATTAAGAAACTCTAAAAAGTTAAAAAGAAAATTATTCAAAACGCCAATTCCCCGGCAACGGCGCCAAAAACTTGATGTGTTAAAATGTGTACTCGCAAGTGTACGAATCACTCGTAGTAAAGTGATAAGCAACTTCCAAGGTCGGTCTCTCAAGGAATTGCAGTGGTCTTAAATAACTAACTTTTTAATCTAAATAGAGTTCTAATGAAAATAAAACACTAATTAAATAGAGTTCTAGTGAAACTAAAACTCTAAGTAACTAGAATCCTAAAGCTACTAAAACTATAAAAATGTTGTTTGTTTTTGTAACGAGAACAATCATACGACAATCAAACGAAAACAGAATCGCAAGCAAACAATCAATTCAATTAAATCAAATATCAATGGAGGATGTATGGACGTTTAGCTTAGTTGACCATGCTTGCATCGAAAAGGTATGGTGAGATAACATGAACGTCCTATATAAACTAAACTACCGGCTTTCCTTTTAATTACGAGACTCCTTTTGGCGGGGGTAGGTCTCTTTATTGATTAACTAATTAATTGCCTTTGGCGGGGGTAAATCAAATAGTAATCAAATTATGCGCAAGGAAAACATGCCAATCAAATTAATGCTATGACTAAGTCACTAACTTGAAGCTTTGATTAAGTGTTTCGGAATAAAGTTAAGGTGACGTTCCTATAACTAAATTCTCAGATTTTTCAACCTAACTACGAACATCAAATGGGCCCATGATTATTCATAATCAAATATCTAAACATGCTCTTAATCAAAAAGTAATTTATTCATAAATCAATAAAATACACCATACACAATTCTAGCAAACATGGCAATACAAACTAAACATCCATAATTAGACTAGCCGCTCATGTTCATATTATTATTCATAGACAAATAAAATATGATCATACACTTTAACAAATAGAGAAGAGAAATTAATTCTATAACAACAAGAAAATCCTAGATCTAAATACCGCTTATGGATTGGATGACGTTCTTCTCCGTAAGCTTTATCTTCGATCGTCGTTGGCTTCCTTGAATCCTTAGAATATTGTCTCTCGCTTCGTTAGAGTGTGGCAACGCTCTCAAAACTGATTGAATGTAGTGTTTGGGTCGCAAAATTGAGAAGAATGAGAATTGTGTACGAATTGGTCGAGTTGTATGTAAGGGGGACTCTAAGGGGGTATTTATAGATGTAAGGGTTTCTGCAAATCCTATGTGCCATAGGAATAGGCGCGCCGCGGCATGCATTTTCCCCGCCGCGGCGCAACACAAAAATTGGAAAATATGCAAAAACTCGAGAGCTCCCCGCCGCAGCATGCAATTCCCTCGCCGCGGCGCGTGTTGCTTTGCTTTTCTTCACGTTACCCCCTTACACATGTGATGGCACATTATGTAAGGCTTACATATTTGTCTCGTTTAGCCCGTAACTCGTGATTCGAGCGCTGTAGGTGCCCCGTCTTTGCGTGTTTTCATCATTTGACTCATTTGACGCTAAAAACACCTGAAATGCACTAAAATATACCCGTGACTCTGAATGGATAGATTTATGAAAATAATCGAAATAATAATCATAATAAATCTATATATCAATCAATTAAGCACAATTAATCACGAAATATTAGTGCTTTTCGAGCACTCATCACTTATTCACATTCATCACTCCATTCAAACTTCACATCTTTCTTGTCAAACGAGTAAGTGGAGTTACAATTTTAGAAAAGTACTTGACAAATCTACGATAATAACAAGCCAATCCAATCAAACTACAAATTTAGTTACATTTTTAGAGTATATAAGTATGTAATCAATAAACATAATGACAAATTGATCCAAAAAGGGTCAGAACACCCAATTCATAAGGTCTATGAAAGCTGCAAGAGAATTTGTTAATTCAGATGGCATTACCAAAAACTCAAAATGACCATAATGAATTCGAAAAGCTTTGGTATATCTACCTCAATGATACGTAATTAATGGTAACCATAACTTCAATAACAAAATTAATTTCTCTTTCCGGTGGAAACCCAGGTAAGTCTTTAGGAAAAACATCCAAATACTTGTTGACCACTGGAATATTAACAATGTTTTCTTTCCATCTATCATTGCTTTCAATTTTTGACAACCAAAAACTATGTTGATTCTTTCTCCCACATAAACAACACTTAAGAAAGGAACTTGAGGGAATTAGATCACATTCTCCAAGAAATTGAACTTTGATTCCGTTATCTGTAAAAATAGTTACTTTCTTTTCAAACAATCAAACAATCAACTACTGCCTGATACCTTGAAAACTAATATATACCCAAGATAATATTGAAATTATTCATATCTAAGGCTATTAGGTCTATAATAAACTTATGATTAGCTACTTGAATAACACAATTTCGACCCTAAATATTTCTCAAAAGCCATCCCCAAAATGGTAGTTAATTTCAATGGACTCTTCATCGTTACTACATTTAATCTCAATTATCTAATAACATAGTTGGAAATAAAAGAATGGGTAGCACTAGTGTCAAATAAAACACGAGCCCATGAATGGAAAAGAAGTATAAAATCTTCCACTACAGTATGTAAGTCAGACACTATTGATTGTGTAGACTCTTCCTTTAGTTTGATGTGCCTTTCCATTGCCACTACCATGTTATTGATAACGCTGTAGCTGCTGTGGAGCTTGGTAGGAATCCTATACTATTTGTCTTATAGATCAAGGTTGTTATTATTGCTAATAAGGTAATGACAAGTGTCATTCTGGTTGTGTAAACCCTGCTCCACTTGTCACTTGCTGACTAGTGTTCCCTTGATTAGTTTGAGAAAATTGTCGTTGTGGACAATGTCTCCTAATGTGTTCAAATTGACCACATCCATGATACACATATGGTGTAAAACAGGGCTCCCAAATGAATTGTTACCTAATAACCCACTATTTGAACCACCTTTCTTGTCCTTTCAAAATACTCATTTGTCTTTAGATTTATAAGGCGGTCCAATAGAAGACATTACATCCTTATTGGCCCGTTCAATCCGATAGGCTACTGTTACAACTTCATCATAGCTTTGAAGTCCTAAATACATTATATGCACTAAATATCAGGGGTTAAGGCCACTAACAAACTTGTCAGCTTTATCTTTATTAGTAAGAATAATGTGTAGAGAAAATCTTGATAATTGAGTAAATTTGGCTTCATATTAAGCCATAGTCATATCTCCTTGTACCAAATTAACAAATTCTTTCAATTTTATGGCTCGCACTATCTCATTGAAAAATTGTTGATAAAACATCTATTCAAAACCTTGCACAGTATAGCACTGATATCTAGATTACGAGTAACTAAATTCCACCAATAACCGGCTTCTCCTATCAAGGCATATAAGGATACCCCTAGTTGAAATTGTTTTGAAACCTCTAAGGCATTTAGTATCTTTTCACTTCCCACAACCACTTTTCTATTAAATCTGGATCGTGGCCCATCAAAATGTGGAGGGTTCATTTTCTTAAATTCTATTAAATAATAAGCCTTCCTATGTTTTTTAGGTGCATTGCTCAATATATAGCTGAAAGCTCGATAAAAGGCACAACTCCTTGCTCCTCGACATTACTAGGACCAATATTTTGATCAACAATTTGATCCTCATTGTCATTAGTAGAAGGCATGCTGAAAAGAAAACATTAAAATATATATCAATCAAGCTTTCCGAGTCCTAAGACTTGATTAGCCCCAATGAGATCTAAATAGGGCTTTGATGCCACACTATCACACCTCAAAAATTAAAGGACATGATTAGGAAGAATTAAATGAGAATTAAAAACACAAGATCAAATAATACAGGAACATGACAAGATGGAACAATCATTATCATCAATATAACAAAATACATAAATGTTTATGAAACAAATATATATATTTGACTGCTTAAATGATTTTATCTGAATATGAACACCTTGTATTAAATTTTAACTTGAACTAAGTCATTTGTTAAGAAATCAAAATTTGTAAGAAATCAAAGTCTATAAATTCCAATTCAGAAGTAAACCAAACAACTCATGGGGTAAGAATAAATCAATCTTTCAACATGTATATTTGAAAATCACCAAGATAAACCACACCAATAGAAAATCAACATGAAAAACATACATGTACGTACTTTTGAACCCTCAATCCGTGACCCAGAACGAGTTGTCCCGTGTCTCAGGAGTATGACCCTCATACTCACTATCCCTGTCCCAAGATAGACCATTCTGTGTCCCTAGATCTTGTGTCCTAGGACTATGTACAAACCTCAAGGTACAACTTTCGACTTACTACATTGATCTTAAGCACATACATTGAAAATACTCACCCTAATATTTATAGAACACATTATATAATACCACAACTTTGCAACACTTTAGCCTAGAATTCAGAAGTATTTAATCACATATCAGTATTACAGAAATAAATTTAAACATCACACCTTTAAAACTCATGTTACAAAGTAAATATTAAACTTGTAAAATTATTGAAAACTTTTACGGACTTTATTAATTATCAAATATATTCATAAAACTAAAATTCACATATATCATTTAATATGTTTAAATAACATGTATACAACAAATTTGGAGGAACTCTACTTGAAGAATCGCCCACTTGAACTCCGACTCCCGTCACAAAGTTTCCCGTCTTAGGTGCCACAAAAGTTTCAATTCCTATTGATCAAATATCCATAACATAAATATTTTCATAATTCACTAAATTGTTTCCATTACCCACGAAATACATAAATTTGAGCAATCACCCAATTACACTTGACAGACCTAACATAGAGTCACTAATTTCATTCAATAATACAATAAAACTCCTTTTTCAAACTAAACATATCCCTTTTTGTTCATTTTCTTTGGCCATAATCAACAATCAAAATTAAAAATCTCAATTAAATAGAAATAAAATTCAACTTATTTCTTAGTTTTCCAAATAAACCAAAATTATCAACCAACTTTTTAAGGTTAACTACTATGTTGGTCCTTAATGATTATCTAATAATAGATTTTAGTTCTCTATCTTTTTTCATATAAAATAATCTCTAATCTTTTAGAATTTCATACTTTTAGTTCAATTTGTATGAAATTGGAGTAAAAGTGTAAAATTTTAAATAATTATAGACCATTTTATATGAAATTGAACTAAAAATATGAAATTCTAAAAAATTATGAATCATTTTGTGCGAAAAAAGATTGATAACCAAAGTTTATAATTGGGTAAATATTAGAGACTAACATAGTAGTTAACCCTTGTATCTATTATGAATTTTTAATTTCAAATCTCAAATTCATAAGTTCTAATAATATGCTTTATACATAATATAATATAATTATTTATGTATTTATAATTTTTTTATCGAGTAAAATAATTAATTATTTTTGAATTTAATAAAGTTTATAATTTTAAATTTCGAAATGATTTCTAAAACACTTTAGGATAGTCAATAAACAATGTATTTGATATATACCCAAACTAAAACTCAAAATTTAACAAAATTGAGGTCTAAAAATATTACTTTATTATATTAACTATATTTAATCCAAAAATTATTTAAAAATTCATGTATATAAACTATTTAAAACAACATGCAAGTATGAATTCAAATAACTCTTAGAAATTTAAACCACCTTCATCCTATAAATTTGAAAACACATCACAAATTCTACATGTATGAGTTATAGAACACAGAAGTGAGTGAAATCTACAACATTGATTTTAATCTACTAAAATAAATATTAAAGATCAAATTTTAATTTTACCCATAGCAAAGAAAAAATTAGGGTTCGAGTTATAGAAATTTACCTTAATCCAAATTAAATTGGAAGAGCTTGAAAGAAAACCCTATCATCTCTTTTCTTTTCTCCCCTTTTTTGGAAATTGGGCACTAGAGGTTCGTAATTATTTAATTTAAGTAGTTTAGTCCTGTAACTAATACATTAGGCATCAAAAGTCCTATATTTTTTGAAAAAATGTCACAGTAGTTCTGTTATTAGGTACAAATGAGCACTTTAGTTTTATAATTTTTTAGTTGGACACCTATAGTTTCATTATTTATAAGTTCTCAGTTTTAATATTTTTGTTGGAATAGAAGTGCTTATTTTAAAAAAATTATATGATTATGATTATTTACTTTTCATAATAATAAGACTTGTAGTGCCTAACTCATAAATTACATAACTAAAGTGCTTGTTTTAAAAAATTGTGAGACCTCTTATGCCTAACTAAATAATTAGATTACTAATATACACGTTTGATAAATTTTATGGGATTTTTAGGACCCTTTTTTCCTTTTCTTCTTTCTCTTTTTCTTCCTCTCTTTCTTGCAGAGTCTCTGCGTGTTTTTCTCCTCTTTTCTTTGTTTCTTTCTTCTCTTTTTCTTTATTTGTTTATTACTTCCCAAAATTGTGAGTTGGTTTTGGGCTTTCATTTCATTCATTTTTTAAACTAACCTAATCAAATTACTTTCTTGCCCATATAAAATAAATGTAAATAAAATTATAAATTTACCCTGTAACGAACAAATCAGTTACTCTAATATCTAATTTAATCCTTTTAACTATAATTAGGGATTATGGATCCTACAGGTGATTCCCTCAAAATGAATCAAAAATATTTTATTGGACACGTAGTCCTCCCTTTGTATCCCAAGCCTGGTCTACATTAGCTAACACTCAATCTTGTTCCACCTACGGTGACAATTAAATTATGAAACGAAAATAATTGTATAGAAATAATCAAAATAAGTATAGAAGAGAATAAAAAAATCAAAAAGAGACATCTTATTCGCATTCATATAATTTGAATACATCTACAAGGTATATATAGGAATTTAACTAATAATTAATACACTAACTCTTAACTACAAACTCCCAACTAACACCTAATTAATTTATTACTCACACTAACTAAAACTTAACACATTTATTACTCATATTTCAACACTTCCCCTCAAGCTGAACATAATTTATGTTCAGATTGGACAACATAAATAAAAATAAGCAAAAAGTTGGCCGGTTTACCTTTCTAGAAAACGACGGTGGGTCGGTTGATCTTTCTAAAAAACGCAGCTACGATGACAACACACGACGGTGGGTCGGTTGACCTTTCTAGAAAATGCGGCTATGATGACAACACACAATGATGGGTCGGTTGATCTTTCTAGAAAATGCGGCTACGAAATCGTGAGCTTAACAAGAAGACACCAATTTGAAATTGGTGATGACGACACACGACGGTGGGCCGGTTGACCTTTCTAAAGACCAACGGTGAGTCAGTTGATCTTTTTTAGAAAATGCGGCTACGAAGTCGTGAAGTTGACAAGAAGACACTCTTTAACTCTCCCCCACAAATTGGAGCATAGATATCACACATGCCCAATTTGAATAGTGAGGTTGAGATTGAGACAGATACCAATAGTCGTGAATCCTTGAAGGTGACATGGTGAAAATGGACAATACCAGCAGTCGTGAATCTGTGAAGGCAACATTAGTAAAGATGGACGATACCAATAGCCGTGAATCCTTGAAGGCTACAGTGGTAAAAATGGACGATACTAACAGTCGTGAAATTGACAAATGACACTATGGCTGAGAATAGTGCTGATGGGTTGTGGTTGAGAATAGCTCTGATGGGCCGTGGTTGAGAACGATTCTGATGGGCCGTGGTTTGAGAACAGCACTGGTGGGCCATGGTTGAAGGCGATTCTGCTAAACTAAGATGGCAGACATCAGTGATGGAGATGACAGTAGGGTATGTGTATGACAGATGATGCTAGTGATGACCTCCCTGATGATAACACTGAGGATGAAGCTACAGACAAAAGTACACCATAGAAGAAGTCAACGTGCTCAATTGTAGATGGCTATAACAAAACTCCCCCTGTCGTCTACAATTGGTGTCAGCTAGAAAGTACAACTACCACATATTAATAGAAAATAATTCAATGATTTTTTTTTGCTAATTGGACTGTTGATAGAGTCGGCAATTTTTGACACAACCCGCAAACTCGACACAACCCACCTACAAAATAGTCAGGTTTGGGTTGAGCTTATATGTGTTGGGTTGTAAACAAGTCGATCCGTTTAACCCATTTAAAAAATCAAGTTTTAATGGGTTAATTAGGTAACTTGTAACCTACATAAGTAACACAAGTAAATAACTAAAATTATTACAGTATGTAGGTAATTATTTCTTATTTAATTATTTTGTAGGTTTATACTTTGAAATATTATTGAGATGATGTTTAAATTCATTTCATATTTTATTTTCTTAGTTTTGTCAATTTATAATAATATATTATTTAGTTTAATTTTGTATATTTTTATTATTGATTATTTATTTTAGACTTAAAACAAGTTTTTACTTACAAAGAATTTATGATATATATTTTTGTTAGACTTTTTTGTTATTGTTTGAGACTTTAACATATTAGATTTGATGTATCACAATATTTATAATTATTGATATTATTTTTATTTTATATTAGTTAATATTTTTACATTTTTTGTTAAAATAATCCTTAAATTAATTTAATTTTTGAAGTCTAATTAGAATTTATTATGTTAATATGTTACATAAATATATGTTGATACTCGATATAATATCTCTGATTTTTTTTATATTATAAAATATAATATATATTATTTAATATATTTACACGGGTTAAATGGGTTAACTCAGGTTAGGTTAGGGTTGCACTTTCTAACCTGTTTAATAAATGGGTTGGGTCAGGGTCAACCTTACATGGGTTTGGTCATAAACAGGTCAACCCGAACATGATACGACCCACCTGTTTGACAGCTCTAACTGCTGACAGTGCTGTTGACTGAATTATTGACTGAATTGCTGACTGGACTGGGCTGGTTGGTGGGAAGAAAAATTGGTCTTGGGCTTGGATTTAGGGTTTGGATCAAAGGGGAGCAAATGGGCTTATGTGATGATGGGCTTATGAGCTAGGGGTGCAAATGAGCTTATGTGATGATGGGCTTATGAGCTAGGGGTGCAAATGAGCTTATGTGATGATGGGCTAGGGTTTTTATAAAGTAGATGAGCTTGGTGGGATAATTGGGCCTGGATCAGTGGGCTTTAGTGAGTAAATGGACTAGGGTTTTTATATGTGTATATGGTTGAGCTTGGATGGGGTTTTTGAGAGATGAGGATAGGAGGCGGCAGATCTGGAAATCTGAGGGAGCTCAGGCGGCGGTAGACGGAGTAGAGACAGGCGCAGAGCAGTGGCTGGACAGTGAGAGGCGCGTGGGGCAAAGGCGCCCTGACGGACGGAGGGACAGGCCGAGCAAAGATCAGCAACTGGTGATTGTCACGATGGAGGATAACGGCGCTGATGGCCATGGGTTGACGGTTGGACTGACGGCGCTGCGGCTAGCTGGAAGGCGAACTGAGGACTGGACAGGCGGCTCGGCGTGGAGGCGCTGACGACGCTGTGGATGGATGCCGGTGGCTACTCGAAGAACGAACTGAGCCGTGAGATGGTAAAAAATTTATTTTTCTACTCTGATACCAAGTTAAATTATGAAGCGGAAATAATCAAAATAAGTATAGAGAAGAATAAGAAAATCAAAGAAAGACATATTATTCTCATTCATATAATTTTTATACATTTACAAGGTATATTTAGGAATTTAACTAACAATTAATACACTAACTCTTAACTACAAACTCTCAACTAACACCTAATTAATTTATTACTCACACTAACTAAAACCTAACACATTTATTACTCATATTTCAATAGTGACTGCTTCAATTCCTCCATAGTTTCCCAATCAAACTCCAGCCAAAATCCAAGGACATCCTTCTATAGTATAGAAAAAAGAAGGAAAAAAATTGTAAGAACAAATGAAAAAACATGAAAAGAGACAAACAATATGACATTGAAAAAATGTGCGATTAGTTAGTACCACCACAATAATTGTCCGCACCTCCATGCCTATCATATCGAGGCACTAAAGATCTAGTTTCTCAAATGATGCACTTCAAGACAGCAATGGCCCCTATATGCCTACCTAGTGAAAAAAGAAGGCATGTTGTTTAAAACTTTTACAGCTACGCTTCAAGAATCAACGCAAAAGTGGTTCAATGAATAACCCCCTACAATATTGAAACCTTTGAGGACTTTGTCAAGGCTTTCATAACTAACTATGCAAGTAACGATTGAAAATTACTTGAGGAGATTCAAGACGAAAAAATTGGAGATAATTGACTATCCCGTCTATTGCTATTATGGTTTTCAGGAAAGGAATAAAAAGACATTTGAGATTATTCATAGAACAATCAAAAAGTACTCCCATGTCATTGAAAGCTATGTATGAAGAAGTCCACAAATTTGTTAACGTGGGGAAGGAATTAAAGTCAAGCACAAGGAACCCTATAGTACGAAGAAATGAAGAAAACAAAAGACAAAGTGAAAATGAAACCTAAGGACAAAAAGCAATACCAAGAGCATGACCTTACACCTCTAAGTTCAAACAAAATAATAATCTTATAAGACATCTAGTAGTGGGAAAGAGCATTATCCCCATTCAGAGGTCCATCATTATGAGTATCCTTGGCAGAAGTCATACACTACATGGAAGGCAATGAACAAGTAAGATGGGTCCCTAAGATGCGGACTCTTAAGCTTGATCCTTACAAGTATTGTACTTTCCATGAAGATACAAGACATTGGACCAAAGACAAACATCATTTGAAATGGGAATTATAACAACTTTTGTCCAATGGAATGTTACATGAAATTGTAGAAGAAAGAGAAAATTCGCAAGAGAGAATAAGGGGGAGAAGCCCATTAAGAGAGGGACTTATTCCAAGAAATTTACCACTAAGAGTGGAGGCCCCGAACAAAATATATGTTCTTATTGAGTTGGGTCATTTTATGGTTATGTTTCCCTCGGTTCGGGTTTAGTATTGCCAAATATAAAAATAAAAAATAAAAACAAAATATGTTAATTTAATAATAAAAAAATAACTAGTTAACTTGAGTTATTATGTTAAATGTATTTTTCATATCGTGTCGAATCACTTCGAGTCTTGCTCGTTTTCGTATTGTCATAAATTTACATCCCTGTTTATATTACTCAATTATTTTATGCATCAAGTGATGTATTTGTGTTATATTAAGTACTAAACTAGAAAGTTTAGATGTTGAAGTAATGTTTGATCACTTGTTAGCAGGAGGTCAATTATATTTAACTTATGGACCAATGAATACATAAAATTGTAATAGAAATCATTTTTCCAAAAAAAAATATTGAAGTTTGTGGTGCTCTCCATTTTTTATTTGATCTATCAATTTCTATGTAATTAGATCCATTAGTTTTGAAAAATAAGTTTTATTAACTTTACACTTTAGAAAAATTTCATAATTGAAAATAAACCAAAATAAATTTGGTCACATAATCAAAATTGATAATATAAGTGGGATTCTAGAGTTTTTTTATTTATTTAACAAGCAACATATTTGCTTGTTTTGATCATTTTTTTCAAATTAACAAAAACAATCTCAAAACACATAGCTTCATATTGATAAAAACTAAAACACCCATACAACATAACTTCAATAAAATGAGAATAGGACTAAACCAATCAAGATCACTAGCAGTCGTCACTTGTAAACTTTTGGAAATTTTCGATAACAGTATTATTAGAGTTTTGACAATTGTTGCCCGCAATCTCATCGAAGTACCAATAAACTAATAGATTTGTTGGATATAAGACCTTATATTTGGCTAAAAATAAACAAGGCCTTACATCTAGCGATAGTCGCGAGGAATTGCAATGGGGTCATTAGATGTAAAGCCTTGTATTCGAGCTAAAAATATGTTAAGCCTTACATTCGGAGCATATGTAACATATGACATTTTTTTGAAAAATATATAAGACATTACATCCAATGACATTGTCCAAAATTTTAGTAGGATCGACAGTAACCGATGGTCGAAAATCTATTGGTGGTAGCTACTAAGGTTGCGTTTGGTTCGCTGGAATGTAATCGTAATCGTAATGGAATGTAATGTAAAGGAATCAGTATTACGATTACAGTGTTTGGTTTAGTCACTGTAATCAAAAAAGGAATCAGTATTACAGTGTTTGGTTTGACAACTGTAATGTAATGGAATAGAAAAAAAAATTATATAATTATTTTAAAAATACAATATTAAAAAATAAAATTTCAGAAATAATACAATT
Organism: Elaeagnus macrophylla; assembly: GCA_029378325.1. Taxonomy (NCBI): domain Eukaryota; kingdom Viridiplantae; phylum Streptophyta; class Magnoliopsida; order Rosales; family Elaeagnaceae; genus Elaeagnus; species Elaeagnus macrophylla. The sequence goes on along the minus strand of CM055641.1, from coordinate 29,211,870 downwards.
TCATAACAACAATTAATACAAAAAATACAATTAATAAAAAATACAATTTAAAAAAAATTACATTTAAAAAAATTACATTCAGAAAAAATACAATTTTTTATCAATAATTAATAAAAAATAATACAATTTAAAAAAAAAATACAATTCGGTATAAAAAATATAATTAAAAAAAAAAAAAACAATCGCGAGGAGGCTGGCGTCGCGAGGGCTGTCGCGAGGGGGCTGGGCGCTGGTTCGGGCTGGCGTCGCGAGGGCTGGACGACGCGAGGGCTGGCCGGACGACGCGAGCTGCTGGAGGAGGCGACGCGATTCGCGATGGCTGGGCGCTGGTTCGCGAGGGCTGGGCTAGCCGTTGGTTCGCGATGGCTGGCCGTTGGATGGAGGACGAGCTGGACGGCTGGCGGTGTCAGGGACGGGACGTGACGGACGGACGGCCGCTCTGGCTGCTCTGGTTCGCGCGAACATTCAGAAAAAAATATATTTACTGTTCATTCCAAAACAATATGTAATCAGTTTTCATGACATTCAGTTTTGTAATCACTTTTACCGAATGTAACGTAATACCATTACATTACAATACCCATTTTTTGAAAAGCAAACAATGTAATGAGTAAAACTCATTACATTACATGTCTTATTCCCTTCAACCAAACATAACCTAAAGATTTTTTTGAGTCTAACCATATTCTCATTTTATTGAATTCATGTAGTAAGAATATTTTAGTCTTTATATTATGCCATTGGGTAATAAACTGCAAGTGTTTTTAATGAGTTTTTGATAGAATGAAAAAATTGATCAAAGGCGAAAAATCCACTATTTGAGGTTGATAGTTATGTGCTCTAGCTCTGCAAAATCTGCTCTTCTCATCTGGCCTAGCTTAGCTAGACAAAACAAGCAAAACCCATTATTCGGCCCAAGAAATTCAAAAACGACATAACGTATAATTTTCCAAGAACTGCATCGTCTACCTCATTGGGGTGTCTCTAAAACCTATTGCCGCCAGTTCTTCCGCATTCAAAACTTTGAAATACTCCTAAAACTCCTCTGCACAAAACCAGACACTTTTTTCCCCTCTCTGTTAAACTCCTTAATCTTTGAGTACTTCGACAAAAACTTATTCATCAAGTCAAGAATTTCCACTGTAATTCGTTGCAATGAATTCTCATCGAACCCTATTTTCAGGTACAATCTGAATTTTCATTACATCTTATATGTTAACAGTTTAACTTCATTATTCGCTTCATAAAGTATAACCAATCAATTTGAGTTCAACACAAGCAGGTAAAACTCAGCCTTCTCTGAAATCGAAACCTTGGCATAAAAAAATATATTCATCCAAACCCATTTCAAAGGAACCCTAAATTTCCAGGTAACAACTACAACTCCTCTGTTTCTTTCTTTCTTCGTTTTTTCCCCTTCTTTTTTGTCCATAGTTTATTCTGAGTTTTCTTTGAAGTTTTACTGGCAAAATCGAGTGTTTGGTACAATTCGAAACACAAACATTCCCATAAAAACTGAAACTCACAAGCAAATTATGAAACCCACAATCGCAGTCTTTCAGAAGCAAACGAAAACTGATTTTTTGTTCGATTCATTCATGGTTCCTTGATTTGGCATCTGTTGGGCCTATTACCATGTAATTTGCCGTATTATACATTAAAAAAGTTGGAAACAATTGGGTGAGGGGAAAATTCAGAGGGGGCATTCCGAGAATTGAACTCGGGACCTCTCGCACCCTAAGCGAGAATCATACCACTAGACCAAATGCCCATATTTGTAGATTTAATTTATTATTTATTTCTACTAGATTACAGGATTATCACGACCTCAACTCTCAGACGTAGCTAGTAGCTTAGAAACTGTAGATAATACCACAGACGAGGTCAGGATTTTTCTTTCTATTTCATGGGCTGTTTGAAAATTCGGTAACTCAAATGTCCAGACCTAGAGGTAATAGTTCACGTTAGAGGTGTCAAAAAGGACGGGTCGGCCCAGCCCAGCCCAGCACGACCCTTGGTTCTTATATGGGCCGTGTCGTGCCTCAGTTCTTGGCTTGTGGGCCTTGTCGTGCCGTGCCCGGCCCGTTGGGCTGTTCTTAAGGGGCTGGCACGGCCCGTGACCCTTTTATTTTATTTTTTTATATATTTATTTAATTATTTAGTTAAAAATTATTAATAATGCTTTAAAAAATTAAAAGTAAGAGTCGAACTCTTAACCTCTCATTTTATAAATTGTTAGAAATTTATTAGATTATGTCCAATTTTATTTAAATGTAAAAAAAATTATTTATTTATTGGTACTTTTTTAAAATTAATTTTTAAAATAATAAAATTTTGCGTGCCGTGCCGTGCTGGCCCTGCCTAGTCCGTTAAGGGCCGAGGGCCATGGGTCGTGCCGTGCTACTCATTTTGGCTAACGGGCCGTGCCATGCCGTGCCGGCCCGTTTGACACCCCTAGTTCACGTAGAATTGAATTAATGACCTTATATAGTAGATTTTTTTACGAGATTTCACTTTTTTTTTCTTTTCTCGCTATACGATTACATTTTATATAAAAATTTTATATTTTTACCCTTCAAACTTTTCTTTTTTTATTTTATTGTTCCAGTAGTAGTAGATGATGTAATTTTTTGAATTTAGGACAACTATCTCCTAATGAAATACAAGTAAATAAGGGATGTTCAAATATGACATAGGCGAACTAATTATCATGGGTTTTAGGTTAGATTTTATTGCCATAACTTTACACTTAGAGTTAAATATTATAAATATTTGTTTAGGTGAGTCGTTAAGAACAGAGCATTATTAGACATGATGTTTGGAGCATTATTGAACAGAGCATGATATGAAGTTTTTTCGTTTTGTAGGAAATATATTAACTATATGAGATTGATCAAAATATTGAAGAGCAAGTTTAATTCATCTTTGTGAAGTAGAAGCAGATGAACAAGTTGATAACGAGGACAGAGTTCTAAAGCTGATAGATGATATACAATTTACATGTGATATATATGTATGTAATATGAGTTATATATCTATTATGTTAGTATATAATAGTATGTAAACAGTTTATATATGATATATATGTATGTAATACGAGTTATATATTGAGATACATGTATGTAACAAGTATTACATATCACATATGTAATACTTGTTACATAATTGCACTATCAGTATGTAACTTTTACATACTGATATCATATATCATATGACTAAGGATATTTTTGTAATTTATCAAATTTTGATATAATCAAAACTCACAATTGTGATCATATTATTACTAATTTTGAAAATTTTAACTTTTAACTAAAATATAAACTATTTAATTAAAATACTCACCTAAATTAATTTAGTTTAAATTAGTAAAACTCTAATTGGAATTGAATTTAATTTGAGGCAAGAAATAGAAGTGCGTCCAAACTTTAACCAAATTCAAATAAGCTAGCTCAAACTAACAGAATTGCTAATAAATCATTTATACATATTGTTAGATATAGATACTTATGAAAAATAAAAATTTAAATAACTTAAAATGTTACACAATAGTATCACTTTAACTGTTACATAATATATGATTCTCAGGACAATTGATTAGTTATAAAGAGAACAATACAACAATAACTGATAAAATGTTTGAATTTTATTGCAAAGGCTAATACATATTCGATTTAAAGATAAAAATTTCATAATACTAATTGGAATTAAAGATTAGCATTTTTTTTGTTTAAAGAGATAGGTAGATTTGAATGTTAAAAGTATTAATATCAAAGAATGTAATATAATAATGTGAGAAAATAAATAAATTGCAAGTATTTGTTCCTTTTCGGTTTATTTTTTAAAGAAAAATAACTAATATATTATAAAAAATTAAAATTAAAATAGATAAAATATTATTTAAATTTTAACATATATTTTTATTTTTTTTTATTTTTTTATTTAAAATAAATTTTATTTTATTTTCGGACTAATGTATTGACCTTAGACCAAATTTAATTTAATATGAATTTTTTAATTCAATCATTAAAATATGGCATAAATTATCACCTTAATTAAGCATTTATTGCCTACTTATATGTTTTGTACAAGTGATAAATATCTTCCTTTGTCATTACTAGTTAAAACACACATGTCTCGCACGTAAACGTTTTACTTATTTTATTTTTTGTAATTAATTTTTATTATATATTTAAAATAAATACAAAAATAATTTATTTATATTTTTATATTAATTATAAAAATAAAATAATATTTAAAATTTATATTGAATGTAATAATTATCATATTATTAAAATATTTAGTAGATATAATTCTTATTTCATTATTATATTTAGGATTTTTATTTAATATAATACTAATGTTAATACTTAAAATATAGAGATAATTTTATCTAAATAAATATTAGGTATGATTTAGACTTTTATATATAACTAGTTAAATATGTAGAAATTAATTTTATTTTTTTTTAATTAATTGTAAAAGTAAAATAATATTTAAAATATTTATTAAATGTGATAATTATTATATAATTTAATTTTTTTATTAAATTTGATAATTATTGCATAATATAATATAGTAATAAATATTAAAAAAAAATAACATCATTAACGAGGATACATCGTACATGTATAATGTACCATCAATCAAACTAATTATCGAAAATAAAAGCTTACCATCAATTATGCAAACATAAATATTTTTTTACTTAATGTAATATACAAATAAATTGGCCACCACTCTATTAATTTTTTTAAAAAAATAATAAAAATAATATCTTTTAAAATTTATAATAATAAAAATAATATTTTTTATATTCAAATTATATACTTTTACTATTAAAAAAATAATTTTTACATTATTTTTCTTTAAAAGTTTATTTAATTAAATGTCGTTCAAATTAAATTGTAGCAATTTAGATCTTTTTAATATCGAACGTTCAATATTATTAAAGTGCTAGTTTTATTATTATAAATTTTAAGGGTGTTATTTTTTGTAATTTTTTTGGAATGATCTACGAAGAAAAAAAACGATAATATCGGTTCAACTAATCAATTTTTATATATATTTTTTTATTTTTAAAACAATTATTTAAAAAAAAATATTTCAATAATTATTAATGTTAAAACTTTCTTTTTTAAATATAATTGAAAAATTAAAAAATAATTTTTAAAAAATTTAAATTTTGACTAAACTGTCATATTTAAAAGTTAATATATTAAACTATCACAATAAAAGCTACTTAACTTAAGTGATCTAACTGTAATAGCTAATAAATATGTCTAATATTTATCTTACTAAATAAATTCTTTCAAAATTACTTATAAATATCACATTTAACTTATAAAATTGAGTAATATTTTGTGAGAAATGCTTATTTATGACATATTTCAATTACTATTTATTTTAAAGTTAAAAGGCTTATTTATGACATATTTCAATTACTATTTATTTTAAACTTCACTTTCATAATTTTTATCTTTACGCAATTAACACAGATTTGTAAAAAAAAAAAAATCATATAAATTTGTAAAATATTAAAGATTGAATTATATTTTTTGTCAAGTAACTTTATCACATTAAGAAACAACCACGTGCTTTGCACGTGTAAAGTATTAATCAAAATTTTATTTTATTTAATATGAAATAAAACTTGGAAATTCATCAAATTAATTAAATAATTTTTTTAAATAAATGGTTTAAATAACTATTCTTAACAGATCAAATATTTTAATATTTTAACTTGGGAGTGAAATATAAAAAAAGTCAGAGTTACAATTAGAAAAAATGAATTATTTTTTCATTTACCGGTATGTTTATATAAAAAAAAAAATTAACTTCAAGAATAATTATACAGTCAAATTTTCCAATTTGATTAGTTGAATTAGTTAGAAAATAAAACAATGATTTAACTTAAGTTTAAAATAGTTTGAATAATGATAGAATAAAAAATAAGAACTTTTGTATTACATGTAAGATTATGGATTGGATCTCTAAAATGATATAAAAAAAGATCTAGGGCAATTAAAAAAGTATCAAACTAAAAGAGTACTCTTTTACATTATTAAAATAAAATTGAATAATAAAAATTATATCAATGAATATTATATTAATCATAATATATTTTAAAACTCATCACATTTTTATAGTAGAAAACTCACCTACATTTTTATTGTAGGTGAAATAAGTATAATGTAACATTGGGTCCAGAATAATGTATAAAGTAAGGTATAAAAAATATACATAATTAGCATTTGTTTAAATGTTATTATTGCTAATTTAATGTATTTAATAAGAAGTAAAAATTGTGAATTAAAGACTATTAATTAGTTTACATTAATTGGATGAATATCTCTTAATATTTTAATTTTTAAATTTTTTAGATAATGACAAGCTTGTAAATAGTGGATAATAAAGATAAATTAGTAAATTTATTTCTTAATGGGATTAAACCTCGTAAATCTTGGGTTAAGATAAATATGGATTCCGTTTGTTATGTGCGGATGGTTTGGGTATCTTTACTTGTGATGATGCAAGTGGGCCTTGTGTATTGGCACGGCTACTAAAATGTTTTTATGATTGTAACCTATGTTTTGCGAACACTTAGAAACTCTGAGTCTCTTAGAGACAGTGAATTATTTAAATAGAACAGATTTTCGAAATATTATCATTTTTAAGTAACTAATAAATTTATTTAACAAAATGTATAATTTTAATATTTTTTTAATAACAAAATTACATAATTATTTTTATATTAATATTAATAAAATTAGTTTTAAAACGAAATATACAAAATTCGTCGATTGCCTCCATAAATATGTCTGTACATATATAAGTTTTGGTTTTAAAATACTACAATTTAATTTATAACATTTATTTATTTACATAGAATATAAATTTTATATATAAATTATTAGTAAATGTAAATATTACATACAACATCATATCACTCAAAATCACATTTTATACCATAATGAATGTACATATTACATGCAAAATAAATATATAATTATACATTATGTTAATATATTTCTACATATATGGTTTTGAATTTAAACTATTACATAAACAAAAAATGCATTTCAATAATTAAATATTAAAATGAATAAATATTAAAAGACAAAATAAATTAACTACATTCTAATTTATAACCTCCACTTATTTATATAAAATGTAAATTTTAGATACAAATTATAAATAAATATAAATATTACATACAAAATCAAATTATGTAGAATCACATTCTATAACAGAATTTGAATGTATATATTACATAAAAAATAAATATATATGTACACATTACATTAATGTATCAAAATATATATATAAGTTTCAATTCTAAAGTATTATATAAAAAGAAAATGCATTTCAATAATTGAATATTAAAATAAATGAAATATTAAAAGACAAAATGAATCAACTACAATTTAATTTATAACCTATAATTATTTTTAAATTTCTTTAAATTTTTTTTTACTAAAAACTATTTCTTGAGAAAAATATCCTGAAATATCTTGTGTCTTTATTTCCATTATTTCTTGATTTTTCGTTTAATTTTCTATAATTTATGTTATTTTACAATATATTTTTATTGTATGTAAGGGTTTGAAGAACTTAGCTTCTGATATATGAAGAATCAAGAAACTAGAAGAAAATACGAAATTGGCATAACGAGAAGTTGTTATCAAATGGAGTTACTATTCATCATCATCTTCGTGTGAATTACAATGCTTTCTTTTTATAGCATCACTAAAACAGCCCAAACCACTAACTGATTGGGACCACAGCTTCTAACAAACAATTGAATATATTCTGGTGTAAACTCTACACCATAACAGCCATACACTCTTACTCTTATTAATAGAAAACAAACAATTATTTAATCTAAGTATACTAAGCTACAAACTGGTGCAACACCACTCGAGCATATATTAACATCTTCCCTCAAGCTCAAGTCTCTGTGCAAGACAGTGAGCTTGGTTCTTAGATCAGAAAAACGAGCTGAGCTCATTGATTTGGTCATTATGTCTGCTGGCTGATCTTAAGTTGAAATATACTCAATACAAATGTCTCCATTTAAGACTCTTTCTCTAATAAAGTGAAAATCTATTTCTACATGCTTAGTCCTAGAGTGAAGGATCGGGTGTTTAGCCAAAGCTCCAGCTCCCTGAATGTCACAAAACAAGATTGGTGCACTAGGAAGTTGTATATTCAGTTCATGTAGCAATTTCTTAAGCCATAGAATTTCTGAAACAGTTAAGGCTAGGGACCTAAATTCTGCTTCTGTGGATGATCTTGACACTACTCTATGCTTACCAGAACTCCAAGAAATTAAGGAATTTCCCAGAAAGATACACCACCCTCCAGTACTCCTTCTGTCATCCACACATGATGCCCAATCAGCATCCGCATATGCCATTATAGATAGAACTTCTGTCTTCTGCAACATAATTCCATGTCCAATGGTTCCTTTCAAGTACCTCAACAATCTTTTGACTGCAAGCCAATGGAGATCAGTGGGACATTGTAAAAACTGACAAAGTTTATTGACAGAAAAGGCTATGTCTGGTCTAATGAGTGTACAATACTGAAGTGCTCCCACAATTGATCTATAAGGTCCTGCATCAGCTAGTGGCTGACCATCAAATTTAGAAAGGCTCTTCCCTGCAGCAAGAGGAGTAGAAGCTGATTTAGCATCAGTCAATTGCACTTTATCTAGTAACTGTACAATGTATTTATGTTGACTCAAATGGAAGCTGCCTACTCTCCTTGTAACTTCAATGCCTAGAAAGTAGTTTAGTTCACCCAAGTCTTTTAGTGCAAAAACATCATTCAGCTTGATTATCAATTGCTGTACATAGTTATCATCAAACCCAGTAACTAAAATGTCATCCACATAGATCATAATCACCACAGTATATACTTCATCATCATAAACCATCATTGATGTGTCTGCTTGGGAGCTCTTAAAACCCCACAAATTCAAACAAGTGCTCAGTTTATTATACCAGGCTCTAGAAGCCTGTTTCAGGCCATACAAAGCCTTTTTCAGTCGACACACATATCCTGGACATTCTTGGTTCACAAATCCCTCGGGTTGATACATGTATACCTCTTCTTCTAGCTCTCCATTTAAGAAATTATTATTTACATCAAGCTGCCTCACCTTCCAGCCTTTAGACAACGCCATTGTAAGCACTACACGTATGGTAGTAGGCTTCACCACGGGGCTAAAGGTCTCATTATAATCTATGCCTTCAGTTTGTAAAAAACCTTTAGCTACTAACCTGCCTTTGTACCTCTCCAACGTTCTATCAGGTTTAAGCTTTACTGCAAATACCCATTTGTTACTTATTATCTTCCCATGCTGAGGAGGTGGAACCAACTCCCATGTTTCATTTCTCATAAGAGCCTCAAACTCTTTCTTCATTGCTTCTATCCATTCATGATGTTTCCATGCTTCTTTCACAGTAGAAGGAATAGGTAGAATTGTATTGACATACAAAGCCTTTGGTTTGTAAATCCCAGTCTTGGCACGTGTTTGCATAGTATGAGTATTATCAGAAAAGGGTGGTTTATGTACTTTTGATGATGGTACAATAGTAGAAGAAGATAACTGGTGTGGTAAAGACATAGGAGGTAAAGAAACAGTAAGGTTTATGCCATCAGGATTAAAGACTCCTGCATGAGTATTAGAAGAAGGAAAATGAAAAAACTGATCATTGTCAAGAGATGGTGAAGAAGAAGAAGTATCATGTTCTGATATAGGTTTAATAGGATTAGAGGAAGGAAGAGAAGAGCAAGATAAAACAGGGGACTCAGTTTGATTTGAAGAAGAAGAAGTGGAAGTATGAGTTGAGATAGTAGGTGATGTTTGAGATGAAAAAGAAGAAGAACTGACAGGTACTGAAGTAGACACACAGTGTAAGGGTGTAACTCTTTCAGTAGATAGTTGAGTGGGCATAGAACATTTTCTCGGGGTTGAGTTATTCAGTACATTGTAGATAGTCTTAGTTTGACCACGTGACTGCGGTAACTGCATAAAGTGCACAGGTGATGGAGACTTGTCACAAGCTTGGGAAGACAAACTCTGAGTTTTTGCAGGCATACCAGAAACCAAGTAAGAAAATTCACCCTCGTTGAAAACAACATGAGGAGACACGTACATCCTCTTTGTAATTGGATCCAAACAATTATAGCCTTTTTGATGTTCAGGATATCCCAAGAACACACAGGGAATAGATCTAACATCCAATTTGGAACTGGAATAGGGTCTCGTGTATGGATAGCACAAACAGCCAAACACACTTAAAGACTTATACTCATGTTTGTGATGATATAACAACTCAAATGGTGATTTGTTAGCAAGTGTTCTAGACGGCAATCTATTGATTAAATACACTGCTGTTTTAAAGCTGTAAACCCAGAATTCCAAAGATATGCCAGCTTTAATCAGCATTGACAATCCAGTCTCTACCACATGCCTATTCTTGCGTTCTACAACTCCATTCTGAGATGGAGTATATGGACATGTCACTCTCCTCTTATACCCCCCTTGAAACAAGTGCAATGCCTTAAACTCGGTGCCACCATCACTTTGGAGTTGTTTAATCTTTTTGTTAAATTGTCTCTCTACTAAAGCCTCAAAGTGCAAGAAGATTTGAGCCACCTGGCTCTTATTATGCAATAAAAACAGCCATTGGTATCTAGTATGATCATCCACAAATAGAACAAAATATCTAACTCCATTATTAGCAATAATTGGGGAAGGTCCCCATACATCAACATGCACAATGTCAAAAGCTCCACTAGAACGTTCATGAACATGAGAGAAAGGTAATCTATGAGACTTCCCTAGTTTACAAGCTCCACACATGCCTGTTGTATCAAACTAAGAACAAGATTTATTTATCTTAAGCAAAACTTATTTCAAAACAGAAAAATGGGGATGCCCCAGCCTATCATGCCACATTAAGCTATTGAGAGTAGCCTTATTACACTGAACAGAAGTAACTGAAGTACTAGAAGTAGAACTACATATAGTAGAACCAAGTTCTCTAGATTTAGTACTGAGTAGTCCTCGAGTACCTCCTTCAGGGAACTTGTAGAGACCATTATCCACTCCTCCTGTTAGTAGCACCTTCCCCTGACTCAGATCCTTTACAGAAAAGGAATTAGGAAAAAACTCCACTGAGACATGATTATCCATGCACATTTGCCTTACAGAAATTAAATTCTTTGCCAGTTGAGGCATAATGCAACAAATGATTAAGTTTAAACATCAAATTATCATTGCCAATATATCCTTGTCCTATATGAGAAATAGAAGTTGAATTACCATTACCTAGTAGGACAGCTTCATGTCCTAAATATGGAGTAGCTTGTGCTAGATTCGTGCTGTCTGAGGTGAGGTGATGACTAACACCTGAGTCCATGTACCAATTGGGATCATGATGTACTGCAGGTGTTACTAATCCAGCATTATAGGCTTGAGGCAACCAGTGTTGATTTGAAGAAGTCATATGAGTGGAATCAGTTAATTGATTGTTACAACTTTGAGAAGGCACATAAGGAACTTCAACAGAACCATAATAGGGTATTGAGTAAGGGGAATCATTAGTTGCATTTGGTACTGATGAAGATAGCATAGATGACATTTGAGAGTGTAAAGGTAGTTGAGATGAAGTTTGGGGTTGGACTTGGTGTATTGTTAACAAAGGTCAAATGAGCATGTGGTGTTGTGAAAGACATATTCTGAGGTATAGTAGGTCTGAAAGGCACAATAGACCTAGGTAAGTGATTAGGCCATGGTTGGACTGGTTGTGCTAATTGAGTAATTGAATAAGCAGGCTGTGAATAATGAGAAGATTGAACGTTTGGATCTGTGAAATTTGAGGATTGTGCATATCGGAATCTACACCTTTGAGCACTATGACCAATTTTTTTACATATTTGACAGGTTCCCTTATATTGACTTCTTCCTCTAATATTGTAACAAAGAGAACTGTTATTTGGTTGCTGTGAAAATTGGAAAGAATTCGGAAACACTGGTTGTGTTAGACAGGCATTAGACATAGGTGTAGAGAGATTATTGATACCTGTATAAGTTGTAGGAGTTCTCGGCTTTGAATCTTGTAATACTTTTGGAATCTGAGACTGATAAGACGAAGGAACAGAAGTATCATGTCTATTATGAGCAAGATTTGCCTGTACCAGTTGTACATCCACTGGACTCATTCGTATAACTTGTCTTTCATAAGTTCTCATCATAGAGAACACCTCATCTAAGCTCGGCATCTTTTTCTTATTTGTTATCTTAGTTACCAGAGGAAGATAATTAGTGGAATTAAGTCCTCCCATCAGATATATGATCTGCTCTCTAAAGGAAACATCATCTCCTGTGGCCGACATGAGATCAAACAATTCTTTAGCCTTCTCAATGTATTCATCCATCAGCTGATTATCCTTTCTCATAGTTTGCAGTCTCCATCTAAGTTCCATGAGATTAGAGTTCGAGTTATCTTGAAAATTCCTAGCCAAGGCTGACCAGTATTCATGTGCATTCGAATTTCCATATAAAAACTTGAGTTTAGTAGGAGATATAGAATTGTAGATCCAATTCATAACAATTTTATCTTTGCAATCCCAAACCTCATATTCTGGATTATCTTGTAATTCTTCAACATTTCCAGATCCATCAGCCAGTTTGCTAATCGTTTTCTTAATCTGTCTTGCAGGTACTGGTTCAATTCATTCAAGGAAACCTTGTAAACCATACACAACAGCAACATGTTTAATCTGTTCTTTCCATATCAGAAAATTTGTATCATCTAGTTTTACGGAGAAATTAGGATTAATAGGTATGCTTGCCAACGGACATGAAAAAATAGCAGATAATTTGTTTGAAGTGTATGACAATTCTTCAAGAGAAGTAGCAGATGTTGGTGATTGAGCCATCAATTAGCTCTAATACCATGAAAAACTTAGCTTCTGATATATAAAGAATCAAGAAACTAGAAGAAAATACGAAACTGGCATAACGAGAAGTTGTTATCAAATGGAGTTACTATTCATCATCATCTTTGTGTGAATTACAATGCTTGCTTTTTATAGCATCACTAAAACAGCCCAAACCACTAACTGATTGGGACCACAGCTTCTAACAAACAATTGAATATATTCTGGTGTAAACTCTACACCATAACAGCCATACACCCTTACTCTTATTAATAGAAAACAAACAATTATTTAATCTAAGTATACTAAGCTACAAACTGGTGCAACACCACTCGAGCATATATTAACAGGGTTACATTCAGATTTGATTTGTATATAAATGTTACATTTAAATTTTTAAACTTGAAAGATTTAAGGATTAAAAATATCATTTGTGTTTTATTAAAACAAAATCAATTTTGCTATTTTAAGTAAAAAAATTAATTTTTTTTTATGCTATCTCAAATAATTAATACTCTTTTACGGAGGGTGTTAAGCTTGCAATTGAATTGGGGTTGGCTGGATTATTTTGAAAGACCCATTTTCTGGCTTCTATCCAAACTATACCTTTTCCTAGATGAATCTCCATGTGTGGGCCATTAGCAAAAGATGTACTTTACTATTTATATTGGAAAATTCTACTTGCATTCTACGTAATCTATGAATATATATCCCAATAATTAATATTAATAAAAAACTCACAAATCGTGAATCACCAAATACATCCAAAATTCGCCTCTTTAATTAACTGAGGAAGACGACACCACCATCACCTTCCATCCATGGATGTCGCAATCTGTTGCTACAACATCACTCCAATGCACGGCAACACTTAGACTTGCAAATTTTCACATATTGTTGATTAGTTGCCTCTAAAGTAATAACCATTGTTTTTTTTTTTTTTTGATGTATTTCTTTTTCCTTTTTTTTTTTTTTCCTCTGTTAAGATGTGATGGTAACTTATGAAAGTTTGTGTATGGATCATGCTAACCTTTCCGAACATAGCAAAGATGTTTGGTCAGACCAAATGAACATTTTGTGCATGAACTCAGTCAGACCAACCGAACATTTTTTGCATGGTCGAACTTAGTTCGCCAAACATCAATTAATTCGCGAAGTTCTTCACCATATATAGTTTCTTTTGGAAGCAAAAGAATATGTGTGGGGTGGAGAAGATAAGAGCTGTTGCGGGAATATATTTGGGGTCTCTTTACTCTCTTTTTTCTTTACCTTATTCAAAAGTCATCTTGAAATTTTAGAGGTATGTACTTAATAATAAGTGTAGGATATAAGTAGAATTGTCCTTTCACCTTTGTATTTCCTGAAACAGTTTAGGCTTCATTTAAGATCAAATATGTCCAGGTGTTATTGTAATAAAGACTAATTTGCCTTTTTTTTTTTTTTAAACGACACGCATTCGACTTAAATCCTAAATTTTGGACATGTTCGGTCAAACTTAACAGTCAATAGTTGATTGACAATTTCGGCGGCGTATCAGATTTGGCGGCGTTTGTGGAAAATTATCAAATTATGACTCCCATCGTACCCGTAGGGTTTTAGGTACGGTTACAAAACCCTACGGGTACGGTTGTTAACCGTACCTAAAACTCTACGGGTACGGTTAACAACCGTACCCGTAGGGTTTTAGGTACGGTTACAAATCCCTACGGGTACGGTTGTTAACCGTACCTAAAACCCTACGGGTACGGTTAACAACCGTACCCGTAGGTCAACCTATAGCGACACGGGCTACTGGTACGGTTACGCGCTAAACGACAACCGTACCTAAAAGTCTATAGGTACGGTTAACAACCGTACCCGAAAGCCTTTTTCCTTATAGTGATAGTTTCTTTTGGAAGCAAAAGAATATGTGTGGGGTGGAGAAGATAAGAGCTGTTGCGGGAATATATTTGGGGTCTCTTTACACTCTTTTTTCTTTACCTTATTCAAAAGTCATCTTGAAATTTTAGAGGTATGTACTTAATAATAAGTGTAGGATATAAGTAGAATTGTCCTTTCACCTTTGTATTTCCTGAAACAGTTTAGGCTTCATTTAAGATCAAATATGTCCAGGTGTTATTGTAATAAAGACTAATTTGCCTTTTTTTTTTTTTTTAAACGACACGCATTCGACTTAAATCCTAAATTTTGGACATGTTCGGTCAAACTTAACAGTCAATAGTTGATTGACAATTTCGGCGGCGTATCAGATTTGGCGGCGTTTGTGGAAAATTATCAAATTATGACTCCCATCGTCCCCAGCTAAAGCCTAATTAAGAGATCTTGAAAATTATTTTAGATTTTAAAGTTCAATGTTGGATAGCTACGGGCTAAATGTTGTGTTGAAAGAGGTTCAGTAAAGAAAGCAAATATAATTAGTCTAATAATAAAATAAGTCTTTACCCATATAAATCTTTTTCCTTCTCATTTTAATTAAAAATATTTTTAAAATAAATCAAAATATTTTAATAGTGTTTAGTAATCTCCATAAAAAATTGCAAAATTAAAAAATTAAAAGAAAAGGAAAAAAACAATTTGATAGCTATAACTCTAAGTAGGGCACTTTTTTTTTTTTTGTGTTTTTTTGATGAAATAAGTGGGCACTTTTAATCTATAGAGAATTACAAAGTTCAATCCTGGATGGCCAGTGAAAATGCATGCCATCTTTGATTTTTCTTCTTACACATTCTGCCTCTTTAAGAGCCTCAACCTCTCTATTTGACGTATCATCCGTCCTTTTATGTTCACAAGTGGCAATCTTATTTATTTATTTATGATGTTCTAAATGTCGGTTTGTCATTCTCGATTATATTAAGAATTATGTATCTATGAAATTAGGGTAGATAGCATAATTAATCGTGAGTGGGTAGATGTAATTAACTACTCCCCCACTATTGTTAAATTATATTATTTATTGTAAGCTGTAACAACTTTTAAGAAGAAAAAAATAATAACAATAATAATAATTTGCATTTTGGTTCAACTATCTCAACATTATTTTAACTAAAGTCTTCCAAAAGCAGTTGAGATGTAATTAGTTGGAAAAATTTAATCCAAATTTAAGTCAAACCATGCGGGTCAAATAGATGCTTCTAACTTTTAACCAAAATTAAGAAACATTAACTAGAGTGTCTTTAATTACTAATCAACTTGAGATTTTTATAAGACTATAATGCAATAAAATTTTGTTGTAATTGCACTTGAAAATAGAAACTTTTTCAATTTTTGAAATGCTAGTAGAGTATTACATGAGTGTAAAATTAGCGCAATTAACATTATATCTTAAATAAATATTATACCTTTATTTTTCAATCTTTATTTTTTTTTTTAATACTTTTTTATTTTCCCTTTTTACGCGAGAAGTGCATGAAAACACACGTTTGACTTAATAACAACATCTTTTGATCTCCATATCTCACTAACACTTTTTCTACTACAAACAAATTTGGAAGCTATTTATTTAATGCGTAAAAGATATTAAAATGAATCGTGTATCACGTCATACTTTAAATTATAATTATATTAATATTAATTTTATCACATAATAATAAAATTAATATATAACTAATAATAATCAAGGCCTTAGTAGCCAAACGGCATTGTAACTACCATGATAAGGTGAAGCTCTCGAGTTCGAGGCTTGAATGTAACAAAAAAAAAAAACTAATAATAAATATAAAATAGATTTTTTATAATAAAAATTAATTATTACAATAATATTATCCTTAATTATATATACCTACATACATGTATATATACATATACATATATATCACACGCTTTACTAAGGACAATTTGTTTTTGCATAATTTAATATTGGGGTCCAAAGATAGCAAGTTGTAAGTCTAACTTGTAAGTTGACCACAAAATTTATTTTTGACATAAATAACATTAATTATTTGTAGGCCTTCACAAATTAAATTGTCACATATGTGAAAGGAACTCCTCTCTGATAGAGAAGAAGAGTTTTTTTTTTTTTTTTTTCCATAAGAGGAAGAGTTTTTAAGAAGAGGGAAAATAAAGAATACAACACAACACCTTTTTTATTCTGGGTACTTTATTACCGAAATTTACACGATTTTAACCATTGACAACATCCCGAGTGTTCTCAGCCTAGAAGATTTATTTTTCACGAAAACACAAGCATGGACATAAAGAATTATTCTTCACAAACTTATACATTTATAAGAGAGGATCCAAGACAAATTTAGGATATAGTTTCCATTTTTAAATTCATTTCTAACTCTAATTAATTCAATTCGAAACTAAAAATGAGGCTATTTAAACAAATGTTTGAGAGTAGTATTTATAGTTTAATAAAAATTCGATCTTCAAGGTGAAGCATAATTTGATGATAACAATAATAATCCCTAATCGAAATTCTACAATATTTATACTTTTAAATGCATGCATATAAGTTTAATTCAACATTTATTAACCATTTCAGACTAATGTTCTAATTTCAAACTTTAAACTCAACAAGGTGATTGATGATTCATGATCCAATAGCTCCTTATTGCTGGATCTGGTAATATTTATATTTTTGAATGCATGTACAAATTATTTTGCATTAACATATGTTTATAAATAGCATCATAATCTAAAAGTATTTATCTAGAGGCTTAACAAAGTTGCATTTAGTTAGAGCTTTCGTGACATTGATGCTTTGTATACAAATTTTAAGCATATATTGTTCAAAAATAGCAGTAGGTAAATTGAAATCAATTTAATTTTTAGAGAAATGTGTAAGCTAAATCTCTTATATTAAGTTTTAATGAGTGTTTACTTTCAAATTGTAAAACATTATTTTTAGTACTGAGAAAATTGGTTAATTAAGGACAATTAATTTTATTTTAATATTTTTTTTATTTAAACATTTTAATTTTCTGTCAAGTGATTAAAACTTCTTTAAAACTTAATTATTTAACAATAATAAAGTGATAGTTAATATGAATTTTTTTTTTCCACAAAATATTGGTGTTAATATTTGCTGATTGTCAATATTTTATTTTATTGATATTTTATTTTGAATTAAAAAAAAAATATTCAAATATATATTTAAATAACTTTCTATTAAAATTTTATTATTGTTGATTTTAATTTTCTTAAATAAATTTATATAAATCTCACTTTTACTCTTTCTAATGGCTCGTGTTTTAACAAAAAAAAAAAAACATTTTAATAAACTCAATAAAATAATATAATGTGCTTTTAATTGATCTATTTTTTTCAAAATTAGAAGACCAAAAAAAAATGGACATTTTATAATTTAAGAATTAAACGACACTAACTTTAAAATATGAAGAATTAGGTACGGACTCCATCTCTAATTTACGACAAAAATTGATTTACCTTTAGGAAGACACACAAATTTGTTTATATGGTCTTAGTCGAGAAAGAGTAACACACTGATCTGAAATGGAGAGAAATTAGAAAGGCTACTAAAGAGATCAATCAAATTAGACCTAGAACGTTATAAAAGAGCAGTGAGATACAGAGGGACTTTGAGAGAGCGAGATAAAGAAAAGTATGATGGATGGGGTGGAAAGATAAAAGAGTTCCAGAAGTATAATTACATTAAAATTTATTAATTTTTAAGCACGGTAATTAAGGTTCGATAATTTGTAAATTATTGTAGTTAAATTTTAATTAAATAAATGTTAAAATAATAATATATTAATATTTTTTAATCATTAAATTATAAATTAAATATAAAAGATATTATTTTAAATTTAAGGACGACTATTATTTTTATTACTTTCGTTTCTTTTATTAATTAAAAAAAATACTAACGTCATGTCATAGTAACAATCAGAAATAAATATTTGCTTGGACTTCAATTCAAAAGCAGAAGGTCTCAGCAGGCATTTGAACCTTTCTTGCTCTCATTTTCAGTACTGATATGCCATTACATAAATAACTCTCTCATTTCTCACTTTCTCTCCACAAAAATTTACTTGCCCTGCATCTTAGTTTTGATGCTGATCATCAAATTACTACCACCCCCCAAAACATAAACAGTACCCATGGCAGCCGGATCAGGAACATCAATCACTTCATATTCTTTGCAAGACACACCCACTTGGGCAGTTGCTGCTGTTTGCTTTGTTTTCATCTCCCTTTCCATTTTCATTGAACACTTGATCCATCTCATTTGCAGCGTAAGATTGATCGTTAATTTCAAAGCTGGGTTAGTTTCTTATAATTAATATGTACAAGTTCATTAATTAAAACATGTACCCTTTTGATTATTTTTATGCAGTGGCTAAAAAGGAACAAAAAAACTGCCTTATTTGAGGCAGTGGAGAAGCTCAAATCAGGTAAACAACTTCAACAAATTGATAATATGTGTAGAAAAAAGCAAGAACTCAAAACGATTGATATTGTTTATTTATCTCATGTTATATTTGGTAAAACGAAACAAGACAAACTATTTTTAAATCACAAAAGCTGGTCGGTAAAATGTCTGAATGAATCCATATTTGGGTTTTTTGGTGCAGTTCTGATGCTATTGGGTTTCATGTCGCTGATGTTGGCTGTAGCTCAAAGGCCCATCTCCAAAATCTGCATACCTACCAAAGTTGCTCACACAATGCTTCCATGTCGAAAAAAAACATCGACTAGAACGACCAAAGCTCTTGGTATAACCCGATTTTGGACGCCCACACTTACAGATAATTCTTTGTTCATGAAAGATTCCTTCTTTGAGGATATTGGTTTGGAGTCAAAGAGGATATTAGCAGGAGGTAGTTCTAGTGGTTACTGTGAATCCCAGGTAAATTATGCATCAAAGTTAGTTTCCTTTGTATGTTTGATTTATTCTACACTACTTGAAAAGATGCCTCTCTTTTCTCATTTGTCTGTGTTTCTCTATGGTTGATGCACTTAAATTAATATTTTTATTGCAGGGAAAAACCTCATTGATGTCAGAAGATGGAATAACTCAGCTCAGCTACTTCATTTTTGTGTTGGCAGTTATGCAAATTGTCTACAGTGTCCTTACCATGGCTTTAGGAAGGGCTAAGGTATATATAATACAAAATGATATTTACATCTAAATAGAGTAAGAAGACTGCCTCCAATTACGTGATAAATAGTAATTTAATCTAATTAAAATTTGTGTTATATTTATTATTTAATATATACTAACTGTATATTTTACCAATAATAATTTTACACAGTATGCATCTCATTACTCATTTGATAGTCTTTGTTTTAGCTACCGGACAAATTCTTCCTAAAATATGAACTTATTTTTTTATTAAAATAATATAATATCATTTAATTAAAAGCAATAATTGTAATATTTTCCTAAAAGGGCAAGCAGAATTACCGGCTAGCTTATTACTTTAATACGTTTGATTTTGGATTTATAGAAAGTTACTTTGACTTCATAGCTATTCTTATAGTAGAAAAGAAGAATGTAATATTTGATTTGAATATTTTACTCAATTGTATTACTTTATATAGATTACATAATTTCTACCGTATTGAGAATGATTTACATATTAATATTTTATTTATTTTCTATTTTAAAATAATCTCACACTTCCCTTAAGTTGGTGCATACATATTCCACATGCCCAACTTGTGTAAAAATTTTAAGAACACTCGATTTGAGACTACTTTGGTGAGAATATCAGCTAACTAATTTTCTGAACGAATCTTTGACAATTCCACAATCTTTCCATCCAACTTTTCCTTGATAAAAAATCTGTCTACTTCAACATGCTGTGTACGGTCATGTTGAACTGGATTATGTGTAATATCACATACTGCTTTATTGTCACAAAATATTTGGACAGGTTGTTTAGAAGGCAAATCCAAATCTTGCAAGAGTAGTCTTAGCCATAGTGTCTCACAAAATACATTTGCTAAACCTCTAAATTCAGCTTTTGCACTTGAGCGAGCTACAACATTTTGTTTCTTGCTTATCCATGTCCAAGATTACCTCCTACAAAAGTGAAGTAGCCAGAAGTAGATCGCCTATCACCCTTATCACCAGCCCAATCAGCATCAGTATATGTTTCTATACTTTGATAGTTTGTATTTTTGGTGAATAATACTCCTTTTTCAGGAGCAGACTTTAGATATTTTAAAATGCGAATAACTGCATTCATATGTTGTTCTCCAGGATTATGCATAAATTGACTGAAATACTTAAAGCATAAGCCAAATCTGGTCTAGTATGAGATAAGTACATCAACCTTCCTACAAGGCATAACGAGAAGTTGTTATCAAATGGAGTTACTATTCATCATCATCTTTGTGTGAATTACAATGCTTGCTTTTATAGCATCTAAAACAGCCCAAACCACTAACTGATTGGGACCACAGCTTCTAACAAACAATTGAATATATTCTGGTGTAAACTCTACACCATAACAGCCATACACCCTTACTCTTATTAATAGAAAACAAACAATTATTTAATCTAAGTATACTAAGCTACAAACTGGTGCAACACCACTCGAGCATATATTAACAGGGTTACATTCAGATTTGATTTGTATATAAATGTTACATTTAAATTTTTAAACTTGAAAGATTTAAGGATTAAAAATATCATTTGTGTTTTATTAAAACAAAATCAATTTTGCTATTTTAAGTAAAAAAATTAATTTTTTTTTATGCTATCTCAAATAATTAATACTCTTTTACGGAGGGTGTTAAGCTTGCAATTGAATTGGGGTTGGCTGGATTATTTTGAAAGACCCATTTTCTGGCTTCTATCCAAACTATACCTTTTCCTAGATGAATCTCCATGTGTGGGCCATTAGCAAAAGATGTACTTTACTATTTATATTGGAAAATTCTACTTGCATTCTACGTAATCTATGAATATATATCCCAATAATTAATATTAATAAAAAACTCACAAATCGTGAATCACCAAATACATCCAAAATTCGCCTCTTTAATTAACTGAGGAAGACGACACCACCATCACCTTCCATCCATGGATGTCGCAATCTGTTGCTACAACATCACTCCAATGCACGGCAACACTTAGACTTGCAAATTTTCACATATTGTTGATTAGTTGCCTCTAAAGTAATAACCATTGTTTTTTTTTTTTTTTGATGTATTTCTTTTTCCTTTTTTTTTTTTTTCCTCTGTTAAGATGTGATGGTAACTTATGAAAGTTTGTGTATGGATCATGCTAACCTTTCCGAACATAGCAAAGATGTTTGGTCAGACCAAATGAACATTTTGTGCATGAACTCAGTCAGACCAACGGAACATTTTTTGCATGGTCGAACTTAGTTCGCCAACATCAATTAATTCGCGAAGTTCTTCACCATAGTTTCTTTTGGAAGCAAAAGAATATGTGTGGGGTGGAGAAAATAAGAGCTGTTGCGGGAATATATTTGGGGTCTCTTTATTCTCTTTTTTCTTTACCTTATTCAAAAGTCATCTTAAAATTTTAGAGGTATGTACTTAATAATAAGTGTAGGATATAAGTAGAATTGTCCTTTCACCTTTGTGTTTCCTGAAACAGTTTAGGCTTCATTTAAGATCAAATATGTCCAGGTGTTATTGTAATAAAGACTAATTTGGCTTCTTTTTTTTTTTTTTTTTTTTTTTAAACGACACGCATTCGACTTAAATCCTAAATTTTGGACATAACTTAACAGTCAATAGTTGATTGACAATTTCGGCGGCGTATCAGATTTGGCGGCGTTTGTGGAAAATTATCAAATTATGACTCCCATCTTCCCCAACTAAAGCCTAATTAAGAGATCTTGAAAATTATTTTAGATTTTAAAGTTCAATGTTGGATAGCTACGGGCTGAATGTTGTGTTGAAAGAGGTTCAGAAAAGAAAGCAAATATAATTAGTCTAATAATAAAATAAGTCTTTACCCATATAAATCTCTTTCCTTCTCATTTTAATTAAAAATATTTTTAAAATAAATCAAAATATTTTTAATAGTGTTTAGTAATCTCCATAAAAAATTGCAAAATTAAAAAATTAAAAGAAAAGGAAAAAAAAAAATTGATAGCTATAACTATAAGTAGGGAACTTTTTTTTTTTATGAAATAAGTGGGCACTTTTAATCTATAGAGAATTAGAAAGTTCAAACCTGGATGGCCAGTGAAAATGCATGCCATCTTTGATTTTTCTTCTCACACATTCTGCCTCTTTAAGAGCCTTCAACCTCTCTATTTGACGTATCGTCCCTCCTTTTATGTTCACAAGTGGCAATCTTATTTATTTATTTATTTATGATGTTCTAAATGTCGGTTTGTCATTCTCGATTATATTAAGTATTATGTATCTATAAAATTAGGGTAGATAGCATAATTAATCGTGAGTGGGTAGATGTAATTAACTACTCCCCCACTATTGTTAAATTATATTATTTATTGTAAGCTGTAACAACTTTTAAGAAGAAAAAAATAATAACAATAATAATAATTTGCATTTTGGTTCAACTATCTCAACATTATTTTAACTAAAGTCTTCCAAAAGCAGTTGAGAAGCAATTAGTTGGAAAAATTTAATCCAAATTTAAGTCAAACCATGCGAATCAAATAGATGCTTCTAACTTTTAACCAAAATTAAGAAACATTAACTAGAGTGTCTTTAATTACTAATCAACTTGAGATTTTTATAAGACGATAATGCAATAAAATTTTGTTGTAATTGCACTTGAAAATAGGAACTTTTTCAATTTTCGAAATGCTAGTAGAGTATTACATGCGTGTAAAATTAGCGCAATTAACATTATATCTTAAATAAATATTATACCTTTATTTTTCAATCTTTTTTTTTAACTTTTTTATTTTCTCTTTTTACGCGAGAAGTGCATGAAAACACACGTTTGACTTAATAACAACATCTTTTGATCTCCATATCTCACTAACACTTTTTTTACTACAAACAAATTTGGAAGCTATTTATTTAATGCGTAAAAGATATTAAAATGAATCGTGTATCACGTCATACTTTAAATTATAATTATATTAATATTAATTTTATCACATAATAATAAAATTAATATATAACTAATAATAAATATAAAATAGATTTTTTATAATAAAAATTAATTATTACAATAATATTATCCTTAATTATATATACATACATAGATGTATATATACATATACATATATATCACACGCTTTACTAATGACAATTTGTTTTTGCATAATTTAATATTGGGGTCCCAAAGATTAGGAAAAAAATTTAATGTGCAAATAGCAAGTTGTAAGTCTAACTTGTAAGGTGACCACAAAATTTATTTTTGACATAAATAACATTAATTATTTGTAGGCCTTCACAAATTAAATTGTCACATAGAATTCTCGATCTGTTTATTATTAGTAATTAATCTATTGAAAAAAAAGGTTCATATGTGAAAGGAACTCCTCTCTGATAGAGAAGAAGAGTTTTTTTTTTTCCATAAGAGGAAGAGTTTTTAAGAAGAGGGAAAATAAAGAATACAACACAACACCTTTTTTATTCTGGGTACTTTATTACCGAAATTTACACGATTTTAACCATTAACAACATCCCGAGTGTTCTCAGCCTAGAAGATTTATTTTTCACGAAAACACAAGCATGGACATAACGAATTATTCTTCACAAACTTATACATTTATAAGAGAGGATCCAAGACAAATTTAGGATATAGTTTCCATTTTTAAATTCATTTCTAACTCTAATTAATTCAATTCGAAACTAAAAATGAATCTTATTTAAACAAATGTTTGAGAGTAGTATTTATAGTTTAATAAAAATTCTTCAAGGTGAAGCATAATTTGATGATAACAATAATAATCCCTAATTGAAATTCTACAATATTTGTACTTTTAAATGCATGCATATAAATTTAATTCAACATTTATTAACCATTTCAGACTAATGTTCTAATTTCAAACTTTAAACTCAACAAGGTGATTGATGATTCATGATCCAATAGCTCCTTATTGCTGGATCTGGTAATATTTATATTTTTGAATGCATGTACAAATTATTTTGCATTAACATATGTTTATAAATAGCATCATAATCTAAAAATATTTATCTAGAGGCTTAACAAAGTTGCATTTAGTTAGAGCTCTCGTGACATTGATGCTTTGTATACAAATTTTAAGCATATATTGTTCAAAAATAGCAGTAGGTAAATTGAAATCAATTTAATTTTTAGAGAAATGTGTAAGCTAAATCTCTTATATTAAGTTTTAGTGAGTGTTTACTTTCAAATTGTAAAAGATTATTTTTAGTACTGAGAGAATTGGTTAATTAAGGACAATTAATTTTATTTTAATATTTTTATTTTCTGTCGAGTAATTAAAACTTATTTAAAATTTAATCATTTATAATAATAAAGTGACAATTAATATGAATTTTGTTCCCACAAAATATTGGTGTCAATATTTTATTTTGAATTAAAAAAATATTCAAATATATATTTAAATAATTTTATATTAAAATTTTATTATTGTTGATTTTAATTTTTTTAAATAAATTTATATAAATCTCACTTTTACTCTTTCTAATGGCTCGTGTTTTAACAAAACAAAAAAGTATTTTAATAAACACAATAAAATAATATTATATGTTCTTAATTAACTTATTTTTTTTTAAGTTAGAAGACAAAAAAAAAATATACATTTTATAATTTGAGAATTAAAAAATACCAGCTTTAAAATATGAAGAATTAGGTACGGACTCCATCTCTAATTTACGACAAAAATTGATTTACATTGAGGAAGACACACAAATTTGTTTATATGGTCTTAGTCGAGAAAGAGTAACACACTGATCTGAAATGGAGAGAAATTAGAAAGACTACTAAAGAGATAAATCAAATTAGACCTAGAAGGTTATAAAAGAGCAGTGAGATATAGAGGGACTTTGAGAGAGCGAGATAAAGAGAAGTATGATGGATGGGGTGGAAAGATAAAAGAGTACCAGAAGTATAATTACATTAAAATTTATTAATTTTTAAGCACGGTAACTAAGGTTCGATAATTTGTAAATTATTGTAGTTATATTTTAATTAAATAAATGTTAAAATAATAATATATTAATATTTTTTAATCATTAAATTATAAATTAAATATAAAAGATATTATTTTAAATTTAAGGACGACTATTATTTTTATTACTTTCATTTCTTTTATTAATTAAAAAAAATACTAACGTCATGTCATGGTAACAAATAGAAATAAATATTTGCTTGGACTTCAATTCAAAAGCAGAAGGTCTCAGCAGGCATTTGAACCTTTCTTGCTCTCATTTTCAGTACTTATATGCCATTACATTAATAACTCTCTCATTTCTCACTCTCTCTCCACAAAAATTTACTTGCCCTGCATCTTAGTTTTGATGCTGATCATCAAATTACTACCACCCCCCAAAACATAAACAGTACCCATGGCAGCCGGATCAGGAACATCAATCACTTCATATTCTTTGCAAGACACACCCACTTGGGCAGTTGCTGCTGTTTGCTTTGTTTTCATCTCCCTTTCCATTTTCATTGAACACTTGATCCATCTCATTTGCAGCGTAAGATTGATCGTTAATTTCAAAGCTGGGTTAGTTTCTTATAATTAATATGTACAAGTTCATTAATTAAAACATGTACCCTTTTGATTATTTTTATGCAGTGGCTAAAAAGGAACAAAAAAACTGCCTTATTTGAGGCAGTGGAGAAGCTCAAATCAGGTAAACAACTTCAACAAATTGATAATATGTGTAGAAAAAAGCAAGAACTCAAAACGATTGATATTGTTTATTTATCTCATGTTATATTTGGTAAAACGAAACAAGACAAACTATTTTTAAATCACAAAAGCTGGTCGGTAAAATGTCTGAATGAATCCATATTTGGGTTTTTTGGTGCAGTTCTGATGCTATTGGGTTTCATGTCGCTGATGTTGGCTGTAGCTCAAAGGCCCATCTCCAAAATCTGCATACCTACCAAAGTTGCTCACACAATGCTTCCATGTCGAAAAAAAACATCGACTAGAACGACCAAAGCTCTTGGTATAACCCGATTTTGGACGCCCACACTTACAGATAATTCTTTGTTCATGAAAGATTCCTTCTTTGAGGATATTGGTTTGGAGTCAAAGAGGATATTAGCAGGAGGTAGTTCTAGTGGTTACTGTGAATCCCAGGTAAATTATGCATCAAAGTTAGTTTCCTTTGTATGTTTGATTTATTCTACACTACTTGAAAAGATGCCTCTCTTTTCTCATTTGTCTGTGTTTCTCTATGGTTGATGCACTTAAATTAATATTTTTATTGCAGGGAAAAACCTCATTGATGTCAGAAGATGGAATAACTCAGCTCAGCTACTTCATTTTTGTGTTGGCAGTTATGCAAATTGTCTACAGTGTCCTTACCATGGCTTTAGGAAGGGCTAAGGTATATATAATACAAAATGATATTTACATCTAAATAGAGTAAGAAGACTGCCTCCAATTACGTGATAAATAGTAATTTAATCTAATTAAAATTTGTGTTATATTTATTATTTAATATATACTAACTGTATATTTTACCAATAATAATTTTACACAGTATGCATCTCATTACTCATTTGATAGTCTTTGTTTTAGCTACCGGACAAATTCTTCCTAAAATATGAACTTATTTTTTTATTAAAATAATATAATATCATTTAATTAAAAGCAATAATTGTAATATTTTCCTAAAAGGGCAAGCAGAATTACCGGCTAGCTTATTACTTTAATACGTTTGATTTTGGATTTATAGAAAGTTACTTTGACTTCATAGCTATTCTTATAGTAGAAAAGAAGAATGTAATATTTGATTTGAATATTTTACTCAATTGTATTACTTTATATAGATTACATAATTTCTACCGTATTGAGAATGATTTCTACCATATTAATATTTTATTTACTTTTCTATTTTAAAATGAATCTCAACACTTCCCTTAAGTTGGTGCATACATATTCCACATGCCCAACTTGTGTAAAAATTTTAAGAACACTCGATTTGAGACTACTTTGGTGAGAATATCAGCTAACTAATTTTCTGAACGAATCTTTGACAATTCCACAATCTTTCCATCCAACTTTTCCTTGATAAAAAATCTGTCTACTTCAACATGCTGTGTACGGTCATGTTGAACTGGATTATGTGTAATATCACATACTGCTTTATTGTCACAAAATATTTGGACAGGTTGTTTAGAAGGCAAATCCAAATCTTGCAAGAGTAGTCTTAGCCATAGTGTCTCACAAAATACATTTGCTAAACCTCTAAATTCAGCTTTTGCACTTGAGCGAGCTACAACATTTTGTTTCTTGCTTATCCATGTCCAAGATTACCTCCTACAAAAGTGAAGTAGCCAGAAGTAGATCGCCTATCACCCTTATCACCAGCCCAATCAGCATCAGTATATGTTTCTATACTTTGATAGTTTGTATTTTTGGTGAATAATACTCCTTTTTCAGGAGCAGACTTTAGATATTTTAAAATGCGAATAACTGCATTCATATGTTGTTCTCCAGGATTATGCATAAATTGACTGACAATACTTAAAGCATAAGCCAAATCTGGTCTAGTATGAGATAAGTACATCAACCTTCCTACAAGTCTTTGGTATCTTTCTTTGTTAACTGGTACTTGGTTGGATTCAACACATAATTTTTGACCTTCTTCTAGTGGTGTATCAACTGGTTGACATGCTGACATACCAGTCTCTTGTAGTAGATCCAAGACATATTTTCGTTGAGATAAAAAGATTTCATCCTTTGATCGAGAAACTTCAATCCCATGAAAATACTTTAAGAATCCAAGATCTTTCATTTTAAATTCTCTAGACAAATAACTTTGAAGAGCGTTTCTTTCTTTAGGATCATTTCCTGTTACAATCATATCATCCACATATACAGTAAGTATAGTGTTCTTACCATGCTGTTTCTTTAGGAATAAAGTATGGTTTGAATTGCTCTGCTGATAGCCAAATTCTTTCATGGACTTTGTGAACCTACCAAACCATGCTTTTAGAGATTGCTTTAATCTATACAGTGATTTCTTTAATCTGCACTTTTTTTCATTATGAATTTCTAATATCATACTCTTGGTGGGAGATCCATGTAGACTTCTTCAGATAAATCTCCATGTAAAAAAGCATTCTTTACGTCAAACTGATATAATGGCCAATCCAGATTTACAGCTAAGGATGACATGACTCAAACGGTGTTCATTTTTGTTACAGGTGCAAAAGTCTCTGTATAGTCAATCCCATATGTTTGAGTGTATCCTGTTGCCACTAATCTTGCCTTATAACGTTCAATCTTACCATCTGCTCGGTACTTCACTATAAAAATTCATCGACATACAACGACTTTTTTTGTTGGTTGGTGATCAACAAGTTCCCAAGTCTTGTTTGTTTGTAAGGATCTCAACTCCTCATTCATAGCAGCTTTCCACTTTGGGTCAACTAACGCTTCCTGCACATTGTTAGGAATAGATACAACAGATAATTGATTCACAAATGATATGTTTGATTTTGACAAACGATGGTTAGACACATAGTGACTCATGGGATATTTTACTTTACTAGAAAGTTTGGGTTCGTATGTGGGTTTAAGAATATCTCTTGTGTGATGTTGTGGTAACTGTCTTCTGTTTGGCTCAAGAACAACTTCAGTAAACGATTAGTGTGATATATCGACAGGAGATGGAGTCATACTATCCAATGGCTCGATTTCAAGCTGAGAAATACTCAGTTCGTCAATGGGGTGTTCATCACTTATTTCTTTAGTTATTTAGTTCCCATCGACATTCTGATCTAATGTCGTATCACTTGAACCTAATTCATATATGGCTTGGTTCGGTTCGGTTCAGTCTGTGAGTCATCAACAGTGTAATCCAATGCTATGCCACTTATATCTAAGGTGTCCACATTTTGGTTTTTACTTCCATCATAAAGTATATATAATACAAAATGATATTTACATCTAAATGGAGTAAGAAGTCTGTCTCTAAATAGTAATTTAATCTAATTAAAATTTGTGTTATATTTATTATTTGATATATATAAACTGTATAGTTTACCAATAATAATTTTACACAGTATGCATCTCATTACTCATTTGATAGTCTTTGTTTTAGCTACCGGACAAATTCTTCCTAAAATATGAACTTATTTTTTTATTAAAATAATATAATATCATTTAATTAAAAGCAATAATTGTAATATTTTCATAAAAGGGCAAGCAGAATTACCGGCTAGCTTATTACTTTAATAAGTTCGATTTTGGATTTCTAGAAAGTTACTTTGACTTCATAGCTGTTATTACTTCTCTTTGATCTGAGTACTTTGACTTCTGTTTCTAGTGTAATCTGCAACCGAAAGTAAGCTTTTGGTGACAAGTTCTTAATGTTTTTGTATGACTTGCTTTGGAAAAAGTCCTCCTTTGATATCTGTATCTTAATGTTTTTGTATGACTTGCTTTGGAAAAAGTCCTCCTTTGATATTTGTATGTCAATGCATGCTTCTCGTTGATAGAGGCTTTAGAAACCTGGAGGGAATAGATCCAACGCCCACGGGTACTGGTCCAATAACATTGTCTAACTTTATGAAAAATATTTTTTTTTCTTAATTTAATAGAGTTTGAGTCTTAAATAACATATATAATATATAAATAGTTGAATTATTCTAAATAATATATTAGTTATACATCATATGTAAATATAACATATGTATATGTGTACATAATTTATATAATGTACCTAAAATAAATATGTACATTTTATGTACAATTAACATGTTATTTTGAGACCAATTCAATTATTTATAAACTAAAATAATATTAGCAAACTCTAAATCTAACTTGATACATGCATTGAGTCACATATTACAATATAATTAGTTCTTATTAATAAATCGTAAAATAATTATTTAACATCTCACATTCTCAATTTAATACTTGAGATAATTGTTAACACATCACTTAATATAATACATGTAATGCTCAACTTTTATCGGTGTCATTAACATTGAAATATTGGAAAATAATCCCATGACAGCTCAACTCTACATAAACACATAAAACATATAACAAACCACATCACTACTTATTCTTTTCAGTAGCATTCCACCTACGAGTATAAGTGTAGCGTACCAGATGCCTAACATAATCCAACTTGGCCATTTATATCTTAATATTTTCATGTTTTGAATTGTAAAGATACTAAAATGAATATTCTAAGATCTAATTCTAAATCTAGAAATAAAATAAATCGAAATATAACAAAACATGTCTAAAATTATCACTAGATCGAAATCTAGATGAAAGACAAATTACACTAGATTGAGATTTAAATATAATGCACATATTATAATAAACTGTGTTTATTTGAAACAAACTAAATAAAATGAACAATTTATCAAAGAGAGAGTTCCTATAAGGAAACTTTCCCTCCAATAAGAAGCGAAAACAATACTCTTGGGTTTTTGTAAAAAGAAGAAAAGAGAGTTGCGGCTAATAGAGAGATGATGTCTTGTACAAGCATTAAAACTATGGTCATTATATGGAAATGATTTTTTATTTATTTATTTTTCTTAAGGAATAAAAAATGTTTGTTATTTTGTTGACATGTTTCAAGCGCATTTTGTTATGTAGATGAAGACTTGGGAAGCATGGGAGAAGGAGACTCATACGGTTGAATACCAAGTATCTAATGGTATCGCAATCTACTTCATTTTATTTTTTTGGCTTTCTCTATTTCTTTCATGAAACAAAATATTCTTTGTTTTCTTTTAAACCATTTTTCCTATCACTAATGAGTCTTCAATTTAGATCCTCATCGATTCAGGTATACAAGACAGACGACATTTGGACGCAGACACATGGATTCTTATGCAAGAACTTCAATTCTTCTGTGGGTTGTAAGTTACACATTCTCTTATATTACTAATAAGAACTCTGTTAATTATAAAAAAGGGGAATTTTTTTTTTACGAATTGGTATATATTTTTTCTGTGCAGATATGCTTTTTCCGGCAATTTTTCCATTCAGTGGCAAAAGTTGATTATTTCACTTTACGTCATGGGTTTATTTCGGTTAGCATCTCATTCTTGGCCTTTTTGCATTTTAATTTGGTTTTTCAGTCACATCTATAACCAAAGTAACAATTGTTCTCTATTTTTATTTTTTTAAGCTGAAACCAAGTAATTTAAGAGGTGTAAATGGCACTTTTTTCTATGAATTATTGCTTTTGTATGTAGTATGTACATCACTTTTAAGTTATTTTCGTTACAAATTCACCCCTATGTTTTTAAAAATTGCAAATGTTTCATTCCTTAACTTTTGGTAGTCAACATCGTTACAATTTTAAAAATGATTGAAAATAATACCGCTAAACTTATAATAACAAAACTAACACCCTAATAATATTGAATCTACAACATTTAACAAGTCTAAATTACTACAATTAAATTCAAACGGCATTTAATTGGATGAATGTTCAAAAAAAAATATAAAAGTCGTTTTTTTAATCGTAAAAATATATAATTTGAACATAAAGTGTTATTTTTGTTATTATAGGTTTTAATGATGTTATTTTTATTATTTAAAAAAAAATTGTGCCCTTTCAAAATCCATTTAATTTATTTTACAAATTTTGCAGGCTCATTTGTCAACAAACAGTTCCTTTGATTTCCAAAAGTACATTAAAAGATCACTAGAGGATGATTTCAAAGTTGTGGTTGGCATCAGGTTGGTGAATTTATTGATCCTAAACATTCAATAAAGAACTGTTGAATTGTAAAGATTATCTGCTTTTTCTGATCCAAAAAAAAAAGTAGTATCTTTTGCTTATATAAGAGTTTCTTTTTATTATTTGATTGCTTAACTACTCATCCATTTATTTTTGGCCTTTTTCTTTTGTTTCAACGTGCATCATCTGAAGGCCTTTCATGTGGTTCATAGTAGTTATCTTCTTGCTTCTGGACGTCCACGGTGAGTAACATTTCCCAATATTTATTTCATTAATTTATTTTCCTTAATTTTATTTATTTTATTTTTACAACCAAATCCATCACTTGACTCTTAATGACTTGTCATCTCAAACAGGTTGGGAAGTGTATCTTTGGGTATCATTTATCCCACTACTTGTATGCACTCTATCTATAAGCTTAAGACTTTAGGCTATAGCCATTTCCTAATAAGTAATTAAGATTTATATCCTTATTTATTTTTTAACTAATTATTTAACTATCCTGCCTTTTATAGTTGGTGCTTGTTCTCGGAACCAAACTGGAAGTAATAGTAGCAAAAATGGCACTTAAACTCCAAGACAAAAACGTTGTTGTTACAGGAACTCCTTTGGTGCAACCAAATGATAATCTCTTTTGGTTCAGTCGCCCAAAATTCGTCTTGACTCTTTTGCATTTCACTTTGTTTATGGTAATTAAATTCTTAAATAATAATTCAAATCAGTCTATTACATATAAATAATTAGATATGATAACCCAGTTAAACTCACTCAATTTTTCCTCTTCAATGTCCAGAATTCTTTTGAGCTTGCTTTTTTTGTTTGGGTCACAGTAAGTTTTTTATTTTATTTTCCTCTTTTCTTTTATTAATATTATTCAGTTTAGAGGACAAATTAACATTTATCTAATTCAAAATAATTTTTTATTTTATTTTATTCAGTTGGAATTTGGAATACATTCTTGCTACCATGAACATATAGATATCATTATCATCCGTGTGGTATTAGCGTAAGTTCCTCTATGTCCCTTACTATGAAAATTAATATCCATTATTTATCCACGAGACATTTCTGAAAACAATTTGTTCTTCAAGAACCCTAGTAATGCCCCTTGTTTTGTTATGAACAAGCTGATTAATGTGTTTTGATTAACCATGCAGAGTCACCGTTCAAGTTATGTGCAGCTACATTACTCTTCCCCTCTATGCACTTGTTACTCAGGTACATATAAATAGTTAAATAATCTTACCAATGTAGCTAGGAATTGCAACATAACACGAGCACAATATGACTTGTTACTACTTGACACAATTTAACATGTATTTTTATTTAAAATAATGTATTTTTGTTCGCTAATTTTTTTTTTTTTTGGGTCAATGACTAGTATGGCAACGGTTCAGGTCAAACCTGACCCAGTCTGTTTTGATCCGTTATTCAAATTAAACTAAACAATTTCAAACAAAATGAGTTCGGTTCGGGTAATATCCGTGACTCAAAAAAATCGAACTGTTGGTCCTTTTTTTTCCCAAATAAATTTTTTTTTTTTAATAATTTTTTATGTAATTAAAGTTTGTAATAAATAAGCGGGTACTCGAATAATATCCTGAATCGAATTGAACCGAACTGTGTCAAATAAAATGGATAATATCCCGACCCGTTTCTTAACCGTTTCGTACCGATCCGATTTGACCCGAACGGATCGGATACCCGTGAATACTCGAACCGTCGGATCAAATTACTATCCCTAATGACTAGCGAGAAACTAACATAACCCGGCACAATGAGTCAACAAATACAGATATGATTTGCAAATAAATGTATTGACACAATGCAACCTTTTTTTTAAATATTTAGACAATACCAACATTAATGACCACCCGTAGCTAATATAAACATTATCAAATTAGTTTTTAAGTTTGAGGATCGTACTTAGGGTGTGACTAATCCCTCTTTTAAAACTAATTAATATGATAAGAGTTTAGACTATTATGTTATATAAATATGAAAAGAAACTAATATGATATTGTTATTACACAGATGGGATCAAATTTCAAGAGACCAGTATTAGAAGAACACACTGTAAATCTTTTAAAGCAATGGCATGATGAAGCGAAGCAGAAGAAGAAAAAACAAGACACCTCACAATCTGGTCTTCACCATTCTTCTACTACTAGAGAATTAGATTACAGTAACACTACTACCATCAATAATTCCCCAAAATTTTCTTCACATCACCGGGCTCCAACTTTATCTCATGAAATTATTAGCCATTCCGAGATTGTTGAAATCCATCAAGAAATTATTCCTCAAATTGAACTTGACCAATCCATAGTTTATTCTCCAACTAACGTGGTCGACAGAGAAATACAACAAGTGGGACAAAACCCAGGTCAAACTTAGATTATCATCTTCGTTTGTTGATAGTTGAGTTATAAAGTTTCATTATTTATGACAATTTTGCAGTTTTGTACATGTAAATTTTAAGTTTCTAGCAGTAGAATATATAGTTGGTAAATTATTTTTTGAGGGCAATCAAAATTGTATCCATCGGTTCAAAAGATGGGAATGACGATTCAAATTAGTAGTCCCGGAGAGTGGAACTTCTGGCTAGTTTACAAAAAAGAGAAGGCCCTCTAATGTGGTTAGGCCCAATAATGATTGAGCCCACCATAGACAAATGGAATCAGAAACGTCTTACATTCCATTGCAACACAGCCGACACTCATTATTACGAGTGAATTACCTATATAACAAAAATATGATAAAAAATGTTAATTTTATTTAAATAGTAAATTTAGGTAGTAAAATTTACCGTTTTATTTAGATAATAAATATGATTTTTACTAAAATGTACTTTTATTCATTTATTTGATTTATAAGTATGTAAAGTTTTTTGAAAATTTTGTAAAACTTACAAAATTCATGATAATTTAATTTTTTATAATTATTTTTAATTTAATTATTTTTATATTTATTTTTATGGCTTTGATACTAATTACTGATTATTTTTAACTGAAACTGATGCATAACATACAGAAGTCATGTGAATGTATAGGTTATATACATATTTATTTACTCTGTACATTCACATTTTGTATGTAACCTGTACATTCACTGTGACTTCCATAAGCTGTTCAAAACAGCAATAACATACAAACAATACAATGCATTTTATGTGAATGTACAGGTTACATACAAACAATACAATGCATTTCATGTGAATGTACAAGTACATACAAAATTTTTGTATGTAACTTGTACATTCACATGAATTTCATAAGCTGTTCAAAACAGCAATAATGGCGGCCATCTTGATTCATAAACAACAATAATGACTTTCATAACCTATATATTCACATAACTTTGATTCATCTTGTAATTTTATAACAGTTCTTCGTTGCAACAATGGCGGTCTTTTGATTCTTCGTTACAACAATAGCGGTCATCTCTCTCATCTTGTAATTTTATACCGCTCATCTCTCTCTCAACATCCTTTGTTCCTTGTTCTTCATTGCAACAAGGAAGAACAATTCATCTTGTCTTTTGATTTATCTTGTAATTTTATACCAGTTTATTTCTCTCTCAGCATCCTCTGTTCCTTGTTCTTCGTTGTAACAATGGTGGTGGTGATGGATTTGGAGGTTAAAAGTGTCATTTATATCTTGCCAAAACACAATTGTTTTGTTATATTAGACAAAAAGTCAATTTTTATTGTATATGTATCATTTCAGGGAATTAAATCCATTATTATTTGGGTCTCAAATACTCACAATCTCCTCTTATATTAAAAAAAAAAAAAAAGTAAAAAGTACTCAAAATCTCCCAAAGTATTTTTTGTCATTATTAGTCTAGTATCTCAACCTCTGAAGTCTGAATAATTTTGCATACCATTCATCTTTGTCTCATTGATTACTTCTCCATTTCCATTACCATACACCTAACTAGTCGGTAACTGTAGTGGAAACAGAGCATGTGCTACTACTCACTTTCATCCACAACTCAAAAACCATCCAAAACCACAACAAGCCATATATGTTTGGATTAGTTGGAGCAAAGTTATCAGCCAAATTTAACCAAATGGGTCCACGGATCCTAAGCCTATAATGCAGTTGAAAATGCAGTTGAAAACGGATCCACATGCTTGTTTCGTTTGCAATAGAAATATTTTGAATATTTTTATTTAAAATCTCAGAAATTTCAAGATTTTCAAGAATTGAATTTCTAGCATTTCAACTCACTAGTTAAAAACACGTGAATTATTTTACTTATTTTAATTTTTTTTACTTAATTTTTACAATATATTTGAAAAGAAATATAAAATTAAATTTTATATGCTTTCAAATTAATTATAAAAGTAATATAATATTTAGAGTCTTTATTGAATCTGATAATGATTAGAGTTCTTGTTGGATATGATTTTTATTCTATTATTATATTTATAGTTTTTATTTAATGACTTAATGTGATAATATATCCTTAAAGAATAATTAATATAAATAATTTAAAATACGAAAATAATTTTATTAAAAAATATATTAAACATAATTTAAATTTTTATATATAATTCACTCAACTAGCACATGGGAATATCATGTTTTTTCTGTAAAATGTTAACTATTACTACTTATGAATAAGTGCTGAAGGCATATGTTACAGATTATTATTACTAAGTATGATAAGTTATCATATTTGTATCTTATCATGTCAGTTGAGATTTATTATATTTAATAATATTCTAATTTTATGTGATTTTCTCCATTATTTATTATTGTATAAGACTATTTATTTCATTTCTCTCAAAAACTTAAATAAATGTAAGTCAAAGTCTAATTTTATATTATTATTACACACTTTTTGAGTGCAATATTCTCGTTTGATCATCACTTAAAATTTACTTATTATTAAAAATCATTGAGCTACACATAAATATGTGTTTTAATACCGTATTAAGAGTATATAATCACTAGTCTTAAAAAAAAAACTTATACTATTCAATCAAAAAAAAAAACTTAGACTATTAAAAAATGTGCCATCGTCAAATTTTCATCATTCTAACAAAATCAATATTTTCTCAATTGATAGGTAAATCTACTATCGTGCAAATGATAGGTTTTGTCAAGTTTTCTTTGCATAAATAATCCACTAAAGTAATTGACTATGTCATGACCCCAAAAAAAAAAAAAAAAAAAGTTACTGTTTACAAAAAAGAGAGAATCTACTAATTACATGTCTGATACATTATATGTTAAATATAATTGTATTAAATTTAATTTTTTTTAATTATATTATACTAGTTTATACACAATTTGTATAATATATTTGGATAAAATTAATAATACATATTTAATAAATTAATTTCTATTTAAAATATAAAATTTATTTTACGTAGTCTTGTTACATATAAAATAATTATATTATAAAATTTTATTTAAATAAATATTTAATTTATTTTTTATATTTTAAAATAAAAATGTATAATTTTATAATTAAAAGTTAAAACATGTTAAATATTTAATACAATTTAAACCAACAATCATATTGAATAAATCATAAGATTTATATATAATTATATAATTTGTATTTTATAAGTAACTTTAAAATTAAATAAATAATTGTATAAAATTATACAATAAAAATATTATTACAGTAACAAACAAAATCTTGAATTAAGAAGTGTACTTGAGTCACCGACTAATATTAATATTATATATATATATATATATATATATATATATAAATAAAAGTGTTACGATAAATTTATATTTATTTTTATATTAATATATTATAATATGTGAAAAAGTTAAATCTTTTTGTTTAAATAATTATAATAAAAAAAAGTATCTTTATAATCCTTAA
This sequence comes from Elaeagnus macrophylla, assembly GCA_029378325.1. Classification (NCBI taxonomy): domain Eukaryota; kingdom Viridiplantae; phylum Streptophyta; class Magnoliopsida; order Rosales; family Elaeagnaceae; genus Elaeagnus; species Elaeagnus macrophylla. The sequence continues at coordinate 29,173,302 of CM055641.1, read as the reverse complement.
GCTTATATATTTTAAAAATTTTAGTTTTTAAATTTTTTATTGATATACTTTAATTTTATGAAATGTTACATATTTAGTCTTAAAAATATTCTTAACATTATTACTTTTGAATTTATTACTAAATTTAATAAAATGATACATTTTATTCTTAAATTTTACTAAATAGATATATAATTAAAATTTAAAATTTAATACTCAAAATTACATTTGAAATTTTATTCATATCATTATAAAATAAGATCCAAGTCATAAGTTCAAAAATTTACAAAAGTTAATAGTCTTTCTCAATGAATACTTAAGTCTTAGAAATTTTAAAAGTCATTCATCCATTTTAAAATAATATTAGGATTTGTACACATGATTTATGACTTTTCAAGATAAGTTTTATTTTAGTCTCTTTTTTGTGCTAGTATACCTTAGGTCATAAAAAAATAAAATTTTCAAAAGTGACTAATAATACATAATTTAAAAAAAAAATTACATTTATTAGCACATGATTTTTGTTGACTTATCAAGGATAATTTTTAATATTTAGTAAAAAAAATTAATTTTATTTTGTTGCTAAAGATACTTAATAAATAGAAAAAATAAAAATTAAATTATTGAGACAAATAAAAAAATAAATAAATAACCAACCAAATTTAAAAAAAAAATACATTTTTGTCAATTTTTTTTATTATCAAAAACTGATTTTTTTATAATTATTTTAGTAAAAAAAATTAAAATTTTAAAATTATTTTTATAAAAAATCACATAAAAATCATGTGCTAAAAAATTAAACTTAAATATATTTTTTTAAAATTAAAATATACCATCTAAAAAAATTAAATTATATTTTTTAAAAATAAAAGATTAGTAAATTATTAAATTTTTATAATATAATTAATATAAATATAAAAATAAATATAAATTTATGTATTTGGTGTATTTTATTTTCCGTACTCACAAGTCTGCTGCTTCTTCCCGTGAATTGAGTGAAACCAGAATATTATGAAACAAAATGATTACAAAATAATAATTACATTAATTCTAGTCAAATTTGGTTCTCTTTGCAACTTGTGAAAAGCATACCGAGACACCAATATCTGACAATGAAAATACCTTGTTATATCAGAAAGTCCTTTCTCTGTCGGATATGGTGGGTCTGGTACTTTATAGTTGAGGCTGATTTTACATGATTACGTACATCTGCTCCTTTGTTGAGTTGCTCAAGATGCCACACTCTTTTATGCCTTTTAAAATATCTTTGATTTTCTATTTCCTTTTTAGTGTTTATTGACATGAAATAAAAATAATAAAATAGGTTATCAAAATTATATATATATATATATATATATATATAATATTTTGATACATTTTCTTTTTTTTTTTATTATTAGCATATTGATTAATAGTTTATTAATTAGTCATTTGTTGAAATTAATTGATTATAATCATTAGGTAAAGTAATTGAAACAATTTACATCAATTGTTGTAATGCAATCAATCATTTATGATTATTATCAAATTTAATGAAGTTGTAGCTCAAGAAAGAGCTCCGCTAAGGTTTTCATTCTTTATCGATCTCTTCGTTGTTAATGTGTCTATCTCTTTTGGTTGATCTATGTCCTATTTTCATGAATTTGTCTTTTTGATCCTATCTTTTTTCATCTTTTTGTGAGCGTTAGCTTTCTAGACTTGGTTATACGTTGTAATCGATTTTATGTTGTAGTTTTGTGGTTGAAACCTCTTTAGCATTTGACTCTTTATTTAATCTACTCCTTCTATGATCTCCTTTTGGTTCTATTGCTAGCAAATTATGCTAATTTTTATGACTACTTAGCCTTGGATTTACTCAACTTTGAAGCAATTCTCCTCAGATTGGTTCATCTTAGATCGATTTGTGCTTGTTTCCTTGCAATCCATCTCTTCTTATTGCTAATTAGCAATTGTGCTTCATCTTTGGTGCTATGAAGATACCATGAATTCTTCTTCCAACTTACTTAAAAAGGAATTTGGTTAGGTTTTACAATTTATAACATGGCGATTTCCTTTACTCTGTGATCTACTTGTGAGGCATTTGGACAAGTGTTATGTTTTCATTGCTGCTGGTGCTTCAGTGCTTTGGACTTCGTACTAGCATTCTTGATAGTGTTGGCATTCTTGGTTAAGCTTTTCTTACATTATTATTGCTAGGTTCAAGCTTCTAGTTCTTTAATTAATCTAGTTTTTTTACTTGATAACTTAAAAAATGGATGAAATGATTTATGAAATAGTTAATCTGAATCTTACACATGAATTGAGGATTTGATCAAGGATGTGCAAGAATTACTCGTTCTTGCAATTTTTGTTCATGCTGTGATGGATTACTATATTCGTCTTGGTGCCTTGATGAGGGTGTCTCAATATATTTGGGCCAAGGAAGGAGGGCTTGAACTTAAGGTTCTTGATTGGATTGCATTCCTATCCTATCTTGAGGATGCCAATGGTATGGTGTTAGTTTTGAGGCATATGTTAGGGATCATCAATAAACATTATGCTGATTTTGAAAAAGGTCGAAAATGACTACTTTCAAGGGATCCAATGGGGGTGATGGTGTGTGCTTGTTGGCTAGCATGATAGTATTTTTTTTCTTTGTTGAGTTCTGGTTTCGATTAAAAAAAATACTAGTATGTGTTTATTTTCTATTTGTTATTGCAATTGTTTTGTTTTAATGTGTGTTTTGGCCCGTTATTAAATTGTCATGGTAGGCTTTACTTTTATTTTGTTAAAAAACGTTATTAGATAGCGTATTTTGTGAAACGAAGGATGTAGCTGCTGGTTTTAAGCCCCTTCAAATAGTTGTGCTATCTTGAATAAGGTGTGCTTTCTTGTTGGCCCTTGATTGCCTCAGCGTAACAGCTTGAGGTGTTTGTAATATTATTTAGCTTCAATAAAATTCTTATCTTTCTAGCAAAAAAAAAAAAAAGGTATAGTGGTCTTCATTATGATAAAATTATATTTGGTTAGAATGATTAATTTTATATAAAATTTAGATGACAAATAAAATAAAGATTAAGTAATTTTTAATTAATTTTTTTATAATATATGTCTACATCATGGAGAATAATTTTATATGAGAAAATTAAAGTTGTCATTTGTTATTATTTTTGTGCATGCCCTATTTTAGTATGGATAATTGATAATTGGTACATTTTTATTTTTATTTTTATAAGATAGGTCATTTGAATTTGGATGAAATAAATTTAAGAAAATATTTGATAAAAAAAAAAGTTAATATAATACATAATAGTTTAAACATAACTTTTTATGAGAAAAATTAATTTTCTCATAATATTTATCAAAATATATAAAAATTGGTCCAGAGTTTTGATATCATTTAAGAATTAAGGTAACATTTAATGAATTTCAATGGCATTACAAGATATTTCTTTTTTATTTTTATTAAGTAGGAATAACAATCGTATTACTTTAGTCGTATTCGTGTTGTTTTTATTTCGTATTATTTGTATCGTATTTTGGCATTAATCGTGTTAGGTTTTCATGTTAGTTAAAACATGAAGAAAAAAAATTACTTACCTTTTTCATGTTATCTATTTATAATAATAAAAATAATAAAATCTTTTAAAAACATGAAAAAAGTATGATTAATTTTTATTAAATTTTGTATCAGTGTTGTGTCAAAACTATTACTCCTATAAATATTAAGCAACCCGACCTAAATGGCCTCCTTCATTAAACCAACATTTTTTAATCCATAATTTTTTTGCTAATATTTTCATGCTCTTTTTTTCTTTTTTCTAAACTAATTAATTTCATTCTCAAATTTTAATTATATGAGTATTTAATTGACCTAATTTTATCATTTACTTTGACAATACATTCTTTGTGCGTATTTAGAAACTTGATTTGAGACCTATCAATCTGTTGATGGGTATGGGAATGTGCCACTATTAATTTAAAAAATAATTACTTAAAATCTTACCTATATTTTCATAAATTTATAATTATCACAAATAATATGAAATAATTAATTTTATTAGTTTAAATTAGTAACTTCAAGTAACTATTAAATTAATCTTAGTCATGTCATTATGATTCATCACAATTTTATAATAAAAAAAAAATCATTTTTATGTATAATAGATGCAAATTCACTAAGAAATTCATTAAAAAAAATCAACAAGAAAGAAAAACGTGTATATGTAAACCAAAGCAGAATGGGCCCACAATTGAAAAAATCATTGTACTATTTCTATCACCCTAGCCCAAATGAAATGGGCCAGACAAATGAAACAAAAATGTTTAATTAAAATCCTTTTCTAAAAATTATTCTGTTTTATAGAAAAAAAAAAAAAAAAAAAATTATCATGCCAACAATTCTTTGTAAATAATTAAACATTATTTATCGTGATTAAGCTTGAAGTGGAAATTTTTATTTTTTTAGGCCAAGGTCTACATTTTCTTAAAAGTGAACAAATTAGGTTTTCAATTCAAGTAAGAAATTCTTAAATTAATATGTTATATGTCCTCCCAATAATATCGTTTTAATATTTTTTTTTAAAAATTAAAAGATTAAGATTAATCTATTTTATTATGTGTCAATTAATGTTAATTTCTCCCTCCAAATCTACCCTTGAAATTATCATGATTAAGTGATAATTGAGGCTCTAAAACAAAATCTTAGGCACAAACGAGAAGATCTTTCTTCCATTATGGTGTTATTAGGTGTGCAGTACCAATATTATCCAAATCAAACATGTATAATATATTGCTAGTTTTGTTATCTGATCTTTCTCTTTCTCTTTTTGGGTGGGTTAATTAATAGCCATCATTAAGCTTTCTTCTGGTTTATCTCTCTTTTACTTTCTTTTGTGTGCGTTTGTTATTCCATGATTAAGCATTCTTAAAACTAAAGGCACCCTGTGATTGTGATGCTCCATTTGCAAAATTGTAATCATGGAGATACCAATTTGTGCACCTTAAATTGACCGACTTCACCGACTCCCTTTCAAAATAAACCAAGTTTTTCTTTTCATTTTTTTTTTTTCCCTTTATTTTGTTTTTAGTCTCTTGAGCTTAGTCAAGTGATATATTTGGAGTATTTCAATTTTTATTTTAATAACTTAAATAATCTTAATTTTTAACTAAAATCTTTCAAATACTCAAATTTTAGTCATTAATACTCTTTTAGCTAAATTATACTTTTTTTTTTAATTAATTACAAATTTTGAATTATTAATATCAATTTACCAAATGGTATTTTTGTCTTTCTATATTTTAAAAAAATTATTAAATTTTTTTTATGAATAATTTTATTTTAATTATTTTAAGATATGTGTTAAAGCTATTTTTATTAAGACTTATTTTTATTTTTATTTTGTTTCTTATATTAAAATTTTTAATAATTTTTTTTATTCTTTTTTTTTAATAAAAATTATCTTCTTATTATTATTTAAATTATTTTAAGACATATCTTAAACTATTTATATCAAGATTTTTTTGTTTCTTATATGTCTAAAATTACTATGATTTTTCTTTGTGTCAAACCAAAATGCTTGAGAAATAAACAAATACATTATTAAAATATTGACCATAAAGATATACAATGTATCAATTAGAATAACATTCTTGAATCATCAAAAATATCAATTTTCATAATTTAAAATCTAAAATGAATTTTGTATCAATCTTCGTAAAATCTAAAGTAGCCAACTTAAATTATAAAAGAAAAAATATCTTAACCAAAACAACTTTTTAATGTAATTAAAAGAAGATTATTAATAAATAAAAAAGTTGATTAAAATTTTTTTTTAAATATAAAAAGACAAAAATACCCTTTTAAAAATGATAAATTGAAATGAATATTTCAAAATTAGTAATTAGTTATAAAATAAAAAAAAAGTATAACTTAGCCAAAAAATATCATTACTAAAATTCAGATATCTAAAAGATTATAGTTAAACATTGAGTTATTTGAGTACCAAAGTAAAAACTAAAATATTCTAAAAGTACTGAACCACAATATTTACAATATTTAAAAAATTCTTTAATATTTATACCACAAAAATAGTATTTTTTATATCAAGTATATATATTTTTATTATAAAGAAAACATGAGCAAAAAATTTAATATTAAATATTGTCTAATTTAATATTATTTAAATTTAACTATGATTAATTAGAAATTTAAATATTTAAATCATATTTATTAACTATGATTAATTAGAAATTTATTATTATAGATTTTAAATATGTTATTTTATATAATGTTTCAAATTTCTAATCATATACAGAGTTGATTAAATAATTCTCCATAAGCTTTTTGGTATTTTTGTCTATACATACAAAGTGTTCCATTTTTTCAAGTAAAAAATATAAATATTAAAAAAAAAGTGTCATAAATGTCATTTTATTTTTATAAAAATTGCATATAATTTTATAGGTTATAAAAAGTGTCTTTAAATCTTTTTATTTTTTTAAAAATGTGTTTTAAGTCTCTCTATTTGTAAAAAAATGTTTCCAGTAAAGATAAAGTTAATTTTTGATCCAATTTTTCTTTAAACCTAACAAAATAATAGATATATCATATGCATATTTATATTTTTCGATGTATATATATATATACACACGTAAAAAATTAATATTTAATTAAAAAATTACTCAATTTTTTTTAATTTAAATATAATTTTATTGTCTAATATTTAAAGTCACAACTTAGATAATAATTTTTTTTTAAAAATTTGGTCGAATTCAATAAAATTTATCTAAAATCATAAATTAAACAATAAAAATTTTATTTAAGTTTAATATAAAGAAATTGTAAAAAAATTAGAGTAATTTTTTAATTAAAAATTATTTAATTTGATATATATCTATTGAAAAAATAAATATGCATATGATACATGTATTATTCTATTAGATTTATCAAAAAATTGAATGAAAAATTATTTTTGTCTTTATCTGACACATTTTTTACAAGTAAATGGACTTTAAAATACTTTTTATAAGCAAATAGACTTAAAAACATCTTTAGCAAGCTAGAGTACTAAATAATACATATTATATAAATAAAATGACCATTTTACCTCTTCACCCTAAATATTATCACTTATACATTAATTCTTACTCCCTGGTATTAAAAAAATATAAAATAAAATACAATTACAAAACAAAATATTTAGTTGCTATAAATAACATGACTATTTTTTTTTTTTTGTTTAGATTTTAACAAATAATACAAAGACTAACTATTTGAATTCAAAATAACACTCTTAAAATTTATAATAATAAAAATAACCTATTTTTTTAATTAAAATGAATATAAGTTAATTTTAAGTTAATATTAAAGATACTATTTTTGTTATCTTAAGTTATGAAAAATGTTATATTTATTATTTTTTAATAAATAAACAACACAAAGATAACGAGCAAATTATCTAGAAATCACCTCTCTTTTTCTTTGTACAGAAGGGGTAGAAAACCAAAAAATATATGTAAACACTCACATTTGTTAAAAATAATTTTCTACTAAATTTTATGTTAATTTAAACTGTAACATTGTCAATATGATCTTAAAAAATTGATCATTGTGTTTCACGTGATTTATTATAATGTTAAAATTATTTTTTATTAAATTTTATTGTTACTATTATATTGAAAAATTGAGCATACCTTATATTTTAAATTGTGTTAAAAATAATTATTAACATTTTAAATACTAATAATTTGTTATTTAGTTGATAAAAAATATGATTCATAAACAAATTACACAATAACTAGGACTCTATATTTATATGGGTAATTTTATTCTAAATTTCATAATACGTGATTTCAATTTTTATACATAAATATAGATTAGATAAATTTATACAAACTTGGGTGAAACTATAATTTTTAAGTTGATTTTATTTTTTAATAAAATTAATAAATTATTGATTTGTTATTAGAGATTGCTACAAATATAACTAAAACATAAATAATTGTATAAGATATGAGATCAATTATCTAATTTTACATTTTATATTATATATGTATATATTATTACACTTTAATTTATTATAATATTATTTTTGATATTCAATTATTTATTTTGATATATAATTACATTAATTTTTTTTACCATTATATTTATATTCGAACTATAATTTTCTATTGAATAGTATTGGACATCTTAGTTTGTGCTTCATGTTACTAAGTTAGTTACACTTAATTTAAAGTTAAAATTTAAATTTATGATTTCTATTTTTTAAGAGAAATTTATTGTATTTTTGATATTTTTTCAAATTAAATATAAAAATTGATACTTCTCTAGACTCTAGTAGTAGAAGTATATTAATAATTGGAAAAGAGCGTGAGTTTTCACTGTCAAGGAGTGGTGGGCCCATATATAAGCAGCATGATAAAAACTTATAAAATGGTGAATAAGTACTTCATTTTTATTCTCTTCGAGCTTTAGAAAATGGAAAAAGTCTTATAAAATAGTCAATAAGTACTTCATTTTTATTCTCTTCGAGCATTAGAAAAATGGAAAAGTTTACTTGTTATAAACTTGTAATATTCCACAAATAATATAACACTATGTTGTGTTTATCTATACAACATTGTTCATGAAAAATGGGATACTTGAGGCATTTTTTTTAACTCACAAGGACAATTTTTTATAACATATTTTGAAAAAAAAAAATAATAATAATAAATCACGGTAACCTATTTTACTAAATTACAAAACTAAAAATTTAAAATTATTTTTTCCTACATTTAAAATGTCTACTCTACTTTTAAGAAATAAAAGGTCAAGATATTTAAATCACAATATATATATATATGGCAAGACTACTTCAAAATTAACTTTTTAACCCAAATATTATCAATGCAATTAACTTGTGCTAAATGTTGATACTTAAAATATACCTAAAAAAAAATACCATTTTTTTTTTATATAACACATTCACATAAACATATATAAATAAACATATATATAATGAACAAGATTCAAACTCATGTCCTTATCTAAAAGCAAATGTTCTTACAACACAAAATAATTGGCCAAAAAAAAATACAAATTTTAAAAATCAATTTGTTACATAGCCAAAATAACCTATGTTTTTGGTTTTTAATAATGTTATATTTATCAAGTTATTATGTGCATAAAATTATATGTCATTTATTAATTAGATAAAAAAAAATTAAGGATGGAGAATAAAAATGATTGTGGGTACAATTTATTAACAAAAAATTAATTAAATTATGTCTTATAAATTTACGTAAGTATTAAATTATAATAAAAATATTTTTGTTATTTTTTTAATCAAAATTATTTCAAAATTTATGAATGATTTTAAAAAACTAGTAAGTACAAGTAATAATGTGTAAACTAAAGCTACTCTCTGCCTTTCACCTTGAATTTATTTAAGGTGTGATCATATAAGCATTAAAGTATGAAATCGAGTTTTTCTATTTCTTTATCAATTTTAAATGTCTTTGTCTTTTTTGAAATTTTTGTATGATTTGAGAAGTAAGATTTTTAATCAATCAATTAAAAATTTAAGTTTAAATTTTAGTATATTTTTTTTATTAATAAAAAAAATTTTAGAATTCTTTGTTAAAAAAAAAAAAAATAGTACAGTAATGCTACGTACTAATAACACTAGCATGTTAAATTGTTAATGCTATAGACTTATATAGCTGGCACACAATTGATGTATTGCGTGTATTATACGCGCGAAAAAATCGGATGAAAAAGGTGTCAAGAGGAAAGCGAACACAAAAATGTAATAACGAACAAGGGATGATGAGACTTGAGATACAAAGGATAGACTGCTGGAGGCTCTGAGTCACTGAGTCCGAACAACACGCCCATGATAATTGCTGCCAAAAAGCCGTCCAAAGTCTAAAACTCAATCCCACTTACAATTGACAGCTCTTCTCTCTGTCCTCCACCACCATTGCCCTTTATCTATTTATTAACCACTGTGTTCTCTGTCTCCTCTCATCCCTCTCTATCTTGTCTCTACAGCGTCAACTACCCTACGCTCCACTTGAACTAAAGAAATACACAGCCCAATTGGTCAATTTCATGGACCATTTTGACCTTGCTGTTTATGCGTTTATACATTTATGTGTACCTTTTCTATTATTTTTCATTTAGATTCTAGGATCAAATTCTTAGCCTTTTTCTAGACTTATTTTAGTGCTAAGTGGTAACTATTTGGACGAAAATATCATATTGACAAAAATATACTCTTTAATTTACAAAAATATTGATATTGATAAATATTTTTAAAAAAATTATGAAAATTGTTGTACGGCTTTTGAAATATTTTATAAAATTTCAATAAATATTAAAATAAATAATAATATATTAATTTAATTAATTTTTTTTATTAAAATAACATATTTATGACATATATAATACACATAATAGACATATAATAATAACATAACATAAGTTTAATATTTATTTAATTAATATAAATATAAGTTATATAACATAATTCTAAATACATCAAATTTTATGCAATACAAATATATATAAATATATAATTAAAACAACTTTATCTAGCTAGCTCAAATCTTGGAGTTATGGAAACATCAATATCAATAAAAATACAGTAATCATACCATAATATCAAGTAACAATAATTTTGCTTGTAATTGATTGATCTCTCCCAATAATATTTTTATATAAAGAAAATTCTGAATTAATTTAATTTCTATAATACTAATTATATTCATTTCAAAATAAACGTCAAAGTTATCAATGTTGAAAATTATCACAATTGGATTTTTGTCAAATTTTTCAATTAAAAAAATCATGCTTTTCACATGGTAAGTTGCTCTTTTTTATTTTTATTTTTATATTTTTACCAATATTTATCGATATTTACATATTTTTATCAATTTTATTGAAATTTTAGATGATATTTAAAAAAAATGCAAAAATACAAAAATCGATATTTCGATATTTTTACCGATATTTTGGACAAAATTGATTTCTATATATCCATACTTTGATTTTATGGAAATTTATACCAAAATATCGGGGTATTTTTGGATTTTTTTCATCCATGGTGCTAACTAGAGTCTAGATGTTTTGTTTTGGTTTCAGTGAGGTGGGTTTTGTTTATTGTTAAAATTTGCCTTCTTTTTGGCTTTGGTATTTGTTAGTGAAAGTAACCCTCATTTTGGCTGAAAGGGAGAGAATTATTTTCTTGTTTATTGAGAAAAAAGAGATTGTTAGTTTTCTTTTACTAGATTTTTTGCTAGGGTTTAATGAAGGATTGTCTATGTCTCATTCAATGAGAACTCTTACTTGGTTTGGTGGAGGGCCTCAGTTCACAGTGAATGTAATTGCTAAATTAGAAAGGAAAATATTAAAAAAATAATAATAATAAAAAGTAAGGGAAAGCAAATAAAAGAGAGTGGGGGAGTGAGGTTTATGTACTGTCTTAGCCTGTCCCCCCACCCAACACAGTCTTTATCACACTTTAATTCTCTCTTTTTCTCTCCAAGAGTCCAGAGTCCAAAAGCCACCTTCACATTGCCTTTTTTTTTTTTTTTTTAAGACTTTCGTCTCTGTGCTTCCTATGCAATTGTCTCTTTCTGTTGCTTCTGCTCCCTCTATTCAGTACCTGCAAATGGGGGAGGAATCATTCTTTGAATTTCTTGTTATAATTTGATACTCTCTCTCTCAATTTCTTCTCATCTTTTAGCCCCCTGGCTGGGTATCCTTCTAAGCACGTCTTTATTGTTGTTTCCTACACATCTGCTTATCACTTCCTCTCCCGTTTTAGCTTCTGGGAAGACTTCAAATTTGCATTCATTACCATGATTTGACCTCATTTTCAATTTTATATAGTTTTTTCTTTGTGGGTAACCCTGCTTTGTCCACTTCATTATTCTTATCTTCCCCACTCTTATTAAAGTCATTGGCTTTAAGCTATTTGCTTGGTTGATTTGTTAATTTGGTTTTGGTCTATACTGGGAATATTACCAGGTGTTCATGGAAATTGATCTAAACCATGCATTGGCTGAGGTGGAGAAGAATGAAAACTGTAATGGGGATTGTGGCAAAGTTGGTTGTGCTTGTTGTTTCTCTTCTTCCACTTCTTCATGCTCTTCTAATTCAACTTCAGCTTATGCGCCTTCTTCAATTTACTTGGAATTGTGGCATGCCTGTGCTGGCCCTCTCACCTCACTTCCCCAGAAGGGCAATTTCGTTGTGTATTTCCCACAAGGTCATTTAGAGCAGGTTGCCTTATCATCTCCCTTCTCACTCATGGAGATGCCCACCTTTGATCTCCCACCTCAGATCTTTTGTAAGGTCGTTAATGTACAACTTCTTGTGAGTACCTTGTTCTGCTCCTTTAAAATGAAGTTTCTTCATCATCTTCTATCTATAGACTAGGCTTCCACATTACCTCTCACTGGACTTTCATTCTGTGTTTTAATTGCTTGGGAAATTCATCAACTTTCTGAATTATTGAAACAGGCAAATAAGGAAGATGATGAGGTCTATACACACGTTACTATGCTTCCTCAACCAGAGGTATCATTTGCAAATTCTTACTATAGTTGTCTGCCTTTTCCATCTTGGTTTTCAGCAGCTAAAAATTAATTCTCTGGAATAATATGTTTAAGCTGGGAAGATAAAGGGAAAATTGGTTGTAATGTGTTTCTCCTTGGTTATTATTGCTATTAAATGAAATTAATTTTCTTAAAAGATTTTCAAATTTATTTTCTTCACTATCTTTTTTTTACTTGTATGAATTGAGATAATGATATGGAGGATGCTATTATTTAACTTATGCAGCTGGAAGGAATGAAATTAGAAGGCAAAGAACTTGTGGAATTTGGAGGTAATGAGGGGAGTGGAGGATCCCCAATAAGATCAATCCCTCACATGTTCTGCAAAACACTAACAGCTTCTGATACCAGTACCCATGGAGGATTCTCTGTTCCTCGGAGAGCTGCTGAAGACTGCTTTCCTCCACTGGTATGACCTGATGCTTTAACTTTTCCCTATTGTTGTTATAAACATTGTGGTTTATCGGGTCTAGTTTAGGTATCGTTTAAGTTTAATAGAGCATCCTTATTGCAGGATTATAAGCAGCAAAGGCCATCTCAACAGCTTGTTGCAAAAGACCTGCATGGCATCGAGTGGAAATTTCGGCACATATATAGAGGTAATTTCTATTGAATTCTAGTATGTGGTTTGATTGTTTTAAAAAAAACTGTTAAAGATTCAGAATATAAAATTGTCAGGTCAGCCAAGGAGACATCTGCTAACTACAGGGTGGAGTATTTTTGTCAGCCAAAAGAATCTTGTTTCTGGAGATGCTGTACTGTTTTTGAGGTAACTATGAATACTTTTGCAGTTGTTCTTCAGAAGAGCAATCATTCCTCCATTGGTTCTTTATCCAAGTATAAGGCTAAATTTCATCCTTCAAGATTTTTTAGAAATTACAAAATAAGAAGGCATATGTTGAGTGTGATTACATTAATGTTTCAAATAGACATGCGAATTAGGCTACTAGTGTTTGTAGTACAAAACTGTTACCAAAGGCTGCAAAGTTATTGATTTCATACGGAGTAAGACTATCCTGGAATTTTCTTAATCTTATTTCCACCACCTGTTATATGGTTTTTTACTCATTTCTGATGATCTTTTTAGGGGAGAAAATGGAGAGCTAAGGTTGGGTATTAGAAGAGCTGTTCGACCTAGAAATGGTCTTCCTGGTTCGATCAGCAACCAGAATTCTTATCCCAACAATGTTCTTTCTCTAGTGGCAAATGCAATATCTTCCAAAAGCACATTTCATGTTTTCTATAGTCCAAGGTTAGCGCCTATTATCTGCTTTTTCACACATTTGTAGTTGGTAGTCACTCCATATTTGTTTGTTGCGGTAACATTGCCCTATATTCTTTTGGTTTGTTATTATTAATATTAAACATAAGAAGAAAAGCTGTGGGATTCTAAGCACTTGTCCAGTTGTCCTTTGCGCTTGATGCTAATGAGCAACTTCAGGCACCATATATGAACTAGTTGTGTAAGTGGAAGACATTCATGGTCCTAGGAGGAATAAAATGCTTGAAGGCTTGAAGCACATCGGGAATGACCACTTGAACCCTAAAATTGAATCACATTTAAAACACTACAAGCTATTCTTTTCGTAAGTATAACTAAAAAAAAAATCATGTAATATATTTAAGGAAGTTATGGAATTCCATTAATAGCAAGTAGCATCCATGTTACTGAGGAAGGATAAATTTACCTAGTGAAATAACTTTTGTCTCGCCCCCTCTCTTCTAAACCACAAAATTATGAAATAAATTTTCTTACAATGTTATATTGATTGCTTTTATCAATTTCTACTATGTATGTTTCTATCAGTAGTAGTTGTTTCGGACATTTTGTTCTATGGTGTCTGTTTTATGTCTTGCACAAGCTAGTTATTTGTTATACTCATGCATGGGACCGACCATTAACCTTCTAACTTTGAAAATGTTGGAGTACAGGGCTACTCATGCGGAATTTGTTGTTCCGTGCCAAAAGTATCTCAAAAGTAAGGCCAACCCTGTGGCCATTGGGACTAGATTCAAAATGAAATTTGAAATGGAGGATTCACCAGAAAGAAGGTAATTTGAAATTTGGTTGTATATAATGACCAGTAGTGTATCCATTATTGTATGCTTTGTGATATGGTATGCGTTCTGCTTTCTTTCAGATGTAGCGGTGTAGTGATGGGAATGAGTGATCTAGATCCTTATAAATGGCCTAATTCAAAGTGGAGATGCCTGATGGTGTGTTTTATAACTTCTTTATGACTAGTTCTTGTCTTTTTTTCTTATTAATTTATTTGTTTCCTTCGTTAACCTGCACTCATGGCAAGAGATGTTTGTTTACTTATGTCTGTGTGCCTTAAGGAAACAAAAGATATAGTAAATGATCAATTAATAAATATGCCCTAGATGATCCATAGATAAACTGCTTCTGAGTAAGATGCATACTTCTATTTTGAATTCTGCAATCTCCTTGATTAGGATGTGATGGTGACAATTTATAAGAGTAACATTCTTGTCAAGTTTCTAAATTAAAAATGTTTAAATTTAACATCTAACAGGTCAGGTGGGATGAAGATATTGGGATTGATCAAGATCGAGTCTCTCCATGGGAGATTGATGATTCTGTATCTCTGCCACCCTTGAGTATCCATTCTTCCCCAAGACTGAAGAAAATGCGGACAAGTCTGCAGGCAACCCTGCCCAACAAACCCCTTATCGGTATAGTTCCTTTCATTGAGATTAGTATATTCTTGATACTGTTTAATCCAAGGGCCGGTAACATATCAATTTTCTTGTGACAGGTGGGGCTGGGTTTTTGGACTTTGAGGAGTCTGTCAGATCCTCTAAGGTCTTGCAAGGTCAAGAAAATATAGGTTTCATATCACCCCTTTATGGACATGATACTGTAAACCGCCAGCTAGATTTTGAGATGCAATCCACGGTGCATCAGAATCTGAGGTCCAATACAGTACAGAATGCTACTTTTAGTGAGTTTATGAGGACTCATCCAACCACTTTCACAGGCTTTGCGGAATCCAGAAGATTTCCAAAGGTCTTGCAAGGTCAAGAAATATGTCCATTGAGTTCCCTGGCTGGGAAAGCCAATTCCAACATGGGAGCTTGGGTAAGGCCAAACCTTGGCAGTGTGCCTTTCAACCCATACCAGGCACCCAAGCCAAGTTTTTTCCCTCTAGCGTCAGAATCCTTTCGGAATCCATACTTTCCCTATGGTGACATTCACAAAACTGTTCAGCATCCCCCTGTGCACTCTAATGCTGCCGACTTCCCCAGAGAAAATTTCAAAATCAATTCATATTCAATCCAGACTGGAAATGCGAGCAATGACATTGAACGGTCTAATCAACCGAATGAACACAAATCACAGGAAAATGTTACCCGTCTTCCTGCAGTTGGAGCAAACCTCAGAGATTCAAATGATCATAATATTAGCAGTAATGTGACTGGATGTAAGCTTTTTGGGTTTTCCTTGACTGGCGAAACTCCATGTCCAAACTCTCAGAATTCAAGTAAGAGGAGTTGTACAAAGGTGATTTATAATAGCAGCCTGGTTGGATAGTAAATTGCCCAATTTTTACTTATTTTTCTGACTTATGTTAAAAATATTGGATGAAGGTTCACAAGCAAGGCAGTCTAGTTGGAAGGGCAGTTGACCTTTCAAGACTGAATGGCTATACTGACCTGATGAGTGAACTGGAGAGGCTATTTAACATGGAAGGTCTCCTAAGAGATCCTGGTAAAGGTTGGCGTATCTTGTACACGGACAGTGAAAATGATGTAATGGTTGTTGGCGATGACCCATGGCAGTAAGTATTGATTTAAGTCTTGTAACATTTTCTCTGCTGTTCAATCATAAGCAAGTGGTAGAATCTTGAAAACATCAAATGTTTATGCTACCACTAATAAGCATGGAACAAATGGGTTTGAATTTGTCCGTACTCTTTCGGATTTACCAATTTTTGGGGGATTCCATTAGATGGTCATTATGTTGAACTGACCTGTAGTAACCCATTGGCTTCATTTGAAACGAAGAAAATTTATTTTTACCTTAAATAAAATAAATGCAGAAGGAAATAAACATATTTTAAAACAATTTACTGTGTAATGACCCTTGTAGAGTTTGATTTCTTTACAATGGAAAACAAAAAACATTCATTGTAGGGTAATTTGGTTTCTTATATGTGATCACTGAATATGATGCTTGTTCTTCTTCCGGCAGTGAGTTCTGTAATGTTGCTTCGAAGATCCACATATATACCAGAGAAGAAATGGAGAAGATGTCCCTTGGGATGATGATTAATGATGATACTCAAAGTTGCTTGGAACAAACCCCTGTTATATCCAAGTCTTCATCAGTGGGTCAGCCAGATTCATCTCCAACTGTAATCAGGGTCTAAATGTTTTTAAACATTGTCACAAGTGTTGTGTTTTCTTTATTTGCATGTATGCATCTAATTTAGGGAATAAGCTGGGTAACTTATGTTGAAGTATTGACTACAGTAGCTAGCTACCTTCATCATAGGATACCATAACTTTCCACTTTTAGGCTCATTGAAACTGACCTTTCTTTCACTCATTGACATAATGTACTATTCTTATTTCTGGTATGAGTATTGCATATTTGGATTGTTTTATCATATTTTTGTTTTGTTGATCAAAGTTAACGACCCGCCCTCTAGCTGGCGGAATGGTAAAGACTTGGTATTAGTTTTGGAGGTTGCTCATATCACCATTACTTTCTCCTCGTCATCCTGTAATAGATTGTAATGTTTTTATTTCTTCTTTTCAAGATCAAATATTACTCGGTGTAGTTCGAAATGCGGCTTATCCAACCACAAACACATTGTGCTCAATGGTTACCTGGTTTGCTCTAGTTCACTTGAGTTATATATGTTTTGTATCACAGGGCAGCAAGCGAAATTCTGTTTTTCTTTTTAACCTATACAAATATTAGTGGTAATTTTGGGTCCCTATTTAATTAAAGGTGGTACCTAATTAATCTAATTTTAAATAATGAATACAATTTAACAATCACCGAATCTTTTTTAGATTTTTTATATGGCATATTCTCTAAGTGTGTTTGCATCAAAAAATACGATACAAAAAAGTGCCCAAAAACACAAATTCTATAAAATAATTAATACTAAAATATATATATTGTAATGTTCAATAATTTTTTTTGTTAATTATTTTTGTAAATGTTATATTTTATGTTTTTTTACACATTTTTGTATAACTTTCATAAAACACGATACAAAAATATCTAAAAAAATAAATCAACTATTGTCAAATTACATTCATTACTTAAAATTAGACCAATTGGGTACCTTTAATTAAATATGAAACTAAAAATGTGTTATTTTGAAAATAAGAGTACAAATTTGTACATTTTGTTAAATAAGGGACCAAAAAGACTTCATGTACTTGTTCACCTACTTTTTTTAACCTGTAATTTCTTACTAGCAGTCTTTTTTAGACTAGTAGGGGGGGGGGGGGGGGGGACCCTATAGATATGCGGGGAAAAAACGCTTCTATTATAGCTGTTATTTCCTTTTCATTATTGTAGAGAACTCTGGTTCTCCTTATGATTGATAAATCAGTTTGAATCCGTCCGTTGAAGAAGATACGGATAAGATCCAAACCTTTCTTGACTTTCTATATTGGGATATGTGAAGAACAAGGTTGCACAGTTAGTGGCATCAAATGTGAATATCCTAGAAAGTAGCAGGCAAATTATGGGTTTAATGCTCCTTGAAGAGCTCACGACCAATTATCATTCTTCTAATCTCACTAGTCCCAGCTCCAATCTCATATAATTTGGCATCTCGAAGAAGACGGCCAGTTACATATTCGTTTACATAACCGTTACCACCTAGACATTGTATAGCCTGAAATTGAAAACAGGCTTGTAAGAGCGTATAGAAAGATAGCAAGTACCTATGTACTTAAATTAATCTCCGAGGAATCCTCAAATTAGTTGATGGTTGGCCTTTTGAACATCATGAATTATATAGTAAGCTTAAACCTAAATATAAATCTGAAAAAGTTCTGTTCTAAATGAACAAATTATGTTTAAAAGAAATCGTCCAAGTTCTTACCTGCAAAGCAACCTGTGTGGCTCTTTCAGCAGCGCATAGTATCACTCCAGCACAATCCTGAAAATTTGGACCCAAAAGTTAATTGTTTTATTCCAAGTTCAAACTAAGAACACATTATGAAATATTCTGGTTCCTGTAATGGCACCTTAGGCTGTATTTTTCCATTATCACAATCCCTTGCAACAGAATACACATAGGACCTAAACAGAGAACAAAGAAATAGGGATTAAATGACTAATGATGAAAAAAGAATAAAGAACAGGAAATAGATTAGAATACCTCGATGATTGTAGAGCAGTATACATATCAGCAATTTTTCCCTGCAATAACATAGTTTCGAACATAAGGCACTGCTGTTCACATAAAGAGGTATCAACTACAAACATTGTTTGACCGAAAAAACAACACTACAAAAATCGGCAACATAAGTTTTGAAAATAGCAGGACATCACATAAAAGGAAAACCCATATAATGATTTTCTTATTAGGTGGATAGTAACACTTCATCATGTAAACATGTGTGTCCGTGTATTGGAAGTTGTAAAGTCCAGAATGGAATTTCAGAAGTTTAACTACCCATGTAACTGTTGCTAGTCTAATTACTTTGCATCTTCTAGGTTCACACAGAAATAAAGAAATTAAAAAAACAAAAAAAAGTAGTTCTGAAATACCTGTATAAACTGAAATTCCCCAATTGGGCGGCCAAACTGCTCTCGCTGTCGAACATAAGGAAGGACAACGTCAAGACATGCTTGCATTAGACCCAGGGGCCCAGCTGCTAGAACAAGCCTTTCCAAATCTAGTCCCGACATCATGACGTAGACTCCTAAGAGACATATGAAAAAATAACATCAAACCAAGTGTCGTCAATTTTTTACAAGTTAAACCAGAAGTGGAGCTTTGAATGACTAAACACCCTTGATCTCTGAGTATTTTCAGTTTCAGCAGCATTTATCCTCAATCTAGATAAGCTGTCTCAGTAATAAACAGCTATTGTTTCTTTTTTATGGACTCTAATGAAATGTCCTTTTGCTTGCTTAAGGTGAAATTATTATCTATTAAAAAAAAATGAAAAATTATTATATTCAGGCGACATTCTGAAGAGTACTCTCACACCTAACCCAATAATTTCACGTCTGACCTAGAGGTCTTAGAAACAACTAGAGCCATAACCTGGACAAACTTATCACAGTGGCACGACAACGACTGGACAACTTTACTTGGACATTTTTTTGAACCCTTAAAAGCAGCATAAATGGATTAAAACTTAGTTAAGCATGCTTGAGAAATCTTTCCTTGTGCAATGTATCACGGCTCTCTGTAACTATATAGTCACATAAATAATCCAAGTTCAATAACAAAATATTGTAAAGTTAAATTATCAATGGACCTTTTCCTTCCTGCCCAAGGACGTTTTCTTGTGGAACAAAGCAACTTTCAAAGA
Source organism: Elaeagnus macrophylla (assembly GCA_029378325.1). Lineage (NCBI taxonomy): Eukaryota > Viridiplantae > Streptophyta > Magnoliopsida > Rosales > Elaeagnaceae > Elaeagnus > Elaeagnus macrophylla. Next base: position 29,153,196 of record CM055641.1, on the reverse strand, counting down.
CAAGCTCACATCTGCACAACACAATTACTAATGTTAGGAGATGCAAGAGGAAAAGAAAAATAGATGATAATGTTACTTCAGCATTGCAGACATACGTATCACTCCCTCGCATGCCAAGTTTGTCTAATTTCTGAGCGGTACTGAATCTGCAGACATAAATACAAAAATTCAACAAAAAAGAGGAAATAAAAGTATTCCTTTAAATGTTCTCAAATAGTTAGATTTTCTCTTGTCATTCAAGCAGTTTATTTCGCTCTAAACATCTCTGGATATGAAGTAAATTAACTCAATGTTCCCTGTTGCCTTTTCTTGATACACAAAGGGGTCGCTGAACTGTAAAGACATAATGTACCATCTAGACTTGGACTTCAAAATCAAATAAAAATGAACAATTTTTAGCTGCAAATAATTTGGAACTCATCCCTTAGGGTTTATACCTTTTAAACTCCTGTGCAGTTTGACTTGACCAGTTAGAGAGATTTGCACGAGTTACAGATTGGTTTAATGGTTTCATATCATATACTATAAAAGTATAAATACATGTTCTAGCTATTTAATTGTTTGGCCACTCCATACCCATTAAATTTCTTGCTTATACTAATGCTAATTTGGAAATCAGTTAATTAGCACACCCATGTGGTTCGATTTGGATGGGAAGTAGAATAAAGATAGTTGCTTATATAGATAAATTACACAATTCAAACAGAGTAAATCAGTATGAAAACTAGATCCACACACCCGGGCATTCCCTTCTCAATAATGAATGCAGTGATTCCTTTTGAGCTTGCTGTCATGTCTGTTTTTGCATAAACAACCTGTCCCAATCTAAACATATCAGTTCTGACAAAGGGGTCATAAATAAATGTATACATACAAAAAGCATGAGAAAATAGTACACTAGGGCAACTAAAGGAGATACCAATGTTTGAGCAACTGGACCGTTGGTGCACCACATCTTGTTCCCATTTAAAACATAACCCTCATCAACACGATCAGCCTTGCACTTCATGCTAACAACATCAGAACCAGCTGAAGAAAAACAAAAGAAAACAACCTAATACCTGATGAAAAAGCCAAGTGGTCCTTTAAATCTTCACAAACTGGAGGTGCAAAAGTTCAGAAGTATTTCAGGCAAGTTACCATTGGGTTCGCTCATTGCAAGAGCCCCTACATGTTCCCCACTGATTAGCTACATTAGAAATGGCACAGGTTAGTCAAAGACTCAAAAAACTCAAGAACAGAATAAGTAAAAGATGTTTCAATAAAGCTAAAGGGATAGATAGTTTATTGCTATAACAAAAAAATGTCCTAAGCATAATAGGAACAAAGATAATGAAACTGGCGCACTTTAACTCTATACCCCAATAAATTTTTTTATCCAGGTTATTTGATCTGTGTTTCTTTCAAGAAATGTCTTACAGAAACTAAAACCCTTTTCATACATCAAATAGTCCATATTGTTAATAACATCCAATGTACACCAGTATAAATCACATTTTGACAAAAAAGTCGTAATGTGCAGCACAATTATATTTTTTTTATGGATATAAGATATTTGAAGAAACAATAATGTCATAAGGAAAAATAAGCTCCAGAAGGACCCAAATATTAATTCAACCAAAGAAAAAATAGCTGCAAACAACATGCAGGAAACACTTTATATTAAATCGATGAAAGATGAAAGTAGAACCTTAGGCAAATGCTTCTCTTTTTGAGCAGGATTTCCATTCCTCACCTACCAAATTATACAACCAAAAGAACAATGAGTTTAAACTTATTGTAACCACCGGAAATGGTCAAAAGATACCATTCAGAGCTCTTTTTACCAGTTGGTTAATGCACAGGTTGGAATGTGCACCATAAGAGAGGCCAACAGACCCTGAAGCTCGACTGATTTCTTCCATAGCAAGACAATGATACATGTAACCAAGACCAAGTCCTCCATATTCCTCTACAACAAAATGAAGTTGGGATTTAGGGGTAATGAAAGTGAGCTAGTTCTTTATATTATGGATAGGCAGCCAAAATAGCCACTCTATGCAAGATGCAAGCATGGCATCAGCTAGAACTATATGTATTAATGCTAAGGACACTCCTTTATACACTCCACTTCTTCATTTGAAACCTCAAAACTAAAAGAAATAAATTTTAAAAAAATGATTCTTTTGCATTTTTAAGAACTAAGCAACTGGACCCTCCTGAAAAGCATCATCTAGGACCCTTCACAGGCGACAATTGTATATTCCCAAGTTTAATACATATTTTGAAAGAGCATGACGCTGTGCAAGTGATACTTTCATAATAAAATGAAATTATAAAATCCGAAGGCTGTAAATACCATCTTGCACAAAGGTAAGCTATTTTGTATCATAAAGATTTCACCTGGGGCAGTAATTCCATGAAGATTAAATTCTCCCATGAGTTTCCACAAGTCAACCTCCTGAAGTACAATAACGAAGGACAGTCAAAATGAAGCTTATGAAGTCCATTAATATAAAGAATGCTTGACACGCACCTTTGGAAAATAATTTGTTTGATCTATTTTTGATGCATGAGGGGCAATATTTTCTTGAGCAAATTGAGCAACACTTTCTTTAAACTGCAATCACGGGATAACAGAATTAGAATAAAAGAAATCGTCCTGATCACAGGACAGTAACATCAGAGATGGACACCATCTTATTTGTTGACATAAGTAAAAAACTAGTTCAGTCCTGCTATCCCAAAAGAAATTGCAGTCTAGACCCAATGGGTCAATATCTAAAGTCTAATCCGCAAAATGTTAATAACAAACAATATGATTACCTACAATGGTAAATTGTTCGTAATTCGTTGGTTTAAGAGGTATTTTAACATTAAAAAAATCCAAAAAATGGAAAGAAGTTAGTTTCTCAGTAATGAATTCACAAACAGAATACTTGACCATCTTGAAAGAATAATAAACAAAATAATCAGGGCAAGCTCAAAACTTTCAAATTGCTTTAGACTGTAATTTTCATATAGATTATACAACCGAACAGTAAAGCCGCAATCGTGAAATAGAAGCAAAAATGTAACCATTTCCAAAACTAATAACTAGCTTAAGTGCTTAATTACATATCAAGATGCAAATCGCACATACATAGAGTTTCCCAAACACAAAGAAAAATGAATTGGTTTAGATAGAAAAGAGACCTGCATTTGAGTATCATCGAAGAGCAAAGAGGTGGAAAAGGAAACAAAGTGTCTCCTTTTGAAAATCGCACTTCCTATTGACCATGCACCGAAAAGCCTCTGCATATTTCTTTTACCTCCTATCTATGAATTGGAATAATCTTTCAACTTTTAGAGGGTCAGAGAGGCAAAAGATAAACACAAGAAAATAAAAAATGACGAACGGTGAATGGCGTTGGTATTTTATAATACCAAGGGATTGGAACGGGGTAAGGATGAAATTGCATTCTTCATCTTATTCTTTATAATTATATATTTTATTTAAATAAATATATAAATTTAATTTTATTAAATTTAAACTAATTTTAAATAATACATTATATATTATATATTTTTTCTTTAAATTATTTTTTATTTTTTTAAAATATCAATAAATATTTTTTTTAAAATTATTTAAACTATTTACTTCAATTCAAAAAATCTACAATCATATAATTTTTTATAATTTATTCTTATTACTTTAAAATAATTTTTGAGAAAATTTTATCAATGTTATTTCATATAAAAATATTATATATTAATTTTTTATATCTTTAATTTTCTTATTATCATATAATATTATTTATTAGCTATAAATTTTTTTTTTTATTAAATATTTATTATTGAATAATTTTTTTATATCAATTTTTTATAAAAAATAAAAATATTAAAAAATTACAAATAATAATTTTAATATTATTTTAATCATTGCTACTCATTTTGGCCCTCATTCTTTACTATAAATTTTTAATAAGTCTTTGCAAAATTTTAAGTAAAGATGGAAAATAAATTCAAAATCGCAAACAAAAAATGAAAAAATGATCCCTAATCCTACCTCATGCCGTTGACAATCCTAAAATGTGTAGGCAAAGAAGGTGTGAAGAATATTGGCTAAGAAAGACAACCATATGAAAACCTTTTTTTCCTTTTATATACAATATTATAATATTATTTTATAATTCAATTATTTAATTAATTTTACTCATAATTTTTATTAATTTATTTGATTATATAAAAAAATACAAAATTAAAATCTTATAGAAAAGAAATAAATAATGCTAAAAAATAAATTATAATCTTATAAAATGTAAATAACAAAATTAAAATACTTATTTTATTTTTTATTCTGTTCTATTTGCTCAATTTATATATATATAATTTTTAAAACATAATTTTTTTTAAGTAGTATACATATGTATATAGATACAAACATACGCCCGCGCGCGCGCATATATATATATATATATATACATACATATGTACACTACTTGCAAAAAAAAAATTATTTTACAAAAAAAAAAAAAACATATATATACCACACAAAAATTAATAACATATAATTTTGTTACAATTTTGTATTAACTTCAATTACATTTTAACACATGTCAATATTATATATAAAATTAAATTTTTTTTTTAATTTTTAAATAATTTTAACATTTGGCCCAATATAAACTTGGATGATACTATCATCTCTTTGTGCAACACATAGAGACAATTAAAAACAAAAAAAAAATTATAGATATTGCATATAAATTTGTACTCAAATTAAATAATTTTTAAAGTACAAAAAATTATTCATTTTTTAAAAAAATTTAAACATATATTATAATATTTTTTTATATTATAATATATCATGAATTTAAATATAAATACAAATTTATATAATCTTGTCATCCTTACTACAATTTGAATTAAATAAAACAATAATATACTAATTAGTTTGTTTAAAATTTGAATTAAAAACTAATTAAAGTTCACTGGAATGGATGGGGATGGGATGGGATGGGATGGGATGGGATGGGAATGAGTTTTCGTGCGATCCGCAAATGCTTAACATCTCCACCAAAACAAACACTAAAATGGATTCGCAAACACGTGAATTTGAAAACGATGACTAATCTGATTGCCACGTCAATAATTCACTGTACTTAGGCACATTTCCACATACCCAATAATGCCGAAATCTACACATACTCAATAATGCCGAAATCTATTGAACAACAAAACAAAAAATAATAAAAGAAAAAAGAAATGCCGAAATCAACCTTATCCGCCTAAATCTAGTCACTTGCCCTATCAGTCTATCGCAATCAATAAATACAAGAATTTATACTTATTTTTATAATTATATTATAATATATATCAAAATTATTTAAAAAATAACAATTTAATTTTTAAAAAATAATTCTACCTTATATCATAATATATTTAATACAAATATAAAAATAAATATAAATTTATAATCATTGCTCTTCATTTAAAGTCAAAAGAGTAATATTATATGCATTAAATTAAATTATGATATGTATCAAATAATGTATTTGATTAGATGAAAAATTAAGAATATAAAATAAATAAATAATTATAAAATTTTTTATTAATAAAAAATTAATTAAATAATACTATATAAAATATGAAAAAAAAAAAAGGTTATTAAAACCAAAAAAGGAAAGAAAACATTAAAATAAGAATCATTATATAAGTGTTTTGAAACAGGCATTACCCATTATTTCTGTAAGTAATTAATTTGCATCGAAAAAACAAAATAAAATAAAAAGTATTCTATTACTTGAAAACAACAACACACGTCTTAACAGCATTATTAATTAGATTTATTTATAAAATAAAGACCATAAACACTAGTTGAATACTTTATAATTTATAGCACCGTATTATTATAGAGATAACGATACATACTCAAATATTTTTGTCACTCTCTCAATTTTGTTTTTCTTTCCAATACCTAGATTCACTTGTGTCTTGTTTTTCCAAAGTAATAGGTACTCAATTAGATCACAAATTAACGTATTGGACTTTTTTTTTTATAACAAAAATCAACTCTTCGAAAGAGACAGGATAACGCCCGCTATGCTCTATTTATCCAGACTAACATCTTTTTAAAAATGTCAACAGTGGCTAACATTTCAAGCTATCGTCAGATAAATCTTTATATATAATTACGACTTTTTCACAAATTAACCTATTAGATCTTGCTCTACACATTTTTATCCCTTCAGTCCCATTTCTCAATTTATATATTATGAGTAGACTAAACATATCCAACATAAAAATAAATTAAAGAATTCATAAATATAATATTCATAAAACTTATATAAATAAAATAATACCTTAATATTAATTTATATACATCTCACTTTAAAAAAATTATACTATTTTTATTATTCTAAATCTAGTATATTATTTTAAATAATTTTTTTAAAAATTAAATAAGGATAAGCTAGCAAACAAGTGGCAATTTGTTCAGATCTTATGCCTTTGTTCGTAGCATGGATGAAAATAGTTTGACATTTTTAATATTTTTATCAAAAAACGTTTAAAGGAAAGATATCAATATAAAAATGCTGTTTAAAATATATTTTATACTGTATGAAAATTTCTTGATATTTTTATCAAGTATCGAAAAAATATCAACATTTCTTAATATTTTCATAAAAATATTGACAGATATATTATGTAATATGTATATTTTTTTTAAATTTAATTTTGTTAAATTAATATTACTTTTACAATAATAATTCAAAACGTGATAATCCAAATATTTTCTTTTTTAAACAAAGCACACACTTTTTAAGGACAATCCAATATTAAATCATATTTTTTTAAGTTTCCTAAAATAGATTAATTTAATCTCTCTCCTTTTTTTTTTTTTATTATTATTATAAAGATAGCCATATTTTTATAACACAAAATTCACAATATTATTATTTTTTAAAATATTAAATATTAAATTATGAAAGTAAAATCTAAATTATTTTATCATTAGCAATTTTTTTCCAAAACATAACAACTCTGTATTATTATTATTATTATTATTTTAACATGATCTTTACGATATTAATATGGCCATGGAAACTGATTTGTGAATTGTGCGGGTAAGAGAATCATTCAAGATATTATTATATTTAATTTAATTATATTTTATAATAAAATATAAAATAATTATAATAATAGTAGTAATTTTCATTATGTATTAAGAATACATTATAATGCTTTATTTTTTTTACAATTTTTATAATTATTTATGATTTTTTTGCTCATTCAATCTTTTTTTAATAATAATAAAAATTTATTTTTTAATTTAATTTTATTTATAATTTTATAATCTTTCTTTTAATATTATTATTTATTTTAATTATATTTTTTAAATAAATATTATAATAATAATACTATTTTTTATATTTAATTCTATTATAATTACCATTTTTATCATTTCCCTTTTAACGACCCGCCACCTTAATTTTTAGGGCTGAGTAACAGTAACAGTAACAGTAGTCTCTTTATTATCAGAAATTAGATTAGCCAAGCGCATTTAGTGAAAAATCTTCTACTCAGAATTTTGCTAATTAGCAGTCTTTTTTATCGTAATCATTCGTTTTTTTTTTTGAGGGCATTGAACTGAAGGTTAAGAAATATGAACAACGGCGAGGAAAGGAGACTGAACGGCCGAGGAGAAGAAGATGATGACGATGAAGAAGAAGTTAATGGGGGTGGCCGTGAAGCTTGGGAGAGAACCTATGCCGATGAGAGGTCTTGGGAGTCGCTTCAAGAGGACGAGTCTGGGTTACTTCGACCTATTGATAACGCGATCCTTTACCATTCTCAGTATCGGCGCCGACTTCGAACTTCGACTACTTCTCGAATTCAAAAGGGTCTCATTCGTTACCTTTTCGTTGTTATTGACCTCTCCAAGGTACCGAACTTGGTTATTTTTTCTGATCTAGCTTCATTCAGTTTTGCATCTGATTTGATTTAGAGTGGCTCTTTCTATTTGGTTTGAGATGTGGTCAAGGTTGATTTTGGTTTTACATGTGGATTCAGAATTGAATCTCAGGAATTGGTCGAGCCATTTTTTGGATTTACATAAGATGAGGAAATTTAACTTATGTTATGTTGCTAAGGTAATGAGGGTATGTATATCACATATAACATAATTGTTGATTTGTTGCTTCTGTCTATTTTATTCCCAAAATGTTTGGGTCCTCTTTAAAATTTGGAACATATGAAGCTACAATCTTTAAGCTTTTACTAACTTGTCGTTTAAGTGATGCCAAATAAGATCTTTACCTATATCTAAATGTAACAAATGAAGCTATTTTATTCCCAAAATGTTTGGTTGGAACTGCTAACTTGGTTTATGTCTCTGGAACTATGTTTAATCAGCAAGGGAAATAATGGGTTGTAACTTGTAAGTTTTAAAGACATGTATTGAAATGTCAGCAAATTTTCTTATCCGTTTTTGTTTTTGTTAGGAGAAAAAGGTTTTGGCTGTTATTGCTATTGATTTACTTAACATGCCTTTTAATTCTTCAGTTGGTTACTATCGATGTCATTAGGCAGCTGCAGAAATGGATTTTCGACCAAGTCGAATGGCCGTAGTAGCAAAACAAGTCGAAGCTTTCATTCGGGAGTTTTTTGACCAGAATCCACTTAGTCAAATTGGTCTGGTAACTATTAAAGATGGGGTTGCTCATTGTTTAACGGATCTTGGTGGAAGTCCCGAGTCTCATGTCAAAGCTTTGATGGGTAAACTAGAATGCTCGGGTGAATCCTCCCTACAGAATGCTCTGGATCTCGTTCATGGATATTTAAATCAAATTCCATCTTATGGTGTACGGGAAGTTCTCATATTATTTTCATCTTTGAGCACTTGTGATCCAGGAGATATAATGGAAACCATCCAGAAGTGTAAGAAATCGAAAATAAGATGCTCAGTTATTGGTCTGTCAGCAGAAATTTTTATTTGCAAATATCTCTGCCAAGAAACTGGTGGGTCATATTCTGTTGCATTGGATCAGGTGAGTTGAGATCTACTGACTTTTGGCTTTTAGAGTACCTGAAAACGGTTAAATATTAGTTCAAAGCACTTGAGCACATACATGATAATACACCATTTAGGAGGAGCCTTTGTCACTTGAATTACTTCACTCATAATCTAAAATAAGAAACAGAATTGTGCTTCATGTAGATTTCAGAAAAATAAGTGATTCTGCATAGCACAATGAATTTTCTGATCCACTTAACTGTATTTAAATAAATCTCTTATTCATTTCATCAATTCATGAGTTTCTATCTTCTACAGTCACACTTAAAGGAACTCATACTAGAGCATGCACCTCCTCCTCCAGCAATAGCAGAATTTGCAGTTGCTAATTTGATAAAAATGGGCTTCCCTCAAAGGGCTGCTGAAGGCTCTGTGGCAATCTGTTCATGTCATAAGGAGGCCAAGGTTGGAGGGGGATACACTTGTCCCAGATGCAAGGCACGTGTATGTGAGCTACCCACAGAGTGTTGCATTTGTGGGTTGACACTCATTTCTTCCCCACATTTAGCAAGATCTTATCATCACCTCTTTCCAATAGTACCATTTGATGAAGTCTCTTCATCAGTACTAAACAATCCACAGCGCAAGTTGCCCAGAACTTGTTTTGGCTGCCAACAAAGTCTGCTAAATCCTGGTAAGTTCCTTTTTGAATTAGAACACAGGACAGTATAAAAATATGTGCAAATTGTACATAACCTACGATTTTATCTTACGATATTTGTAAATTGTGATTGCTGATGGGAATTTTTTAAGTGAAGCCGTGAAGGTACATTGTATTTGCTTTATGTTGGCATATCTTGCTATCACTAGTCATTTATTTTCCATAGGGAAATATTTGATCTAATGGCATTCCAATGCTCATATAGACAAAATACATTTGCACTTTGGGAGAATAATGCAAAGTCTCGTAATTACGGAACTAATGTATTACATATAGCTTGAATACTTGGCATTACATGAGATAATGTTGTTTACAAGTGTTGCAATTGTTCAACCTGTCAAGTTCTGAAAATACTCATACGGATCCTGCTACTGAATCTATGGGGCTTAGTGAATATTTTCTTCACTGCTTAGGTACTAATATCCACTATGTGTTTCCTAATCCTTTATTGGGCAGCATATCCTGGAGAATTTATAGTTCACTTAACAACAAGAGAGAATATGGTTTCTACCCATAATTTATTTTGTTAATAATTGTTTCTGTCTGGACTCCTGAGCTTATATGTTGCTAACAATTAGAAGGAATAAAAGACTTGTGCATTCATACGAAGAAATAGACTTGAAATATCAAAAGAATTTAGTTCGTTTACTTATTCGATGCAAGTATTGTCAACTCTTGAATCCTTATTTTATTTTTCGTTTCACTGTTTTGTATATACAGGAAATAAACCTGGCCTGCGTGTTTCTTGTCCCAAATGCAAGCAACAGTTTTGCCTTGAGTGCGACATCTATATTCATGAAAGCTTGCATAACTGCCCAGGTTGTGAGAGTGCCAGGCATTCCAAGTCAGTCAGTGCTGAAGAATGAAACTTATTGATATGGTATTTGCCATTGCCATGTTCAGTACATTTCACTGCCATATTGTAAGTGATAAACCTCATCAGTGGTTACCACTTTTTCTGCCCAAATTTCGATACTAAAACAATTCATGGATGCTAACACTACCGAAATGGCATCTCTTTAACTGCGTGCTTGCTGCTCAGGCATGGCAACACTACTTCCATCCAGGTTTCAAAGAGGATGAACAACATTTTTCGTGAATATGTTTTCGCCCTCCCTGTATACAAGGTAGTTATATGCTGCTTCTTTAAGTCAGTAATGCAGTTTGTTACATGTCATTTAAGGCATCTTCTCTCTAATAACAATCGGTGAGAGTAATTTTTTCCATTGTGAAAACTTAAATGTAATAGCTACTTATACATTTGTTTAAGCGAAATAAATACTGTTACTCTTTCCTACTTTTCATTATGAGATTGCCTTGAAGCTGACGAGGGTTTCCTTCAAATATTAGTTTGGAAAGTTGCATCTATAGCTTCTTTCAAACCCTGTTAATTCCCGTAGGGAAGCCTTCAAACGAGGCTGTAAACTTGTACCAAGGATTACGTTGTCTATGACCCGGACGCCTTATTACAACAGAAATGAAGAAAATGGTAGTCAAATTACCAGACTCAGTTTTTATGAATACCGGGATCCTCATGGTAACTCGAGTCCATGGACTGTTTTCCAGTGAATCATGTTTTCTGAAAAGTTATTTTTGTTGGGTGAAAGAAATAATCAAGGCGTTTAGTCTCTCTGCAGTCGAGACATCTGAAATTGTGAATGCAATTATGCAATATCTTGGTTTGTCAACTGAAAAACGTGCACTTGATATTCGGCCTATGGTAATGTTTTGAATTGTTTGGTACAACTACCCTGTGAAGAAGTTGGACAAATTTCAATACTATTTTAATTTTTTAAGAGATAAGAAATAAAATAAAAGATAAAATAATATTGGACCAAATAGTCTTATTATATATTTTATAATATTGGCGCATTTGGTATCGTACAAACAATATATTTTAGAGAAAATTCTCGGTTGATTTCACTACTATATAAGACTGTTATCCTTGATCATAGCTAACACCTGAATATAATTTGTTTTGCATTGCCATATTAGATAGCGTACCAAATGCGCCCTATGAGTACAGCATAGATGTTGCTCGGCTAGTTAGAGGGGTTTGTAGGAATCCTTTAAAACTAATAACTAAAACTTAAATCAATTTTGCCAGAGCAATGAGTTGAGATGTTAAATAGGTTATCCCTTTTATCTCATGTCTTATTTGATGTTCTTAATGAGTTCATAGATTAAAATTGTCTCATTCTATTTAATTATCATCTCATTCTATTTAAAGTTGTCTCTAATAAAGTCATGGTTATTATAGATAATCATATTTTCCTTTTTGATTATTTTTATAGTTTTATTTGTCTCAATTAAGCCTATTTGGAACAAATATTGGGACAAATAAGATATACCTAGGGATGAAAATTCGTTCGAGTTAAGCTAATTTAAGCTGGCTCAAAACTAATTCAGTCTAAATTGATCCAACCATGTCTCAATTTAAATTTAATTTATGCTAGCAAAGATGAGCTCGAATCTAAATCAAACACAAATAAGCTGACTCAAACTAGTCTGAATTGTTAATTACATGATTTTTTTTAGTTAATATGACTTTTTTTATTAAAAAAATATGTTTAATGATTAAAGTTCAAGCAGGATTACATAAAAAATAAAATAGGAAAAGATAAATATAAAAGAAAAAAATAGTTATTAAAGTAAGAAGTTAATTTCTAAATTAATTAGACAAATGATAAATGCCATCAAACCTCACTTATGCAAAAGTTAGACGAAGTTATATCCTTATGAAAACTCACTTTTAAAATAAAGAGTTATCAAATCCCAATAAAATTTATTATAGCCACTAAACAAAACAAATAGATAGTAGTAGATTAAACATAGATACTTATCAAAAAATGAAGAGTTCAAGTAACTTAAAATGTCACACAAGAATATAATTTTTTTTATATACACAAGAATGAAACTTTGATTATTATATAATACATAATTCTCGTGACAATAGACTAGTTGAAAAGATAATAATACAACACAAACTGATAAAAAGTTTAAAATTTTACTTCAAAAGCTAATACATAATCGATTTAAAAATAAAAACTTTATAATACTAATTGAAATTAAAGATGAATATTATTTTTTTGTTTAAAGAGTTATGTAGATTTAAATGTTAAAAAAATGGAAGAAAAATAACTAATATATCATAAAAGATAAGTACTGAAAGAGATTGAAGATTATTTTAATTTTAACAGTCTTTTCTTTTCTTTTATCTTTTTTTATTTAAAATTTAATTTAATTTTGGGCTAATAGGCTAGCCCTAATCTAGTTTAATTTTTTTCGGGCTATTCATGCTTGGCCAAAACAAACCCAAATTTAATTTGATTTGTGTTATTCGATTGGGGTTCTATTCAATTGATCGAGTTATGACACACATTGTCACCCTTAGATATACCATAATATATCATCTAAATAAAACAAGATGAGATAAGCTCACAAAATTTATGGGTTATATTATAGGCTAATGGGATATCTCATATCTTTTAACACCTCTATGAGCTTGGCAACGAAGTCTCCTCTAAGGAAGTCTCTTTGAGAGATACCTCAATGTGTATGAGTTGTATAATATATATTTTTTTAAAATTAAATCAAGTCTAGGTATCTTAATCTATCAATTCTAAAATCCAAGAACGTAATTTGTTTGTAACTCAATAAGCTCCCAGTTCAAGCCCGTATGAACTCATATCTCAACAAGGGTATGCTATCATCCAACTACGTATATGAAGGTGTCTCGCAAGTTAGTGTGACACGATCAAGAGCAACAAATATAACATAATTTCACACCAGTTCGTAGTTCAGATTTGATCATTTGCTAACGGGCGCATTTCTGCAGTACGCATCGCCTACAATGAGAAATATACCTCATGTTGGAGAAACAGAAATTGAAACTGATCGATTTAAAGGTGTGAACTGGTTCAGAACGAAAAAGAGCTTTAAGCACCAAAATCTATCAAAATAAACTTTTGGTGACGTCGCACAATGGGAATTATGGAAAACAGTCTGAATCCCCGTCAGATCAGATAGCCACATGGCCCACATTATATCAAAGCTATATTAATAATAGAGGTGAAAAATACGAAGGACATTGTAACAACGTAACCATTTTCAAAGTCTCAATTTTTAATGAATTGAGAATATAATAAGATGACACTAATTTAAGTCTCATGTATCTCTCATGAGCTTAGATAGCTTACATAAGAGAAGTAAAAATAATAATAAAAATATAAAATATGATTATTTATAATATAAATTTAATAAATAAAAAAATAATACTTAAAATTAAGTACATTATAGCTATAATTTAAATAAGAAAACAAAATAATATTTAAATAAAATTAAATAATATTATATCATACGCTTATCAGAGACACTAAATATAACATGAGAGAAAATAACACAGCCAATTTTATATTTATAAGAATTATCAAGCAAATTGTATCGTTGCGAACATATTAATCATGTTAACTGTCCACAAGTACATCAATTACAAGTAGAAAACCCAAACCTCATGATAAACGAGCTCCTATTCCACGACACTGCTTAGAGAGAGGTAAGGGAAAAGTGGGCAGCCAATTTCTTTCCCATCAATCACAAATCAAAATGTAACTACTCACCATCAGTTTCAATTTGGAAGTCAATAGGACTGCCAGATTGAGCAGAACGCCTCCTGTCCTATTGGCTGAATTTAAAAATCCATTTAAAAGTTTGCATCAAGTCCCTTTGTTAAAAATGTGTTATCTTTGTGCGTGAAAAGTGTGATTAACTTTCAATCTAATTCTTGGTTAAATATAATATAATAGCACATATAACATGCATGTTTGAACTTTTTACACATGACACGTGCTATTATATTAAATTTAACTGAAAATTGAATGAAAAGTTAACTCTTGTCTGACACCTAAAATCACTTTTCTAAGCTAGGAGACTAATTACATTTGGCCTAAATAAAGGTACTATGTGGGCACTTCACCCATTGAAAATGATAAACAACGAAACTATGGCCACTTGAATAAACAGACGCTACTTCTATAAATAACCGAATCTAAGGGCACATTTACAGGTTATTTTGCTCATCATACATATAAGACAAAACCAAACATTAGTTTCGATTTGCTTGGTGGGGGATCCTCCACTGGTTCATAAATTTTTTTAACCTTTGGGCTTAATTCCAACCTTAGCAATCAAATTTTGTACCGTACAAAGGACCTGAAGATGGTTACTGGCGAATGAACGGAAGCAGCAATAGATGACCCTGTTTAAATAACATGTAAGAAACACAGCTTATGTAAAACATAAATACAGTCAGAAGAAACCACAACTTACCAATACAAGGAAAATCTTGGCAGGTGCCAGTGCCCTTTTACTTGTCCCTTCTGTGCCAACTTTTGGAGGACAACAAAAAGTCGATATGTTTTATACTAAAGAACACAAAATTTTGACAGGCAGATGAGCATATCATAATATAACCACACATTGTGCCTTCAATGTACCATCGTACACTGCAGCTTGTAGCAAACATGATTTATTCCTCTACTCTGAGTCTGAGTCAATGGAAAGATACGATCTTTGCCTAACAGAACGCTTCTGGCGAGGAAACAAGAAAGGACTATCTGATCTTTGCCTACTTGCCTTCTCAGATCGACCCTCACTCGTACCAAGAAGTAAAGAGGCTGCAAAATATCCAACAATATCTGAACATGAACAAAGCCAAGAAAACTAGGAAAACAAACTATAAATTGACACTCTTGACCTTTGTTCGATTTGCGAGATATCTCTGGACTGACAAATAGGATGCAAGGAAGCAACACAAACAAAAAGAAACTTCACATTATCTCAATCTCATAAACTGCTTCGAATCAAGACAATTATGTTGCAATGGAACTCTTTTGAATCAAGAGAATAAATAAATAAATAATTGGAAAGGGATTTTCAGAAATGGTTTCAGCCATATATGCCAGTAATAAACCAAGAATTCATATAAAAAGCATGAAACTTGCACCAATCCATTAATTGTGCTATAGTTTTATTTATAAAAAAAAAAACTAAATGTAAAGAAACAAACCTGAGTTTGCTAGAGTATCCATGGCACTTTCTCTGGATGTTGGTTGCTGCTTTGACACCAATGCATTTGGAGTTGCAGACTCACCATTACTGCCACTAGCACCACCCCCAAGCCTGAGAGATATCCAATCCTCATTACGGACTCCATTGGATGTCTCAGCCTGATCTCTGAAATCTGATTGCATTGATACATCTGAAGGTCTTGTGGGAAGAAAAATCTGTAGAGATGGATCATCACCTGCAAATGCTAAGGGGTTATCAACTAAGCCATCATTCATATCAGCATCAGGACAGCATATGGAAGAATTAGGAAGGAGAGCCGCAGATCCCATGGGAGTCACTGGTGGAAAAGTGTAATCATTAAATGATGTTGAACAATTTATAGAGCTATGTGGCAAATCCACTAGGTTGCCTGACACGTCTGCATCAGAGCCAAATAATTGGAATCCTGGACCTGGTTGATTTCCAGAAGGTAAATGCCATAATGGCATTTCAAAATCATCACTGGCATTAAAAAGTCCCAAACACGAGGTCCCACCAGTCCCAAGAGCAGGATCTTCTGTGTAGGAATCAGTTATCACAGGAGGAGGGGGCACTGAAAAACTAATTCCACCATCATCCTTTTGATGGTTTCTGTAAGCAGATGCAGAAGACCCAAACATTTCATTGTCATCATCTGAATCACTAAGAAGAATGACTTCTGCATTTCCAATAGGTGCAGATGGATTCTGGTCAGTAATCCCATATGCTGAATCAGCATTAAGAGAAATGGAATCCATCTCAATTCCATTGTTGGTGGAGAAATCAAAATTCCCAATGCCATCTTGATTTACACTAGGATCGTCACCATCCTTACCACTTCCAGTTGCACTGCTGCTCATAGGGATAACTTTTTGCACATAACTTCCAAAATTTTCCTGTAATCTACTACCCCAAGAATTATTCATTGCTTCAGGTTTGCTTACTTCCCAAAACCCATTGCGATTTTTTCTGATTCCAAGTTTCAATCCAGTATGACCCTCAGAAAAACCTTCCTGTTTCACCTGCTTCAAAATTTCAGTATTTGGTTTTTCTTCAACTGTAAGAGCACACAAGTTTCCCTCTGGACAGTGCCACTGCCCAAGACTGCCCAAATCCCTGCGTTCACTTTCACTTTTAACCTTTACTCTCCAAGAACCATCAGGCTTCACCTCAATCTCTGTTACATCCTCCCCACAATGCTTCATCTGAACATACAAGCAAAATTGCAAGGCAAAATAAGATCTCAATCAACATACATGATATTTAAGTAGATATATGGAAAAGAGACTACCAATGATGTGATCCGGCTAAAATATGGGTCGATAATGATGTTCTCCAGAGTATAGTTTTTAAGACATGTAGGGCACTGCCACTGCAGAAACAATTGAAAGCATATCAAACACACAAATTGCTAATCCTACAGAAGAATAAATAAATAAATCAAAATAATCAAAAACTTGCCTTCCTTGATCGTTGATTCAATTCAACAAAAACTTCAAGATCAAAACAGCCCATGTGAACACAGGGCCTAAACCTCCCAGCAACCTTCATTCTCGAACCACTCATCTACATATCACAAACAAGAGAAAAAACAAACAGATCAATTCCAAAAAGTTAAACTAAAGCACTTCAGAAATTACCAATGCAAGTTATAGGACCCTATGCCACCAAAGATACAGCTACATAAATCCCAAGAGTGAAAAATAGTTTTGGTTAATTGCAAATGCTATGTTACTGCAGAGTTATTAATATTAATATTGCTATTATTATCATTATAATTATTTTTTTCACTAACAGCAGATGTTCAATTAATTGAAGAGTTTTAATATCGCTTAAACATAGGTAGAGGCACCAAGATGGTGATGCATCGATGCAAGATTTAGGAAGAAAAAATAAAACAATTTAAGCCTTGAGGATTACTGAACTAAGAAGTCAGAATAAATAATATGGCCTAAAAAGAATTCTGAGGCTCGCCTATGTAGAGGCACACTTTGATCATGAATTTGATGATGTTTGCGCTTCTTGTTATGATGTATTTAAAAGCTTGATTCATTTTTCTTCAATATCCAAGTATAATTCAACTTGGTGACTGGCCAAAAATGAAAAGAAGAAAGCATGAGAATTTCATGAGAAGAGATGAAAAGATGACCGCAAAGTTAAGAGGTTCTTTAATCAATTTGCTATGCTGATGATCAAGCACTCCTTTGCCTCATTAGCTCTTCACCTTGCAACTATCTATTGGGTCTTCTTCCTCTTCTCTTTTCGTTTTTTCATATCTTTTGACTGAGTTAGGAGGAATTTTGGTAATGCAATCTTTTTTTTTTTTCCTTCCATGAGAAAGGCGATATGCTTTGATGCTATAGTTTGTTGATGAAGTTATTAAGACTTTCTTTTCATCTTTTTTAAAGCTTTACTTCTACTTTTATCATTCTTGGTGGTTCTTTTGGGCTGGGCTTCAACTAATTTTTTTTCTTTATAAAGATTTCCTATTTTCTGTGGTTTTCATAAAGTTAGTTGCTTAAATTATTTGTATCAACATATTGATTTTATTGGCTTCATATTAATAATTTTAGAAAGATGGTTTTAGATAATTTCATAAAATGGTATGATGAGATAATTACTAAATAGTTAATTTTGAAAATGCTCTATTTATGCTATTACCAAATTCTCTAAAATTGAGGTTTTCTGCTTGCACCGTACCTATTCTGCCTTTCAAGACCTTGATTTTTTTCAAGTGAAAACAGAATTGTTGGTAAAATCTATACTAAAGTGCATCCCTCTTGGGACGAAAGATTTATACCCATTCGTTGTTCACTAAAAGATGAAATAAATATTGTGACTAATTGGAACACAAATAATGTGAATCTTTATGCAATACCATACCCATCAGGAATGGTTAACCTTTTCGCAGAAGAAAACTTGATCATTGATTTTGAAGATAATTCCTAGGAATAAAAAGTGCAACCAATAAAAGAATTTCTGCTAAATTATATCCCCACCAAGACGATGCAGTTCCTAGGAATAAAAAGTGCAACCAAGAAAAGGGACTCGCATTACACGAAGCCTACATTGCATTTACATGTTAAGAGTGGCAATGGATCTCTTCAACACACCCTCTGTTGTCAAGCATATACAATAATATTGACACATTGTTGCTGCTCTTATGTAAAATTATTGGACCCACATTTAGAATTAGATAAAAGAAAGCATTAACACCCAGAGAAAAAAGAAATGGCAACTTACTGGACAACGTAAATTGACAGTAAATGTATCTGCAACAACTTCCAAATCGCTGTCACTGTCAGCATTGTCGGTTGCTCCACCACCAATGCAACGACAAATGCGAGCAAGAGCATCTTCAAAACACTCACCTTCAGATTCCTTTGGAATCAAGTTGAGGATCTAAAAAGTGAAACATTATGATTATGTGCAATAACGCTGACAACTTGTCAAGGGAATGAAAATTATTCAAAGGTCTCAGCAACTACTTGAACAAATAGACAAAATATGGAACATAAAACTTTACTTATTCACACAAATAAAGATACTTTAAGCATAAAATATAACAAAAGAGATTTTATGCAATCTTTACAATTAGGCAATTTCTACACATTTACACAAGCAGAATGAAAGATCGGCAATTAGCATACACAAGGGCTGCGAGTAACAAGGTTAGGTACTTTAACTCGTGTATAAAAAAATATGAAAAATAAAAAGAGGTATTTTAACTCAATACATGTAATGGCTATGCAACAAACTCAGAGAGAAAACTTGGACACTGTTAAAATAATATCATTACTCTTACAATGGACATATTTAGCAGCTCATTATTATTTTCACACTCTGAATTACTTAGTTACATGTGTTTTATACTATGAAAAATAATCATTCTAATTTCTAACTTAAATTGCATATATCATGCTCTACAAAGAGCATGATACAATTTTTTGGTAAGAGAGCAAGAACATAAGCATCGCAATGATAGCCTATAGCAAAAATAGCTAAAAAAGGCAACACATTTACCTGTTGAACATTGCGCCGCTTCACAATACGGATCCCTAAACAGAAAATGCGAGCATCAAACCCCGTCAAGGAAATCTTATTGACTCCATCTTTTGTGTATGGTGTGATCTGACAAAACAACGGATCAATTAAGAAATTAACAAAAATATTAGATAGGGAAAAATACATTTTCCATGTCCGCAAAGTTGGTGCACGCATACAACCACCACCCCCTAAAAAAAATAGTAAGTGCATGAAATCAAACCACCAAAGAGCTAATATTTTTAAGGCCAAAAAAACTCACAATTGGACCATCATCGCGGCCATTAATCCCAAGAGGTTGAGAACCAGGTCTATTAATTGCACGAACAGGCACACCTATAGATTAAACATACAACAAATATTAAACTCTTCAAAATGCAATTACAATGAAAAAATCACTATTCTAACATATGAAAAAAATCTCTTACAATGTGTCTAATCTTGATAATGAAAAGAAAATAATAAATAAGGAAACCATCTAATATTAACACCCATACCATTGACCTGTAAATCTGCATATTGTGGCCAGTGCATCCTGAACAAAACTTTATCATTGAGAAGCATACACCAAGCCTGAACAACGTATAGACAATACTCAAGATATCTACATCTAAATACAGAATACACTCATCAACCATAGTACAACACTTGAACCAACCTGAACGTCATACTCTTGTTTGGATAGTAAGTCTTTGTCTGCCCTAGTGAGGTGAAATGTTTTCTCTACAGTCTGCACAGGATTTGTACTACAAAGTAGCACAAGAGAGTCATCAATGAGTAAAAGAATAATGCCACACTTAGACATAATAGTTCCGAAGTACAATTACTGATGATGGATGTTTCGCTGATCTATCTCTATCGTGTAGATCATCAATATGTTTTTCTACTCATACATATGAATTAATAGATGTATTACTAAATGTAATCAGAGGTGCTAAACCTACTCCACGTTCTAAATAACATATATTCATGAAGGGGGAAAAAGTAGCATTCTTCAACCAGGAACATGATGCTCACCCATCAGTTGGAATGTTGGCGGTCGTCAACTTTACAGGATGTAGAGGATGTGCAACTGTCCCCCAAAAACTGTAAATAAAGACAAAAAAGTGTTAAGTTTGTATGAATACAGAACGTAAAATGGTAGAAAACACAGAAAGGAAATAAACATCTCACTAAAACAAATAGCAAAGTAACGCCATAACAGAACTTTAATTAAATGGAATATGGGTGATGCATACGGGTCAGCCCGATTGAGTCGGCATATTTCACAATAAAATAATTCAGGAATTGGTAAATTGGCTTCTGTAGGTTTCTCAGGAATTATAACGCAACTTATATGCTGCCATACATGGCATCTTGGATCCTCACACTGCACAGAAAGAAACAGAACACAAAGTAAATGCAGAACCATGTAACAAACATGTAATATAATAAACCAACAGATATAGGAATGTAAGTAATATCTATTACATTAGACATATAAAAAGAGCCTTGTTGCCTCTTAAATTATAGCCATTTGTTTTTCTCTTTTTTTTAATATTATTAGTTTTGCTTTTACTTAGTTTTTTTTTTTTCATAAACTTCATTTATTTTGCTCTTTTTTTCATTTTTATCTAATAAGCAATACAAATAAATATCTTATTACATAACACAATCTAAACACTATGAAATTTCTTTTAAATATGCGACGACTTGTAAATATTTAATACACGAATGAAACCACTACAATATTATTTTATTTAATTTTACTCACTCCACTTAGCACGAATATTACAAAAACCACGTCAATTTAATGAACCCCTCTTTTCATTAAAATAATATATTTATGTTAACTATTTTTGGTGTTAATAACCTACAAGCATGATGTGCCCAAAAGAATATTATTAAATGGATTAAAATAACTCGTATGAATTACCGCCCCTAAATGCAACTTAATAATATAAGGAGATTAAAAATATAATAATAGTTTCGCGTTTGAGTAGAAAAACTAATATAAAAGGTTAATCATGTGCTTGATACGTTAATTCACTTCAATACTAATTAATACTAATTAAATGTGTTACTTGTTTGGATTATTATCCTTTTGAGTTTAAATTTTTTCAATTATTAGACATTAAATATGAGTTACTTTACTTGTTTGGATTATTATCCTTTTGAGTACTAATTTCAGTTTCAATCATTAGACATTAAGAATATTATATTATCTTATAGAACTATCTTCTTATAAATTTTTATTTTAAATAAATTTACATAAGCATAAGAATTGATGATGTTTTCTATAAATAAGGGCTTTATTTTGAATTTTTACTACATGCTATTTAAATTTTTTGACTGATCTATTTTTAGAAATTTGACTTTCGTGAATAAATTTAAAATAAGAATGAAAATTAAAAGATAATGATATTATGACAGTTACTTTTGTTATTGCCACAACAAAAGTGTGAATTGTCTATTGTATCCCTCAATTAATTACACTTAGGTGTCACTATTGTAGGATAAAATTGTCATTAATGAATTACTTTTATGTCATTAACAATTTAAGTTGTAGTAATATCGTCACATAACTTAAAATAAGAGTACACATGAGCTGTAAACCTAGTTTTGAGAAAAATGATGAAAGTGTAACAAAAATACCTTGATCATTGACTCTGTTGTCAATGAACTCCCACAAAGACATCGAATCTTCATGTCTGATTGATGGGGGTCACCAATTTCCCCATTAGTTTTTACATTACTGCTATCTGACACACCAGGGCTCTTTGATGCTAACTCTGTAGCCCCAGGAGCCTGTATTTTCCTGAAATAAAACAGCGCATCTGAATCACCTGAAAAATTTAACCCAGAAAATGATGGAAAGAAAACAATAAAAGAAAAACAAAGTGGCACCAAACAAAGCTCAGCAACAACATATTGAAACCAACTCATAACAAATAATAATGGAAAAAGTAACTATGGTCCCTACGCTTACGTCTTTGGGACATTTTAGTCAATAAACTTTCAAATGGCGTAGTCCCTAAACTATACTAAAATAAAAAAATTTAGTCACTAAAACCTGTATTAAAGTGTACTTTTTTTTCTAAAAGGTACCTAAATTAATTGAAAGTTTAGAGACTAAAGTATCCAATAATAATATTCTTGTCTTTATGTAAGCACACATACAACATATTTCATATACAAACACAAACCTGTAAGTGTCATCAACTAGTTTTACCACCTGTTCTTTTCCAACAGCATTTTTCTTTGCCGAAATTTTGGGAACTGTTAAAACAAAACAAGTTTACTCTGCGGTAGCAATTCTTATAAAAATTAAATAAATGAAACCAATTAAAACTCAAGAATTGTTAATTTAAGACATGCCAATGCATAATACTGCTTCCATATTTGAAAGAAACTCAATTTAAGCATATCACATTATTTGAAATACAAATAGTGCTATTTGAAGGAAGAAAAGGAAAGAAGAAAGAACTAGTACGTGAATAACATGAATGCAAAACTCAGTAGTAAACTAGTAGATACAGGTTTGGTACAAAAGCACTTTCATTGGGTTCAAGAATTCACATAATCAATCTTGGAAATAAATAAATAAAAATTTATAGGAAATAAGGAATTCCATACTTAACAATGTCAAGAGAAAAGAAGCAGAAGACAAAGTTCAAGGGCAGTCATGAACCTCTTCCCACCAAAACAGAACTCCTATGAAATGAAGACCCATTCTAAAATGTTGAAATCCCGAAAAATATGGGATATCTCCTGATTAGTTAGTTGTATAGTTAGTTTTAATTCAAAGTTTATATACTCCAGATTTTTAGGGATTTTATATTTTCTTGTTGCATTTATTTGTAATATAAATATAGAGTCTATAAGTATAATTATTCATTTTAAGAAATAGAATTAAAATTTTCAAAACCACATGGTATCAGACCATGTTTTTCTCTCAAATTTTGGCCCTAATGGCCAAGACTAATGACAACAACATTAATCTTGTTTCCTCTTATCACAATGACAAAGAAATAGGACAGATCCATCACTATGAGTCCTAGAGGACTCGATAATTCCTCAATTCAGATTACATTTGAAAAACTCAAAAGAAAAAATTATCACGAGTTGGCACAATCTATCAAACTAGTTATTGACGGCAAATGAAAGTTAGGTTATCTTACTGGTGAAATAGAGAAACCAGCTCCAACGAATCCTGTTAGTATCGAAAAATAGAAGTCAAAGAATTCAATGGTGATGGCTTGGTTAGTGCATTCCATGAAGCCCTCTATCAGAAAGAGGTATATGTTTCTCCTATTAGCCAAAAATGTGTGGGACACAACTCATGAAACCTATCCAGACGTTGAAATTTTTCCTCAAATCTTCAAAATCAAGACCTAATTGTGGCAGATGAAGCAAGAAAATAGGGAGGTAATAGAATACTACATGAAAATGGTTAAGTTATGGCAAGAATTAGATTTGAACTATGAAGAACAATGGGAGAGTACAAAGGATGGTATTCTGTACAAGAAGAAATTGGAGTTAATGGGTTTTCAAATTCATTGCTGGCCTAAACCGAGAGCTAGATGATGTGAGAGGGCAGCTCCCTAGCCAGCAACCACTTTCGTTAACAAGGGCCGTTTTCGCCAAAGTGCATCGCAAAGAGAGAAGAAGAGAATTGATGCTAAAAGGGAAACCCAAACAGGTTGGTGATGTATCTACCCTAAGTTCACGATATGTGTATTGGCCTGAAATGAATGGGTAGAATGGAGGAAACTTAAATGGGCTGAATAGAGGAAATTTCAATGGGCATGAGCCTAATGGGCCTAAAGGAAATGGGTCTGATGTAAATGGGCATTTTTCAAGTAGGGCCCAAACTGGTACTGTTCAAGGTCATATTAGAAGCCATCCATGGAGTGAACATTGTAAAAAAATGGACGCACTAAAGACACGTGTTGGAAAATACATGAAAAACTCACAAGCTGGAAACCAAGACCAAACAACAAAATCGTAATTATCAAGCATCAATTGACCATCATACACATAAATTTCAAGGGGAAAAATCCACCTCTAGTGGAACATTCAATCCAAAACAAATGGAACTTTACAAAATGTTTTTAGCTTCCAAACATTGGGTCAATCTTCCACATATATTCCTTTTGGTTTATTACCTCATAAAGGAAACTTTTTAAAAGCTTTAAGTACTACCTCTCGAATTAAAACTCCCTCAATTGTTGATTTTGGTGATTCCGATCATACGATTAATACTTATCATCTGTTCACCTCATACTTACCTTGTGCTAGAAATCTCAAAGTAAAAATTGCAAATGACACTCTCTCACCTATTGTAGGAAAATGAAGTATCAAAATTTCAGATTCTATAACCCTTGAATCCATTCTCCATGTTCCAAAACCATCATGCAATTTAATATATGTTAGTAAATTAACAAAACATTCCACGTGTTCTGCTAAATTTTTTCAATAATCATGTGTATTTCAAAACCTATCATCAGAACAGATGATTGGCAATGATAAAGAGTGTGTTGAAGAGTGTGAAGGACTCTACTATTTTGAAGAAGCCAATGTGAGTTGCAAATTGTGAATTTGCGTCTGTTTCTAGGGTTAGTCAAGCTACGTTATAACATTTTAAAATGGGCCACCTAATTTTCAATGTTTAAATTAGTTATTTCCAATAAAGATTTGTCTAATTTACAATGTAAAATTTGTAAAAGGGCAAATTAGCGTGCATTTCTAAAAGTCAAATATACACCATCTAAGTCATTTACTATAATACATAGTGATTTATGGGGACCATATTGTATTCTAATTCAAGTCATACGAAATGGCTTGTAACTTTTATTGATGACCATATCCGAGTTTGTTGGATTTATTTATTAAAAGATAAAAGTGATGTTTACACTATTTTTATCAATTTTCACTCCATGATCCGAAAACAATTTCATATACAAATTCAAATTTTACGTACTATACCGAATATTTTAATACCACCTTGGGAAATTATCTTCGCTACCATGGAATAATTCACCAAAATTCATATGTTAACAATCTTCAACACAATGGAGTAGCAAAACGAAAAAATAGACATCTTCAAAAAGTAGCACGTGCCCTAATGTACCTAAAATATTTTGGGGAGATGCAATTCTAACATTTGTCTACCTCATAAATAAAATGCTTAGTCGTATCCTTTCCTTTGAAACACCACTCCAAAAACTCAAAAGTTATTTCCAACCACTCGTCCTATTTTTGATCTATCTCTCAAAGTATTTGATTGTACTGCTTTTGTGCATATTTACTCCCATAATCGAAACAAACTAGATCCAAGATCACTTAAATGTATTTTTATTGGATATTTTCTTACCCAAAAAGGCTACAAGTTTTATGATCCTTCCACAAAGAAGGTCTTCACTAGTCTTGATATTACCTCTTTTGAAATCACACCTTACTTTCCAAAACTCTCTCTTTAGGGAGAGAATTTGAGTGAAGATCGTCTTTGGAGTTAAGATCTTTTTTTGAGTTTTGATCTTTCATTTCCCAAGATTGTCCTAGACATGAACCATGAAGTTAACATACCATGCCATTCTAATATGCCACATACAGAAAATAACTTGAACTTAGGAAGAGATATTAATACACAAACAGACAAGGAGATACATGTTTATTCACAGAACTCAAACCCAAAATACAAGGAGAATCCCACACTTGATACACAAGAAGTGTCTAAACCAATGATAGCTCCAAACATCCTTGAGTCTCCTTCTAACACAGGTAATTTTGTTCCTTTATTGATGATTTGCCTATTGCTCTTAGAAAAAAAAACAATTTTGTAATCTCCATCCTATCTCAAAATTTATGTCTTGCAATAATTTATCCCTTAGATTCCATGCTCTTATCTCTAACCTTGATAAAATAACAATTCCAAAAAATATTCACGAGGCATGGGAGATTCCCGAGTGGAGAGAGGCAATAGTGAAAGAACGGAGAAAAATGAAACCTAGGATAGTAAATTTACCAAAAGGAAAAAACCTGTTGGTTGTGAATGAGTCTTAACAGTAAAATTGGTTCTAAATTGGCTGATGGAACAGTAGAAGGCTATAAGACTCACTTGATTATTAAAGAATTTACTCAGACCTATAGTATTATTGACTACACAGAGACATTGGCACTTGTGGCAAAACTAAATACAGTTTTGGTTCTATTATCACTACAAGAAAACCTCGACTAAACTCTTCAACTTGACCTAAAATATGCATTTTTCAATGTTAAGTTAGATGAAGAGATTTTCATGTGTCTACCACCAAGTTTTTTGCAAGCAGGGGGAGGAAAATATGGCATGTAAACTTAAGAAGTCTCTCTACGACCTCAAACAATCATCTAGAGCATAGTTTAATAGATTTGTAAAAGTGATAAAGAATCAAGGATATCAACAGGGACAGTTGGATCACACTATGTTTTTTCGAACATCTAGAGAAAGGTTGAAGACAATTTTGATTATGTATGTTGATGATATAATCCTTACTGGAGATGATTTATCTAAGATTGAGAAACTTAAGAAAACAAAAGTTGCAAAGTTTGAAGAAGGAGATCTAGAACAGGTGAGGTATTTTTGGGTATGGAGATTGCCAAATCAAAAAAAGGACATTAGTGTCTCCCAACGAAAGTATGTTATAGTTCTTTTAACTGAAATGGGCATGCTTGGGTACAAATTATGTGACACTCTAGTAGAATGTGGTAAGAAGATAGAGCATAATGGTAAACCAGTTGAAAATGATAGATATCAAAGGCTAGTTGTGAGGTTAATATACCCTATCACATACTAGATTTGACATTACATTTGTAGTTAGTATGGTCAGCCAACGCATGCATTCACCAAAAGACATTCATCTAGAAGTTGTATACAAAATCCTCAAATACCTCAAAGGCTGTCCAAAGAAAGGGTTGTTTTTCAAGAAGAGTGAAGGTAAAAAGATAAAGGTATTTACAGATGCTAATTGTGCAAGTTCAACTGAAGATAGAAGATCTACTACTAGTTATTGCACATTTGTCCGAGGAAACTTTGAGAAGTAAGAAACAAAGTATAGTGACTAGAAGCAGTGTTGAAGTCGAGTTCCTTGTGAAGGGTTATGGTTACAAAAACTTATGGAAGAATTGTAGATCAAGCTAAGTGTTCCGATAAAGATCTATTGTGATAACAAACTGCTATCAATATTTCCCTTAATCTTGTTCAACATGACCGAACCAAACATATAACAGTAGATAAACATTTTCATCAAAGAAAAAGTTGAAAATAAGATCATTTGTATGACCTACATTCACAAAAGAGAGCAAACCGTAGATGATTACACCAAAAGTCTTCCGCGACAAAATTTCGATGATTTTATTTGCAAGTTGAACATAATTAATATCTATGATCTAACTTAAGGGGATTGTTAAAATCTTGAAAAATATAGGATATCTCCTTATTAGTTAGCAGTATAGTTAGTTGTAATTCAAAGTTTATATTCACCTAATTTTCAAGGATTTTATATTTTCTATTATTTTCTTGTTGCATTTATTTGTGTTATAAGTATAGAGTCTATAAGTAAGATTATTCATTTTAAGCAATAAAATTAATATTTCCAAAACAACATAAAATTTAAGGGAATAAGAGAGAAACATTTAGTAGAACCAAAAATATTAGTGTGCATGCACTAAGATTCAAACCATTGATATAATATCAAGCTTGTGCAGTCTCCGAAACAACATTCCCACTGGACTTATGATGAAGTCCAAGCACTAGAGAGCTGCAAATCACTCAAACACACAAAGCCCAAATTTTCAAAAACTGTAAAGAAAGGATTAAAAAATTCTGAATCATTTACCTTGCTCTTCGGAGACGATGGCCAAAATTCGTTGAACAAGGTCCTGCAAAAAGGATACAGGAAAAAGGAAGGGGGGAAAAAACTATGTTAACTTAAAATCAAGACAAAAAAGTTTATGAACATATCCCAGGAATAAACAAGACTTTTCAATGCTAAACAAACAAGCTACATGAACAAAAATACATGGACCATGCGAACATGGTTTTGTCGGCATTATGCAAGAAGAACACAAAAATGTATCGGAAAAAACTCGACAAGAAATTGTCATTCTTGACATTCTCATATCATTAGTGCTTACAAATACAGAAAGAATCCAAAATTAATTAATTGGAAAGAACAAACAAGACAACAACAATTGCATGACAAATTAAACCCAACAATGGAAAGATCCTGAAAATAACAGACATAACTGCAACAAGTATGCTAATTTCAGTGTCATATGTCAATAATAAAAAAATAGCAAATAGATCGACTTAAAATAACCATTATCTAACCTGCTTCTTCCCTTGCTTTGAAAGACCTAACTGAGTGAGCACATCTTTAAGCTCTTTTATTCGAAAATATTGCAGCTTGTCCTGAGAAACAAACAAGTGTTATCAAGAAACTACAGAAACAAAAAGAACATACCAGGACTTGGATATTTATTCACATTAATACTAAGAACGAAGTTCACAAAATAAGAGCAACACTTCTAGACGCAAGGTCCAAACCAAGATGATTTTAAGGTATCCTCACCCTCAGTCTAAGATTCCAGATTTAAAACAACATACTAATAAGTTACGTGTCCCTAACAAGTCTACAGTGCACTACAAAACTAGCAACTCATCATACATATTTACAATCTCATTTCACAAAATACACGGTAAAGAATAGTCAAAAGGTATTTTTCATATGCAACTCATAAGAATATTGCTAGTGCTTTATTTGATTTTTTTTTTTTTTATAAGATAGTGCTTTCTTTGATTTAGAAGAGAATAAATTGTTAACAAAAAGTAATTTATAATCAGGAAATATATCAAATAATTGATTCTTTGAAAACACATTATACTGCATTTACAAAGTTTCTAAAGGCATGTACCATAAATAGACTGTTCTGTTAAACAAACTGATGTACTTTATTATTTACCATGGAGACTGAGAAAGGAAATTTTTGATCCGATCAATGCACATATCACACATACTTGATTTCTAAAAAGGTTATGCAATACAAAAGCCACGCTGCAGCCATATAAGTTAATATGTTGCAGATAATTGTTGGTCGTATGGTAAATTGCAAATATAATTAAAATGAACGATCAATACATACAACTATAACTCAGACACTTCCCATTCATGTTCTCTAAGCCCCAAATACAACCAAAACTAGGCAGCGCACTCACAACTAATGGTTTTAGCTCCTTTCCACTAGAAAATACAAGAAAGGGAACCTCTATTAAGTCCACAAAAGTAAAGCAAGAATATAAGTGACTAATTTCACACAATAGAATAAACCAAAAAACAAAACCAAAATAGTTCAACTTAAACATTAAGAAAAAGCTGTCCA
The DNA here is from genome assembly GCA_029378325.1 of Elaeagnus macrophylla. Taxonomy (NCBI): domain Eukaryota; kingdom Viridiplantae; phylum Streptophyta; class Magnoliopsida; order Rosales; family Elaeagnaceae; genus Elaeagnus; species Elaeagnus macrophylla. Next base: position 29,122,969 of record CM055641.1, on the reverse strand, counting down.
CCTCAATTGCACAGACTCTCTTCTGGAAATGAAAGAAACCCTTGACAAGACAAATGGTAGAAATAACACAAATAGGGACCCAAAGCCCAAACAAAAAAGAACAATACAATTACTCAGTCAATGAACAACTAAATACCTTGCAACTATCTATCGAATCCATTACTTGACCACAAAAAGAATGCCCAAATAGTTTAGAACCAGCTTCGGGCACAGCAACCAATCATCGACGAAAGCAATGAAACCAATCAATAGCCTTTTCGATCAGGACCGATAAAACAAAATTAGCTAAACTAAAAGAGAATAACAAATTATTAATCAAAATTCATCAAATATATTACTCAAATAAAAACTCACTCGAGCAAAAGCCTACAATTCAAACACGAATTTAACACACGGAAACTCTGGTTCTCGAGAGAAGAAAAGGAATTCGAAAATCAATTGTGAGCTCTTGTTGGGAAGACAATTGAGACGGTGGATGACTTTAGGGTTTGCCTTTGGGCTTTGTGTTCTCTGACTCCAACTTCTCTCTCATCCCCTGTTCTTCTTTACGGCCTTTGCTTCTTCTTTTTTTCTTTTTCTTTTTTTCGTTCTTTAACCGATAGACCCAACCAGAACCGCTCTTTACAACAAGTCGCAAAAAATGCAAAAGTTCGGACCTATCACCCATTATCCAATCCGGTTAATGGACGGAGACATGTACCGCCACGCAGCACCAAATAAGTATAATTGTATTAAATTAAATTATATATTATTTTATAACAAATTGCATATCATAATTAAATAAAATTAATTATAAATATTTTAATAAAATAATTTATATTTTAAAATAATTTTTATAAAATTTATTTAAATTAATATTTAATTCATTTGTATATTTTCATTAAATTTTTAAAAATAATAAATTATTATTTTTAATTTAAGATAAAAAAAAATTTAAAACACATATTTTATAATTGAAAATTTGAACAGACTAAGTTAAGTGTAATACAGTATAAACTCACACCCATAGTCGTACAAAATTTCTACATAACTGCAATATTATTAAACTTTACGACACAATCTCTTTTATAATTAAGTGCATAACTGTATCAAAATTATATAATTTGGATCTTTAATATTGTGTAAAAAATATTTCATTAAGGTTTAGTTTCGGTGTGCTCACTTGCAAATTGTATGCCAACCCTAACACATGTTTCCTTATTTCTCCACTAGACAATTACAAAGCACGAATTTGGACGAAAAATATTATAGAGCATGAGTGTCTCTAACTTATCAAAACTATCTGCCAATTATAACTTAACATTTCACATCAACGATGATTTGAAATATATTTGTAAGTCCGGTAAGTATTTTTGTTGGCATTTTTATGTGCAAAATACGAAGTTTGTTTATTTTACTTAGTGTTTGTCTACTTATTTGTACAGTATTTTGCTTGCGATCAATATCGCACACACTCATGTAGATCTTAACACTATTATATGTTTGTATGATACACACACCACATGGTAGTTGGGAGCATATTTGATGCATGTTAAAATGTGTTTTTACTTACATGTGCTTCCCTAAGTTGCTGTGGAGACAGCTAGTGATAACAGCTTAAGCAATTAGGACATGTGATTCATGACTGATAGAGTTATTTGGCGTTTTATCTTTATCGAGTCAGTAATAACTGTTTTATTTCATTTAGTAAATTTGGCTGTTGACCAGTTGCCTTAAGCAACTCGTAGATGTTACCACTTCAGATTGAAGCCTAAGTGGGTTTACTACGTTATATCATTACATTTGTATGTTTTGTTGCATGAGTTAGTACAATCTAAATGTTTACGGTATATATAACAACATACATAGTATATATTAAGGTTGAAAATCATTTATTGCTTTTACTTCTTTATCTATTCTTTACCTTGTTTATTTATTTATCTACAATTACGTGTTATTGATGAGTGCTCGAAAAACACTAATATTTCGTAATTAATTATGCTTAATTGTTTAAAATATAGATTTGTTATGATTGTTTATTTGATTATTTTCACAAATCTATCCATTCGGAATCACGGGTATGTTTTAGTGCATTTCAGGTGTTTTTAGCGTCAAATGAGTCAAATAATGAAAACACGCAAAGACGGAACACTTATGGCGCTCGGATCACGAGTTACGGGCTAAACGAGACAAATATGTAAGCCTTACATAACGAGCCATCACATATGTAAGGGGGAAACATGAAGAAAAGGAAGTCAACACGCGCCTGCTGCGAGGAAAAGTCATCCCGCGGCGGGGAGCTCTCGGGTTTTGACATTATTTCCAGAATTTGTGTTGCACCGCGGCGAAAAAAATGCATGTTGCGGCGCGCCTATTCCTATTGCAATCAGGATTTGTGTAAACCCTTACATCTATAAATACCCCCTTAGAGTCCCCCTTACAAAAAAAACTCGAACAACTCGAATACAACTTTACACTTTACAATTTTGCGACCAAACACTATATTCAATCAGTTTTGGGAGTTTTTTTATACTACAACGAAGTGAGAGAAACTATTCTAAGGATTCAAGGAAGCCGTCGACAATCGAAGATAAAGCTTTTGGAGAAGAACGCTATCCCATCCATAAGCGATATTTAGATCTAGGTTTTCCTTGTTGTTATAGAATTATATTTTCTTCTTCTTTCGTTGAAGTGTATGATCATATTTTATTTGTCTGTGAATATTAATATGAACATGAGCGGCTAATTTCATTATGGATATTTAGTTTGTGTTGTCATGTTTGCTAGAATTGTGTATGGTGTATATTTTATTGATTTAATATAAATGAATTACCTTTTGATTAAGAGCATGTTTAGATATTTAATTATGAATTATCATGGGCCAATTTGAGATTCGTAATTAGGTTGAAAAATCTAAGAATCTAGTTATAGGAACGTCACCTTAACTTTATTCCAAAACACTTAATCAAAGCTTCAAATTAGTGACTTAGTCATAGCATTAGTTTGATTGGCATGTATTTCCTTGCGCATAATTTGATTACTATTTGATTTACCCCGACCGAAGGCAGTTAATTAGTTAATCAACAAAGAGATTTACCCTGACCGAAGGCAGTCTCGTAATTAAAAGGAAAGCCGGTAATATTGTTTATTTAAGAACGTTCATGTTATTTCACTATACCTTTTCGATGCAAGCATGGCCAACCAAACTAAACGTCCATACATCCTCCATTAATTTTTAATCTATATTGAATTGATTGTTAAATTGCGATTTTGTTTTTGTTTAATTGATCGTATCATTGTTCCCGTCACAAATCAAACACCTTTTTACAGTTTTACTAGGTTTAGGACTCTAGTTACTTAAAGTTTTAGTTTCACTAGAACTCTATTTAATTAGTGTTTTATTTGCATTAGAACTCTATTTAGATTAGGAAGAGTGTTATTTAGAACCACTGCAATTCCTTGAGAGACCGACCTTGAAAGTTTCTTGTCACTTTTCTACGAGTGATTTGTACACTTGCAAGTACTAAATTTATCACATCAGTTATCTGTTAATTACTTTTTGCTACTTGTATGAGAGGGACGAGTTCTTAAGTGTCCTTATCACCTTACCTTAGTTATGTAACCAAGTTAGGACTCTCTCAATTAGTAACAGAGCAAGTATACCATTTTTGGGCTTAACTACTCTAGTGTTGATTTATTTCTTGTACTTTTTACACACACTCACTTTTTACCAAAATGGACTCCGATGAAGGAGGGAATATAGGTAGATCTCCACTTCTTAATGGGTATAACATGCCAATTGGAAGTCTCAAATGCAAGCTTTCCTCTAGTCGATAGGAGACCGTGTTGGTATCAAGTAGAGAATGGTTGGATGCCTCCTACAAAAACTCTTAAAGATGGAACAATTGTTCCCAAACTTATGATTGAATGGATTAAGGAGGAACGTAGTGAGTGTGACTGGAACCGTAAAGAACTGTACGCACTCACTTGTGCTATCACCCTTGAGGAGTATCGTCAGATTTTTGCCTGCACTACTTCTAAAAAAGCTTAGAATATTATGAAAATAACACATGAGAGTACCTCTACGATTAAGAACTCTAATTAGTTGATAAGGTGATAACTCTAATTTATTAGAGTGTTATTAGCTCTTATTCATAAATACTTGCTTGTTAATTTGGGAATATCCACACATTATAATCATTTATACACTATTTGTGGATTTTGTGATTTAAATGAATTCTTTGATAATAAATTCAAAATAATTATGAAATGTGTCAAAAAGAATTATATTTTGATGTGCACTTATTATATTTTCATTGCCCTTGCAGGAAATAAAGTAAACAACAAAGAAAATGCAAAAATACAACTTTGCTGCAGCTTTGCTACAGCATTGCTGCAGCAAAACCACACCAGAAAAACAACGCAGAAAACAGAGGCTGACTTGGAATTAAAATTTAAAGGCTGATTTGGACTCTCAACAAAAGGACAATTTTGGGCTTTCATTAACTCACCTTTTTAGGGATAATATTGGAAATTAACACACCCAAAATTGTCTCCAATTAAACCTAAAGCTAAATACACAATTAAGGGGCTGATTTTCACAAGTTTGCAGCGGCAGAAAAATACAGAACAGATCAGGATAACTCTGGGCAGCAGGAAGCGACATCAAGAGAGGAAAACACACGTGAATTCTGGGTAGAAAACAGAGGAAGAACTAGCAGCAGCGAGGAGGAAAAATATAGCAGATAGCAGCCCCAGATTCTGGACAGATTTGGCGCAAGGAAGGAGAGGCAAAACAGAGCATCAAATTGAATCTGGAAAGAGACCGATTGAAGCTTGATTTGCAAGGACTTTCATTGAAGAGAAAGCTAGAACGAGACAAAGAATCATAATCCAATTGGTTTAGGGTTGATTTAAGGGATTTATTTATTTATTTCATTATTTCTTTATTATTTGATTCTTCTAAATTCTCTAAACTATATGGATCTGGTGTTAAGCATATATAATTTGATGTTTAATTTTATAAATATGCTTGGCTAAATTCTCATTCAGTTAGGGTTGTGGATATGCTTGGCTAAATTGTGCTTTGCTTGGCAAAGTGTGCTAGTTATTCTATGCTTGAGTGATTGATTTATTCTTATTAATTGGTGGATCAACAATTGATAGGATAGTAGACTGAAATTGAATCTGGAAAGATTAATTTAAGTTGGATAGAGCTAGAATAGTGTGAAGAAATTAATATAGGAATATATAATTATTTCACATAACTCAAAAGAATTTGTGCATGAACGTTGTTCTTAAATTCAGTTTTGCATAGGAATATGTTTTATTGAATCATAGAATATATAAACATTGCAGATTCGGAAGAATCCTTTGTGAATTTTTGCAATTCTAGTTACTGGTATACTTTGCTGCAGCATTGCTGCAGTAACGCAGTTTGTCTACATCACTTGTCATATTCGCAATCCTAACTGATTTATCTATTTGCGATTCTTGATATCCTTCTTGTTGAACGTTGTTTCAGTGTTTTCACTCTTGTCATCTCGTATTATTTATTTTATTTTATTTATCTATTTTAATAAACAAAAACACAAATATTGATTTTAATAGTTAATTTTTACGATATTTTTCTAGTATTCCAATCTCCATGGGAACGATTTTTCTTATCATTATATTACTTGTTTGCGACACGTGCACTTGCATAAAATCATATACACTATTGTGAGCAACAAGTTTTTGGCGCCGTTGCCGGGGATTGGCAACGTTAGAAATTATTCGTAGAAATCGACTTTTGTTTTTATTTAATTTTTGTTATCTAATATCTCTTTTGTGTCTTTTGTATGAGCAGATTTCGCGACATGGATAACCTACCCTTTGATCCTGAAATTGAACGTACTTTCAGACTAAGAAGAAGAGAACAACAAGGTTTCGCTCAGATTGAAGATATGGCACAAGCAGGGAACGGAAATAATGGCCATGAACAGAATTTAAATAATGCAATCAATGTGATACCTCCAATGGATGATAGAGACAGAGCTTTGAATGAATATGCATTGCCTATGCTAGAAGGGTTAAATCCAAGCATCACAAGACCAAATATTCAAGCAACTCACTTTGAGTTAAAACCGGTGATGTTTCAGATGTTACAAACAGTTGGGCAATTTAGTGGGTTACCTACAGAAGATCCTCATCTGCATCTCAGGTTATTTATTGAAGTCAGTGATTCATTTAAATGGATAGGGGTAACCGAGGAAGCATTTAGGCTCAAATTATTTCCTTATTCCTTAAGAGATCGTGCTAGAGCATGGCTTAACTCCTTGCCACTTGACTCTATTGCAACTTGGAACGATTTAGCTGAGAAATTCTTGATGAAATACTTCCCACCAACAAAGAATGCTAAATTGAGGAATGACATCACCTCCTATCAACAATTGGATGGAGAATCTCTATATGAAGCTTGGGAAAGATTTAAAGAATTGTTAAGGAAATGTCCTCACCATGGTATACCTCATTGGATCCAAATGGAGACTTTCTACAATGGTCTCAATGCTCAAACGAGAACAATTATTGATGCATCTGCTAATGGAGCTCTTTTAGCCAAGTCTTACAATGAAGCTTATGATCTACTTGAGAGGATGGCTAGCAATAATTACCAATGGCCAATGGATAGAGTAGCAACTGCAAAAAGAGTGGCTGGTGTGCATGAAGTTAATGATGTTACGGCTCTTACAGCTCAAGTGTCATCCTTGGTTAATCTGTTGAAGAATCAGCATGTGACAGCAAATGTGAATTCAATCCAAGATTCAGGAATTTCATGCGTCTATTGTTCGGGATCTCATGTGTTTGAAAACTGTCCTTCAAATCCTGAATCAATTTGTTTTGTGAGTGATGTAAACAGGAACCATAATCCGTACTCCAACACATATAACCCAGGGTGGAGGCAACACCCAAATTTCTCTTGGAACAATCAAAGTGGTGGTCAAGCTAACCATACCATGCCTAACCGACCTACATTCCCACAAGGATTTCAGCAATAGCCACAGAGAAATCAACCGAATGAACCATCCAACTCGTTGGAATCTTTACTTAAAGAATACATGGCTAAGAATGATGCAATCCTTCAAAGTCAAGCTACTTCAATGAGGAATCTAGAAAATCAAGTGGGACAGCTAGCTAATGAACTTAGGAACCGTCCATAAGGTGCACTTCCAAGTGATACCGAAACTCCAATGAGAGAAAGAAAGGAATTTTGCAAAGCCATTACTCTAAGGAGTGGAAAAGAATTAGAGGGACCAAGTGGACAGAAAATAAGTCAAAAGGGGAACATTTCAACCCAAGATAAGGAGGAAAAAGAGCAAGACAAATCTGAAGCAGTTCTAAAAAACTCAGAAAATTCTGGTACCCAAAATGCTACAGCATTGCTGCAGCAAAGTTCCCAGCAGCACAGACCACCTCCACCATTCCCTCAAAGATTTCAAAAACAGCAGCAAGATCTTCAATTCAGGAAATTTTTGGATGTTCTTAAGCAACTTCATATCAACATTCCATTGGTGGTAGACAGATTAGACAATAAACAGATCAGATAGTAAATTCATCCCCCCAAACTTAAAATGAGCACTGTCCTCAGTGTTCACAGCAAACAGATTAGTCAGCAAGCAAAAAGGGCAGAAAGAAAATAAAATAAATGACAAAGTAATGAGACTGCCCTGTTATGGCTGCGCAGCTCCCTTCTTCTAGCTGGAAGTGAAATTTGCACCAGTTGTTGTGCGTGGCTCGGCAATAGCAGATAATCAATATTGTCACAATTTACCAGGCACGGTGAAAATGGAATGTTCTGAAGCCAAACAAATTATCCAGGTGAAGTTGGAAGTGCTGACCATATAAAATACCCATAGTTGTTTTCGTGGGGAATGGCGAGACTGGTGGCGTTGAATGGCGAGTAGTGGAGAGCTGGTCGGTTTGAGCTGGGGTGGCTTGAGGTTTGGAGCGTTGGGTGCTCAGAGGGGCGCTTAGGTTCAATCCTCGCTGGGATGAAATTTTATGGGGTGTTCGTTGCCTTGACGAATGGTTGTTGGTGGTGGAGATTTCTGGGATTTGCTGGAGGCGCTCGAGTAGGGAGAAAAGGGAGTTGGAGTGTGAGCCGCTTGAGTCGTGGTTTACTGTGCTATTTCTGTACATCCCAGAAAGGAGTCGTGGGGAGGGGCTTTTAATGGTGACCCGAACAGGGGCGAAGTTGTGCTGACCCGAAAACCTCTTTTTTTTATTTATTTGTATCCAAAAATGGGTAGTGGGCCAATCTCCATTAGAGCCCAAACTGAAGCTCAATTTTTCATAATTTCCATTGAAGCCCAATCCACAAAACTGACTATGAAGCCATGCCCAACACGCCTGGTCTGAGATGACAGAAGACAAACAGAACTTTGCTCTAGCTTTGCTGCAGCAAAGTTGCAGCAAAATTTTCTAGTTTTTGAATCATGATAATTTTTGGTTCTGGTGTACTTTTCCTCTGCTTTCTTCTCCCCCATACCTAAATCTCCATTGAAACTCAAAATTGAAGCACTGAAACTAAGCCCAACCAACGTAGAACTTTGCTCAAAGAAGAACAGTGTAGAACTTTGCTATTTGCTGCAGCAAAATTTTCCATTTTTTTACACTGTGAGAAAATATTTTTGCCGTTAGTTTTGCTTTGCTTTTCTCTTGCTTTCACTTCCTGGGATGACCTGAAAATGCAGAAAATAAACTTCTAAGTAAAAGAACTCACACAATTAAATTGAATTAAAAATCATAAACTAAAAATTAATAAAAACTAAGAAAAATGAAGAAACATGGGTTGCCTCCCATGAGCGCTTGTGTTAGAGTCGACAGCCCGACTTTGCTTGTAGTCATGGGTCTAGGAGTGGAATGGAGGTATGCTCCCTGTCAAGAATTTCTCTCCAATAGTGTCTAATGCGTTGGCCATTAGCCTGAAATTTTTTCTTGGACCAACGTTTCCAATATTTTTGACTTAGACCAACATTGTTCTTTAAGATTCTCTTAATTTCTCGATAGGACTGACATTGTTGCAAAATATTCACCATCTCATCTTCGGGAATACACATTCTAATCTTTCGGTCTGCATATTTGATAAGTGCTCGAAAAGCACTAATATTTCGTGATTAATTGTGCTTAATTGATTGATATATAAATTTATTATAATTATTATTTCGATTATTTTCATAAATCTATCCATTCGGAGCCACAGGTATATTTTAGTGCATTTCAGGTGTTTTTAGCGTCAAATGAGTCAAATGATGAAAACACGCAAAGACGGGACACCTACGGCGCTCGGATCACGAGTTACGGGCTAAACAAGACAAATATGTAAGCCTTACATAAAATGCCATCACATATGTAAGGGGGGACATGAAAAGAAGGAAGACATTGCGCGCCGCGGCGAGGGAAATACATGCCGCGGCGAGAGGCTCTCGGTTTGAATCCTGGAAAACATAGAAACATTGCGCGCCGCGGCGGGATAATTGCATGCCGCGGCGGGGAGCTCTCGGGTTTTTGCATATTTTTCAGAATTTGTGTTGCGCCGCGGCGGGGAAAATGCATGCCGCGGCGCGCCTATTCCTATGGCACATAGGATTCGTGTAAACCCTTACATCTATAAATCCCCCCTTAGAGTCCCCCTTACATACAACTCGACCAATTCGTACACAACTCTCATTCTTCTCAATTTTGCGACCCAAACACTACATTCAATCAGTTTTGAGAGCGTTGCCACACTCTAACGAAGCGAGAGACAATATTCTAAGGATTCAAGGAAGCCAACGACGATCGAAGATAAAGCTTACGGAGAAGAACGTCATCCAATCCATAAGCGGTATTTAGATCTAGGATTTTCTTGTTGTTATAGAATTAATTCCTCTTCTCTATTTGTTAAAGTGTATGATCATATTTTATTTGTCTATGAATAATAATATGAACATGAGCGGCTAGTCTAATTATGGATGTTTAGTTTGTGTTGCCATGTTTGCTAGAATTGTGTATGGTGTATTTTATTGATTTATGAATAAATTACTTTTTGATTAAGAGCATGTTTAGATATTTGATTATGAATAATCATGGGCCCATTTGATGTTCGTAGTTAGGTTGAAAAATCTGAGAATTTAGTTATAGGAACGTCACCTTAACTTTATTCCGAAACACTTAATCAAAGCTTCAAGTTAGTGACTTAGTCATAGCATTAATTTGATTGGCATGTTTTCCTTGCGCATAATTTGATTGCTATTTAATTTACCCCCGTCAAAGGCAGTTAATTAGTTAATCAACAAAGAGACCTACCCCCGCCAAAAGGAGTTTCGTAATTAAAAGGAAAGCCGGTAGTTTTGTTTATATAGGACGTTCATGTTATCTCACCATACCTTTTCGATGCAAGCATGGTCAACCAAGCTAAACGTCCATACATCCTCAATTGATATTTGATTTAATTGAATTGATTGTTTGATTGCGATTTTGTTTTCGTTTGAGTGTCGTATGATTGTTCTCGTTACCAAAAACAAACAACCTTTTTACAGTTTTATTAGCGTTAGGATTCTAGTTACTTAGAGTTTTAGTTTCACTAGAACTCTATTTAATTAGTGTTTTGTTTTCATTAGAACTCTGTTTAAGTTAAAAGTTAGTTATTTAAAACCACTGCAATTCCTTGAGAGACCGACCTTGGAAGTTGCTTGTCACTTTACTACGAGTGATTCGTACACTTGCGAGTACACATTTTAACACATCAAGTTTTTGGCGCCGTTGCCGGGAAATTGGCGTTTTAAATAATTTTCTTTTTAACTTTTTCGAGTTTCTGATTTATTTTTATTTGTTTGTTTATTTTATTTATTTCTTTATTTTATTTAATTAATTTATTCGAAAAAAAAAAATCAGAAAATCAAAAAAATAAAAAAAAAGTGCTTAATTTTCAAATTTCACTGCTGCCTTGATCTTTGTTTGCTTTTTATTTGTGCATGCAGGGTAGGAGATCACTTAACAAGGAACTCTCTCCTTTCATTGACAACATACACAGAGTCAAACACCGATCAATGAAACTGGATAATCAATATCAAGAGGAAGAAGTCCAACAACAATTGCAAGCAACAATGGGTGACAACGTAGCTAGGCAGATGATGAACAAAGAGTTTACAGAGGCGGCTAGGAATTATGAATTGAAAAATATTCATTATTCCATGCTTCCCTCCTTTTACGGTATCCCTAATGAAGATCCTTTAAATTTTATGCGTGAACTGTATGCTACTGTGCAAACTTTTCCATTGCAGGGACTTAGTGAAGATCAACTACGCATGAGGTGTTTTCCATACACTCTCAAGGATAGAGCTAAGTCTTGGCTAATGACGTTGGCACCCGGTTCTTTGGTCACATGGGACGATGTTTACAATAAATTCATGGGTAAGTTCTATTCCCATCAAAAGACATCTGATCTAAGAACAAAAATTGCTACTTTTTCGCAGATGGACGGAGAACCCTTCCACGAGGCTTGGGACAGATTCAAATTGCTGTTGATACAATGTCCACATCACCACTTCCCGTTGCAGTTACAGAATCAGTTTTTCTATGACGGATTGACACTACAATGTCAATTCACAGTTGACAATGCTGCAGGAGGAGCAATGGGTGAGAAAACAGCGGATGAAACATACGAACTATTCGAGATGTTGGGAGCTAACTCCCAACAAAAGAGCGCTAGAGGAAGAAGAGCTGGAGTCCACGAATTAGGCTCCAACAATGAAATGGCCATGCAACTTGCTGAATTGACGAAACAAGTGCAACTTCTCACAACCTCCAATGTTAATCAAATGCCAAAACATGAGGTATGTGGAGTTTGTGGTTCATATGGACACGGAGCTAATGTTTGTTCTTTTGCAGGTGATCCTTACACAGGTACTACTGAAGAGGCGAATTTAATGCAAGGGTACCAACCTAGACCTAGGAACGACCCTTATTCAAACACCTATAACCCTGGATGGAGGAATCACCCTAATTTTGGATGGAAACAAAACAATAGCCAACCATTTGTCCAAAACCAAACACAAGGCCAAAACATAAACCGACAATTTCCCCAAAATAAACCGACCATAGAGGAAACCCTAAATAATTTCATACAATCTTGTAATGGAAGGATGGACTCTATGGAAGCTTCAGTGAAAAGAGTGGAAATGCAAGTGGGGCAGCTAGCGGAACAAATGCACAAGCAAGAGACGGGAAAGCTGCCCAGTCAACCCCAACAAGCCAAAGCTGTCACAATTCTTCGGAGTGGTAAGGTCGTTAATAAAATTTTTCAATCTAACTACGAACATCAAATGGGCCCATGATTATTCATAATCAAATATCTAAACATGCTCTTAATCAAAAAGTAATTCGTTTATATTAAATCAATAGAATACACCATACACAGTTCTAGCAAACATGGCAACACAAACTAAACATCCATAATAAAACTAGCCAGACATGTTCATATTAATATTCATAGACAAATAAAATATGAACATACACTCCAACAAAAGAAGAAGAAAAATAGAATTCTACAACACCAAAGAAAACCTAGATCTAAATACCGCTTATGGATTGGTTGACGTACTTCTCCGTAAGCTTTATCTTCGATTGTCGACGGCTTCTTTGGATCCTTAGAATGGTTTCTCTTGCTTTGTTTTTGTGTAGCAAAACTCCCAAAGTTGATTGAATCTCTTGTTTGGTTGCAAAATTGTAAAGTGTAAGAGTTGTGTATCAATTCGAGTTCTGTTGTAAAGGGGGTCTAAGGGGGGTATTTATAGATGTAAGGGATTCTGCAAATCCTATGTGCAATAGGAATAGGCGCGCCGCGGCATGCATTTTACCCGCCGCGGCGCAACACAAAATTTGGAAAATATGCAAAAGCCCGAGAGCTCCCCGCCGCGGCATACAATTCCCTCGCCGCGGCGCGCAATGCTTCTATGTTTTCAGGATCAAACCCGAGAGCCTCACGCCGCGGCATGCAATTCTCTCACCGCGGCACGCAATGCTTTCCTTCTTTTCACGTCCCCCCTTACATATGTGATGGCACTATATGTAAGGCTTACATATTCGTCTTGATTAGTCCGTAACTCGTGATCCGAGCGCTGTAGGTGTTCCGTCTTCGCGTGTTTTCATCATTTGAATCATTTGACGCTAAAAACACCTGAAATGCACTAAAATATACCCGTGACTCCGAATGGATAGATTTATGAAAATAATCGAAATAATAGTCATAATAAATCTATATATCAATCAATCAAGCATAATTAATCACGAAATATTAGTGCTTTTCGAGCACTCATCAGCGGAACAAATGCACAAGCAAGAGACGGGAAAGCTGCCCAGTCAACCCCAACAAGCCAAAGCTGTCACAATTCTTCAGAGTGGTAAGGTCGTTAATAAAATTTTACCTAAACTTTCTAATGATTTACCTTATAGTGCAGGTAACATGGAAGATGACAACGATGCTTCTAAGGAATTGGAGGAAAGAGGTGACAAGCATGAAGAGCCTTCAAAGGCAACAATTGGAGAGTCATCTAATCCACCTACACTACATAAGTCATCGGAGCCATACCGACCACCGATACCATTCCCACACCGTTTAAAGGACAGTAAGCAAGATAAGCAGTTTTCTGATTTGTTTAACATGTTATCTAAAGTTAATATCAATTTGCCATTGTTAGACGTAATTAGGAACGTTCCTTCGTATGCTAAATTTTTCAAGGAACTAAACACTAAGAAACGAAAGTATGAGCTTAATGAGAGAGTGATTGTATCTGAAATTGCTAGTGCGGTGCTTCAACGTAACCTACCTCCTAAGTTAAAAGATCCAGGTAGTTTCATAATTGATATTACTATGGGAGATAGGAAAGTAGCTAAGGCAATGCTTGATTTAGGCGCTAGTATCAATTTGATGCCTTACTCGATTTTCTTGCAGCTAGGGTTGGGAGAGCTAAAACCAACAACCATATCCCTTCAACTTGCGGACAGATCTGTTAAATATCCGAAGGGCATGGTTGAGGACTTACTTGTACAGGTAGATAAGCTAATCATACCTGTTGACTTTGTGGTTTTAGACATGCAGGATAATCCATCTTTGGACAAGGAGCACACCATTCTTTTGGGTAGACCATTCATGGCCACTACCCAAACCATCATTGACGTCCAAAGTGGAAAGTTGACAATGACAGTCTTGGGCGAGACTGTTCATTTTAAAGTTTTTGATTCATCTCCTTACCCTTCTATTTCTGCTACTGATGAATGCTCGTATGTGGAATGTTTAGATCCAATAATTCATGATACTTTTGTGCATGCTAGATTAGAGGATAAATTAGAGGTAGCACTTACAGTTGGAGAAGTTGATGACATCTTAGACTATGAGACTAGGGAGTACAGTGAATTGTTAGACAATGCCTTATCACTAGATGACACTAGTACACCCCTTGATTTATTGGATGTCCCACAAAATGATGAGATTGCTCCACCTGAATTGGAACTTAAGGAACTACCTAAGCATCTAAAATATGTATTTTTGGGAGAGAATGAAACATACCCTGTTATTATATCATCTACACTCACCCAAAACCAAGAGGATAAATTGATTGGAGAGCTTAGGAAGTATAAAAAGGCTATAGGTTGGAGTATAGGGAACATTAGAGGCATTAGTCCGGCAATGTGCATGCATAAGATAAATTTGGAGGACAATGTCAAACCTGTTAAGGACGCACAAAGGAGACTTAACCCAATCATGCAAGAGGTAGTTAAGAAAGAGGTTCTGAAACTCCTAGCAGTAGGGGTAATTTATCCAATTGCTGATAGTAAGTGGGTTAGTCCCGTTCATGTGGTACCTAAGAAATCTGGAATAACCGTGGTTAAGAATGAGAAAGATGAATTAGTGCCCACTAGGATAATTACGGGTTGGAGGATGTGTATCGATTTTAGAAAACTGAATTTGTACACCAAAAAGGATCACTTCTCCCTCCCCTTCATTGATCAAATGTTAGAAAGACTAGCTGGGCACGAATTCTATTGCTTTTTGGATGGTCTTTCAGGTTATTATCAGGTACCCATCACTCCGAAGGATCAAGAGAAGACTACATTCACATGCCCATTCGGAACTTTCGCTTTTAGGAGAATGCCATTTGGACTATGCAATGCACCCGCCACTTTTCAAAGATGTATGATGTCAATTTTTTCGGACATGGTGGAGAAATTTATTGAGGTATTTATGGATGACTTTTCAGTTTTCGGTAATTCCTTCGATGATTGCTTGCATAAATTGACTTTAGTATTAGAACGATGCATTGAATGCAATTTGACGCTTAGTTGGGAGAAAAGTCATTTTATGGTCCAACAGGGCATAGTGCTAGGACATGTGATATCTAGCAAAGGAATTGAAGTTGATAAGGCTAAGGTAGATTTAATTGAAAAATTGCCTCCACCTACATCTATTAAGGGTATACGAAGTTTCCTAGGACATGCGGGTTTCTATAGACGGTTTATTAAGGATTTTTCCAAAATTAGTCGTCCATTATGTAATTTGTTGTCCAAAGACACTTTGTTTGATTTTGATGATGCATGCCTTGTTGCTTTTAATGCTTTAAAGGATAGGCTTACTTCTGCACCTATAATTGTTGCTCCTAATTGGTCTTTACCGTTTGAAATCATGTGTGATGCGTCTGATTATGCTATAGGAGCTGTTTTAGGGCAAAGAGTGGATAAGAGATTACATGTTATATACTATGCGAGTAAAACACTCAATGACGCCCAAATTAACTACACCACCACTGAAAAGGAGTTATTGGCTGTGGTATTTTCACTTGATAAATTTAGGTCTTACTTGGTAGGAACTAAAGTTATTGTGCATTCGGATCATGCCGCCTTGAGATACTTATTGACTAAACCGAATGCTAAGCCTAGACTCATTAGGTGGATCCTACTTTTACAAGAATTTGACCTAGAGATCAAAGACAAGAAAGGTACTGAAAACGTAGTAGCTGATCATCTGTCTAGGTTAATTACTGAATATGAACATGTTGAAGGTGAAAGTAAGGATACAATCATTGAAACCTTCCCTGATGAACAATTGTTTACAATAGGACCAAATCCATGGTATGCTGACATCGTTAATTATCTAGCAAGTGGGATTTTGAGACCTAACATTACTTTTCAGGAAAAGAAAAGGTTTTTCAGTGTTTGCAGGCAATACTTTTGGGATGACCCGTATTTGTTCAAGTTATGTCAAGATCAAGTCATTCGGAGGTGTGTACCAGAAGAGGAACATGAGAGCATCTTAACTTTTTGCCATGAGCTACATTGCGGGGACCATTTTGGTGGTAAGAAAACGGCCCTCAAGGTATTACAATCCGGTTTTTATTGGCCTACATTATTTAAAGATGCTAACATGTTTTGTTTGAGATGTGATAGATGCCAAAGGACCGGTAACATTGGTAAGCGTAACGAAATGCCTTTGACATCTAACCTTGTAGTGGAATTATTTGACGTGTGGGGGATTGACTTCATAGGTCCTTTCCCCCCATCTTTTGGCTACATTTACATACTAGTCGCTGTTGACTATGTTTCAAAGTGGGTAGAAGCGATACCCACTAGAACTAATGACGCTAATGTGGTTGTTAAATTTTTGAAGGATAACATTTTTAGCAGATTTGGCACACCGAGGGCGATCATTAGTGATGGAGGCAGCCACTTTTGCAATAGACTCTTCGATGGACTTTTGAAGAAGTACAACATTTCTTATAGAGTGGCTACCCCATACCATCCCCAAACTTCGGGGCAAGTGGAAGTGAGCAACCGACAAATCAAAGGGATATTGGAACGCACAGTGCGCCCCTCAAGGAGAGATTGGTCAGTTAAACTCAATGATGCCTTGTGGGCATATCGTACAGCGTACAAAACTCCAATTGGTATGAGTCTCTACCGGCTGATTTTTGGTAAAGCATGTCACTTACCGGTTGAGCTAGAACATAGGGCTTATTGGGCTATTAAGAAACTCAACATGGACATGGAACAAGCTGGAGAACAATGATTACTTCAATTGAGCGAACTTGAGGAAATTCGAGACGAAGCTTATGAAAATGCCAAAATCTACAAGGAGCGCACTAAGCGCTATCACGACAAAGGACTCCTCGGTAAGTATTTCGTTTCCGGAATGAAAGTTCTATTATATAATTCACGTTTGCGTTTGTTTCCAGGAAAACTTCATTCTAGGTGGAGCGGACCGTACACAATTGCAAACGTACTTCCACACGGAGTAATCGAGTTGCTCAATCCGAAAACGCAAGAACCGTTTAAGGTAAACGGGCATCGTGTCAAGCCATACTTGGAAGGAGAAAATTTGCAAAGTATCGATTTAATACATCTCCTCGAAAAATAGACACGAGAGCAGCCACGTCTCGCTAAGACGTTAAACTAAGCCCTTAATGGGAGGCACCCATTCGGTATTGTATTTCTTTCGTTGTTTTTATTTCTTTTCTTTATTTTCTTAAGGCAATGAGGACATTCCCAAGTTTCGGTTGGGGGTGGATGCGTTGCACACGTTTCGTTTCCAAATTTTTCAAAAAAAAAAAAAAAAAAAATTCAAAAATATTGTGCGCCGCGGCGGGGACAATTTGTGCCGCGGCGAGTGACTTTCTGTCTCATGAGCCAAATTTTGAAAACATGTGCGCGCCGCGGCGGGGAACAATTTGTGCCGCGGCGAGGGACTTTCTGTTTCAAGCACAATTTAAAATTTTTAACCGCGCCGCGGCGGGGAGAAATACATGCCGCGGCGCGCCTCAGAAAACTGGGCAGAAAAGGCACTCGGGGAAACAAAAAAATCATTTCATTCAAAATTTCAAAATTTTCCCTCACTTTCTCTCATTTTCTCTCTACTTCTCTCTTCAATTTCTCCCAAAATCTTCACCAAAAATCAAAACTTTTCTTCACCATTTCATCATTTCATCATTGCTAACACCTATTCTCATTTCAATTTCATCAGAATCGCATCAAAAATCAAATTCCTCTCCAATTTCAAGGCTAGGGTTTCAAGAACAAATTTGGGGTTTTTGCTCCAACACTTCAATTGCTTGCTACAGAGGTAAATTCGTCACTTTTCTTCTTCATTTCAGTATTCATTTCCTGGAAATTGTGAAAATTTGTCTGAATTTGGGAATAAAGTGAAAATTTTGGAGAATAGGGGAATCAATTTTGGGGTTTTTCTGAAATTCCTGGAATATAGGATTGGTATTTGGATTTATTAAGTTTAAAGACTGAAATGGCTCCAAAAAGAAAAGTTGGTGAAAGTAGTAGATCAAAAGGGAAGGGGAAAGTAGTGGAAGATAGGACTTATGATGCTTCTCGGTTTGTAAGCCGAGAAGCACAAGAGCGGTACGAGGGTGCCGCCAAAAGAAACAAAGGTTTTGTAAATGAGAGGGGAATGGACTTTGGGCAAGTAGGAGTAATGGGAATATCCGACATAGTTGAGAGACTAGGTTGGAAGAAATTTGCCTATGCCCCGGAAGCGGGTGTGAGTTCGCTTGTTAGGAAATTTTATGCTAATGTACCGGAGGCACGAGAAGGAATGGTTTGGGTGAGGGGCATTGAGGTCCCTTTCAATAGGTCGGTGATCAACTCGTACTATGGGTTGAGGGATGTTCCGAACAGTGCGTATGAAACCTACTTAACGCAGGTTGATTACGAAGAAGTTATTAGCACCTTAACCGATGGATACGGTGAGTGGGAGTATAAAGGGGATATGGTAAATATATTTCAAGCCAAGCACTTAAGGACCCATTCCCGAATCTGGCAATACTTTGTTTGCTCAAGACTAATGCCGACTCGGCATTACAGTACAGTGGATCGGGAAAGGGCTGTTCTACAGTTTGCTATAGAGACCGAGCGGTCAATTGACGTGGGATTGGTAATACAACAAAGGGTTGTGTACTCAGCTGAGCATCACAACATTAGTTACTTCTTTCCCCAGCTCATAACCGCCCTATGTGTCAAACATGGAGTCAAATACGACACGGGCGAGGTCCTATTGCAACCGGCTGAAACATTGACGTTTGCCTACATGCAACACCTTACGAGCGGGTCGAAGGTTGGGCAAGGAAGCAGAAAAGGTGAATCCTCAAGAAACGCTTCCGCAAAAGATAGGATGATAAGTCTAGAAGCAAAGGTCAATGAGATGCATCAATATCAGCACGAGATGCGTCAATACCAAATCCAACAACAAGCATGGCTCAGTGATCACATGAAGTATCAACATGATTACCAAGCCCTACTCCACAGTATGATGAGTTGCCAATTAACACAGAGTGGAGTAGATCTCACCCAATTTCAGCCACTTCCACAATATCCCAGACATGATTTCACATTTGTGCCGCCAGCGAACCAACCCGAAGAACATAATGAACAACCTGAAGATATGGAGGACTGAGCCTCCTGATTGTAATTTTTCTTTGGTTTTGTTTTATTTTATTTTGGGACTAATTTTCTTTTTCTTTATTTTCTTTTATTTTCCTTTATTTTTATCTTTATTTTTATTTTTGGATTGTTTAACTTTGTTTGATTTTTTTTTATGTCTTCAATTGCCTTAGTTATAATTAAAAATTGGGTTTGAATGTGAATTGTGTTGCATACGCTTTAAGGTTCAATATATGTTCATATACATACATTCTTCATGAGAGAAGCGAGGAACAATGAACCGGAGCATAGCGAGTAACAACACAATCTCATACGAAAGGGGGGTAACTTCTCACACTTTTTTTTCTTATTTCTTTTGTTCTTCTTTTTCAACATTGAGGACAATGCAGAAATTAGGTTGGGGGTGGGAAGAATATTCCATGAGCATGAAATATGACCAATTTTAAATTTTTAACTTTTGTCACTTGAATTGTTTTAGGTTAGTGTCGTGTCTACTTGAGTCAATCCGGAAATCCATGATATTAACATGATTGTAATGACGGTGACATATGAGAGATGTTAGATTTTTACCTAAGCAACGAAGCACACAAATGTTGGATTCATCTAATTTGAGAATTTTGTGGTACTTGTGGTAGTTTGCATGGTTAGTATAACTATTCTGATTTGTGGAATGTATGCATGTTCATGATATGTTTTAAGTCTCAACAATCTCTAGAACTCATTTGAAAACACGTTGAAGCGAAATAATAGAAACAAATGCCACTTAGAAAGTGATTTAGGCCATTTTTGGACCGTTTGGACCTTTCATGCCTCCCCGCAATATTTTATCAATAGCACACCCTTGAACTCAACATTGACATACATTGTACTACCCTTAGTGATAAGAGTACTCGATGTAATATTTGATTTTCATGAGCAATTATGTTATATTTGTCTTGCTTCATCAAAAAAAAAAATGATGATGATTGAAATAACGAGCAAGAAAAGTAGAAAAAGAAAATCAAGCAAAAAGATTCAAAGAATATATGAATTTAAGGGAGGATGAAAAGGCGCAATTAGTGGAAAAAGTTGAAAATATGTTTGTGAAATAAAAAGTACTCTTATCATATGAAAACATCATTTTCGTACTTTCATAATCACACACCTAGCCATAACTTTACAAGCTTGATGAAGTCCCATTGATTCTAGGTTGTTTAGTTTCTATATTAGTGGAGATGAGTTTGAAAAATGAGCATATGGAGTTTATAAGTGCAAAAATTCACATTCATATTTTACTTGCACATTTATGAGACATTGAAATGTAATCTATGAATATCATGCATGACACGGTCAGATAGTATAACTAACGGGTTTGTGGTGTGATTGGTTGTTCAAAATTCGATTACCATGATGAGTTTGATGTTTGGACTGTTTTTGAGCTTAGGTGATGTTTAACTATTTCATGTATCATTCGTTGTTAACAATTTTTGAGATGTATGCATGGATTGATTCAAGTATGTTTTGAGTCTTTTATTTATTTGTGTCAGTTACGATGTTTGCGAGTATCATCACTGGAAACCCTCACGAGACTATAACTCGTCCACTAGGGCCACCTAGGGGTTTAAAGGCTTGTTGCATATGCTAAATGCAACCGTGACAATCTACGGAAGTGATTTAGGTTAGGTTAGTTTATTTGTTTGTTTTTAATTTTATTTTAGGTCGCTTCACTTGCTAGAGACTAGCAAGAAGCTGGTTGGGGGTTGTGATGAGTGCTCGAAAAGCACTAATATTTCGTGATTAATTGTGCTTAATTGATTGATATATAGATTTATTATGATTATTATTTCGATTATTTTCATAAATCTATTCATTCAGAGTCACGGGTATATTTTAGTGCATTTCAGGTGTTTTTAGCGTCAAATGAGTCAAATGATGAAAACACGCAAAGACGGGACACCTACGGCGCTCGGATCACTAGTTACGGGCTAAACAAGACAAATATGTAAGCCTTACATAAAATGCCATCACATATGTAAGGGGGGACATGAAAAGAAGGAAGACATTGCGCGCCGCGGCGAGGAAAATACATGCCGCGGCGAGAGGCTCTCGGGTTGAATCCTGAAAAACATAGAAACATTGCGCGCCGCGGCGGGATAATTGCATGCCGCGGCGGGGAGCTCTCGGGTTTTTGCATATTTTTCAGAATTTGTGTTGAGCCACGGCGGGGAAAATGCATGCCGCGGCGTGCCTATTCCTATGGCACATAGGATTCGTGTAAACCCTTACATCTATAAATCCCCCCTTAGAGTCCCCCTTACATACAACTCGACCAATTCGTACACAACTCTCATTCTTCTCAATTTTGCGACCCAAACACTACATTCAATCAGTTTTGAGAGCGTTGCCACACTCTAACGAAGCGAGAGACAATATTCTAAGGATTCAAGGAAGCCAACGACGATCGAAGATAAAGCTTACGGAGAAGAACGTCATCCAATCCATAAGCGGTATTTAGATCTAGGATTTTCTTGTTGTTATAGAATTAATTCCTCTTCTCTATTTGTTAAAGTGTATGATCATATTTTATTTGTCTATGAATAATAATATGAACATGAGCGGCTAGTCTAATTATGGATGTTTAGTTTGTGTTGCCATGTTTGCTAGAATTGTGTATGGTGTATTTTATTGATTTATGAATAAATTACTTTTTGATTAAGAGCATGTTTAGATATTTGATTATGAATAATCATGGGCCCATTTGATGTTCGTAGTTAGGTTGAAAAATCTGAGAATTTAGTTATAGGAACGTCACCTTAACTTTATTCCGAAACACTTAATCAAAGCTTCAAGTTAGTGACTTAGTCATAGCATTAATTTGATTGGCATGTTTTCCTTGCGCATAATTTGATTGCTATTTAATTTACCCCTGCCAAAGGCAGTTAATTAGTTAATCAACAAAGAGACCTACCCCCGCCAAAAGGAGTTTCGTAATTAAAAGGAAAGCCGGTAGTTTTGTTTATATAGGACGTTCATGTTATCTCACCATACCTTTTCGATGCAAGCATGGTCAACCAAGCTAAATGTCCATACATCCTCAATTGATATTTGATTTAATTGAATTGATTATTTGATTGCGATTTTGTTTTCGTTTGAGTGTCGTATGATTGTTCTCGTTACCAAAAACAAACAACCTTTTTACAGTTTTATTAGCGTTAGGATTCTAGTTACTTAGAGTTTTAGTTTCACTAGAACTCTATTTAATTAGTGTTTTGTTTTCATTAGAACTCTGTTTAAGTTAAAAGTTAGTTATTTAAAACCACTGCAATTCCTTGAGAGACCGACCTTGGAAGTTGCTTGTCACTTTACTACGAGTGATTCGTACACTTGCGAGTACACATTTTAACACATCAATATTGTTTGAACAAGAATGGCCTATCCCAATAGTAGAACTTCAAATTATGGAAAAATGTCTTCTTTTGATAGGAATTTGAATCTGGTGGCTCATCAACTGAAAATTTAGGAAGATTGAAGTCTGGAGATAAAAAGTCTAGAAATTGAACTTTATTTTCCGTTTTGTATGTATTAGAACCTGCTTCCAACCAAGGTAATTTCTCCTCAATTTTCTCTTCACAATCGGAATCATATTGCGATAAAATTTGTAGAGAATCATTATAGCCACATTTTTCAGGTTCTTTAGATACCAGAGAATCCACAACTGAAATGGATGAGCATTCTTCAACATTATTGGGAGATTCCATGGTTTTAAACACGTTGAAAGTGACTTGTTCATCTTGAACTCTCATAGTTAATTCTCCTTTTTGAACGTCAATCAAAGTTCGGCCTGTAGCTAAGAATGGTCTTCCCAAAATAATAGGCACTTCTCTGTCTTCTTCATAGTCAAGTACAATAAAATCCGCTGGGAAGATGAATTTGTCCACTTTCACCAAGACATCTTCAATTTTTCCTTCAGGATGAGCAATGGATCGATCCGCTAGTTGTAAAGAGACTGTAGTAGGCCATGCTTCACCAATCCCCAACTTCTTAAAAATTGACAAGGGCATCAAATTAATGCTTGCTCCCAAATCACATAAAGCCTTGCCAAAATATTGATTACCTATAGAGCATGGAATTGTGAAACTCCCAGGATCCTTGAGCTTAGGAGGAAGTTTGTTCTGTAACATAGCACTACTTTCACTTGTTAAGGCAACTGTCTCAAATTCGCCAAATCGTCTCTTTTTGGTCAGGATGTCTTTCATGAATTTGACATAATTTGGCATTTGTTCCAAGGCTTCCATAAGGCTCAAAAGAGACTATAAGCTTCTTCAGATGGAGGAAGATGAAATGTTTAACAACTTTTACGGCCACTTCTCAGATATTATCAACACTTCTTTCAACTTCGACCATCCCATTGGTGAAGAGTTATAAGCAGAGAAGATTCTTTACAGCTTGCCTCCTAGATTCATAGGAAAAATTATTTCTATAGAGACCACATTTAAGGGATAATGTCTTAAAGTTAATGAGATCGTTGGTGATCTTCAAGCCTTTGAAATCCATCATCTTTTCCCCAAAAGAACTACTTCTGTTGATAAAGGAAAGAGTCTTGCTTTAAAGACCACCAAGACTTGAAAATGAAAATTTAAAGCCACTGTTAATAGTAATAACTCATCCAGCATGAATGAAGAAGAATTTGCTTTGTTAGCAAATCAGTTTCAGAATTTCTTTAGGAGCAAAAGGAACGCTCCTTGTAAATCAAAAAGGAAAAGCTCTTGTCGAAGAGATCCCAAGACCATAGTTGAAGACTTTGATGATGAAGAAAAGAGACCTTAGTTTAAAGGATAAAATAGACAGGACAAATTTTACAAGAGCGAAAAATTTCGACACATTGTTGCTCAATGTCGGTTAAATAGACAAAAATCTGGCAAAAAGGTCATGATGGCAAAGGTTGTTATTTTAGATAGTAGTCGTGGTTTAGAAGAAGATGAAAGTAACTAAACATATCAGATGTTACGAGTGCGAAAAATTTGAACACATTGTTGCTCAATGTCGGTTAAAGAGACGAGAATCTGGCAAAAAGGCCATGATGGTAGAGGTTGCTATTTTGGATAGCAGCTGCGGTTTAAAAGAAGATGAAAGTAACTTTATAGCTTTTATCGTGACTATAGATGATCCTCCCACTACGACCTCTCAATCTTCCAAATTTCTTGATGAGGAAAAGCATGATGAGCACTTAGATACTTACAACGAATTTCTAAGGGAGCATATTAGACCAAAAAAGCTCAAAAAGAGGCTTTAGACAGCCTTGAAGCTAAAGAAAAGGAGTTAAGTACTCTTAAAGCTAAATTTAACAAGAAGTAGTCTACTCACTTACTTGACAAATATGATCTCACAAAAAAAATGTGATATTATGCAAATAAGATTTAATGACATGGTTGTTGAAGTTGAGTCAAATAAGTCTAAAATGAGATTCCTTCAACAATCATTGAAGAATCTTCAAAGTGTTACAGATCAGAGGATAATTAATTCGGATTTGTCAGAGGATGAAGTCGAAAGAATCTCACTTCTAGAAAAGAAGGTTGAGATTCTGAAAGTGAAAAGACATACATTGCTTATGTCATTTCTGAAAAAGATGAGGAGTTATTAACTCTTCAAGATAAAGTTCAAAGCTTGAACAGTTCTGTCAAATTTCTTAAGGCATCCATTCAAGAAAAGAATAACATGTTCACTGCTTTGGGTACAAAGCAGTTTGACCTTGAAAAGGAGTTGGAGCACTCAGGACCACTATTTAAAAAACTTCTAATGGGTACTAAGAAGCTTGATGAGATTCTTGTTCTCATTAAGGCGCCTTGTGACAGACGCCGGTTGAGTTTTACTAATGATGGTTGTGTAGCTTTTTTTCCTTCTACTGCTATTTTTGTTTTTCTTTTTGTTAAATCAACAACTTTTACTACTCCTACTTGTACTACTGTTACTCTCTTCATCAGACTTGTTGTAGAAGATCTTCTTCAAAAGAATATTGTTGCAAAAAGTAAAGGTAATGTTATTGCAAAAGGTAAGTCACAGGTGTCATTTCAGCCAATCTCTTACAACGAGGTGAACATCTCACCTCCTGCTTCTACTTCTCGTCATGCTGATGACGGTCTATTGCCACTACCTACACGTTTCATCCCCTCTGGTCACCACTGTAATGAGCATGGGCATATTATACCTCACTATGAGAAGTTAAGTTCTCATCCCCGTATGAGACTTAGTATATGCACTTCTATCACTCCTGTTACTCCTCGAAGATAGAGACTAAGTTCTTCTCGTTCTTCAATTTGTTCTTGTCATTTTTGTGGTAATATTGGCCACCTTACAAACCAGTGTCCAAGATATACTCGGAATGATACAATTTGATCACACTATTTTCAGGTGTGAGTCAGTTTGTTTTGAGTTATTTCTTTTATTTTCTCTCATTTTCTAGCATTTTTTATATGTGTTTATTTCTATATTTTGTGTTTTTCTCTAAATTTCTTTATTTTTCTCGTACTCTCCTTTTTTACTTTAATATGCTTAAAATATTTTTCTGTGATTTTTTTGAAGTTCTTAAAGGTTTTTCTCTCTCTCTCTCTCCTTGCCCTTTAGGATTACTCTCTATGCACCCTTGCTAAGGTCTTGCCAACCATTCGCTGGGGGTTCGCTAAGGTCTCACCAAGGTTATGTTTTACACACTTGCAGGCACCTTGTGACCCACTCCATGAAAGGTCAACGAAGTGTACGGATTCTTTATATAAATCCATTTTTCTCATTTGTTTTCAAACCAAGAATTTTCTAAACACTTTCTACCCTCAAACACATTTGCCTACTACCTTTTAAATTACTTTTATCTACCTTTAAACTCTTTTACGTCACTTTAACTCCACAAAATGCCTCATCAAACTAAAAGATCTCATGTTATTCAAGATAAAGCTGGTCCTTCTTCTCCACTCAGTGGTTCTGCTTTCCAACCTAAGAAGTCTTCATCTTGCATATATAAGCGTGTTATGTTGATTGAGGAGTTTCCAGTTATATAGGAAATGTTTGCATACTTTTCTTAGATCTTACTTTGTTCACTTGCTTCCCTATGACCCTACTTTTATTACAAAGTATTATTCTGGGATACGTGCTCATCGCACTCGTCGCTTTTCTATTTCTTTTTTTTAAAGGGACGTGAGGTCACTTTTCCTAGGTCTTACATCTCTTATCTCTTTCGAATGTGAAAAAACCCTCTTTTTTTGTTTTTCCTTTTCAATATGAAAATATTAACGATTCTAACTTTTTTGATATTTTAAGCGTCTTAAAACTCGAAATCAATCTATCATGGCTACCAAACTTTTTAGACTTGACACTTCTTTTATTGGAGGTATTATTTCTGTAAACAGTTCCTCTCCTTAATGCTTGGTTTTGCAAGTCATTTCTGCTTGTGTCTTTCTATGTACTCATATCTCTTGTGTGCCTAATGTCAGAGGACATTTTCTTTATGTCATTCTTGATGGTGAGTCTATAAAACTTGCTGGTATGATCTTTAGGACCATCATTTTTCGTTCATTCTCTCCTTGTTTTTCTACTTTCATTATCCTTCATTAATTACTCGCTGGAGACAATATATCTTTGGCGATGGAATTAATGTGTCTTTGTATGGTTGTACTCCTCTTTCGATCTGACACCTTTAGACTTCACCCCTTTCGTCTAGAAACTTTGAACCTTCTTCTTCTTATTCTCATAGTGCCTCTCATTCTACCCCTTCTACTTTCTTTACTGTTCCTCCTCCTCATTTTTTTGAGTTTGTCTCGCTAAATGCAAATGTTGATGCTTTAACTCAACAGTTGGAAAATGTTCTTAAAGATCTTACTAAAAAGCATGAGGAACGCAGACTCTTCAAATAGATGCTAATGAACATTAATGACAGGGTTAGTAGAATTGAACGTCTTCAACAAACCCATCATGGCTCTCCAAGGTGCTCT
Organism: Elaeagnus macrophylla; assembly: GCA_029378325.1. Taxonomy (NCBI): domain Eukaryota; kingdom Viridiplantae; phylum Streptophyta; class Magnoliopsida; order Rosales; family Elaeagnaceae; genus Elaeagnus; species Elaeagnus macrophylla. The sequence goes on along the minus strand of CM055641.1, from coordinate 29,095,574 downwards.
GGTTCTCCATCTAGTAGGGTGGATTGTTCCCAGATTCACTCTGTTGGTGTGAGCATTAGTACCCTTCTCAAAGATTCAGACATTTAACTGCCTTAGTCTTTTGATTCCTCTACACAGATGTTTGGTTAGTTTGCTACCTTTGGTGCTAAGTTTCCCTACCTTTTGCAGCCTTCTTCCCAACCTCCTGATCGAAGGGAGTTCAGCATAGATTCTAGCATGACCTTGATAGAAATGAAGGGAGAGAAGAATCTTGATTTCTTTGTATTTTGTTTCTTTCTTTCAAATATAATAAAAACTTAGAATTTAATAAAATATGATTTCTTGGTTATGTGCTTACTTCTATTTCTTTTACTTATGCTTTTATTTCCTTTCTATATGATTGTATAGGATTATTGCATAGTGTATGCCTTGTTCTTTTGATTTTTTGTGTCAAAAAGGAAGAGAAGTTTGTATGTTGCACAATGTGTCTACTTTTGTTTTCTAGCTTTTGTGGGATGTGAGTGTAGGTTTGCATCACATCTTTTTATCATACTTGTATGCATTCAGGGGGAGTGTTGCATGAAGTTAGGGGGAGTTTCCTTGACTACTTATGTTTAGCCTATTAGTTTGTACATGTGTAGGGATAACTTGATAGTATTTAGTTAGACTATACATAGTTTTGCATGATACATTTACGGATATGTGTTTGTTTCATGTGTGCAGGTTACAAATGTAGTTTTGGACCTTGTAGCTTACTTGGAGCTAGTGTTAGTATTAAGACGAATGTATTGATTCATAAAGACAGATGGAGCACTACAAAACGAACACATTTAGAGTATAGGTGTGTTGGGGGTGTCTTATCTGTATCGAAGTTTATTCATGGAAATGAACTTCGTTAGATCACCTTGTAAGAATATATTGTGTTTGATGCTTGCCTTGAATAGGTTGTATAGTGTTTTGCCACAAAAAGCCAAAAGATGAGATTGTAAGTCCTGTAAGTTCTTTTATGTCTTTGTTGGCATTTTGTGTACAGAACAGAGTCTATTTATTTTACTTAGTGTTTTGTATATCTCTTTGTTCAATATTTTGCTTGTAATCAGTAGATAACTCTACAAAAATAAAGTTATTTAGTCATTTCTAATCTCACTATTTATCTTATTTTGCATTTAAAATAGCTAAAATGATTTAATATTTGTTCAATTGTATCAATGTAGGTAAATAGTAGCAAACATATAAAAAACAAGCAAAAAGGAACTCAAATTAGCACAGGGAGCTTAGCGCCATAGTGAAGAATTATTGGCACTGTGGTGAGCGTTTTTACACTAGCAATCTGATACCATGGCACCTAGGCTGTGAAAAAGTGGGGCCGTAGCGAGCGCATTTCCATTAGTGATCCAAGAGCCTTGAGCCACGATGCTCACTATTTTAGACCGAGGTACGCATTGTTTTCTGTACATGAGGTGCTAAATTTCCAACATTCCACTTGGACAAGTCTTCTATTTGTACTATGACTCCTAATTGAATTACAATTGCTTGTAACCTATAATTCTTAGCATATAAATAGACTTTCTTAAAAACCAAGCAAATAGATTCACACATTCCACCACTAACCTATATAATTTAGAGAAAAGAGAGCAGTTTAGAGAGTGAGGTAGCAAGAGAAGGATTCAACATTGAAGGTGTTAGAGTCTAGTTCCACCAAAGTGACAATTCGCAGAGATTAATTTCTGAAATGACAACAGAGATTGATTTTATCTTTTTATACCCTTTTGTGTTAATATGTTCTCTTATATTTTTAAACTCAATATTTTTGAAATTTTATTGAATATTTTATAAAATTAAACTTGTTATTAAGATCCACTTGAACTCTTTCTTTTTATATAATAAATTAGTTTACTTCTCCATTATATTGTGATTTCAAATTTATTATATTATTCAATCTGATCTACTTGCAATTAATTGTCTAATTAATAATTACTATAGAGGTAAGTAAGTAGCTTTGAGAAAAATATCTATTTGAGTGTCTTGATTGAATTGCATGCATAGATTCTAGAATGAGATGTACGATTTTTGTGTACGTGATCTATATTTGACATTCTCAATGGGTAATAGTTTAATCTAATTGTCATGAAAGTGTGATTATGTTAGATTATTATATTGTATGCAGTTTACTTAAGAGATAAATGCATGCAAAAAGTAGATTCAATTGTTTATATAATTTATTTGACAATTATTTGGGATAATCATATAATTTATTTGGCAATTAATGAGTAGTAGTTTAATCTAATTGGTATAAGAGTATGATTAGGTTAGATTATTATATTGCATGTAGTTTACTTGATAGAGAAATGCATGCATAAGGTAGAATTAATTGATCATAAAATTTGTTTGATAATTATTTGGGATGATAGATTCCTATAAATCTTTGTATTTAATGTGATAGTGTGGTTGTGTTGGATCTATTAGTGTAAATATTATAATTTTATTATTATTTTACCTATATTTATCTTAGCCTAAATAGTTTAGTGTAATTGTTGTTTGATACTCAAATATCTATTAATTCAATCATCGTGGGTACAACAACCTTTGTTCTTAAAAATGCTTTTTACCTGTACACTGACCGTGCACTTGCAGTTTAGCGTGATCATTAGTATCGCATACACTCATGTAAATTTTAATACTATTATATGTTTGTATGATATACACACTACAGGATGGTTGGAACATATTTATTGCATAGTTTTTAGAGTTCGTGGGTATTTATGACTTTTTATTTGGTAAAATTTTGCCTTAAAAAAACTTGTTTTTAATGGCTCATCCGGGTCTCACTAAGATGGTCAGCAAATAGTCCACGAGTATACACAAGGTGAAACTATGACTCATTGGATCTCGTTGGGGTGTGCAGTGAGGGTCCTTAAAGCAAAAAAATTAGCTATAAATACTTCATCTTATCACTTATTATAAACACCTTTACACATATTTTTTATCCTCTCACTTACATTTTTCACCTATATTTCTTATATTGCATATTTTTATAACGTGTAAAAAATATATTTTGCTATATTTAAGAAATATTTTATTTTTTATATTATTAATACGTTGAATGTGTTTTCATATTAGTAATTCGGAGGTAATTCATTCACTTAGAGTTTAAATATTTTCAAAAGGTGATTCTGTAGTTTTAACACATTAAGTATTTTTTTGTGTAAACTACGTGGTGGTAATGAAGTTTATTAAACTCATTTATAAATAGAGTTTTCGTATAATAATACATCAATGTATTTATGTATTGTTATTACGAGGTTGAGTTTTCATATCAACATACGTTGAGTGTGTTGCTTATATTGTTGTACATGCATACTGATTGTATGTATTTATATCACAGTGTATGGGGGTGTAGCTCTAGAGATGAGCCGGATTCAGTGAGGATCAAATTAGTTGTGTTAATAGCTGGTGATAGTAGCCTAGACAGTGATAATAGATGGTCCTTGATTGATAAAGGTATTTAGCCTTTTATCTTTATCGAGTTTGTAATAACAATTTTATTTCATTTAATGAATTTAGTTGTTGAGTAATTACTTTAAATAACTCATGGATATTACCACTTATGGTTGGAACCTAAGTGAATTTACCACGTTAAATTGTTGCATGTGTATACTTTATTGCATGAGTTAATACAATCTGATTATTCACAGTATATGTGACAACATATATAATACATACTAAGATTGTAAATCATTTACTACTTTTACTTCTTTATCTATTTTTTCCTTATTTATTTATTTATTTATCTATAATTGTGTGTTATTTGTTAATTATTTTTGCTACTTGTACAAGAGGGACGAGTCCTTAATTGTCCTTATCACTTTACCTTGGTCATGTAACTAGGTTAAGACCCTCTCAATATCTAAATATCTTTGAAATATTGATCATCTTTTTCTTTTCTTTTTTTGTACATAATTTCATTAGTCAATAACGAAGATATTCAAATACGAGTACATATAAAAATAAAAAATAAGATAACATCTTAAATATTTTTTTAAGAAAATAGATGATAGGCAAGTACAGATCCAATCTAGCAGCATCGACTTAGTCTTCAAATTAGTATACAACTAAGGATGTCAAATGGATTAGGTCAGTCTGACACAACATGTTAACAACTCGGCAATTTGGCCCACCTTGCTGGCACGACACGGCTTGCTAAATATTTGGCATCACATGGCACGTAAGTCTAAACTACACGACTCGCAACCCATAACTTACCAAGCCGGGCCAATGTGCTGGCTCATTCCAGTTAAAGTTGGAATCTACCGTAATTCATATTAAATATATTCATACATTAATAAAATTGGGCATAGCATAGTGGATATGTGCATTACATTTAAGAATAATTTAACTAATCAATGTAATCAATATCTTAATCATATAATAATTTAAATTAATGGTGTAAATGATCATATCCCTATATATACATATATATAAATAGGGATATGATCATTAGTGTGGCGGCACGTCACACTAATTTAACGGGTTGAGTCGTGCCATATAGGTGACACCTCTAAATACAACTTATTTTACTGCTTTATTAGTATTACACTAAAGCACTTATTCATCATGATATAATCATCGAACCTATCCTTAATTTAAGTGAATAGATAATAATTTCAAGGGAAAAATGCCCTTGATCTCCATCAATGGTGCAAATGATCATGTCTTATATATATATATAAACAATAGGTTAAATGGGCTATAGGTTGTATCGACTGTTAAGTATGGCACAATACATTAAAGCCCACATGAATAAGGTCGAGGCACGATACGACTCAGCCCGAACATTGGTCATGGGCCTACAGAACCCATTAGCTAATGAGCCATAGGCCGGCACAACATGTTAATTAAAAGGCTGAGTTGACCTGATAGTTTGACACCCCTAAATACAACTCATTCTACCATTTTATTGGTATTATACTAAAATATTTATATATCATAATATAATTATCGAACCTCTCCTTAAATAAAGTGAAGAGATAATCACTCTAAGGAAAAAATGCTCATGATCTCCTTCAACTCTATCAATTCATGCTGATTAAAATATGTACTGCTAAGTGCTATCATTATTAGTGTCAACAAATATATATTGTCAGTTGGAAAAGAAAATTATCTCCTGAACAAAGAATAATGGAAATACTTCCAAGAAAACTAACCAAAGGTTGTTACATAAATATTAATAGTAGATGATGCAATTTTTATATTTAAAAAATAAGATTTAAGAAAATATAATAATAATAATAATAATAATAATAATAATAATAATAATAATGTATTAAGAAAAAAGTTAATAAATTAAGTATATTAAGTAATAATAAACAATTATACATAATATAAAAATGAGTTTATGGGATAATAACGAGTAGTGGTAAATAGTTATGAATGATTATTAAATATTAGTTATATATTAAATTAAATGAAAAGAAGTTATTGGCAATTATTCATTAGCAACTTAATTAACCTCCACCAACACTACTACAATTTGGGCGCAAAATTTTATAGGACGACTATTAGCCATAAAAATTCTTTTAGGATTACAGCTAATAGCCATCTTATATGTTACTATATAGGATGACTACTAGCAGTCCTAATTACACACAAATTCTTTTAAGATGACTAATATAGTAACATATTAGCCGTCCTAAAAGAATAAATGTGTAATTTTTTTCTTACTTTACTGTTTCCTTGCAAATTTGAACCTCATTTACTTGAAGTTAAATCCGATCCCTACTATTTTTCTCTCGCAAATTTGAACCTCCCTGTCGCTATTGCCACCCACCCAAAATCGTCGCCGCCATCAAACGCCACCAATAGCTTGTGCAAAACCCCACATGGTAACCCTGCAACACGACAAAACCTTCCGCCTCTTTACCGCCTCACGCCGTGTCCGCCGCTGCAATACTCCACCCACCCAGTCTGCTGCGCAAGGCGTAGCCCCACTTTATCTCCGCCGCCCCACCCCTTCTCCAGCAGGTACGCTTATATTCCTCCCCTTTTCTATGTAGCTTTTTTATATCATTTTTTTTAAATTATTTATTTATGAACATATTATTATGATTTTTTTGATATATAGTTGTAGTACATATTATATATAAAAATTATTTAAAATAAATGTATATTAACAAATTTAATTAAAACTAAAATGTGGGCAGTTTTTGACTTTTCTGTAAACATTACATATAGGGCTGTCATAGATCGTCTTAAAAAATTTTATTAACTAAATGTTTATAGGACTACTATTGACTGTCCTATAAGAATTTTATAGGACAGCTATTGACCTTCTTATAAAATGTTTATAGGACAGCTATTGACCGTTCTATAAAATATTTTTAGAACATCTATTGACCGTCCTATAAAATCTTTTTAGGACGACTATTAACCGTCTTATAAAATCTTTATAAAATGATACATATTTTAAACTTTTTTTAGGAAATTTAATAACCAACTTATTTTGCAATATACTTTTATTTAATATTCGATAAGTAAATTATTTTTAAATTAGAAATTGATAAGAGGTTGATTTACAATAATATATAGGATGGATAAGAGTTGAATGTCTATGGATAGAATAAATGTAAAATTTATTGAGGGTGTAAAACTTTTTTTGAGATTTACTTATGATAATTCAACCGAAAAAGATCGAATTTGTTGCTCATATTTGAAGTGTGCAAATTTAAAAAAATTTAGTATGATTGAAGTTAGAAATCATATCTATCATAATGGCATTGATAGTAGATATACAAATTGTTATCGTTATGGAGAGACTAAAAAGCAAAGTTCAAAAGTTTATCCTTTTGAAGAATTCAGCGACGTCAATTCACGTGGAAATGATTTCACAAATAGTGCGAATAACTTTAAAAATGACAATTATGATTAAAATAATATGAGTGACATGCAAGACATTATGAAAGATGCAAGACATTGTCAGGGTTAGTCTCACTTTATAAATGGAAGGGTAAGTACGGTCATTCATATACAAGCTTCAATGAGTTGCTAACTCTTTTGAGTGAGATGTTCCTAGAAAATAATGTTTTGCCATCATCAACGAATGAAGTTAAGAAGATCCTTCGTGAAATGGGCATGAATTATGAAAAAATTCATGCTTGTCCTAACGATTGTATTCTATATCGAAATGAATACAAGGATTTCATAGCATGTTTGCATTACCAAAAGTCAAGATGGAAAGTTAATCCAATATCAGGGAATGAAAAGTTAATGTTCCTACAAAGGTATTTTGGTATTTTCCACCCATTCAACGTTTTAAAAGAATGTTTCAAGATTCAGCAACATCTCAAAATCTAACATGGCATGCGAAGGAGACGGAAAACGATGGAATGTTGCGACATCCATCTGACTCACCCGAGTGGAAGCATGCCGACTATACTTGGCCTGAGTTCAGCGCTGAATCTAGAAACCTTAGACTTGCACTTTCATCTGATGGGATCAATCCTCACCGCTCTTTAAGTAGTAGGTATAGTTGTTGGCCCGTTATACTTGTCATATATAATCTTTCTCCTTGGTTATGTAAGAAAAGAAAATACATGATGCTAACTTTGTTGATATCTGGACCCAAGTAACCTGAAAATGATATTGATATTTACTTAGAGCTATTGATTGAAGACTTGAAGTTGTTGTGAACCGATGGAATTGATGTGTATGATAGTTTCAAACTTGAGAATTTTAAGTTGAAAGCTATCTTATTGTGGACAATCAACGACTTTCCTACTTATGATAATCGTTCTGGTCATGCTGTGAAAGGTTATTATGCTTGCCCGATATATAGTGAAGGGTATCAGGGATCAAGGTTAAAACATTCAAGGAAGATGTCTCACATGGGTCATAGAAAATAGTTACACAGGTATCATCCTTAAAGAAAACAACGCAAGTATTTTAACGAACATGAAGAGGAGAGAACACAACCAACTCCCTTAACTGGAAGTTAAGTATTAGCAAGAGTTGAGATGATGACTTTTGCACGTGGGAAAGTAAATTATAAGCTTGATACAAGTACTCCATGGAAGAAAAAATCAATAATCTTTGACTTAGAATATTAAAATTTCTTGAATGTTAGATATCTGTTAGATGTGATGTATATAGAAAAGAATGTATGTGATAACATTGTTGATATATTGCTAAATATTTTTAGAAAAATCAAAGATAGTGTTCGTCAACATATGGATATCATTAAAATGGGTGTAAGAACTAAGATTAGCCCAAGGTGGGCGCAAATGAGACTTACCTCCCACATGTTACACTTTATCGACGAAAGAGAAAAAATCATTTTGTAACAAATTAGCAAATGTTAAAGTCGCAGATGTATACTCATCCAACATAAGTAGTTTGGTTTCTTTGACTGACAAAAAGTTATATGGGATGAAATCACACGATTGTCATGTCTTGATGCAACAATTATTGCCTATAGCATTGCGAGTGTTGTTGCCCAAAGAGGTGAGGAGTACAATTATTAAGTTTTGCTATTTCTTCAATGATATGTGCAAGAAAACAATTGATGTTCAAAATTTGGATGCAATTCAATCGAACTTGTTGTCACTTTATGCAAGTTAGAGAAATTATTTCTTTCTTCATTTTTTGATGTGATGATACATCTCACAATTCATCTAGTAAGAGAAGTGAAGTTATGTGACCAGTTTTTTTGAGATGGATGTACCCATTTGAATGATTAATGAAAGAATTGAAAGAATATGTGAGGAATAAGAACTAACTTGAAGGATGCATAGATGAATGTTATATAACTGAAGAAGCAATGGGTTCTATAAGTTTTTTCGTTACCAAAAACACAATTTCAAAAGCAAGAAGATGTGTTGGTCAATCCATAGGAGCTGAAAAACAAGTACTAGTAGATCATAAATTATAGGAGCAAGCTCATCGTCATGTTCTGTCAAACATAGATGAAGTTCAACCATATCGTAAGTAATTTTCTAAATCTTATTACTTAGTTTTATTTGTGATTAAATATCAATTTTTAATAATGAACGTAACTTTATAGGAAGTACTTTGAACGTATTAAGGACAAGTACAAACAATCAAGACGCATAGAGAAATGGTTAATTGATGAACATAATCGTATTTTTATGTACTGGCTACGTGATGAAGTGAGTATATTAAAATCTAACTATTAATGAAGGAATTTTTTCTCTGTATATGTTAATAATTAAGTATACTCACTTGATCAGATTTCTCAAGAGCTCAGAGATCCAAATAATAACATTTCTGTCATACTTAGATGGATTCTAAAATGTCCTAAGTTTTATATGATTAAATACAACGGTTATATCATCAATGGATATAGATTTCATACAAAGGAAATAGATGATAACCAAATCAATCAAAATAGTGGTGTATCCTTAGTAGCACAAGTCATACAATTTGCTACTGCAAAGGATAAAAGACTAATATTTGGTGAAATGACATATTATGGAGTTATCCAAGAGATATGGGATTTGGATTACTACAAGTTTAATAAGTGTGTATTCAAGTGTGATTGGGTTGAGAATATGAATAAGGTTGGTATTCACCATGACAAAGATAATGGTTTTACTTTGGTAAACTTACAAAGAATTGGGTATAAAGAAGATAGTTTCATTTTTGTAAGCTAAGCCAAGCAAATGTTTTATGTAAGAGACCTTGAAGACCCATAATGGTCAATTATTCTTACTCCTTCTAATAAAGGTTATTATGATGAGAATGATGATGAGACAAATGAAGATATTGAGGAGTTTCAACGGGCTTCAATGGTTTGCGATGATAACGAGATACAAGATGGAGTTTATGATAATTACACAGAGGATGAAGAATCATTTTTTTATTTGCATACGAATTGCGAAGGCATATGAATTAATAATAAATAAATATATGGTAATTTTCATATACTTTATTGATTTTCTTTCATTGAGTATCGTACCTACCTCTTAATTTTATTAATTACATAATTTTTACTTTTTATTAACTTGTTCATGCATTCTAACAAGTCATGCTTAAGTGTATACTCACATATTATTACTTTATTTTTATGCAAATTAATGGAGCGTTCTTCTAACTTAGAAAATAAAGGTGATACCCATGGAAAGAGTATAGAAAAGAAGAAAGAATGTTGAGGAATAACAACTTTGTCAAACATATTAACGAAAAGAGAGATGATAGTAGTTGAGGTTGATGAAGATGGGGTACCATATGGTGATAACAATTCAAAGTGGGCTAGTGCTATCGGAAGTATAACTCTATCGACCATTGATATCACTATAACTAATTGGCGATTAGTGCCCGAGTCTTCCAAATAGGAAATTTGGGAATCCTTGTTGATACGTATGACTGCTGAACTTATACTTAATACTATATGCTTATATATGTGTATAATTATTTCATACTTATGATACTTATGTTTTATTGTAGGAATCATTTAAGATTGATCCACGTATGATATATCATTTTTATATGGTTGATATGGGTGACAAGTGGAGGAAATTCAAATCATATTTGGCTAGGACATTCATCTTTCCTTATTTGGACGATCCTGAACAGGTGTATACTCCACAACCTAAGTACAGCTTCATATCTAAAGAGAAGTGGGTGATATTTATCAATCAAAAACTTTCTGAAAAAGCGCTAAAACTTAGGAAAGAAATGCAAGAAAATGCTAAGTTAAATAAATACACATATTTTGGGAGTAAGGTTGACTATCGTGGTTCAAAACAAAATTGGTAAGATTTTTATTGCCGATTGATATATATTCTTGGATTGTTGAAAAATATTCAAAATTATTTAAAAGAAGAAGCAAAAAGGACCTGGAGCTATCGTGGAGCGTCATGAGACGTGGCTTGACACTTACGTAAAAGTGATCAACGACAAGTATTCAAATATGAAACAAAAGAGGTTTTGAAAAAAAATGTAAGAATACTGTACTATGAAAGCAATTTTTATCTTTAAATCTTATATCATATTCTTATATTATTAATTATATTTTTTTTGCTGTGGATTTTTCAAGAAACATTGCTGAAGAAGGTAGAGATTAGAGAACTTGAAATAAAAAAAAGGTAGAATGAATGATATAATTGAGATGACATTAAGTGAAGAACATTCAAGTAGAGGTCATGAGTTAGGAAGGAGAGAGAATCTTACATTTTATTTTGGGAGAAGAATTCGTATTAAGGATTCACAAAATAAGGAAGATTCTAATAATTTTGAAGTAATGGAAGAACAGATAATGAGAAACGTCATAGATAAATTACAACACATGAACGATAACTCAGGTAGAAGAAGCAAAGAAAGTGAGAATATGAACGTTTAGATGGATGCTTCTCCTCAATTGGTTGATATACTTAATGAAGATGCAAGACGTTCAGATGGGTTAATAAAGATGTTCCACGTATACAGTCAAATGCCAACTCCAACTATCACGTGGTAGTATACATCCAACAAGTGGTATAAAAAATGTAAGTTTTTTATTGTAAATTTATTAATTAGAAAACTTATAATATATTCTCATTTATTTATATTTATATTTTTCTACTAATTTTCTTTGACCATATATATAAGGAGTGTTATACTTTTTGGAAATTAATGACCCATCAAATGTTTGTGCCAAAGGCACTTGCTTTCCTTATTGCAACCCAACTGATAGGGTTCATACAGTAGAGATAGGAGAAGAAAACTTCAAAATTTTTGTATTAACTACATCACAACCAATGGCACCTCTTCCACATCCAGTCCAAGATGAATTTTTTTACATGGGTGATGCAACTAATCAACATGTGAGATGGCCAAAACATCTTGTTATATTAAAAGGACAGGTAAATTATGATGCTAGTTTTATAAGATTCAATAATATTTTATTATGTGTATGTTATTTAAAATTAATGTAATGTGTTATTATTAATTAACTAATAACTATGTTTTATAGCTCTTACTTAAAAAATAAAGACAAATTAACAAGGATGTGTCAAGAAGATGTATAAGTACATCTAAAGGAAAGGAGGTTATTTCTCTGTCAAGTTTGAGTAGTGATATTGGAGAGCACAATGGAATTAAAAATTTACAAAGATGGGCGTTGAATAATATAAAAATGAAAGGTGATAATTGTCATCGTATGATACCATGCAATTCAACTATTTTTGGGTATGAAGCAACCCAAATTTTATTGACTCTAGAGAATATAGTTCACATTTGTGACTCTAGTTGGCTTGACATTCCTCATATACAAATTTTCATCAAGTATATTCAAAATTATAAGTATACTTTATTTTGAGTATTTCATATTACTAACTAGCATATCACCATTCAATAATAAGTTATTATTTGATAAATAGAGAGGACAAAATGTCTAATTAGAGAGACATTTTGTTTTTGTAGATTAAGAATATCTATGCATGTACTATGATGAAGAATATAAAGTCAACATGCTTTTGAACAAGTTTAATATAATGGCGGCTTCAATGTGTCTTATGGCTCCATATTGGAGATCGTAAGTATTATATTCTTACATTAATTTAGTTTTGTGAAATTATAAGCTAATACAATATTATAACATGAATTATTAACATGTAGGAGTCATTAGACATTAATTATTGTTAACCCATTCACTTATGAACTTCAATGGTTCAATTCTATAAAGGCTTACAATTCTTCTAAATGATCACCTCTTAATGAAGAATATACAAGAATTTGGTTGAGGTAACATGCATATATTTATATTATATATTAGATAATATTTTTATATAGTCGTGTTCATATTAACTTGAATCCTATGAATGTGGGTATTATGTCATGAAATAATTATTGTAATTAATAAGGCTTTACAAACATGGCATCATCAATATGAAAATTCAAATATTAATCCTATTTGGATTCCTATTAAGGTAATTGTTTTAGTTAGTTTCTAAATTTTTTCAATTATTTTTTATGTTTATAATTAAATTAATTTTATTAACTATAGCTATCCTAATTATACTTATTTTCCAAAACAATCCGAATCGTATAAATGTGAGTACTATGTTATGAAATTCATGGATACATATGTTACCAAATTTATTGAAAATGCAGACACAAATGATGTATCGATAAGCTTAAACCTTATTATTTATGTATGTATATTCAAATTAATACGTAATATTATTTATCTATTATTTAGCTTTAAAATATTTTACATATCTTGTATTGTAATTCTTAAGTAAGAATCAGTACACACCAATAGAGTTGCTGACATTGAGGCAAGAATTTTGTATGTACGTGTATAATTATCTTTCAAACAATTAGCTAGTTTGTATGTAGCTAGTTTTAATCTTTAGATTGTATGTTTTATATATATATTCCTATAATTTAATTGTGCATAATGGTAATATGTGTAAAGCTAGGCTTTGAACCATATATATATGATGTAAATTATGGATTTTTTTGGAATAAAATTTATTATGAAATTTCTGGAATGAAATTAATATTTGTACAGGTTATATATAGAGTTCAGTATTGGATAAATACAACAAAAATTTAAAAAAAAAAAAAAAATCTTATAGGATAACTACTGGCCATCATATAAGAATTTTTTAGGACAATTAAGTAAATTTTTTCATAAAAAATAGGATGGTCAGTAGCTGTCCATCTTATAAGAACTTTTTGTAAGGCACTCGGTGAATATTTTTTTCAATTCTTTTAAGACGGGAACGGTCAATGACCGTCCTATAAAGTCAAATTTATAATAATAGGCAACTACATTTAGAAATGAAAAATTGGAGCAGTTATTAGCAATTTTCATGTAGTTAATTAATTTGGAATCTAATTAACTTCCGCAAAATGTTTTAGGAAATAAAATGATACCCTAGTTTGAAGATCATGTTGGAATTGAAAGAAATTATTAGGAAAAAAATTGATAAATTTTCACGAACAAAAATGAACCACCGTAAAAAATTTGTCTTAATATATCAAGTAATTTAAAAAAATCATAACCAAAATATTGAAATAAAAAAACATGTAAAAGATAACAAGTAAATGATGGCAGAAAAAACCAAAGAAGAACTTTTATCATTGATGGTGAAGATACATTATGATTATAGACTTAAAATTTACATTATTTGGTGGTTTATGGTTTCTTAAAATACATGCAGATAATAATCATTGTAAAGTAATGATAAGATGACATGTCCAATGAATATACATGTTATTAATGAAACATCAAGAAGTTTTGTTCCTTTCAAATGTAAGTTATTATTTTAATTTTAAAGTCAATACGAACATTAAACAAAAAATAAAAAGAATGTAATTAAGAATAATAATAATAATAAAAACATGACTATCAAGTTCAAATAAGTACAGAAAAAGAAAAGAAAAAAATGACATCGAGAACAAAAACTTATTGTATAAAAAAAAAAAGGAAAAAAAACTGAAATAAGAATTTTGAAGTCAGTATGAAAATCAAACAAACAAAATATAAGTTCAAATAAGTATAGGCTAAGAGAGAGAGAGAGAGAATGAATTCAGAAAAAAAAATTATTTAGAAAATAAATAAATAAATTTAATAATAAGTCACAAACTAAAAAAGATAAAAAGTAAAGAAATATCACAAAATACGAGGTTATCTAAGTTGAATGCATCTTGCATGAGATTCCAAATCTGATTATTCAAATAAGTTAGAAATCACTTCATACAGATTAAAGAGATTAATTTGACATGCCTGCATGAGACAAATTCGCTAATAAAAAAAAATCATATTTTAATTTTTAAACGGCATTATTTCTTGTTATTAACTTCTAAAATTGCTGTAATTTTATTTAGGATATATTTGATAACGATTTTAATTTATGATTAAATAATTAATTTTTTAATTTTTGATTCTTTTATAAAATTAATCACAAATGTGTTTGATAACTATTTAATAATTTTCAAAAAAAAAATAAAAAATTATCTTCATGTTGTTTGGTAATGATTTTTATTTTTTTGGTTTTTTTCAAAAAAAATTTAAAATAAATAAATTTTTTGGTTATTTTTTATAAATTTTAAGTTTTTAATCATTTTATTCTAATACTTAATCACACAAAAGTTACAAGACTTGATTACTTTTTATAAAAAATGTTTGGTTAAAAAAAAAAAAAAATCATAAATCTTAAATTTGATTGAAAAATCTTTTTTTTAAAAAGATTTACGAATTATCTCATATTTTTGTAATGATTCCCTAAAAATTAAAATCAAAAACCATTTCCAAACATACATAATTAAAAAATTACTTAAAAAAAATTAAAAATTAGGAATCAAAATTGTTATCAAACAAATATGAGATATTTAGATAAGAGGAAATTAAGCTTTTTTACGGCCGTGGAAAAGGAATTTTTTTTTAGGAGGAATCGTTTATTTACATGCCATTTTAATGGCCTACAAACGAATAGTGGCAAATGGAAAGATTAAGCAAAATTCCTTTCTCAATATATTCTTGCATTTCAATAAAAAAAAAGAAGAAACATATATATATATATTCTTGCATTTTTCTTCACCTCCAGTGTCTCTGTCAACACTAAAAAAGCCCAATCAAGTCAGGTCGTATTTTAGATCGCCATTTTTGGGTTAAAAATTATATTTTAGACTAATAGGAGTTCCAAATTTCAGACTTAGCCTTTTTTGTTTCCTTCATTGGGTAGATCTCTTCTGCTTTGTTCAAACCTTCTACTTCATTTTTATTTCACTTTGCATTCCCTTGTTCATGAAAAATCTATTACTATTGCCCTCTTTAACTACAATGTATTTATTTCAAATAGAAAAAAGAAGTGAAAAAATAAAAACACAGCAGTTCTCAATGTATTTGGTTCTGTTTTTGTAGGCAATATTATTTCTACTTTGTTGAGCATGCTTCATGGTTTGCAAAAGATATATGACTTTTAAAGTTCTTTTTTATCTGCTTTCTTCTTTAATTTAAGAGTTATTTCTGTACTCATTGTCCTACTTTTACATTAGCAATGTATATATATTTGTGTACTAAATGTAAATTTTATTTTTCTCTATATTTTACTGTTTGTTAACTTTTTTTTTTTTTTTTACTATCAACCTCTTGTCTCTTGTCCACTCAATTCAAACTTAATGGATCATCTAGATTGTCTTGTTATAGATAGTTGAGAGATGTTTTTTTTTTTACCTTTCTATTTATATATATATATATTGACCTGTTTTTTTTATTTTATTTTTTTCTTTTTAGAATCTCTAATGTTTATAAGTTGAAAGTTGAAACCATTATTTCTTTTTATTTTAAATGTCAGGAAGCAGCTCTAAGCCTCTATCTATGCAAATAGGTACATAACTACGTGAGCAAATTCTATTTTTACATCTGATATTATGAGTTCCTGTTGAGCATTTAACAAGTCTGGACAAAGTTGAAGCACTTTTTATGTTGAAGTTGAAGCGCTTTTTATGTGTGATATTTCACTTTTTTTTCGACCAAATTGAAAAACTTTTTGTTAATGGTAAATTTGTACAAATTATATCTATATATTAAAATTGCAAGATTATATCAATAAAAGAATAGACTAAAGAACAATTAAATTGAAGAGAACCCCAATATCTTCAAACACAAATAAAAACAGACAAGGCTGACAAACTAGATATTTAAGTTTTTTATGTACATCATCAATGAAAACTACATGTACAATAAAATAGCAGAGAAATTGGGATAAATTGAGTGCAAATTCTAGTTGTTGCGATATGAAAAAGACATCCATAAGGTGAAAAACAATCAAGCATTATGAGTTAAAATTTCATCGAACACTTTATGTACATTACAAGTTTTTAATGTTGTTTATTGTGAGATATAACAAAAAACTCATATAAAAAACACAAGACACTAAATAAAAAGAAATCACAATAGATTTGAGCCTAAACTAATCTCTAAAGAATTACACAAAATACATTATTTCTAAATGATAAACAAAAAACGACACCCAACAGTATATGATACAACAAAAATAACACTCAACAATGCATGATACGAATAATCTTCCACCAATAAATGGATGTCGCCGCTACCAACAGAACATTATACCAACAGAAGATGACAACATCCTCCAGCAACCACCAGAAAATAGAGAAACATTAAAAGACAACACCGACCAAGCTTATTGGAGGACAACGATGCTGCCGGACAAACTAGTAGGACGAACCCGAGCAACGAAAGTGAATGCTAGCCATTAGACGTCGCCAGCCCACTAAAAAATGTTGTTGAAAAAGTGCACCCTATATATCTGAAACATAAACAAAAGGAAAAATATTGAACAATCAAGCTCAATGAGAGATGGACTACAATAGAAGACCAGAGGCCTAGCCAACGGTTGATGACCAAACAGGCCAATGAGAAAGGCGACGAGATGAAACCCTAAGTTTTTATTTTAGAGAGAGACTAGAGATTAAAAAAAAAAAATTAGAAAGTGTTAACCTTACTTTGTCCAACCTCAAGTTGATGGTAAAGGCAAAGAGAATACATTAATTTATCCATGATTAGATATGCTACTGAAATTTATGTGTAATATTTCACAATTTTGTTTCTTTAGTTTGTGTAAAAAAAAATTTGAACAAATTCTTTACTTTATCCTCTTCTCAGATATTTTAGCAGGTGGTGTACATATATAATTGTACTTACTCTTTTAGTATAAAAGTATAATTATTATTTTTAGTTAGATAGTGAAAAAATTGTTTGACCTAAAATTTAAAGATTAATGTTTAACACAAATAATCGGTTGTATGCATGATTTGTAAATCTCTTAACTTGTGTAGTTTTTTTTCTTAAAACTTAGATTTCCAAATCCTATTGCTAAAAATACAAAGCAAAGAGGCACGTGTCAGTAAAAATATTAGAAAAACAAACCTTAATTCCCTCACACCGACACATTATTCTTCTCTCTATTATTTGATACATGTGCTTTTTTAATAAAAATAAAAAATAACTGTACTAATTTTTTTTATCAAAATTAATTGTATTAATCTTATATTTTATTTACTTAGAGTATCACATCATCATTTATTTTAATAATAATTAATAATTTCTTCATTTTAATTGACTTCTAAAACAAATAATTAATTTACGTGAAAATACTAAAATTGGAAAATCAGTGCCTACCTTTACACGGTCATCCAACCCATGCGACGCAAAATTATAAGATGATTGACAACCAATATGGAATCGGGATAATCAGGCATAAAGTTAGACTATAAGCATATATATCATAGGAGGAGGAGAACAATATGGATTTTCTTATATTTCATGATTTAGGATTTCAATCTGGTGCTTGCAAGGGTGATTGGGCGCCATACCTAGAAGAATCAATCCCCCACTAAGCGTGCTTTGATCTCTTTAAACTGTAAATTAACTTTCTTAGTTTAGACTTGGCACCAAAGCGACTCTTAGATGTGATTTTTGGTGCTCCTAACACTCCAATTAGATAAGTTTTCGTACCAGTATAAAATTAACAAAAATAGGTTTTGGCATTTAACAAATACAGTCAAATTCAATATGTATTATCCAAATTATCGGGTCCTATTTTATACATTTTTATAAAAATTAGATTAAATTAGAACATAGATATTCTCTAATTATAAGATACAATCATTCTTTTGGACGTGTGTTTAGTGGTTATTAAACAGTGGGGGAACCAGACTATAAGTCATGAGTAAGCTGACATCATTTTGCAAAAAGACTGTACAAAATTTTGTAATTAATAATAAAATTAAAAATTGTATACAAAGTAATTCATTGAAATAATAAATAACGCAAGTACAATAAAATACAATTAAAACTGTCTATGCAATGTTTGAAAACATAAAATCGGTCTATTATTTAAAAGTATTAACAAAGTTATATATCAACTAATTATGAAGACAATGATATGTGGGCAAGATTTTAGAATAGGAACGGAAAATATATATAGTACATAAACGGAAGATGAGTGAAATCTTTTACTTAAATAAACTAAAAATAGCCCATCACGGGATAGCCCAGATGGTTGGGCGCCTGTGCTAAGCACCAGTCCTCTGTCCTCACAAGGCAGGGCGCAGGTTCGAGGCTCGGGGGGTTGAGGGATAAGTTCGGCCTCCGGGTTGTGTGGGTGTGGCCTTAGTGCACTACCACCGTTCGAACTTGATGCTCTGCTGAGTCGGACTGCAGTCCGCTGGTGCCGCTGGCTCTTTACCGTGCTTGTGGCGTACCCTGCGGCCGATGAACCTGGTGTGCGGCGGTGTGTGGCGGTGATGCCCTATCCGACCCTATCCAGGGGAGGTCTTTTTTGAGATCAAAAAAAAAAAAAAAAAAACTAAAAATAAAAGTGAAAAAAGAAAATAATAAAATAATAAAATAAAAGTAAAAGACGGAGGATTATGAAAAGGGTTAAGTTAATAATTTGTTTGATGTTTGTTGTTCAAGAAATAATTTTTATTTTTATTTTTCTATAATTTATTTCAGTATTTTTTTGAATATTAATTATGTTAGTATGTGTAATTTTTAGTTGATTTAAATAATAGTGTATTTATATATATATATATATATAAATTGTGTAAACCCTAACTCACAATCCTCCCTTGTTATCAAATATACGTATTTTTTTTATAATAAAAAAAACATGATTAAGATTAATTTAATTTTTTTTAATCCCTCATAAATATTAAATTTAAATATATCTTATAGAGTAGTATATCATATATTGTTTTAAATTGTTTAGCAAAACAAAAAAACAAGTACTATGTTAAATTGATTAATTTTTTTTAAAATAATTAATTAAATGCTTTAAAATAATTTAAATAAATTTAACAAAAAAAATTATAATAAAACCTGAGCAACTCAGCTTAGTTTATTTTAAGTTAGTTGGGAGCAAGAACTCACTTAAGATGAGTTAAACTTAAACCGGTCAAAATTTAATCGAGTTAGGCAATCCATCTCATTTAACATCTTTAAGAATATGGGATAGAATGACCTATTCTAAATATCTTGATTTAATCTTTTATTTTTAATTTAAATTTAATATACCTTTTATATATTTTAAAGAAAAAAGAACGAATCATAGTGCTGAAGAAAATAAAATTATAAATTTCATAACCTATAAAAAATATATAACAATTGCTGATTTAAAATTATTTCAATTCATAATTTTTAATTTTAATTTTCAAATTTTAGAAAATTTGAAATTGAAAAATTTTTTATAAATTATTTACAATTTATATTTTCTAAATTTTAAAAATTGACCAAATTCTAAATTAAGAAAAAATTCAGTTTTAGAATTCAATTTCTATTTTTTGTTTCTTAGCCATTATAAATTACTTATTCAACTATATTCAACATTACTCAAATTATTAAATAACTAAATTTTGTTGAATATTATTTAAAAATAAATTTGAAATTGAATTTTATAATACAAAAAATATATATTAAATTTTAGAGCTTAAAATGTTAAAAATTAAAAATTATGAATTTATTATCAAACAAACAATATCCAATTTTTAATTTATAATTTCAAAATTGAAATTAAAAATTGGTTACTAAATAATTTTTTATTTTTTAAAATATTTTAGAATTAAAAAATTAGAAATTAAAATGATATTATAAATAATTTGAAAAAGGAAAAACGTTTTAAAACAATCAATTATAAAGTCCATGCAAATTTGCAGTATTTTTTCGTATAAAAATTATAGGTACATTAGAAGAGATAAATATAAATTAGAGATTGAATGTAATAGAGAAGAAAAATATTAAACCCTAAAAAATAGGGATTAGAGAATTTAAATCTATCTCTCTTTAAAAATATACTCAATTTTTAATACATTTATGACATGTTTAGTTGACAGTAATCGTAATGAGAATCATTCAGTATATTACTGTGTTTGGTTTGATTGTATTCTGTAATGAAATGTAAAGAAATTACAGCAATAACAGTAATATTCATTACGCTTGCAGCCCTTAAAAATATATTGTAATGTTCTATTTTGTTTTTCACAATTTATATAATTATTTATAATTTTTTTTTATTATTTTATCTTTTTTAGTAATAAAAAAAGTTTATTTTTTAATTCTACTTAATTTATAATTTTATAATTCTTATTTTAATATTATTATGTATTTTAATTATACTATTTTATTGAATATTATAATAATAATACTATTTTTTTATATTTAATTTTATTATAATTATTATTTTTATTATTTTCACAGCAAATTAACGTAACTTTATTGTACGGAAAAAAATTTCGCTAACATGATGTCCACACTCTTACCACATACCTACTCTATTAGCTATCGAGAGCCGCAACGGTAAACCTTGATTAATAACCGTCAGATTATCTCCTCAAAATCTAACGGTTCAAAATGAAACCCTAACCACAGTAAAGCAATAGGAAGTTCGTCTTTAAGAACTGACGGTTCTCTCATTCCTCAGTCTCTGCCTCTCTCGCTCTTTACATTATTCGCTCAAAGTCGGCGGGAGAGATCTTTGTGTTTGCTCTTATCTCATCGTTTCTTTCAGGTTCGGATCTCTCTTTCAAATCCTGTTAAATTATCTTTGGCTCATTATACCGTACGCGATATTACTTTTTTCTTTTGTTTTGTAGATTGCTAATATGTAATTGTGTATCTCATCTAAAATGTGTTGAATTGTGATTTTGAATAGTAAGATATCCATAATATCTGTTTGATAGAATACTCAATACATTTGTTGTATTTCTTCAATCGAAACCATTTTGATTTCCGTGGAAAATGTTTGTAAAGTCCCCTACTTCACTAAAAAGGTATATATTAGTCACTTGTTTTATGTTCTATGGTAGTACACCATTAGTACCATTGTTTTTTTTTTTTCAAAGTTACACACACTTTCAATAAGTACAATGTTACTTCTGACTCAGTGAGGCAGTAAACTAAGAGTAAAGAATAGTCATTTTCGTTTCCTTGCCTATAAAAAAATATCCGTACACCTGCTACAAGTTGGCACCCACTTTACTCCTACACTACTTATATGGTGCCACTTGTGTAAATTATCTACAAAATAGTCACTTATTCATTTACCAAGAATGGTTGCAAAGTTGTGTGGTTTTAGCATTTATCATTTTATTAAATGAAAACACCTTGTCTCCATTAAACACATACGTTACAAGATCTTTTAGTGTACCTTTTTATGAACAAAGTATCTAGGCATAGCCCACCCTTTTGAATTATTGAATTTTGTTTTTGTGGTTTACGTGCTTATAAATGACTTTCTGTACTAAAACATGTTATAATTAGATGTTAGCATAAGAGTTGGATTGAAATTTATATTTTCATACTTAAGGAGAGTCAGCAGTTTTCCATACATGTTATAAGCGTATTTTCGAGGATCTTCTAATTTTGTGATTTGTAAACGATTGTTTTAGTTATATGCTATGTGTATTTATACACTTGTTCTTCCAATTTACGTGTTTTCAAGTCCAGCTTCATTATCTGGTCGTTGTGGATTTATCATTCCTGTATGACTCGTTCCCTTGAAGCAATAGTGCCGTGTTGCTTCAATAAAATTTAACTCTCCGAGCGCTGCACTTTTTGTTGCTTTTGGAGAAAATTGGAGCAACTATATTTTTACATAATGCTTATAAGTGTAGTTAGTGTATATTTGTTTTGGTTCTCAATTGATATGATCACAATTATATTGAGAGACAGTGGTTATAAACCTGTAATGATTTATGGATACGATCACTCATCTCTAAGAAATCTAAGGCACTGAGTTATTACAGTACATTGAGTTTGTGAATTTTCGTTTTTACTGATACATTGCTGGTTCTACATTGATCTTTAATTGCATTAAACAAGGTGTCATTTAGAAGTTTTCCTAAATGTACGTGTTTTTCCTTTATCTTTCAGTCTATCTGCTGAAATCAAAGGATGGGTAAGGAAAAGGTTCACATTAGCATTGTGGTCATTGGCCACGTCGACTCTGGAAAGTCAACCACCACTGGTCACTTGATCTACAAGCTTGGTGGTATTGACAAGCGTGTTATAGAGAGGTTTGAGAAGGAGGCTGCTGAGATGAACAAGAGGTCATTCAAGTATGCGTGGGTGTTGGACAAGCTTAAGGCTGAACGTGAGCGTGGTATTACCATTGATATTGCCTTGTGGAAGTTTGAGACCACTAAGTACTACTGCACTGTCATTGATGCCCCTGGTCATCGTGATTTTATCAAGAACATGATTACTGGTACTTCCCAGGCTGACTGTGCCGTACTGATCATTGACTCTACCACTGGTGGTTTTGAGGCTGGTATTTCCAAGGATGGTCAAACCCGTGAACACGCTTTGCTTGCCTTCACTCTAGGTGTTAAGCAGATGATTTGCTGCTGCAATAAGGTGAGCAGTTTGGTTCTTATACTTATTTTTGTTCTGGTTGTAATTTTGAGTAAGCGTGACTTATTGGTTTCCTGTAATATCGTTCAGATGGATGCTACAACACCCAAGTACTCAAAGGCCAGGTACGTTGAAATTGTGAAGGAAGTTGCTTCATACCTGAAGAAGGTCGGTTACAACCCTGACAAGATTCCCTTCGTTCCCATCTCTGGGTTTGAAGGTGACAACATGATTGAGAGGTCAACCAACCTCGACTGGTACAAGGGCCCTACCCTACTTGATGCTCTTGACCAGATCAATGAACCCAAGAGACCTTCTGACAAGCCCCTCCGTCTCCCACTTCAGGATGTGTACAAGATTGGTGGTATTGGAACTGTGCCAGTGGGACGTGTTGAAACTGGTGTTCTGAAACCCGGTATGGTTGTGACCTTTGGTCCCTCTGGATTGACAACTGAAGTTAAGTCTGTGGAGATGCACCACGAAGCTCTCCAGGAGGCCCTTCCAGGTGACAATGTTGGGTTCAATGTGAAGAATGTTGCTGTCAAGGATCTCAAGCGTGGTTTTGTTGCATCAAACTCCAAGGATGATCCTGCAAAGGAAGCAGCCAACTTCACCTCTCAGGTCATCATCATGAACCACCCTGGACAGATTGGAAATGGCTATGCTCCAGTTCTTGACTGCCACACCTCCCACATTGCGGTGAAGTTTGCTGAGTTGTTGACCAAGATCGATAGACGGTCTGGTAAGGAGCTCGAAAAGGAGCCAAAGTTCTTGAAGAATGGTGATGCTGGATTGGTGAAGATGATTCCCACCAAGCCCATGGTTGTTGAAACTTTCTCGGAGTATCCTCCCCTTGGTCGTTTTGCTGTTAGAGACATGCGTCAAACAGTTGCTGTTGGTGTCATCAAGAACGTTGAAAAGAAAGATCCATCTGGTGCCAAGGTCACCAAGTCTGCTGCCAAGAAAAAGTGAAGTGTCTTTGTCAAGGAATCTATATAGTTAAACTAGTCTTTTTTTTATTTTTTTATTTTGTGGACATAATTTATTGAGGCTTACTACATTCACCTGTAGTGGTATATTATTGTTTTAAGTGTGTATGACTTCAATTTTCTAGGAAAAAAAATTGCTGCAAGATTTGGTTTATAGCGGTGAGATAAGTTGCGTAGTTGATGGTTTTATCATTTATGAACAACTTTATATAAATCTCGTACATCATTATGTTGGCTTCGTATATGTGTGGTTGACTTCTCTCGACTTTTGTAGGACTATTTACGTTTTACCTTTCCCACAATGATTTTGGACGCTCTTTTTGCCTCTAATGATTTCTTGTTTTGTTTCCTAATGGAATTTATTGATTTGCAAACTAATTTAACATGCATAAAACTAATAAAATCACATAAATAACATGTTAGTATTAAGGGTGAGTTGCTGTAATGGTCCTTATATTAACAAATTATTGTCAATTAATTTTTTTTATAATCTTATAAATTGTATTATTTAGTCATTTTTTTTTTTAGAGTGTATTAAAAGAAAACATATTTTACTATTATTTCAATATTTTAATAGTTTTTATTACAGGAAGTACCATGTGCACATGTTTTATAATTAAGGGTAGCTAGTGTCATTTAAATTTTTTACCCAATCACTTGTATTTTGGGCACCAAAATAAAGTCTTTATTAAGGAGAGGGGTGTTTCCTTTCTACATTTTGTCCACCATAGCAGCAGCCAAGTCGCTACTCCACAGTCATACAACTGCCACCCACCGCAACTCCACAACCCTCCAGCTACCAGTTCCCACCTATGCTGCCACAACTCGCCCTATTGTCTTTTTTTTTTTTTTTTCGTTTTTTGAAAAGCCATTGCAAAAAGTTCATTTTACCTTCTTTTTTACGATTAAAATAAAATATAAATAAATAATATTATTTTATTAGAGGCTTTAATAAAAAAATTGTTATTCTTTGACATTTTTAACAAAAATAAAGGACCAAATAACTTTTTTTTTTTTTTTCAGGAACTAAATAACCTTTTTGATCAAATGTATGGATTTGTGTTGCATTTTTCTTTAATATTAAAACACACGTTTTACTGTTCTATAATAAACCGTGTGTTTTTTAAGGAGGTTTATTAATAAAAATATTAATATTCTTTAAAGAGATTTTATGGATTTTTATGTACTTATGAAAAAATGATACATTTTTCCAAATAGTTAATATCTATATTTCTTACAATTAGCTAAAGATTTTAGGAAACTTACAAATCAAAACTAACATAATTAACTAATTAGACGATATTTGATGTGCGATTAAAACCATTCGACCTTCCTAAATCGGACTTCCATTTCAACAAACATGGATCATTAACATGTGGTAAAGAAAATTCTTTAGCTAAAAAGCCTTATGGGAGATTTTTTTTTTTGGGTACATTATGTATGAAAATTACGATAAATTTTAATATTTTAACTAACAATGAGATGGGAAAAAATACAAATTAATGAATGATAACTCATAAAAGTAACAAAATAACATAAATAACAAAAATTAATATAAAAAATATAGTTTTATTTTATAATTAAAAGTAATTTTATAAAATTATTCTGACTTGTACAAAATATTTTGACAAAATGCATTTAAATCTTAAATATCATATAATTGTAAACATTGTGCTAAATACTCATTTTTATCTAAATATCATATTTGATTGGACTGAATCAAGATAAAAAAGGAAAGAATTTTCAAAATTTATTTGTTTGATTGGGGTCTTAATTAAATAAAAATGTAATGATATTTTTTGAACTAACCGAAAAGTTCATTCTACAATCCATCTTTGGTAATGAGTTTTTCGTTTAATCAATTTTCAGTAAAAGTCAAACTCTATCTTAAGGGTCAAACTAATATCACTTTCATTTTTTTCACTTTATTTTAATTATTTTGAATAATTTAAAATATAATATCAATTCTAAAATTTGATTATATATATTTTTAGATTATATATATATATATATATATGGGGAGCGTTCGGAGTACATATAATTTTGAAAAATTTATCTGACAAATTATCTCATTTATTATTTCTTTTTTATTTAACTGTGTAAATCTTTTCTCATTTATCCTCTTAAACTTTTATTTTTATGTCCAAACTTCCTAAATCTCGATATCACGCCGTCTCCCTTTTCTTTTCACAATCCAAATTACCACAAACTTTATATTTTTCTCTGTAAAATTAGAAAACTCAATCAGACCTCGATTCTCTCCTATCCCAAACAAGGTAATTTGTTTTGTTTTATTTTTTTTTTTCTCTACAAAAAGTTAAAGCCATGCTTATAATCTAGTAAGCTTTGAACTGTAAATTATTAATCAAGTACAAAGCTTTTGTAAAGCAAGTCTTTCAAAAGTCGAAAATAATCAAGATGATTTGAAAATTAATTTAGATATAAACTAAAAAAAAAATTACTTTTTCCCCAAACAAAATTAGGGATGACTAGTATGTACAATCCAATCAGTATACAATTTCTTTTCCTTTCATATCAATTCATGTTGTCTTTTTTTTTTTTTTTTCTTTGAGTACAAAAAATCTTGAATTTAAATTTAAAAGCTAAATATTTTTTAAATTACTTTTTTTTGAAATTTTATTTATGATTGTTTATAATATTTTTTTATTAAGAAATTACTCATTAAAACTGTTATTAGTTTTAGTCGTAGAGGTAACAATTGACATAGATATTTAATATATTATTGTTGTTTTATGTTCAGCTTGGAGTGTTGAAGAAATGAACGATGTACCAATGAAAAACTATGGATGAAGATGTTGATGAAGCAAAAAATTGGAGTCTACTAGACTACTGTTATTTTATTAGCCAACAATTTATCATTATTTGTAATGAAATATTGTATGAATACCTTCTTATTAACCAAAGTTTTTTTTATATCAACTAGCTAAGTTATTTGATAATAGATCATTTCATCACAAAAACATTAAAAATATTTGCCACATGAAAATGTACGCTAAATTATTTTCATTAAAGTGATCAAATTTCTAAATAAAACTCCTCTCGTAGTCAAAAAAGAAAAGAAAGAAAAATCTAATAAGTTTTCCTAGTAAAGAAATAAACTATACAACTTTTCCATCCAAAAAAATAAAATATACTCATGAACTTGAAGATGTGCATCTTTAAGTCTTTAGATATATCAATCAACCTAAAATTATTAAAATAAAAACTCTTAATTAGTATTACATAGGCATTAAAAAACAATAACAAAATATACTTATGAATAATAGAATAATTATAAAACTTACTTTGCTAACATTGTTTTTGAACTTTGGAGATATGTTATTTGTTAGCATCAATCTATAAATATTAAAAAAAAAAAAAAAAAAGGTTAGTATGCACATTATGTAATAACAATAAGACAATAAAAAGTAGTTGTAATAGAATGTGTAAAATCTTATCGATCACTTGATTTATCTTTATTTTTGTTCAATCTTAAGGAACATATTTTCTTGTCATAGCTGTACCTTTACACCAATTACATTTTCTTTTCTTTTTATTTTGTGCTATTTCAATAGTACTTTTGAATCTTCCTAAAACTTCTCCTTCATATTTTTCTTTACCTTTACAATCTTTTTTTTTTTTTTGCCTTTTGTCTGTGAAACATTAGGATCTAATATCATAAATTGAGAAGAGTTTTCTTGGCTAATATTTTCTTCACTTTTAGAATCATCAAATGAAGGTTCCACTGATGTTTTAATTTTATATATTTCATCAGACACTCTTTTAGAAATAATTAGTATCCCTTATTTGATCCAGCTGCATGACAAGCAAGTTGAATAGCTTTTCTATACAAATGGCTAAAACGTAAGTCCGTAGACTCATGGTTGCATCATTTTTCACCAAGTTTTCAGAATCCATATTTCTAAAATTGTTTGCTCCTTGCATCCATTGCTTTTTTATAAAATGAGAAGGAATTAAATCAACATCTTCACAAACAAGAATCTTAAGCATATGGGGTGCATCCATTGCTTTTTTATAAAATGAGAAGGAATTAAATCAACATCTTCACAAACAAGAATCTTAAGCATATGGGGACAAAGAATTCTGGCAAACCCTAACAATTGACATTCACAATTTCCTTCTAGTTTGTTTAAATCAAATTTAACTAATAATTTCTCACAATCCTCCACCTTATGTCTCACTATATATATTCTGGAGTCATAATTCACTTTGTCAACTTTATAATTCTTAACTTTATTCCACTTTCTTTTGAACTTCTAAAAAATATTCCTAGCATATATACTTTTAATGCATGCTTTATTCCACTCTCTCTTTTTGACATTTGTGTTCTGACTCAAAATTCTCATCATCTTCTCGTCTAATTATTGAAGTCAAAGTTTGATCATACTTAATGACAAACTCTCGGAGACTAGTTCGAGGAGTAATAAAATTGTCAAAGAATGAGTTAGTACCCTCGCTACGCCCAGTAGTATTCATTCTAGCAAAAAATAAACAATGATTATATACTGGAACCCAACTTTTTCGTATATCATAAAGGCCTTGAAGCCAATCGTTTCCGTCTAACTCATATTTTACAATTAACTTTTTTTACTTTTGCTCAAAATCTTCAACTCTGTGTTACAAATGCAACTTTTCATGTCTTTCTTGAACTTTGATTTCTTAAAATATACATGTGATAATTTTTCATCAAACTTCTTCAAAATATGCCAAAGACACAAGCGATTGTGAGTTTGTAGAAGAACCTTAGAAATTGATGTTGCCATAGCAAAGTCTTGGTCGGTAATTATACAATTAGGATGACGCCCTCCCATGGCATCAAGCCATGTTTGAAATAACCAAGGTCACCTCTATCTCATCTTGTAATAGTGCACAACCAAAATGTATAGATTGAGAGTGGTGATTTACATATTATACTTGTTTGTTCTATATGTTGTATCAAAGGTGACAACATCTTCAAAATATTGATATGACATTTGAGATCTGGCATTAACCCAAAAAAATTTATTGCTTTTCCATCTCCATCACATTGTATTGCGTAGAAAAATTGAGGATTCTTTGTTTGCTTTTTCTGAAAATAATTAAGATTGATTGTGCATCACCCACTTATAATTCCTTACTTCTCAAATACCTCAAATGATTATAACAATCACGCTTACTAAATCCAATTTCTCTACCTTTAAGAATGGAAGCTACTTTGCCTACTTGCAAATTTTCAATTCTAAAGACCTCAATGAGATTTTTGGCAGATTTAGGCATGTTTCTATTTGATATTGTCTTTACTCTTTTAAAAGGTGAAATAAATTTATGATTGTGAACATCTTCAAATGCTTTGACAATTCAATATCCACTCTCAAACTCATTTGAAATTCGCATATTAGCATCATAACCACCTTTAATGGTCAGACCAACTCCTTGCTTTTATGCCTATGTTATTTTCATCATTTTCTCCTTCAATCTTTTGCATGGTTGATTTTTTTTTCTATATTTTCCTTCACACGAGCATACAAATTTTACGAAAGTAACTTCATCTATATGTGTCATGGACTTAATTGTTGTTCTAGTACGTATCCAAAATTCGTTATATCGTCCATATTCTTGATAATAATTTATTGCTTCTTCTATTGATTTAAATCTCATCCCCACATATGATTTTTTTTTACCAAATTAGTAGCCTCAACATGATCAACTTCGACTGATGAAGAACAAATAATCTCACAATCTTGTAAGTTTTTATCACATGTATCGTTTTCAAAGTCAATGACCTCCATGCTTATAAGCAACCTTAAAAATCTATTATAATAATTTAATTAATTATTGCATCAGATAACAAGTAAACAACAAGACTCATAAATAAATTAAAAATATATAATTTTTCTACAAATGAGTGAAAATATAAGTCATTAACATGAAATTCAATAAACTTTCAATATTCGAATCTATATAAATAAAATAACTTGGTCAAATAATATATTTTATGTAGCTTCATATTTAAAAAAAAATATTTACCTTTCAAATTTAAATTCAAGATTCTTTGTATTCAAAGGAAAAAAAGAAGACAACATGATAATATTATTGCAATTCTAAAGATACAACCAAAACATGAATCGATATGAAAGGAAAAGAAATTGTATACTGATTGGATTGTACATACTAATCATCCCTAATTTTTTTTAGTTTATACCTAGATTAATTTTCAAATCATCTTGATTATTTTCGACTTTTGAAAGACTTGCTTTACAAAAGCTTTGTACTTGTTTAGTAGTTTTTAGTTCAAAGCTTACTAGATTATAAACATAGCTTTGACTTTTTTGTAGAGAAGTAAAAACAAAACAAATTACCTTGTTTGGGATGGGAGAGAACCGATGTCTGGTTGAGTCTTCTAATTTTGCAGAAAAAAGTATAAAGTTTGTGATAATTTGGGATTGTGAAAAGAAAAAGGAGACA
The DNA here is from genome assembly GCA_029378325.1 of Elaeagnus macrophylla. NCBI lineage: Eukaryota > Viridiplantae > Streptophyta > Magnoliopsida > Rosales > Elaeagnaceae > Elaeagnus > Elaeagnus macrophylla. The sequence goes on along the minus strand of CM055641.1, from coordinate 29,064,761 downwards.
GCGTGATATCAAGATTTGAAATTTTTGGACATAAAAATAAGAGTTTAAGAGGATAAATGAGAAAAGATTTACACCGTTAAATAAAAGAGGATTAATGAATGAGATAATTTATCAGATAAATTTATCAAAATTATATATACTCCGAACGCTCCCCTATATATATATATATATATATATATTTGACTGAATATTTTTAATTAGTAAGTTTATCAAATAATAACTTATTTAGTAAATATAATGTTACTTTATTATTAAATAATATTAAACAAGTAACTTCTATTTTAATATAAAGGAAATTATTATAAAAATTGATATATTTCATTTCACTCAAAGTTCATTTAGACAGTACAAAACACACGATGATGATAATAATAATAATAATAATAATTTTTCCATTCAATTTAATTCTATTCACATTCCTTTTTTTATTCCCCAAACCAAACATACCGAAAACATTAAGATTTAGGCATATATGGCAAACGTCAAGACCCAATTTGGATTAAATAAATACCACTACTTTGATCTTTAAACGTCGTAAATCAACAAATCTTAAAAGTTATTCCTCTTTCTCCTTCAAAGCATAGCTTTACCACCAGATAGAAGATGAACGAGACTATGCAAAAAATGCAATAAATGTTTGGGCAACATAAATTCATCACACAAAAAATAATAAGTAGAAGCATAACCAAATAAATTTAACTAAGAATATATCATGCTTTCGGGGGGTTAAATGACTTTATGGAATCACAAAATATCCAGAAGAAAAGTTCAGACATGAAAGTAAATAGAAAATATAACTGTCCAAACTTGAACAATGATGCTCGATATATCAGCCATAACAGCACATTTCCGCTTCTAAAACAAAATTAATCACAAACCAGACCTCTCACCACAGTTTGCCGAACACCCAGAATGAATATCTAGATACTTCAACTCCTCCATTATCCTCAATAGTGAGGCTACAACACTGTGACACGAACAGATAAAATTGTCCGCAGAAGTAATATAAAGTGCAAAATAACTCGAAAAACAGAAAACCATAAAAGAACTAAACAAACTGCAGTTGATCCAATAACAGACACAATTCACTTTTTCTTGGCTGCAGATTTGGTAACCTTGGCACCAGATGGGTCTTTCTTCTCAACATTCTTGATGACGCCAACAGCAACTGTCTGACGCATGTCTCTCACAGCAAAACGACCAAGGGGTGGATACTCTGAGAAAGTTTCAACCACCATGGGCTTGGTGGGAATCATCTTCACCAATCCAGCATCACCATTCTTCAAGAACTTTGGCTCCTTTTCAAGCTCCTTACCAGACCGTCTGTCGATCTTGGTCAACAACTCAGCAAACTTCACCGCAATGTGGGAGGTGTGGCAGTCAAGAACTGGAGCATAGCCATTTCCAATCTGTCCAGGGTGGTTCATGATGATGACCTGAGAGGTGAAGTTGGCTGCTTCCTTTGCAGGATCATCCTTGGAGTTTGATGCAACAAAACCACGCTTGAGATCTTTGACAGCAACATTCTTCACGTTGAACCCAACATTGTCACCTGGAAGGGCCTCCTGGAGAGCTTCGTGGTGCATCTCCACAGACTTAACTTCAGTTGTCAATCCAGAGGGACCAAAGGTCACAACCATACCGGGCTTCAGAACACCAGTTTCAACACGTCCCACGGGCACAGTTCCAATACCACCAATCTTGTAAACATCCTGAAGTGGGAGACGGAGGGGCTTGTCTGTAGGCCTCTTGGGCTCATTGATCTGGTCAAGGGCATCAAGTAGGGTAGGTCCCTTGTACCAATCGAGGTTGGTAGACCTCTCAATCATGTTGTCACCCTCAAACCCAGAGATGGGAACAAAGGGAATCTTGTCAGGGTTGTAACCAACCTTCTTCAGGTATGAAGAAACTTCCTTCACAATTTCATCATACCTGGCCTTTGAGTACTTGGGTGTTGTGGCATCCATCTATAGATAAATTGACAAAGAGAATCAATAAGTTACGAACAGGACAAAAACAAAGCCAAAAAAACTAAAACGAAATAAGAATCAAACTGGTTACTTTGTTACAGCAGCAGATCATCTGCTTCACACCAAGAGTGAAGGCAAGCAATGCATGCTCACGAGTCTGACCATCCTTGGAAATACCAGCTTCAAAACCACCAGTGGTAGAGTCAATGATCAGCACGGCACAGTCAGCCTGGGAAGTACCAGTAATCATGTTCTTGATAAAATCACGATGTCCAGGGGCATCAATGACAGTGCAGTAGTACTTAGTGGTCTCAAACTTCCACAAGGCAATATCAATGGTAATACCACGCTCACGTTCAGCCTTGAGCTTGTCCAACACCCAAGCATACTTGAATGACCTCTTGTTCATCTCAGCAGCCTCCTTCTCAAACCTCTCTATAACACGCTTGTCAATACCACCAAGCTTGTAGATCAAGTGACCAGTGGTGGTCGACTTTCCAGAGTCGACGTGACCAATGACCACAATGTTAATGTGAACCTTTTCCTTACCCATCCTTTGCTTTTTAGCAGATAGACTAAAGATAAAAACTATATTAGTAAAAAAGAAAAGAAAAGAAAATATAGCATTAAAACTACAGAGAGTAAGTGAATCATAGGCACACAGCTAAAAAAAAGACTCAATGACTGATAATAGAAAATATTATTCTTGAATAGCAAAACAAAGAGACTAAAGGAGAAATTACTATATGTAAACTTATTTATTCAGTCAAAAAGTAAAGAGCAACTAAAACATAATACGAAATGACAATGAATTCAACATTAATATTAATAACTCAGTCCCTTAGATATTAGTTGAGATTTGTGATCATGTTCACACATCATTACAGGCCTGTGACCTGAAGACAATGAATTCAACATTAATATTGATAACTCAGTCTCTTAGATATTAGTTGAGATTTGTGATCATGTTCACACATCATTACAGGCCTGTGACCTCATCACTGCTCTCTCTTGAAAATAAAATTATTTCCATTTGGAACCAAGTTAAGAGAGAATATAGTTGCTCCAATGTTCTCCCAAAACAACGAGAGATAAACGTAAGGGGAATGTTTCAAAGGAAGCAAGCAACACAGAATTATTGCTTCAAGGGAACCGTTCATTTGGGAAATGAAATCCTCACTGACCAGATAATGAAGCTTTGTTATGAAGACATTCATAACAAAGAAAACAAGTCACAAAAGTAACTTAACCCAAAAACTATGCATCATTTAAATCAGATAAAACAAACTCATAAGTTACATGGAACAAACATCAATTGTTCTATTTGTATTGTAACTATACATGCTGAATCAGAACCAAAAACATAATATGAATTAACAATTTCACCAGCATATATATGATATAATAACTGCAGAAAAGCAAATACAGCAGGAACGAAAATCAGTAAATCCATTTCATTTCATTTCAATATAAACAAACGACAACCGACGTCCTCATTATCTAGGAAAATCAGATTGCTTAGGAAAACATCAGAATTGCTACAATGATTGCTGGAAAACCAATAACACAATAACAAATCGGAAACGATATTAAATATGACCAAATAAGCAAACGAGAATTTACAAGAAGATCATAGACAGATCTGTACCTGGAGGATGTGAAAAGTAATTGAAGATCACTCTCGCCTAATTCAGTTAATCAAGTAGGAGGAAAGAGGCAGAAAAATGAGATGTCGGGGGAATGAGACCCTGAGATTTAAAGACGAGTTTCAGCCTTTCAGGTTGTGTTTTAGTGGAATTAGGGTTTCTTCCTAAACCGTTGGACCTTGAGACTAATCCAACGGTAACGAATTTTTTATGTCAAGAGAAATAAAATTTCGTCATAACATCATATCAAGAAAAACAATTATTATAATTTAAAATTGTAAATTTAATGCTTAAAAAAAAAAATAGGGCCTATTTTTTATTAATGTTTGCGACATATTATTAGTCTAAAAAATTGATATATATATATATATATATATATATATATATTTTTTTTTTTTTTGAATAATATCTCTTATTCAAAACTTGTTCCTTGTAAGACATCTAATAAAATTAGAACATTACAAAGATTAAAAATAACACATCATTTTTGTTTTTAAACCTAAAAACTATAACTATGTATTTGGAGTCTTTTTCATGAATAATGTACACTAAAATTATACTTAATTCAAGACATTTAAATAATATTTGTAGAAAAATTATGGAATCAATATAATTTTATTCTTTAAACTATTCATATAAGGATTAAATTTTTTAACATAAAAAACAAGGGTCACACATATACTATAATACCAATTTAAGACAAGAGAAAAACACCACAATCCAAACAAGTGAACAACTATAACACAAGTGCAAAAGTAACTCTAAGTGCTACGATACTTACAAAAAATTCAATTATCATTTTATGCAAAGGGAGAAAATTTATTATAAAACTCTAGAGAGAAGGTAAAATTAATAAAAAAAAAAATTAGGGGGAAGTTTACCTTCACAAAAAGACTCAAAAGAAGCTTGTGACATCTACAATAGTAAAATATACACAGGATCAACGAGGGTGACAGAATCTACATGTATGAGGATTGTTACTAGATGGGTGGTCAGAACGGGTGAACAAGATGGATAGTCGAAGAGATGGAGAGATTTGATAGAGTGAGTGACAACCAGTATAAAAAGGAAAAAAGATGAAAGCCTAAAATAATAAATAAAGAGAAGCTATAACGTCTATTGTTAAAAAAATATACTCGGGATCAACGAGGATGACAAAATTTAGTTAGTGATAGAATTTACATGTATGAGGATTGATACAATGGTGGGTGGTGGTTAGAACGAGTGAGCAAGATGGATGGTCGAAGAGATAGAAAGATTTAATAGGATAAATGAGTGACAACCTGTATGGAAAGGAAAAACGATGAAAGTTTAAATCAATAAATAATTATTTTCCTTACAACCCAATGGTAGTGATTATTGTTGTGAATGTTAATTAAAAATAAATTTGTTGACTTTTTAAATAACAGTTTTTTTAGAACATAAAATTTTACTAATTAAATATTATACAATTTATATAAAAACTTATCAATTTGAATACTTAAATATCAAAATTGTTAAACAAAATCTAAAACGTTCTTAAGTACATGTTGAGCTTTTAATTTTCGGTTTATTTGTAAGGTTAATTAATTAGCTGTTTGGTTGCATGCTATATTGACAATTTTTCAAAAAAATAAAATTTTGATATTATATTGTAATATTTATGATATTCAACATAATAGATTTAGATTGACAACAAAATATAAACTTAATGGATATAATCATAACAAAAATTTTCCTACAAGAATATCTAAATGAAAAAGGTAATATTATAATAAGATCTAAGTGCAGAAACATAAACATATATTTTATTTAAAATAATTAATAAGAAAAAAATAAAGATAAATGAAGAAGATGAGTTCTAATAATTTAAATAACAATTATATACCCACAAATACAATATCAATATATGTTCTTTCATTGTCTATATTATAAAGAATTATTATAGTTGTAATTTAGTATTATGTATGTTAGTTAACAATATTAATATTTTAATTTTTTTAAAAATAAATTTTATAATTAAAGTTAACTAAATTTAAAGGTGCAAAATAATTTGTAACCTACAAAGTAACGCATGATACAATTCTTATTTATCCCAAAAAGGCAAATAATTATTCTACAACAATAATATATAATTTATTAATTTTATCACTAAATTAAAAGAAAGGTTATGGAAAAAAAATATTTGAAAAAATAACACAGAATGGCACCTAAAAACATAAATCACAAAATAAAAAACCTAATATAAACTATAAATAATACCACTAATTGTATCAAATGTTCCAGACTTCTCATGTGCCCTCCATCCTTGTAAACTCTCTCCCCTTCCACAACAAATCCCTTAATGGATTAATTAATTAGTAATCTATATCAATAAATTTTTAAAAAATAAAAATTAAATTATATATTTTAAAATTTAAAAATTAATGTGTAGAGTTGTTTCGTTTTTGGAGACTAATAATAAATAAGTTAACTCAGGGAAAAAAAAAAAAAGACATGTCATTTCCAAACATTAATTAAAAGCAAAATTCACCAAAATTTATTATTAAATTAAAATTTGAAAAATATTGGTTAAGTTTGAAACAAGTTAACGTGGTTGATTCGTGTATTTTCTTTTAATACAATTAGTTTGTCCATCTCAATTTAATACTGGACGATGAGAAGTGCAAGCGTATAAATAAAAGAAAAAATGTTCAATTCGTTACTTATTTATATTTATCATTTTAATTAAAATTAATATATATTTATCATCTTAATTTTAATAAATGGTATATTTTAATTATCTTATTTTTATTCATATTATTAAAGTATCTAAAAATAATTTAAGTATATTATTTATTAAAAATTAAAATAATAAATATATATTAATTTTAAGTTAGATAATTAATATATCATCTTGAAATGACTAAGGTTGTGTTTGGTTGGTTGTAATAAGATAGGGAATATAATTGATTCAGCTTATTACTATGTTTGGTTTTCTTAAAGAGATGTAATGTAATTAATTATATCTTTTTAAAGAATTAAAATTACATTAGTTAGGAGAAGGATATGAGATTATATTACAGCTTATTACCATGTTCGTGTTCCTCTGTTTGAAGCTGCAGCTGTCCTCCGGCCCTCGCTCCTATTGTAATCGTCCAAGTCTCCCCTAGAGCAACCGTCCAGGTCTCCCCTGGCGCAACAATGCACCATGTCTCCCCTCGCGCTCGACCCCATTGTACCAACTCATGTCTTGCGCTCTCCTCTCTGTCGCCCCCTCCCACCAGATCTCCTCTAAGCGCCGTTGCCCCCATCGCACCAGCTCGCGTCTCCGTCGCCTCCATCGCACCAACTCGCGACGATCGTCGTCCTTGTCTCCTCACGTCTCGCACTCGAACACAGATAGGGAATTAAAAAATGGCGTTGATTAATTAATTATTAGAAAATTGATTAATTAGTTAATTTCTTAATTAATTAATTATTAGAAAATTGATTAATAATTTCTTAATTAATAAGTTTAAAATTTCAGTAATAATTATTTAAAATAATTAATTATTTAATTTTTAAGAATATATTTTATTTGATTTAAGAAATAATAGTAAAATGAAATTATTTAAAATTCATTGAATAGGGGTATTAATGTAATATTATTGTATTTTTTTATTCCATTACAGTTGTCAAACCAAATACTGTAATACTGATTCTTTGTTTGATTACAGTGGCTAAACCAAATACTGTAATAGTAATTAGGGGTGTTCATCGGATCGAAATCGCAGATTTTATACTCATTCGATCCGATCCGACCATCCGATTGGATTGGAATATCCTAATCCGCATCCGACCATCCCGATCGGATTGGAATATCCTAATCCGCATCCGATCCGATCATGTTTCAAATCCGACCTTATCCGATCCGCAAACTATTCGGATTGAATTCGATCAATCCGATGAATAAATTTAATTAACTCTATTTTAATATTTTTGAATAAAAAATTAAATTTTTTATGTAACATAAACATATTTAAGCTAAAATAAACATTAAAATACCAAATAAAAATGTTGAAGTACAATTAAAAATGTTCATACATAAAACAAAATAGAAATGTTGAAATACAATTGAAAATATTCAAACATACATAAAACAAAAGCATAGTTCATAATAGTCTAAAGCTAAATTAAGTTGATCATTTCATTCTTCAACATCAACATCCATCAAGCATCTTGAAAATAATCTTGAGTTTTGATAGAAATAGCGAGAAAATTTAACGCTTTATTACCTATTAGCCATCATTTAAAAGAGTTAGTAAATTGATAAATAATTAAAAATTATATATTAAATAACATACAAAATGCATATGAAATAAATTAATTATTCATTGTACTCAATCAAGTATAATTTCTTTAACACCTCCCAACATATCTACAAAACAAAGAAAAAAGACAAAACAAAGTAATAAAAATATTAAAACACTAACATATAATAATGTTATCAATTAATATATGAAAATTAAAGTAATATTACCTGCTTCAATTGCTTCAATTTCATCAAGTGACTCACGAATGTTAATTATTAGTGATGATCGAATCCAATTTTGAGTACAAATAAGAGCTTGGACTGTTTTTGGGGACAATAAGCTTCTGAAAGGATCAATGACTCTGCCTTCAGTAAAAAATGCAAACTCAGAAGCTCCAGTTGATATAGGTATAGCTAAAACATCTTTAGCAATCTTAGAAAGCACTTTATACCTTAATGAGTTTACCTTCCACCAACTCAAAAGATCAAAAGACTCATCATCCACATCCTCACATGTCTCACCCAAATATTTATCCACTTCAGTTTGGTTATCTATCTTTTTTGCATCTCTAACACGCTTTTTATAACGGTTCATCCATAATGAAAATGAATCAACATTCATACTATCTACTTCTTCTGTGTCTAAAAGTTGTGAGCATCCAGCTTGTGCATTTATAGAATACAAAACTGAATATTGATCAAACATATTATTCAAAATTTGTTTAAATTTTTTTATCATTTGACCAACCATAATATCATTTTCATCACACAAAAGATCTAAACAAACTCTCAAACCTTGTTCTTTACGTCTTGGATCAAGCAAAGTTGCAATAAACAAGAAATCATTCATCTTTTCTACACCTCCCCAATATTTATTGAACTTTGTTTTCATCTTTTCCGCCATTTTGCTTAACACAGAATCCGTATTTTGACACCAAAAACTCAATTGATTGTGTATGAAACAAATTTGATCCAAAAATAAATTTGAAGTAACATACAAAGAACCAAAAAATCTCAATGTTGCATCATAAAATATTTTCAAAAACCTCACAAATACATGAGCATTAGACCAATCAAAAAAATCAGGAGTTTTGCAACTATCTTTTCCAATGTTGAACTCTTGCTTAAATATCATATCATCATCTTCTAAACGCTCAAAAGCTTTCTAAAATCTCACTGCAGCTTCTAACATTAATTAAGTAGAGTTCCACCTTGTTACTAAATCCAAACATAAAAGCTTATTAGTGCTAATTTTTTCTTGCTCAGCACAATCCTTAAATTTTAACAACCTTGAAGGTGATCCTTTGACATATTTTACAACTTCTCTTATCTTACTTATACTTGATTCATGTTCTTTCAAGCCCTCTCTCACAACCAAATTCAGAATATGAGCTGCACACCTCATATGCATATGTTGACCATCTAATATTGCACCTCTCTAATTTTTTACTTTTTTGCGCAAGTAAGAAACTAATGTATTATTTGAACTAGCATTATCCACTATAATAGTAAATACCTTATCAATTCCCCAATCTAACAAGTATTGCTCAATTGCTTTTCCAAGGATATCACCTTTATGGCTAGGAACTACACAAAAATTTAAGATTTGTTTTTGAAGTTTCCACCTATCATCAATGAAATGAGCAGTGAGACACATATAGTTCAAATTTTGAGCAGAAGTCCATGTGTTAGTGGTCAAACAAACTCTTTGAAATGACTTAGAGAAAAATTCCTTCAATTTATCCTTTTCTTTCAAAAAAAGACTGAAGCAATCTCGTGTAATAGTGGTACGAGATGGAACTTGGAACCTTGGTTCCAAAACTCTACTATACTTCCTAAATCCTTCATTCTCAACATGACTAAACGGCAACTCATTAATTATAATCATCTCTGTAAGTGCAAGCCTACAAGCCTCAGTACTAAATGTATGTGCAACAAGTGCAACAAGTGCACCTGCTTTATCTTTTGTAGGATTTTCAAAAGCTAGAGTCTTTTGCTTCTTCTCAACTCTACCAATAAATAACTTACATTGTACAGCAATGTGAGCTCTCAAGTTTGATGTACTAGACTTGCTGGATACATACACATACTCCTTAAAACAATATTTACATCTTGCCTTGCGATTTAAACCTTTACCCACTATATCAAAATGTTTCTAAGCATCAGAAGGAGGTTTAGAAGACTTTCGTTTACCTTTTCCATCATTGCTATCAGTGCATTTTGTGGAAAGTTCGGGTTTATCATTCGGCAGAATTTCTTCAATTTCTGGTGGAGCATTTTCTGGATTATTTTCAACATTTTGGGTAGCGCTTGTACTTCCAGTAGTTGCAAATGGACTATCTGTAGTAGGAGTATTTTTGTCCATCTAAGATAAATAATAATAAAAAAAGTAAATAATCTAACAAAACACAACTACGCAAGTATAACGGTAAAATCTATAATTCTAAAATAAGTAATTAAACAATATTCATACATTATATGATGACATCAAATATGAATTTGTTATGGTTGCTTTCCAAATTAGCTAGTTACCAAATGAACCTACAGAGGAAAAGAGAGAAAATATAGTAAGTCCAAATAACAGATAAGACAATAAAACAATGGTATATGATCCAAGTAACAAATTTAAGAAGAAAAATAAACACTACATGTCATAAACAATCATTCAGTGATCTCAACATGAACAAACATGCTTGTAAAATCAGATCTCAGAATAATTAATAAATATGCTTGCATGCTTGTAAAATCAGATATAACGTGAACAAATATGCTTGTAAAATCAAAACTTCTAAATGAAAACATTAGAAAACAAAGAAATTAAATAATGTTATATAGAATAACCATGATGACCATTCTCGTTCTTTCTTAAGTTTTCCATATGGTGGTATATAGAATAACCATGATGAGCATTCTCGAAGAAAAAGATACAAACAGACACTCAAATCTTTTCTCATCACTAGTGAGATGTTTAATAGTACTACCAAGATTTAACATGTTGCAAATAAAATAAAAATAAGGGGTCTACATACCAGGCGGGAGGAACCAGCGAGCCACGAACAGCGAGGGAAGCAGTGGCGACGACGAACCAGGATGCAACGACCCACTGCGCGACGAACCACCGAGCGACGACCCAGCGTGCGACGAACCACCTATTGTGACCAATGGCCTGCGAACAACGGAGACAAGGGAGATGGAGGCACGCCGACTGTGAAGTCTGAAGTGAGTGTGCTGTGTGAGGGAGAGGGATTGATTCTAATCTTTTCAATTTTGATTTAGGGTTTGAGTTTTGTATTTTTTTAGTGTTTTGTAGTATTTTTGTTATTAAAAAATATTTTAAATTTTATTATTGTATATAATGTGGTGTATAATATAAATAAAAGTGATCAATAAAAACATGACATGTGTATAAATTTAAAATATATTTACTTTTTTCGGTCGGATCGGATGATAAATAGTGAAATTTACTATTCATCCGAACTTAACGGATTGAAAAAATTCAATCCGATCCGATCCGATCATCGGATCGAAACGTTCAAAAATTAACGAATCGGATCAGATTGATCGAATGAACGGATTTTTTGAACACCCTTAATAATAATACTGTTTCCTTTATATTACATTCCATTACGATTACATTCAATGAACCAAACGTAACCTAAGCATCGTTCATAAAGAAAAAAAGTGCTTAATTAGTCGATTATCTTTTGTAAATACTTAAGCTTATATATTTCAATTTTCATTATATTCTCCTAATGAATTAATAATTTCTCTAAAATAAATTATAAAAATCCGTAAGATCCAATCTAGGTTGTCGGTAAAGATGACTTCACGAGTCAAACCACTTGTATTAAATATTTTAATATATATAATTATATATTTAATTTTAAAATTAAATCGTATTATATAATATAAAAATAATATTATTATATAAGAATTTTAAACGATAAAAAAACATAAATTTAAATCACAATCACTTAATTTATTTTAATTTTTAATTATAAAATTTTATATTTTATTTTTTTTATTTTAAATTAAAAATAATATTTTTTTATTTTTTAAAAATATAAAATAAAATAAATATTAATTTAAATAAATTTTATAATAAAAAATTATTTAAATAAAAAATATATAATTAATTTAATATAATTATATTATATAATTTTTTATATATAATTTAATATAATATAATTATATATAATTTATTTAATATAGTAAATCAAACATACCGTAATACTAACAATATAATATATTAGCAAAACAAAAAATTAGAAAAAGGTCTCGATCCGATCTAATCCGGGTTATTTTTTATCCAACGGTAGAGAAAGAAACCCTAATTAGTTTTGGATTGACATATCTGGTCTTTTAAAAAGTCGAACTTATCGCTTGTTTGTGCTCTCTCAGCTCACTCAACCCCAGTTGGCGAGAGGTCTCGTAGTGGTTTCTATTGGCATTCATCCACTCGAGGTTCATTTCTGTCTCTATTTTCCTTGGCTTATTAATTGGCAATCTTGTGTTTTTCTTACTGTTTATTCTACACTCTTTATTCTTGTCTCAGTGATTTCTTTTGTTTTGGGCATGCTATATTAAATATATTTTTTCCTCATCTGTTGAAGCTTTTGCATGTTTGAACTCTCAAGTTGAATTGAATTACTATATGTGCATTGTTTAACATCGCTTCATGTGGTTTGACCTAACTTCATTTCTTGATTGAATTTGGGCTTTTGTTGTTTCGGGTCGCCTTGAACATATTAATTGCATTTAGTTCTTTTTGTTCCCTTATGGAATGATAAAATTGTGTTTTGGTGCATGTATTTCAATTAAGGTCGCTAATCTACCTATCATGGTTGTCCAATTAGCGATCTGTGGCATTTACATTTTTGTAATTTATTTGATTAGAAGCTTGTGGGTTGAATATAATGAAGTTGCATAATATTCTTAGCTGAATTATCTCTATTAATAAGTTTCTTTTTGTATCTTTTCTTCAGCTAAAATGGGAAAGGAAAAGGTTCACATCAACATTGTGGTCATTGGCCATGTCGACTCTGGAAAGTCGACCACAACTGGTCATCTGATCTATAAGCTTGGTGGTATTGACAAGCGTGTTATTGAGAGGTTCGAGAAAGAGGCTGCTGAGATGAACAAAAGGTCATTCAAGTATGCTTGGGTGTTGGACAAACTAAAGGCTGAGCGTGAACGTGGTATTACCATTGATATTGCTTTGTGGAAGTTTGAGACCACGAAGTATTACTGCACTGTCATTGATGCCCCTGGACATCGTGATTTTATCAAGAACATGATTACTGGTACCTCACAGGCTGACTGTGCCGTGCTGATCATTGACTCTACCACTGGTGGTTTTGAGGCTGGTATCTCGAAGGATGGTCAGACCCGTGAGCATGCATTGCTTGCCTTCACTCTTGGTGTGAAGCAGATGATTTGCTGCTGTAACAAGGTAAGCAGTTTTGTTCATATTAGTTTTATTTTTCCTGGAATCTCTCGACTTGTTGTTCATTAGCTCCTGTGCAATTGTGGCCAAGTAGCACTACTTGTGAAATTGTCCATGCAGATGGATGCCACCACACCCAAGTACTCAAAGGCCAGGTACGATGAAATTGTGAAGGAAGTGTCTTCCTACCTGAAGAAGGTCGGTTACAACCCAGACAAGATCCCCTTCGTTCCCATTTCTGGGTTTGAGGGTGACAACATGATTGAGAGGTCTACCAACCTCGATTGGTACAAGGGACCTACCCTACTTGATGCCCTTGACCAGATCAATGAGCCCAAGAGGCCTACAGACAAGCCCCTCCGTCTCCCACTTCAGGATGTTTACAAGATTGGTGGTATTGGAACTGTGCCCGTGGGACGTGTTGAAACAGGTGTCCTGAAGCCCGGTATGGTTGTGACCTTTGGTCCCTCTGGATTGACAACTGAAGTTAAGTCTGTGGAGATGCACCACGAAGCTCTCCAGGAGGCCCTTCCAGGTGACAATGTTGGGTTCAACGTGAAGAATGTTGCTGTCAAAGATCTCAAGCGTGGTTATGTTGCATCAAATTCCAAGGATGATCCTGCAAAGGAAGCAGCCAACTTCACTTCTCAGGTCATCATCATGAACCACCCTGGGCAGATTGGAAATGGCTATGCTCCAGTTCTTGACTGTCATACTTCTCACATTGCTGTAAAGTTTGCTGAGTTGTTGACCAAGATTGACAGACGGTCTGGTAAAGAGCTTGAGAAGGAGCCAAAGTTCTTGAAAAATGGTGATGCTGGGTTGGTGAAGATGATTCCCACAAAGCCTATGGTGGTTGAAACTTTCTCAGAGTATCCTCCCCTTGGTCGGTTTGCTGTGAGAGACATGCGTCAGACAGTTGCTGTTGGTGTCATCAAGAATGTTGAGAAGAAAGACCCATCTGGTGCCAAGGTAACCAAATCTGCTGCCAAGAAAAAGTGAAGTATGCTTTATGCGGGATCTGTCCTAGACAGGCTAGTTTTACCTTTCAATTATGTATTTCATCTTTGTCTCGCTTGTTATTTTACTTTTGAGGACAGTTTTATAGTCCTGCATCATGGTACACTCTAACCTCTCTTTTGAGGAGTTTGGAGGAGTTGAGCCTTCAGATGTCTTTCTGGTCGCTTGGCAAGCTGTGGTTCGGGGCCGCCTAGTTTGAAGTAGTTTTTGGAGCAAGTCGGGGAGTAAGTTTTGAACTTATTCTACTCTTGGTTTATGAGATAGAGTCTTACCTTTTGGGTAAAGTTCTGCAACTTGTTATTGGCCGAGTTGATTTGGGTTTGTATCTTATTTTGTTGTGTTGTAAGTTGCTGGTTTCTTTGCAGTTATTGCATCATTTTTTCCCCCTTCAAATGTTCTAAAAAAGATTTATATGACACTTGCAGTTTCTCTGATACCCTCGTCAAATTTTCTTTCAAAAAAATCAATGTTAAGTCAAAGGACTACTTGATTGTCTACCTAATAAGTTATGTTAATGACAATATTATGGTTTCATTATCATGTTTCTTTATCTCTATAAAGGGAAAAGCTATTGGTATTAACGAGAGAAAGCCATTGTTTTTGTGAATCTAATACCTCGGAACTGAGTTTAGATTTATTTTTCAATATTGGGATTCTTTTGTCTTTTAAATTGGATGCCATATAACCATTAAGGCTGGGCAGGATAGATGCTATGTAGCCTATAGCTATTGCTATTATGTCTTTGCATGCGTCTAGAGGATGAACAAAGCAAAATATTTGAAGCAAATTGATACATCCCAAACATAAAAGATCAAACTTACAACCGATGAAGCAGAATTTGATCTTATTCACATTCATAAACTCCCTACAAAAGTAGAGGCAAAACTAACAACAAAAAGGCTAATTAAACTAGACAGAAGAGCTCTATAGCCTGCCAATTTAAAGACACCAATCTATTCACTAATCAAAACCCATCTATCATTTCATTTCCAAAGCTCTCAATAACCGTTGGCAGTCTGTCAAACTTGTTCATATTCTTGGTGTCCTTGTGCTTTCTCGTGTCTTTCTCATCGGGTGGTGCAGCTGCGGCTGAAGGCAATATAGTAGATTCCCTCTGAGCATCAACGAAGCGCCTCAGTCTATATTCACTCACACCAAAAGCTCTTGCAAGCTCAGGTCCTCTCATTGTTCTAAGAACTGAAGTAGCACCAACCAAGAACTGTGGTCTGTTATTGCGTGCAGAGGTTGTGAATCCAAAGAACTCAAATGGCATTTTCCTAGATGCAATCTGACAGAATGGGAAATATCTTGGTACCCAGAAAACATCTCCTTCTTTTACCTCAGCATTCATGGCTAAGGTCCCATTAGGAAATACAATTTGTATTGTACCTGATCCCTTCAAAACCACACCGTATTCTGTTGCTCTTGGATTCACATGAGGTGCCATCATTGATCCCTGTGATCACAAGTATTTATTCAAAGAATCAAAACCAAAATATAATCCTAGCAAATAAGCTGTTGAAAATTTTCATTACCGCAGTGAGATTAACAAGGAAAATGCCGATGTCTGAGCTGCTTAGAGGAGAATAATCAGATTGATCAAGGGCAATACTCCAACCATAGTTGTTTTTGAAGTCGGGGGATCTATCATAGAGATTGTAAGAGTCGGGGGATTTTCCTGTTCTCTTATCTTTTCTCCATTCTTTGTTTTGAAAGAATGAAGTACAGAGATTCTTCCATGACCAAGTTGTTTGCTCAGAAGGTTCTTGTGGAATGTTCACCATTCTTTTCAAATGTTGTAGTCTGTCCTGCTCTTTGAGCTGTACAAACTTTGCCCACAGGCTTGGTGAATGAGAGTCTGTGACATATACAATTGGACCCTCTTGTTGCCTAGTCATTATCTCCCTCAATTCTAAGCCTGAGACCTGTAAAACATAATATATCTCATACTCTTAGCAATCTATTGGGTCTTCTTCCTATGCTATTGTAGTTCAATTATGAATGCAATTGGGAACTTGCTCACATTGAAAGCGTTTTCAAGTATTTCAGGGTCAAAGCCAGCAAGAGCAGATATTGGGTTCTTTCCTCCACCAATGAAGAAAGACTGCATTAAAAAAAAAAAAACCATTTGACGGATTTAATGTTCACAGATTAATTTCTGTATCTAATAAAAGTGCCCAAATATGTAGAGATTTTAATAATAAATCTAAACAGATATTTCTCATCTTTTGTTTAAGAGGGGATGTAGGGGGACCTGGAAAAGACCTAAACCCAAACTCTCAGATGTATCAATGCTGCAAATGATTTGAAGTCTTTGGCCCTCTCCCGTGTTTACCAAGTAAAATGCTGAGCCAGCCGGAATTCTATACACATCCCCAGACTTCAATCTCCTCTCTGCTAGTTCATCTTTGTAAATGAATCCTAACTTTGCTTCACCTGCAGAAAAATTAACCGTAGTTTCCAAATCAACATATAATTAAGAAATCACCAAATCAAAATGGGATTTCATTTTTCTATAAGAATTTTGGTTTATGCACGAGATTTTCTTGAAATTTCAAGAGCAGAACTAAAGCCAAAACATTGCTTTCTGTGATCCATTAACAAACAGTTGGTGAATATATAAACAAGGATAACAAAAGCAGCAAGGTCTCAATCTCTTCATGTTGATTGATTAATCAATTATATACCTCCACGGATGAAGAGAATCAAGCTGGAATCAAGGTACTGAGGGATGAAAAGGGATTTGGGTTCCATGGTAATGAAACCAATATGCATAGGATTCTGCACATTTTTGCTAGGAAAGCTCTTCACAACCCTCATCTCTCCAGCATCAGTTTTCACTACTTGTCTTGAGTTTTGCAACAAAAACCAATCCTCACTTCTCTCTTCTCTTTCCTCTCTCTGTTCTTCCCACCGTTCTTCCCTCGTCTTCCAGTCTTCATTTTCAGGATAGTCTGTTGCCATTCCCAGAACTCCATAGCTCAGCACAAGCAGAAGAAGAAGAAGGAGGCTCAATTTACTTATCATGTTTTTTTGTTCTCCTCACTTAGTTGCTTTGTGATCAATGGGTTTTCTTTGCTACTGAAGCAGAATAAGGGTGGTGGGGGTTTATGAAGAGAATAGGGAGAGGCTTGAGGAAGACTCGTGCCCTCCATGCAGAATTTAAGGGGCTAGCTGGCGGGTTTTGCTTAAGACAGAGTTGAGACCTGAGATTTTCAGACAAATATCCGATCGCTGTGTGACGAAGTCCATTTACTTGTACATCTCAAACACTGAAGCGAACTACCACCCATCGGTTTATATATCCGAGTTCTGACTCTTCAATTTTCTGTCTGTAGTTTTTTTTTATCTAAGATTTTTTTTTTCTATTAAGTTTGAATATGTTTTTATGTCCTTAATACTTGAAACTTGTAATAATATAGGTTTTTTTTTTTTTTTAAATTTTTTTAAATAAGGCATAATTTATTAAAAAAATGATAAAAAAATTACAAGAAATAAAAAAAATAAAAAAAGATAATTAAATGCTAAAGATTAAATCGATTTAAATGACAGCTGCTTCGTATAAATTGTCTCATAGTCATCTTTATATTAAGTTGAGCCTTCTTAGAGGAAGCTTCTTTTGAAACAAAAAGGTGATGATATTATCTGCTCTTAAGAATTCATGATATTTTTTATCACTAAATTTTTTTGAAAAGACATCGTTGATAAGGTATGCTTTTTTGATTTTCAACATTACAATCAAACTCTTCTTTAAGAACATCATTTCATTGATGTTGTGTTTGAATCTTATTGAAGCCTACTGATATTTTTACAATATCTACATCTTGTTCATCATTATCATCTACTAAATCAACTGCAACGTAATTATCTTTATCTCTACCTTATAAAGCTTAAAAATTATTTGATAATGTAGCGATTGCTATTGGACCATCCTTATTCCAGAAGCTACTACCAAATTAGTGGGATTCTTTCTTCCCACACTAGTATAAAAAAGGGATTTAGGGATGGTTATTAACCGTCTCGAAAGACCTTTAGGGACGGTTCCTTTTTTAGAGGCGTAACTGTTTCGTATGCGGGCGTTCCAAAAAGTGACACTAATAACCGTCCCTAAAAGTAAAATATAACAGTCCCTAAAACCCAAACAATCATCCCTAAAAGTCTTTCAGAACGATTATATTTACACTTTTAGGGACGGTTAATAATAGTCCCTAAAATACTTCAGTAATCATCCCTAAAAATTTTGTACACAATTTTTTAGGACGGTTAGATAAATGCTTTTTTTTTTTTTTTTAAATTTCATTATAATGCTTTTATAATTAAAATTACCTGTATAATTTTGAAATTCTCAATATATATATATATATATATATATATATATATATATAATATATTTCAAAATCAACAATAATAATAATATAATTGTTTAAGTAACATTAACAATGAATCACTATAATATAATTAGTGATTAATTATAAAATTATTGGAGTCATTTTTAATATATGACTCAAATATCTACATTAAACTAAATACTAAAATAATTAGTAGACCTAATTAATTACTAATGATTAGTAATTAAATACAAAATTTGGTCTAATTCTAACCTTAATTATTAAAGTTCTACTCATTTTATTAATAATAAATGTAAATCATTCTCGTCGACAAACGTCAATATCCTTTCTTGTGTATGTTTTTATTCATGCAAAATAAATATATAATGTTTAAGTTAGAAAATAATTACATAATGTTATTATAAGAACTATAAACATTATATATATATATATATATATATATATATATATATATATCCAAATACACATATTAACCAAATTACATATATCTTATAATCAACGTTATTGTTCATTCGAAAAAAATAACAATTTTATTTGATAGATTTGGCATAATAGTAACAATGACATGCTACTTAGTATTAGAAAAATTTAAATACATATTTTATAGTTAATACTTACAAACTCTTGACGACCTCTCATTAGATTGTATATAATGTCCCTCATGTATTGCATTATATAAAATCCACATTCAACATTATTAGGTTGTATTGGAACCTATGAACAGATTATCAATTAGATTCTTAAAAATTATTTTAAAATAAAAATTATTGAAGTTAATTAACATATTTATAATAATACTTACTTTAATAGGTTGGATATTGGGAGGTGGTTTAAATGAGCGCGTAATGGTCGTATACCATTGAGAGATAGCACTACAAGAATCATACATTGATGTTTGAATATATCATATATTTTAAGTTAATATATAATAAATGTAATTTGAAAGTATTTTCTTACACTCAGATACTAATTGTACAAATTTTTGTGGTAGACTATTATCAAGTGAGTCTAGCCATTCAATTACACCATTATATGAATGTACAATTCCAAGCATCTAATGATTCCTACAAAGAATTTAAAATCATTAAATAATGTCACATGCCATAAACTTTAACACTTAATAAACATAATTAAATTCTAACATATTGTAAATTACTCACTCTATCCAATAAGGCACTATAACTCGTTCATCCTCACGAATATTAATCATTCGTTGAACAAGAGCATCAATTTGCTCATCTAAATTAGAACTCCATGCATTAGATATCAGAGCAGGATGCATAAAATATAAAGTTCTAGTACTAGAACTAGTCATGTGATCATAAAATATTCTACATCAATAAAATAAAAATTTAGTAAATATTCAATGTTATATTGTAGTTTAAAACTAATTAAATAAAAAATTTAATAATAAAAAGTTATTACCTCTTATAAAGAGCAATAATAGTAGATTGAATCCAACTAATTGTATAAATTGGAATAATATCCTCATATTTAACAACTAAAGGAGCCTCAACACCCAACACATCAAAAGCATCAATTAAGAACTCAACTTGATTTGTTAGCATTTGAGTGTATGCATATTGTGACATGACATGAATAGGTCCCAATGCATCTAGATTATAAGAATCAACTTGTCGCTTACCTTTGTCATGCAACCCAACATTCGATACATAATTTTTTTGACTAACCTTAACCCCTTTAAAAGCATTTTTTGTCTTACTTAAGTCAATACTTGTACCAATTTTTTTGTTGGTTGGAATCTTCTTTTGGCTTGCCTAAAATCATGTAACATATTTATTGTCAATATGCATTAAAATTAAAGAACAATCAATAATAAATGGTGAAATTCTAGACTAACTAATTCATTTGATGTAATAATCCAAGTTTTCGGCTAAGCTACAAAACAACCTTTAGCGTCACCCACATATGTGTACTCATCCTTAATTGGAATTGGAAAAAACTCATCCGACATGATTGACACATCTACACTGACTCGTGCATTATATTTGCCAAGAGGTATATGATGCACTACCTCTAATGGGTTACTAGTTGAGTAAATTGTACCCTTAGCAACAATATTATTCACATCTCCCATTAAACTATATAGTTTATAAACTATATATTCTTATAGTTTATAAGAATATTGACTTTAATATTTTAAATATTGTCAATAATTAAAAAGAAAGAAATGTGACTTTCTCAATATAAGGTTGAACTTCTTCTATGTTGTTTAAAACATACATATGTGCTTGATGCCACATGATACGATCAACTATATCAACCCATCCACCTTTATCAGGTTTACCTTATACAACTTCAATATTTTGTTGATGGTGATTAACTGAAAGACCAATCGGTTTTACATCAATTAAAAATTTAGAACAAAATTTTATTGCTTCTTCTGTAACAAAACACTCTGCTATGCATCCTTCTGGACAATTACGATTACGAATATAACTTTTAAGAACTTTATATCCCTCTCAAATGGATACATCCACCTCAAATACACAGGCCCACACAACTCTAGCTCTCTTGTGAGATGTACAGTTAGGTGTATCATTGTATCAAAAAATGATGGTGGAAAGTACTTTTCAAAATTACATAAAGTAATTACAATTTTTCTTTGGATATCTTCTACTTTATTCACATCGATAGACTTTTTGCAAATATCATTGAAGAAGCTGCACATATCTATGATAGCAATCATAACATCTTTAGGCAACATGCCATGTAATATTACGGGCAATATTTGTTGCACTAGAGTATGACAATCATGAGACTTCATTGCACTTAACTTTCCATCTGTTTCAGAAACCAATGATTGAATATTAGAAGAATATTTAGAAGGAACTTTTACTTTGGATAAAGTCTTCAAAAATCGCTTCTTTTGTTGCTTATTTAAAGTGAAACATGCAGGAGGAAGAAAAGTTCTCCGTTCACCAACTACGGGATGCAACTCTAGACTTAATCCGATTTCTTGTAAATTCAATCATGCACCTAAACCATCTTTTGTTTTTCCAGGAATATTTAGCAAGGTACCCAAAATTCTTTCACAAACATTTTTCTCAATATGCATGACATTTAGAATATGTCTTATTGGCAAAGAACTCCAATAGTTCAAATAAAAAAATATTGATCTTTTTTCTCCAGCAAATTGAGGTATCAAGAAGTTTTCTTTGTTCTTTTGGCTTACCAAGAGGAAAGGTTATTCCTTCAATTTCTTTTAAAATCTCATCACCTGTTGGTGGTAATGGAGATGGGTGAAGGTCTACTGTTCCATCAAAATATCTCCATTGCCTTTGATAAGGATGATCAAGAGGAAGAAACTTGCGATGGCCCATATAACATGTTTTGTGAGAATGTACTAGTGAGTTTGAAATTGTATTATTGCTACAAATTGGACAAGCTAGTTTTCCCTTCACTGCATGACCAGATAAATTGTCATAAGCTAAAACATCGTTTATAGTCCACATTAAAATTTCTTTCATTGTGAATTTTTCCTAACGATGTGCATCAAACACTTCAATACCACCATTCCATAGAGTTTTCAAATCATCAATCAATGGCTCCAAATACACATCAATGTCATTTTCAGGTTGTCTAGGACTTGACATCAAAAAAGTTAACATCATGAACTTCCTTCTCATGCCATAGGAGAAGATTATAATTGACCAATAATACTGGCCAACAACTATACTTACTACTCAATAAACTATGTGGATTAATGCCGTTAGTTGCAAGTGCTAATCTAAGATTTCTTGGATTTGATGCAAACTCTGGCCATGTTTCATTAACTACATTCCAAGAACGAGCATGTGATGGATGTTCTAATTTTCCATCAACCATTTGTTGTGAAGCATGCCATGTTAAGTTCTTTGATGTCTTAGTGCTTCGATACATCCGTCGAAATCGCGGCATAGGTGGAAAATACTACAATACCTTAGCTGGTATTTTTTTATTTTTCTCTTCATTTACAACCTTATAATCCTCCATGCTCTTTTCTATAAAGTATGCAATCATTCAAGCAAGCATGTATTTTTTCATATCCCATTCCAAGCTCATTTAGTTTTAACCTCGTACATGGAATTAGAAAGTCTATGGTTATCAGGCAACATTTCACCAACTACACTTAAAAATTCCTTACAGTTTTTATTAGACATTCCAAATTTTGCTTTCATATTGTACAATGTTACTAATGTTGATAGCTTAGTAAACCTAGTACAACCTTCCCATAATGGTTTCTCGACATCTTCTAAAACCTTATTAAATTGTTCACCAAATTCTTCATCAACAACACCTTCGTGCAGAGCATCTACCATTTCTATGGTGTTAACAAAAGCATCATTGCTTTGCTTTCTTTTTGGGATAGGAGATGCACATAACCGTTCATTACGATTTGTAATCTCCTCACCTTGCCAAATCTAATTCTTATAGCTTTTGTCTAGACCATTCTCAAATACATGATTCCGAATTTTATTCACATTGAATCTATTTATATTCCCACACTTAAGACAAGGTACCTAATTTTTTCTAAATTTTCAACATTCTCAATAGAAAATTTCACAAAATTCTAGTCCTTTGCTAAATTGAGTAGACCTCCTATCCATATATATCCATCACAATACCTAATTTTAAATATAAATAATAATGTCAATATTAAATTCAGTTTAAGTTCGTTATTAAATATCAATTAGCAAAAAAATAGCAATTATATAAATATTATCGCTTAATACATATTTAACAATTATGCCAACACAATAAAAATTTATCACACCTTAATACATACTCATACATTTGTATATACACACACAATAAAAAATTTATAAAACATTAATATATATTCATACATTTGCATATACACACACAATAAAAAATTTATCACACATTAATACATATTCATACATTTGCACATGCAAGCATAAGAATAAACAATAATGGAACAATAAAATCAATAAATAATACAAAAAATAGAATAATATTAATAATTACAAAAAATATTAAAACAAAAATTTAGTAGCAAAAAAAAAAATATTGTAGCAAAAATAAATCAAACAGGAACCTACTGGAAGTGGCGCAGTAAGAGGCAGAGGCAGTTGACGGAGGGGGGCTGGTCATCGACGAAGGGAGGCAACTGCTGTAGGTGGTTGGACGTGTGCGAATCAGGAAGAAATCACGCCTGGCGTGTGGGACTGCTTGCTACGGCTAGGCAAGGCAGGGCTGGTCTGGGTGACGTCAGATGGAGCAGAGGGAGGCGACGGTGGTGGTATGGGTCCGAAGGCTCTCTCGCGGTGCAGTGGGCTGTGTTAGATTTTTTGGGAGACTGAGGGAGGGGTGTGTTGCATTTTTTGATATATTAAAGCACATTTTGGGATGGTTAATAACTGTCCTGAAAACTTTTTACAAATTTTTTTCGCCAAACCGTCCCAAAAACACCAATTTATGGACAGTTGGCCGTGTTTTTTCAATTCCTAACCGTCTCTAAATCCAAATATTGTTGTAGTGCCATAACCTACCAATTAAAAACTTGTGCCATTACTGGTTGATTCTACACCACTAATTATGCGTTTGATTCCTTGACAGTTCCATGTACTTGCTCTGCCATATTCTTTTGCATTGTACTTGTACTTAACAGTTCCACCACTAATTTGTGTTGCCATATTCATGTCATTGCTCAATGATTGGTTCGTTGTTGGTGTTTGTTCAACCACCTTTCTATCATTGCCTTATCAATTGCCAATGCTTGAGTACCTTGAAGTCTAACTTGTAAGTTGACAACCACTCTATGGGTTCCTAACACAATTCATTTTGTCGATGCGGCATGAGATAATAACGCAACTTCACCTCCTTTTTTTTGGCTCATTTTAGGTTGGTATTTTTGCACTACAGGTCTCATATTCTCTTTTGTAAAGTTACACTCAAATAATACATGACCTATTATGTTACAATTAGAGCAGAATGCAGAAACCTTTTCATACGTATTTTCAACCATTAGATGTTCGATCTATATTCGATCGATCGAACAAGTCTAGATCGATCAAGAATGTCACTCGATTGATCGATCAACGATTAACTCGATCGATCAACCAAATGTTAGATCGATCAAGAACGTCACTCGATTGATCGATCAACGATTAACTCGATCGATCAACCAAATGTTAGATCGATCTAGTTATCACAAAACTCAACCAGAGAGCATCCAGATTGAACTCGATCGATCGATGTCTCGATCAATCGAAATAACACCTTGATCGATCGATATGTGCACAGTTCCATACTAAGTGTATGTGCTCAATTGTATGAGGATGTATGCATGAGATAAAGTTTTACCTGTCATATGCGCATTGCAACCTTGGTGACTTCATCATCATTTGTCATCTGATGAAAATGTGAACCTAGAAACTAGATTACAATCAAATATTTTGTTCACAAAAATTACTAATATTGATAAACCTTACAATCTCCCTCTTTGGCATTTTCGTGTGACAAAATTGCTCTCTATTACATAACGCTCATAAATTTATGTCAATTACATATTCAATAATGGAGCTATCTATGATCCGATGGAGCCGTCTTGTTTTAGAGTTGATACGCTTAGTACACTGAAAAAGGAAACAAATAAGCACAACAGCTTAGCTCAAAAGCCACTATTAATTTAGTGTATGTAATAGTATAAAGAAAATGTAAGATCAGTAATGCTCCCCCTTAATGTGATATTACCCTTGCAAGAATAATATGCATGTATCTTTCTCCCCCTTTTTGACATATGAAAAGGACAGATGAATGTAAATGCTCACGATGATGCGTATTAGCAATATTATGAAAAGACAATCCAAAAGGCATAGATATGTGAATTCATTAGCAAAACTTGTTAGAAAACATCAAGATTATATATAGCAAGATCCAATAAGAACAAAAAAAAATCAAAATCAAAATCAAAAAGTGACATAAATACATTGTCAAAGCGCTATTGGTTGTCATCGTTGGTGGGATTGTTTTGTGTGTTGTGGAGATCTTGAACCATGGACATAATGGCAGTGATGTCGGTGCGTATGCCTTGTTGCCTATCATCCATATAATTGACCTTACGATTCAAGCCTTCATAAAGGGTATACATAGTACCCATTTGGTTGAAGAGTGCATCCATTCTTGTTTCCATGTCAATTTCAAATTGTTCTTGGTGAGAGAGAGGTGGTGCTGTGGTAGTCTCAATTTCATCATCACCCAACAACTTTGCCATCCCGGCCCCACTTGTACTGGCTTCTGATCTCTTTTGTTTCTTGGCAGTGTGAGTTGAGGAACAGGATACAGTTCCTTTTCCAATATCAACCATGTGTTTCATTATTTGGCATAGGTGTAACATTAGTAGTGATGATCATGTTGGTCAACAGACACCCATATGGTAGCCCAACTCGTAGATTTGTATCAACTGCTTGAGCGAGAAACTCATCCTGTATGATAGTTCCAACATTAAAAGCTATTCCTTTTCCAATACAGTATAGGATTTTGACATGCTGATAACCAATTTCAGCAGGGTGGTTTGAAGGGAGCATATTAGTATACACCATGCGATTTAAGACTCTGTAAAAAAGTTTGAACTCACTAGGTATATATAAACTCTTAAGATTTATACCTAAATCAGGTGATCCATCCAACTCATTCAGTATGTCCTCATTGGACACATCGAATTTATCAATATCAAAATCAGGATCACCGAGGTTTGTAATTCCAAGGAACTCATTGATTAAAGCGGCCAATATATCTAAAACTTTATTTTGAATAAACACTTTGTAACTCATAGGCTCGGGATTACGTATCCCACTATCAACATTGGCATACAGTTTCTTAACCAAAGTAGGACAACATAGTTTTTTCGGAGTAAACAGTGACTCCCATCCAAAACTTCTAATCACCCTAGTTACACCTACTTCATGAACATCATTCCAGTTTATACCACGTTCAATTAAAATAGGGAATATAGAGATAGAAGTACGATGCCTCATTTGTGATTCTTTTTTCCACTATTGTGCACTAAGGGGTGTTGGTGCACCTGCTGGAAAAGTACGTTGACAGGATGCCATTGTCACTAAAAGTGTGCTAGAAATTGTGTTTGGATGGTGAGAAAAGGAGAGAAAATGAAAATGTAGGGTTTTAGATTTTTTTTAAATGGGGGATTTTTTGTGAAATGATTCGAGAATATTGTTGTGCAACAAGTTTGTAGTAATTTTGGCTCAAAAAGATGTGATTTTGGTGAATTTTTGGGAAAAATACGAGCGAGGAAGGAGAAAAATGTTGATTTTTTGCAAAAATGGGAGAGTAAAAACTATTTGGGTATATAAACTCTACTCACTCGATCAATCGATATTCAACATAGATCAATCGAATTCTATATAGATCGATTGATATTCAAGTGAGATCGATCGAGTTCTTGCGAGATTGATCGATATATATATATATATATATATTTAAATTGACCATTCAATGTATAAGTATGAAAAAAAAAAATATATATATATATATATATATTTAAATTGACCATTCAATGTATAAGTATGAAAAAAAGAAAACACAAACACACTATTACCTATAATATGTGCCATGCACTCAAAGTGCTACATGTATTTGAACTCCATTACTATGCCAATTTAGTCATCTATGATGAAACTTGAAAGATAACATGTTTATCAAGAGAAAAATTTTTGAGAAATTTTTTTAAAATAATTTTTAACTTCTTTTGGCTCTTTCTTTTTGTGCACACCGATTACAATTTTATTTAATTTTTTTTACATGCACGAGCCATAAATCTAGTATGATGACTTTCACACTAGTTGTGACGTATCCCTATTGACTCACTACAGTAGCTTCATACATTACAGTAGGTAGCCTTCTCATTACTAGGTGCCTCTTTATGATATAATATTTTAAAAATGTTATAGAGTCTTTCAAAGTTTATCATAGACTTCAATCATAACATACATGGGTGATCAGTGAGTGTGTGAATAAGTTCATGCAACATAATCGTCACAAGTGAATAATGTAAATGTGTGTACAAGTTTGAATAGTAGAGTTATTTAAAATAAAAATCAGAATGAATTATGAAAAGGTTGTGTGTGTAAATATTATATGAATCTATTATCCTTTTTTAAATAAAAAACAACTAGGAATGTTTACTCTATAGGATAGATTCTTAAGGCACTTTTAAGATTTTCAAATCTTTGTGTGTCAAGAGTCTTAGTGAACATGTCAGCTAACTATCTTTCAGTGGAAATAAATTCAAGTGATAAGACCTTTTCCTCAACAAGTTCCCTAATGAAATGATGTCTGATGTCTATATATTTTGTTCGGGAATGTAGCACATGATTTTTTGATATGCATATAGCACTAGTGTTATCATAGTATAAAAGGATGGTACCTTGTTTACGACCGTACTCATACAATATATTTTTCATCCATAGAAGTTGTGTGCATGAACTACCTACTGCAATATATTATGCCTCAGCAGTAGATAAGGGTATGGAGTTTTGTTTCTTGCTGTGCTAGGATACGAAGTTATTTCCAATGTAGAAGCAACCACATGAGGTGCTCTTTCTTTCATCTTGGTTTCTTGCCCAATTTGCATCTGTATATCCACTAATCTCACAGGTTGTGTCATTTGTAAACCAAATTCCAAAATTTTTAGTAATTTTTAATTCCAGAAACATACCTGATAATTCTTTTAACATGTTCTATGTGTGATTCCTTAGAATCTGATTGATATCGTCCACATACACCCACACTATAACAGATATTAGGTCTACTAACTGTGAGATATAATAAACTCCCTATCATACTCCTATAGAGTGTTTGATCAACACTCTTACCTGATTCATTCTTTGAAATTTTAACACTTGTACTTATAAGAGTTCTTATATGCTTGCTTGACTCAAATCCAAATTTTTAACCAGATTACACGCATACTTGGTTTGAAAGATAAAAATATCGTCATTCATTTCGTTAATTTGCAAACCAAGAAAATATGTAAGTTCAACCATCATGGACATTTCGAATTCACTAGACATAACATGTACAAAGTTTTTGATAAGTGATGTAGAGATTGACCCAAACACTATATCTTACACATATATTTGTGATATGAATATATCCTCCTTGGCACTCTTAATAAAGAGAGTTTTATCAACTCCCTTTCGAACAAATCCATTGTCTAAGAGGTAGGTTGTAAGCCTTTCATACCAAGCTCTAGGAGCTTGTTTTAGGGCATAGAGAGCCTTATTGAGTTTATAAACATGCTTGAGAAAATTTGGATCGATAAAGCTCTTAGGTTGTTCCACATAGACTTCTTCATTTAAAAAACTATTTAGGAACACATATTTTACATCTATTTGACATAGCTTAAATTTCATGTAGCATGCAATGGCAAGTAAGATCCTAATTGATTCTAGCTTAGCTACTGGTGCAAAGGTTTCATCAAAATCAATTCCTTCAACTTGTTTGTATCCTTGAGCTACTAGCCTAGCTTTGTTCCTAACTACAACATCATGTTCATAAGATTTGTTTTTGAAAACCCATTTGGTTCCTATGATGTTTTTGTCATGTGATCTAGGTACTAAAATCCATACATCATTTCTAGTGAATTGAGCTAATTCTTCCTATATGGCATTTATCCAATATTCATCTTTCAAATGCATCATCTACATTCTTAGGCTCTATTTGAGAAATATAACAGAAATAAGTTACCTCACTTACCTGACGTCTTCTGGTTACCATGCTTGCATTTGGATCACCAATGATGTTTTCAGAAGGATATTTTTGGAGGTGCG
The DNA here is from genome assembly GCA_029378325.1 of Elaeagnus macrophylla. NCBI lineage: Eukaryota > Viridiplantae > Streptophyta > Magnoliopsida > Rosales > Elaeagnaceae > Elaeagnus > Elaeagnus macrophylla. The sequence goes on along the minus strand of CM055641.1, from coordinate 29,035,261 downwards.
TGTTGGTCTTTATATGGGATCATTCGAAACAACTTCATCTTTTATCTCAGTGCCTCTTATTTTTGTGTTGGATGTCTCATCTTTTTGTAGGTCAATAAGCACATTGATATCCAATTGTTCATCCTGTATATCTTCTACTTGAGTACTAGTACTTGTATCATCAATAGTCACATTTATAGATTCCATCATTATGTTAGTTCTCAAGTTAAAGACTCTAAAGGCACGACTAGTCAAAGAGTAACCAAGAAAGATACCTACATTACTTCTAATATAAAATTTACCTAATTGTTCTCGATCCTTGAGAATATAACATTTACTAACAAATACATGTAGATGCTTTAAGTTTGGTTTCTTACCTTTCCATATCTCATAAGGAGTTTTGTTTGTACCTGGGAGTAGTAAAACGATTCATGATATAGCATGTAGTACTTATTGCTTTAGTACAAAACTTCTTTGAGATTTCCTTTGCATGTAGTAGGACACACGCCATTTCTTGTATCACTCTGTTCTTTCTTTCAACTACACCATTTTGTTGAGGGGTGATTGGTGCTGAAAATTCATGATTGATTCCATGCTCTTTGCAAAATTCAGCAAATTTAGTATTTTTAAATTCCTTGCCATGATCAGTCCATAGCCTCATTATGTTTATTATTTGATTCCTTGTTTCAACCTGTACTTTGAGACAAAAAGAACTAAAGACATCAAATGCATCAAATTTTTCTCTCAGAAAATTTACCCAAGTAAAACGTGAATAGTCATCAACTGTAACAACGATATATTTCTTGCTACCCAAACTTTCCGTTCTTATAGGGCCCATTAAGTCAATATGAATCGACTCAAGTATCCTACTTGTGTTAATTCCTTTAAGTTTTTTATGAGAATGGCGAGTTTGTTTTCCAAGTTGGCATGGTCCATAAAATATTTTATCAGTTTTAGAAAGTTTAGGTAGATCACACACAATTTCTTTTGTACTTAAATTGATCAAGTCATTGAAATTTATATGTCTCATCTTTTGGTGCCATACAGTTATAGAATCACTATGAGCAAGATTACAAGTAACAGTGGGTGCTATATCAATGCAATAACAGTTGTCATGAGATCTAGTTCCTCTAAGCATGCATATACCATTGGGATTAGTTACAATGTAATAACTGTTGGTAAATTGTGCACTATAGTCTTTATCACAAATTTGACTGATGCTTATTAGGTTTGCTTTAAGTCCATCAACAAATAAAACATCATCTATTTTAGGTATCCCATCTATCTGAATTGTTTCTTTTCCCATAATTCTGGACTTTTTTCCATCACCAAAAGTAAATGTTCCTTCATTATATTCTTCAAACGTTTTAAATAGGGAATGATCAACTATCATGTGTCTAGAACATCCACTATCAAAGTACCATGCAGTACTAGACTTAGCCTTAAATGCTATGTGAGCTACAAAACAATGTATTTCAGATTTCTTGACCCACCCCTTCTTAATTTTGGCTTGTTTTATTGGAGAGGATTGATGCACAAAAACTTGATAGTCAAATTTTGTATTTTATAAAAAGCTCGCAAGTGCACGAATCACTTGTAATGAGTGATAAGTATACTCCCAAGATCGTCTCTCAAGGAATTGCGGTGGTTCTAAAACGTTATTTATTTTCTTATTCAGTCGAACAAACAATCCTAAACATTCTAACAATTGTCGGTTGAAGAACAGATTGTAAATTCGGAATTAAATCAAAAACTAAAATAAAATGAAAATAAAAGTAATCACAACCAAAGTGGGGATGATGGATGTAAATGAGAATTTTAGTTTGCTATCCATTCATGGCAAAAACAAATTAAGCATTCAATTAAAAGTTGGATTTAATGATTTTTCCGCTAAACCTAGAAAATCCCAAATCAATGGCAATTTTCACTACAATCAACTAATTAACTTCTTTGATCCGGACCGTTAATTAACTAATTGGAATTAGCTCAAGGAAATAATTCTAACCACCTAAACTAACACAAATCAATGCAATCAATTTAGGCTCTTGTTCATAATGCACAATTAAGCAAAGATGGCGTTTCTAATATCTAATTCTAAAATGTTCTTTCTAACTACAAACTAAGGTTTGGTCCACCATTAATTCACAATCAGAAAATAATAAGAACATGAACAAGAAATAAATCCAATCATATATAATTAAATTACAAAATTGTTCTTCCAATCATTGGAAGCAAGACTAACATCCCAATTACATAAATTAGCCAACCATAACTAAATTGGTGTCAATCAATTTAGTCATGGAGGCAAACCACAAAATCAGAGAAGAAAAATATATGCAACTAAAGATACCCCAATGAATCCTCTAGCTCTAAATCCTTGAACTTGATTGATCATTTTTCTCAAATCCTTGGAGTAGCTTCAACAATGGAGGGTCTCCTCTTGATTTTGGGTTGATTTTAGGTGGAAAACCCTTGCTGCAGTAGCAGCAAAGGTAAGGAAGAATTTGGTGTGAAGACTTCTGTTTGGGAGAGGTATAATGTGGTATTTATATGTTAGGGTTTGAGTGTGTGAGTGTGTGTGTGGCTGAGAGGAAAAATGAAGTCCTTGCACGCGGGCCACGTCGCGCAATGTTTTTCAGAATTGCGAACCAAAACAGAAACCTCCCCACCGCGGCGCACAATAATCATGCCGCGATGCGCAATGTATGTAATGGTATGTAAATACCTTTACATACTTTGTTAATTCTCTTGCCGCGGCACATGGTTTCTTCGCCGCGGCGCGCAATGTCTTCATGATTTCCCAGGACGCAACCCGAGAACCTCTCGTCGTGGCATATGGTTTCTTCGCCGCGGCGCGCCTTGTATGTAAATGTATGTACATGGTATGTAAATGACTTTACATACTTTGCTGATTCTCTTGCCGCGGCACATGATTCCTTCGTCACGGCGCGCATCTTTGTGATGGTATGTAAATGACTTTACATACGTTGTACATACTTTGCTGATTATGTAAATACCTTTACATACTTTACTGATTCTCAATGTAAGGCTTACATTTTTAAACACTTTTGCTTCACTTTTGCTTTCTTTTTTCACATTTCTTCCCAAACCTACTTTGACCTACAAAACAATAGAATACCCTCCAAAACAAGATTATAATAAAATAAAATATAAAATGAATGCTTAAAAATATAACAAAATATAGGTCAAAATTGTGTTCATCAAGGATCTAGATGTCTCTACTTCACATGTCTTAGAAGAGTTAAACTGTGTTCTCATATGCTTAGTTTTTTATGAATGTGATCTATATAAGTAAGCATAATTATAATTTCCATAGTATGATTCATACATGTTATGACCAGACTATTTAGAATTCAATAGTATCCTGCACTTAGGTCTATTGTGTCCCTTTCTACCATAGTAATGACAAGTAGGAACAAATTTAGCAGTAGATGCTTGTGTTATGTGAACATTTTGTGAGGAGGGAAGATTAGATGATTTAACAAACTCTGTTTTTGATGATGATGGCGTAGAGTGCTCATCCAAATAGCCTAATCCTCTCTTGTCTCTAAAAGGCTTTCCAAGATTAAGGACTTTATTTAATATTTCAGCTCCAATGGTCAGTCTTTTCACAGTTTCCTTTGATTGCTCTAATTATTGCAAAATCTTTGAATTTTTCTGTTTATTACCTGCAATACTCAAATTCAATTGATCAATATGCTTAGACAATTCAACTTTTTCTTTTTCTAGAATTGAAAAATTAATGTCTTGTGACTTGATTTGATCATTCAGCTTTGTCATAGTTATGGGAAGGTTATTTTTTCTTTCTTGAAATTAATCAAATCAAAAAATAATTCCTCAAAACTATTTGCATTAACTTTGAGAGAATAGAGTTAGATTTACTTTCTTCATTGTCTGAGTTAGACTTACTGGAGTATCCATCAATAGTTGCAGTAAAGGCTAGGTAGTTGGTGTTACCATCATCTGAGTCACTAGCTTGGTTCTGATAACTTTCTGAGTCACTAAGGGTAGCATTGAAAGCTTTACTAGCTTTCTTCTTCTTATTAGCGCACTCAACTACAAAGTGACCAATACCATTGCATTCAAAACATTGAGGTCCAGTGAGTTTAGATTTCTTACCATTATAACTCATGGGCTTAAGTTCTTTTGTCTTGTAATCTCTAGTATGGCTAGATTGACCCTTATTTGGCAAACTTTTTCTGTTGAACATCTTTTTGAATTTTCTAACAAAGTAGACAAGTTCTTCATTGATGTGATAAATTTAGTACTCGCAAGTGTACGAATCACTCGTAGGAAAGTGATAAGCAACTTCCAAGGTCGGTCTCTCAAGGCATTGCAGTGGTTCTAAATAACTAACTTTTTAATCTAAATAGAGTTCTAATGAAAATAAAACACTAATTAAATAGAGTTCTAGTGAAACTAAAACTCTAAGTAACTAGAATCTTAAAGCTAGTAAAACTGTAAAAAGGTTGTTTGTTTTGTAACGAGAACAATCATACGATAATTAAACAAAAACAAGATCGCAAGTGAACAATCAATTCAGATAGATTTGATAATCAATGGAGGATGTACGGACGTTTAGTTTGGTTGACCATGCTTGCATCGAAAAGGTATGGTGAAATAACATGAATGTCCTATATAAACAAAACTACCGGCTTTCCTTTTAATTACGAGACTGCCTACGGTCGGGGTAAATCTCTTTGTTGATTAACTAATTAACTGCCTACGGTCGGGGTAAATCAAATAGTAATCAAATTACGCGCAAGGAAAAACATGCCAATCAAATTAATGCTATGACTAAGTCACTAAATTGAAGCTTTGATTAAGTGTTTCGGAATAAAGTTAAAGTGACGTTCCTATAACTAAATTCTAAGATATTTCAACCTAACTACGAACATCAAATGGGCCCATGATAATTTATAATTAAATATCTAAACATGCTCTTAATCAAAAAGTAATTCGTTTATATTAAATCAATAAAATACACCATACACAATTCTAGCAAACATGGCAACACAAACTAAACATCCATAATAAAACTAGCCACTCATGTTCATATTAATATTCATAGATAAATAAAATATGATCATACACTTTAACAAAAAGAGAAGAAGATTTAATTCTATAACAACAAGAAAATCTTAGATCTAAATACCGCTTATGGATGGGATAGTGTTCTTCTCCGTAAGCTTTATCTTTGATCGTCGACGGCTTCCTTGGATCCTTAGAATAGTTCTCTCGCTTCGTTTGAGTGTGGCAAAGCTCCCAAAACTGATTGAATGAAGTGTTTGGTCGCAAAATTATAAAATCTAAGAGTTCTGTACGAGTTGGTCGAGTTGTGTTGTAAGGGGGGCTCTAAGGGGGTATTTATAGATGTAAGGGTTTACACAAATCCTTATTTCCATAGGAATAGGCGCGCCGCGGCATGCATTTTCCCCGCCACGGTGCAACACAAATTCTGAAAATAATGTAAAAACCCGAGAGCTCCCCGCCGCGGCATGACTTTTCCACGCCGCGGCGCGCGTTGTCTTCAATTTCTTCACGTTTACCCCCTTACATATGTGATGGCTCGTTATGTAAGGCTTACATATTTATCTCATGTAGCCCGTAACTCGTGATCCGAGCGCCGTAAGTGTTCCGTCTTTGCGTGTTTTCATTATTTGACTCATTTGACGCTAAAAATACCTGAAATGCACCAAAACATACCCGTGACTTCGAATGGATAGATTTATGAAAATAATCAAATAAACAATCATAACAAATCTATATTTTAAACAATTAAGCACAATTAATCACAAAATATTAGTGCTTTTCGAGCACTTATCACAACCCCCAACCAGCTTCTTGCTAGTCTCTAGCAAGTGAAGCGATCTAAAAACTAGAATAAAAACGAATAAACTAAACTAACTAGAATCACTTCCGTAGATTATCACGGTTGCATTTAGCGTATGCAACAAGCCTTTAAACCCCTAGGTGGCCCTAGTGGACGAGTTATAGTCTCGTGAGGATTTCTAGTGATGACACCCACAAACATCGTACGACTCTCAAAACTAATAAAGACTCTAAACATACTTGAATCAATCCATGCATATGTCTCAAAAATTGTTAACAACAAATGGCATACAAAATAGTTAAAAATCACTTAAGCTCAAAAACAGTCTAAACATCAAACTCATCATGGTAATCGACTTTTGAACAACCAATCAAACCAAAAATCCGTTAGTTACACTATCTGACTGTGTCATGCATGATATTTATATAGTACATCTTAATATCTCATAAATGTGCAAGTAAAATATGAATGAGAATTTTTGCACTTCCAACCTCCATATGCTCGTTTTTTAAATCTATCTCCACTAATATAGAAATCAAATTACCTAGAATCAATAGGACTTCATTAAGCTTGTAAAGTTGTGGTTAGGTGTGTGATTATGAAAGTACAGAAATGATATTCTAATATGACAAGAGTACTTTTTATTTCACAAACTTATTTTCAACTTTTTCCACAAAGTGTTCTCTTTCATCCTCCTATAAATTCATGTCCCTTGGATCTTTTTTTCTTGATTTTCTTTCTTTACTTTTCTTGCTTATTATTTCAATCATCATCATCATTTTTTTTTATAATGATGAAGCAAGATAGATACAACATAATTACTCATGAAAATCAAATATTATATTGAGTACTCTTATCACTAAGGGTAGTACAACATATATCAATGTTGAGTTCAAGGGTGTACTATGGATAAAATAATATGGGGAGGCATGAAAAGTCCAAACGGTCCAAAGATGGCCTAAATCACTTTCTAGGTAGATTTGATTATATTATTTCGCTTCAATGGATTTTCAAATGAGTTCTAGAGATTTTTGAGACTTAAAATATATCATGAACATGCATACATTACACAAATCAAAATAGTCATACTAATCATGCAAACTACGACATACACCACAAAATCCTCAAATTAGATGAATCTAACATTTATGTGCTTCGTTGCTTAGGTAAAAATCTAATTTCTCTCATATGTTACCGTCATTACAATCATGTTAATATCATAGACTTCCGGATTGACTCAAGTAGACACGACACTAACCTAACACAATTCAAGTGACAAAAGTTAAAAATTTAAATGTGGTCAATTTCATGCTCATGGAGTATTTTTCCCATCCCCAACCTAATTCCTACATTGTCTTCAATGTTAAAAAGAGAAACAAAAGAAATTAAGAGAAAAGTGAGAGAAGTTACCCCCCTTTTGTATGAGTTTGTGTGCACTACACGTACGCTCCGGTTCATTATTCCTCGCTTTTCTCATGATGAAGCATTTATTGTACAATATGAAACCTCAAAGTATATGCATCACAACTCAAATCCAAATTTAAATTATAACTAAATCAAATAAAAAGCAAAGACATTAAACAAAGTTAGAAATCCAAATAAAATCAAATAAAAATAAAACTAAATAAAAGAGAATAAAAGAAAAAGAAAATTAGTCCCAAAATAAATTAATAAAAGAAATAAAAGAAAAATTACAAATGGGAGGCTCAGTCCTCCATATCATCATTCTGTTCATTGTCGTTCTCAGGTTGATTTTTGTGAGAAAATAGGAGAGAAAATTGGAGAGTGTTTGAGAGAAAGTGAGAAAAGGTGAGGGAAATTTGGGGAAGAAAGTTTTGAATCCACGAGTTGCCCATTTTCTAGAAAAATTTAGAGGCGCACTGCGGCACAAGTTTTTCCCCGCCGCGGCACAGATCAATTTTGAAAAATAATGCGTGAAACAGAACCACACTCGCCGCAGCACAAATTTTTTTTTACAATTCATTCTAAAACAGAAACGTCTTCGCCGCGGCAAAATTTTTCCCTGCCTTGGCACACACAAAATTTTAAATTTTTTTATTTCTTTGAGATTTTTGAAAATGGGTAATGCATTCACCTCCAACCAAGATTGAGGTAGTGTCCTCATTGCTTCTTTAACAGGTTCAACATTGTCCTCCAAATTGATCTTATGCATACACGTCTCTAGATTAATGCCTCTTTGTCCCCAATACTCCTTCCTGTTATTTCTATACTTCTAAGCTCTCTCACTAGTTTATCCCTTGTTTTTGGGTGAGTATAGATGAAATAATAACCGGATAAGTCTGTTCTCTCCCAAAAATACTATTTTAGCTGCTTAGGTAGTTTCTTAAGTTCCAAATCAGGTGGAGCAATCTCATCATCATGTGGGACATCCATTAAATCCAAGGGTGTACTGTGTCATCGAATGATATGACATTGTCTAATAAATCATGTACTCCCTATCTCATAGTCTAAGATGTCATTTCCCTCTCACTGTAAGTGTTACCTCTAACTTATCATCTAATTTATCCTGCACAAATGTATCATGAATGATAGGATCTAAACTTTCAATAAATGAGCATTCATCAATAGCAGATATAGAGGGGTAAGTAGATGAATCAAAAACCTTAAAATTGACAGTTCTCCTAAACTGTCATTGTCAACTTCCACTTTGGACATCAATGATGGTTCGAGTAGTGGCCATAAATGGTCTACCCAAAAGAATTGTATGCTCCTTATCTAAAGATGGATTATCCTGCATATCTAAAACCACAAAATCAACAGGTATAATAAGCTTATCTACCTGTACAAGTAAGTCCTCAACCATTCCCTTCGGATATTTAATAGATCTGTCCGCAAGTTGAAGGGACATGGTTGTTGGTTTTAGCTCTCCCAAACCTAGCTGCAAGAAAATCGAGTAAGGCATCAAATTGATACTAGCACCTAAATCAAGCATAGCCTTAGCTACTTTCTTATCCCCCATAGTAATATTAATGATAAAACTACCTGGATCTTTTAACTTAGGGGGTAGGTTCCGTTGAAGCATTGCACTAGCAATTTGAGACACCATGACTCTTTCATTAACCTCATACCTTCTTTTTTTGTGATTAATTCTTTGAAAAATTTTGTATAAGAAGGTACGTTTCTAATTATATCTAACAGAGGCAAGTTAATATTTACTTTTGAAAGAATGTTAAATAAATTAGAAAACTGCTTATCTTGCTTACTGTCCTTTAAACGGTTTGGAAATGGTATTGGTGGTCGGTATGGCTTTGATGACTTGTGTAATTTAGGTGGATTAGATGACTCTCCAATTGTCGCCTTTGAAGGTTTCATGCTTGTCACCGCTTTCCTCCAATCCTTAGAATATGTTGTATCTTCCATGTTACCTGCATATAAGATAAATCATTAGAAAGTTCAGGTAAATTTTAGTCGACCTTACCACTCGAAGAACCGTGATAGCATTCGCTTGTTCAGGTTGACTAGGCAGCCTTCCTATCTCTTGTTTGTGCATTTGTTCAGCTAGCTGCCCACTTGCATTTCCACTCTTTTCAATGAAGTTCCATAGAGTCCATCCTTCCACTACAGGAGTGTATGAAATTATTTAAGGTTTCCTCTACGTTGTTTATTTTGTGGAAATTGTCGGTTTACATCTTGGCCTTGTATTGTTTTGGACAAATGTGGCTATTGTTTTGTTTCCAAGAAAAGTTAGGGTGATTCCTCCATCCAGATTGTAGGTATTTGAATAAGGTCGTTCCTAGGTCTAGTGGTACCCTTGCATTAAATTTGCCTCTTCAGTAGTACCTGTGTAAGGATCACCTGCAAAAGAAAAAACGTTAGCACCATGTCCATATGAACCACAAACTCCACATACCTCATGTTTTGGCAATTGATTCATGTTGGAGGTAGTGAGAAGTTGCACTTGTTTCGTCAATTCAGCAAGTTGCATGGCCATTTCATTGTTGGAGCCTAATTCGTGGACTCCAGCTCTTCTTCCTCTAGCACTCTTTTGTTGGGAATTAGTTCCCAACATCTCGAATAGTTTGTAAGTTTTATCCGCTATTTTCTCACCCATTGCTCCTCCTGCAGCATTGTCAACTGTGAATTGACATTGTAGCGTCAATTCGTCATAGAAAAACTGATTCTGTAACTGCAACGGGAAGTGGTGATGTGGACATTGTATCAACAGCAATTTGAATCTGTCCCAAGCCTCGTGGAAGGGTTCTCCGTCCATCTGCGAAAAAGTAGCAATTTTCGTTCTTAGGTCAGATGTCTTTTGATGGGAATAGAACTTACCCATAAATTTGTTGTAAACATCGTCCCAAGTGGCCAAAGAACCGGGTGCCAATGTCATTAGCCAAGACTTAGCTCTATCCTTGAGAGTGTATGGAAAACACCTCATGCGTAGTTGATCTTCACTAAGTCCCTGTAGTGGAAAGGTTTGCACAGTTGCATATAACTCACGCATAAAATTTAAAGGATCTTCATTAGGGATACCGTAAAAGGAGGGAAGCATGGAATAATGAATATTTTTCAATTCATAATTCCTAGCTGCCTCTGTAAGTCGAATGCACGATGTGGCGGTCCCAATGATAGGTCTTGCAAACTCTTTGTTCATCATCTGCCTAGCTACGTTGTCACCCATTGCTGCTTGCAATTGTTGTTGGACTTCTTCCTCTTGAAATTGAATATCCAGTTTCTTTTATCGGTGTTTGACTCTATGAATGTTGTCAATGAAAGGAGAGAGTTCCTTGTTAAGTGATCTCCTACCCTGCATGTACAAATAAAAAGCAAACAAAGATCAAGGCAGCAGTAAAATTGAAATTAAGCACAATTTTTTTGATTTTTTAATTTTTTGATTTTTTTTAATAAATAACTTAAATAAATAAAATAAATAAAAATAAATCAGAAACTCTAAAAAGTTAAAAAGAAAATTATTTAAAACGCCAATTCCCCCGCAACGGCGCCAAAATTTGATGTGATAAATTTAGTACTCGCAAGTGTACGAATCACTCGTAAGAAAGTGATAAGCAACTTCCAAGGTCGGTCTCTCAAGGAATTGCAGTGGTTCTAAATAACTAACTTTTTAATCTAAATAGAGTTCTAATGAAAATAAAACACTAATTAAATAGAGTTCTAGTGAAACTAAAACTCTAAGTAACTAGAATCTTAAAGCTGGTAAAACTATAAAAATGTTGTTTGTTTTGTAACGAGAACAATCATACGACAATTAAACAAAAACAAGATCGCAAGTAAACAATCAATTCAGATAGATTTGATAATCAATGGAGGATGTACGGACATTTAGTTTGGTTGATCATGCTTGCATCGAAAAGGTATGGTGAAATAACATGAACGTCCTATATAAACAAAACTACCGGCTTTCCTTTTAATTACAAGACTGCCTGCGGTCGGGGTAAATCTCTTTGTTGATTAACTAATTAACTGCCTACGGTCGGGGTAAATCAAATAGTAATCAAATTACGCGCAAGGAAAAACATGCCAATCAAATTAATGCTATGACTAAGTCACTAAATTGAAGCTTTGATTAAGTGTTTCGGAATAAAGTTAAAGTGACGTTCCTATAACTAAATTCTAAGATATTTCGACCTAACTACGAACATCAAATGGGCCCATGATAATTTATAATTAAATATCTAAACATGCTCTTAATCAAAAAGTAATTCGTTTATATTAAATCAATAAAATACACCATACACAATTCTAGCAAACATGGCAACACAAACTAAACATCCATAATAAAACTAGCCACTCATGTTCATATTAATATTCATAGACAAATAAAATATGATCATACACTTTAACAAAAAGAGAAGAAGATTTAATTATATAACAACAACAAAATCCTAGATCTAAATACCGCTTATGGATGGGATAGCGTTCTTCTTCGTAAGCTTTATCTTCGATCGTCGACAGCTTCCTTGGATCCTTAGAATAGTTCTCTCGCTTCGTTTGAGTGTGGCAAAGCTCCCAAAACTGATTGAATGGAGTGTTTGGTCGCAAAATTGTAAAATCTAGGAGTTCTGTACGAGTTGGTCGAGTTGTGTTGTAAGGGGGGCTCTAAGGGGGTATTTATAGATGTAAGGGTTTACACAAATCCCGATTGCCATAGGAATAGGCGCGCCAAGGCAAGCATTTTTCCCGCCGTGGCGCAACACAAATTCTGAAAATAATGTAAAAACCTGAGAGCTCCCCGCCGCGGCATGACTTTTCCTCGCCGCGGCGCGCGTTGTCTTCAATTTTTTCACGTTTACCCCCTTACATATGTTATGGCTCATTATGTAAGGCTTACATATTTGTCTTGTGTAGCTCGTAACTCGTGATCCGAGTGCCGTAAGTGTTCCGTCTTTGCGTGTTTTCATTATTTGACTCATTTGATGCTAAAAACACCTAAAATGCACCAAAACATACCCGTGACTTCGAATGGATAGATTTATGAAAATAATCAAATAAATAATCATAACAAATCTATATTTTAAACAATTAAGCACAATTAATCACAAAATATTAGTGCTTTTCGAGCACTCATCATTCATCATCCATGGAGTCATCACAATCATCATCATCTTTGTTGGTGGTCTTGAAAGCCACTCCTTTGTTCCTTTTGGGTGTTCGAAAATTTATTTCAAAGGTTTGGATTGACCTAACAAGTTTCTCAATCTTAATGGTGTCAATGTCTTTGCTTTCATCTATTGCTGTAACTTTGACTTGGAAGCGATTTGGTAGTGAGCATAAGACTTTTTGAACTAACCTGCGTTCATAAATTTTATCTCCAAGATTTGAAGATGAGTTAGCAATATCACATAATTTAGCATAAAATTCAAAAAATGTTTCATCTTCTTCCATCCTAAGATTTTCAAACTTTGTAGCTAGCATGCAAAGTTTAGTTCGTTTAACTTGGGACGTGCCCTCATGGGCAACCTCTAGAGTGTCCCAAGCAACCTTAGTAGTTTCAACATCAGAAATACGTCAGAACTAATCTGGCGATACAGCATTACAAATGGCATTAATGCTCTTTTGATTCTAACCACTACCAATTTTATCTTCAGTAGTCCATTCAATCCTAGGCTTAAGTGTGACCATATTATCCTTGGTAACTTTGGGTGGCTCCCAAGCATAAAGCATATAATTTCTTACACTTTCATCTATGGAACGTAGAAAGGCTCTCATACGAGCTTTCCAATATGAGTAGTTAAACCCATCAAAGTAGGGTGGACGGGTTGTAGAAGAACCCTTTCTCAAATGATTCATAACAAGGTTCTAGGCAACACTAAGTTTATGTAGTGACCTGCTCTAATATACTATGAAATTTTTTAATTACGGATCAAATATACTTAGAGTTTTAACAAATTTAAAATATGTAACCTAAACACAACGGTCAAATATGCAATCACGTATAAAAATAAAGTGCAGAATTAAGACATAACACACGAGATTTTTAGGTGGAAACAACCTAGGTCACAACAATAACCTAAAAGGAAAACCATAGGTCCACCAGACCACCTAACTATCCACTATGAAAATTAATGTTCAATTATAAGGCTAGGTCTTAAACTACCCTTTACATAATGCCCCTTATGTAATTTACTTACGAGCCGTTGCTCCTTTCACAATCTCCAACAGCAAGGTGTTTGGATTCGAACTAACGTTCCGATCTACTTGAGTCATACAAGATCAATCGAACCCATCAACTTCGGTAATTTCAATTCACACAAAATACGAAACACGTCACCAATTGTACCTGAATCATTAGCACAAATAACACAAGTACAAAGTGTGTCATAGAGAAGATTCAACAATAAAAAACCTTAACTAGCAGATTCAATAACATACGATGTAAAAGAAATAAATCAGCTAGCAAACTTTAGAACAATCATATAAAGCTCAATATCATGAAAGAGATAATGTATTTGTTGATCAATTTTCTTCACACCTGTTTGTTTAAATAGAGGGCAATTTGATTTAGATGAGTAGTCTAAGTGAAAGACAATTCTAATATAAAAGGATTTAACTTTTAACACTTAAAAGTGGTCAAATTGGTAAACATGAGAGGCGGAACAAAATTTTAAAATAACTCGATCGATCGAATACTTCATCTCGATAGATCTAAACATACTCTCAACAATTCAGAAAATAAACCCAAGAGCCCTCGATTGATGTTTGATCTATATTCGATAAATCGAACAAATCTAGATTGATTGATAACCTCACTCGATTGAGCGATCAATGATTGACTCAATCGATCAACCAAATGTTAGATCGATCCAGTTATCACAAAACTCAACCCGAGAGCATCAAGATTGAACTCGATCGAATGATGTCTCGATCGATTGAATTAACATCTCTATCGATCGATACGTGCACAGTTCCATATTAAGTATACGTGCTCAATTGTGTGAGGATGTATGCATGAGAGAAAATTTTACCTGTCATATGCGCATTGCAACCTTGGTGACTTCATCATCATTTGTCATCTGATTAAAATATAAACCTAGAAACTAGATTACAATCAAATATTTTGTTCACGAAAATTGCTAATATTTATAAACCTTACATTAAAGTACTCTCTACCTATTGGCGTGAGAATTTAGATTCCGGAGACATTCTAAAAAGAGTTAAACTTTCTCTTGAGATATTCTATTTTCCATGGAGTGTCATCCTTCTTTAACACAATACGATCGACCAGATTGCTTTTACAATCTTCCAATCCCAGGTTGTATTCATCTTTCAAAATTTTAATCACCACATTGCCTCCCTTCTCTTAAGGGACTGAAAGTTGTGAGACGGCTATGGTTCGAGATTGAGCCAATGCTTTTGCAAAAGATCGTTTTGTTCTTAAAATCTTAAGGATATCTATTACGATATTAATGGTGTTCATGTTACTTGATCATTGTAGAATTTCAGTGCCATTAATGCTCTTGCTTGGTTGAATAATACCTATCTCAAGGAAAATATATAAAATTTCATTTTTAATTGCAATTAAAAAATAAAAAATAAAAAATATAAAAATTGACCATCTAAATTAAACTCATTTTTTTTAAAATTACTTGACTAAACAGTTACAAAAAAATATTAAATTTAAATGCTTTAATCATAACTAGTGAAATTGTTCGACATTTGCTAATCTTTCAAATTGTACATATATATGAATTTTACATAAATTTTATATATCAGTTAAAATAAAATAGCTACAAGAAGTTGATATGATAATTTATGTGATTTTTTATAAGTGCTTTTAGTAAAAATGGTTTAAAATAAATTTATTTGGTCAAAAATTATTTCAAGATAAGCATTTTATATCCTATACATTAATAAAAATGACTTTGGACAAATTAGTAATTATTTTAGGATAGATGAAGGCATGCAAATGTTTTTTATTTTTTTGGGTCAAAAAACACTTCACCTGGGATAGAAAGGCAGATATGAATATGACAACTGTCACACCACGCCCACACATCACGGATCATCATTGGGTGAGTACCTAACCTCAGAAAGGGGTATACCCGTCCAGAGTCAGTGGAAGGTAGTAGAAGAAGGCTCGTTTGTGAAGCATAAACTCCGAACTTTAAACTCATGTGCTTTACTATCCAGCAAAGATTACTTATTATAAAAATAAGTATTATTTAATTATCTTAAAAATATAAATAATATTTTTGAAATTTTTGAAAGCATTTCTTATATAGATTGCAAAATACTTGAAGTGATTACAAATGCATAGGAAAAAAAAGTTTACAAACATTTAAATTCTTCTTTTGCTAAAATATTAACATTTGTACTATTCAATTTAATAGGTAGGAACAATGCATAACAAACTTTTTATTAACAATATCAGTTAAGTCCCTCTAATTAAGTTTCAATATTTGTTTAATTCTCCAAATTATAAAATATTTTATAATTTGTTTAATTTTCTAAATTATAAAATATATTTTTGAGGCCCTCAACTTTGATGAAAGGGATCTATAGAAGTCCCACAAGTTTTAAAGTTTGTGTTATTTAATTTTTAGATTATAAAATATATTTTTAGTCCATTATTTTATAAAAAAGGGCCAATTATATTAATTTAATAATATATTAATTAAAATATTTTTTTAAAAGTGATTAAAGCGTAATAAAACATAAGTAATTAATATGAGTAAAAGTAAAATTTAATATGAACTTATTTTACGAAAAAAGTAAGAAATTTTAATATTATTACAAATTGTTATTTGAATACATATTTTTTTATTTTTCAAAAAAATAAAATCAACAAAATATTTTAATAAATAAATTAATAAAACAATATTATTTTTTCTGACTATTTTATCAACTGAAAAATATTTTTTATAATATGATTAACTAAACAGATACTAAAGCTTTGAGGGATTAAAAAAATACATTTTATAATTTATAGAATTAAATAACACTAACTTGAAAACCAATAGAACTTCTATGACCCCTCACTTTATTTTATACTTCAATTACTTTGTCTTTCTTTTACTTTTTTTTTTTTTATTAATTTTTATGGATACTATAAAAAAAAAAGTTACAGTCTTTTTATTTTAATTTTATGATATGATCGTTTTGCTTTTTAATTTTAATTAATTTAAATTTGAGACTACAAATTGAGCTATAAGAGTATAAAAATTAAAAAGCATATAGCCAAATTATAAGAAAAAAAAAGTACGTATTATAACGTGTGAATGTAAATTGTATTGAAAAAGAATAATTAAAGGATAGAATCGAAAAAAAATTAGAGACAATTTTTATAAAATAACCTTACTTAACAAGAACAACCTTATTTAGTATTTTTTTTTTTCAAATAGTTATATAACTCACATGTTTATAATTGATATTTAAACTCCAAATTTTTTATATATTTAAATAAATTATATATCATTTAGCCATGAATTCTTTAACAATTTTAAGTAATATGATTGTATTGTTAGGATAATTAATGGATTTTAAAAATAATTGAACTTAAAAATTATTATTATTATTAATGTAAACTAAATTATATTTAATAAACTTTTCCTTTTAAATAATAATTTGAAAGTGGGATTAAGTGGGCGTGTCTTTGGTTAAATGCGTGTGCAAGAAGAATTCACTTCAAAGCAAACCCATCTTTACATTTCAAGATTATTTGTTCTTGAAAAGAGTACATCACAATATCCGAACCCACGGAACATGACTTGCCTTTGAAACCGGGCGATTCCAACGGTCATTTCTTCACGAACTCATCTGATCGTTTGCCATGATCAAGTCACCCTCTGAATCGGTCACCGAGTTGGCTCTCAGCGTCCACGACAACAACAACAATAACTGCTGTCCCGAAATTCCAATCGAAATTATCAGCGAAGAAGAGATGGCTTTGCTTGAAGCAGCCTTAGCTTCGGCTCGTTCTCTGTCTTGCTCAGCAATTCCTGCACTTCGTTCCTCCCACTTCCCCACCAACGTTAGATCCATTAACTCAGTTACTCTGCTTTCAAAGAGGGGAGTTTCGGGTTTCAAAGACCGTGACATAGAGGATTCGGGTGATTTTAGAAGCACCCAGAAGAAGATTCGGCTGTCTGAATCATTTTTCCAACGGTTTAGGAAGAAGAAGGGCTTGTCTGTTACTGATATTACCTCCACGGTATATCATCCTTTTTCCTTTTTTATTTTTCTTGTTTCGTTTGTACTTTTTGGCAAATGGGTTTCAGTTGTTCAATATCAAATTTAAGTTGATGTTGATAGATGTGTAAAAGGATTGTTGTCCTCTTCCAAAAGCTCAAGCTTTTGGAACAGTTTCAGCAACGTCTAATTTATGTTTGAGTCGAATGTTAGCTCAGATGATGGGATTTATTTGGATGTAGTAGTGTATAAGTTTTGCAGCGTTACGAATTTGATTCATTTTGGAGTGACCATCTTATCATAAGTAAATTTAGTGCCCAAAAAATTGACTTTGAAAATGGTGTAAACCTGATGTACAACTGTATGTAAATCAGCCTTGCTCAAGATTTGCATTTTGCAATACCAACGTTGAATACTTGAAAGAATTACCCTTAATCTTTTCTAGAAATATTTATGATTGTCATATAAATGCTACCAATTTTCCTACATGGTTTTGTCTTCAAAATCTGTCTGGATTACATGAAGATAGAAACAGTGACTGCAGGTAACATAAACAACCGAAGTAAAGCCTATGTGTTATTCTACCTGCTTCCTTGAACCGACTACGCCTGGGTTTCTAATTATTCTTTACTTCTCTGGAGTGATTACTCTTACAAAAAATTCAAAAAGATCGCTTGAAACCATCGGTAACGCTTCAATAGTAGTAGTTTTCTTCATAGTCTATTGAGCTTTCTCTCTCACACGTCTCTTAGGTCTTTTCTGTCTCGCTTTTGGTCACTTCAAAGGTTTGTGTTAAGCTCATATTTGCATCATTCTTTTTTAGGCTTGCACGGCATCTACTTCTATCTCCAATCTTGACATAGTTTCCATCTGTATGCAAAGAAAACGTATTTGACTTTTTCTGTTCTCATTTAATCTAACTGTAGGAATGGTGTGAAAAACAAATGGAATTTGTTCTTTTTGGAAAGCGAAAAATCAACAAAGCTATGAAAGAAGGGAGTGCTCGTCATACAAAACTGGAGGAAGAGGTATGCACTAGGCATTATGAATGTGTTAGTTATCAACTACATTATTTCTTTCTGCATGATAGCTCACGTCATTTGGACGGTTGCATCTTCTGGTCAATCTATTAATGCTAGGTTTCTTTATCATCTCATAATGCTAGTTTCCATCTCTATTAATCCTTTTTTACTCTAATAATTGTAGCAGTAGACATTAAGCTTAACAAAGCTTGCCTCTTCGGATTTTTTTTTATTGTGTGAGGTTGATATCTTGTTGAGTACAATCACGAGGCAGAAAAATTTATAATAAAAAAATTTATGGTACCTGCTCTTACTTTGTAGTAGTGCATGCCATAAAGCACAGACACATGAGGCAGAAACAAGAACAACACATCAATTCGAGATGGAAAATGCCAAAAAAAAAACATATGTCAATATATAAATTCATGGTTTCTTCTAATATAAAAAAAAAAAAATCATGTTATATGTATGCAACTCTTATGATTTGTCAAATATTTTATCTTTTTTCATTCGTAATCTAAAGCTCTTATTGTATTTGTCAACAGGTCGTGAAAAAGGTAAAAATTCCTGTCAGATCAGTTGAAGATAGATGGGCTCTGAAGCTAATTAATTTTATAATTGGTATAAATCAATTATTATTTGAAGGAATGACACGTGAACTTCCGCTGTAAGTTGATTTGTCTTTTTCCCTATCATTGTTTGGCTTCTTATGGAAAAGATGACTTTGATTTTCCACATCGTGGCAGACCTTCTGTTTTCTTTTCTTTGGTAAAATGGAGAGAGCATTGATCGTTCTTGGCACTTTTCATTTTTCTAATGAGCTATACTTGCTTATGATATCAGTGTAAGTTACGTAGAAGGCATATGGATGGTGGGTGTGATTGATGAGATTCGAATGCCCTTGACAGAAATTGACAGAAACCCATTACTAGTTGACACAAAAACCCGTGTACGAAACACGGTTCCTGCTGAACCACAAAGAAGAAATGGAAGGTACTTGGTCTAGTGCTCAAGTTTTAGTACAGTTTGAGGAAATGCATTAGAACGGTCATGACATGTGTATTAAATTTGGCAGGTTTCAATTAATGTGCTACAAGCACATGTGGGACAATTTAGTAGCTGAAAAATTCCCAGCAATAAATTTCTGTGAATTCTTTTCCTTAGATCCTAATCATATATTATCTAAAGAAATTATAGAGGGACTTTCTGAGTCAGGGTTCTCTGCAAAGGTAAGCTTCTCTCCTTTTGGATTGTTAATGCATTTGATCTGACTTATATGGTGATCCATTACCGAAATATTTAACTTTTGGACCCTCTTTTATGAGAAAAATGGCACATTTGATAAGAATTGGATTCTTGTGCCGCCCATATTAGAAACTCTGAATATACCTCAATGTGGCCTTGCACATGGAGGAAAATATTTTTTTTTTCCTTCCCTTCCTTGAGTGAACTTCACTAGGTTATTAATATTTATCCAATCAAAAACTAGGCATGAACAACATTATTTTAAATAGTGATTACAGTAGTTCAGGGTTTTAGATAATTAGACTTTGATTGCACGTTCTAACATTTTGTATAATTCATCTTTGACTATTCAGACCCTTGTTGACGTGATTGGCTATTACATTAACACATTCAGCAGGCTACCTTCTGCCCATGACCAACTGTTATTAAGGTGAGAATAATGTTCATGCATAGTTCTATTCATTTTGCATATTGTTATGGTAATAACTTTTTTTTAATTTTTTTTAATTAAAAAGAGCTCGTTCCATTCTTTTTTATTAATAAAAAAAAAAATACACATGCACTTGGGTGAGATTCGAATTTGAGTTCTTGGTGGAAAGATTGAAAATTTTACCACCTAAATCACAAGAGATTCCTGTTATGGTAATAACTAAAATATAGAATTTTAAATTCCCTCCATTAGGGTTGAACGTGTCCTACATTGAGTAAATATGAGGAGAAAATTGGATATACAGTTGGGTTATAATACTCCTAATAGATTAACTTTTTTAGTTGTCCAAAAAGTGGTATTAGAACACAAGGTAGGTCCCAAGATAGATCCAAAGGCTCAACTCACTCAATGGAATGTTGGTTGGTATCAGCGCCACAGGAAGTTCTTTTTGATTATTTCTATCACTTGAGGTCTTGCTTTGGGAATGGTGAGATTTAATTATGATCTACACTTCAAGTATTATCATTTCCTCATTTCCTGTGAGGTTCCAGCCAAATATCTTAATAGCGCCACTCTGAGACGTATTATGCATTTTATATCGTAAATATAATAAGCTAGTGAGTTGACTTGTTAGTTTTGAAATTGTGTCGAGAAGTTGGATATTTAGTATTGAATGTAATGCCGTATGGAGCATGGTTTATTGATTGTCGAGTAGTTTTTCATACTGAATAAGATTTTAGGGCTCCTTTTTGGCTAAGTTCTTGGGCAATGGCAATACTTTGTGTTTGTTTTTGTAACAGATACGAGTTTCAAAAGGATAGCTCTTTGATTGCTGAAGATCAGTTTGCATATGATTCTGATTGGCTCAAGAAACAACTTAAAGATTCTCTTGAATTCTGGCTTGGAGAGCGAGAAGCAAATTTTACCCCTAAGGAAGAGCGATGGAAATGTCGGTTTTGCCAATTTGCCTCTGTATGTCCTGCAAATGCCACAAGTTCGTCGACCTCCATAAACTCCAATGACAATAATGCTGCTTCTTGAATTTTCGTCTCCTCCCTATAGACCGGAACGAAGCATTTATACCATGGACTGCCACAGTAACAAGTTCATTTCCTTTTTGACTCGTAATGCATGCAACCTCTGCACAAGAAAATATTGAATTATTTAAATGTTCATCTCGACAAGCGTTTGTAGCATAATATAAGATGTCATATGAATTATTTTTTTTAAATAAAAATAAATAAAGAATAGCTGTCATATGTATGCGTTATTGATGCAATAAATCTACCAATGATTAATTTTTTTTATAATAAGTTTTAAGGTTAATGTAATACTTAAAAACTTATTTAATTAACTTTCATTTTTTTAAAGTCTCGAACATAAAATTTGTTATTAATCAAAAATTAAATTTACACTTAAAAGATCCTTAAATTTTGATTAAATTTTTTTTATTTGTTATTTTTAACCCATTTATGCAATACATTTAATGTAAAAAGTTAAAAATATTTATTTTTTACATGTTTAAAAAAACAAATGCACATAAAATACTTTTTTTTTTTATCTTTTTTAGGGTAAAAAATAAGTGAAAAAAACTTTGACAACAACTATAAAAAAGTACCTATTTATCTTTTTAAATTTTATTCGTAACTTTAAAATGTAAAAAATATTACTTCAAATAATACTCATAAAATTCATAACAAAAATATCCTCACATTGTATTAAAAGAGTATAAAGTAGTAGATTTATTGTTTCCCAAAATAGTAGTTGCAACAAAATCATGGCTATATCAAAGTTAATACATCCATCATCCACACACATTCATAATGATAACATATGACACTTGAACTACAAGAAAACAAATTAAAAACACATTTTGGTGATATAAGATTTAATTCCCATCAAACTTCCAGCTACAAATGTTTACCAGCCAAAATCCTGCAATAAGAGGCAAGAAAAAAAGTAGAAGAAAAAAAAAAGTTTGAATACCTGTTTTAGTTAAACCCCCAATAATAATAATAATGTGTAAACCAATGGATAGATAAAAAACAGTGTGGAAAGAGTAGACTTACATATTTTGTTGAAGGCTACAATGTCACAACTCTGAACATGCTCATTTATTGGTTCGGTCAAAAGATGGTCCTCAATGAGATTGTCCACGGAGACAAGGTCGTCCTCTATAGTCAGCATTATCTGTAGCTTCTTTATGCCATAACCAACAGGTACAAGCTTGGCTGTCTCCTCAGCATACAATTATAAAATCACAAAACTAGACAAAATTTTGGGAACTAAAGGTGCACAAATTAGCTATATAGTTAGACATAAGAATAACAAGTATAAAAGTTCCATTTTGTTCATCATGCAAAACATGGGATATGAATTCCTTTTCGTGTAGGTAGAATGATGCAAAACCTTGATGGAAATATCAAGCCTGAGGAGATTTCACAAAATGGACTCATTGAGTTACAGTCCAATTAATGAAATGAACATACATGCTCCCAAGTGTAAACCTTCCATCTGAACACTACGGACTGCCTCCTCAAGCTTTTGCATGTCAGTCTCATCGTCCCATGGCTTCACATCCAAAAGAACTGATGACTTCCCAGCTGATTTTCACATGAAAAAAGGTTCTTAATTACATTCTCGATGGAGATGGACCAACTAGCTACAACATCAGAATCAAAATTTTCACAAGAAATGAATATAAACATGAAACTTACACTCTTTCTCTTTCGTGGATGCTTTGACAGCTGTAGCACGCTCTTCAGCTGCCTTCTTCTCTTCCTCTGTTTATTCTCCGAATAGATCTACATCGTTGTCACTGTCATCATTAATTGAGTCCTGTAGATCATCACATTTAAAGGAGAAAATAATTAAGTACTAATAAAGCAATTAATACCGGAAATCTCATAAGCAACTTGAAAAACTTGCCTTTGTGTCACTCACTGGAGGGGTTGCTACAGCTGCTTCCTCAGTGATGGGAGCAGATCCCTCAACAACCACGCCACTGCCTTCTTCAAAAACACCTCTAAAATACGAAACTACAGCATAAATAAATTTCATTCATAACCAATGAGTGAAATCTAATGTAGTACATGCAATCAACAAAAAAGAAAGCATTATAATCTTTCTTGTTGCAAGTCCAAAAATATACAAAGACCACGATGACATGCATTTAGTCAGCAAAGATTTGCATAAGTTATGAGCTTACGACATCCTCAAAAGTGCCTCAATGTGATTGTACCAACGAGACACATTCACATATTCTGCTGATGGTGGCTTTGAAAGAGCAGCATGCACAGTTATGTCATCTTTTGAGGCTTGATACCTGAAAGCAGCATGACAATGAAGGATATATATGTACAGATAACAAACCTACTAAGAGATATGAAGATAATTTCAACCACCATAAGATCCTAACAAGGTGAAGGGTATGTGAAAATGGCAATTAAAGTTAACAACAAAAGGACAAGAGAGTTATACCCAGTGATGTAACTGCGGGCGAGAAGATACTCATCTAGTTTCTTCAAACCAGAAGCCGAGTTGACATCTTTAAACGTGACGGCCATAGCATTTGCCAAGATATATGCGCTGTTGTCTATGCAAATAAATCAAGACAACAAATTAGACCAACCCATTAGAATCCTCATAGAAAGAGCAAAAAACTAATGAAAACTAAATACGTTTTTAAAGCATTTAGCCAATACCAACTCTTTTATAGCATCAATACACTTGTGTAAGTTTGTAAAAAGAACCTAAAAGAACTATATATATATATATTATGCTAATGACTTGGACTCAAGAGTATTGGTGTAAAAAATATTAACAAGGAAATCGACTTCAAGACATTCAATTCAAAACTATCTATGATATCTTAATTTTAGGATATTGCACTAATTATTACATTCATAGATAGACCTGATATTGACTGTTGTTCTGGCTAACAAGAACATTCAGAAACTACACAATACTATCCACGAGAATCATGTATATCAAGAAAACAATCTATATGATAATTCTTTCATTTACAAGCAATATCTTAATCTTCAAGTGACTACAGCAGAATAATATAGAAATCTCTTTGTTAATTAAGCTGTAATGATTCATATTTGAAGCGAAATTGAGGGACAAATAAATAGTAATAGAAACAGAGCATTACAGGAACAGACACAATCTTTCACAATATAATAAATGGGTGGAATGATGTTACGTAATGACCCAAAATTCTTTTCTCTTTGTCATTAAGTTTTTAATGGGCCTAAGTTGTTAAAGCTCAAATTGTTTTAATACCCTACCACATGATATATATATTAATTAGCAACAACTCCAGCGGATGAGACAATAGAAGAACTCCAGCCGAATAGAGAGAACACAGAGAGCTATTAATTTATCATCATCAACGGCGGCAAGAAAAGAAAAAGAAAAGCTGCAGTTTCAAGAATAACAGAACTCCAGCGGCGACAGGAAAGAACAGAGGCGGCAACAGACAGAGGCAGTTGGTATACAACCCATTAAAGAATATTATTCTCTCTATTTATTTGGTAACAGATTTATAGTTACTATTTTAATTTATCTGTTGTTGCTAAACTGGCAAGACAAATTTATTTATTGTTTTTTTGTGAGAGATTAATTTGGATGTAATTGGGTATTTGGATATTTGAGTGATTTGGCCAATTAACTGTTGACAAATCTTATTGTACTCCTCTTTGACAAGTATAGTAGAATATTTCGGTGCCGGCCTCAGCAGTGGATTAGGTAGTCGCATTGACTACCGAACCACTTAAATCTTTGTGTTTTTTGTGTTGATTATTTTCTTTATATTTTTGTGGGTGCTCATTATTATTATTATTATTATTTTATCGCTTCCGCATTATTATCTGATCTTGGGTACAACAAGTGGTATCAGAGCTTGGTTAAAGATGACGAGCACAGAGTCATCCACAAAGGTTGAAAGATTTAATGGAGATAATGATTTCTCGCTATGGCAAATGCGTATGAAAGATGTTTTGATTCAACAGGGAGTTGCAAAGCCATTACAAGGCAAAGATAAAAAGTCCGCTGATATGAAAGATGAAGTATGGGATGAGCTTGATCAAAAGGCAGCAAGTGCAATTCGTCAGGGACTCTCAGATGAGGTAGTTCATAATGGTTTTTGATCAGAAAACTGCTTATGATTTATGGAAACTTGTAGAGCAGCTTTATATGGCCAAAAATATGACAAATAAATTATTTTTGAAGAAAGAGTTGTACACTCTTCGTATGTCTGAGAATACAAACTTGTTGACACACATGAATACCTTCAATAGGTTAATTTCTGAACTTGCTCAGTTAGGGGTAACATTTGATGATGAAGATAAAAGTATGTTGTTATTGTGTTCTCTGCCATTATCTTATGATCATTTGATTACCACCTTATTATATGGAAAAGAGACCATTGTTTTCAAGAGTGTGAATGAAGCTTTGTTGTCTTACCACAAGAAGAAGAAAGTTGATGGTGAACAATCACAAGCAGATGGTCTCGTCGTTACTAAGAAAGATAGTAACAATCACAGCTACAGGCGTGGAAGAAGCAAGTCTAAAGACAGAAATTATGATAAAGGTAGAGGAAGATCAAGCTCAAGACCTAGACAGTTTAATAGAGACATGGAGTGCCATTATTGTTACAAAAAAGGTCACATTCGAAAATATTGCAGAATTTTAGCCAAGGAACTGGAGGATAGAAAGAACCAGACACAACCCACTAATTCAGCTAGTGTTGCAGAGGATAAAAGTGAAGACAAAGATGATGATTTGTTATCTGTCTCATCAGGTATTAATTCCTTTGCCAATTCTTGGATTCTTGATTCCGAATGTTCCTATCATATGTGCCCAAATAGAAATTGGTTTGATACTTATACTCCTAAGAGTGGTAATTGTGTGTTTATGGGCAACAATGCAAAATGTGAAGTTGTTGGAATAGGAACCATAAAGGTTAGGATGTTTGATGGTGTTGTGAGAACCTTAACAGGTGTAAGACATATCCCTGACCTGAAAAAGAATCTGGTTTCTCTTGGTGGGTTAGATGAGATGGACTATTCGTATTCTGCAAAAGATGGAGTGCTCAAGGTGTCTAAAGGAGCTTTAATAGTAATTAAGGGTAAGAAATTTGGCAATCTCTACAAGATGATTGGAAATACTGTTGTAGGTGGAGCTGCTTTAATTTCTGAAGATCCTACTTTTGATGATACTATGCTTTGGCATATGAGGCTTGGACACTTGGGTGAGAAGAATATGTTGGAACTCCATAAGAGGAACTTGCTGAAAGGTGTGAAGACCTGCAAGCTTGATTTATGTGAACATTGTATTTATGGTAAGCAGAAAAGAGTTAGTTTTAAGGCAGCAACTCACTCTTGTTCTGGTATTTTGGACTATGTCCATTCTGATGTTTGGGGACCCGTGACTATTGCTTCTCAAAGTGGAGCTTACTATTATGTTACTTTCATCGATGACTACTCCAGAAAAGTTTGGGTTTACTTTATGAGAAGTAAAACTCAGGTATTTGATATCTTTAAGGAATGGAAGGTAGAGGTAGAAAACCAGTCTGGCAGAAAGATAAAGATTTTGAGAACTGATAACGGTACCGTGTACAAGCACAAGACATTCAGAGAGTTCTGCAAGCAAGCTGGTATTATTCGACATTATACAGTGAGGAAGACGCCTCAGCAAAATGGAGTTGCTGAGAGGATGAACAGAACCATTGTAGAGAGAGCAAGGTGTATGAGATTGCAAGCAGGTTTGCCAAAGAATTTTTGGGCAGAGACTGTGAGCACTGCTGTTTTCCTTATTAATCGAAGTCCTCATTCTTCCATCGATTTCAAAATTCCTGAAGAGGTATGGTACTCTAAACCTGTTGATTATTCTATACTAAAGGTTTTTGGTTGTCCTGCTTTTGTTCATATACAGAGTGACGAGAGATCAAAGTTAGATGCCAGATCCAAGAAGTGCATTTTTCTTGGCTACCAGAAAGGTGTCAAAGGTTACAGGTTGTTTGATCCAGAAGCTAAGAAGTTGGTTATTAGCAGAGATGTGATTTTTGACGAGAAGTCTATGCTGAAAAGTGTGACGGTAGAGCCTATGTCAGAAAGTTCTGGTGAGAAGGATAAAGCTCCAAAGGAGGTGGAGTTTGCATTTAAAAACTCACAAGACAAGGTTTATCAACCGGTCATTAGAGATGTTCAGCAGCAACCACAGGTCCAGGATCAAGAGCAACCACAGGCTCAGGATGAAGAGCAGCAATCAGACCAGTATAGTATTGCTACTCATAGAGAGCCACGCATTCGTAGGGCACCACAGAGACTTGGGTTTGAAGACAACACAGTTTCATTTGCTTTGTTCACTGGTAGTGATGACCCTAATTCTTTCCAAGATGCTATGAGCAGAAAAGACAGTGAGAATTGGAAGGCTTCAATGAATGAAGAAATGAAGTCATTACACAAGAACAAGACTTGGGAGTTGGTTCCACTGCCTAAGGGAAAGAAAGCTATTGGTTGCAAATGGGTTTATCGAATAAAAGAACTGAAGCAGTATAGGAGTCGATTGGTAGCAAAAGGATACTCACAGAAAGAAGGAGTTGATTATAATGAGATTTTTTCACCTGTTGTGAAGCACACTTCCATCAGAGTTGTTCTTGCCATGGTCAATTTATATGACCTAGAATTGGAGCAGTTAGATGTCAAAACTGCCTTTCTCCATGGAGATTTGGATGAGGAGATTTACATGCAACAGCCAGAAGGGTTAATTGAATCAGGTAATGAAGACTATGTCTGCAGACTACAGAAGTCATTGTATGGGCTGAAGCAATCACCTCGCCAATGGTATAAACGGTTTGACTCCTTCATTGTCTCTCATGGTTATTGTCGTTGTGAGCATGATTGTTGTGTTTACTTTAAGATCTGTGATGATAGAACATTGGTATTGCTTACTTTATATGTTGATGATATGTTAATTGCCGCTCAAAGTAAGGAAAAGATCAATGATTTAAAGAATTTGCTTAAAAGCGAATTTGAGATGAAGGATCTTGGTGTTGCCAGAAAGATCCTTGGAATTGAGATCAGTCGTGACAGGAAAGCTGGAAAACTTTGGTTGTCCCAAAAAGGTTACATGGAGAAGATCATGCATAAGTTTAGCATGATGAATGCTAAGCCTGTGAGCACACCCCTTGCAGCACATTTCAGATTGTCCACGAGTTTATGTCCTAGTACAGAGGATGAGGTAGAGTACATGGCTCAGGTGCCTTATGCCAGTGCAGTTGGATGTCTAATGTATTTGATGATTTGCACTAGACCTGATATTTCTTAAGCAGTAAGTGTTGTGAGTAGATACATGGCAAATCCAGGTAAAGAGCATTGGAATGCTGTTAAATGGATTTTCAGATATTTGGCAGGCACACGTGATTGTGGCATCATGTTTGATAAAAATGGTGCTTCTAATGTTGCCATGGGTTATGTGGATTCTGACTATGCCGGTGATCTTGATACCAGAAGGTCGATGACAGGTTATGTCTTTACTTTTTGTGGTGGCTGTATAAGTTGGAAGTCAAATTTACAGGATACAGTTGCTTTGTCTACGACAGAGGCTGAATATATGGCTATGACTGAGGTAGCAAAAGAAGGCATATGGCTTATGGGTTTGTTGGAACAACTTAGTTTCAAACAAGAGAGTGTACCTCTTCTATGTGACAGTCAGAGTGCTATTCATTTAGCTAAGAATCAAGTTTTTCATGCGAGGACTAAACACATTAGTGTGAGGTATCACAAAATTAGAGAATGGATGAACCAAGGGTTGATCAAGTTGTCAAAGGTTCATACAAAAGAGAATGCAGCTGATATGTTGACAAAATCAGTACCAAGGGATAAGTTCAAGCATTGCTTGGACTTGATTCATATTAGTTCTTGTTGAGAACTTGGAAAAGGGTGGAGCATTCCTACCCATAAATGGAATGCTATTTTTGGTGCCTATTGAGAGGTACCTTAAGGTGATGATATTCGAGGCTTAGTATTTAAAGATATTGGCACGTATTTTGGTTCAAGGTAGAGATTGTTACGTAATGACCCAAAATTCTTTTCTCTTTGTCATTAAGTTTTCTAATGGGCCTAAGTTGTTAAAGCCCAAATTGTTTTAATACCCTACCACATGATATATATATTAATTAGCAGCAACTCCAGCGGATGAGACAATAGAAGAACTCCAGCCGAATAGAGAGAACACAGAGAGCTATTAATTTATCATCATCAACGGCGGCAAGAAAAGAAAAAGAAAAGCGGCAGTTTCAAGAATAACGGAACAACTCCAGCGGCGACAGGAAAGAACAGAGGCGGCAACAGACAGAAGCAGTCGGTATACAACCCATTAAAGAATATTATTCTCTCTATTTATTTGGTAACAGATTTATAGTTACTATCTTAATTTATCTGTTGTTGCTAAACTGGCAAGACAGATTTATTTATTGTTTTTTTGTGATAGATTAATTTGGGTGTAATTGGGTATTTAGATATTTGAGTGATTTGGCCAATTAACTGTTGGCAAATCTTATTGTACTCCTCTTTGACAAGTATAGTGGAATATTTCGGTGCCGGCCTCAGCAGTGGATTAGGTAGTCGCATTGACTACCGAACCACTTAAATTTTTGTGTCCTTTGTGTTGATTATTTATCGCTTCCGCATTATTATCTGATCTTGGATACAACAAATGAGAACAAAATTCCAACGCCCACTTCGTAAATAACTCAAAATAAAACTCATTTAAACGTTTATGTCTTCATATTCTGGTTTAACATTCACAAATATGAATATCAAAATAAAAAAAGTCTGAAAATTCAATTTTTCAAAGAAATTACCAGAATTTGTATAGAGAGAAAGAGGGGAGATACGGCAATGAGCAGAGTGAAAGGTAGAGCTGTAATATTGGTCTTCATGCTCTGGAATATTAAAGAATTTTCTGGGTTTTAGCCTTTTACAATAAACTTTATTTTAATTTAACTTTTGCACAATTTTAATATAAAAATCACTAAATATCATATTAAAAAATATATTTTTTTTACAAAAATAAATATTTTTTATTAACAATTATTAAATCAAACTAATTAATTAATTATAAATTATTATTATTTAATTAATTATAATAAATTTAAAAATTATATTTTTAATAAGAAAAAGAAATATAAAATTCACTTTGTAATGTATCTACTAAATTGTTGTTTTAACTTAATTTTATGTTATATTTTGTTTTTTTTAACTTTGTTTATTATTGTAGCTTTGTAATGTATTTTTTGTTTTTAATATTTAAATGTTATAATTGTTATACAATAATTTATTTTTATTAATTTTACATTATATATTTAATATTGATTTATTTAAATAAAAAATAAATAATTTTATTAATTAATAAAAATAATATAAATTTTTTGATAAAAAATAATATAATTTAAACAAATTTTAGTAAAAATTATATAATTAAAATAATATTTTTATATTATTTATCTTTTATTAATATTTAATAAAGAAAAAATGCTGTGAAATAGTTCTATGCTAAATAAATAATCGTAATATTTTGGTGTAAAATTATAGAAATTTTTAAAGTAATTTAAAAAAAAAAAAAAAAAACTGTTAAAAAGATATAGAGATTTTTTAGAGTTTACCATCGTTTTAAATTTTTATTTTTTAATACACCAATTAAATATTATACCTTTTAACTATTTTGAATAATAGTAAATGTGTGCGTTTTTCGTGTAAATATCGATTTAATAAAAAAAAAATAAAATTAGAGAGTGAGTGTCCAGGCATTTAGTTGGTGTGTGTGAGAGTTTATATTAATCTTTCGTAAACTTTTTTTTAAAAGTGTGTGAGTTTGTCTTTTTTTTTTTTTTTTTTTATGGATGTGTGTGTTCTGTGTAGGTATAGTTTGATAAAAAAAAATCAAATAGTGAGTCTCCTACATCGACATTTGGCTGGTATGTGTGAGAGTTCTTTTAAGAGGTTTGTGTGGGTTGGTGTCTTCTTTCTATACATATATATTTTTTTGTGTAAGTATTGTTTAATGAAAAAATTATTTTGAATAAATAAAAAAATTATTGTTATTTTGTTTTTGGAAAAAAAAAAATCAAGATTTTAGAGGTTATTTACATTAAGTCATTTAGCTATTAAATTATAAATAATATCATTTATTTTTTTAGATTTAAAGGCCAATTAAAAATAAAATACATTATTTTAATAATTATTAGACCCCATACAAGATTATAAAGTTATATATAAAAAATGAATAACATATAAATCACTCCACTTGTCATTAAGAACAAAACATTGGGAAAGCTCATATGTTATGTTACTCAACTGCTTTATTTTACTTAAATATATATAGTTGCACAATTTGAACAGATTATTATAAACATACATTATTTCATTCATTAAAGCTTTCACATGTTATAAAATAAGTAGGCATAATATTAAAAAAAAAATTGTTGGAAATATGACCCGTAATCTTTTAGCTATTGCTTTTTAATCTTAAGTTTCCATAATACTTTTGTAAAATTTACCACATATGTCATACTTGGAGAAAAAAAAAAAATATTTAAAAATGAATAAAATGGGTGACTAAAGGTTAGCTAAGTAGTGATGTCAATTTGCTTTTGTAGAGGAGGAAATCCTTTAAGAAAAAACACTCCAATTTTAGCACGGATGTAGGAATAATCCTATGGATGGAGGACAGGAGTAGAGGTGGGGCGCGCATTTCCTAATCCTTGTAATTCTATATATATATATATTCATAAATTTATAGTTAAATTTAATAAATTTTATTTAAAATATTACTTTTATTACTAATTCGGTACTTTAGTTATAAAAATACAAAATAATGGTTATATAATATAATAATTATTAAAATAACAAAACAATGAATTGGATTATAACTATTATTTGTACTCAAAATTTTAAATTTATTTATATTTAATTGCATAAAAAATATATATTATTATGATTTTATGTTGATTTGGTTTATCTAATATATAATTAATATAACACCAAGTTCTTCATTACCCATATAAAGTTTGAAATTCTGATTGAAAATATCATCACATCTTTTCTTTCCAATTATGTAAACCAGAGATGAAGATAGTCTCCATTTTCTTGCTCTGTCTCGTTGACATCTATATAGTAAAGTCTTTCATATTAAGTCTTAGTATGCATTTAATCTTCTAGATTATAAAATGTATTTTTTGTACCCCTCTTATCTTTGATAAAGTTTGAATGCACATGAATTTTAAAAATCTCAATTGAGTATCTTGTAGAATAATTGCTATATTATTTTCTTAAGAAACAAACGTTGCTTAGTTATATTGATCATCAAAAATTGGTTATTTTCTCCTAAAAAATTAAGGGTTTTTATTTACTTATTTATTTATCAGAAAATTAAAATAAGATAGTTACTAATACTTAATTATTGTTGTCTTATATTGGAATACAAAGTTGGAAAAAAAAATTACATTGATCCTCCACTCTTTTATTTAAAAAAAAAATTGTTGGGAGCTTTTGTTTAACTTGCTTTGTGATAATTATAAAAAATAGTTTATTTATTTATTTATTATAGAATTCTCAAATAATAAATGATTCACCTTCAAAGTCGTCAATCGGCATAATCCTTTTTGGAGAGTATTTGAAGATTAGTTCGCTTGTCATTTCCAAACAGCATGCAAGACAAATTATAGTACAATTGAGTCCCACCTCCAAGTGCCTTAACATTGAACAAAAAAAAAAGTGCCTCAACATTGACCAACACAATTATCAATATTTTAAATACAAATAAGGTGGTGTGTTAGTTACCAAGTTATTAGAAGCCACGTAGATTTTGTTTTTATCAATAAAATCTTGATATTTCTCACAAATTTAGATAAATTTTTGTAATTGAAATACCAAAAATGCCTACAAACAAATTAAATGTACTACCAGACTTGCTGAGCTTAGAGAAAAACAATGAACAAATTGCCTAGAAACGAAAAAACCTCCATTAATGCTTGATCGCGAATGACAAGATCGATCATAGAAATTGGAATTCATCAAACAAATGTCGTTGTCGACTGTCCTTGAACAAGTTTTGTTACGAATTAAGATGTTATGCTTATATTTATTTTTACTGGTATTATGTAATTTATCTGAAAGTATTAAATAATGGATAAATATTTAAATAATAGTTTTTTTTTTATATAAATAATTTTAAGTTCATCTCACGTAAAAATGGATGATTTTAAAAGGAGAAAGACCTCAAATAACATCCAAAAACCCATAGGATAAAAAATATTTTTGTTGTTATGACTTGTGAGTTTTAGTGGCTTTAGATATGTTATTTTCCACACAAAAGTAAAAACAAGCATATACAATTATCCTTTTGTAACAGAATTTCATTTTGTAAAAAGAAACTATGAATTATAATTAAATGAGATTGCATACAACAACGGGCGTTGAAACAATAGGAAAGGGAGAAACAATACATTCAGAATTGTGATAAATATTTTTTTCTAAAACTTCTGCAAATAGAGGTATTCTTTAGAAGAACATGAACACATTGTTATTGCAGGAAGGAAAATGATCCATGATCAGAGCGAACACGCAATGTTGTAACTTTGCTGAAAATATACATGAGTTCCACAAACAAGGTATAAAAATCCATAAAGACTGAATACGATTAGTGATATATACGTCTAAATAGACATATTAACATTTAGAAACGGAGCCAAGAATTATTTCATAAGGGTCCGGATGAATTGAACTGATAATAATAAGTTACTAATATATGATTAAAAAAACAATTTTACATATTTTATTATAACATTAACAAAAAAATAACTATGATAATAACCAAGTAAACTTCGAAATTCTCAAAATAATATCTAATGTTGCCTAATTAGCAAAGCCAATAAGTACTTGACATCCTTAAGTCCATAAATAAGACAGTTTTAATTATTTTGCACTATAAACATATATCGTGCTGAGTAAGATCTAGTGATACAATAGAAGGGGGGGAGTTCTTGCATACTTGTATATGTTTATAAATAATAATTGTAATCATCAGAATCAGAGTCAGTGTACTCCTCTTCCTCTTCATCTTCTTCAACGGATTCTAAGTCTTCATCATTCCAAATATGTTCTTCATCCCAAAGCGGGCAAGAACAAGTTGATTTTTTATTTTTCCACTCAGCTCCACAAAGATAGCAAAACTCATATCCACATCTGCATAAACAGTAAAAGTACAGTAAATAATACATGGAAACAAATCAGAATGGTATAGAAACTGACTTGTCTTGTTATCTATACATTCTCAAATGTTAAATATTGAATGACCAAACACTGGCTGGCTGGCTCAAACTAAGCTAAGTTCATTAACTAACAGCTCAATCAATTCTACGTCCGGATATACTCATTCCTTCCCCAAAGGTCATCTCTTCAAAACTTATGAGGCTTTTTTGCGGAGATCTAAACAGAAAGTAACGGCATTAATTAGTTAGAATGAGCACTCAGAAGGAAAGATAGCAAATTACCTGCATGTTATGTGATAGCAACCTTCCAGAAGTTCAATCATAAGGCTGCACTTTTTACATTGACGCCAATTTTTAATTGTCGCAAGAAATTTTAACTTTGATTCTTCCATAGGAGGATTAGGATTTAACCTCTTATAAGCTGAGCAGCTCAAATGATCGTGCCAAGGAACCTTGCAACTGATGCAGAACCGACAGTTACATTTGATGCACATCCTCATTTCTCCATATACACTAATTTTATGTCTACTTGAATACTCAAGAACCTCACTTTTTGACATTAAAGCTGAGCATTTTGGGTTTGCACAATAAACTTTCTCCGAAAGAGGAATCAAAGCTTCCTTTATGCGTTCTCGCAACTTCTCAAGATATTTTGGTGTTAAAAATGTTGCACAACTATCAACGTCAAGGTCAGATTTGCAGTCTACATGAGGGCATTTAGGCAATATACCCTCATGTAACTTCACCTCCACATGTTGTTGCATGCAAGAAAAGCAGAATCTATGCAGACAGCTATTTACACAAAAGATTTTATTTACATTAGTATCTTCTAGACATATCACACAAGATTCATACGTACTCTTGCTACAGCTAGATTCTGCAGGCTTCTGAGTCTGGGACTCTATTGCATCTCTTGCAAATTTAAATGCAAATTTTACAACATTTCGGGACACAAGCCTTACAAAACAGGATTTAAATTTCTTTTGCAGACACTTCACCTGGTTTACAAGTTTCTTAATTTTATGCTGCTTGGCACACCATTTCTGAACAACCTACATGCATGAAATGATTTTTCAAGATCGTATGAGGACTAAAGTTTTAATAGGCATTATGAATGAAACTTGGCGTTTGTTACTAAATGTAAATAACATAGAGCAGCAAACATCCCACAATTCAGAGATAAACGTGGAAAGACAGAATTCAAAGCACATGTTTTTTTTACAGAATGTATGATCTCCACTTTCCAAAATGGGAAAAAATCATGCAGCCTCAAAGAAATTCATTCCAAAGAATTTTTATCCTTCCCAACACATGGGCCCAGTTCTAAAGCAATGGTGTTCATTAAGGAAAATCTTGCAGAAAAAAAAAATGAAAACTCAACAAGTTGCAAATGAAGTCAAAATCTACAATCTATTTCGAACTAAATGATGGGAGTAAAGACTAGTTTAAGTAACAGAAATGTTATCCTAAGCTATTCACCACTTGCACACTGAGAAGGGAGAATTAATAGAAGCATGATTAAACAAATACTAATCCTAATTGAAATATTCGAATAAGAATTCAGTGCAAGAGAATCATACGTTTCAAGACACTCCGACATATCTAATGCAACCCCCCCCGTTCTTTCCCTAAAACAGGAGGGTATTCATTTTTTTTTTTTTTTTTTTAAAAAAAATGCATACTTCAACAATCAAAGTCACCGTCCAAAATTACAGCACACATTATAGAATATATCAACTCCAAAGTTACCACTTTCATTTGATATTACAGCCTATTCCAGAAAATAAATAAGATTTTCAGTCTTGATTTTATTAACATTCTCCAAATCATACAACAACGTAATTGTAATACAAAACATTTACTTTGAAAAAGAAAGAAAGTATTAGCATAGAAAACTGACCAATTGATGAAGGGGATAGTAATCGCAGTAAACAACCAGTCGCTTCAACTCCAAAGCAAGAGCAGCATTAAGCCCTTCGATCAAAGCATTGGCCTCGGCAGCACACTTGCTCATCCCATTCTCCTCCAGCGGCTTCCTCACTTCAAATATCAAGTTATTTTGATGATCACAAATTGCAACCCCAATACCAGCCAAAACCACTCTCTCGTTCCCAATCTTTTCTTCACTTACCAAACCCTTGAAATAAAGCTTAAAATCACATTCACTCACGGAACTATTCTTCGACGACCCTTCGCCAAATGGTTTCTCGAAGCAATCGCCCGATATCATCCACTCCTCCGATGGAATAAAGAGAATCTTTCTGGCGACCATTTGATCGTGAATCCGACGGCTGAGTTCCTCTTTCTCTTTTTTCATTTCTTTCTCACATTGCTCGCGGTCCTTGTACTCTTGTGCCAGACGAGTGAGCTCTTCGGACTGAGATATGGCGAAAGTAGAAACGCCGTCGTCTTTGGGAAGATTGGAAGGTGATTGTTTAGATGAAGAGGATGGTTGATCAGCTATAGAAGCAGCGAGGGCTTCTTGGAGTTGGAGATGAAAGGCAAGGTCGAGATCGGACTCTAGGTTTTGGGTCGCCATGAGTTCGCGGAGTTTGCTCGGAACCTATTAATGAGGTAGTCGTCAAACAACGCGAATAAATAAGAATAAAACAGTAAAAATAGATCTATAATTTTATTAAAAGTTTATACTCTTTTAAAACCAATGCTCTTAAAATAATACAAAATTAATCCCTCATTTAATTTAATGCATACAAATGATCAATTTTTATTTAATTTATTGAAATTTTTCAACACATGTGCTTTAAGTGGAGAACAGATATTTATTCTATTATAAAAGAACAAATTTATACATAAAAAGAGAGAATTTATTAATTTATTTTTAGTATTTGATTATTTACATACTTACCATTTTTTAAAATAAAATAAATAAATAATTCAAATTGTATATTAAAATTTATTTAAAAATTATCAATTAAATTTTTAATAATAATTATTATTATGTAAGTAAATTAATTTAATTTATATTTATTATATCTTTAATTTATTTATTAGAATAATTCCATTTCTAATATTTATTTAATTTTTTTAAAAATTTTCAAATTAATATTTCATTTAAAACTTATAAGTTATATCTTTAATTATTATTATTATTATTATAAAAGCTCAAATAAATTAATTTAGTTCAAAATTTTATGATTGAAAAATTTTAATTCTTAACTTACGAATTTTTTTTATCTAAATATTCAAATTAAATTACAAATTATTCTTAAAAAAAAATTTATAACATAGAATTTAGGGTAAACATTCCATTTTCTACTAAAAATTTTAAATTACTATCAAAATAGTACTTTTTTTTTTTACCATCAATTTACTACCAAATGTTTGTGATTTATTATCAATTTGATATATCTGTTAAAATATGGGTTAAAATAAGGGCATTTTCATCATTTTCATTTATCTTAAAAAAAAAAGAAAGAATGAAAGAGGCATAAGAGAGGTGTTTTTGTTTCATATTTTCATTTGAAGTTTTATTTGCCCAATGACCACTCGATATGAACTACACCTCATTTTCTTGCACCACTCCCAATCTCATTAGACCAATACTGGACACGCCGCTGCACCATCACTCGATACCTTGCCTCATCGTCAGTCTCTCAGCTCTGATATTTCAACTCGAGCAAACTAACACCAAAATTCTAGGTTATAATTGCGGATAACCACTCCATAACAACCCGTATTTCACCTTATCAACGCCTGCCACCATTGAGCGTGACCACAACTAAAGCTCGCTGACACTAACGCCCACGGAACCACCGACAAATAAGCTACAGACGTCATGTATTAGAACAACTCTAAAGGGACAAAAAAATTTGAAAAAAAATTTCGAGAAAAGAAGTGAAGAAATTCCAAATTGTTATTTTCAATTTACAATTTGTGTTATTCAATTTTACAATTTTCTTGTTTGAAAAAAATTGAGAAAATCATGAGTTGTATATTTTTGTGTATTTATGTATATATTTCATTTCATAACTATCTACATATATTAGTGATGGATTGATTGTTTGTTTATTCAATTTATCCATTTTTCACTGTAATCTGTATCAAATATGAGTATTGTAAATTCTTAACAGTAGGTGGTTGAGGTTTTCGTGTATATTTCATCCATAAGTATTGACTCATTATCGTGTATGAAGTATGAATACAGCTTATTTCAATGTCATGAAAGATGGTTTGTATTTGTGATATAAGTAGTTGGGATTTTATTCAAGTTAATATTACTTTATAGAACCCAACAATGGTGAAACCCAAGCTTAAGGATGGAGATGAATGGTCGCAATATGGTAAGAAGGAACACTTACTTTTTGTTATTTGATTTTTTATTGGTATTTTTGTTTATTAAGTTGGTGAACAGAGTATTATTGAATTTATTAGCATTATATTTTTTTTAAGCCGGATGACTCTTACTTCACATTGAAAGTGCATTATAGATAGAAGTTTCTCACATATGGTGAAAAATTTTGGTATAAAGGAGGCAATTTTAAATATTTTGATTAGGTTGATAGAAATTGCTTTGACGGTCCTGACATGGAGGATTTGTCGGGCGATCTTTCTTTATTATATGGAAGTATTAGATACTTTAATAGAGTTTCTAAATTGGACTATTCTAAGTCATATGAATTACTACATAGGTATTTAAATGTGATTAACAATTCATGATAGTTTCATTTTTTTTTTCATAATTATATATTTGATAAATATATGTATTTTTTTTGTCTTTCAGTAATACATCATTTAGGAATATGGTAAACTTGATTCTAGTGGATAATTCTAGAATTGTTGAATTGTATGTGGCAGATGTTAAGAACGATCTTGAACATATGGTTCAAACTGACATTTCAATTGGCCATTTTGTAGAAAATAATGAGATTGATATACATGATACTCAATATATTAGATACAAAGCAGATGATGAGCATTTAGATGAAGAAAACATTAATGGTGATCTTGCTGACTATGTAGAGTCTGAAAATAAAGGATAATCTGTTGAAACAATAGAAAGGGAAGAATACAAGGAACAAGAGGAAGATGTTCAATTTGAATATCGAACTTCCAAACGTGAAGACATAGAAGATAGTACTGATTATCCACATGATGATGAATTGGTTAGTCACATGGAGAAAGTAACGAGGATGAATTTTTTTTTATAACAAGACATTTTGATGTGAAGTCACAACTTAAAAATGTGCAAATGGAGATTGGGCTAACTTTTATGAATAGAGATGAATTTAAGATGGCTATTAGACACTACGCAATTCAACATAAGAGAGACTTGACATTTAATTTAAATGATAAGAATAGAGTTAGAGCAATTTGTAGTAAGTGTGTATGTCAATGGGTTTTATATGGTCGACCTGAGGGATCCATAAAAGATGGGGAATTAAGAACATAGAGAATATCAAATATTAGTAGCAAAGAGCAACATACTTGTCAGAGTAATAACAAAGTATAGTTTCTAAATAGTAAGTTTATCTCAGAGCATTATGAGAGTTTGTTTAGGAGAAATTTAAACATTAATTATTCTTTCATGGAAACACAAATTAGAGATGACTTTAACTTCAAAATTATAGAATGCATGTTTCACAGAGCTAAGAAATTGATAATGGACAAAATTATAAAATCAAATGAGAAACAATATTCTTTATTGTAGGATTATGCAGGTAATATTTTTTATTCATAACTGTAACAAATTTAATAATATTTTATTTACTTGTATGATCATTAATTATTTATTCAATGTAGAGATGATTAGAAGAACTAATCTAGGTTCTACTGTGAAGATGCACAATGACCCACAAGACAATGGGTTAGCAAAGTTTTTACGGATTTATATATGCTTCAAGGCATGTGTAGATGGTTTTAGAAAGAGTTGCAAGCCAATAATCTGTATTGATAGATGTCACTTGAGGGGAAGACATATTGGGCAAAATTTATTTACAGTGTCTATTGATGCAAATCAAGGAATATTCCTATAGTATACGCAATAATTGAGGGAGAGAGCTATAAAACATGGTTATGGTTTCTGAAGCTTCTATTAGATGACTTACAGTTAGTTGAATGTGAGAATATTGCTTTAAAGCAAAAGGTTTAATTGAAGCTATAAAGGATACAAGTCCTTGGGCCGAGCATGTACGTACTTTAAACATGGCAAGGTATATTTTTAATTACTATAAATCTCATTTACTAACAACTTGTTTATGTAATTTTTGCAAAGGTTTTGCATTAGGCATATGTACAACAACTTCAAACAAAAACATGTAGGCAAGCTTTTAAAAAACTCTTTATGGAATGCAGACAAAGAATGGAATCGTAATTCATTTGAGCATGCTATGAATCGCTTGAAGTTTCAAAGTGAAAGCGCCTACAAATGGTGTAAGGAAAAAGATGTTAAGCATTAGGCTAAATGTGAATGCAATCCTATCATCAAATTTGATATAATTTTGAATAATATACGTGAATGTTGAAATTCAAGAATAAGGTGTGCTAGAGAGGAGACAATTTTAATAATGCTTGAGAGTATAAGAAAAATTATAATTGAACGTTTTTGTAATAAATCTAAGCAATTAATAAGTGGAATCAGGAGATAGGAGGAAGAATTCAATAAATATTACTGAAGCACAAGCATCAAGGAAGATAATATTCTATTAGTCGGTCCTCAATACATAAAAAAGAGGTTACAACTACTGATAGAGAAGTATTAGATGTCAATTTACGAAAGAAAACTTGTTCATGCAAATACTGGAAGCTGACTGGTATGTAATTATTTGTAGGTATTATTTATATTTGAAGGAAATTTCTTTTTATTCATAGGAATTCCATGTACACATATTATGTATGCTATCCTAGACGTTAATGAATATCCAATCAAATATGTTCATGAGTATTATAAAAAAGAAGCATACATGAGAACATATGCAGGATAGATCCATCCATTCCCATCATCAGAGCATTGGGTACATGTAGATGGTTTGCTTCTAATCAAGCCACCAGATTATAAGCCTCAACCTGGTCGACAGCTAAACAGTTTTAGGAAAAAGAATCTAGATGCAATGATTGCTAAAAGTAAAGATGGTGGACCTGTAAAACTTAAAAGGATTGGTGAAATACAACATTGCTCTATATGCAATAACAAGAAAACACAACAAAGTCACGTGTCCTAAGAAAGATGTCTTATTTCAGGTAAACCATTATACATACAATATACTAAGAAACTAATGTATGTTTCATTATCTTGCTAATAGTTTTGTAAAATGTGTACCGTCCTTTAAAGCACAATCTTCACAAGCCCGGTTGTCAACAGCAGAAATAAATCATGTAAGATGACAACTATTGTTTTTGTTCATTATGTCAATTTTCAAATTGTTTTCGTGAACTTTTAATCTATTCTTTTATGTTTGAGATAAAATAGGTATCATCTCCAAACAACTTTAGCAGAAGCTATCGCAATGTTAAAGGCATCAAGCACAAAGAAAAATAAACCTCATAAGAGGGTGAATAGCACAAGCAGTAATAGCTAACCAAAAAGAGGATTTTGATATTTGATAAGGTTATTGAATTACATCCAAAGTTAATATTTTTGAAATTTTGTAAAATAGTTGATATTTAATTTGACAATCCCATTTGCTTTTTTTTTTTTATTTTTTATATAGGGCCATAATAGTAAAAGAGGTGGTGACTCCATATCCAAAATTCGAGCAACACAATGAAGAATAAACTTTACTAGTTATTTTGTGGAGTAAAGTGGTGCACATATAAGAACTTTACCAGTCATTTTGTCGAGCAACACAATGAAAAATGAACTTTACTAGTCACTTTGATGTTCTTTTTAATAGTTTGGTAAATATATTGATGTTCTTTTATGGGTTATCATTTTGGTAAAAATTGAAAATGTTAGTTGAACTTTTTAAATTCTTTATGATATTTGAATGTAAATCATTGATAGAACAAATCAAACAAAAGCCATAGTGTCTCATTCCTTATAGCTTTCAACATTTTTAAAGACACATAGTGTAATAACATAATGACAACCAAATATTACAATAAAAAAAGATGTGCAATGCGCCAACATACGCAAGTTCTTGCAACAAATATTAATGACAACCAAATCTTACAATCATTAAGAATACAATTAGAGCTACAAAAAACTTTTTTCGAGTTGATTTTAACTTCAAAATATCTTCCCTCTTTTTCATGTTTGCCTCCAAAATATTAACATTTTCTTCCAACAAGCTTGCATTCTCTAATTTCAAGTCTTTGTTTTCTGATTCCATCATCAATAATGAATATTATAGCTCTAATATACTATATGAATCGTCTTCAATCCACCTAAAAAAATTATACTGATCCTCCTATAACAAACAATTTTACGATTATAAGAGCAATGCTTTGTATCATGTAACCAACAATAATAATATACACAATTTAATTTATCTCTGAAGATGGACAACGGAGGAATTTTTTGTTAGGATTTCTACTTGTTTGCGACGTGTATTCCCTTGCAACTTTTTCACAATAACATGTTATAGGAAAATATTGATGAGTTATCCCATGTATTATTTTCTTACTCCTAAAAAAATACAAAATCATTTTACA
This sequence comes from Elaeagnus macrophylla, assembly GCA_029378325.1. Classification (NCBI taxonomy): domain Eukaryota; kingdom Viridiplantae; phylum Streptophyta; class Magnoliopsida; order Rosales; family Elaeagnaceae; genus Elaeagnus; species Elaeagnus macrophylla. Next base: position 28,992,236 of record CM055641.1, on the reverse strand, counting down.
AATAAATTTTTTTTAAAAAAATTATTCATTAAATTCAATCAGATTTTATAACACAAACTCATTACAATGTCCATGATACAAACAAAAAAAACACAAAAAATCATAATGTTAGACAAATAAAATCGAACAAAAAAATAGTAAAATTGAATAAAACAAATTGTTAATTGAAAATAATAATTTAGAATTTCTTCACCTCTTTTCTTGAATTTTTTTTTGAATTTTTTCGTCCCTCAAAAGCTGTTCCAATACACGGCATCTACAGCTTAGCTGTCAGTGGGTCCATGCGCGCTGGTCTCAGCGATGTCTAGTAGCGGTTGCGGGTGGTGGTCGGGCGTAATATTGGTTGTTATGGAGTGGCTATTCGCGAGTCTAACCTAAAATTTCGGTATTGGTTATTGTGAGTTGAAATAGAAGAGCTGGGAGGTTGATGGGGAGGCAACATTGGCCTGGTGAGATTGGGAGTGGTGCACGAAAATAGAGTGTAGTTCGTATCTAGTGGTCATTAGCCAAAGAAAACTTCAAATGAAAATATGAAACAAAATCTCCCTTCCTGTGCCTCTTTCATTCTTTTTTTTTAAGATAAATAAAAATGACGAAAATGTCCTTATTAGATGTCATGTGCCAAGCACATGACATTTTCCATCCAAACTTAACCCATATTTAATAGAAATATCAAATTGATAACAAATCACAAACGTTTGGTAGCAAATTGATAGTAATTTAAAAGGTTTAATAAGAAATGAAATGTTTACCCTAGAATTTAATATAAAGTGCTTATATTTTACTTATAATTATAACTCTTTATAATAATGACTAATAAATACTTGTAATTATAAATATTAATTGTATTTACTTGTTGCTCGATTAAAGTTATAATTTCAAATTTTATAATAAAAATTCATTTTAGAATACTCTATTATATCTTTAATTATTATTATCATTATTATAAAATTTTAAATAAATTAATTTAATTTAATTTTTTTTTATGATCAAACAATTTTAATCCATTAAGTTACAAATTATTTTTCTCTAATTATTAAATTTAAATTATAAGTTATTCTTAAAATTTGTTGCTATAACATAATATCTAATATAAAATATTTATATTTTACTTATAAGTGTAACTCTTTATGATAATAACTAATCAATACTTGTTATTATAAATATTAATTGTATTTAATTTTATTTAATTGAAATTATATTTTGAATTTTTTTTATTAAAAGTCATTTAAGAATCATCATTTATATCATTAATTAATTATTATTATTAGAAAAGCTTAAATAAATTAATTTAATTCAAAAAAAAATTTATGATAGAACCATTTTAATCCCTAAACTTGAAAGTTAACTTTCTCTATTATTCAAATTAAACTGCAAATTATTCTTAAAATTTGTTGATATAACATAGCATTTAATATAAAATGTTTATATCTTACTTGTAATTGTATCTCTTTGTAGTTATAAATATTAATTATATTTAGTTTATGTTTGATTAAAATTATATTCTTTTTGTAACATACTGTGTAGATTAAAGTCACCACTAACCTGTTAAAAAGTCTATAGATCAAAATCATTAAAATTTGAAAAGAAATGATATTGTGTTGATGACAATTTATAATTAATAACATTTAATAATATTTAAAATTTTACATCATTACATTAATAATATATAACAGACATTTTGTATATGTAATGCTTTTTCACCAAATCATGAGATCAAAATAATTAAATATGGTTTATTTATGCATGATTATTGTAAGGTTTATGAGTATTGACAATTTTCGTGGACAAAATATTTGATTGTAATCTAGCATAAGCGTCCACCGTTTAATCAGATGATACATGATGATGGAGTTACCAAGCTTACAATGCCCATATGACAGGTAAAATATTCTCTCATGCATACATTCTCACACAATTGAGCACTACACTTAGTATGAATAGAATTATTGTGAAAGTAGAATCCTTATATGAGTAAAATTATTGCTAATAGAATTGTTGTGAAAGTAGAGTCATTGTTTGAGTATAATTGTTGTGAAAGCAAAATCCTAACATGAGTAGAATTGTTGTGAAAGCAAAATCCTAGTATGAATAGAATTGTTGTGAAAGTAGAATCCTTATATGAGTAGAATTATTGTGAATAGAATTGTTGTGGAAGTAGAGTCCTTGTTTGAGTAGAATTGTTGTGAAAGCAAAATCCTAACAAAAGTAGAATTGTTGTGAAAGCTAAATCCTGATATGAGTAGAGTTGTACTCTATTATTAATCCTCTTTCAAGTCAAATTGGACTCTATATAAGCAACGCTTATTTGTGCAAAATATTCAACCACACCGAAATAATATTTTCTACATCTGTTGAAGCTTTCAAAGAAAAATCTTATTCTTTTCATCTATTAATCTTAGGCACTTTTTTGTTTTAATTGTTCAAACATATTGTGCGGTTATGTTTGAATAATTCATGTGCCTAATTGCTTTTCATGATATTGAGCTTTATATGATTGTTCTAGAGTTTGCTACCTGATTTGGTTTTTACGTTATATGCTATTGAATCTGCTAGTTAAGGTTTTTCATTGTTGAATATGCTCTAAGACACACTTTACACTTGTGTTATTTGTGTTAACGTTTCAGGTACTAAGGTGACGTGTTCGGTATTTCGTGTGACTCGAAATTACCAAAGTTGACGGGTTCGATTGATCTTGTGGGACTCAAGTAGATCAGAACGTTAGTCCGAATCCAAACACCTAGCTTGTGGAGGCTATAAAAGGAGCGACGGCTCGTAAGTAAATTACACAAGGGGGATCTATCTGTGAAGGGTAGTCTAGGACCTGTGGTTGTAATTGAACATTGATTTTCATAGTGGATAGTTAGGTGGTCCGGTGGACCGGTGGTTTTCCTCTTAAGTCATTGGTGTGGCTTAGGTTGTTTCCACCTAAAAATCTCGTGTGTTATTCTTTAATTTTCGCATTTTATTTTTACACGCGATTGCATGTCTGGCTGTTGTGTTTAGGTTATATGATTAATATCTGTTAAAATTCAAAATAACCTATTTATCCCCTTCTATATATATTTGATCTGTAACTAAAAACTTTCAATTATATATAAATTATGCTAAAGTCATAAAATGTCATCATTATCAAAATTTGATTATCTTGCCAATATTAAAACAAACAAATCATATGATTTATAATAAATTTAAGATAATTGAAAAAATCTTGCAAATTTTTTAACGCAGGTAAAGATTGAATTATGAAACTTTAAGTTTAGAAGAGTCATTATATGTAAAGGTGACAAAAGTTGTCTTACATACTGTTTTGGACGTGGACTTGAATTTTGATTATCATAAATTTCTATTTAAGAGAATGTCTATTTAAGAGAATGTATGGATTAAAAAAATTGTTATTAGATTCGTTTTTTTATTGTTATATCTTATTTAAATATTCTTTTGTTTTTGTGTAGTCGTGTACTCATCTCAATTAAAGAAATCTCTAACAAAAAAAAAAGTGCCTATAAAAAATTAAAGTTTTACCTTTTTGTTTATTAAAAAGTTAATTACCTATCATATTTTAGATAGTATACATAAGTTTAATATCAAGAATTAATTATTATTTTTTTGTTGGTGCCTTGATGATATATTTAATTTATCATCCAACATTCTTGATTAATCAAATTGAAATCAACAAGCACAACTCTCTTTGTAAACTTTATGTGTCAATGCTATTTGATTGTTCATGTTTTCAAGTTTCTTTGAACTATAAACATACCTTATTTTGAATTTATAATGCAATTCTTTCAAGATTTTTGTATAAAAATTACAAATCTTTTTCTAAAAAAATATAATTCAATTCTATTTTTATTGTTTAAAATTAGTATTATTTAAATAAAATTAGTATAATATAATTTCTCTTTTAAATTTTTTATAATTAATAATTTGTTAATCTATGTAAAGTTTTAATTACACAAAATTATTGGTAGTAAAAAATGTAATTTTTAAGTAGATGACTCAACTAATAACAATTTACATGAATTATATATTTAGTATCAAAATGTCAATTTTATACTTAAAATATTATATAATAGATATTAATAGACAATATTTACAATTTTTAAATTTTGTATGATTTTCTATTTACTATTGAAAAAAGAAGGAAAATAAATATTTTTGTCAATGGTTGAAAATTAATTTTACAACTAAGCATAAATTTTTACAATCATATAACATTTATAGTATAAAAAATTATATTCTTTTTTACATGAATGTTTATTCAATTTTTTTAAAAAAAATTAAAACTTTATTACTAACAAAATTGAGTTTATACAACAAATAGTATGAATTAATTTGACGGACAATTAATAATAGGTTAGCTACAAAAGCCACTAATGAAGTAAATAAGTTGTCATATGAGATTTTTTTTTCCACTTAATTAATTTATCATAAAGGTTTTTAATTTCTATGAAACCTACTTTATTTATATATACATGTATAATAATGCACGTGCATAATAGCTAGTATCATTAAAATTGTTTCCATTTCATTCCTTTATTTCTGATAGATCCCGCTGTTGGGAAAAAATCGGTAATTTCCCACAACCAGATTTACGGGGAAGCAAAACAAATAATAATGTAGAGCAGGAATAAAGAAATAATACACCGAGAATTTTTACGTGGTTCACCCTAAAAATTAACAGGGCTACTCCACGGAGCTGCTGCAGCTCACTTTCACTATGGGAGAAAATATTACAGTGTTTAAAATACAACACTCAACTCACAAACCCCAAAACAATACACCCAAATAAAATATCTTTTTCTTTTTCTTTTTTCTTTTTTCTTTTCTCTCTTTTTCTTTTCTCTCTTTTCTCTCTCACCTTTCTCTCTTTTTTTCACTCTCTGTTTTCTCGAGAGTTTCAGAAACAGAGACTAAGAAACTAAAGAAAACTCTCTAAGCTACTGAGGATTTCTGCTCAGATTGGGATGGCTTCTCTGAATTCAATCTTCTCAATTTATAGGAGAAAAAACTAGCTACTATTTGGGGTGATGAGGTAAGCAATGATCTCACATATTCTTCTTCTTCTTTGGCTGCTCCATTTTCTCTTCTTCAATGGCTGCTGCCGCCATTGACAGCCGCCATATCTGACAATCTCCCACTTGAAAACTGATTTTAATCTTGTTTCCACATATGATCACTGCAGCAACTCTTCCTGGGTTTGTTACGTCCGCAGGCCAACTGAAGTTGAACACAACTTCAGTTTATCAATTGTCACCGTCTTTGTAAACATATCAGCTGGGTTATCATTTCCTTGTATCTTCTCAAGCTTGAGAACATCTTCTTCTAGAAGTGACCTGATGAAATGATACCGTAGTTGTATGTGTTTCGTTCTGGAATGAAAAGACGGATTTTTTGCAAGATGGATGGCACTCTGACTATCGCAATGTAACACATTGCGTTCCTGTTTCTTGCCTAGTTCTTCTAAGAAACCTTGCAACCAAATCATCTCTTTACTGGCTTCCGTGATTGCAACATATTCAGCTTCAGTGGTGGAGAGAGCAACAATCTTCTGCAGTTGAGAAACCCAACTCACTGCTGTTCCACCAAGAGTATAAACATACCCTGTAGTGCTCTTTCTATTATCAATATTTCCAGCTAGGTCAGCATCTACATAGCCTTCAAGAGCCATATCTCCACTTTTGAAGCATAGTGCCATATTTGTGGTACCTCGTAGATATCTGAGAATCCACTTGACAGCTTCCCAATGTGTCTTGCCTGGATTGTTCATGTACCTACTTACAGCTCCCACTGCATGTGCAATGTCTGGTCTGGTACAAACCATGGCATACATCAAACTTCCAATAGCTGAAGCATATGGAACATTTTCCATTCGAGCTCGTTCTTCTGCAGTTTTAGGTGACTGCTCTTTGGATAGTTTGAAATGAACACCTAAGGGAGTGCTCACTGGTTTTGCATTCTTCATGTTGAACCTATCAAGTACTTTGCTGATATACTCAGCCTGTGACAACATTAAGGTTCCTGATGCCTTGTCCCGGTTGATCCTCATTCCAAGAATCTGCTTTGCAGCACCTAGATCTTTCATTGCAAAATGTTCTGACAATTGATGCTTCACATTATTTATCTCTTGCATGTTTGACCCAGCAATCAACATGTCATCTACATACAAGAGTAAAATAATATAACTGTTGTCGAACTTCTTCACATAGCAACAATGATCTGCCTGGCATCTGATGAAGCCACTGCTGCTCATAAAAGAATCAAACTTTTTGTACCACTGTCTTGGAGCTTGTTTTAGACCATACAAGCTCTTTTTCAACTTGCATACCAAGGTTTCTTTGCCTGTGTAAAAAATACACTTTATTTCTGAAAATAAAGTGCATTATTTTGAATAATTATGAGATTTTAAGCGCTTATTTTCAATAATTAAGGACTAAATATACACACTTTTTATAATAACTATTTGACTTAATAATTACGAAACTTTTGTATCAAATTTTTTTCTTTTTTAAAAAGGGATCATTTGTGGCCTCTTCCCTTCTGGTATTATCTTCTCTACTTATTTGTGCTTATTCCAACAATCATCTGAGAAGGAGAGAAAGGGGAAGAAATTTGTGCAAGAAAGGAATGCGACGGAAATCGTTTTAATGATAGAACTGCCTTCACTTTAAATACACGTGCCAAACATGTGTTGCAAATCTCCAATTAAAACTGGAAATTGTATCATTTGTTACCTTAAAATAAATGGGGACAAGTATTGTAATATTTTGATAATATAAATCTAAAATGATTTTTTTGTTGTTGTTGTTGTTGAAAAAGGCATCACTAAAATATCGAACTTTAAAAGTTATATCTTTTACCTATAAACACATCTGCATACCATAAATTTTTAAATAGATTATTGATACGAATATCACAAAAATAAGTGAAATTCAAATATCAAAACTGAGATATTTATTAGGATTGTATCAAATTAGATTCCAAAACGAACCTAAACAAGGACATTAACATGTTATCTATAAAAAAGTAAGAACTAAATGTTGTAAGATTAAAGGAATAAATGTTATGAGTAATAAGTCTAATTGAACATTACAAGAACAATCTTGATGAATTTAAAAAAATTCTTTAAAGAACCGAAGAGAAAACTCTTACTAAAATTATATTCAAAATCTAACTATTTTCCCTTAATGTACATATGCTTTTATAGATGACTTGTTGTTTGGGACGGAACTCGAACCAAAATGTTAGGGGGTCTTAGTTCCAAGTGACAAATAAAAAATATTTTATTATATATATTTAAAATTATTGTATAAAAATATAAATATAATTTTTTGATATTTTTCTTTTTCTTTTGTATTATTAATGATATAAAATGAAATAAATAATTTCTTTTTAATATATCACCACACACAATTCCTATGAATAAAGGTTGAACCTATCATTAAAATTTGCATAATAACTAGTAATAAAAAATATAATTTTAATTTAACAATACAATAATTACATATATTAAAAAAAAATTAAATTTTAATTTTATATATTAAATTTATATTTATATTTTTATACAATAATTTTAAATTTTAACCGATTATTTTATGGAAGAGTATCAAATGTTTAGAATTTCATGAATGTTGGCTAGTAAAATTGAAATATACAAAACAATAAAATTATTATAATATAAATTTTATGAAAAAATTACACATTTAATATATATATTTGATGTATTTTTTTATTATATTATAGATATATATGAAAAATGTTATAAGGTCACCCCAAACTCTTAACATATTTCCATCCATTGTTGTATTCTTACTAAAATTTAATAAAATAATTAAATAAAATCATAACTAATTGGCCTCATGCCTATTATAAATATAAGGAAAGAATTCCTTACAACTTACAACAAAGTAAGTATTTAGGCCATAATAGAATGACAAAATCAATGCTAAATATGCAAGTATTCTGACGTTTATTTAGGGCTTGGTACTTTTCTAATACTCAAGTTATATCAAAAGTACCTCAAATTGACCATGTTTTCAAGTGGCTCCAGTTTAGTACCCATGTTTTCCAAATGGTTTTAGTTTAGTACCCATGTTTTTAAAATGGTTCCGGATTTGAAATTTTTACAAAATTGGTCAGATTTATAAAAAAGAGCAGGGTTATTTCCGTCCATATTTTCTGTCCGCGCCATCAAAAACGACCAACGCCATTTTTCGCCATTTTTACTGGTTTGAAGGTTTTTTTCAGCCATTTTTTCTATTTTTAGTATCACAAAACATATTTATAATCTCTTTTCTTCAATTGTCTACAAAAATTAAAAGATTTGGAGAGAAATAGAGCAAGTTAGATTCCTGCAAGAAATGGGCAGCGATAAAAATACGAACTTTTAGAGGATATCAGCTAAATTTCGAATCTCCAGAATTTCTCAATTACAAACTTATAAATTGACGTGTAATGCTGTAAAATATGGATTTTTTTAACCGGCGAAAAAAACCCAATGAAGCAGAAATGAAGATCCAATGGCCCATTTGGGGTTCTTCGATGGGAAAATCTTACTCACTTTAATGTATCTAATAATGGGTTTACTGGGCCCGGTTGATCCTCATTCCAAGAATCTGCTTTGCAGCACCTAGATCTTTCATTGCAAAATGTTCTGACAATTGATGCTTCACATTATTTATCTCTTGCATGTTTGACCCAGCAATCAACATGTCATCTACATACAAGAGTAAAATAATATAACTGTTGTCGAACTTCTTCACATAGCAACAATGATCTGCCTGGCATCTGATGAAGCCACTGCTGCTCATAAAAGAATCAAACTTTTTGTACCACTGTCTTGGAGCTTGTTTTAGACCATACAAGCTCTTTTTCAACTTGCATACCAAGGTTTCTTTGCCTGCTATTTCAAAACCTTGCGGTTGCTCCATGTATATCTCTTCCTCCAAATCACCGTGAAGGAATGCTGTCTTTACATCTAACTGTTCAAGATGTAAATTCTCCGCAGCTACCAACTTTAATACCAGCCTTATTGTGGTCAACTTCACAACTGGAGAGAAAATCTCAGTGTAGTCGATCCCTGCTTTCTGCTGGAAATCTTTAACAACCAATCTAGCCTTGTGCCGCTTACTCCCATCATGCTCCATTTTCACTCTGAAAATCCACTTGTTATGAAGAGCCTTCTTGCCTTTTGGCAATTTAACAAGTTCCCATGTTTGGTTTAACATGAGTGAGTCCATTTCATCTTTCATGGCAGACTCCCACTTGACAGAATCATCCATGTGTGTTGCTTCTTCATAAGATTCTGGTTCTCCGTTGTCAGTTAACAATAGAAAATTTTGGGAGGGTGAGTAGCGTTGTGTTGGTTTGTGTGGTCTGGTGGTGCGCCTCACTCTGGGTGTGCATGGTTCTTCTTGCTGTGGAACTTCTTGTTCTTCCAGTGGAACTTCATTCTCTGGTTCTTCTTGTGGAACTTGGTTCCCTGGTTCTGGAATAACTTCATTCTCAGGGTTATTGTGGACCCTTCGATGCACATCATCTTTAGAGATCTCCTCTAAATCAACATACTCTTTTGTTTGAGTATCTTTGTCTATACCACCAGATTTTACTGTTGACCTGTCCTTATACACAATCTTCTCATTGAATATGACATCTCGGCTTCTGATAACTTGTCGTCTTTCATAATCCCAAAAGCGATAACCAAATTCATCAGAACCATATCCAATAAAGATACATTTCTTGGACTTCGGGTCAAGTTTACTTCTTTCAGCAGAATCAATATGAACATATGAAATACAACCGAAAACCTTTAAATGTGAAAGGTTTACCTCTTTACCACTCCAAACTTCCTCTGGCAATCTTTCATTCAAAGGAACAGAGGGTCCACGGTTGATCAGGTAAGCTACTGTATTGATGGCCTCAGCCCAAAACATTTTAGGCAAGCCTGCATGTATTCTCATGCTTCTGGCACGTTCATTCAGAGTTCTGTTCATGCGTTCTGCCACACCATTTTGTTGTGGTGTTCTTGGAACAGTCTTCTCCATTCTGATTCCATTGCTTGCACAAAAGTCTCTGAATCTTCTGTCTGTGTACTCTCCTCCATTGTCAGACCTTAGGCACTTTACTTTCAAGCCAGTCTCATTTTCCACCATAGCTTTCCATTTTCTGAAAACATCATAGACTTCTGATTTATTTTTCAGAAAATAAACCCACACCTTCCTTGTTGAGTCGTCAATGAAGGTGACATAATATGATGAGCCTCCAAGGGAATTAATTGGAGCAGGTCCCCACACGTCTGTATGAACCAACTCTAACTTTTCTGACTTCGGTGTTTTTCCAGCTTTTGAAAAGCTAACTTTCTTTTGTTTGCCGAGAATACAGTCCTCGCACAAACCAATGTCCACTGACTTCATATCTGGTAGTTTTCCTTTTGACAGGAGTACCTTCATCCCTTTCTCGCTCATATGACCAAGCCTTTGGTGCCACAAATTTGATTTTCCATCTGCATTCATGACTGCTATAGTGCTCCCACTATTTGAGGTCACATAGAGAGTACCTACTTTGTTTCCATGAGCTAAAACCATAGCTCCTTTTGTTATCTTCCATGTGCGATCCGTGAAGGTTGTTGAATAACCTTCCTCATCAAGCTGTCCTATTGAGATTAAATTCCTTTTCAGACCTGGAATATATCTCACATTCTTCAGCTTCCACACAGTCCCATTTGGCAACTTCACTTGAACATCTCCTTTGCCCACAATCTTCAAGGGCTCATCATCTGCTAGATAGACTTTTCCGAAATCACCACCGGTGTAATTCTCCATGATTTCGCGACAGGAGGTAGAGTGAAATGATGCGCCTGAATCCAAAATCCAAGATTCAATCGGACTGTTGACACTCAATATAAGAGCATCACCTGCTTCCTCAGCAACATTTGCAGTTTCTTTTGCACCATTATTTTTCTTCGGTGCTCGACAGTCTCTTCTGAGATGTCCTTTTTGTCCACAATTCCAGCAATTTAAGTTTGCTTTGCTAAATCTTGACTTACTTCGTCTAGACTTAGACTTTCCTCTGCTTGAGCCTCTCTCAAACATTCTTCCTCGGGATTCTGTATGTAAGGCAGAAGATGAAGCCTCACCAGATTCTTTTCGACGAATTTCGTCGCTTAGAATCAAATCACGAGCAGTATCCCATGTCATCGTCGTGCTTCCTGAGGAATTGCTTATTGCTGTCACTGTGCCATTCCAGCTTTCTGGTAGAGAGGATAAGAGAATCAAGGCTTGAACTTCGTCATCGAAATTAATGCCTACTGAACTCAACTGTGTTAGAGTAGAGTTAAGAACATTTAGGTGATCTGCAACTGGCGCTCCTTCTGACATCTTCAAATTGAATAGCCTTCTCATCAAATGTACTTTATTTGAGGCAGTTGGTTTTTCGTACATATTTGATAAGGCTTTCATCAGACCTGCCGTCGTCGTTTCCTTTGCGATGTTGAAAGCAACGTTGCGAGACAACGTTAACCGGATTGTTCCTAGCGCCTGCCTGTCAAGAAGATCCCAATCTTCTTGCTTCATATTTTCTGGTTTTGTTCCTGATAAAGGTTTGTGCATATTTTTCTGGTACAGATAATCTTCAATCTGCATTTTCCAGAAACCAAAATCTGACCCATTGAATTTCTCGATCTTAACTTTTCCTTCGTCTGCTGCCATTACTCCCACTCAAATCTGGTAACTTCAAAAAAATCACTATCGCAAAATAATGATTGTGAATAGTGACGTGAATAGTAAATTCACTATTCAACTTTTGACTTTACTATTTACTTTTACGTGAATAGTAATTCCACTATTTGCACAGTAACCGTTACTATTTGAATGAATAGTAACTTTTCCAAAATGTGATTTTCTGTACAAGAATTTCGCAACCTTGTAGCTCTGATACCAATTGTTGGGAAAAAATCGGTAATTTCCCACAACCAGATTTACGGAGAAGCAAAACAAATAATAATGTAGAGCAGGAATAAGGAAATAATACACCGAGAATTTTTACGTGGTTCACCCTAAAAATTAACAGGGCTACTCCACGGAGCTGCTGCAGCTCACTTTCACTATGGGAGAAAATATTACAGTGTTTAAAATACAACACTCAACTCACAAACCCCAAAACAATACACCCAAATAAAATATCTTTTTCTTTTTCTTTTTTCTTTTTTCTTTTCTCTCTTTTTCTTTTCTCTCTTTTCTCTCTCACCTTTCTCTCTTTTTTTCACTCTCTGTTTTCTCGAGAGTTTCAGAAACAGAGACTAAGAAACTAAAGAAAACTCTCTAAGCTACTGAGGATTTCTGCTCAGATTGGGATGGCTTCTCTGAATTCAATCTTCTCAATTTATAGGAGAAAAAACTAGCTACTATTTGGGGTGATGAGGTAAGCAATGATCTCACATATTCTTCTTCTTCTTTGGCTGCTCCATTTTCTCTTCTTCAATGGCTGCTGCCGCCATTGACAGCCGCCATATCTGACAATCTCCCACTTGGAAACTGATTTTAAGTACACAAAGGTTAAGCCTCTCTCTAACATTTTTGCTAGGGTTCGCCGGTGTGCTTCGAGGGTTTGGCCGACGGCTGGCTGTTTTGGCCGTCGGCCAGGCATTGTCTTGTGGGTCTCGTCTAGCGCGTGACTCTCTCTTTTGGTTTTCTCTGTTTTCATTCGCGAATCTTCGTGAATCTGTGTGGTGGTCTTGTTCGTGAGCTGGTAGATCTCGTGTGGGTCGTGGTGGCTGGTAGATCTCGCGTGGGTTCGTGGTGGCTGGTAGATCTCGCGTGGGTTTGGCGTGGCTGGTAGATCTCGCGTGGGTTTGTCTGTTCGTGGATTTGGCCGCAGGTCTCGCGTCCTGTGGGTGTGCGGCAGTGTGGTTGGGGTGGCTGGTCGCGTGAGTGGTCAAGGTTGGCTCCGGCACCGCTGTTTCCACTGGGGGCGTTGTTTGTTGTGGACGGTTTTTTTGGCGTCGTTGTGCGTCCCTGTTGACGCGTGTGTTGCCGGAGAAGGGAGGATCGCCGCCTTCGTTCAGAGGTTCTGGGTATTTCCTTTCCTTTTCTGGCTTGTGTTAGGGTGTTGCCGGCTCCTGGTTGACGGGGGCTGCGCTCGTTGGTGACGGTGAGGGAAGTGGTGGTTGTGTTCGAATACAGGTGCTTCACTGCCGCCGTTTGTCGGTGGTTCTTGTATTTCGTTTCGTGGTCCACTACTTTCGTATTACTGTTTTGTTTAATAAGACTGCTGTGTGTTTTTAGTGTCTTACGGTTCTAATTTCGATTAGGGCCTGTAAGTGTGTTAGTGTCTTACAGTTCTGATTTGATTAGGACTTGTAAGTGTTGTTTATTGTCGGCTGTGGTTTACAGCTGGTATCGTGTTGTAAATCATCTGGTAAATCGGGTGATATTATGGTCATGTTGAACAATCTTTTTTTGAAGATTCTTAACAGTCGGTTAGGTGTTATTTTTGGGTATGTATTTTTGGATCTTTCGGGTAAATCCTTGACAGTGTTGAGAGCTGGTCGACAAAATGAGCTACCTTGCGAAGCTTCGTGTATGTTACCTGTTAGTGACTCAGATTCACTTTTACTCTCTTTAGGACGTATTTTAGGACGTGTTTTTAGTTTGAGGTACCCCTTAGATACTTTTATGTGTACTTGGAAATGGGTCTTACTCTGTGATGTAATCTTTAAATTTTGATTATCAATATACTATAATTATGATAAAAAAAAAAAAAATATCAAAACTGAGATATTTATTAGGATTGTTTCAAATTAGATTCCAAAACGAACCTAAACAAGGACATTAACATGTTATCTATAAAAAAGTAAGAACTAAATGTTGTAAGATTAAAGGAATAAATGTTATGAGTAATAAGTCTAATTGAACATTACAAGAACAATCTTGATGAATTTAAAAAAATTCTTTAAAGAACCAAAGAGAAAACTCTTGCTAAAATTATATTCAAAATCTAACTATTTTCCCTTAATGTACATATGCTTTTATAGATGACTTCTTGCTTGGGACGGAACTCGAACCAAAATGTTAGGGGGTCTTAGTTCCAAGTGACAAATAAAAAATATTTTATTATATAAATTTAAAATTATCGTATAAAAATATAAATATAATTTTTTGATATTTTTCTTTTTCTTTTGTATTATTAATGATATAAAATGAAATAAATAATTTCTTTTTAATATATCACCACACACAATTCCTATGAATAAAGGTTGAACCTATCATTAAAATTTGCATAATAACTAGTAATAAAAAATATAATTTTAATTTAACAATACAATAATTACATATATTAAATTTTAACTGATTATTTTATGGAAGAGTATCAAATGTTTAGAATTTCATGAATGTCGACCAGTAAAATTGAAATATACAAAACAATAAAATTATTATAATATAAATTTTATGAAAAAATTACACATTTAATATATATATTTGATGTATTTTTTTATTATATTATAGATATATATGAAAAATGTTATAAGGTCACCCCAAACTCTAACATATTTCCATCCATTGTTGTATTCTTACTAAAATTTAATAAAATAATTAAATAAAATCATAACTAATTGGCCTCATGCCTATTATAAATATAAGGAAAGAATTCCTTACAACTTACAACAAAGTAAGTATTTAGGCCATAATAGAATGACAAAATCAATGCTAAATATGCATTGATTATAAGGAAAGAACTTGTGCACTATTTCAAGTAATATCCACGCCTAACATGTGTTTAATTAGTCTCAAGCTTACTTGAATGATATTGACTAGCATATGATCTTCTTTAAGCCATCTCCATTGTACTCATCAATTATGTTATGAGATTATTTTAAAATAATTTAAAATTTTATAATATGTATCTTAGGTCAAAAAGATCGTCATTTACTTTATATCTTTATCAATAAATTTAAATTTTATTGGAAAAAAAGAGAATATATAACTCCCAATTCAGTATATAATTTGAACTTAATTAGTTAAAAGTACGTGTTTATTTTAATTTTATCTAAATTTATATTTTAAAAACACATTATTTATTATTAAATATATTTTATTTATATGTATTACTTTTCTATCATGTTTAGAGTTCTCGTATAATCGGTAACTATTTAATTATTATATTTAGAATTTTATTTAATGTAATAATGGAGTCTTAAATCCTATGATGCATATATAATTTACTTTTTTATATGATTTTATTTTTAATCACTCAAAAAAATATATTATTTTTTTATAATGTAAAATAATATATGTTATAATATATATTTTATGTAAAATTATATATTTTTTATATTTTAAAAAAATATTTTTTATAAAATTAAAAATAAAATTATATATATATATATATATATATATATATATATATATATATATATATATATATATATATATATATATATATATATATATATATATATATATATATATATATATATATATATATATATATATATATATATATATTTAGTTATGATTATGTATTAGGCTTTACAAAGTTTGGATTTAGTTGAAAAGAAAGACGTCATCGACAGCAGGGCGAATGCAAAAATACAGGTGAGTTTGCGTGCAATACTTTAATCTCTATCTTAACCTCTTATATATATATATATATATATTAGACTTAATCACGTGTTAATATATGTAATGTTATTTTTTTAATAATTTTAATTTATATTAATAATTTTAAATTTTTTATGATAAAAATTAAGTTTTACTCTTAATAATTTATCATAATCACTAATTTATATTAATAATTTTAATTTTTTTATGATAGAAATTAAGTTTCATTCTTAATAATTTATTGTAGTAACAATTATCACTTCAGAATCTATCTAGCATGCGCACTGGAGCAGCATCCTTATCTTATTTGGGCATCAATCTCTTCCAGGGGGCCCCAAGAAAGTGTTGGTTTCAAAGCTTAGCTGACAAAATCCGTGTAAAGCTTGAGGATTGGAATGGGCAGACGATTTCATTGGCAGGACGGCGTTGCTTGATTTCTTCTATCATTCAAGGAACATTCCTCCACTCATTTCAGATTTATAAATGGCCAAAAATAATTCTTGACGACTTAACAAAAACTATTCGTAATTTTTTTTGGTCGGGAAAGATAGATACAGTTAAAAAGGTACAAGTGGCTTGGAGAGACTGTTGTCGTCCAATAGATGAAGGAGGCCTTGGTCTGCGGGACCTTCGTCTCCTAAATGAGGCCATGCTAAGAAAGTTTGCATGGAGGCTAATCACAGGAAAATCTAACATTCTGCTTTACTTACGTAGCAGATATCTGGCAAAAAATGGCTATCCAAAGAATTATTATGTCTGCTCATCAGTCTGACCTGGTTTGCGCCCTCACTATTTAACCCTCTTGGAGGAATCCAGGTGGTTAGTTGGAAGAAATTCTACAGTAAAGTTTTGGACAGACAATTGGTTGGGTACACCTCTAATTGATATGATGGATAATCCCCCAGTGGACCCCCCGATACATTCACTAGTGGGGGATTACCTACAGGAAGATGGTTGGCATTCACCTCAAACTTTCATGGTATCCTATCCAGATATTACCTCAGAAATTCAATCAACAGTTGTTGGAATTGGTTCGGACATCAGAGTTTGGACACGCTCAATTAAAGGAGGTGTTACAGCCAGTGAGGCTTATGACTCACTACGTGTGGTTGGCGAACGCAAGTTGTGGGGTAAGGCCATCTGGGCCCATTATATACCACCATCAAGATCTATTTTGCTATGGCGTGCTATTCAAAATAAACTTCCAACGGATTGCCAGTTAAAAAGGAGGGGACAATCGTTTCCTTCCCGTTGCTCATTATGTGGATCCAAAAAGGAAACTATTTTACATCTTTTTTTAAGTTGTCATTTTGCAGGTGCTCTCTGGGACTTCCTATGCTTCTTTTTTGGAAAACGACCATGTACAGACTCCTCTATCCTAAACTTATGGACGACCGCAATGGCGATGGAATTTGGATCACAGCTCGCCAGCTTATGAAAAGCAGGAATTATTTCAGTCATTTGGGTGATTTGGACCACTAGAAATGATTATCGTTTTAACAATAAGAGGACGACGCTGAGCTCAGCCTTTGCAACAGTGTGGCGTTTTATTTGTGAAGCGAGTCTCTCAAAGAGTGGTTGCATGCAAAATACTGTGGATGATCTACAGGTTCTTAGACGACTTTGAATTCAAGGCATCCCACGACGGGCTCCAAGGGTTATAGAGGTTAATTGGAAGGCACCACCTTCGGGATGGATAAAGGTTAATACAGATGGAGCAGCTTTTGGAGCACCAGGATTATCGGGTTGTGCAGGCGTTTTTTGAACTTCTAGATCATTTGTTAAGGGTTGTTTTTGTGTCCCGCTTGGAATATCACATGCTTTTGAAGCAAAACTAGCGGCAGCCATTTATGCGGTGAAATATGCATATACATTTCGGTGGAGGCGTCTTTGGTTGGAATCAGACTCGGCATATGTTGTTGCTCTACTTCAGAATCGGTCTTCTTCGGTTCCTTGGAAATGGCATTCGGCTTGGACAAATTGTTTAGATAAAATTACACACTTGGAATTTCACTGCTCACATATTTACAGGGAGAGCAATGCTGCAGCTGATAGTTTAGCCTCTAAGGCTCCTAGTTTATGTACAGCGACTTGGTGGTGGAATGCCCCACCTTTCGCTAGCTCTTTTATTTATTCAGATGCTAACAACAAACCTAATTACAGGTTTTGTTGAGAACTTTTATTTGTATGTTCAATTTTATTAAGATTTAATAATATTAGTGGTGAGCGGTTTAATGAAGAAAGTGCTAAAAATGTGCCAACCTAGTTGGGATGTTCCGGTGCACCCACTGAAAACTGCTAGCTACAACCTTTCATAAAAAAAAAAAAACAATTATCAAGATATATTAAAATATTATAAAATATTTTATTGAACAAATAGTGCATTTATGATATTTAAAGAAATATATTTTAGACTTTTACGATATATATATATATATATTTTAAACTTTTACGATATATTTTAGACTTTTTCGATATATATATATATATATATATATATATATATATATATATATATATATATATTTTACTGCTTCGTTTAAATTATTTATAAGTTTCTTTGTTTAAAAAAAAAATATCAACTTGTTATCTCTGAATTCATTTTCTCATTTTCTTATCAACTAGTTATTCACTTATAACATATTATTTTCTTAACTTATTTTAATTACTAACATCAATATTTAAATTACTTGCATATTAATAGTTTTAGCAATATTTTCTTTACTATTTTATATTACTAACTGCCTTTGTCATATAATTTGCATTTCAAGTTGGGATACTTCAAATTGTTTTTTCCTTTAATTATTTTTTGTTCTTAAACTTTTGTTTCAAAAAAAAAACGACAATTTTTAAAAAAATAATAATAATTCTTTAATTCTTATAAGTTGTTCTAAGTTGTTTACTTGTATCTATTGATGATATTATTTTGATAAATAATATAAATATTATTTGAAGCTTTTAACACTTTTGTTGTTATAACTATTTTTCCAAAAAATAAAAAATGACTTCTGAGATAACTACTCCTGTGTCCCAAATTGAGACTCCAGCTGCGAATGTTGTTAACCCTTGTGTGGGTGGTTCTATTGTGAACTATGTGGTGAGGCCTACTGTGGCTCACGGGGTTATCCCAATATTACTAGTTTTGGTTCCTTTGAATCATGCTGTAGCAGAGAAACCGGAGAAGTTCAATGGATTGAAGGAGTAAGATGTTGGAGGAGGAGTAAGATGTTCTTCTATCTTACCACCTTGAACCTAGCAAGGTTCTTGACTGAGGAATCTCCAAAACAACCTGAGGGTGAACAAGATTTTCAGTCTACTAGTGCTATTGAAGCATGGAAGCATTCTGATTACTTGTGTCGAAATTATATTTTGAATAGCCTAAGTGACTCCTTGTACAATGAGTACAATAAGGAGAAGACGGCTAAAGACTTGTGGGAGTCATTGGATCGGAAATATGAAACTGAAAATGCTGGTGCTAAGAAATTTTTGGTTGGTCGCTTTATTGATTATAAGATGGTGGATAATAAACCAGTATGCAATCAAGTACTTGAACTCCAAGATATCGTAACAAAGATGCATGATGAAGGGATGGTACTGAGTGAGACCTTCCAAGTTGCAGCTATTATTGAGAAGTTGCCTTCTTTATGGACAGAGTTCAAGACCTACCTTAAGCATAAGCGAATGAAAGTGTCTATGAAAGACTTGCTTGTAAGGTTCAAAGTGGAAAAAGACAACAATGCTTCTTCCAAAAGGGGTAATATCCCATCAGCACCCAAGGCTAACGTGGTGGAGCATGGTCAAAGTTCCAAGCACAACAAGTATAAAGGCAAGGGAAAGGGCAAGCTGAATAAAGGTTCAAAGTTGAAACCTAAGGAAACAACTTTTAAGAAGTCAAGCTTCAAGGGGACTTGCTTTAACTGTTAAAGGACAGAGCACAAATCTCCAGACTGCACGTTTCCAAAGAGAAACAGAAACCGTGAGGCAAACATGGTGGATGACACTCAAGACTTTTCTGACAGTGACTTGTGTGCAGTCGTCTCTAAAGTGAACCTGGTTGGGTTCAACCCAAGGAAATGGTGGATTGACACTGGTGCGACTAGACATGTCTGCTCAGACAAAGGGCTATTTACCACCTTTGAAGCTGTCAAGGAAGGTGAAAAGCTATTCATGGGCAACTCTGCAACTTCAGTGTTGAAGGGTAAGGAAAAGTTGTACTGAAGATGACCTCTGGAAAGGATCTGACTCTGAATAATATATTGTATGTACCAGAGATTCGTAAGAACCTTGTGTCTGGTTCATTGCTGAATAAACATGTCTTTAGAATTGTATTTGAGTCAGATAAGGTCGTGTTGACCAAAAAGGGTATATTTGTTGGCAAAGGGTATGCTTGTAATGGACTTTTTAAGCTTAATGTAACAACTGTAATGCCTAAGAAAATTAATAAAGTTAATTCTTCTGCTTACTTGCTTGAGTCTTCCAATTTGTGGTAGACTAGGTCATGTTAATTATGAATCTTTGCGTAGATTAATTAACATGGAACATATACCCTCTTTCCAAATTGATTCCAAACACAAATGTGAAACTTGTGTTGAAGCGAAAATGACAAGGTCATCGTTCCATTCAATCGAAAGGAACACTGAACCTCTTGATTTAATCTATAGTGATTTATATGATTTAAAGTTTGTTCAAACAAGAGGTGGTAATAAGTATTTTATTACTTTTATTGATGATAGCACAAAATACTGTCATATATATTTGTTTAAAAGCAAAGATGAAGATATAGAGAAATTTATTCTCTATAAAGCAGAAGTTGAGAACCAACTCAACAAGAAAATCAAGGTACTACGAAGTGATCGTGGTGGTGAGTATGAAGCACCTTTTGGTAAGTTCTGTGCAGAACACGGAATGATATATCAAACCACAGCACCTTATTCGCCTCAGCAGAGTGGAGTAGCTAAGCGAAAGAATCGTACCTTGAAAGAAATGATGAATGCAATGTTACAAAGTTTTGCGTTACCCTAGAACTTGTGGGGGAAAGCCATTTTATCGGCTAACTATCTTTTAAATAAGGTTCCCAAGAAAAAGGCACAAAAGATATCGTATGAGTTATTTAAAGGAAGGGTATCTTCCTTTAAATATTTACGAGTGTGGGGGTGTCTTGCTAAAGTAATCGTACCTATACCTAAGAAGGTGAAGATAGGTCCGAAAATAATAGATTGCATTTTTATCGGATATGCACATAACAGTAGTGCTTATCGTTTTCTTGTACATGAGTCAAAGATTCCAGACATACATAAAAATACAATAATGGAATCAAGGAATGCATCGTTCTTTGAACATGTATTTCCATGTAAATCCCAAGGGGAATCAAGTTCATCTAAACGAACTTATGAGACTATGAATGAAGATAGTCATGAACAAGAATCTAAACAAGAGGTTAAGGTTGAACCTAGACGTAGCCAAAGGGTTAGGACAGAAACGTCCTATGGTCCAGATTTTCTGACTTATTTGCTAGAAAGTGAACCTCAAACCTATGAAGAGACTGTAAACTCTTCTAAAGGTCCTCAATGAAAAGAGGCCATTAATAGTGAAATTGAGTCCATTCTGTAAAATCACACTTGTGAACTAGTTGATTTAGCTCCGCGTAGTAAAACATTAGGATCGAAGTGGATTTTCAAGAGAAAACTTAGACCAGATGGATCAATAGAAAAATACAAGGTCAGACGTGTAATTAAGGGTTACAAACAACGACATGGCCTTGATTACTTTGATACTTATTCTCCCGTGACGAGAATAACATCCATTAGGATGCTAATTGCTATCGCAGCTTTGCGAAATCTTGAAATACATCAAATGATGTTAAAACAGCCTTTTTAAATGGAGATTTAGATGAAGAAATTTACATGGATCAACCTAAGGATTTTTCTGCCCCAGGGCAAGAAGGAAAGGTTTGTAAATTGGTGAAGTCATTATATGAAAATTGAAGTAACACGTATAATGGTAAGTCTCGACTTATATGTCACAGACATAATACCATTAGACAACTACTCTCAACTGGGGTTATTTCTGTTGATTATGTGAAGTCAAAGGATAATATAGCGGATCCGTTAACCAAAGGGTTAAATCGAGAGTTAGTTGATAAGTCATCGAGGGGAATGAGACTGAAGCCCATGAAAGAAAAAGAATTTACAAAGGAAACTCAACCTAGTTGACTAGAGATCCCGAGATCTAGGTTCAAAGGGACAACCTAGTTGTAAAGACTTGGTGAGATCACTGTAGAAGTTTACCCTTAAGTCCATTCCTATGATGAAAAGCAGTGATATCCGTAAGTATAGGTTAAGCTAATGATTTTAATAATTCTTACAAAGAGAATACCGAGCGGAGTACAACGGGTTACTCTTTACGGATTACTCTTATCGATAAGAGATCACCTATGTGAGAGAGAAGTGGGGCCTCTTTGAAAGGGTGTTGTGTAGAGCTCAATTCTTTAGAAACTCTCGCAGAACCAGGCATGTGTTCATGGTCAAAATGAACACAACAGTGAAAACTAAATTGTGTCAGGAAAGACTCATGTGTGAAGTATGTCATCGCTTACATAAACGGCAGGACAATTCAAGGACATCATGTCTACTGGTCAGTTAGTAAGGTAAATATATTCTCACAAGTGAAGGTTCAAAGGTTAACACCTACCTATCCTATGCAGGTTTCGAACTGTTGAACTCTATTTTCGTGTCAAAATTGGTTTGAAATCTCGGTCAATTTACATTCATATGGGGGATTGTTAGAATTAAATTGAATGGAAATTGAAGTCAAAGGAAAAAAAAAGAGTAGGAAACGGACGGATGTAAATTGAAATCAAAGAAAACAGAGGAAACGCTTTTCCTCATTAATTCTTTGTGCCCGTTTGGGCTGTTCTCTCTTTAAATCATACCGTTTCAAATTCTTTCTTAAACGTTTGGCTCATTATTTGGGGCTCTCCTATGTGTATATATATATGAGAGGAAAATCACAGAGGAAAATCATAGAGGAAAACGATAGAAGAGATAAAGGAAAAAGAAAGCACACAAAAAACTTTTAAATATTTTTTGTATTTTCAATCTAGAGTTAGGTTCCATTTCAATAGAGTTCAGACATAAGAAAATTCATCAGAGTAATAAGTTAGTGGTGTCTAATTTTTGCTACTAGATCGTTTTATCTTGGGAGATAAGTTTTCGGAATACTCAAACATCCACGGTGAGCGAAAAAATTATTTTGAGGACACCGTGTGTTACACGGGATTCGGTCATTTCTAAACTTTATCTCCTTTATGCTATTTAAATTGTGATTTATAAATTATATGTATTTTGCTTCTGTAATGTAATTATAATTTAAATAAATAAAATTTTATTTCTAAATTGTTTGTCCACTACATTATTTTCTACAGTAAACTTTGTAATATTGGTGACGTAATCTTGAATGAAAAATATTCACTTAAATTATCTTAAAACCAAATTAAATGTTATTGTAATTAGTTTCAATTGTTCTTTTGTACATGTAAACTTGGTTGATTAGGCAAGCTAACAATAAATTAACAACTATAGATAATTGAAAAATTATCAAAAATAATACCCCTAAAATTTGTAATAATAAAATTAACATTTCAATAACATTGAACGTTCAATATTGAATATATAATATTGAACGTTCAACATTGAACAGGTTTAAATTGCCACAATTTAATTTGAACTACGTTTAATTAAACAGACGTTCAAAGAAAAATGAAATAAAAAGAATTTTTTAATTATAAAAACATAAAATTTGAACAAGTGTTATTTTTGTTATTATAAATTTTAAGAAGTGTTATTTTTGTTTTTTTCTTTGATAAATTTTATATTTTATTTGATGAGTTTAAATAAATATATCCATATTTATTATGAAGATAAAATTAAGATATGGTTTTTAATATAAGCTAAAATATTATATATGTTCTTTTGTTTTTTAATCATATTTTTACTTTCAATTCTTTATATATTTATTTACAAAATTTTAAATAATTAATATTTTATTATATTATACTAATAATAATAGTAGTAGTAATAATAATGATAATATGATAATAATAATAACAGTAACTGATTGAATGATAAGTTTCTATTAGTAATTAAAAAATTCAAATTTTATGAAAAATGTTGAAATGAAAAATAAATTAAGTTTTATTAATAATAGGTGTAAAAATAAAAATTAGTTTGAATGATTATGGGAAAAACATGAGGTTTTATTATTATTATTATTATTATTATTATTATTATTATTATGTTATATTAATAATAATAATAATGATTAGTAATGATAATAATAATAAATATCTATTTACAATATTTTAAAATTAAGATAGTGTTTGTAATTTTATATGTTTTTGATTTTAAGTATACATCAAGGTTTGTTCATCTTTTTTTTATATTATATTTATATCTAACTGAGTCTACAATTTAAATATTCCTATTATAATTTTTTTAAAATCTAAGTATAATTTGAATATTTGTATTATAATTTTCTAGTTTATAACAAAATAACAAATGATGTATTCATTAAAAGTTTTGTTGCCAAATAAATTCTGTTTCTTTAAAAAAATTTATAATATCTTATTCGAAAAATATAATCATCTTCTTTAAGAAAATCATTTGTATCTTATTTAAAATTTTATAAAATTAAGATAAAAGTTAAACATCATAATAAATTATTATTAATGTTAAATTAAAAATACATACTAAAATTATTTATTTGGTAGGTTTTTTTAATTCAATAAAACTATTATATATAGAATTATTTGGTTGATTTTTATAATTCAATAAAACCATTATATATAAAATTATTTTGTAAATTTTTTTAATTCACAAAATAAAACCGTCATATATAAAATTTATTATTATTAAAATAATTAAAATTAATATTATCTTTTATATTTTATTAATTCATTTAAAGATACAATAATGATCCAACTAATAATGACTCCAAATCATTATGTTATGATTGGATATAAAAATTATTAAATTAATAAATAACATAATACAGTATTAAAATTGTATAAAAAAGATGAGATTTTAATAATAACATAGGTGACTTATTTAATCTAATATATTGAAATAAAGATGTATGCTATCTAGAATAAAAAATATGAGAATTTTTAAATAACACGCCTAAACTACTTCATATAAAGTAAATTTAATAAATTTATTATCAGTAAAAAAAAACATAAAAGTATATCTTAAAAAATTTAGTAAAGTAAGTGAAATAATCATTTCGTAAATGAAAATAAATATACCCTTAAATAAATGCTTTATTTTATTTCATATTTAAATTTTTTTATTAAATCTTAATAATGTATTTGATGTCCAAAAAATATATAATTATTAAGGACAACTATTTTTATAATGCAAATGAGTTTAAACTGTGAACCTCATCTTAAAACATTTCACAATTGAAATTAAAATTTTAATTTTATTTGGCTACATAAAATAGGTAAAATTATATTGGTATTTAAATTTTAATTAAATTTATACATAGGTCAACAATTATCTCATAATAATTCACAATATTATTAATTCATGTAACTGATTACATGTAACTCATTAATATTTAATTTATTTTTTATTTATTTATTATGTGTAACTTTTTGACTTTTATAAATAAAAAATTAATTTTATAAGCATAAAAAACAAAACAAAACATAAATCTAAAACAAATATATAAATAATATAAAATTAATAAATAATGGTTTTGGTGGGAATTTTTTTAATACAAATGAAAAATAAAATAAAAAAGAGAGAGAAAATAACATCTGTAAAATTAAGCAAAAATTCAAAATCACAATGAATTAGTAATGGCTAATAAATTTATTTAATTTAATGTTATTATTTATGTCATAATAATTAGTAATCATTGTAACTTATCAATTTTTTTTATCATAACGGTATAAAAAATCTCTTTAAAACAAAACAATTATCAATAATATTATAATAAGTAGACAACAATTAACAAATAATGATTTTTTATAAAATTTAAAATCATAATAAATTAGTAATGTCTAATAAATTTAGATATTTAATAATATTATTAATGTCATAATAATTCACAATAATTATTAATTCATATTATTAATATTTGATTTTTTTAACTTTTTATTATGTGTGTTTAACTCTTTGCATTCTACAAAGAAAAAAAATTATAATCATAAAAAATATCATATAAATTTAAAATAAAATTGAAATATATATAAAATTAATGAATAATGGTTTTGTTGGACATTTATTAATATAAATAGGAAAAAAAGAGTAAATGGCATTGATAAAATATGCAAAAATTTAGTTTTATAATAAATTAGTAATTTTTAATAAATTCATGTAATTCAGTATTATTATTTACGTTAATAATTGACAATCATTATTAATTAATATAAGTTATATTACGTGTTAATTGTTTGACTTCTAAGAAAAATGTTACAATCGTGGAAAACAAAATTAAAAAAATATGAAATTAATAAATAGTGGCTTTGGTGAATATTTATTAATTCAAATAAATAAAATAAAATTGATAAAAATAGTAATAATTCAATGTCTTAATAAATTAATAACGTCTTGTAAATTTATTTAATTCAGTATTATTTAAAAAAGAGTAAATCACATCACATAAAAATAAGCAAAAAATTCAATATCATAATAAATTAGTAATATCTAATATGTTATTTTAATATTGAATTATGCTATTTAACTCATGTAAGATATAATTATTTAATTGTTTTATTAAATTTTTATTTTTTGGCTTTATATACAAAATTATATCTTGTAAGTAATAATAAGTAAATGTTTTTTTTAGGACATATTTAAAAGTTAATTAAATAATTTAATATATGTCTAAGTAGTCATAATCATTGAAATTTTCTTATTTTTTTTCAACATGAAATTAAAAATGTAATCGACGAAAATATGATAAATAATTTTTTTAAAAATTAGTAATCCACAAATTTCAAAAACTAACACATATATAATAATTATCTTCATATTGCCATTTAAATATAGCATAAAATATAATAATAACAACAACAACAGCAGCAGCAACAACAACAACAACAATGAGTGTAAGAATAAGAATCATGATTTTTTATTCAAGAAAAAAAATCATTATATATATGAAATTTATTATTTGAATAATTAGAATTAATATTATTTTTTATATTTTATTATGACTCATGTTATGATTGGGTATAAAAAAATTTAAATTAATATATAATATAATGGTGTATTAAATTAGATTATATTAAAAATGTTGGATAAATATAGATAAGGTTTTTAACAATCATAATAATAATAATCTAGTATATTTTTGGAAAAAAGATGTATGCTATTTATAACTTTATCATCATCATCAGTTATAAAAATTTCATTATTGGCTGCAAATAAATAAATAATTAAGAAAATTTAGATTATATGAAAAATGTTGAACAAGAGAAGATGATGTTTCAATAATGTTAGTGATGAATAATAATAACAATAATAATGATGATGATGCTGCCGGTAAGAATAAGAATTGCATTATTTGAATGATTCAAATCTATACAATGTAAGAGTAAGAATGAGTTTGAATGGGTTTCAATTTGTTTTATAATTATAATAATGAATATAAAAATAAGAATCATATTATTTGAATTTATCTAATTTAGATTTGATAAAAATAACAACAACAATAATAATAGTGGGTGTAAGAATGAGAAAAAGAGTTGTATTACGTGAATTTGTATGCTTTAGATTTAGTTGAATGGGTTTGAATGAGTTTCAATTTGTAAGAATAATAATAATGAGTACAAGAATAAAAATTGTATTATTTAAATGATTTAAATTTGTATGATTTAAATTTAATAACAACATCAACAATAACATCAACAATAATAATAGTACTAGTGAGTGTAAGAATAATAAAAATAGATGTATTATTTAAATGATTTGAATTTGTATACATTAAATTTGGTAAAATAGCTTCTTCTTAAAAGTTTTATAAATTTATTGTTAATAATGGTATATATGAATGTCTATATATATAACCTTAATCAAAAAGTAGGAGATTTTTTGTTTGTTTGTTTGTAATATAATGGGGTGTGATAATCTAAAGGGAAGATAAGGTGCTTTTTTGTTTGTTTTCTATTGTGATAAGGTGTGATAAGGATGTTTTATTCTAAAACAAATTTTAATATGAGAGGTTTTTAATGAGGTGTGAAACGTTCCACACAATTTGTTTTGAAACAAATATTTATTCTACTCATGCGTTTTTTAAAACAAATATTCATGTCTTTGTTTATTTGGTATTGAATTTATAATAAGTAGGTATTTTAATTATTGTTTGTTCTAATTACATAAAAAAAAAATTATAAGGTACTAATGCGAGGGATATTTTGATCTTTACCTCTTTAAAGCCAAATTCTCATTTAAAATGAATATAGATATATATATATATAAATAACAAATAAAAACTAACAGAGGCAAACACAATATTAGCTAGTTCACACTCCCTCAAAATGCTAGGTTGTTGCAGCAATTTAATTGTAGCAGGATATGTAGCAACATTTTTACCACAATGTTATTCTCGAGTGATATAATTTAATATGCATCTTAATTAATTATTTTATTTCAGTTTCTTTTCATGGTGTCTATTTTCGAAATTTTAATAAATACTAAAAGTCAAAACTCCTTTCAGATTCAGATAAGCGGAGGCCAGAGTATAGGCCTAAAAGTTCAGCCTGCTACGTGCTGGAAATTAGGCTTTGAATTCAACCCAATGTAAAAGCGACAAATAACCAATGGGCCTGAAGTCCAACTAAGTTGAAGGCTAAAATTTTGGGTTCTATTTTTATTTTTTTTTTTGGCTGGTAAAAATTTTCAGACTAGTTAATTTTATCATTTAATAATGAAAAATCATCTAAAATAATACCTTTATCTTGAATTGAGAAAGGTATGAGATAGTACTAGAGGTGCTATTTTTGTAGATATATAAGTTTTAAAAGTGTTAATTTTATGATTTTTCCTTTAATAGTTTTGTTTTTGCTTTCTATAAAAAAAAAAAAAAAATGTTTGAATTTGCTTAAATATAATATGTTAATTAAATATATTAACACCTTTGATGCATTATACACTACAACAAAATATACCTATAGGTACGGTTGTTAAATTAAAAATTTGATAACAACAATACCTAAATAGCTATAGGTACGGTTGCCCGTGTATTGTAAAAGAATTACCTATGGGTACAGTTGTTAACCGTACCTAAAAGTGAACCAAAACGCGGAACTTTTTCGAAAAATTACGGAAACTTTTAGGTACAGTTGTTAACCGTACCTAAAAGTTGACCTACGGGTACGGTTGTTAACCGTACCCGTAGCCTTTTAGGTACGGTTAACAATCGTACCCGTAGGTCAAATTTTTTAATTAGGTCTCCACATCCACACGGGCTCCACACATTGTTCTTTTCTTCCCCACCCGAGCCCACCCTTTGTCCCACAATATCCAGCGCCGCCCCCCCTTCCCACACAAACGTGACCGGTTTCGCCTGGCTGTTTCGTTGCCGGCTGCTTTCCGACGGCGTGAGTGCTGCCGCCGCCGCCGTGTTGTACGGTTTTGAACCATTTGCCGCCTAGTTTTTCTCCCATTTCAGCCGAAAAATTCTATTTTTTTCCTCCACCATTTCAGCCACCAAAGGTGCCATTTTGACCTCCATTTCCGCCACCATCAACTTTTCTCCTTCAAAGTATGTATTTTTTGTGCTTTTTTGAGTAATGTACTTGATTTTTTTCTTAATTAGTTCATAATCTCTATTACCCATGTTTGCTATATGCCTTGAATAGAAGGTTTGAGAATTTTTGCCTAAAAATAAATATTATCATTATTTATTTATAATTGCTATGATATTATAATTCATGCATATTTTATATTTGTTCATGAAAATTTTTATAGTGCATATATATAGTTGCCGTTAATATATATATATATGTTTTAATTTTTTTATTTTATTTTGTTTATTATTATTAATTATTTATAATGTTATATATTATTGTATATTTATTCATGGAAAAAATTATATACATATGCATAGTGCGATTAATGTTGTATATAATGTTAGAACTTGTAGGTGAATTAATGTTGTATAACTTGTATATATTTTTATTTTTTTTGACTTAAATTAATGTTGTTTGTATTTGTATATATATATTATTTGATTCTTTTTTTTTAATATTTTTGTCACTTGTTATTTCACAATATTATATATGTTCATTGACATAATGTATATATATATTATATATATATATATATATATATATATCTTTAATTAGGTTTTTAAATGGATAAGTCTTGGATGTCAATGAATAGAAGGTCAAATGAATTTAGTGGAGGGCTTGAAAATTTTCTTACTTTTGCTGCTGATAATGCAAGTAATCATGAAAAAATTAAGTGTCCTTGTCTGAAATGTGGGAACCGAAAAGGACATAATGTTATGGAAATTCGAAATCATGTATTCAAACATGGTATTGACAAAAGTTATAAGATATGATTTTGGCATGGGGAAGAAATTATGAAGAATAGTAATGAGTTTCCCAATGCGTCCCCTACACAACAGAAGAGAAAGCGTGAAGAAGCTTTTGTTGATACTAATGAAATGTTAGATGCAGTGCAAGATAATTTGAATGCCGATATGTTGGGTGAAGATTTAAATGAGATTTTAGAGGATGCTGAAAAACCGTTATGGAATGGGTGTAAGAAGTACACTAAGATTTCTGCATTAGTCACATTGTACAATATTAAAGCGAAGTGTGGAATACCTGAAAAGTATTTTAAAGAACTTCTGACTGGAATCGGAGGTCTGTACGGATTAGGTGACTTGTGAAGGGATGGACGTTCGGTTAACTCTTTAAGGCTCTCCGTACACTTTATAGAAGGTCTTAGGACTTCAATGTCCTCAGCTTGACTTTCCTTAGGAATTGCATGCTTCCTTCCTGTATCTCCTGCATCTATAAACAAATCATCAGAATGTTCAGTAAAATTATCGTTTAGGACCTCACCACTTTCAATGACTGTGATGGCATTCAATTGTTCAGGCATCTTCCCTTTATCTTGCTTGTGTACGTAGTCAGTCAATTGTCCCACCTGAGTCTCTATCCTTTTCATGGAAGCCTCTAAAGAACCTATCCTTTGATCATTCTTCTGATTAATTTCTTGACTCACTTGAATGAAGGAGTTCAAATTGTCCTCTAAACTTGGCTTGTTTGGTAGAGTAGGCTGTGAATTGTTGTTGTTTGGATGATGTGGGAAGTTATTCTGAGCATAGCCTTGATTATTATTTCCTTTCCATGAGAAGTTGGGATGATTTCTCCAACCAGGATTATACGTGTTCGAGTAAGGATCATTCCTTGGCCTCGGTTGGTATCCCTCCATAGCATTCGCTTGCTCATAACTCGTACCTGCATTTTGATCACAAACAAAAGGACAAATGTTAGCACCATGTCCGTACGTACTACAAATACCGCATACCTCTTGAGTTGGTGTGTTCTTTGAGGTGAGGAGTGCGATTTGTTTTGTAAGCTCCGCAATTTGCATTGCCATATCATTTCCCGGAGCTACCTCGTTAACTCCCATCCGCCGTCCTCTAGAGCTCTTTTGTTGGGAATTAGCACCCAACATCTCATATAGATCATATGTCTCATCAGCGGTCTTTTTTCCCATTGCTCCTCCCGCGGCATTATCTACAGTAAATTGACACTGTTGTGTCAACCCGTCATAGAAGAATTGATTCTGGAGTTGCAACGGAAAGTGATGGTGTGGGCACTGAATCAGAAGCAATTTGAAGCGATCCCACGCCTCATGAAATGGTTCTCCGTCCATTTGGGAGAACGTTGCAATTTTGGTTCTTAGGTCCGCAGTCTTTTGGTGGGAATAGAATTTTCCCATGAATTTGTTGAAAATTGCGTCCCAAGTTGAAAGAGATCCAGGTGGAAGAGTCATAAGCCATGACTTGGCTTTGTCTTTAAGCGTGTACGGGAAACATCTCATCCTCGGCTGATCCTCATTTAGCCCCTGTAGCGGAAAAGTCTGCACAGTGGCATAGAAATCACGAATAAACGTTAGAGGATCTTCGTTAGAAATCCCATAAAAAGAAGGTAACATATTAAAATGTATATTCTTAATTTCATAGTTTCTAGCTGCTTCCCCTAGTTGGATGCAAGAAGTTGCAGTGCCAATGATTGGCCTTGCATACTCCTTCATCGTCATCTCTCTATGTGGAGGTAGATGTTCTCCCATTGTTGGTGGTTGCTCGACCTCCAAAATGTTAGCGTCGGATGGTCTCAAATGTGCTCGTCTCCTGTTGACGTTATCTATGAACGGCACCAGTGGGTTTCCAAGAGATCTCCTACCGTGCATGCACAATCAAAAACAACAAAAAATCAGAGCACCAGACACTATACGACTCTAACGAGTAACAAAAGCACAAAAACAAGAAAAAAAAAACAAAGATCAAATAGTAAACTAAAAAGAAAACAAATAACAACTTCAAAAACGCCAATTCCCCGGCAGCGGCGCCAAAAAACTTGATGCACAAAAACTTGATAACCAAATTTTGTAATTTATAAAAGCTCGCAAGTGCACGAGTCACTTGTAGTAAGCGACAAGTATACTCCCAAGATCGTCTCTCAAAGGAATTGCGATGGTTTTTGAAAGAGTCAAATGTAATCCAAAACGTAACAATTAAATAAATTCTAAACACTCTAATTGAAGGTTGGTTTTGTAACTGGTTTCTAAAATCATAAAAGTACTAAAACAATGAAAGTAAAAACGTAAAAGTTTTGTTGAAACGATGAGATGAATGAGTGTGGGAAATTAGTTAGTGAACTAAGTATGGATAAAGTGGTTTACGTGGTCTCCTCAATCAAGCATATAAAGTGAATTTATTGATTCCTTTTACTAATCCTAGAAAATCCCAAATCAATGGTGGTTTTCCCTTAATTAACTAATTAGCTTCTTTGATCCAGATCGTTAATTAGTTAATTAGCATTACTTTTAGAAAAGGTAGTTTAATCACCTAAATTAAGACAAGTCAATGCACTTAATTAAAGTTCATGCTCAATAATGCCCAATTGGACTTAGATGGCGTTTCTAAAGTTCAATCCTAAAAATAATCTCAAACATTCATAAACTAAATTGGCCAAAAATAATTGATGAATATAGATGTGAAGAGCAATGAACAAGAAACAAATCACTCAAATAAAAATCAAACCACATAAACATTATCCATTCAAAGTCACATCCCTAAAATCCCACACAAAAGGGTTTAGCTACACATGATCAGATTCAAATCCAGATTCTTCATTATAAATAACATCAAAAAAAGTTCTAATGAGATAAAGAAAGATTACAAACAAGAATCTACCCACTTTCACTCTTGCAACAAGATCCTTGATGTTGGATGATCACCTATTTCAAGTCTCTTAATGAGGCTCCAATGGAATAGCTTTGATGAAGTAACTTCTCTCTCAAAATTGTAAGAAAAATCTGAATTCGCACTGTTCACGAGTTGGAGGAGGCTGATAAATGGTTTGGAGGCTGGAGAAGTGTTGTATAGGCTGGAGATGATTAAAATCTGATGGAGGCTGAAAAGTATGTCTTAGGTCTCAATAATCTTCTCGGAGGCTGAATATATATTGTGTCCAAAATTAGGTTTTCCTTTCTTGTAAGGGTTTCCATATATTCTGTAAGTGTCATGGCCCAGGAGGAGTCCAGTCCGCGCGCGCGCGCCGCGGCGCACATTTTCCATGCCGCGGCGCACAATGTTTTTACAATTTATGAGCCAAAACAGAAACTTCCTCGCCGCGGCGCACATTTTCCATGCCGCGGCGCACAATGTTTTCATGAATTTCATATTTCAACCCGAGAGCCTCTCGCCGCGGCACACAATTCCTTCGCCGCGGCGCGCCTTGCATGTAACAGTGTACATGGTATGCACACTTATGTACATGCGTTGTACACACTCTGTTGGTTATCGATGTAAGGCTTACAGAATGAATGGCACCTAATGTAAGGCTTACATATTTAGACATTTTTACTTCATTTTTGCTCTCTTTTCTACATTTCTTTCCAAACCTACTTTGACCTGCAAAACAATAGAATACCCTCCAAAACAAGATTATATCGAGATTAAACGCAAAATAAACACTTAAAAACATAACAAATAGTAGATCAAAATAGTGTTCATCAAATACCCCCAAACCTACATTTTGCTAGTCCTCAAGCAAAACTAAAATTAAAAAGCCAAATACAAAACTAAAATTGAAGTTAACAAAACTTGTCATGCTTTAGTTTCTTTCCAATTCATAGCAAAACATTTATGCACCAATTTATCCGACAATCTAACTCATCAAGGTTCACCATTTAGATCAATTTCGCTTCACGAATCTAAATCTCAATACTAAAAGCGTATCAACATTGACTCCCCCAAACCTAGTGTTAAGAATATGAATTCGTTTCAACTCTAATCCTCACAATAATTACTCTCTAAATCACACCGATCCTATGGGTTCAAGCACTCAACAATGTATATGCGAATAGAAGTTATGTAAAGAAACGAGCTAATAGGTTCGCATATGATTAAACAAGAAAGGCTCAAAAGTGCATAACATTGATCTCATGAAAGGAATCAAATGATAGGATTTATGAAGGAATCACATTACTAATCTCATGCTTCAATTAAAACCCTCAAGCAAAAACTTCAAGTGTGCCATAGAATGAAAATGTTTTGACTTTAAGGGAACTTATTTCCTATTTCTCTCTTTTTTTTTTTGTTTTTTTTTTGTTTTTTTTTTTTTTTTTTTTTTTGTATTAACCATTCATACTTGAAGAACTTAGGGTCATAATAAACTTATTGTCTCTTCTTTTTTTTTTTAAGACCCACATACATACGTAATTTGTGAATGGCTACTTCTTAACTCTTTTTGTGTTTGATATAGGAATTCCCTTTTATTTTTTTAAAGTCAAGCACGAATGAAATAGACAAACACTTCAAACTTTACTTAAGTCATTTAATCTAAGCAATTCAATTAAGCACATGATCCCTCATTACATGTTTAAAATCCTAACATCCAATGCAAAAACCTATAGAGATCATCTAACAATTTGAAATGATATGAAATGTGTTTAAAAGAGTAGAAGAATATTTATCTCTCCAAATAAACGTTAAGGGCTCAACAATATTCTCACAAGGTAGTCTCCACAATTCAATTCCTATACACAAGATTTGGGTTCATCTCAGTTTCAACATCAAAAGCATGAAAAACAGATTGCAAATTAAAACCGATCCTTACAACAAACCTCAAATATTTTAA
Source organism: Elaeagnus macrophylla (assembly GCA_029378325.1). Taxonomy (NCBI): domain Eukaryota; kingdom Viridiplantae; phylum Streptophyta; class Magnoliopsida; order Rosales; family Elaeagnaceae; genus Elaeagnus; species Elaeagnus macrophylla. The sequence goes on along the minus strand of CM055641.1, from coordinate 28,957,250 downwards.
AAATTAGATAAACAATGCATAAAGACTAGTTATTCATCAAAAATTGACCAAAGCATGAAAGTATTGTTACCAATCAAAAATGCAAAATGCACCTCCAAACCTAAACTAAACATTGTCCTCAAGGTTTTTCAACTACACACATGTTCAGAAAAGATTTTAGAGAGGGCAAACAAAAACGAAACTAAACTGAAGTAAATTAAAAGAAACAATAGAGAATACCTAAAACGGTGGGTTGCCTCCCACCAAGCTCCTAGTTTAACGTCTTAGCAAGACGATGCTCACTCTTATCATGGAGGCCTCAATGCATCCTTGAAGTGCTTGCTTCCTCCTTTTTCTTTGCCAATCTCAAAACAAGGCTTCATGTCACCTGAAAAAGACTTAAAACGAGTATTACATGCATAACAATCTTTTCCAGGATAGAAAAACTCACAATCCAGGTTTTTAATTTGTGAACACTTGACATGGTCTTTGTAGGCATTATCCTGAATTGAGTTTATAAGTGTTTCCTTCACCCTCTTATCTGTAGATGAAACAGTAGTTTTATTGTATGAACCCTTCTGCAAATTATTGTCAAAAATAGGTAAATCATTAGAATCTGGAACAACACAATTATCAGCAGAAGAAATAGGAGCAGTAAGTGAAGGGTTAAACACTTTGAAGTTTATAGTCTCTCCTAAGACTCTCATTGTCAATTTCCCTCTTTGGACATCAATGATTGTATTGGTGGTAGCCATGAATGGTCTACTAAGAATAATAGTGTGTTCATTGTCCTTAGGTATGGTGTCTTCCATTTCCATGACTACAAAGTCGACCGGTACAATTATGCTCTTCACTTGTACCAACAAACCATCAACTATTCCCTTGGGATATCTAATGGATCTATCAGCAAGGTGAAGTGACATATTTGTGGGCTTAAGATCCCTTAAACCTAGTTGCAAGTACACAGAATATGGCATGACATTAATACTTGCCCCTAAGTCTAACATAGCATTCGACACCATCTTATCTCTCAAAGTGATTTTGATATTAAAACTACCTGGATTCTTTAGTTTGGGGGGTAGTTTCTTTTGCAACACTACACTAGCTAGTTCTGAAACTATCACTTTCTCCTCATTCTTATACTTCCTTTTGTTGGAGAGTAGGGTCTTGAGAAATTTTGGATAAGATGGAATGTCCCTAATGATATCCAACAAAGGTAAGTTAATATTAACTTTAGAAAGTGAAGTAAAAGTTTCATGAAATAGCTTATCCTGATCAGTCGCCTTTACGGGATGTGGGAGTGGAATCGGAGGTCTGTACGGATTAGGTGACTTGTGAAGGGATGGACGTTCGGTTAACTCTTTAAGGCTCTCCGTACACTTTATAGAAGGTCTTAGGACTTCAATGTCCTCAGCTTGACTTTCCTTGGGAATTGCATGCTTCCTTCCTGTATCTCCTGCATCTATAAACAAATCATCAGAATGTTCAGTAAAATTATCGTTTAGGACCTCACCACTTTCAATGACTGTGATGGCATTCAATTGTTCAGGCATCTTCCCTTTATCTTGCTTGTGTACGTATTCAGTCAATTGTCCCACCTGAGTCTCTATCCTTTTCATGGAAGCCTCTAAAGAACCTATCCTTTGATCATTCTTCTGATTAATTTCTTGACTCACTTGAATGAAGGAGTTCAAATTGTCCTCTAAACTTGGCTTGTTTGGTAGAGTAGGCTGTGAATTGTTGTTGTTTGGATGATGTGGGAAGTTATTCTGAGCATAGCCTTGATTATTATTTCCTTTCCATGAGAAGTTGGGATGATTTCTCCAACCAGGATTATACGTGTTCGAGTAAGGATCATTCCTTGGCCTCGGTTGGTATCCCTCCATAGCATTCGCTTGCTCATAACTCGTACCTGCATTTTGATCACAAACAAAAGGACAAATGTTAGCACCATGTCCGTACGTACTACAAATACCGCATACCTCTTGAGTTGGTGTGTTCTTTGAGGTGAGGAGTGCGATTTGTTTTGTAAGCTCCGCAATTTGCATTGCCATATCATTTCCCGGAGCTACCTCGTTAACTCCCATCCGCCGTCCTCTAGAGCTCTTTTGTTGGGAATTAGCACCCAACATCTCATATAGATCATATGTCTCATCAGCGGTCTTTTCTCCCATTGCTCCTCCCGCGGCATTATCCACGGTAAATTGACACTGTTGTGTCAACCCGTCATAGAAGAATTGATTCTGGAGTTGCAACGGAAAGTGATGGTGTGGGCACTGAATCAGAAGCAATTTGAAGCGATCCCACGCCTCATGAAATGGTTCTCCGTCCATTTGGGAGAATGTTGCAATTTTGGTTCTTAGGTCCGCAGTCTTTTGGTGGGAATATAATTTTCCCATGAATTTGTTGAAAATTACGTCCCAAGTTGAAAGAGATCCAGGTGGAAGAGTCATAAGCCATGACTTGGCTTTGTCTTTAAGCGTGTACGGGAAACATCTCATCCTCAACTGATCCTCATTTAGCCCCTGTAGCGGAAAAGTCTGCACAGTTGCATAGAAATCACGAATAAACGTTAGAGGATCTTCGTTAGGAATCCCATAAAAAGAAGGTAACATATTAAAATGTATATTCTTAATTTCATAGTTTCTAGCTGCTTCCCCTAGTTGGATGCAAGAAGTTGCAGTGCCAATGATTGGCCTTGCATACTCCTTCATCGTCATCTCTCTGTGTGGAGGTAGATGTTCTCCCATTGTTGGTGGTTGCTCGACCTCCAAAATGTTAGCGTCGGATGGTCTCAAATGTGCTCGTCTCCTGTTGACGTTATCTATGAACGGCACCAGTGGGTTTCCAAGAGATCTCCTACCGTGCATGCACAATCAAAAACAACAAAAAATCAGAGCACCAGACACTATACGACTCTAACGAGTAACAAAAGCACAAAAACAAGAAAAAAAAACAAAGATCAAATAGTAAACTAAAAAGAAAACAAATAACAACTTCAAAAACGCCAATTCCCCGGCAGCGGCGCCAAAAAACTTGATGCACAAAAACTTGATAACCAAATTTTGTAATTTATAAAAGCTCGTAAGTGCACGAGTCACTTGTAGTAAGCGACAAGTATACTCCCAAGATCGTCTCTCAAAGGAATTGCGATGGTTTTTGAAAGAGTCAAATGTAATCCAAAACGTAACAATTAAATAAATTCTAAACACTCTAATTGAAGGTTGGTTTTGTAACTGGTTTCTAAAATCATAAAAGTACTAAAACAATGAAAGTAAAAACGTAAAAGTTTTGTTGAAACGATGAGATGAATGAGTGTGGGAAATTAGTTAGTGAACTAAGTATGGATAAAGTGGTTTACGTGGTCTCCTCAATCAAGCATATAAAGTGAAATTTATTGATTCCTCTTACTAATCCTAGAAAATCCCAAATCAATGGTGGTTTTCCCTTAATTAACTAATTAGCTTCTTTGATCCAGATCGTTAATTAGTTAATTAGCATTACTTTTAGAAAAGGTAGTTTAATCACCTAAATTAAGACAAGTCAATGCACTTAATTAAAGTTCATGCTCAATAATGCCCAATTGGACTTAGATGGCGTTTCTAAAGTTCAATTCTAAAAATAATCTCAAACATTCATAAACTAAATTGGCCAAAAATAATTGATGAATATAGATGTGAAGAGCAATGAACATGAAACAAATCACTCAAATAAAAATCAAACCACATAAACAATATCCATTCAAAGTCACATCCCTAAAATCCCACACAAAAGGGTTTAGCTACACATGATCAGATTCAAATCCAGATTCTTCATTATAAATAACATCAAAAAAAGTTCTAATGAGATAAAGAAAGATTACAAACAAGAATCTACCCACTTTCACTCTTGCAACAAGATCCTTGATGTTGGATGATCACCTATTTCAAGTCTCTTAATGAGGCTCCAATGGAATAGCTTTGATGAAGTAACTTCTCTCTCAAAATTGTAAGAAAAAACTGAATTCGCACTGTTCACGAGTTGGAGGAGGCTGATAAATGGTTTGGAGGCTGGAGAAGTGTTGTATAGGCTGGAGATGATTAAAATCTGATGGAGGCTGAAAAGTATGTCTTAGGTCTCAATAATCTTCTTGGAGGCTGAATATATATTGTGTCCAAAATTAGGTTTTCCTTTCTTGTAAGGGTTTCCATATATTCTGTAAGTGTCATGGCCCAGGAGGAGTCCAGTCCGCGCGCGCGCGCCGCGGCGCACATTTTCCATGCCGCGGCGCACAATGTTTTTACAATTTATGAGCCAAAACAGAAACTTCCTCGCCGCGGCGCACATTTTCCATGCCGCGGCGCACAATGTTTTCATGAATTTCATATTTCAACCCGAGAGCCTCTCGCCGCGGCACACAATTCCTTCGCCGCGGCGCGCCTTGCATGTAACAGTGTACATGGTATGCACACTTATGTACATGCGTTGTACACACTCTGTTGGTTATCGATGTAAGGCTTACAGAATGAATGGCACCTAATGTAAGGCTTACATATTTAGACATTTTTACTTCATTTTTGCTCTCTTTTCTACATTTCTTTCCAAACCTACTTTGACCTGCAAAACAATAGAATACCCTCCAAAACAAGATTATATCGAGATTAAACGCAAAATAAACACTTAAAAACATAACAAATAGTAGATCAAAATAGTGTTCATCATTGCCTCACGATTGCAAGGAACTTTTGTGGCAGGATGTGATAGTAAGTAATAATTTTTCTTTGCTTATTCTACTTGAATTCAATGATTATCATAATATATGCATGGTTATAAATATTGTGTACATGTTTTATGTAGACAACTTTTATATTTCCCAATATCGACTCAGACATAGCACGAGTATATACCATGAAGAAGTTGGGTGATATGTGGAGGAAATACAAGCATAAGTTATACAAAGAGCACGTGGTGCCTAATCTTGAGTTTCCAGATTTGTTGAGAACACCCCCCGAAAAGTATGATTTTATTACACAAGAACAATGAGATTGGTTTGTGGAGTGGACACAAACTGACACTTTTAAGGTAATGACATATAAATCAATTACATTGAATACATACTATATATATACATATATAAAGTGTTTTACTGATACAAGTTAGTTTTTGTAGGATATAAGCAAGGAGTCCAAACAAAATAGAGAACAGTTAGTGTACGTAAATTATACTGGTCGAAGAAGTATTGCAAATACCGAAGAGTCATTGGTATTACAACTTGTATGAAGTGCCTGATTTCATGTGATTATATATAACATTTATCTATCTAACTTGATAATTGCTATTATTATCGAAAACCAATTTTCAGGATGAAATTATCCCAGGTAGACACATTACTTGGAAGCACACGCATTATAGAGATGGAGTTCCAATTAATGAAGCTGCCCAAAAAGCAATAGAATTGATGGTAAATGAATTAAGTTTAACATAAAATATGTTGATTAGAACTTACATTCATATTATCATGTGTTAAGCTTATATAGTGATTACTTAATTTGCAGGAAGATTATGAAAGAAAGAGTCATTCGGGAGAATTTATACCCATTGGTCACAAGGATATATTGGGTCAATCGTTACAAACAAAAGAACATCCTGGACGTGTTAGAGGTGCTAGTTATGGGGTTACCATACTTAAGAGATATCACACACCCACACGTGAGAAGAACCCAATAAAGCCAAACAAAGGTAAAGGGAAGGTTGACAAGGAAAAACAACTTTTAGAAGAGAATATCAGGTTAAGGGCTGAGAATGAAGCACTTAAGTCAAAAAGTCCAGGTATCACTCAAGAGAGCAACACTTTTATGCCTCCAACAATTTCAACATTTCCTATCAATGACTTAGAGGTATGCATCACATATAATTACAAGTATAACATATTTCATTGTAAGCAATGCTAATATGAGTTTCATCTCAATTGTAGGGAAGTCCATGTTATTTAGCATTGGATGAATTGAATAACATTGTGGCTAAGGGTAAAGTTTACCAAACTAGTGACCCATATGCTAAAGTGCATCATATGCTTCTTGGTAAGTATAATGCACGAGTTAGTATTGAGAAGTCACTTAAAGATGAAGAATTTTTGCCAATTCCAATTGGTGATGAGTTGATGTGTGTTGGACAAGCTGAAGGATGTATGGTAGCTTGGCCTAAAAATTGGATAATCACCCAAAATGATTCGGTTAGCATACATTAACATTATTTCATGTGCTGATATCTGCAATTTTAATTATATTATTTAACATAATTTGTTGTTAAGCGTAGGCCTCCAAAAAGCAAATGAAGCCAAAGAAAAAAGTCACTTCTCATGAAAAAAGAATTGAAGATATTCCATGTATAGGTGATGGAGGTGCCATTGAACGTATGACAATGTATGCATGCAATAATATGATAGCTAATGGTGAATCATTTCAAATTAATGTCATAGACGCATTGGGCATTGAGGAGCCCTTGGAGGTTAGGAGCGAAGACATAATGCCATTATGTATTGTTGGGTGGCTACAAGCAACAATTATTGCAGTATATGAGAGGTAACATTTATTTAAACTTTTTATATTATTTATAAGTTTTTTTTTCAATATTACGAAATATAATAATTATATTTTTTTCTAAGTATAGGATTTTATTTGATCACTTAACAAGAAATGTAAAAAATCACAAATTATATCGCTTTCTGCATCCTGCACTTATATCAAATCAATGGAGCCCTACTCTTGATGATCAAATCGATGCTCTCATTGAACGAATACTTGGAGTAGAAGAGAATGAAAGACTTATTGTTCCTTATTGGCTATCGTGAGTATTTTATATACATATACTTTTCTTATGTTCTAATTTTGTTAAGTTCTTATTATAACAATCATTTGCAATTAATTGTAGAAATCATTGGATGCTTGGGGTGATCCATCCATATAGTGGTGTTGTTGAGTGGTTTGATTCACTTGGAAACAGTCCACCACAAAGATTTCAAGATATGATCATTGGGTATTATTAACTTAATATATTTGATTAACATGATTTTAAATTATTTCTAATTAAGTAATCATGGATGATTGAATATGAATAATGTTTATTTATTATGTCGATATTATAGTGCTTTTTCTAGATGGTACCAAACTATAACACGTTCGTTTAAGCCACCACCTACTTTCCGGCCTATTAAGGTTAGTATATATTAATTTATCGTTTATTATATGCCTGTACATCTTTAATTACAAGTAATTATTTAGATAAGCTATTCAAATTAATTAACTATGCAATTTATGTTTTATATATGTGTGTAGGCACCTATTCAAAATAATAGCATTGAATGTGGTTTTTTTGTGATGAGATATATGAGAGATATTATATATCAACCAAGAAAGTCTCGATCACTACTAGTAAGTTAACAAAATATTTATGATTGTACATACAATTATTTAGCTAGTAATTTTTTTACATCATTGTATTCATAAATTTTTAATTATCATGTATTTCCTAATTATTTATAACTATATATAGATCTAATTACCTTTTTTTTAGTTTGCAGAAAAGAAAACATACACCCGAGAAGAACTTGATGTTTGTCGAAGAGAAGTATGTCAATTCCTTATTGATAGTATTGAAAGCACAAGTTAGACAATTAAATATTTTACATTTTGATATATATTAGTTAGATTTAACTTGTATGTATATATAGTTAATTTAATTAGGTTAGTGACATTAGCTATGTATTTTAATTTACTGAAATGACGACGCAATATGCATAATTGTAATAAAATATTTGTATGCTTGTTGAGATATGTATATAAATGTCTGATTAAATTCTGATAATATAGTGAGCAGGGATAAAAACAGGTAAAAATATAATCACAGAAAAAAATTATTAAAAAAAAAAAATTTTAACCTATAGGTACGGTTGTTAACCGTACCTAAAACCATGTAATAAATCAGACAACCGTACCCGTAGGGTTTTAGGTACGGTTGTTAACTGTACCTAAAACTCTACAGGTACGGTTACGCAACCGTACCTAAAATCCTACGGGTACGGTTGTTAACCGTACCTAAAACTCTACGGGTACGGTTGTTAACCGTACCCGTAGAGATTTAGGTACGGTTACAAATACCTACGGGTACAGTTGTTAACCGTACCTAAAACTATACGGGTACGGTTAACAACCGTACCCGTAGGGTTTTAGGTACGGTTACAAATACCTACGTGTACAGTTGTTAACCGTACCTAAAACTCTACGGGTACGGTTAACAACCGTACCCGTAGGGTTTTAGGTACGGTTACAAATACCTACGGGTACAGTTGTTAACCGTACCTAAAACTCTACGGGTACGGTTAACAACCGTACCCGTAGGTCAACCTATAGCGACACGGGCTACGGGTACGGTTACGCGCTAAAAGACAACCGTACCTAAAAGCCTATAGATACGGTTAACAACTGTACCTAAAAGCCTTTTTCCTTATAGTGATAAACATTCTAATCAATCGAATAAGAGATACGTATTATGTCATAAATTTGTAATAATTTTAATTGATGTGTCGAATTATGATTAATTTATTAAATATTTAACATCGATAAATAATAAAATTATGTACGCCTCTTGAATACAAGGGCTAATTAAATCTTGTTACATTATTTGAAATATCATTTGTCATGTATACTAGTGCTTGTTAAAGAAAAGAAAGTCAAACAAAATAAATCATATAATCGTACTAGTAGTCTTTGTTTGTTGCATAGAAGAAGCTTGTTCAATTGGTGGGTTACTTTCCACCCTTTAACCGAGGATCAACACTCTCCATCAATATCGGAAAGTGTGAGATGTGAAAAAAGTAATTTAAATTAAATTATTTAATTATTAAAATTAAAAATAATATCATTTAATTATTAATTTTATAAAAAAAATTAATTAAAAATAAATTATATTATTTTAATATTTTTTTTATTAAATTTGTATTATTTTTTATCAAGTGTTTACAACGCAATTAAAATGTGAGTTTTTACGAGGATAAAAGTAAAATTTAATATGAAATTATTTAAAAAAAAAAAATAAACAATAATATATTCAAATAAAAAATTATTTAAATATATATTTTAATTTTAAAAAAAATTAAAAAATTAATAAAATATTAAAATAAAATAGTGACAATTAACAAATATTCAAAATAATATTTTGTAAATTTTTTTATATTAATTGTGACTTTGTTATTGTTAAAAACTCGTGTTTTAATCGCGTTTAATCACTTGATAGAAAAAGAATAATATTATAATAAAAAAATCATTAAAATAATATAATTTGTTCTTAATTGATCATTTTTATAAAGCTGATAGACTAAATGACATATTTTATTTTATAATCTAAAGGATTAAACAACACAAATGACATTTTATATCTAAAATATAAACAAAATAACTATAGAAAGGTACAAAAGAGAAATTTTTTTTTTGTACTACAGATGTATAGAACTTATTTGCATAGTATGAAAGAGATATATACAAATTGATCATGAATTTTCAATACATTAAAAAATTCCAAAAAGAGTTGGCCAATTCACTTTGACGTCCGATAAGAACGTGTTAGTTTTCTAACTTAAAATTCTAGATATTACCTAACCAACCAGGAATACGTAGAAAATACCCAGATGCCAAATTTGCTTGGACTAGTTGGATCACTACAGCACTACTTATTTTGAAGCAAATCTTTTTATATATATATATATATTTTTTTAAGAAATAAAATAAAAGAAGTCTTTTTCATCACAAAATGTTGTCTTTTTTAATTTCTAAATTGAAATTTCTTGATTGAAAAACAACCACTAAAGAACAAATGGGAGTAGTAATCTAAGTTTGTTTTATTATGGAAAGGTCTCAATGTTTTGGTAACTAAAGACAATTGTCCATATATGTTGCGTGTTGCTAGTTTTTATTGTTTAGGCAATTTATGGAGATTTTTTATGAGTTGGGTTCAAATGCAATCTTATTGACATTGACTCAACAACACTATTAAAAGCTCTGTACTACTGATGAAGAGGTTATCTTGGAGTATTTTGAACAAAATGTTTGTAATTGATAATTTCATATTAGAACTAGAAGTTCTAAAAGATATAACTATTTTCATGACCAAAATAATAGATTTTGATAAGAGTTTTATTTTTAATCATCTCAAATAATGAATATAATATATGTTCAAATTTTCATGAACTGATGAACATATGTTTAACTGCCTTCAATTATGTTCAAGTTTGTAATATTTTAAACATCTGTCTATAATATTTTTTCAATGTTTATTTTATAATATCAATATTTTAAAAATAAAATCACTCAAATAAATATATTCCACCTTTGCTATAAGAATAATCGGGTTGTAATGAATGTATATGAACAATTTTTAAAATTTTATTTATTAAAATATTTCAACCTCGATTCCTAACAATCCTTATCTTGACTCAAGGTATCTTTCATAGATAAGACTTAGGAAGAGAGCATGGTAATTAATCAATAGAAAGTTCGTCGAAACCTTATGAGCTCTAGCTAGGTGGACATGTGGTTAATTTAGGAGAGTGTTGGAATTCAGAATCTTGTTGCTGATTTAATTGACTTCTCTGTGAAATTGTTTGCAAAGTATGTTTATTGCCAAAAAAGTGTTCATCATCTTGACTAGTCGCTAATGAAGAAAATATGCAGCATGATTAAGCTTAATATATAGCCAGTTTGATCGTGACCATGTACACTTTCTTTGCAAAAATAATAATAATAATAATAATAATAGTAGGCATAAATTATAAGTTTTTAACTCAGATAATATGTGTCTTACATTTCATTATCCTCCATATTATATCCAAGGTAATTCTAAAATTATTTTTTGGATGTAATTTAAGAGCTTTAAAAATCATATAAGGTGTAACTTAATTACTTTTTTCATAAGTTAGAAATGCTCTATAATAGTATAGAGCATGACTTTTAGGTCACGTTACAAATCAGGATTCTATATGCACCATAAAATGAGTTGTAATAAACTGTTTAGTCATGTTTTTCGCATGATTCAGTTACGTACGTACTCACGTTGCTTCACTTTCGATTCATTAAAAAAAATGTGAAAAATGTATTTTACATCGTATGAAAAGCAAAAATATACATAAACTGCGTGAAAGTTTCATCGATAAAAAAGTTAAAAATAAAATTTTATAAATTATGTCATACAATTAAATTATAATATTATTTTTGAAGTATTATTTAAAAAAAATTTCCTCTCAAGAGTTATTTAGTAATAGAAATGAAGAGATAAATAAGATTTGATCATCCTTTTTATCAAAAAGAGAGGAAGCAATGGTTTAATAGAGTTATCATGTGACTTCAATGTAGTCCATTGAAACTAAATCTATAATTTTATCTTTTGCAAAGTACGTTGAGGTGATTATATAATGTGCAAAACTTATTAAAATCAATCTGAATCAATTCAACTCAAAATTATCTGTTTCAAAAAGTATTGATTTGCTTAATCTGGTTTTAATTTTTTTTTAAAATAAATGAGTTTGTTAGATTTTTAAATGTTAAAAATCAATTAAAATCGAAATAAATCATATAATGAATGACCGGCGTTAAATACACGCCCCAAACGGCTTCACGTTATTTTGTGAAAGGTGTTGCCGTCAAAGTCAAAAGTCTTCCACATTTGTATTTCTTCCGTCTCCACCCAACCCTTTCCATACAAGAAGAAATTAGCACAATCACTAAATACGCTCAGCCATCAAGCTTGGACTTCATATTACTGTATATTTATTCACAAGTCAAATAATGCTTTCATAATATTTGATTCACCAAAAACTTCAACGTTCTTCAATTTCTTTATAATCACCAATCAGTATAATGCCTTCGGGAAATAAAGAAAGTTGATGAAATATATGTGAAAACTTTATAAATAACGTGGAAGAGTGTTTTGGGTTGTTGGGATGTGTTTTTTTTTTTTTTTCTTTTTTAAATTACTTTTAAAAGAAGTAATTTTAAATGAATTTGTTTGATTAAAAGTTATTTAAATAAAAATATTAAGGTATTTGGATAAAATTTCTAGAACCGGTTTAAAATTAAGCTTTAGTAATTATCGTAAGATATGAGCATGAATTCTAAACCATTTTTCTAAAGAAATTTGACTTTTTAGAAAAATGGTTTAGAATTCATGCTCATATCTTACATTAATTACTAAAATTTAACTTTAAACCATTTCTAGAAAAATGGTCTAGAAAAGTCAAATTTAAGTATAAATAAATAAATATTCTTAAATTTTGAAGCTACTTTTCGCAAAGATCGTCAAACTGAAAATAATTTAAGCAATTTGAAATTACTTTTTATTAAAAGGATAAACAGTTCCAAACATGATTGTTATATATATTAGATTTATGTATTATTTGCATTTGATTTTTTTCTGCAAATTATATAGGATTTATGGGCTGTCCAATCCTAAAGGTAAACTCCAATTATAGCAACATGCATGATTATTTATAAATATTATATTAGTATTATTTTTAAGTAATATAAAATATATTATTTTTTCTCCTAACACAACCTACCCAACCAAAATTAATTAAGTTTTGTGGTTTGATTTGAAATGATTTTATACCCCTAATTGGTTCAATTTAATTCTTAATTTTCAAAAAATAGATTATATTGATTTGGTTTGAATTTTAGCATAAAAGTAACCCCCAACCTTTGCACACCTATAGTTAGAAATTAGTATATATATAATATTGTTACAATTATTTTTATTTTTATTAAAAATAAAGTGTATCAAATATCCATTTTATGTTTATTATTATATAATTACACTATAATGTTATTATTATTATTATTGAACAAAATGATTAATTAATAAACTATTATTGTATTGCCACCCATATTTTAATGAGAAACATTAAGGCTTCTTCTCTAACGAAAATTGGAAATTTGGAATGCATCAATTAAATTAAATACATTGAAGACAATAATATTACATTGAGTTTTTATCGTTTATTCTTTTTGCATGGGAATCTTCAATAAAAGCTTGAATATGAAGAAAATAATGTTTTTTTACGATACAACTCACACACACTCGTAATTAATCTAATAAATTTTTTCTTATCTTTCGGTTAATACTTGTTGTAAGGTTATTGAAGTCTTGGGTTGTACTTAAAAAATTATATATTTTGTAATCAGTATACATTTTAATGGCCTCATTTGTGAAAAAGTAAAATATATGAGTAACATTTTTTTTTATTATTAATTAAGCCTTCTCTTCTCATAAAAAACACCAAAATACATTGATTTTAACGTTAAATACATTTAAAAATATGGTTTCTCATTTAGTCACTCTTCTTATTTGAAATAAAAAAAAATGCATTCAAGAATATATTACATTTATTTTATTATTCAATAAAAGCTTGGATCTGTATAGCAAAAATGACTTTTTTTCTTTTGCAATACAAAGAATGTTCGACTAAATTGAATTTTTTTTTAATACCGCGGAAAAGTAATAATGAAAGTACCCGCACGAGTCATAAAAAAAAAAAAAAAGCGAGGTAATAGCGGTCGCTTACTTTGCCTGGTTAAAGTCAATATTATCTCTTATATTGCCGGTTCTACTTTTCTATTCCTATCATTCCTTCTATTCCTATGGTTGAGCAAAAGAGGCCAGAGGTTCGAAAAGACTAAAGTGGATATGTGTTTCCATTATTATGCTAAAGCACAAAACAAAAAGAAAACAAGAGAAGAAATAAAGTTAATTAGAAGATTATCAAATTAAAGTAATTAGCTACCGTCAAGACAAATATTAAGGGGAAAAGGGACTTCTCTACTCACCGTACAAAATAAAGTTTTCCACAGATATCATTCATATCATATGTCCTAAAATATTTTCTTTTGTTCCCATTAATATATTCCCTTTCCATATAACTTTCTTTTCCTTTAGGTTAGAAATTTCCCAAAAAGATGTACGTAGGATTGGACTGATCTCTACTAAAATTTAGCCTTTTTTTTTTTCCACCTAAATATTGCTTTTGTTTCTTTTTACTTGATTTTATTTACTTTACTTTCAATTTCTTATTTACATTATTTTTTTTAATCGATATAATTCTCTTTAAATAAACACTCATTAAAAACCGTAAATTACAAGAAGAATAATTTAAATCTATATTTTTTAAAAAATATGGTGCATGACCTTTATTACTAAGTGATGAGCACTTTTAATTTCTTCAAACATATATATATATATGTGTGTGGGTTATATGTGTTTTTTTCCTTCCTAGCTAGATAGTCCTATCATATCATATCATTACTTTTTTTTTTTTTTTTTTAAAGACCAAAATTGGTTATTAGGTTTGACCTATTAGATCATAACTCAACCTAATATGCCACTAAGGGCAATGATATGTTTATCGATCTACAGTGGCAATGGTTGTTAGTTTGATGATTTAAGATGTCCTTTTTAAACTGGTTGGATGTAATCTTGATTTCAAAAAATTCTAACATAAATACTATATTGTATCTTACATGCTACCCCTATCTAGGTTTGTTTGTGTACGTAGTTATTAAATTAGATATTTTTTAAAAAAATAATATCATGGTTAATATTATTATTTATTTTTTTGGTCAGTATCATGGTTAATATTAAGTTAGATAAGTTTAATATATAGTTTATAAATAAGCATCTTACCAGCGAGTTTGTAACATAGAATAAAATCTTTAATTTAATATTCATGACTAGTTCATATATATCGTCATTAACTAAACAATTATGATCAATCAACACATATATATAGTAGACAAGTTAAGTTTCTTCAACCACCCCAAAAAAAAAAAAATGATTGTCTTTACCAGATATATAATCATTAAAAGGACTATGATTTTACCATATATATGATCATAAAAAGGAATATACGAGAAACCATGATTTTATTTATTTTTTTCCATTTTATTTTCCCTCATGAGTTCTTTAATTTTTGTGAAAAATGTATTGTTAATAACAATAATCATTTTACTGTTAATTAGTATATATAGCGACCATAATCGGTTATATTATGATAAATTTTTTTAAATAATAAATATAGCACTTGATAAAACTCAAAACAATAAAAATAGCACTCATAACGTTAACTAAAAACTAACTCATATCTCTTTCGATTCAAGAAAATTTATGTTATTTTTGTTATTATTAGTTTTAAGTTATATTATTTTAGGTAACTTCTCAAGTTTTTTTAATAACTACACAACTCACAGGTGCGGAGCCAGAAAAAAATTTGAGGGAGGGTAATTTTTTTTTTTATACAAAATAAAATTAGTAAGAGTTATAATAAATTATACTCAATTCAATACTAAATTTTTTCATGTCATATTATAATATAGACATAAAGTTAACACATTATAATTAACTTATAACGTAAATTAAACAAAAATAGAACAAGTTAATAAATATTATTTGGATTGAAATAAAATATAATAAACATAAACTTAAAAAACTTTAATATGAAGTTTATCATATACTTATTTTTTTAATTTTATTTTTATAATGTTGAGTTTAAAAATATTTAAAACATTATTTGAATTTTTATATTTAAGAAGAATTTTTTGACTGTAATTTTATTTTTGTTACTAATAGTTACCAAATACATAAAAAAGTATATATTTAACTATTTTATTTACAATTCATTTTTATCAACGTATTTGTTAAATAAAATATTTATTTAATGCTAAAAATATACACGTAATTAATTTTTTGTAAAAAAATTGGTCAGAGCTGAAGCCCCTCTTAATCTCTTCATACATCCGCCCCTAAACTCACATATCTGTAATTAAGACTTAAATTTCAGATATTTTACGTACTTAAATAAGCTTTATGTTATTAAGCTAGCTGATAGAAAATTTTGGAATGTAAAATAACATAATTCTCTACTGAAAGAATTTGAAGTTCCAAACATTTTTTGAAAAATAACACGCATGCATTATTTACTTATTTGTAACTCGTGCTCAATGTGTTAGCAAATTACAAACAATTTTTTTTTTTTATTTTGCCGAGAAAGTTACAGACATCTTAGAATTTTAAAAGCTGAGGCATGCGATTTTTTAAACGTTACGCTTTAAACGTTTACATTGTTACGCAAATTCAAAACATATTATTGACTTTTATAATTAAAAGAAGAAACGCTCTTTGTTTGTGCGATCGAATGTTAAGTTCAGTTTTGAATTAGTCATATTTATTATACTGGAAAAGTATTTATGCTTGTAAAGATGAGAAAACATTTGAACAATCAGATGACTACTTCCTTTACTTCAAGCAACCACTTATTGAGTTAAAAAAAATTCGAAGTTTCTCCGATTATTAAAGAAGTTTTATATTTAAATTTATTATCATTAAACTTTAGTTTGCACCAAAAAAATGTGATTGGAGTATGGGTAAATAAAATATATATGTAATCTTTAATTTTTTTTATTTATTTAAAATGATAAATTGAAATAATAAAAGAATAAAAATAGAATAATGATATTAGCACAATAATTTTTTTATTTCTACAACAAGTGTATAAATTGTTTATTTTATCTCTATAATTAATTACATTTTGATATTACTATTGTTGAATATATAAAATTTCATTAAAAAAAAGTTACTGTGACAATGATAATTTGTAACGTGGTAATATTGTCACTCTAAAAATAAAAATACTAAATAAATATTAAAAAGAAAGCTCAATTAATAAAATAAAGATAGAAAAAAAAAAAAAATTCAACATTTTATCAAGGATATTAATATTTTTAATTTTTTATTAAATTATTATTATTTATATTTATTATAAAATCAAAGAATTTTTGTTCCTTTGAGTTTTAAAGGTTTTTTTTTTTTTTAATTTTTTATTATATAGATATTAAGACAAACTTAGAGTCGCTTAAATTTAAATCATTTTAAATCAATTCATTTAAATTTTAGATTATATGATGTTTTTTTATTGATTTAGGCTCAATAGCTCATGAGCTTACATTAAAAAAAAAAAAATTTATAATTTTATTTTGAAACAAAAATAACAGAATAAATATTTTTTTTTTTTTTTTTAAAAATGACATCTGTTAAATGCATTTTTCCATAAAAGCATATAGTAATTATCTATTGCTAAAAAGTATTTTAAAATGTGCTGATCTTTTTTGGCATATTAACTAAATGAATCGAATGGATGTTAAATGAGTTATTTAACACGACTTGATATATATGAGTACGATGCTTCTTCTTTTTTCAACAAAAGAGATTATACCAGTACTATGGTTGACCGTAATAAACTATGGTAAAATATGCCTCATTAATTCAATAAGCAAGTCAACTTAAGGATTTGCATCCCATTTGAGGCTCCATTCTCTTTATAACACTTGTTATTTGAGGGGTCCACATAAAATTTGCCTTTAATAACTGCTCATCCACTGAATAAGAATCGTTGTCATTAGTGAAAAGGATTAGGGAAAATAATAAAACTAACACCCCTCAAAAATTATAATAACAAAACTAGCATTTTTGTGTTTAATTAAAATTGAACGACGATAATTTAGACTCGTTCAATATTGAACGTTCAATATTATCCGTTCAATTAGAATTGAATGACGACAATTAGACCTATTTAATATTGAACGTTCAATATTTTACGTTCAAATTGAATATTGAACGTTCAATATTAAACGTTCAATTCTAATTGAACACAAGGGAGTGCTAATTTTGTTATTATAATTTTTAGGGGTGTTATTTTTGGTAATTTTCCAAACGATTACTATTGACTTCCTAAACCCAGTTTAGTTGGATGCTTAATTTCAAAGCCAAAGAATCGAGGAATAAAAAAATGTTAAAAAAGGGAAGAATTTTAGTCTTTTGGTTAATTTTATATTTGATATTTAAATACAAGGGTGTTACTATTTGGGCCAAAAAAAGACAAAGTGTTCCCGTTCAACCATAGAAAATAAGGGCATTTTGGTTCTGACATTGTGATTTTGTCCCCACTCTGAAGATTGAATCAAATGGTCGCCGACACGTTACAAAATGATGTTGGTTTTCCTAATGGTAATTCACGTGATATGCACATGATTTTGAATAATGCACCAAAACGCGTTTTAGATAATACACAAATTACTATTACGGTGCAAAGGGCTTCGATAAAAGATGATCTAACATAACACGTGATGAGCTGACATGCATTCTTTCTGATTCTGCTGCATGTAGTTTTTGATTTAATTACTTTTGTACGGTGTTTTATTTTTAATTATTTAAATATATATATATATATATATATTATAATATAATTAAATATTTTAAAAAAATTACAAAAATAACACCCTCAAAATATCTAATAACAAAAATAATATCTTTTGTATTAAAACTTATATTTTCACAATTAAAAAATAATTTATATATTATTTTTCTTTGAACACTCATTTAATTAAAGTTAAAAGATGGCAATTAAGACCCGTTTATTATTGAATGTTCAATACTATATGTTTAAAATTGAACGTTCAATATTATTAAGATGCTAATTTTATTATTAAATTTAAGTTCAAATCTAAGAGTATTATATTTAATAATTTCCTTATTTTTTGTAAATATTGTATGAGAATATACAAATTTTTTTTTTTTACTAAGAAGATTGAAGTGAATTAATCGATTAATGTATTCATTTATGTACTAGACAGTGTATTTTTAGATTATTGATAAATTACCCTCAATTGTTTTTCCTCACACATTTTTTCACACTATTAAATTTAAATTTTTATAAATTTCTCAATACACTTTCTATGTTTTTAAAAATGGCGGTCATTAACAAAAAAGAAAAAGAAAAAAGGAGCGGTCATTACACAACTCTAAACGAAATTAATTAACTCTAAAAAATAAACTTTTTGTTCAATTTCACCCTTTATCCTTTTGAATTTTCTTCTTGCAAATTTGTATTTAAATTCATCGACATATCTATATTTAAAATTTGTTATGAAAAAATTGTTATTGCTAAATCTTTGTGTGGTGAGATAAAATAGGTGTATTATTAAAGAGATTTTTTTTTAAATTTATTTTCTCAAACTTAAAAGAAAGTTCTCTGCTGTTAAATATTCTTTTTAATGATTGACAGTTTGTTTTTGTAACAGAGCTTAAAAAGAAAGTTGTAAATGATTAGTTACTACGCGTAATATTCGTTGGACTGTCAAATTAGGAAAAGATGAAGAGTTGTCCAATGGATTAATGTGTTAAAAGTATGTTTTTTTTTTTTTAGGTGAGAAAGGATACAATTAATGTGAAAAAGGTCGTTTAGTACCTACCTGAAAAAGTAATTGTAGCGGCGCTAAGCGACACTTTCAATAAAATTTTTATTTATTTTTATCAGATAAAGCTCTTATTTTTATTTATATTATTTTTTTAAATAATATGTATAAATTTTATTTTATAAACATTTTTTTTTAAGTTTTTTTAAAAATTAATGTATAAAAAAAGTAAAATTTATGAGCATTATTTAAAAAATAACGCAAATAAAAATAAAAATATAATTAAGATTATTATTAGTATTGCTCAAAGTAATTTGTAATGATACATATTAGAAAGGGACATAAAAACAAAGAGGGTTTTCGAATTTCATTAAATTTAAAGTGTATGTTTGTGTAAGGAAAGGGATTAAAAAATAAAAATTTATAATTATATAAATTATAGTGTGATACGTGTTAAAATAATATTTATGTTTAAAAAAAATTATCACACAAAATATTAAAATTAATTTAAGTATAAATATATGTGTAAATGAGATACATTTAATTTTTTAGAAATATTTATTGAAAAAGGTCATAATTAGTGTGGAAAAGTTGAGTACCTACCAACTACTATGTAATTATTATTTATTAGTGGGGTAAAAGAATGTTTGTAAATAATTTAGTATAGCCGTACTATATACTATTTTGAAGAGGGAAGAAATGCAAATATGAATGCAAGTAAGGGTGAAAAAATAAAAATGTTTAATATAAGTTTGTAGTAATTGGTAACCAAAATTCAAATAAATATCAACTAAATTTGTCTTGTTTTAACATTTTAACTTTATCGAGTTTAATTAATATTTTTTTTTTTTTTTTTCAATCATAGGTGACAACTTGTTATAATATGTGAAAACCTACCGAGAATCGTTTTCTAAAAGCAATGTAAGGCAAATGCCCAAAACCATATCTCTCTTAATTTACTTCTGAACGGAATATGTGCATTACAATATCCAAAAATAGTATAATAGGAGAGATTAAATCTATAACAAGAAACAGAGGAGACATGTCTTATAATTCCCATCTGTTGCATTAATTTCACCTCTGTAGTTCACAGAGAAGAATTTCGCATCTATAGTGATTTGCTGCAACCTACAATGAATAATATTCCCTAGTAAAAAAAGAAAAACCTAAAATGATGATTTATCTTTGCAAGAATTTCATATCTGACCTCCTACATTTGTAGGATGACTCTTATTCGTGTATGCAACAGTGTTGTAAACATATACAATAGTGCTATTTATATGTGTGAATGGAAAGAAATTGTTAGGAGTAGTTAGGTCTCCCAAAAACTTAAGACTTATACAGAGGAGACATGTCTTATAATTCCCATCTGTATATTTATTATTCTCACCACATATTAGCTCTATGTACATATAAACTAAAAACTTTCGTAATTCAATAAGTTGGAATGATTGCTGCAACCTTAAACAATGGAATACATATTCCCTATGATATCATTATAAGATATTGGGAAACAAATTTTCTCAAAAGCTTGGATGATTTATCTTTGCAAGAATTTCATATCTGACCTCCGACATTTGTAGGATGACTCCTATTCGTGTATGCAACAGTGTTGTAAACATATACAATAGTGCTATTTATATGTGTGAATCTAAAGAAATTGTTAGGAGTAGTTAGGTCTCCCAAAAACTTAAACTTATACGAGAGAGTCCAACAATTATTTTATATATTTATTATTCTCCCACAAGTATTAGCTCTATGTACCATATAAATTAAAAACTTGTAATTCAACAATTGGAATGATTGGACCTTAAACAAAGGATCACAAACTATGATATCATGTTATAAGATATTGGGAAACAAATTTTCTCAAAAGCTTGGGAGTAATAGATATATAAAATCAATGTTGTTCTTTCTCTCGGTAACTTAAATTTTTGAGAGAATTAGTAACTAACAATTTTTAACAAAAATAAAAAATAAATAAATAAACAAAACTGAAAAAATTGAAACTAAAGTAAGTTGGATAGAATAGAAAAGAGAGAAACTATATGGGTTTAAATAAATAAATAAAAAAGTTTAAAAATGAGATTATAAATGAGACTAAATAATTGAAAGGTTCTTGTCCAAAAAAAATAAAAATTGAAAGGTTCATCTAATATAATTTTTTTTTATTTAGAAGTTGTCATATCCCTTGTAACGGAAAATCTTCACACCAGAGTTTCAATTGCAACTGTGAAGCTTTTCTCATTTCTTCACTGCACACTGAGTTGAACAAAAATACATGCTCTGATCTGAAGAAAAATCATAATGGATAGAACTTTAAGATAAATGTTTTTGTTATAGTTGAGTGAGTTAAATTTATTCATTGGTCAAATCATTATAACAGAGGTGGGTGGAAAAAATCAAGTATGTCTAATTCCTTTGCAATAGGCGCATTAGAAAGAAAGAAATGTTGAAGTTCGATAATTTAGTTGCTGATTTAGCATGCGGCTATTTGGCTTCAGATTGTGGAAGGAAAAAAAGAAGAGGCGTGGTCAAAAGCTGGTTTGACAAGGAATAAGTGGAGACATAAATCTTCTAAGTAATTATAGCAGATAACCATAAAGTTGGTTTAGCGCTCAGATAAGCACACAAAATTATAAAAAAGACCAAGAAAAATTAAACACCTCAATTTCTCTTTAATATGAAAAGGTTACATAGAAGAAAAAGATCTCATCTACTTTGCCTTGACAAAGTGATTAGAACATAAGTTACATTCCCTCTCCCTTTTGTTCATACACTATTAGATCTAATTCCTAGTTACTTAGATAACAACTTACATTATTGAATGTCCTTCAACTTCTCCTTGGGAGAATTTCATTGGAACTTAATTCTTGCAGTACTTTTAGGTTAATATATATGTTGATCATGTCCAAAGAGGTTCCCAAAGTGGGCCTATATTGTTGTTTTCTTCAAGGAAACCCAAATTTGTTTGGTTGCTATTAGGACTGCTCATGAAATTGTCAATGGACTGTGGAGGAGATTCTTGTTGAAATTGAGACATCTCCATGCAAATTAGGGCTACCAGATTGGCTTGTTGACATTGCATGTTGACAACCTCTGCTTGTGCTTTGGCTAATTGTGCTTGAAGTTCATTTACTTGTTTCTGAAGCTGGCAAATTGCCCCTGCACATCCATAAACTGGGTCTCTGATTCTTGCACTTGCCTCATAAACCATACTACTAACTGCATCAGCCCTTTGAGACTCTGGCAGTTCCTGTAAATCAAATGCTTTTCTTGTTCAGTTCAATTAAAAATAAATAAAAATGAGATGTCTAAGAAATTAATCTGCTAATGGAAAAATAAAAAGCTTAAAAGAGAATCCATTTGAAAACTTTAATAATGGTACACTTGCAAAGTTAAATTATGTGGCAAGTTATCATTTGACAATTTTTTTAGCAGTTATGGATCAACTAATAAAAATTTAACATCTAAGATGGAATTACTCAACTTGGATGTAAGGCAGTTGGCTTTAAACTATCAAGTGGGTACAGATTTGATATTTTCTTTCAAATTACTGTGGAAATGGAATATCATAACAAAGTAAGACCAAAGGCGATAAGGTAATCATTTGTATATCTTTTACTTGTCTGTTTGTTTGTTTGTTTGAACTGACCAAAAGCCATAGGTCGCATACTTTTTCAAATTGAAGTTCATACACAAATCAAATAGCTAGTAAGCAGGTGAGTCAAAAGATCAAATGCAAGACATCCAATAACATACGAGAATATGAAATAGAAATGACAAGCAACCTAAAAGATTGGTAATTTCAACTTGCCCCATAAATTCCTGTCCCACAAAAGCCACTTGTCCATGTAGAGCTATGGGTTGTTGAATGGATAAGCTAATTCCTAAAATAATGGATTATTCATTTCAAATTCATAAACCCTGTCTCTTTTCATCAAAGTTAAAATGCAAAAAATATTGTTAACTAACCCAATTGACCAATTGACGTGTTTTAAATGTCAGCCAAAATGGTAATGAAAAAACCAAATTTGCAATCTAGCATCAATTCTGAAATTTGAGGTTAACTTATATACTGAGGAATTAAATCGAACACATGGAAGGCACATCACTGAGTTCACTGAGTTGTAGTTTTAGGCAAAACCCAAGTGATTGGTACCTGCAAAAACTTGATGATATTACTGGCTCCAAAGACCCTATGAGCAATGGTAAACTTTGCAGGCTCTGTGGGTGGGAAATAAGGAGCCAATACACATTTGTCTGCACATCTTCTCCTCAAAATCTTACAAGCAGCACAAGGGCTGATCACAACTGGTGGAGTTGGGTTCTGGGTTGGAGTCTGATTGTGATTTTGATTTGGATTTGGAGTTTGAGGAGGAGATGAAGAGGAAGAAGGAGGAGAGTGAGAGTGAGAGTGAGAGATCAATTGGGGTGATGAGGTGGTGTAAGTAGTGTTTGTGTCACTGCAATCCATAACTTTAAAGCTTGAAGCTTGAAATAGTGCAAATAACAAAAGAGAAAAAGGTAAGAGAATTGAGATGTGGGTTGAGATGTGGGGTTTAGTTGAAGGACAGAGGAAGCGTATATATAGGGAAGGGAGAGCAAACTATTGGCAAATGAAGTGATGTCAGCAATTCGAATACTACGAGATCCAACATCCAAGTGTAGATATGGGTTTACGCCAACGTTTTATTCTCCCGCTCCTTTCTTTTTAGACGAAACAAGTCACACTGTGCATAAATTTTTTACTTTTTTAGTAGTTGAGTAAGTATTATTATTTTTATAAAATTAATTTTAAATGTCAATTGAAAATTGAGTTAAATTTTATTATTTATTTATCTTATTATTAAATTTATGTGAACGAATGATAATTTTATTTAAATTATTAAAATTATAATAAATAATTAGAAATAATCTTACAAATATGTTTACATAATTAATAATGACAAAAATTAGCTCAAATTTTCAGCCAGTTGTCAAAATATGACTTTAATAATAATTTTAATAAAAATAAAATGACCTAATTCATTAAAAAATTACTGTACTTAAGCACTTTATTTGTACAAGTTACATAATATTTTGTTCCATTTTTTTTTTTGACTCCGTTAGACAATGTCACTTTATTTAATGATTATTGGACTCAAAATTTTATTAAATTTATACATAAATTTTTAAATTTTAAAAAAGTATAATTTATTTATTAAATATATAAAACTTGATACATAACTTTCTAAATTTTTTCAATCATATTATTTAATCTTCAAATTTTTAAAACTTCACATATAATAAGTCTTAATTTTACTAATAAAATACTTATTTGTAATTCAAAATTTTGAGACTTACGTGTGTAATTATAAAATTTTGAGAACTTATGTATAAAGTTTTAAAAATTTGTAGAATAAATAATATAATTTTAAAGTTTGAAATTTTAATAAAAATTATAAAATTAATGTTATAATTTATCCTTGGTTTAACAAATTTGAAATTTTATTTTTGATACTCTCTCGAAGATGTAATCCTTATCATGGTATTGATTGGTTTAGGTGTTTACTTACTTTCTACCGCTGACGCAGTTTATTCATGTAAAATTTGTCAAATTATTTTTCCTCCTTATAAAATGTTATCTAAAACTAGCTGCATTTTATGGGTTGCACATGAACATATTTGTTTGTTTACTGTTAGAGTAACCAATAAGATCTCCTCCTGTTTTAAATAAAGAGAAGAAAATAAAAGCAATATTCTCTTCCACTCGAGAAAATTAGTAGAAAGTTTAATGTAAAATCAAAATTTATTAAAGAGATGAGATTAGTGGCTATATACATAACTTTTTTATACTTTTTTAATGGTTGAGATTTAAAGAAATACTTCTTTATTATAAATCTTAACCGTTGATATATAAAAATGTAATATATTATAGCCACTAATCTCATCTCTTTAAAAAATTTTAATTTTATATTAAATTTTCTATTGAAATTTAAAGTACTTCTCTATTATAAATCTTAATTGTTGGTATATGCTAGGGTAATAAATTATGTAATATATTATAGCCACACTCATCGCTATTTGTTTGGTTCAAGCTATTAACTTTTATGACAATACTAACATTATGACATAGGCTTAAAACCCTTTCTTTATAGGCTAGTAGTACTAAACCTATCTTGACTTAGAGTGTAATTAGAGCCGTCGTGGACTAAGTGTCTGTGCGAGTTTCGACAAGGTTTCCTTTCGGGTCTATGCAATTTATGTGGCGAGTCTTGAAGGGGGCGGTACTATGCAATGTGGCTTTAAAGCAAAGGCAAATAGAAGGGAGGTTAATTGCCTGGTATGTGGGGAGGGTGTTGAAACTATTAATCACTTTAAGTGCAGCAGGAATGATAATGGTTTGGATAATGTCAGGACTGGTGGATGTTTACATAAAATACATATTAAGCCATTTGATGAGTGTGTATGGCTGGCTCTCTCTGAATTGAGTGATTACAAGCTTGAATTGCTAGTTAACATTTCCTATATTAGCTATGGCGCACAAGGTGTGACTTGGTTTTTGCAGGTCGAACGATGGGAAGAGAAGCAAGGGCTGAACCGGGTATTGCAATAAATGGAGATGTTTAAGCACTACAATGTATCTCCAAGATGTCAACTAGCTCAACGGTGCAAGCAGTGGATGCCTCTGTCTATTGATGTGCACAAATTAAATGTTGATCTAAGAATTTTGTTTTGATTTACTCTAATGGAAACATGAATTGATGAACTGGAAATACTCAATTACTGAGAGCTTATATTTTCAACTAAATTTTCCTTTGCCTTTTTTTCTCATTCATTTCATGCGTGTTACAAAGGTATTTATAAACTGAGTTGACTTACATACCCATGTCAACTCAACTTCAAACAAAACAGGAAGCGAAAAAAATAACAAATAAATTACATTCAAATTACAACAGAAAAATAACAAACTAATTGCAGCCCAATTTCAACAGAGATCACGTGGGTGATGTAACAAAAATAATGCCTCAGAGACTTACACTTGCTACACAAGTTAGATTCTATTGTTAGTAACAAAATTTGATTGTCCTTCAGTATTGCACTGTCCATCCTCCTCCTCACTGAGCATCTTCAGTATTACACTTGTTCATCATCATCATTACTACGCACTACTTCAATAATTGTCTCTACACGCCCCTTCAAACTCAGTGGCACTTCAGTGAAACTGAGTTTGGCCCGTAGACGCAAAAAATGATCAGGAGAAAGTGGTTTGGTGAAGATATTAGCAATCTGATCATAGGATGGTACATGTTGCACACTAAGCTGCTTGAGAAGTACTTTGTCACGCATAAAGTGACAATTCAGTTCTATATGCTTAGTTTTGGCATGAAAGACTGGATTAGCAGACAGAGCAATGGCATTGGAACTGTCACACCATATAATTGGTGTAGCAGAAACAGGAATCTTCATTTCTTGAAGTAAAGCCTGAAACCATATGACCTCTGCAGCTGCACTGGCAAGGCACTGGTACTCAACTTCAATGCAAGATCTTGATACAGTGGATTGCTTCTTGTTTGACCAAATAATCGGATTAGCACCCAAAAATATGCAAAGACCTGAGGTTGAACGTCTTGTGTTTAAACACGAGCCCCAATCTGAGTCAACAAACTCATTAATTTGGAGATCCACAGAAGGTTCGAAATACAAGCCATGCTCAATTGTACCCTTTAGATACCTTAGAATTCTCTTCACAGCTCCCTAGTGAGTGTCCTTAAGATGGCACATATATTGACAGACTTTGTTCATAGAAAAGGTAATGTCTGGTCGTGTGATGGTGACATACTGTAATGCACCTGCAGTGCTACGATAAAGAGTAGGATCAGCACAATCATCACCCATATCACCTCTTAGAGCTGAACTAGAGATCATAAGAGTGGCTGCAGGTTTGGCCTGAGTCATATGAGTTTTATCTAAGATAGCTCTGATGTATTTAGATTGTTTAAAAAACATACAACCATTGGTAAGCTTGGAAGTTTCAATCCCCAAGAAGTAATGAAATAATCCCATGTCTTTCAAAGAAAAATGATCATGAAAAAGATCAATAAACTCATTGACTTTGGTTAACGAAGATCCTGTAATAATCATGTCGTCTACATACACAATGATGTAAATTTTGTAAGCTGAGCAAATTAGGAAAAATAAAGAGTCATCAGATTTGGCTCGAGAAAAACCAAATTGTACAAGAGCAGTTGACAAAGTGTCAAACCATGCCCTTGGGTCATGTTTTAGGCCATATAATGATTTCTTTAATTGACATACATGGTTCGAATGCTCCTTGTTAATAAAACCTGCAAGTTGTCTCATGAATACTTCCTCTTGAAGAGTGCCATTAAGGAAAGCATTATTTATGTCTAGTTGTCTAAGTGTCCAACCATGGCTCAGTGCAACAGAAAGAATGACTCTGATTGTAGCATGTTTGACAACAGGGCTAAAGGTCTCTACAAAGTCACACCCAGCTACCTGTAAGTAGCCTTTCGCCCCAAATGAGACTTAAGCTTCTCTAAAGATCCATCTGCTAATTCTTTAATTCGAAATAGCCATTTGTTTTCAATTACCTTTAGCTGAGACACATTTATATCCTTTATGACAAGGACTATAACCAACAAATGTACATGGCTTGGACTTGAAATCAAAATTGTGCTGATTGTAGGGTCTGGTAAGTGGAAAACACTTGCAGCCAAAGACCTTAAAAAGGTATAATCAGGTTTGACTGAAAATAATACTTCAAGGGGACTTTTACCTTCTAGCACATAACTAGGTAGCTGGTTAGTCACAAAAATGGCTGCATAGAAAGCTTCATCCTAATACTGTAATGGCATGGAAACAAGTGCTAGCATACTTAACCCATGTTGCTCATGGATGTGAGGACAAGAAATATGTCTAGAAATGCCAGTAGCATTCAGTGCATTGTTCAAATTATCATACTCCCCACATCCATCAGTTTGCAATACTTTGATACATTTGCCAGTTAGTAATTCAACTTTTTTTTTTTGAATAATAGCAAATCTTTTATACAGTCAGATTTTTCATACATAAAATAAATCCAACTGAATCTAGAAAATTCATCAATGAAGTGTACATACCATCTAAAGCCAAGACTAGATAACATGGGTGAAGGACCCCATACATCCGAATGAATAACAACCAAAGGTGCCTTAGCTTTATTTAACAAAGGAGCAAATGGTAGTTTATGTGTTTTGCCTAATTGGCAAGCACTACATACAAACTGAGTATTACATAAGCTAGCACATTTGATATTACACTTAAGCATTATTGCTCTAGTAGTTTCTATAGAAGGTTGGCCCAATCTGTTATGCCAAAGTACTAAGTTGGAGCTGTCAGCTACACCTTCAATTGCTTCAGTTATCAAGCTTTGAGGAAAACATGTAGCATGTTTAACAGGAAATAGTTGTCTATGAACAATCAAATTAAAAGTATACAAGCCAGTATTGAGCCTCCCTTGCATGAGTTTCTACCCTGTGATTTTTCACATATACGCAATCAGCATGAAATTCAATAACCACATTGTTATCCTTAGTAAATTGAGCCACACTAAAGAGATTCTTGATAATAGAGGGCACATGTAACATATTGGATAAAAGAAACTGTTTAGTTGTGTTGTGAGCAGATGAAACAGAAGACATACCAACAATGAAAATCTGTAGACCATATCCATTGCCTACTTGAAGTTGCTCATTACCTGCAAATTCAGTTTTAACAGCCAGATTTAATGGATCTGCTGTTACTTGCTGAGTAGCACCACTATCTGGGAACTATGTTGGATCACAAACAGAATTGGAGTTAGCATATAGGACAGTTGTAGGCTAAGTAGCATATTGGACATGATGGTGAAGTTGGAACTGATACTTGTTGTATATACGGATTGAATACAGCTACCTAAGCTTGTGGATCATTGGGATTAGTGGAAGAGAAATTGTTGTATGCTTGACTCACAGGTGTATACATAGGATAGGTAGGTGGTGGTTGAAATGATGAATAAGGTGAGTTAGAAGGAAGACTGGATGCAAAATGTTGATTATGAGAGAAACTTGATTTAGTCTGAGGTGAAAACTGACTATCAAATCTGTGCCAACACTTATTAGCATAATGTTCCATTCTACCACATATCTGTCACTGTGATAGATTATTGCAAAAGTTCATTCCTCTACCTATGTTAAAATTTTGTGAGTTATGAAGGCTTTAAGGTTCATTATGTTGATTGTAACCTTGAACAAATGTGTTTTGAGGTAAATGTTGAGGTGCATAGACAGGTTGAGGATTGGGATAGTAAGCTCTATAGTTAGACTGATAATTTTGTGATTGATTGTTCTATGATTGATTTGCTGAATGTGAAAGATTAGTTGTAAGAGTATAGGGATTCATAACAGTTTGATGAGCATAATTTGTAGTAATAGCAGGTGTATGATCAACATCAACTAGATTGGCTGAGGGTAATAATGATACAGGCATATTTCTTCTTTCAATTCTACTCTCATGACTCAACAGTTTTTGTTGTACTTCTTGCAACTTCACAGTCCCTTCTTGAACATTAGCTACAACAGAATCATAATCATTATCAAGACCATTCAAGATTGTTAAGATTTGTTCTTCTTCAAAAACTGCACAACTAGCAGATGACAACTGTGATGGTAAGAATTGCACACGCTGCACATATTCACTTATGTTCATCCCTTCCTTCTTCATAGAGTTCATCTCAATCTTGTAGTGCATGATTCTGGCTCGAGAATGAGACAGAAAGTATCCTTCAAGACAAATTCATAGCTTGTATCACAAAGTTGAACTTTCTTTACGAATTCATCAGTCATGGATCGTACCAGCCAGGAACTAATCATGTGATCTTGTCTAACCTAGTATTTGTATTCATCACTCATTACACCATTTTCATTCAGTTTTTTCGAACATTTAACAGATCCATCTACAAATCCTTCTAAGTCATAACTCTTAAGCATGCGAACTACTTGCTTCTTCCATACAATATAATTTTCTTTATTGAGTTTCACAGCTGATACCTGATTGTGAAAAGAAATGATTTTTATTTCTGTTGTTATCTGATCTGCCATTTCTTGATTTGTTTCTTCTTTAATGAATCTTTTGCAATTGATTCTCTAATTCAACTCTTGATTTATCAATCACTATATTACTTTGCATTAGCTATCTGCTCTGATACCATCTAAAAATTTTGTTTTGATTTACTCTAATGGAAACATGAATTGATGAATTGGAAATACTCAATTACTGAGAGCTTATGTTTTCAACTGAATTTTCCTCTGCCTTTTTTTCTCATTCATTTCATGCGTGTTACAAATATATTTATAAACTGAGTTGGCCTACATACCCATGCTAGTTCAACTTTAAACAAAACAGGAAGCGGGAAAAATAACAAATAAATTATATTCAAATTACAACAGAAAAATAACAAACTAATTGCAGCCCAATTTCAATAGAGATCACATGGATAATGTAACAGAAATAACACCTCAAAGACTCACGCTTGCTGCGCAAGTTAGTTTCTGTTTTTAGTAACAAAATTCGATTGTCTTTCAGTATTGCACTATTCATCATTATCCTCATTGAGCATCATCAGTATTACACTTGTTCATCATCATCATTACTAAGCACTACTTCAGTAATTGTCTTTATAGTTGATGTTGCTACTTCAACACAAACTAGTTTTGTCAAGCTTAGCTGTGCAATTTGGATCTATGCTAGTGAGATAGTATTGAAATAGGTATTGGAAGGGTGGTTGTCAAGTCAAATTGTCTTCGAGCCATTCAGATCGTGAATGATGGCATATGTTCCATAACTGTGAAGGGTACTATAATGGAGGATATTGAAGCCTTGATTCATAACACCAATTCTTTAGTTCTTTGTTTCTTATTGTCTTAAAAGAGTTAATTTTGTTGCTCATAGGTTAGCTAATTTTGGTCTTATTTGCATTGATTGTATACTTGAATAGAAACTAAGTCATCTTGGCATCATCCTATTATAACCATTAATTAAATTAGAAAAAATAACAAAAATAACATTCCTCAAAACTTGTAATAACAAAAATAGCATCATTTGTATTCAAACTTAAAATTTTACAATTAAAAAAATGACTGATATAATGTTTTTCTTTGAACACTTATTCAATCGGAATTGAATTGTGACAATTTAGACTCGTTCAGTGTTGAACGTTTAATATTACATGTTCAAATTGAATGTTTAATGTTATTATAAGTATTAGGGTATTATTTTTAATAATTTTTCATTTAATTAAGCCCTTATTCTCTCAAAAAAAAAAAAAATCTTATCACGTTTATTTATTTTTCTTTTTTCTTATTGAAACGTTTTTTTTTTTCCTCACTTTATCTTTGCTAGCTAGTTATTTTTTATTTTTTTATTTTTTTTTATCGCAAAAAGGCTCCCCTCAATTGGTAAGTATCACTCTTACCAACCGAGGATCACAGCCAATGGTTGTTACCAGTACCGATCGCCGAGTCGGTTAGCAGATACAGGGGAGACTGGAGCCCGACAGACAGAGCGCGTGTCCAAGAACCACAGCGAGCAGCGCATTTAAGTCCGAACGAACAGCCGCAGAATTAAGTCAGACCAAGCGCGCCCTGGGTACCTCGAACCCACGCCCTGCCGTGTGAAGACAGGGACCCTAGATCATTACCGCAGAAGCCTTTTCCACTAGGCTACCATACGATCGGTTGCTAGCTAGTTATTTGGTTAAAGGTAAATTTCCTTTTATTGATTAATTCCATTATGTACGCTTGACTTGCATATTTAAACAACTATATGATATGTAATGAGTGGAGACTCACATATCACCAAAATATCGATAGTGATTGCCCAACTTTCTAAGTTTGATTTTCTAACGAGCCTATTAGCTTGCCGCTCGTTTTCCCCAATTTTCTCGGACTACTGTTTAACAAATTACAATTAGTCAATTTTATCGAAGACAAATAAAGGCACCAGAGTCATGCATGAAGAAGAATGAGAGTCGAATTAATATACACGTCGAGTATGTTATGACAATTAAAAATTTAATTATACAAATATTTAAATTAGTTAAATAATTGAGAAATTTTTTATCGTATAAAATAACATATCCGAGCCCAACTAATATATCAAATGAAAAATTCCTAACATCATTTGATTCGAATGAAAGAGACACTCATTATCGATCAGTGAAATAGCAATAACATCAAACAGTTAACCTACACTTTTTGTTATTTAAAACCCTATTAAATCGAACACTTTGCTCCATTTCAACACAAGCAAGAAAATGTTAGAGACATGGGAATGACAAAGTGGTGTAGTTCTTTATTATTAATTAATTGAACCCAAAAAAAAAAAAAAATTAAACCTAGAGGGTCTACACTTGAAAGTAACGATAAGATAGCCTCTGTTAACAAGCCATGTGGCTTGGTTTGGACTAAATCAGTTGAAGAGTTGTGTTTCTTTGGTGAGGAAATTGGCACTTGTTGCCTCCACTGAGACAATGCTCACTTTCTACTTCTAACTACCACCTAATGGCCAGCCCTTGTTTTTTATTTTTTTCTTTGAGAATTACTCTTTCATATATGATGCATATATAATTAAAATATTAAAGCATAAACTCCTTTAGCCATACGTCTAAAGAACTTTCGATTTAACATGTTGAAAATTGTGTGTTACGAAGGTGAATTAGTCATAAGCTACAAATTAACCATAACCATAACCATTATTTTTATCTTTTTCCTCCAAATTTGTAGCACATTACATTTAACATTTTAGCTATTTTGGTTAATAAAGAAAATATCCCCATTAAATTATTGAAAATTTGATTTGCCTTACACAACATTCACTTACAAATAACAATCTAGTGCTAAACCTCACTTTTATTATATTTTAAGGTACATATTTAAATAAAATAAGTATCATTTGATAAAATAAAAAAAAAAAAAGTAGATAACACTATGTCACTACAATAAATATATTTAATTATCAAAAGAGACTGAATACGTCATAATTATGAGGCTATTGCATATTATTATCTCTCTTCTAATAATGACAACTTATTAGGGATATAGGGAGAGGAGGGAAAATATTTTCAGAGTGGGGTAAGGTTGGTAGAGAGCTGGTCAGCTCGTTGGGCACATGAAGTAAGAAAACTCTGCTTAGTTAAGTTTCAAAGCTGACATTGACGATTGCAACCTTAATATTCTTCTACTTAAAGAAAAATGCTTATGTATAATATATATATTTATTATATTTTAGTATATCTATAATCTTTATAAAAGGATGATTTAAATTATTATTATTATTATTTTAAATTTTAGTTTTGTGGAACACAATCTTAAAGAGACATAATGTTCTAGTTGAAAAGAAGAAAAAAAAAAATTTAATTGGTTTCAAAATTGAAGTGGAAGTAGTTGGACTCTGTAAATCTAGAAATCGACAGAAGAGTCTTTTGCGTGTGGACCTTAATAAAAGAAGACAATAAAAGTAGTAAAAACTAATCTACTTTTTTATGTGTGCGTTTTTACAAAGTCTTTTTTTGGTTATAAGTGAGTTCATATTGATACAAGCACAAAAGCAGCTATAATAGTTGTCATATAATTAATATACACTAGCTACATAAGCTTGTTTATAATATTTTCAAAGCACAAAAGCAGCTATAATAGTTGTCACATAATTAATATACACTAGCTACATAAACTTGTTTATAATATTTACATTTGAAATGTATAATTTTGACGTAATTATTATTCTCACTTAAATTCCAAAAATATTATAGTTTTAGACTTCATTATTAAATAAAAAGTGGATCTTTCCATTCCACAATCCCTTATCTCCTTCTAAGTGATAAGAATTAAGAGGAAAGAGAGAGATTATATTACACGTGTTTTGCAAGAGGTAGGTAGCCACACCCACACCGTCCTCAAACTGATACCCAACTGTAATGAACTTAAACGAAGACGTGGCAGTATCAAAACATGTCCAACTCATTTATGTGCTTTCAATTTTTGACGTATGCAATAACATCGTTAACATAAAATAAATTGACAAGATTATGAGCCCATGTTGATCAAAGAAATTTAGTTTTGTTGAAAGTTTGCAAAGACTAAGCTAGCTTCTAGATAATAATATGAAAATTTTAAAAGACTAAAAAAGAATGCGTTAAAAATGAGCTATGTGACCACCACCCTTTTGTAGCTTGAACACCTCTTCGCATACCACAATATCTTCAGGTCTGACAAATAAAACCAACATCAAATAGCATTTGTCTTTATTGCATACTAGTCGGCTGGTCCTTGAGCTTAATTAACATGTATAGCAAAGATCGATCATGAGTCATAAAACAGACAGAGCCTACCTGTGCTATAGTGTCTCAAACCCGAATATGACTATACAAATTTGATTTGTTCTAAAAGCAGCCTTTTGAAAACCAGTCAAAATAGAGTTCTCATTTGCCACTATCAACCTTGTAATATTTTTGTTGTGACTAATGAGAAACGTCCTTATCAATCTGAATGGTACTCTATTATTGCACAAGTATCATACGGCATTGGTACTTTATAGCCACAAGACTTCAGTTTTAAACATATTTATGATGGTTTTTAACAAGATTTGTACACTTAATAAATGTAATTTCAAAATGACCACATTACTTAAATCGGACATCAATCAGAATCAGACGGTTACGGCCACTTTCACCATTCTAGTGATCATCAACAAGTTAGTCAAGAAGGGGTGTCATGACCAATTTTATTAAATGAGTCGTGTATGACCATTTCTAAAGACTTGACCAGAAAATTCAAAATCCCTTTAGTTGATTAATGATGCGAACCTAAGTTGCACACCACATTAATTTGCAAAAAAAATGCAATGAATAATCCAAAAACATCATCTTAGTGGATGGTGAGCTAAAGCTGTATTAAGAATTTCAAATAAAACACTAAATTATTTACAAATGCTGCAAGTTGTCACGTTTCTAGAGCTTCTCTTGACATTTGGCTTCTATATAGCACTGTTTAGTTCGAGAAAACGGTCCACACGGTTAAGTACAGATAGGTCTTTGATCCAACCAGCTTCCCACTTAGACCGCTAAGAGGTACTTCCCCTCTTGGATCCTTAAAGTTCTATCTCTCTTTTCAGTTTTCACTCTCATTGAAAGGCCACTGTTTCAGCAGACACATTCATTTGGACACATATAAGTGGAACATCGAGCCCACATGTCTTTATGCAAAACAACAAATGCCTCAATTTGAAAATCTAGATCATGTTTCTATTTCTCATGGGAACGAATGACTAAAATGTCTGCTCTTCTGCAACTAAGCATATACACGTAAATTGTAACACGCTCAGTTCAGAAAGTAATGATTTTAAATAGGAGATCTGAAAGGAAAATTATGCATTCTAATTATTTGTTAGTTAAATTCATTAATTAAGAATATAAAAGTGGTTAAGTCTCTTCTATACATGAAGTTTAGAGTCAATGGGAGCCAGAATGATTACACATTAGTCTTGATATTTTTATCATAAAAGTTCCCCTAAAATTGAAAAACCTGAAGGGAAAAAAAAACTTGTAACTCACTTCCATGTTACTTAGTCTGAAAGGTGTTGTGGGTTCACTACTGTTCGTCCTCACTGCAACGTGCAAAGCAAGGAGGCACAACTTTCTAAAAAAAAGAGAAAGAAAAGGGGCAAAGAAGATGGAAGATATTTTCAGTAAGGTCTCAAATTTTAGGTATAAACTAATGAACTATGAAGAGAAAAAAAGGTTGGACTCTGATCTCTAATGAAACAGACATGAAAATGAACCAAGTGCACTATCAAGATCTTGTTAAATTACCCGTTTCTACTTAAAATTATACATTATCATTAAAGTCCAATAATTTGACATTAATACCTAATCGTCATTCTTGGTCTCTAGAAAGTCCTCTTTCTTTAATTGAGGTAGGTTCGGCTTGACCACTATCTACAGAATAAAGATAAAAAATGAGTTGCATATATCTACAACTATCGAGAAGAAAAATTCTGGCTTAAAAATTAAATCTACTGAAGCCACATTGGGTAGAACATTTTAAAAAAGATTCAACAGCCAGACATTGATGGGCAATAAAATTGAGAAGACATTGATGGTCAACATTTGCTAGACCTCAAAGATCGATCTCAAATGAGAGCTTAGGTTTTGTTTGTTTATGCTTATTAGACCCTATAAAACCGCTTCTAACAACAGAAAAAAGTGTTTCAGAGCCAAACATATAATGTGTTTCTTACTAAAAGTGATTTCTTTTAAACTTACTTTTTCTGAAACTACTTTTAACAAAAGAACAAGCAAACAAACCTTAGCCTAATTCCAATGTAGAATTTATTTGGCTAAGAATTACTTAATACTAAGATCATGTTTGGTAACAATAATAAGAATAGTAATAGAAATGATTCAAATATTCTTGTGTTTAATTTCATTGTAAATCTAGAATAGAATATAAAGCATTCTAACAATAACAGTAATACCCCATCCTCCCACCCCTAAAAAAAAATATGCTAGAATTATATATATATATACAAACATTTGTATTATCATTTTTTTTCTCATTTTATCTCAATTAGAAATAAAAAAATTATATTTTATTTTTATAAATTTTATTTTAAAATTATTATTATTTTGATTTTACTGCTCAAACAAATACAATAGTAGCAATATTGTTTTAATTCAATTCTTATTACTATTCTCATTCTCATTAGGTTTACATCCTACGAACCAAGGTAGCGTTTGGTTGGCTGAATGTAAAAGTAATACAAATGGTAATGGTAATTGTAATGAAATTGAATGCAAAGAAAATAATATTACTATTACAATGTTTGTTTAAGCAGTGTAATCAAAATAAATAATAATATTAAAATAAAGATTATAAAATTATAAATGAAATAAAATTAAAAAATATAACCTTTTTTTATTACTAAAAGAGATAGAATGAACAAAAAAAATCATAAATGATTATACAAATTGTGATAAAAATAGAGGATTACAGCGTATTTCTAAGAGCAGCAAGTGTAATAAAGATTACTGTTACTGCTGTAATTCTTTTACAAAATACAGTCAAACTAAACACAATAATACCCTGAATGATTCTCATTACGACTACTGTTTATCAAATATGTCACAAATATCACCTTAAGTTCAAAATAAATACAAAGGAAACAGTCCGTCACAACATAACCAATCCTAAGATTATATAAAACGGGAAAGACCGGTTAAAAATTTAAGCTGTAGGTATTAACTGAATTATATGAAAGTCGTACAAACAAGAAACGTACCAATAAAAAAAAAAAAAAATATATATATATATATACACACTAATTAGGTACTGAAAATGACCAGTCTAAGTGGAGGAAAAAAACATATAACCAGACAATAGACATATATCGTTTCTTTCCTGTACTCTCTTTTCCCACCGGGAAAGGGAAAAACTAAAAGTAAAAATAGACTAAAGACATACCAAGGTCTAGGTTAATGTGTAAGCTAACTATAGAAATACCAACTTCCAAAACATCAAGTCCTATATTTCCACCGACTGGCAGTGGGTTGCAACTTTATTTCATCTTTTACATCGAAACTACAGTATTCAACGTTCTTCCAAAGCCTCAGACCACCAAGTTCAGTCACGACATTAATACTAAATCAAATAAAGGTATAAGCATGTATGATAATATTACATCCATGTGGCAGCATGCTTCATTATTGTCATTAATAAAAATATCCACCCTCTAAGCAAAAACACTCGAAAATTTTTAAATAGTAATATCAGTAATAAGACTAATAAATGAAAGTAAGAATAATGGCAAATTTTGCTAGAAAAAATTAACTTAATTAAAAGCCTGCCTCGGACTACATTAGCAGATATACATTAGGAATATTATTAAATATGAGAAAATGTAAGCATAAGAGATTACCCGTCATTGGCCAAAATTTAAAGAGCGGAAGAGGCTGATCGCATGCTTTTTACGTCTAGGTGATTTTATCTCAACATTAAAAAAGTCCTGAAGCGCTATCATTTGAATAGTACTGGACTTCAAACTCTTAATTGCTTCAGCAGTTGCCAAAGCTCCAGCAACTGTTGTTATTACAGGAACCTTGTAGGCAAGGGCCGTCCTCCTCAGCTGCCGCCCATCAATCTGATCAAGTGCATCACCTGAACTTGTAATCACCATTAATTGGATTTGGCCATTGGAAACCATATCACCAGCATGTGGCCGTCCCTCATGTAACTTTAGCACTCGCTCTACAGGTATGCCTGCCAATTCAAGAACATGAGCCGTCCCTGAAGTAGAAACAATCCTAAAGCCAAGCCCTAGAAAAGCCTTTGCTATCCTTGCAAGATGGGGCTTCGTCAAGTCATTCAAACTCAGGAATACAGTGCCAGAAAGTGGAAGCTTTCCTCCAGCTGCAATTTGAGCCTTGGCGAATGCAAGGGGAAACTCGAAATCAATACCCATCACCTCACCGGTGCTACGCATCTCAGGTCCTAGCAACACATCGCAACCTTGGAACTTCTCAAAAGGCAGAACGGCTTCTTTCACAGACATATGTGCAGGGATTACCTCTTTTGTGAAAATCTAGGTCATAAAGAGACTTTCCAGACATGACAAGAGAGGCATATTTAGCCAATGGATCTCCAATTGCTTTAGATACAAATGGTACGGTACGAGAAGCACGAGGGTTTGCCTCAAGTAAGAAGACCTCCCCAGACATTGTAATTGCATACTGGCAATTCATGAGCCCACACACATTTAGCCTCTTTGCCAATTTTATGGTCCAAGACCGGATTGTTTCCAAGCAAGAAGATGGAATGGTCTTTGTTGGTAATGTGCAAGCAGAATCCCCAGAATGAACCCCAGCCTGCTCGATGTGCTCCATTATCCCACCAATCACAACATTACCATGAGAATCAGCAAGAGCATCTACATCAATCTCAATAGCGTCAGATAGATACTTGTCAATCAAGTACAGGACGTTCTGGATCAACCTCCACAGCAGTTTCAAGGTATCTCACAAGTTTGTCATCACTATATACAATCTCCATAGCTCGCCCACCCAATACATATGAAGGCCGGACAACCACAGGGTAGCCAATATCTGTTGCAATAGCAAGAGCATCAGCTTCACTCTTAGCAATTCCTCCTTTAGGCTGTTCAATGTTCAGCTTCTTGAGGATTGCATTGAATCTCTCTCTGTCCTCTGCAGCATCAATGGAATCAGGATCAGTACCCCAAATACGTACATGTCCAGTCCCACTTGCACATCCAGGCTTGAGCTCATCCAAGTACTGCTGGATGGGAAGGGCCAGCTTCAAGGGTGTTTGACCTCCAAATTGCACAATGATTCCATCGGGACGTTCCAAATCAATAATGTTCAGCACATCTTCAACAGTGAGGGGTTCAAAATATAGACGATCACTCGTGTCATAATCTGTGGATACTGTTTCAGGATTTGAGTTCATCATGATTGTCTCATATCCTGCTTTCTGAAAAATAGGAGGATAAAGTATCGATAAATTAAATATGTATCACTAAAATTTATGCCAACAATACCAAATAAGCAAGTCCTAAAACATGTGATTCAGCATAACGCTAGTTGAGTTCCAACAATCTCGAAAGTATTAAAGATTTTTCAGATGCTAGTGAATTGTGATGAAGACTTGTGCAATGATCTGATAAAATAAATTGCATCTATTGAGAATCAAATTGATTCCCCCACAGCAGTTTGTGCCCTTAA
Organism: Elaeagnus macrophylla; assembly: GCA_029378325.1. Taxonomy (NCBI): domain Eukaryota; kingdom Viridiplantae; phylum Streptophyta; class Magnoliopsida; order Rosales; family Elaeagnaceae; genus Elaeagnus; species Elaeagnus macrophylla. The sequence continues at coordinate 28,917,194 of CM055641.1, read as the reverse complement.
GCTATGTCAGATGTGTAAACAATCATGACCTTTCTCATTTCTTATGGACATATTGATAGCAAATCATACCATATTTGTAAAGTAGAAAGCTCTTTCTGTTCAACTCAAATCAAAGTTCACCAATCTAACTAATAGACCCCATGTCTTAGACCCAATCGATATTTTTAATAGATCCATGTCAAATTTTGTAAAGTAAGCTCAAACTATTCCATAAATGTAGAACTGGAGGATAATTAGACCATGAACTTAGGCACAAACCTGAAGAGCAAATGACGTGTGACAACAGCAGTAGTCAAACTCAATCCCCTGGCCAATTCGGTTTGGTCCTCCACCTAAAATTAAAACCTTCTTCTTTTGAGTGGGAGCTGATTCACATTCGAAATCATAGGATGAATACATATAGGGAGTATTAGCCTCAAACTCTGCAGCACAAGTATCCACCCGCTTGTATGCTGGAGTAACACCTAAAGATAGTCTCTTTGTCCGCACTTCTTTCTCAGAGGATTTTGTAGCAAAAGCTATCTGCTTGTCACTGAAACTCTTCTTTTTACTTCATAGTAAGTCTCTTGTAAGATCATGCTAAAAGAATTGTTCATCTACTAGCTCCTTAAGCTTGACCTTTATCTATGTCATTGCAGATCATATATTTCAGCTACTGATTCCTTTCTTCATTGCAGCATAAACAGCATGGATCCGGTCTGGGCAGGGTACTCGTAAGTTATATTTCAACTGGTCCCAGTCCCAGTCAAGTTCTTTGACCTTCACACAACCCCATCCAAAGTAGCCACATTCCAAAGATCGAACAGCTTTCTGGAAAGATTCTTGGAATGTACGACCTAGAGCCATTGACTCACCAACAGATTTCATCTGTGTAGTAAGTGTAGGCTGCGAACCAGGAAACTTTTCAAATGTGAACCGAGGAATCTGTATAATAAATTTAGATGGAAATAAGTACAAGGAAAAAAAAAAACTAGCATTGCAGCAAAGAATAAAAACAGAGGGAAAAATGAAAAATAATATGGATGACAGAAATATGGATTTGAAATGCAACAGAAAAATAAAGAACCACTTCTACTTGCCTTTGTCACCACATAATCTATGGAAGGCTCAAAACTAGCGGGTGTCGTCTTAGTGATGTCATTTGGAATCTGATCCAATGAATAACCAATTGATAGTTTGGCAGCCATCTTTGCTATAGGGAAACCAGTAGCCTTTGATGCCAAAGCCGAGGATCTGGACACTCTCGGGTTCATCTCAATAACCATAACCTCACCATTCTCCGGACTCACCGCAAACTGCACATTAGAACCACCACACTCAACCCCAATTTCCCTTATTATAGCTATAGAGTAGTCCCTCAGCCGTTGATATTCCTTATCAGTTAAAGTTTGTGCTGGAGCCACAGTTATAGAATCTCCAGTGTGCACCCCCATTGGATCAATATTCTCAATAGAACATATGATAACCACATTGTCTGCTAAATCTCGCATAACCTCAAGCTCATACTCCTTCCAACCAAGCAATGACTTCTCCACCAACACCTGGGATGTCAAGCTCGCGGCTAAACCAGCCTTGCAAATGGACTCAAATTCCTCCCTATTATAAGCAATGCCACCTCCAGTCCCACCCAGAGTAAATGCAGGTCTAATAATCAAAGGAAACTCACCAATCTCATTTGCAACTTTAATACATTCATCAAGTGTATTAGCAATACCTGAAGGAGGCGTCTTCAATCCCAATATTCTTCATTGCCTGCTTAAACAAATCCCTATCTTCTGCTTTTTTAATAGCCTCAAGCTTTGCTCCAATCAATTAAACCCCATATTTATCAAGCGCACCACTTTCAGCCAATGCCACAGCCAAATTCAAAGCAGTCTGTCCCCCCATTGTGGGAAGAAGAGCATCGGGCCGCTCCTTTTCTAGAACCTGTTCGACTAATTCCGGCGTCATTGGAGTAATGTATGTCCTATCAGCCAAATCAGGATCAGTCATGATTGTTGCTGGATTCGAATTGATCAAAACAACTTCATACCCTTCTTCTTTGAGAGCCTTACAAGCTTGTGTACCCGAGTAATCGAACTCACACGCCTGCCCAATCACGATTGGCCCAGCACCTAGAATCATAATCTTCTTCAAGTTCGTTCTTTTCCCAACTTTCGAAGGTATCTTACTCTCCACCAATCCACTAATGGTGACTGCTTGTTCACACCTTACCGAGTTAACTACGAAACTCGGCCTCGATAAATGAGAGATTTGCGGGGTCGTCCATGTCCGGAGCTTCAAAGAACTTGTGCATTTCCTTCCTCTTAGCTTGTTCGAGCAGAAAAATAAGCGAAAGCTGTTTACTTTCGACGGATTGAGCTTAGAAGACGAGAAAATCGACGAGGACTGTGATAAAATCGATCTCGAACATAGAATCTCGCAGTGATTCATGCAAAATCCCATTTTTGCTTCACTCTCTATAAATTACATTAAAATGCTATGGATACTCGACCAAAGATAAAAACTTTAAAATCAGAAATTCGAACAGAAAGCTAAAGGAGCTACAAAAATTGGGTTCAAGGGAATTAGAATTTTCTTAAGGTTTTGTATACTTTATTCCACTATCGAGAGAATAGAGGGTTTCACTTCGTTCTTACTTCTAAGTTCTAACATCTATCATCTATCATCTATCATCTATGTTGGACCGGAATTGAGGCAACAAAAGCGATCGAAATCACAGTACAGAACCAATGAATATAGGGTTCAAGATTTTTGTCACGTCAGCGAAATATTTTGGGCGGGTCTTTTGGAAATTGTTGGATGGGTTGATTGCCATTGTTATAAATATCCATTTTCTATCCCGTGTACTGGGCTCGGCCTTTTTAATTCAATAATAAAGACTAATATGAATGGGATTTCTATTCAACTGGTAGCTTTGCTTATATTAATTAATGTGTGGTTTTAAGTTATGAGATTTATGTTTATTTTTTTAATGTCAAGAAAAAAGGACCATTCTTATAAATCAAAACCCTAAATTTTTATCTCAACTAATTTAATATTTTATATTATATATAAAAATTTAAATTACAGTTAATATTTATTTGAATAAAATTATCATTAAATTTTAAATTATTGATGTTTGTTATTCTTTTAGGACTTTAATATCACAATAAATAAATATTCTAATTATATGATGATTATCACATTTAATAAAAACAATAAAAATTATTTTAATTTCACAATTAATTTATAAGTATAAAAAAATTAAATTTATATTTATTTTAAATATATTACTAATAAATAAATAAAATAACTCGTATATTTTTAATTAGTTATTTATTAAGGTCAAATATTTTATTTACAACTTAAATACTTTTAAATAATTTACTAATTAAATTTGGTATTAAAGCTTGTATGATTGAATTCGAATTACTACTTTTATAAAAGGTCCATTCTTTTAACATCTCACACAAATGTAACTAAAGGCATATCCTTTAATATTTTATTGTTAAATTAAATACAATAAAAGACAAAACAAAAAAAAAAAAAAAAAACAAAAATGGCTCAATGCATCCCACAAAACTCACGTAGCTTGTGAGAAATAAACCAGTTTTGCTGCTACCACTGCTACTACCAGTTGGGACTACTGAATCGGAATTTTGTTTCCTCAGTCATCGATGGCACCACTGCTCCATTAATGTTTTCTACTATAAACTCTCCAAAAAACTTCATTTTTTTTTTATATTTATTTCTTTGAAATGGAACCTCCATCGCCTCCGCCGCCGACAGCTTCTCTAGTTGAAGTTTGTGAGCTTCCACTAGTACTCACATCTTGCAATGTACCAAAATATTCATTTCTCCCCAAATATTGGAAAACGAACGAGAGAGTGCAGAGATGATCGTTAAATTTTTTTCAGTATGTTCAACGTACCTGGTTCGAACATATGTAATACGTTCGTTAAATGTTACTGAACATTTTTTAAACGTTCAAATGATTATATTGAACATTTTGAAAATATTCAACAGGACATGCCGAACATATACTAATTGTTCACATATACTGAACATTTACAAATTTTACATATTTTTTTTACTAACATTTTTAAGATGTTTATCAATTCTTGCCAAACGTATTACAAATGTGCAGAAATATCTATCGAATAGATTTTACAGAACCTATTGATTCATAATTTTTTGTGTAGATTAATCTTTCTGGTAACAATGATGAGCACTCCTTGCATGTTAATTTCAGCAGTTTATTTGACACAGATAGGGTGAGTATCTCATATTTTAATTAATTGATTTAAATTTAATTATAATTTGACAAATGTAAGCATTTTTTATAGGTTTTCTCATCAAAAGAAAACTTAATTGAATGGATAAAATATACGAGAAAATAAAATAGAATGGTTATGGTAATGAAAAAGTCTGAGTTAGGTTCGAAACGTAGAAGGCCAAGAATAGATTTTGCTTGTTAAAGAAGTAGACATTATAGGTTAATGAAAAAACCTTCTAAACTACCAAAAAAGAAGAAAAAAGTTGATATACACACTAGGACAAAGAAGTGTAACTGTCCATTTTCTTTAAAGGGAAGAATGTGTCAAAATGGTAATGAATGAATGGTAAAAGTTGTTTGTGGCATGCATAACCATTCTTTGGTGTAAAACTTTGAGGGACATACATATGTTCGAAGACTTACTAACTCAGAGCTGAATTTGTTAGTTGATGTATCAAAGTGCAATGTATGACCGAAAGATATTTTATATAGAATCAAACAACGTGATGAAAACAATGTAACTACAATGAAGCATATTTATAATGTACATTCAAAGTATGGAGTCACTAAACAAGCAGGATGCCCTATAATGCAACAGTTGTTGCACAAATTTTAGGAGCATAAATACATAGAGTGGAACAGGAAGAATGAGAGGAATAATGTCGTTATAGACTTGGTCTTTACGCATCCACAATCTATTAACTTATTACGAGCTTTCCCCCATGTTCTAATTATGGATTGCACGTATAAGACAAACAAATATAGGTTACCTTTTCTTGAGATTTGAAAAAGTTTTTAATTACGGATCTAATAAGCCTAGAGGGGGGTGAATAGGTTATTTTCAATTTTCAACAAATATTATATAATCTAATCACAACGGCCAGACATGCAATCGCGTGTAAAGATAAATGCGGAATAATAAAACGACACACGATATTTTTAGGTGGAAACAACCTAGGCCACAACAATGACCTAAGAGGAAAACCACCGGTCCACCGGACCACCTAACTATCCACTATGAAAATAATGTTCAATTACAACCATAGAGTCCAGAAACTACCCGTCGCAGATAGATCCCCCTTTCTGTAATTTACTTACGAGCCGCTTGCTCCTTTCACAGCCTCCAATAGTTAGATGTCTGGATCCGGACCAACGTTTCGATCTACTTGAGTCACACAAGATCAACCGAACCCGTCACCTTCGATAATTTCGAGTCACACGAAATACCGAACCTGTCACCTGTAACGTTAGCACAAAAACACAAGTGCAATGTGTGTCCTAGAGCGGATTCAAACAATAAACAATCCTAACTAGCAGATTCAATAACATGCGATGTAAAAACAGGATCAGCTAGCAAACTCTAGAACATTCAATATTAAGCTCAATATCATGCAAATCAATTAGGCATATGAATAAAACATGAAAAAGCCTAAGAACAATAGATGAAGAGAATAAGCACAATTCAGATGCTAGAAAGTATTAGTGCTGTATAATTCTAAATGCTCAAGTTGATTGATTATGCACAAACATCCCTTCACTTATATAGAGTCCAATCCTAGCTCAAATAGGATTTGCAATTCACTATAACTCTACTCATATCAGGATTTAGTTCTCAAAAGAATTCTTCTCATACAATGATTCTATTCACATCAGCATTTATTTCTCACAAGAATTCTACTCATACAAGGATTCCACAATTAAAATAATCCTACGCAAATAAGGACTCTATTTCCAAAATACTTTTATTCACACAAGGATTCTACTCATACAAGGATTCCACAATTAAAACAATCCTACGCAAATAAGGACTCTATTTCCACAACACTTTTATTCACACAAGGATTCTACTTTCTTAACACTTCTACTCATACTAGAATTTTGCTTTCTCATTAAATGAGTCAAATTGATAAAAGTAACACATGGGTCGAATACACAAAAAGAGTTTGAGTAGGAATATAATACTGGCTCGATCGATCGACAGGCCGTCTCGATCGATCGAGAAGGTCTCGATCGATCGATACACAAAACTCGATCGATCTAACTCAAACAGAGAGAACCTGGATCGAAGTTGTTCTATACTCGATCGATCGAAAAGGGTTCGATCGATCGATCCAATTGCTCGATCGATCCAGTCCAAACAGAGAGCACCTAGATCGAAGTTGTCTCAGTCTCGATCGATCGACCACTCGATCGATCGATCAATACTCTCGATCGATCGACCAACATGTGCACAATTACATTTTTCGTTACGATCCATACTAAGGGTCGTGCTTAATTGTGTGAAGATGTATGCATGATATAATATTATACCTGTCATATGAGCGTTCCAAGCTTGATGACTCCATCACCATGTATCGTCTGATTAATCGGTAAATTCCTATTCTAGATTACAATCAAACATTTTGTCCACGAAAATTGTCAATACAAAATAAACCTTACAAGATTGTTGGGGTAATATCTATAGAAAAAGACATTCTCAATTGTGCAAGTGTTCTTGAACATGAGAAAGAGGACAATTATAGTTGGGCATTAATGATATTGAAGAGTTTGATGGATGATATTATGCCTAGTGTTATATTAATAGATAGATAATTGACTCTTATGAATGCAATTAAGAATATTTTTCCTTCTTCATTTAATCCACTTGTAGGTGGCATATTTCGAAAAATGTAATTACAAATACAAAGAAATACTTTGAAAATCAAGATAAATGGATTTCCTTTCAAAATATGTGAAAAAATATTGAGTTATCTAAGTCTTTTGAAGAATAAACTAATAATGTATCTCAACTTGAAAACAATTTTGGAGATGTAAATGATGCAATTACATACATTAAGGATGCGTGGTTAAGTAAATATAAAGAAAATTTTGTCTCAGTATGGACAGACCTACATATGTATTTCGACAATACCACAATAAATAGGTAATATTATATTTATATTAATTTTATAAAGTTATATTATTAATAGTAATTATATTGCTAAACTAAGAATTAATTTGTTTAATAGGGCTAAAAGTGCACACTTTACATTGAAAAAGCAATTGAGGTCATCACAAGAAAATTTAGCTACTAACTGAAAAAACATTCATCAACTATTGGAGCTACAACATACTGAAATCAAAGCCTAATTTTAAAAAAGCATAATCACAATCAACATCATTTCAAACCAGCATGGTTGTTTAGTGAGTTAAGAGGTTTTGTGTATTTAAATGCAAATGGAAATTATTTTGAAAGAAGCAGAAAGGGCAGAGAATATATGGGTTGATGTTGTAGCATGTAATTGTGTAAAGTGTCGAACTCATAGATTACCTTGTGCTCATATGATTGCAGAATATAAACGACTAGGTCAACCCCTTGAATTATCATTGATTCATAGTCATTAAAAAAACTTAATTATGCTCCCTCATCACGGGTTAAGAAAGAGAAGTTGGATTGTACAACATTTTTTGAGGCATTCAAACAACGATTTGATTCAAGTGATGAAAATACACAGATGCAAATGATAAAGGTTCTATCATTTTGGGCAAAACCAAGCACTACAAAATTAGATGAACTACTTATAAAGAATAACAATCAGAGTTGTCCTACAAAGAAAGATAATGCAACACGTCAAGATCCTTCTACATTTGAGTACGCATTAGCTGATACTGCGATTGGTTGTACTTCATCTACAGGGAACGTAATTTCAAATGTCCCAAAATTGAAAATTAAGGTGTCACGAGCAAAAGTTTCAAACACCCCTTTATCATACATTAATCAATTTTCTTTTGCTATTGAACCATACATAAAATGTGTGAAAAATGTCAAGGGAGATAGTAACTGTAGATTTAGAGCCATAGCTATGGCACTTGGATATGATGAGGATAAATGGGATCAAGTGAGAAATGATATGCTTAAAGAAATAAGATTTCATTTTAATGATTACACACATTTGTTTGGAGAAGTTTAACTAGTCACCAACCTTATCCAAAGACTTTATCATTTTAAAAGTCCTACAAATTATGAGAATTTGATGATGTTACCTAACATGGGTCATTTATTGCTACTACATATAATACTGTGTTGGCCACATTTAGCATGTATGCATCATGTACATTTCTTCCCCTTTGGTTTAAGCCCCCATCTGACCATATGTTGATCATTTTGTGCAAGTAGGAATGGGCATTTTGTCCACGAGTTCGGGTATCCGCAGATAACCGACCCGATCAGATCGGTTATTATTCGTTATCCTTGGGGACGAGAACGGAGACGGTTTTGGGTAATATCTGGATATAAATGTCGGGGACAGGGCGGGGACGGTTATATATAAAATTGTACCCATCCAAAATATATTTTTTAAATTTAATTTAAATATATATAAATACTTATTTATAAAAATGCTTACCGTGGAGCGTGGGTTTCGAACCTGGGATAATAGTGGAATTGTTTCATGTTACATCCACCAGACTACTTATCTGGTTATGACAATTATAACATATAAATATATTTGTTTACTAAAATTATTTATTAGTACTAATAAAACCCTAGTATAAATAGGAAAAGGAAACAAAGTAATTTATTTTCCTTTCTTTCTTATTAGAGCAGCACTTGCGAATCGCGAACGTCGCCGACTCACCGTCCACTTCTGCTTCTACCTGCATTTGGAACTAGAAATCACGAACGTCACCATCCGCTTTCTGCATCGGCGCTTCCGATCTTCTATAGCCTCGGCGAACGGCGGTCCAGCTCTAGCTCTAGCCCTCCACTTCTACGTTGGCTGCTTGGCGCTTCCAACTCCTTACTCACCATGTTTGTCATGGTGGCTTTGATCAACTACAGAGAAAGTAATGTTAATGAATAGTGGAAAGGCTATGGAAATAAATACTCTCATATTTTGGGTATTGGGTGCGATGGTTTTTGCATTGACGGAGGTCTCTGCTACTACTCTTTCTCCATCTGGTATAAACTATGAAGGTTGGTTTCTTTAATATCAAATTCCTTTTTTTTTCTTTTTCTTGGAAAAGAAAAAGACTTTTTCCTTTTAAGTTGAGTCATCTCCAATTGCAATTGAGAATAAAAACAACAGAAACATAATTTTTTAGAATTGCTACACAATTTTTGGAATTTTTTGTAATGTTGGTAAAAATTCTGGTGTTTGAATTCCTTACTTTTGAATTTTAATGCTATGTGTGATGTTTACATTTATTGGCTTCTAAAAGGAAATGAAATTCTCTCTCTTTTTTAAAAAAAAAAAAATAATAAGTTAATGACTTTAATGCTCTGGTGGGTCAAGTGTCGAACAAATGTCTTAAATTAGCTTGTACTCCATGCTTCAGTACTGCCGTTATTTTCCGATATCATAACCTTCTGGTCTGCTTAGTACATTGTTATTCGAGAAGAAAAAGCACCTTATCATTAACTTGTTTTCGTTTCCATATTTCCAAATATTGACAGTTGTAGCTTTAATGTGTATTAAAAGCGACCTTGTTGATCCACATAATGTTTTGGAGAACCGGGATATGAATTCTGTAGATCCTTGTAGCTGGAGGATGGTTACTTGCTCTCCTGATGGTTACGTTTCTGCTTTGTAAGTTGTTCTATTTCCTTTTCTCTATTGGTTATAGATTCATAAACCCTAAACATGATCAATATGTTTATTAATAATGGATTTTTCTTCTTGTTAGGGGACTGCCTAGCCAGAACTTGTCTGGTACGTTATCTCCGGGAATCGGTAACCTTACAAACTTACAATCCGTTGTTTTCATCGCCTTGGCACTTTTTCTACAAATTTTGCCATGCATCGTCTTTAATCTGTTTCCTTTTCTACGGATATTGGGGCAATTTTTTTGTCATACCCGTCCCCGCCCTGTTATAACCGTACCCAAACCAGAGCAGTTTCGATTATACAATTATTTGCTCGATTTCGGAAACGGTTATGGCAAAAATCGTCCCTGCTCGTCCCCATGCCCATTCCTATGTGCAGGTAACAAATTTTTTACTATCCATATATCATTATACAGGAATATGTTTACATATGTTTATGAATTTCCTAAAATTTAATGGTTTGGCATGTTTATATATTTATGTAGTTAGAGTTACAAAGAGGATGCCAATGCCACCAATTTGTTGAGAGTGGATTGCATTTCATTATGCTTGTGCAAATGAATGGGAATTGTTTTATACTAAACAAATTCAACTTTTTAAGTCAATGAAATCCTCTTATAGTGCAAAACAAACTGTTATTTTATATGCTGATATTTAATGTAATTTTTTATAAAATTGGCTAAAAATATATGAAATTCAAACAGATCAGCAAATTATACACAATTTTTTGAAAAAAAATAGATCAAAATTATACACAAAATGTTCAAACAGATTAGTCGAACATATACAAAATGTTCAAACGTATCGTCTGAACATATACAAAAATATCATTATTCTTACCCGAACACATACATAAAGTTCAAACGGATAGTTTGAATTTATTTTACATGTTGAAACACTCACAGAAAATGTTCAAACAGATTAACCAAATATATACAAAATATTCAAACATATCGTCTAAACAAACACAATAATTTCAACATTCTCAGCCGAACATATGGGTAAAGTTTAAATGAATATTTTGAATTTATTTTAAATGTTGAAATACTCACAGAAAATGTTCAAACATATTAGCCGAACATATAGAAAATGTTTATACGTATCGTTTGAACATACAGAAAAAGTTCATTATTCTTAGCCGAACATATGCATAAGTTCAAACGGATAGTTTGAATTTATTTTAAATATTCAAACTACTCCTTCAAACATATTTTCGACTATTTTCAAACTCTATTGAACATACATACAGCTGAATATCTCTGCTTTCTTGAACATGATATATATCAATCATCTTATCTTGTTAAAAAAAACCTCATAAAATTGCATAAATCATCCATATTTTAAAATATAACTTAATTTTAATACATATATTCAAGTACAATGTTACCATGTTAAAAACTACACCACAATCTAGAAGAAAACATATAATAGCAATTAAAAAGTCTATGTCCTACGTCTCCTTATTTCAGATAGTTGTGTTGCATTTGTTGAAGAACTGTTTCTACAACCTAATAGGATATTCTCAACCTTTTTGAGCTTTTTCAACAATTTCTTTTTTGGTTGATTTTCAAATCTTGATAATATGCGTTGAACTATTTTCAATGCTTTTGGAACAAGCTGACAAAAATAAATAAAATTTTTGTTAATTATAATAAGAATCATAATATCTTAAATAAAAAATCAAATATTGAAAAAATATGAAACTTATTGGATCCTCTCTGAAAGGATGTTGTTCCACACATCGTGGAATGGAAGAAAGTATATGTAAATAATTTTGTACACGAACATGTGAAATAGATTGATAACCCTCCATAAACTGTGGAATACAATCTGAAGGATGGAAAACTACATCACCACGAGAACGTTCTGATAACAAGTGACAGTCCCAACTACTCCAATACTAGTCTGGAATCTTGAACTTTACTATGTATTAGGTTGCATTGGGTCCTCTCATTACTCTAGATAGGGCAATTGGATCCGGTAATATTGTTTGAACACGTCTAAATTGACGTAGAACTCAGTGACTATGGTACGGCTCAACAACATCAATAACTTTTATACATCTATGATAGAATATCACATCGAATAAGTCATTATATATAAGGATCCCATATAACCTACAAAATAAATTAAAAATAACATAAATATGATTATTGTAAGTAAACTAGATCAACGCTGACTCGTGTCTGTATCAACCAACGATGAACATATGGCTGACTATCTCTATAGTTTGGATTATAGGAAGGTCTATAACAAGAAAAATATTCATATATCCATGATTGCAACAAGGTTATATATCCAACAACTTGTCTTGAGCCATGTCGACTAGATGTACTAAGTTGTTGATATAAATAGGCTAGTGTCCCTGTCCCCATGCATACTTACTTATTCTATACAAATCCATAAGGAGAGTCAAATAACTTACTTTTACAGAACCACCAGTCTTATCAACAAACAACATGTATTCAAGTAAGTATAATAAAAATGCTCTAGCTCCACAATCAATAAACTCGTTATCATTCTTTATGGCTAAGTTACTGAATTTGTTTTTCAACCATTCTATCTTAATAGTTTATCCTCTATCACTCAATTATTTTTTTGCTTCCTCCTCATCGATTCTAAAAGCTTTCATTAAGAGACATATATCATCACTTCTCTTTAACTTTTCAAGAGGTCTGGTGCATGCCCAACTGGTAATGCGAAGACCTAAAAGATATTTCACATCATGCAAGGTAATAGTCATCTCTCCAAATGGCATATGAAAAGTATTTGTCTCAAAATACCATCATTCAACGAATGCTGACACTAAAACCTTATTAACTTGTTCATATGTTGCACTTCTCAAATGTGCAAGGCCAGATTCCTCTATGCGATCTTTAAACCTCATACAGTTACAATTTTGAAGGTCCCAAGCTGTTAGTTTATCTGAGTGTCCAATAGTTTTCAATAAACCTCGCTCCTAAAAAAATATAAGTCACATTTCAACTCAAAGATATAATCATACCAAAAATTTAAAAAAAAAAAAACATTTTTTATTGTACATTACACTTACCTCATTGTCCTATATTCTGGATGCTATGTGAGTCTTATAACTTTTCAATATTATTAAGTTGTTTGGCCAACTCGAAAATGATGAATGTTGCTCAGGTCTTCCATCATCCTCCGACCATTATGTAAGTGATCACTCTCCTCCACATTCTCATTATTTATCGTTTGCTCTTCTACCTGCTCAATTTCATTGTTACTGTGGGGGCAATACTTTTGGTAAAGTCTCAATCACCCCTTGATCTTTCTATAGAGTGTTTGTTTTCTTACTCTTTCTTCGATAAATAATACCTTCCACTTTGTATTCTTCTTAATTCATTGGGTGCATATCAGCCGTTAGTCGTTATCTCGACATATCTACAAATTACATTTCAAAATTAATAATTATGTCAATGACAAGATCCTAATATATTTTTAGTAGTAAATAAACAAAAAACATAAGACAATTAAAGAAGTAATTAGCAACAGTCAAATCAATATAAAGTAAATATATGCAATGCCTGTTAGGTTAAGTTGTCAATATATGATGGAAATCTATAATTTAATAGTTTATAATTATTTCTATTATAATGTTGTTGACAAATCTAAGTAGCCAAACTATCAACATTACTACTAGATAGCAACACATTAAAGTTATAAATTATAGAGCCTATTAACTTATTATAGTATATCTCATATCCAGCCTCACAAAATTCATTCATCAAAGCATGAATAATTCAAAATTGAATAAATATGAAGATGAAAATTTGAATGCATAGTGTGTAATGCAAAGATACTTCCTCTATTGCCTATTGAAATCACCACAACTATCAAAATATTATGGGTAAGAATACTCAATGCAATGCACTTTTCGAGAGTTTTCAAAGATAAAAGCAGAATTCTTATTAACTGTACATTTGTAATCACCATCAAATTAATGAAAACCGAATACTTGTCTCACCAATATGTGACCAAAATTTTTTATTCTTAAAAGTGAAAGCCACAAGTAATCCATCACAATTCAAGCACATTAGATTTTCAACTAACTCTCAATCACAATTCAGAAACATTCTAAAACTGTCTTACTAAAACTACTAAGACCTATATATAAAAACTTAGCACAATTGAGAATCTTGAAAAGCTTTAGGAAACCTATCAGGACTCAATAAATTAGGTAGTAAACTCCTAGAGAACGATAATTAAATAAACAGAAAATGTGACCATAATCTTCACATTAAGTCTCCTTCAAGCTCTGTCCATGTCCATTACTTTGTTTGTACATCTTAACTTCATACTATTACAGACCTTGAAAAAAACATGGATTTTTTTTTCTTCATGGTATCAAACTAAAACCTTTAAATTTAGTTTAACTCTAAATATTGTTGGTTTGAAAACATTGAACATTAAAATCAATTCATTGTCTTTCCAAATGAATTGATTTTAGATTATTTCTTAATAGTGTTTGTAAAATCTCAATAGATTTTTTAGGGCAGATATAATTTCTAGAAAACTGGTGCTAGGATACCACTACAAGCAAAAGCCAAAACAGAATATAAGATGCATTTCAAAATAATTTCAAACTATACCTCTAGGATTCAATGAAGAACACATGTAACTTTGTAATGGAAAGGTCCCAATAATAAAGAGAACCAGATAGTGTTTATCCACAAAATAGGAACAAGAATCTGATTGCAAAAACTAAATTACAATGAAGAAAATAGTTCCTTGACAAAACCCATTTCAAAACTTCAGCCAAAACAAACCCATTTGAGAGATCAAGCAAAACAAAAAAATAAAAATAAAACTTTACAACTTTGATTCTATTTGTAGATGTAGAAACTAACCTGATTTTTGTTTGAATAAAAATATGCAGGTGAGAAGAACCACTAAAATCGTGAAATGGCAACAAGAATCATTGAAAATTGGGACAGCTCGTCGGCAGCAGTAGCGATAGAAAGTGTCGTCGGAAAGAAGGTGAGGAAGAGAAAGTGTCGTCGGGAGCAGAAACTCTCCATGGCGACGACACATGCAGAGGAGAAGTCTATGGATGTAGGTATCATCGACAGAGGTAGTAGTAGTGATAGAAAGTGTCGTCGGAAAGAAGGCGAAAAAGAGAAAGTATCGTCGGCAGCAGTGGTGGCGGCAAAAACTCTTCACAGCTACGGCGCACGTAGAGAGGAAAGTTCATGGGTGTGGGATGTATTTGGTTCCTTTTGATGTTTTTCTTATTTGATTGTATTTAATATATAGGAGTATGTATATAGCATATTGTGTGGGATGTCATTAGAACGGGCCTTATAAAAACTAGTCAAGCTCAAGTATTTTCAACGTGAAACTTGATTATATTATTTTAGTAATATAACATAACAAAATAAATAATAAAAAAGGCTTGACAGTTTAATAGAAATTTTTTTTTTTGGTTGAAATCCTCAATCCCTAAATGATACTATTCATGTGATGTAGAAAAAGTTAGCTGAAAAAAATAAGTCTTTAGTCTTATACATCTTAATTTTTAAAGGTGAGAACATTTATTTGTAATTTAAATTTTATTGTTATTTAATAATATTAATAGTTGAGCGGTTTCATGAAGAAGGTGCTAAGGAGGTGCCAACCTAGTTGGGATGTCTCGGTGCACTCACTGAAAACTGCTAACTATAACCTTTATTGAAAAAAAAATCTTAATTTTTAAAGGTAAATTTTAATTTTGTATTATGTAAAATATGTATAACTGGATTGCATATTTCCTAACTGTAACTCAAACGTTTAATTTAATGGTATCCATTTGTCAGAAGGCTAAATTGAACATCATAATTCCGTTGTCTCAAGGCATAGATCAATAAGTCAAATATAAGAAACATTTTCTTATAATTTAAGCACCAATTTTACTTATTAAAAATCTGCTACAAATAAAATTCTAAAAAAAAAAAAAGGAATGTGACAATATCAAACAATCATCTTAATTTGAACATCATAGTTTTGTTGTATCAAGGGGTAAATTGATAAACCAAATATAGAAAATATTTTATTATAATGTAAGCACCTATTTTACTTATTAAAAATCTATTACAAATAAACAATCATCTTAACTTAGATGTAAGGTAGAATCTCATATTCCTGCAATTTTGAATTTTTCCAAATCAATCCATTCTATTAAATTTTATTATTTATTGTATATATATATATATAACCAACTTATTTTCATGATTTCACATTACATATAAAACATGTGTTATTTTATATTATAAAAAATAACATACGTGATATACAAATTATAATACTCATAAGTATACAAATCGCATATAACAAACAATAAGTAAACTTTTAAAGTTGATCTTTTAATAAAATTATAGTGATTTTAAATAAATTTTTCACACTTCTTAAAAACCTTAAAAACTAGCAAAAAATGTAAATTAAATCAAGAATGATGGTTGCTAAAGAATAAATGGCAAAATTGTGGTTCAACTTGAAACTAATTTAAAAAGATTATAAAATATCAATGGAGAATTTATGAACATTTAGTTAAATTAATTATACTTGTATTGAAATATTTGAGTTAAATAACATTAATGAACAACAAAATTAAGATTGTTAGCTTTCCTTTTAATTATGAAAATTTTTTCAATCGGGTTATTTTATGTTATTTTATTTGGTAGTTTATTAACAAATATCCTACGGTCAGATATATAAATTAATCAATTAAATTAAGCACAAATAATTGATGACTTAGTCATAAATTAGAACTTTTGATTAAGTTTTGACACATTAAATAAAAATGAACTTTTTACAAATTAAGTTAAAATGAGGTTTTTAAAACCAAATTTTTCAGATTTTTTAACAATTGGCCCATAACATTCATAAATAAATCTATAAAAAAATCCTTAATCAATAATTAATATTTATTTACCAAATAGCAATAAATTATTCACCTAAATAGATCTAAGCAAATATGAAAACAAAAACTAAATATCCATTATAAAATTAGTTATACATTCTTAAATTAATATTCATGGTCAAATACAATCTAACATTCATCCTAAAAAAAATAAGAAGATGCACAATCTAATTACAACAATAACTTAGTAGATTTAAATACCCGCAATTAGATTAGATGATGTTTTCTTTATCTAAGCTTGTAGCTATATCTTCAATTGTGTGTTGAATTCTTAGATTGGCTTCCCTTGGCCTCTTTGGATATAAAAAAAAAAACTTCAAAAATCTCTAAAAATTTCGTAAAAAATCATGTGTAGGTTAAAAATGTAAGAAATATTTATGTAAGGGTTGTACATAATTGAGACTCTTCAAAAAAAATACAAGGGCTGTGGCACACAAATTTTTTGCTTGGCATAAACCTTAAGATTGTCTAGTACAAAAATTTGTGGCTTTCCGCCCTGACGCACTTTTTTGTCATTGTAGTACACTCTTTTATGTAACCCTTACATACTGATTCTTTCTTGATGTAACCCTTACATATTGGCTCTTTTAGCTCTTAGGATACTATTTAGGTGTCCTAAGTGTCTTTTTGCGTGTTTATATTACTTATCTCTTTTGAAACTAAAAATACTTAAAATACAACAAAATATATATGTGATTTCAAAATGATAAATTTATGCTAATAATTAAATAAAAACATTATAATTAAATCTATTTATTCTAAATAAGCACATTAATTACAAAATATAAGTATTTTTCAAACACTTATTAATATATTATAAGGGTTAAAAATGAAATTTTATGTATGAAGATGCTATGTTGATGCACAAATACTTGATAGTCAAATTTTGTATTTTATAAAAAGCTCGCAAGTGCACGAATCACTTCTAATGAGTGATAAATATATTCTCAACATCATCTCTGAGGAATTGCGATGGTTTTAAAACGTTATTTATTTTCTTATTCAGTCGAACAAACAATCCTAAACATTCTAACAATTGTCGGTTGCAGAAAAGATTATAAATTCTTAAAACTAAAATAAAATGCAAATAAAAGTAATCACAACCAAGGTGGGATGATGGATGTAAATGAGAATTTTAGTTCGCTATCCATTCATGGAATGAACAAATTAAGCAATTCAATTAAAAGTCAGATTTAATGATTTTTTCGCTAAACCTAAAAAATCCCAAATCAATGGCAATTTTCACTACAATCAATTAATTAGCGTCTTTGATCCAAACCGTTAACTAATCAATTGGAATTAGCTCAAGGAAATATTTTAATCACCTAATATAACACAAATCAATGCAATCAAATTAGGCACTTGTTCATAATGCACAATTAAGCAAAGATGGCGTTTCTAATATCTAAATTCTAACTTATTCTTTCAAACCACAAATCAATATTTGGCTCATCATTAATTCATAATCAAAAATATTAAGAATATGAACAATAAATAAATCCAAAACTAAAATATTATTAAATTATAAAATTGTTCTTCCAATCATTGGAAGCAAATACTAATATCTCCAAATACATAAATTAGCCAACCATAGCTAAATTGGTGTCAATCAATTTAGTCATGGGAGGCAAACCACAAAATCAAAGAGAAGAAAAAGATATACAATAAAAATACCCCAATGAATCCTCTAGCTCCAATTCCTTGAAGTTGGTTGGTCCTCTTTCTCAATTCCTTGGAGTAGCTTCAACAATAGAGGGTCTCCTCTTGATTTTGGGTGAAAAACCCTTGTTGCAACAGCAGTTAAGGAAAGGAATAAAATAGTTGTAAAAATTTTTGTTTGGGAGAGGTATAATGTGCTATTTATAGGAGGAGTGAAGTGGCACACGCGTTTTAGGATTTCTTGGCAGTTTTGGCACGTGTGCCGCGACACAATTTTTACCCCCTGCGGCGTGAGTTAAATTTTGGCTCTAGAATAAAAAACAAAGACCTCCCCGCCGCGGCGTGCATTTTCTCATGCCTCGGCGCTCATTAATTTTACCTTGTATGTAACCCTTAAATAGTTTTTAACTCTCAATGTAAGCCTTACATTCTCTGATTTTTATTACTCCATGTTCTCTCTTTTTGTATTATTTCAATCCAATATTCTTCTGAGAGTCTAAAAACCTACAAAACATATAAATACCTTCTAAAACATAAAAATAATAAAATAAAACATAAAATGGCTCTGATATCGCCTATAGAATGGCTCTTATACCAAACTGGCCTTGGATCTATCTACTATAAGTGAATGAAGAGATAGAGCATAAAGATATGTGTATAAAAACTAGAAATTTATTAAATATCTTAAGAAATATATTACAAAGCTGGGAGATAATTACAGGAAATTTGAAAAATAAAAACTTAGAGAATTCTAGCTATATATACAAATGAAATTTTTAGTCTTCTTATAGAATTCGAGGCTCATAAGCAAACAAAATACAAATAATTAAAGAGATAAGCCTCGTAAGGCTTTTCAAAAGAAGATGCTCTCGCATATGGAGAGTGGGTCCCTTGTTAGTGTCGGTAGCTTGTCTTTTATGAGAGAAGATGCTTTCTTTTGTGGAAAGTGGGTCCCTTGTCTGATGGTGTGTCCCAGATGATTTTGGAGTCGTTCGTCCAGACTATGTTGTGGGTTCCTTGTTGGTGTTGGCAGGCTGTGAGTGGCTTATCCACTTGTGCTAGCCATATGTAGATATATTTTTGAGGGATCTAAGTCCAGTTTCTCTTCAGAATTAGTTTCGCTCTCTTCAGAGGATAATTTTTCTAATTTTCGAGAAATGTATTCATCACTTATACCCTTTTCTTAGAGAGGTGATAATTTTTTCAATAGTATTAGTCTCCTTTGGGGATTTAGGAGATGATATTTTTCAATTTTTAGAGCTTTAAATAACTCTACTGGTTTGAAATTATTAAATTCTTCAATTAGAGTTCTATCCCACCATCTTACATGTGTTGTCCTAATGAGGCACCATAAATTTTCATATGTTGTTAAAGCATAACCCCATTTCCAGATCCATGGGATTTTGTATGATGTTAAGAAGAATAATAAGGCATGATCTCTGTCAACTACCGAATTGAGATTTAACTCTTCAAATTGGTCTAAAGCTTTTAACATCATTTTTGGTAATATTTGAGCTGAAGGTCCAAAAAATGAAAACTAATTTCTGAACCATATTGGAAAATCATTATAGGAATAATAATCCCCATATTTGAACTATAGGTACAAGTGTGAGAACGTTTTGAGTTTTGATAAAAGAGCATGTTTTCCCATGCTTGAATGTAATCGAAATAATTATAAGAAACTGGATGAGTTCTTTTGTTTTTGAATTTTTCCCTGGCAAAAAGATCAGGGCTCCAATCATTTTTGGATAAAACTCTTTTCATTTTTAGTGTAGAGCATTCTATCTCATGAGTATTACGCATATAATGATTAAGTTCAATTGATCCTGTTTCTTTTAGGATCTATTCAAAATATTCCCTTGATTTAGGGATAGTAAAGGTATTAAATTATCTTTAAGATAAATAAGTGTCACCTGTTCAAGGTGTCTTACTTAAATCATCATTTTCGATGGGAACAACGATTTTGCTGTTAACTGCTTGCCAATCGTATTCCTTTTGTGGAAGCTTTGTGTATACTGGTTTTTTACTTTACGCTCCTTTCAGAGCTGCCTGAAGATAATTGGCTTTCTTCATGGCCCTGGATAAATTTCCTAGTAAGGAAATCTGGGAGTGAGTTATCTTCTCCCTTAATATATTCGATATCGAAATCAAATATAGATAGAATGGCTTGCCACCTGGTAAAGATTTGTTTAGACGCTAAATTTTTAACATCTTTTTGAAGCACATCTTTAGCGCTTTTACAATCAACTCATAAAAGGAACTTCTGATTAAGAAGATCGTCTTGAAATTTTGAGATACACAAGACAATGGCTAAAATTCTTTTTTAATCATGGAATAGTTCTTTTGAGATGGCTTCCATGTTCCTGAAGTGTATCTAACGAGCACTTCTTTTATAGGCATTTTTTGCTTTAGGATGCCTCAGTAGTCAAATTTTGAAGCATCAATCTCCACTACTTTTGGAGTTTCAGAATTAGATAAAGCTAGGCATGGGAGCTCTTTAGCTCGAAGCTTTATAATTTGGATAGCTAGCGTGCAAGTTGGACTCCATTCTGGAGGATTCTTCTTGAGACGTTCAAAAATTAGTTTAGCGTCTAGTGCAAGATTTTGATAAAAATTTGAGATATAATTAAGGCTTCCAAGAAACCTTTGTAATTATTTTTGTCTTTTATTTCGTCTAAAAATTTCTCAACGAAAACAATAGACCTATCAATTGGGCTTATAAGCCCATGCTCAATGTTATGGTCCAAGAACCTTATTTGGGTTTGGAATAGTTTCATCTTTTTAAATGAGACTATGAGACCATTTGTTTTGACAACATTAAAAAATATGTTTAAATGCTTCCAATGCTGGTTTACTGAGTTTGAGTAGACTAAGACGTCATCTATATAGACAATAATAAACCCTAAGTAAGGATTAAAGATATTGTTCATTATCTTTTGATACTCACTTGGGGCCTTTTTAAGCCCAAATGGCATTACATTACATTCGTAAAGCCCAAATGGAACAGTAAATGTCGTTTTGTAGCGATCACTTTCAGCGATCTGAATTTGCCAATAACCATTCTTCATATCAAACTTTGAGAAGATTGTGGCGTTATATAATCAACTTAATAAGTCCTTTTTATTTGGTAATGGATATCTAATCCATTTTAGCACCTTATTGAGGGGCTTATAGTTAATAACTAAACGAGGAACTCCTCGTTCGATTTCAGCACTATTTTCTACATAAAAGGCTGGGCAAGACCATGGTGAGGTACTGGGTCTTATTAGCTTCTTTTTAAGCAAGTCTTCAATTTCTTGTTTACAGATTTTTAAATGTTGTTCATTCATTTGAATGGGCTGGGTTTTGGTTGTAATTTGGGCCTCTTTAAATTCAGGCTCGTATGGTAATTGTACCATGTGCTTTTTTCGTTCCCAAAATGCACTGAAAATTTCATAACAAATTTCTTTTTCAAATTTTTCTTTTAAAGATTGAATTTTATTTTGCATCTCTTGAGAAACAATTTTTTGTTTAATCATTTTGAGATTAACCTCTGATTGTAATGAGTAAAGAAACTTTTCTTTTTCATTAACCTTTTCTTTAAGGTTATTTATCTCGTGTCATTGTGGCTCTTCAGTAAACTTGAAGATAATACTCTGACCTTTGAGGTCAGTAGTTATACCGTCTTTGGTAACTGTGAATGGGTATAACATACTTAGGAATGATGTTCCTAATATAACCATTTTACTCAAATCTCTACTTAAGAGAAATGTAGTTTCTATGCATATACCATTGTTACGTACTGCCGTATTAGACAGTTAATAGTTAATAGGCATACGACCACCATTTACTATATTTAATACCTGAGTGGTCTTGGTGAAATATCTAGTAGGTACTATTCCTTCACTTATACAGTTGAGATCAGTTCCTGAGTCAATTAAGGCTTCAACTGTAAAATGGTATTCTTTATTTATTACAATGGTTACTTTTGAGTACCATTTTTGATTAATTACTTTGTTCAGAGAATTAATAGTTTGCATATCACCAAGTTCAGTGATTGTATTCTCTTCTTCTAAAACTTCTTTGCCTTTACAAGTTTTTATTATAAGATCTTCAAATATGATTTTTGGTTCAACTTCTTCAAGTTCTTGTGATTGATAATTGTTGTATAATTCGAGTATTTAAACTCGTCTTTTGAGATCTATGAGATCTTGATTAGTTTGAGTTTCTAATTGATTTTTTAATTCTTTTATATCCTTCTTGGTTTGATTGATCTCTGCCTTTAGATCACTAAGGGTTGGTTCCTGAGTTACAGAATTCTTCTTAATCCTATTAAGGATTTCATTAAAAGAATATTGTTGTTCATTTTTTTGTAACTGTCTTTGTAAGCCCTTACTGCTTTAAGCAGTTGTTTTTGAAATAATAGGAACATTTTCTTTGGCTTCTTCAATATATCGAGCCAAAGTCTTTCTCTTTTTCTCTGGATCTTCTATTTGGTCAATGAGATCAAGAATAAGGTTTTCATCCTTGGTAAGAACATTGATACTTAAACCATTGATTTTAATAATAGCTTTATAATGATCACACTTACAATGTTTCTTTTGAGAAAGATGATCACCTTCAGAAGATGATGAAGTATTATCAAAATCTTCTTCATAATCTTCACTTTCCTCTTCCTCTGAATTGGATGATTCATTAAGAATTTGAGCTATTTGAGCTTTGTAGGAATCATCAATGGCTAGAGCATTGATTTTTGTGAAGGCTCTACAATTTGGGTCGTAGTGTCCCTTCTTTCCACACTTATAGCAAGTGGGCTCTTTTCATTTCATAATTGGGCTGTTTAGTCCAATTTCTTTGTTTGGGCCTTTGAGGCCTTTTGGACCACTTTCTTCGGTATGTCCTATAGTAGGCTTTGGGCTTGGTCTCTTTATGTTTTTTATGGGCTTTGAGCCCAAATCCTTTAAGGATATTTTGATATCCATATTGCTTGCAAAAGTCTCCAATAGCCTGCTTGCCATGGATCCTTTCTTTATTTGCTTGGCGTTGGAGCTTAAGATCTGTACAGAATGCAAGACCTTCAGCTACTACTTCAGCAGCTAATTCTCCATATGTATATATACCAAATGGTATTGTACCATTATGTTTGGCCTTAAGCTTTGTACGCATTTTTCTGCAAACAAAGTAGGTAACCTTGAGATAAATCTTTCCTTCTAGAAGTCATTATTACAATCTTCCCTTGTGAAGATTTTGCTAAATAATACATCCTTATACCATTTGAAGTGTGACAATGTGGGACACCTTAAATTAGCAAGTTGTTCATGGCTATTGTCTTGCTACAAGGTTTTTGATCCAACGAAGTGTGTTAATAATGTACATATTAAGGTATTAACACAATCTTCAAGAGAGAGTATATCTCCATTGTCATTGACTTCTTGCTTGATTGCGTTGAGAATTGCATACTTCTCTGTTGGGGCAATAAAATGATCCCACCAACCTTGTAGTTGGCCTACAAATCCGACTATTATTGCCAGACAAGCTTGCTTATCCGATTGCCTACGAACTTAACTACTGATGCATACATCAACATATTTTTGACTACTCTTACTATCTGATATTCAGATAGTCCATCTATGTTCCATTCATGAATGGTTGCGCCAAAGTAGACTGTTTTAACTGATATCTCCTCTTCTAATTGGAGATCCACTGGAAATTGTCTTGGATAATAAGGCTTAGATTGATACGTTGGAATTGATTTTTCCAACTTGTTAATCTGTGGCACCTCTTTAGGTGTTGCATCATTTAATGAAGTCCTCTAGTCAGAGGAGTTTAGTACTTGAATTGTTTCTTCAATCTCTTGATTAGAGATTTCGGTTATATCCTGTTCTTCTATCATTTTTACTAATTTACCCTTATCTTCTTTGTTTAGATTAGACATTTTTGCTAATAGTTCTTGTAAGAACTCAGAATTTTGCTTCAAGTGGAACTCTGGTAAGGGTTTAAGAAAAGCTGGTTCTATTTTCTCATTCTAAGAAGATGATGTTGATGGTTTATTCTTTGCTTCTTTAAATGACTGCTCAATTCCAGTCAACTGGTTTCCAACTGATTGCATATATAAGTTGGTGTAGTTGTTTTGTTCAACTACTTGATTGACTGAGCTGTTTATAGCCGGTTCATCTAATTTAGATGAAATTGATTTATAAGGAACAACAAGTGCCTTTTCAGAAATTATAACTGTTGCTTCTTCTGGAGGATGAATTGCAACTACTGGATCTCCTGTTAGTAATGAGATAAACCTTCTCTAAATTTTGTATTTCAGGAATATTGATTCCTTCTCCTTTAGAGTATTCATCTATGAATTCAAAAAAATCTAAATGAAATTATTTTCCTCTTTTTAAAGCATATTTTAAAAATGCTTCATATTTAAAGAAATACATTTTTTGTAAATCTCTATTTAGAGATAAATAAATCTCCTTTTTCTCACTATTTAGTATATCTGTAAGGGTTGTTAAGACCTTTTCATTAAATGTAAGGCTCTTTTTAGAGCTCGATAACATCATAATATTTGAAAAGCCTTGATTTGATCTTGATTCAAAACCCATTTTTGAGATAGTTGGGCTTTCTGGCTTCAGAGATTGTTCATCTCCAAATCTTTCAAATCTCTCTAATGTATATACTGGATGACTTATTCCAGTTGGAAGTCTCTTAATTCCTTCAAATGATTTTTTACCCTTTGAGATAATTGATGGACTTGATGAGGCCATATATGGGCTTGATGAAGCTCTTGTTGAAATTCTTGGGCTTTCACTAATTTTGACTTTTCTTTTTGAGTCAAAAATTATGTCTACAAACCCATCATCATATTCGATGATTTTTTCCAAATCTGTGTTTTGAGGAACTGATGAGCTCCTTGGTTCTTCACTTAGGGACCATGAATCTGGAAGTGAGATATCATCCCACTTTATCATTTTTGGAACAAGTTTGGTCTTATCTGCGTTGGCTTGGAAGAGCGTTGTTTCTCCCTTTGGATCCTTGACAAAAGATCTAAGGTTGATATCTGGACAGATAGTGTTCATAACTTTGTAGTAGACTCTATAGATGAGAACTACATTGATGGTTCCAGCTTCCATGTTGAATCCATGTGTCTGTATGTCAACTTTTAAAGATCTAAGGACGTTTGAGTCGTTAATACACACAGAAAAGTTAGGAAAGCAATTAAAATATATTGGTCCAGATGCTAATGAAGATTCAGCACAGCCTATTAAAGAATCTTTAACTTTATTGTGTCTTTTATCTCGAACACACAAAAGGACTTAAGTGTTTAGCCCTTCCCTTGTTAAGGATTTATTGCTATTTGGACTAATCCAATATGCAAATAATTAAATTGTTCTTTATATAAATTAATTATCCTTTGAGATAATAAACTAATATATTTTGATTCTCCATAGAATAAGGATAAGGGGAGAGAGTCTTTTACAGTTTTTATAATATAATTTGATTTAAATTTAAAAATATTTTTATTATAAATCTGAGAAATACCGTATTTAGGTATATTCCAATTCTGGAGATTTTGCTCTATATCCTCTACTTTCATTACTTCTTTGTTTTTGGAAGTTGAAGGTCTTAGAGCCTTAAAGTTATTACTAGAAGATGAAGAAGTTGTAGAAAGATTCGAAAAACTTCTTACTAATCTTGCCATTTAAAACGATAAAGAGAATACTTGAAGATCAGACAAAATCTCACGCAAATGCCTTTACTGCCTCACTTGGGTCTTACAACGGCTAGCTGCTCGTTGAAGTCTTCGTCTAGTATTCTTAGATCGTTTCTTACTTTAAGATTAATAATAATCTTTGAATCTTACTATAACTATATCATCTATAGAATGGCTCTGATACCAAATTGATTCTCTATATCAACTATATCACCTATAGTTGTGAAAACTTATGTTTGGGAGAGGTATAATGTGCTATTTTTTGGATTTTTGGGCAGTTTTGGCACCCGTGCCGCGGCACAATTTTTACCTGTTGCGGCGCGAGTTGAATTTTGGCTCCAGAATAAAAAACAGAGACCTCTCCGCCGCAGCGCGCGTTAATTTTACCTTGTATGTAACTCTTACATAATTTTTGACTCCCAATGTAAGCCTTACATTCTCTGGTTTTTGTTACTCCATGTTCTCTCTTTTTGTGTCATTTCAATCCAATATTCTTCTGATAGTCCAAAAACCTACAAAATACATAAATACCTTCCAAAACACAAAAATAATAAAATAAAATATAAAATAAATGCTTAAAAATATAATAAAACATAAATCAAAATAGTGTTCATAATATGTAATTAAAGTTAAATTAATTTTATTTGAAAAAAAATATTAAATTTGGCCCAATATACACAGTGGGTAATGAGATCTAACAAAAATAATAAATTATAGAAAAAAAGATACTTACCAGGTTATTCAAGTAAACTAAACTCAAAATACCACCAAAACAAAAAATTGTTACATGCAAAGCAAAACCCAATAAAAAATCAAAGATTTGAAAATACTGAAAGAAGAGCAAACACCATTTAAGTCTTTTAAAGATGAAGCTTCTACTTTTTAAAGATGATTTTTAGCTTTTGTAATTTTCGTTCACATGATGTTTATATTTCAAGAAGCTTATACCTATATTAATTGTTATCATAATTATTCTTTCTTATAAACTTTTTGTTACTAAAACACACAAGCAAAAAAAAAAAATACTATAATAAAGACACCCAAAAGTAATATAAGATGCTAAAGTTTCACAGCAAGAAACAATTTTTTACAAGAAACATATTAATACTTATTAGAAATTAATCACAAATAGTGTATCTTTTGACTAAAAAAAATCGTAATATTTAACACACCAAAAAGGAAATATAAAATGCAATTATTTCTTAAGTTAACTTTAGTATAGATAATTGGTTCAATTTATAAAAATAATTGATAGAGTTTTATTACTTTGCTAACTTAGATATAAAGTAAATGAAAAAAAAATAATAATTAAAAAAATATAATAATACTTAACACAAGTTGAAAAGATAAAAGACAATTATTTTTTAAATTAACTTTAGTAGAAATAATTGATTCAATTTATAAAGATAAATGATAGATTTTGAAGAAATACGAAGATAATTTATAGAATTTCTTACTATAATAATTAGATATAAAGTAATAGATATATAAAAGTAATGTTGGCCCTCCTCATAACAGCTTAAATTTTTGGGAGAGTTTGTGACCAATAACTTCTAATATGATATCAGAACTTGAGGTCTTGTGTTTAAGGCCCGATCATTCCAATTATTAAATTGAAAGTATTTAACCTGCATAGTACATAGAGCCAATATTTATGAGAGAGTAATAAATATATAATAATAATATTAATGACCAACAACTTCTAACATAAAACTTATGAAAAAAATTAAAGATAATCTCAAAGCAAAAAAATATTAATATCAGAGTAATATTCCCATTTTTTGAAACACTAAATTATTAAATTATGAGATAAAATTATAAATTAATCTAATATTAATACTTTTTTCTCTAAAAATAGCAACACTAAAAAATAGTTAAAGATATTATTTATCGAGTCCATGCATTATCTATGTTAAAGATATAATTGATATTCCAAGGAAAAATGATATAAGGACAATGTTGGCATTAGAGTAAAATAAATATGGGTAAATTTGAAAAAAAAAAACATGCTTGATTTCCTTCACATTTTTATATAATAATAATAAGATATGTTAAAATTAATATATTTTGTCTTCTACAAAATTAGTAAGTTGAATCAAAATGTAAAGTTTGTTTGTTGAATTAAGCCAAAATAGAGTTTATGTAGGCCAAATTTTAAACTTAATCTACTTTACTTTGAGAAAAAAAAATTCTCAAGTAAATTTAATCTTACTTTTTTAAAATTTCATTAATTTGGTATATATGTTTATGATTTAACTTATTTAGTAAATTATTTTTTAATTTAATCAATTTATTGTATTTACTTTTGATTTAACCAGTCAAATTATTTCATGAATATTTGTTAGTAGAAAATTAATGGAAAATATAACTTGCACATATTACATTAATAGTACAATAATTAATAGTACACTACATTGCACATGATTTTTTTTCTTTGTTAATATTGCACCAACTTCACAAAATGACAAAATTAATATAAATATATGAAATTGATCCAATTAAACATGGAAAACTAAATTAGTCATAATAAAAAATTAAGAGTTTCAAATTGATTTAAATTAAAAGATATGACTTAGAAAAGTTAACATACCAATATGATACTTTGCTTGTTCAAAAAAAAAATTGAAACTTTGTACTTAGCCTGCATACAATTACTGTAACTTTTTTCTAAATATTATCGAAAGCCTCCTTGACATACCAGTATTGGTGTTCATGGTAAAAACACACATACATGTAATTCTTTTAAATCATCTCCAACTCAAAACTCTATTTTAATACAATTTTTGCACTATTTTTTTGATCTCTAACATATTACACTAAAAAATATATTATTTAAAATATCTATTTTAATTTTTTAATGTAACTTTTTCATTATTTTATTACAAAAATTGCATTATTTTTTTCATCTTCAACTCAATATATTAAATATTAAAATAAAAAGTATATTTAAAAAATAAAAAATAGAGCGTAAACAATTTTATGCCAAATATTGTATGATAATGTTGATCAAATTATTTTAATGCATAATTATAGAGTATTTTTTGGTGCAATTTTTGCTTCGGAGAACTTTTAGTGAATTTAGTTATGAATATTTGTTACGGAGAATTTTGCAATATTGGTTAATTATTTATTAAAAAAAAAAAAAAAGACTTAGTAAGTGTTTCTTAATAAAGGAAATTACAAATAAATGCATTTTAAAAAAGTAAATTGATCGATATATCTTATGCAGGAAGAAGCAGCAATTTGAGGAGGTGTTATTGAGTATACACCCGGTTAATTATATTATTTTATTTTTTTATAATTTATTAAATATTTATATTAATTTTAAATTTTATTAATCTATAATACTATATTATTATTTACTATAATAATAATAATAATAAATAATATCTCCACTCCGAGAATTTCAGTGGGTAAGTTGTGCATGCCGACGTTGGAAAAGATAAAAATTGAAGCCAACTTAGAAGGGGACCGCACAATCTTTATACTCCACAAATAATTTGCAAAGAAGCCGTCCTTAAAATAAATATTAAAAAGTACCCGTTTAAGGCAAAATTTAAAAAATTTTAAAATATATATATATATGTATCCAACGAATTTCAGTTACGCGCTTCCGACATTTGGTCAATGTAAACGACATCGTTTGAAGTAATATTTCAAGTCTAATTGTCAGAATAAGAGAAAAGTCAAAAACGAATCAACTTTTCCATTACGTATACGCTGAATCGCTGACCATTTCTGTACAAAGAACACGATAAAGCAATTTCTCCTTAGAAGAGATAATTGTAATTTTACCTTTCTAACGTAAAAAAAAAAGAAGAAGAAGAAGAGATAATTGTAATTGTATTATTTTATTCTCAAGTCCAATCCAGCAGGCACGATTCCCATAGCACGTTCTTCTTGTTTTCTCTTTGGCTTTGCCAAAAGCTTATGCATCAACAATCAGCTCCTATCTTTGCTAATTAACTTCTGAAGACTAAAAACAATCCCTTTTATCTTAACTCTCTTTGAGCCTTGTGGTGTTTCTCCTGCTTTTTGAGCATTTGGGCTTTACCATTTCAGTGGAATTTGAAGGGTCAAGCAGATAAATATGGTTCAGATTAAGGAATTGTATCCTTTTATTTTCGATGTATTTTTCATATATTTTTAATTTTTAACCGAGTTACCCAGTTGTTCATTCAAGTTCCTTTATATTTGGTTAACCTATCTTCTTTATTTGTGGGTTTTATTTTTCATTGGTTTGTTGCTAATGGAAAACGTGGAATATAAAGGAAATGGAAGTTTGGTATTTTGATTTTTGGTCAATTTTGTTCTGTATCTCTCTCTGCTTTAATTAAGAGTACTATATGTTGTGTTCTTTTTCTGGGTTACCTCTGAAATTATTTGGTGGTTTCCTTAACCTTTAACCTCTTTGATGTGGAACTTGTTGAAGTCGAATTGTTATGCCTATGTCATTGGAAGAGGTAAACAATAATTAACTAGCTTGTAACTTGAACCTTAAATTTTTTTCTTTTTCCTTTTGAGTAAGCCATAACAGGCGGTGGGTTTTTGCTAACTAGTAGTATGTAAATATATCAAATGCAGTACCAAGTAGCCCAGATGTACATGGTTATGAAGATGCAACAACAGAACACAACTGGCACAGAAGGGGTGGAAATTGTAGAGAATAGACCTTTTGAAGATGATCAATTTGGAAAAGGTCAATACACTTCCAAAATATATCGTTTACAAAGGTAATTCAATGGTAGTATCTAGTCATTGTTGCTTAGTGTTAATATAAGCCTTAGTCGGGGCTCGACGGATAATGAGGCATAAATTTGGTATTCATGCTCAAATTACTCTTGTGGTGTGACAGAACAGCTTCTTACAAGTTGATACCATAACCAGTATATATAATCATACATCCAAAAAGATCAGTGTGATGCTCAGGCCTTGGATTTTTCGCTCTTTAATTTATGCAGACACTTGGTTAAAGTTGTCACTGAAATTATTTTAAGTTTCAAAACTTCTTTTGCTTCCATTTTATGAAGGCATGAAATAATTTGTATACTGTGGATTGTGGTTTTAATCTCTTATGTTTACAATTCTCCTTCCAGCAAAGCTCCGACTTGGCTTACTACTTTTGCACCAGCAGATGCACTCATCATGCAAGAGGAAGCTTGGAATGCCTATCCAAGATGCAAGACAGGTTAGTCATCTTTTAATAATATTACTATTTTTCTTACAATTTTTCCGATTTTAGAAGCAGCTTAAAACTTATTGCTAACCAACTTCTCGGATTTCGTTGGCAAATGAACATGATGCTACGCAGTCATCAAGGTAACAATCTTTTGTGGCTTTAGTTTAGAGTTCTTTCAATTCTCATGACATACCACGCTCATTTGGTTTGTGTTTCTACAGTGTCCATACTTTAGCAAGTTTCGGCTTACCATAGAAACTGTTCACAAGGCAGACAAGGGGCAGTCAGAAAATGTGAGTTTCTTCCTTTTTGCTTCTACATTTGTGATTTTTATTAGTACTTCCATTCCTTTGTCTTGGTGTTTGGGCATAGACCTAATTAGTGGAGTTGTCAAGCTAGGTTCATGGTCTAAGCAAAGAACAGCTAGCAGACAAGCAGTTGGAAATCATTGATATAGCTTCCTCACCTACGGATTACTGGAGTTACATAATTGGAAGTAACAGTATAGATTTCTCAAGATTTAAATCAGCGAGAACTGACCGTGGTCCACTTTCAGAGGGATGGCAGGTAAATTTTCCCTTAAAGTAATTCATTAGTTACAGAATCCTTGAAGTGACTGCAAGGAAAGTTTCATTTTCTTTTCTGTCTCTTATGAATGTTATGAGTTACTTTAACTTGCATGTGCATTTAGAAGTTACTGTAAGATATTAAATTTAAGGGTGTGCAGTTTATGATCTGCATTGTTGCACATATTTTTGAACTTTAACAATTCTTTCTTTTCTTTTCTTTTTCAGGACAGATGTGATCCAGTTATGACGGCCTACAAGCTGGTTACGGTAGATGCACCATACTGGGGTTTTGGCTATCGACTCGAACAAGCGTTGCTAGCGGTAACATTTTTCTTGACTTCAGACAATTTTTACAGTGATATTTTCCTTATTGCATCAGAAAACATAATTGCCTGAAGTTGTCATATTCTTGAGAAATGATGTATATGTTTGAGAGAGAAAGAAGCAAGGAAAAAAGGTCGTGGATGTCACTTTGTTTAGGCAAAATATGTTGTTTAGTCCTGTTGGTTAAAAAACGTGTTTTTTAAACCCTTTTATTTGTGAAAAATGTGCCAAGAAATGACAATGTTAATTTTTCATCGAATTTTTCGTTAAATTTAACGAAATAGCATATATGTCGTATATTTATAATTCTTCATGTTTATATCTATCAAAAAATATAAACATGCATGCGACATATATGTTATTCTGTTAGGTTTAACGAAAAATTGGATGAAAAATTAATTTTAATTTTATAATTCTTTGGCTCATTTTTTCACAAAAAATGACTTAAAAATACATTTTTCACAAAAAAATGACTTAAAAACATATTTTTTAAACTAAAGAAATAAACAACACATTTAATCTAAACAAAGTGACTATCTAGGCACTTCACCCAGTAAGCAATTGTGTGAATTGTAGTCAGTTCAATAGGCAATATTCTGAATGCTTTGAATGTACTGTTGGATCAAAGTATCATATATGAAGGTGAAATGGAGATTGTGGAAGTTAAAGATACAGCGTATTTTATCCGCATTTCATTCCAGTTGTAGATAATTGTAGTGGTATAAGCATTTTCAATATTG
This sequence comes from Elaeagnus macrophylla, assembly GCA_029378325.1. NCBI lineage: Eukaryota > Viridiplantae > Streptophyta > Magnoliopsida > Rosales > Elaeagnaceae > Elaeagnus > Elaeagnus macrophylla. The sequence goes on along the minus strand of CM055641.1, from coordinate 28,884,278 downwards.
GTTACTTATATTAATCTCCTTATGATCCTTTTGTTTTAATGGATTTTTGTTAATTTGTATTTTGCATAGGGGGAAAGAGCTCTTTTCCAAGAGAGTCATCGAAATTGTTTTGCTTGGATTGATGAATGGTTTGGGATGACAATGCATCAGATACGTGAACTTGAACAACAAAGCAACTCTTTGTTAAATAAGGTATGAAGAAGGATGTAAATTGTTTACTTCAAAATCCTTGCACAATTATCTCACGGTTGGGACTTTGCATTTGGATTACGAATGCAAAGTAAACAAGATTATACTATGTCTTGTTGATTGAATCTAGCAGTTTTTTTCTTCTAATGTCTTCTTGAGTTTTTGGCTGGCATAATCTTATGCAACTTACTACCCCTTGAAAAGTTGTTGCTCGACTTTTTCCAAATTGATGATAGAAACAATTTTTTAAGTGACTATGATCTTATGGTAAATGACAGAAACTTCGGAAGTTGTCTATGGCGAAAAATATGGAAGATTTCGACGATGAAGAGAACATAAAGCGGAGATTTCCGGTTGAAGACTGAGTAGAGTGGACTTGTTGTTGATACTTGAAGCTCAGAGTGCATATCTTGGCGTTGCAAATAGCAGAACGCACAGCAGGCCGACAGACTCAACATCCTGATAAGAATTGCCTGAATATTTGATATTTGATAAGTCTGATTTACATTTCACATTTAAGAAATTGTACATCAGCTTTTGGTGGAAAATATTCTTATATTCTTCAAAATATCAAAGCCATCGGTCCACGATAGAGATTAAACATCAATGTTAAATGTAGAACATATCTATAGACTAGATTTTGAATGCTAATAATGTCCTCTGTGTACCATTCTCAGCATGTCGGTTTCTTCGCACTTTAATGCGAAATTACTCAGTTGTCCTCTGTGGCACATGAGCTACCTAACTCACATATAAATGAGCTCTCTTACATAAATATTAGAAGAAGGAAACGATATACACCTTCGTCAAACATCTAATATTGAACTCTCTTACACATTAGAGCACAAAAGAAATATTGTTCAACAACGTACAACAATAACTCATTTTCACCTTTTAATTGAATTTTAGAGTCTAATTCTTAACATTACATGAAATAAATTTAACAAACCAACCTAATAACAATAAAAAATAATTATTATAGTTTTGAATTTTTTGTTTTTTGCTAAACGTTATAGTTTTTATTTTTTTTTTATTTTAGTACTGAAATGATGACTTCCCGCAAACATGCCAAGAGACAAATTGATACTATATCAACGTGTGTGATCCTTTTTATCTATTAATTATTATATTTATGGGATAATTTTTTTTTATTAATACATATGGGATATTTCTAGACACCAAATCTTTAAATAAATTCTTTTTATAACAAAAATCTTTAAATAATTCTTAGAAACCAAGAGAAAAACAATTATCCCTTGGTAATGGGAAAAAAATAATCCCCGAAAGGGATAATTAATTGATTATCCATATTCTTAGCACTATTTGTTCATGACACCATCCCTTATTATATTTTATTATTCATGTAATTTTATTTGTCCATGACTTATAAGTATATTGGGTGTAATTGATTATATAAGGCTTTTGTATGTGGACATTGATGGCGTAAGATGCATATTAGTTTTGTAGTATGTTATATTTTAATTTTTTTTTTAAATAAATTTTAAATCATGCTTTTTTTTTTTTTTTTTTATGTTTCATCGTTATCTTTGTATCAACATGTTAGTTTCACATTTATTTTTATAATATCTTACATTCACTCCTATCTTTACATATAATATCTTATATTTATTTTTATATTTGTGTGTAATATATTATATGTTATATTTATTATTATATGTAATATATTATATTAAAATCTATCTGTATATGGATGTAACATATTACATCAATTGCGATAGGGTGATTAGAGCTCCAATAAGATGGCTGGTGGGTGACTGAAACTCTAGTAAAATTACTGGTAGGTGGTATGAGCTTCATTGAGGTTGTCAAAGATGAGGTTGCCCAAGGACGAGAATTCAGAGGGGCACAAACTCTCTCAAATTTTTGATAAGTTTTTCATGTATTATATTTTTAAATATGCCTCTGTATTTTAAAAAATACATAGCAGTCTTCGCACTCAAATTTATCATTTCAATATATATATATATATATACACACACACATGAAGAATATTAAATATATATCGTTTTCTTATACTATATACGTATTTAACATTTTTCATGTATTTTTATGTTTACTCTAATATTAAATAAATTTTATTATTTGGACTCGAGTAAAGTAATAAAGATATTCTCATAAATTTCACTAATTTAATTTTCCTAGTTTTAGTATTGATTATTAAAAAAAAGAATATTTTTTATCTCCCATACAACATACATATTCTTTGTTACACTATATATAATTATTATTCTTTATTTATATTATGTAATATTGCTAGTATCTAATTTTTTTTTTTTGACATACTTTAATTTTTTTAGGTGCTTATTATAATTTAAGTTATTTAATTACTGCAATTATATTTATTAGTTTGTGTGGACGTTAAGCTATGTTATTTAATTATATTATAACTTAATTTATGTAGTTTAAGTTTTTTTTTTTAAATTGAATAAAAATACATATTTAACATGTAATATTAATTATTTAATATTTAAAAAATTAAAATTTATTAATTTTTAAAATATCTACCACAAATTTTTTTACATTATTTTGCACTAAGTCTATTGAAAAAATATTCCATTTTTTATTGTTGTTATTAACATAATGTCAAAATCGTCTATTTTTTACTATTAAATTTATGCGTGGTCCCATTTTATTAAATTTATGAAATAAAAATATTTTAGTTTATTTGTTAAATAATTTGATATAAAATTGTGATTTTTGGATGAAATAGTTTTACTTACATAAAAAAAAAAAATAATTTATCAAAAATAATATTGTTTAAGAAAAAAAACGTGTTTTTTTTTTATTAGAAGATGCATGTTCTTCTATCAAAAAAGACAAAAAGAAAAAAGAAGGCACGTGTTCTCATGGACTTTGACAACTGCTGCTTAAAATGTTTGCCGAAATGCTTGTGAGAGTTTTGTGAAGTAATAATATGTATGAGTTTTCAGTTAAAATAATTGTATTTAGTTAATTTGATGTGTGCTTCTTCTCTGTGTCACGAAACTAGTTAAAGTAAGCATGTGGTCTAAAGACACTGTTAGTCCTTAACATCAATAAAGAAAGGTATTGGTTCCAATTCTTCGTCTTGTGTAGAAGAATACCCTGTTGACAATCACCATATGGGTGCCAGAAAAATGCCATGAATATCATACAGTAGTTGAGAGTGAACCTTGTTGGGAGAGTTGCTGACAATAACAAGCTTGTAGCTGGTGAAAAAGCCGAGTGAGATTCGATATTAAATAAGCTGATGTGAAGAAGCTGATGTGAAGAGTTTCTTGGAGTGAGTGTTTAGGTGGTTAGTGACCCACGTGCTGTGATTAGAATCAGTTAGAGATTAGTTAGCAATTGTTTTGAAATTAGTTAGCAACTGATTTGTAAGGCCTTGTAATGAGAAGTACTATAAAAACGATTGTATCAGAATCATTTCATTATGTTGTATTTTTTCATTGTACACAGATTAATAAAGAAAGGAAATCTTTTACTATTCATCGTCTTCTTCGTTGTGTCTGTTATTTTTCTCAACAGTCTATTACTTCTCTTTCTTCATTTCTTTCATGGTATCAGAGCTCGAAAGCTGAGCTAGCTTCACAGTTTACAAGATCCATGGATAATTCTCCTAATACAGATCAAACTCATCAAATTGATGAGATTACGAGAACGGAAAAACTTAGAGAAATGGAAAGAAGAGAGGTATTTTCTTTTCATAATGTTTTAGTTACAATCAAGTTGGATGAAAGTAATTTCACAATTTGGAGGCATCAAATTCTAAAGATTCTCAGAAGTTTAGAGTTACAGAGCTTTATATTAGAAGATCCACCTTCGAAATACCTCATTACTGGAAAAGAAAATTCTGAATACAAGTCTTGGAAGAAACAAGATGATATGCTTGGATGTTGGTTGATGAACTGCATGACGAATGATTTGTTAAAACAAGTAGCAGGTTTTGATACAGCTCGTGATGCATGGTGTATGCTGGAGAAAAACTTTGCTTCAAAATCAAGAGCAAGAATGATACAGTTAAAAGAAGAGTTACAAAGCTTTAAGAAAAGAAGTCTTTCTGTAAATGAATATGTTTTGAAAATAAAGGTACTTTGTGATGAATTAATAGCAGCAGGCTGCACTGTAACAGAAGAGGAGAAACTAATGTATGTTCTTAGTGGCTTGGATGAGTCGTTTGATAGTGTGTTTGCAACACTTACAGAAAAAATGTTGACTGAAAGAATAACGCTGGATGATGCTAAGGCTTTAATGTTAAGCCATGAAAGTAGAGTGGAACGCAGAAAAGTAACTCTGGTTTCTCCGTTACCAGTGGTAAATATGGCTACCAAAAATGATACTATCAACAAAATGCATGATAATCATAATGCAATGAATGGTGTATCTTCTCAAATGCAACAAATGTCAGTCTCTGGTGCTCCAATTTCAGAATCAAGAACTGTAACAGAGAATATGCCCAACTATGGAAGTCAAGGTGATAATCGTGGAAGAGGACGTGGCTTTGGAAGAGGTGGAAACAGACCTCAGTGTCAAATTTGTGGACGATTAGGACATCTTGCTATGAATTGTTGGCACAGGTTTGACAGAAATTTTCAGCATAATTCTAATGTTGTTAGTAATCAAAAACCTTCTTCAAATTTCTTTTCTGCAACTTCTAATCAATTCAGATCACCAATGCATGCAACAAATTCCTCTTTTCGTATTCCAACTTCTACACCAATGCATGCAATGTTTGCATCACCAATCAATTCTTTCACACCAGAGTTATATACAAATTCTTCAGTCCAAATGCCTAATATTCACAACTCATCTTCTATACAACCTTCTGTGAATTATGGTTCAAGTTTCTCATCTCTTTCTTCTCCACAAAATGTCTCACCTCCAAATATATCAGAAGTGTCACAAGAACCATGTTGGTTTCCTGATTCAGGAGCCAGTCATCATGTAACTGCAGACCCGAGTAACCTAGCATATTCTCAGCCTTATCCAGGTACACAATGTCTCACAATTGGTAATGGTACTGGTTTGCCTATTTCATTTGTTGGTTATAATAAATTCTCTTGTCTAGGATCAGATCATAGAACTCTCAACATGAACAATATGTTACTTGTTCCTAACATTGCTAAGAATCTTCTTAGTGTATCTCAATTTGCTAAAGACAATTCAGTTTTCTTTGAATTTCACTCTCATTCTTGTTGTGTAAAGGATAATGTCACTGGAGAAGTGCTACTTCAAGGAACACTCAGTGATGGTCTTTACAAGTTTGATTTACAGCTTCATCACACACCTTCAGAGTCTGCTTCTTCTTCTCCTGTTCATAGTAAATGGTCTGCTCATGTAGCTCATCTCTCAGATCTATCTCTTTGGCATCAGAGATTGGGTCATGCTTCTTTTTCTGTTGTTAAGAAAGCTCTTCAAAGTTGTAATATTTCTTTTCAGTCTAATAATCTTCAGCTTTCAACCTTATGTGTAGCTTGTCAAAATAGTAAAAGTCATAAGCTTTCTTTTGCTAACTCTCTGCATAAAGCTACTGTCCCTCTTGAGATTGTACATTCTGATATATGGGTAGCTTCTGTAACTTCTTCTAATGGTCATCAATACTATATACATTTCACTGATGAATTCTCTCGGTATACTTGGATTTATTTTCTTAAAACCAAGTCATCTGCGTATCAAGCATTTCTGCAATTTAAAGCTCAGGCTGAACTTCAAACAAATTCCAAAATTAAAATCTTGCAGAGTGACTGGGGTGGAGAGTTTCAATCACTCACTGGTTTTCTTAATCAGGCTGGGATTGTTCATCACACCTCATGTCCTCATACACATGAACAAAACGGGCTTGCTGAACGCAAGCACAGGCATATTGTTGATCTTGGATTGGCTATGCTTAATCATGCTTCTCTTCCTTTAAAATTCTGGGATGAGGCATTCTTTTCCAGTGTGTTTCTCATTAATCGTCTTCCAAATTCTGTCTTAAAGGATCTTTCTCCTCTTGAAACTTTGTTTCACTTAAAGCCTGATTACAATTTCCTTCGAGTATTTGGTTGTCTTTGCTTTCCTTGCATAAGATCTTATAATAAGCACAAGATGGAGAATAGATCCGTGGCTTGCACATTTCTTGGTTATAGCCCTAGGCATAAAGGGTACAAATGTCTTTCTAAGGATGGTAGACTCTATCTCAGTCGTGATGTTGTTTTTTATGAAAATGAATTTCCTTTTAAAGGTACTGAGCCATCCTCATCTTTATTGTCTGAATCACAATCCTCACAATATCAGACTGTGCTTCCTGTTCTCTGTAATAACTCTTCTAAACAACCGTCTTCTACTTTATTACATGAACCACATCATCTTTCTCATGATCAATCTAAGTCTTTTTTGTCTTCTAGCACTTTACCTGTTTCCTCTGATTCACCTGCTCCTTCTGTTTCTTCTGTTCCTCTTGTCTTGTCTTCAGTTCCTCTTTCTCTTGCATCTGAGTCTCCTACTAAAGTTGCTTCTACACCTCATTCTGATTTACCAGTGTCACAGTCTAGTACTCCTTCCATTGTTCCCTCTCTTCCAACAAATGGTCATTCAATGGTGACAAGAGCTAAGAAAGGTATTTTCAAACCCAAAGCTTATCTGACAGCCCTTAGTGATTATGCTGAAAAAGAACCTACCTCTGTTAAGCAAGCTTTAATTAGTCCTGAGTGGTTTGAATCAATGCAGCAAGAGTTTAATGCATTAATTAAAAATAAGACATGGACTCTTGTGCCTCCTCCTCAACATAGAACTGTTATTGGTAGCAAGTGGATTTTTCGTATTAAACGTCTTCCTTCTGGTCAGCTTGATAAACGTAAGTCACGGGTTGTGGCTCAAGGTTTCAAGCAGGTACCTGGCTTTGATTTCTCTGAAACTTTTAGTCCTGTAGTAAAACAGGTTACCATAAGAGTGGTTATTACTATAGCTTTGTCAAATGGCTGGAAGCTGCATCAGTTAGACATAAATAATGCCTTTCTGAATGGACAGTTGCAGGAAGAGGTTTACATGCGTCAGCCTCAGGGATTTGAGCATCCAGATCATCCTCAGTATGTCTGCAGATTGGACAAAGCTATCTATGGTTTGAAACAAGCACCACGTGCTTGGTTTGATACACTCAGTGCAGCTCTCATTGATATGGGTTTCAGTAGATCACAGGCTGATTTCTCGTTGTTTTCTAAGCACTCCTCTTCCTCGATTGTTTTTCTGTTGGTATATGTTGATGACATTATCATTACAGGAAATAATGAAAGTGATATTCAGCTACTTATTTCTACTTTGCACACTCGGTTTGCTCTTAAATATATGGGTCTTCTCAGTTATTTTCTGGGAATTGAAGTTCATCATTTGGAGAATGGAGATTTGTTGTTGTCTCAGCAAAAGTATATTAGGGAATTACTGGTTAAAGCTAAACTTGATCAGTGTAAATCTATTTCAACACCCATGGCTTCTAATTCTTATCTGTCTGCTTGTGAAGGGGAACTCTTTCATAATCCTACTTTGTATAGAAGTATTGTTGGGGCTCTTCAATATATTACTATCACTCGGCCTGATCTATCTTTCGCAGTTAATAAAGCATGTCAGTTTATGGCTGCTCCAAGGGAGCCACATTGGAATGCTGTTAAACGCATTCTTAGATACTTGCATGGTACTATCTGTCATGGTTTGGTTTTTAAGCCCTCCTCTCAGTTTTTGCTTCAAGGCTTTGCTGATGCCGATTGGGGCAGTTGCCCAGATGATCGCCGTTCCACCTCAGGCATTGTTGTTTATCTTGGTGCTAATCCAATTTATTGGTCATCCAAAAAGCAGGCTTCGGTTTCTCGTTCAAGTACTGAGGCAGAATACAGATCTTTGGCGAATACAACTGCTGAAATTTTATGGATTCAGGCTTTACTCTCTGAGCTGAGAATTGTGCTTCCAGCTTCTCCTATGATATGGTGTGATAATCTCAGTACGGTGCAACTAGCTGCTAATCCTATTTTACATTCTAGAATGAAGCATGTTGAATTGGATTTTCATTTTGTCAGGGAAAAGGTTTTAGCTAAGCGTTTGATGGTGTGTCATATTCCGTCTTTTGAACAGCCTGCAGACATTCTTACTAAAGCTTTGCCTGTTGCCTCTTTTGTTCCTATGCGTAGCAAACTGAGTGTCATGATAATGCCTCTCAGTTTGAGGGGGGATGTTGGGAGAGTTGCTGACAATAACAAGCTTGTAGCTGGTGAAAAAGCCGAGTGAGATTCGATATTAAATAAGCTGATGTGAAGAAGCTGATGTGAAGAGTTTCTTGGAGTGAGTGTTTAGGTGGTTAGTGACCCACGTGCTGTGATTAGAATCAGTTAGAGATTAGTTAGCAATTGTTTTGAAATTAGTTAGCAACTGATTTGTAAGGCCTTGTAATGAGAAGTACTATAAAAACGATTGTATCAGAATCATTTCATTATGTTGTATTTTTTCATTGTACACAGATTAATAAAGAAAGAAAATCTTTTACTATTCATCATCTTCTTCGTTGTGTCTGTTATTTTTCTCAACAGTCTATTACTTCTCTTTCTTCATTTCTTTCAAACCTGATAGTCAGACAGTTGTTTAAAAAAGATCGAAGTAGGACTTTTACTGCGGTCCATTTATTAATTTTGCTTTTATCTTGGACTGTTAGGTGAAATGCTTGTCAGAAGTTTGCGAAATATTATATATGAGTTTTCAGTTAAAAAATAAATCAATTTAGTTAATTTTATTTGTGCTTCTTGGTGTCATGAAATTTGTTAAATTGAGATAGACTACTACTTCGTGATTCTGAAATACAGTATTAAAAGAAAATGTAAATACATAAATACATCAGGTCCCTATATTATCTTAATACATTAAGCAGGAGTATTTTTCTCTTTCAAAGTGATGGGAGATGTAAAAGTAACACATTTTTGGACAAACACGTTTACTATAAGAAATTTCCCCCAATGTCTAAAAATGAATTCTGCTTGGTTGTGCCTTTTCCATCCGAGCTTCACCACCAGGTTCATCATTGTCTATGCGACGGTTGTTACGGAATGCAGCCAAGGCAATGATATAGAATATCACAAGAATTATCAATACCACAATGTTGATCACAGAGACCTTCCTCCAACTCTTGCGGAGACTGCCAAGAACACCAGCTTTGCAAGAGCCACATGAATAGCACAGTTGCTGTTGGTCATTGCTCCATCTAGTGCAGTCAGGATTTGTTGCCACTAATCCTCCCCCAGAATTCCAAACTGTCTCATTCACATAAACATAGCCACACTCTGTGGGAGGCTTGCAGCAACCAGACTATGCAAAGTGAAGGTTATATTTTTATCAGGTTAGTTTCAAGCATTATTTCAAAAGAAACTCCAAAAGAATACAAGATACAAGACAATTAGATTTAAATACCAATTAATCACATGTTCAACATAATTAAAGGGTTTTAGTTTATTTTCTTTCTTTGGTAATTGCATAAAAAGGAAAACTATCTATGAAATTATTAAAAAGAAGAATATAAGCAACCCATGTTCTGTTTGTGGTGGCAAAAGATGTGGACAATTGCACTGTGTCCATGCCTGTTTTCTGTTTATAGAAAATCAATTCTATGAGTGAACGAGTCATTATCATGCACATTATGGGCAAGTTTTTTTGCCTACCAATTTTTCTGTACATGAACCGATTAAAACAAGCAACTTCATGATGTAAATGCTCTGAAGTGATACAGAGATGAAAGATCTAAAAACCATAGATAGGTAGCCAGCATATTTATAATTCGTTTAAGAGTAAGGTTATTTTGTCAGTATTAGATGTGAGACATCTACACAATGAGTTAATTATATTATGACATATGAATTATTGTATGTTTTAAGTTGTGATAAAAAGTATTTTCCTTCAAACAACCAACTTGTGCTCTAAACAAAGTGAAAATCTTGAATCAGATCAATCCATTAATTATTTATCATGTATTTAATCATATGAATTGAAGGTGATCCAGAACTAATTTTCTCTCTTTTTAGTTCCAGCAACCCATTTTGAATTAAGAAAACATAAACTAAATAGGTTGCTTCTGAAAATAATCTTTTGTTCTATTCCTAATTTCTGTTTTTCTAATCACTTTCTATAACATATGATATTACTTTAAAGCTTCAATGGTCAATACTGACCCCAAAAAAAAAAAAAAAAAAGCTTCACTGTTCAATCATAATCAATAGTTAAATGAAATTTATGAATAACATGGTTTCAGAATTCAACCGAAGGGAATTTACAGCTTTCTCTAATCAATTATCATTTGTAACAATTTCGGAAGACGTTTTCCTTGAAAAGTCAATGTTGTTTGAATTTTCTACAATTATTAAGGCATGTAATAGAAGAATGGGCATGGTATTGGCAACAGGCTGCCTACTTCCTTATGCCTTGTAATACATTAAAATGAAAGGAAAATTTTATCCATCACAAATAACGTGACACAATATTATTTGTAAGTATAATTGAGTCATATCCATTAAAAAATTATAGCGTTAGGTGATTGTAATAGAGTTATTATATATAAAAGTGCTGAACTAAAATATGAACATTTATGCAACGGCCTTTTTTTCTCTTACAAAAGCCAAAAAGAAAAAAAAAATACTGGTTATCAAAAATTTGAACTTTCTTGTTGTCAAGAAATTAAAATTTGAACTGCAAAAACAATTTTCCAGCCCTTAGCAAGAAAGAAGACAAAAGAGAAAAGGATATTCCACCTAAAAGGAAGAAGACTAAAAGGATAAAGACAAAAAATAAAAAGCTACCATACTTCAAAAATATCTCCATAACTTGCTTACAATAGAACATTCTTTACTAAAATCTTTTAGAGCATGTGTAAAGCCAAAAAAAAAAAAGTACAAGTTGCAGATCTGGAAAAGAATGATTTTTCCCCCAAAACACTAAGCCCCTATTTTAATTATGAGAATTCAAAATTTAGAAAACAGAGCTTTCTTGGTGTATGTTTAAATACACTGTTGAAAAGTGATTTTAAAAGCATAACTACTTCATTCTGCAAGTGCTTCTAACGTTTGTGTGAGACACGTGTAAGTCACAACAAGTGCTTTTTTTTTTTTTTTTTGATCGCAAAAAGGCTCCCCTTAATTGGTAAGTATCACTCTTATCAACCTCGGATCACAGCCAATGGTTGTTACCAATACCGATCGTCGGGTCGGCAAGCGGATTCAGGAGGGACTGGAGCCCGACAGACAGAAAGAGAAGATTTAAAAAATTTACCATAAACTTTTTGTATCCAAACACAACCTAGTGAGTTTCTCTCGTTTAGTCTAGTGATGTCTTGTAAACATTACTTTCCCAATAAAATACAAAATTCTAACCACAAATCGATTAGGCAACATTATTGGGCTTCCGGCTTAGGCGCTTAGCTATTCCTCAATTAAGGTCTCACTCTTGTGGTCCTATAACAATCTGCCATTACATAGATGGGCAACAAATTTTTTTTTTTTTTTTAAATAGATGGCCAAATTTTATAATATTGAATTTATGGGTTTTAAAAATGGTCTTCAATATATATTTTGTAATTAATCTTTTTTTCATTTTTTTCATCTAAACAATTTATCATTTATCATTTTTCAAATTTCAATATTTTATTAAAAAGTCTACAAAACATTTCTTTTTAATTTTTCCTTAGTTTTATCTGTGAATATTATATAGCAATATGACGAAATGAAATAATACACAGGTAGGAGACAGCTTTTGCGGAAATGGCGGTTTTCCATATAACTTAAGACTTAGACATGCCATGTAACGTTGTTGCCCTTATAAGTAAGAGAAAAAAAAAATTATTGATCTTGACAAACGATTCAAGCCTTATTAAATTTTTTTTTAATACCTTTAAATTTATTATAAATTTTAATTAATCTAAATCAACAGATCAGCACTTAATCCAACGCCAATGTAAAAATTTTAGTACAAGTTGTTGTTGTATGATGTATTACTGTTGTATTGGAGGCTAGAAAAATGAGATTAAGGATCAATTATATTGTGTAAATATGAAAATAAACATTTTCCTTATAACAAAACCAGATCTAACATTAATAAAAATTAGAAAGTAACAATACCCTTCAACCTCAACCTTAAAGAAAAGTTGAAAACCCCATATCAAAAACAGAGCAGTGAAACTTGAAATTCAAAAATTGGAGAAAATAGGTCAAAAAATAAGAAATAGAGAACCCACTTGATGAATCGGATTCCATTTCTCCAAAAAGGAACGCACAGAAAATTATTTTTAAAAAATAAAAGTAAAGTAATAGAAGAAGATGAAGAAATCGAAACTAACCTGAATAGGGTTGAGCTTTCTGCTATAAAACATATCAGCAGTCTCAGGAAAACCATTGATATTCCTTTCAAGTTTGGCACAAACCTTAGAATCTCTAATACAAGAACTGATTTTAGCCCAATAACTCACATCTACAACACGTTCCTCTAACCAACCTGAGTAATCCTGCAAACGATACTCCAAATAACCCTTGTTCGTCACTTGACGACCAGACCCTTTATCAGTCACAACATAAGCAAATATAATGAACCCAAGAAGCGCCGCGATGATGAAGAACATGACGAACAAATATAGCCACATTAAAACCGTGTTACGATAACACGCGCCGGCTATTCCAGCTATAGAGACCACCATGATTGAGATTCCAATAACTATGAGTGGCCATTGAAGGAACTTGAGGCAGTCTGTGTTATTGGCTCTACTGCTTAGCCATATTCCACCACCAAGGATTGGGATTGAGAGTAGAAGGGTTAAAAAGTTTACTAAACCAATTAAGTTGTTGCTTCCTCTCATCTTTAACTAACGGTTTGATTTGGGAAGGAGCTAATTATCTAAAGAGGTTTTCAATTTGATGCTTAGGTTTTTTACTACAGCTAGTTTGTTTGATGCTTTTAAAGATGGAAAAAATATGTTGGTGCAATAATAAATATCTTTTTCTGACAGTAATATAATAAAAATATTAAATATATAAAAACTTGTACTTATAGTTATAAACACGAAATAAAATAATTTTAAATATTAAAAAAATTATTTAAAAAAGACAATTATTTTTGCTATAATTATTATGATCGTAAATTTATTTAAATTTAATTTTTTTGTAATTATATTTTGTTATTGTTAGAATTATTTTTTATTAATAAATTTTTTTATTTAATAATAATATTAAAGTATAAAAAGAAAAAAAAATATACATTCAATATTTTTTTCCAATAACAAACATAATGTATATTTTTTTTTCCAATAACAAACGTATTTTAACAATATCATTATTGTAATTAATAAATAATGACTTTGGTTTAGATAGATGCAGCCCTGAAGGTGTTATATAGTAATAGTTAATTTTGGATTTATCTATAGCCTATAGGATATTCAGACAAATTGCATCGTGTACAATTGTCCGTTTGTTTCTGAGTTCTTGCATGCTACGAAATGACTAAACCACCCACGATTAAGTCAAAGTAAACTTCTTTTGGTAGATAAATTTGTGTATAAGAAGCGTATGTGTCACTTTTAATGATGCAGGACCTTTACAAGAAGAGTACGTGTCACTTTTATTGTAATCCTTTTCTTTTCTTTTTTTTTTTCCCTACTTAATGAAGTTTAATGCAGGTGGCCAGGGGGGTTTAATAAGTTTTGTTATATGCATGTCAAAAAAAAAAAGGGAGAGATAAATGCATCTAAAGTTTATTAATTATGCTAATTAGAGTAATTAATTCCCTTTATTTAAAAAAAAAATTTACTCAACAAAAACAACTCTCTCTATCCTTAAAATTTATCTACTCTCTCTAGGGATGCAATCACTCCATCTGATCGTCCCTAATATCTAGTATTCTCTTTTTTAGTTTTAGTAGTAATGGTTGCTTAGCATGTGCTGTTTAGCTGGTCGTTGCTCTGGTCAACTTCTCTGCACCACCGTCTCATTTTGTATTCGATTGATCTTGGTGGCTCGTAGTTGGCAGGCGTTGGTGTAGGTGGCTTTGACATCGATGGGTTTTATTGTTATGTTTTTTGATGTTATTTTGTTGTTTTTCAATAAGCTTATTTGTGTGGATTTTCTTGTTATGGTTCCTAGTAATTGTCCTACGATTCTAATCTAAGTTTGTCCTTGTAGGTTTTTATTGTTTAACTTTGTTGTGAGTTGTGTGTTGTGGTGTTATTTGTGATTATTTACTTATTGAGACTTAAGTGTTTATGAAAATGTTTGAAAGAGTTGTGGATGTATTGTGCAATATTTTTAAAAGACTATTAGCAATGTTTGGGTGTTAATTTTGTATATAAATTTTTGGATCTAATGTTGAGTTAGTTTTGGGAGCTCTTTGTACACCATTTGTTTGTGATTTAAGTCACTTTTTTCCTCCTTGAGAAGTAGCGATAGTTTTTAGAGTGCCTTTTAAATAATTTGATATGTACCTTAAAATTTACCTGTTGAGACTTAAGTATTTGTGAAAATGTTTGAAAGAGTTGTGGGTGTGTTGTACAATATTTTTTAAAGACTATTAAGAAATATTTGGGTGTTAATTTTGTGTATAAATATTTGGATCTTTTAGGTAATTCATTGCTAATGTCGAGCTAGCTTTGCAAATTATTTGTATGCTAATTGTTAGTGATTTAGGTCACTTTTTTTCTCCATAAAAGTAGTGATAGTTTTTAGGGTACTTTATATTTTAATGTCAACCTTAAAATTTAACTTACTCCTTAATATAATATTTAAAAGTTGATTATCAATAAGAATTTTCATTTTCAGAAAAGAAGAAGGGAAAAACTTCTCTTTTTTTTTTTTTTTTTTTTTTTAATAAAGTTTAATCTTTTTGTTATAAAAGAGTGTTAGCATAAAGATAGATAATCAAATTTTAATTTTTAATTTTTTATTAATTTTGTAATTATTGTTGTTATTTTAAAATATAATTTATGAAATTAATATCTTAATAACAATAGAAAAATATGATAAAAAATAAAATAAAAAATTATGTATTTACCCTTGTGATATCATATTTTTAAAAGAAAAGAATTAAATTAATATAAAAATAATAATAAAATATCTAAACTAATACAAAAATAATAAAATGACTCGATTGTTACAAAAATAAAAAATAAAAACAGTAAATTGCTATTCTTGACCCAACGGACTTGTAACATCACACAACCTTTCAAAACAGGGCATCATAGGCAGACAGATTTCAGATCAGTGAATATGATTTTGTTTTGTTTAAAGTAGTAGTTATTCAGGATTTATGGTCAGAAGCTAATGGATTGTGATAAGTGAAAATAATTGTGTTGAATTTTTTAATAAATAAAAAAGCATTTGAATTGTTATTGTTTACCAACGGATTGTTCTCTTTGCTTGGGTATGGATGAATAGTTATTGCCTGTTATTATTATATTTATATTCTATATTCTAATTGTAATTTTTCAGAATTCCTCATTATTTAACATATATTTGAATTTTTATTTTATTTTTAAGTTTTGATCCATGTGACATGGATTCCCGAGATTAAATAATAAAGTGGAGTGGGTTTAAAGTATAGTTAAATATTAAAGTAATATTTATAAAAATTATAAATAAAATTAAAAAATATATATATTTTATTTTTATAAGATAAAATAAGGAAAAATAGTAAATAATTATATAAGAATAATATAAATTATTTTCATTAACATTTTTATTATTTCAATTAAGTATAATCATAGAGAAATGTTTAAAATGCAAAAATTTAAACCCATATCAATTATATTATAATATATAAAAAATTTATTTTTAAAAATAAAAAAATAATTTATTTAAATAATTTTACTATATATTATAATATAATTAATATAAATATAAAAATAAATACTTATAATTATTGCATTTTTCAATATTTAAATCAAGAAAAGGTCTATTCCTACCGGTTCGCATAAGTCGGCAAACGTTACTACGAATGAAGTTTTTTTATTTATTATTATTTACATTATTCATTTATATTTTCAAGGTAAATAAAACAAAATTTAGAAAAGTCACGTGACCCGGGTACACATTAATAAATAGAACAGTTTTTAGAAAAAAAAATATCATAAATTTTTTTTAGATTAAATTAATTGTATCATTAATTCTTTAGATTATAAATAATATCATATAATTCCTCAATTTTATAAAAAGAGTCCATTAAAAATAAATTATATTATTTTAATAATTTTTTTATTAGAATTTTTTTTGTCAAATGATTAAACGCAATTAAAAAAATATCTTTAACAATGATAAAGTCACAACTAATATAAAAAAATAGCTTTGAATATTTATTAATTGTCACTTTTTTATTTTTATTTTTATTAAAAATTAAAATATATATTTAAATAATTTTGTTTGAATATTTTTTTTTTTCTTAAACAAGTTCATATTAAATTTTACTTTTATCTTTAATTGTATTTTAATTGTCTTTTAATCACTTGATATAAAATAATAATATTTTAATAAAAAATCATTAAAATAGTATAGTTTATCTTTAACTAACATTTTTTACAAAATTAATGAATTAAATGACACTATTTTTAATCTAAATAATTAAATAATTTAATTTAAGACATTTTCGTGGCAACTCACCGTAATTTTTAAAGGAGTTCCTCTGCTTCAACTTCTTTTAATTTTTTGACAAGTCTATTATCAGGTTAAATCCAAAACTTATAAAAGTTTAATTATAAATTAAACTTTTGTCTACATGTTTAATTTACAGAATATTTTAAACTTATATTGTTAGAGGAAAAAATAGAAGAAAAATATTTTGAGCTTATATAAAACTCGTAAATATAAATATTTATTAAGTTGACAAGTGACAAAAGGGACTATGATGCTTCCCTTCCTCCCTTTTGGGCTAACATGAGCAGGGGCGGAGGTTGAAAAACTATACAGAGGGGCTGAATTTTTTTTTAATACAAACTAAAAAAATTATTATAAGTTACAGTAAATTATATTAAATTTAATATTAAATTTTTTATATCATATTATAATAAAAATAAGTAGTTAGTACTAAAAAATATAGAATTAACCTATTATAAGTAACTTATAAAAAAATTAAACAAAAATATAAGTTAATAAGCATTAGTATCATTCATGAATAAAATAAATTTATTAACTAAAAAACCTAGGCAAATACATATAGGATTTAGTATTTAATTTAGAATGTAAAAAGTAAAATATGATTTAGAATTTAAACTTGAGACTATATTTAAAAATGTATGTTTATAAACAATATAAGACTGACTAATAATAATAAAAATAATAAAATTTTTATATAAAAATTTCAAATAAATTTTAAAAATTATTAAAATAAAATGTCAAATAATATAATATTAAATAAAGTTAAAATTTGAGTTAAAATAAAATATAATAAACATAAAATTAAAAGCTTTAATATGAAGCTTATTATATACTTATTTTTTTAATTTTATTTTTATAATATTGAGTTTGAAATTAAATATTTAAATTTTTTTTGGATTATCGCATTTAAGAAGAATTTTTACATAATATATGACTACAATTTTATTTATGTTACTAATAGTTACCAAATACATAAAAAATATATATATTTAATCGTTTAATTTACAATTCATATCATTTTTATCTATGTACTTATTGAATATTGTTAATATATATCAAAATATGTACATAAAATTTATACGTAATATATTACTATAAATAAAATATTTATTTAATATTAAAAATATAGATGTAATTAATTTTTTATAAAAAAGTTACCAAAAACTGCTGTCCCACTCAGCTCCTGCGACGGTACGCCCATGAACATGAGGTTATGTTACGTGATGTGTGCATGATTATTAGGAATGTAAATTTAATCCGATCCACTAAAGTGACAAAAGGAATGATGATTCGTCCCTTCCTACCTTTCTTTGGCCTAACGGCTAACACGAGGCTATGTTATATCATGTGTGCGTGATTATTAAGAATATAAATTTAATCCCCATTAAAGTGACAAAAGGGATGATGATTCTTCCCTTCCTTCCTTCCTTCCTTTTAGACTAATACGAGATTATGTTATGTCATGTACGCATGATTATTAGATATATAAATTTAATTCCACCAATTAAAATTTGTATGATTTATATTGTTTCGAACAAGTTCGAAATTCAACTTGGTATGAACAAGTTTAATTTAGCCTTATTCAAATAGTTTTAAGACTAAACTCAAATAATTTTAAGATTAAATTTAAGACTAAATATTTATGCTATAAATTCAGTTTAAAATCGGCCAAAAATGCAACTTAAGTTTGAAGTATATTATTATTTTATAATTTATTATATTATTTAAATTTAAGCACTAATTTAAGTTAATTAAAAATTTAAAAAAATAAGCCTAAAATCTACCAAAATATTTTAGGTTTAAATTTTAAATTTGTATTTAATTTAAAAAATTTGATTCAATTTAGCTTAAAATTATACGATGTCTTATAATACTCAGCTCAAACTCAAAGTTTAGAGCTGGGTTGAGTTTGAGCTACTTGCCTATTGATTATAATGATTGATTTAGCATTGAGAGTTTTATTTGAGAAAAAAAAGTTTTAGATAGATTTGTTAACTGTAATAATACATAAATAATTATTGTATGATTGCCAACTTAATTTATAGTTCAAAGTGAAAAAATTTAGGCATGGTTAATATGTAATTGTATTTAAAGTATTGGGCCAATTAACAATAATATTTATATAAAAATTTAGTTTTTAAGTATTTTAAGTATGGTTAAAAACTGTAATTAATTTTAATTTAAAAGGTAAATTTAAATACATTTGTTAATGGTACTTTAATCATAGTTGAAAAGTTACGCATCTAGTCGTAACAAAAGCCCTTAAAATTTCAATAATAAATAAATACATTGCCCTTAAAATTTATCTTCTTTTTAAATTAATGGCATACTTAAATAGTGTCGACATAATAAAAGTATTATTCGTTATTTTTTAAATAAATCTTTTATAAACTTTATTGTTTTTTTTTAATAAGTATTGGTTAGTTATATTTAAAAAAAATAACTATATTAATTTTATATTTTATTAATTAAAATACTATATTATTACTTATTTTGATAGTAAGGAATAATTTTTGGAAAGGAGATTTTTTTTTTGTTTGTTTGAGAATTTGCATTAATATCTGATTTTGCACGATTAATTTATGATATTAATTAAGTAACTAATCTGGTATGACTTTTGCTTTGTGGATTTGCGACCATTTTCACTAAAGAAAAAATTAAAAGAGAAGAAAAGGAAAGAAAGAAAAAAATTGGAAAAAAATTCAAAATAGGGTGATAAATTGTTTAATTATGTAATGTTAATATATTAATCGATACATAAAAAATTTTATTTATTTTTTATTATCTATTTAAAATAATAAAAATAATAAGATATTTAAAGATATAAAAAAATTATTGATGAATTATAATTAAAATTTTAATTTATATTGTGTACCAAATTCTCTCCCCAAATTCAAGCCATGCAGTTGTTTCTAGGCCAAAAGGTGTCAAACCAATCAGAGTATTGTTAGTCGATGTCTCAAAAAATGCACATTTCTCTAACAATTAAAATGTTGATATTTTTGCTGCTATATATAGATATTGACATTAGCCCCTCATGAATTAAAAAAAAAAAAAAAATCTATATTGCTTTCATTTACTAATTTTCTTACTTTTGTTATGGACTTAAAATAGGAAAATTGGCAGAATTAGATCATTCACATTATTTGTAATTAGGATTCGACACTCCACTTATTAATTATACTTAATCAATTTTATGGTTGTAACATAAATATATTTTATAAAAATATAAGTAGAATGGGTCAAGTTTTTTTTTTTTTTATAAATATAGAGTCATATAATTATAAACATTTAATCCAAATTGAGATGTCGATAAAAATATGGTATGATTTTATAATGATCTTATTTTATTAAAGTTATAAAATAAGAATATTTTGGTATATTTATTGAATATTTTGGTATAAAATTATAAGTTTTAGGATAATTATTACTAGCTAAAAAAATTAAAGGACTGCCCAAAAAAAAAAAATGACCACATAAGTGAATTACTAAAATCATAAGAAAACAAATAAGAGTAATTAAAGGACTTTAAATCCTAACTACGTTCTCGAGTTTGATCATTTACAATCTATGCAAATTATGAACCACAATTCCAGAAAACTATCTTTGGAGAATCATATTGTGACTAATATTAAACCATTAATTTCGCGTACTTGTTCTATTATGTTAAGAAATTTAGGGGTTGAAGCTAACACATAATCAAAATAAAGTTGAGAGAATGAAGATAAAACAAACACAAATATTTACGTGGTTCACCCAAAATGATTACTTGCTACTCCACGGGCAAAGGCCAGAAGGAATTCACTATACTGAAAGATTTACAACCTCTCTCTAACAATAAGGAGAGAACAAGATACCTCTCTCTCTCATACTAGGAGAATACAATTAACCTCTCTCTCACAATGAGGAAAGAACTTTTCTAAGTGGAGAAGCTTGAAATGCTTAAGATGTTTGAGATTTTGGGATGATGGAAATGAGCAAATGAGCTCTCTATTTATAGAGAGAAAAATGTTACTATTTGGAGAGATGACACATGCGCTTAGCTCATCATTTTGATGATGCAAGCGCTTAGCTCATCACTTTGATGATGCAAGCGCTTAGTTCATCACTTTGATGATGCAAGCGCTTAAGTCATCCTTTGAAATTGCAATAATATTCCATCAATTAAGCCATCCCTGTTGACATTGTTTAAGAAGTTGAAAATGGCTTCACATTTGTCTTTCAATCTCCCACTTGAAGTCATCTTTCACGATTATCTCTTCCAACTAGCCTTTGCTCAAACCCTGTTGCTTATGTCTCTGCGAAGCCGTACGAGGATCGACACCATACAAACTTGTCAGTGTTGATAGGTTTTGTCATTACATCTGCTAGGTTCTCTTTTGTGTGAATTTTTAACATATCCACACTTCCTTCTTCCACTACTTCTCAAACAAAATGATATTGTACTCCTATGTGCTTAGTTCTGGAATGAAATGCTGGATTCCTTGCAATGTGCAAGGCGCTCTGACTGTCACAATACACAAGAATCTTCTCTTGTTTGTGCCCGAGCTCCTCCATTAATCTTCTTATCCAGATTGCTTCCTTGCAAGTTTGTATAGCTGCCATGTATTCTGCTTCTGTTGTAGATAATGCTACAACTGTTTGCAGTTTTGAAATCCAGCTTACAGCTCCACCTGCAAGTGTGAACACATAGCCAGTAGTGGACTTTCTTTTATCGAGATCTCCTGCAAAATCTGAATCCACATAACCTCTGACAGTTAATTCTGATTCTCCAAAACATAATGCAGCACTTGAGGTTCCTTTGATGTATCTAAGGATCCTCTTTACAGTGTTCCAATGCTCTCCACCAGGATTCGCCATAAATCGACTGACCGCTCCCACTACTTGTGCAATGTATGGTCTTGTACATATCATAGCGAACATCAAACTTCCCACTGCTGATGCATACGGTACTCAAGACATCTCCCTCCTCTCTGCTTCATTGCTAGGAGACATACTTGAGGATAACTTGAAATTAACAGGAAGTGGGGTAGATATTGGCTTACAATCTTGCATGTTGAAGGTCGCAAGATCTTGTTGAAGTAGTTCTTCTGAGAAAGCCAAATCTTCCTGTTATTTCTGTCTCGGTGAATCTGCATCCCTAGAATCTTGTTTGCTGGTCCTAAGTCCTTCATATCAAACTCCCTAGCCATTTGAGCCTTTAATTCTTGGATTTGATCTTTGTTGGGTCCTGCTACCAACATGTCGTCCACATACAACAACAAGATAATAAAGTCATTATCACCATCAAACCTTTTGTAGTATGTACAATGGTCTGAACTAAGTCTGTTGTATCCAAGGCTAATAATGAAGGAATCAAATCTCTTATACCAACACCTCGGCGCCTGTTTGAGACCGTACAGAGATTTGTTCAACCTGCAAACCAAGTCCTCCTTGCCTGTTTCAGCTAAACCTCCTGGTTGAAGCATATAAATTTCTTCTTCAAGTTCTCCATGAAGAAATGCAGTTTTTACATCCAACTGCTCTAGATGTAAGTCAAACGTTGCACACATTGCCAAGACTACTCTAACTGTTGTAAGTCGTACTACTGGGGAAAATATTTCATTGAAATCAATACCTTCTTTCTGAGCATATCCTTTTACCACCAATCTTGCACGATACCGTTTCACTTGATCATTGCTATCTCGCTTGATCTTATAGACCCATTTGTTACCAATGGCTTTTCTTCCATGTGGTAATGGTACTAGTTTCCAAGTCGTGTTCTTATGTAAAGCTTCAATTTCTTCCTGCATTGCTGTCATCCATAGAGATGCATCTGAACTACTTGTAGCTTCATGGAAAGTTGATGGCTCTCCATCCTCCGTTAAAAGACAGTATGCAACATTACTTTCAGTAACATACTCCGAGTGCCAAGTTGGCGGCCTTCTTTCACGAGTTGACCGACGAACTTCTGGAGCCTCGGACTCAACTGGTTCTTGTACATCGTGTTGTGGTGCTGCTTCAGTAGAATCTTGAATTTCTTGTATTGAATTATTTTTCACCTGAACTATTGTAGTCTCTGAATTCTCATTTGATGTGCTATCGACTCCATCTTTTCTTTGTAATTGATCTTCTGCAAAGATCACATCCCTGCTGATTATGAGCTTGCGGGTAGTGTGATCCCACAAGCGATACCCCTTGACACCATCAGCATATCCCAAGAAGATACACCTTCTAGATTTTGGATCCAACTTCGATCTTTCTTGGGCGTTGTACATTACGTACACAGGACATCCAAATCAATGTAAAGTAGAGTAATCTGCTGGCTTTCCAGTCCACATCTCCATCGGTGTCTTTAACTCAATTGTTGTTGATGGCGACCGATTTACCACATAACATGTAGTTTTGGCTGCTTCTGCCCAAAAGGAGTTGGATTGACCTGCAGATCTCAACATAGCTCTTATCTTTTCTGCAAGAGTTCTATTCATCCGCTCTGCCACTCCATTTTGTTGAGGCGTGTATGTGACTGTGAACTGTCTTTTAATACTTTCTTGCTTACAAAGTGCAAGAAACTCACCATCTATATACTCTCTTCCATTATCCGTCCTTAAACACTTGATCTTCTTCCCAGATTCAAGTTCCACCTGCGCTTTGAAGTCTTTGAACACTTGAAACACATCTGACTTCTTCTTGATTGGATGTACCCAACATCTCCTAGAGTAGTCATCAATGAAAGACACTAAGTACTTTGCACCTCCTAGGGACATCTCGGGTGATTCCCATACATCAGAATGAATTAAGTCTAAAATGTCTTTACTCCTTGCATCAGATCTGCTAAACTTTAATCTATGCTGCTTACTTGTAACACAATGCTCACAGAAATGTAGATTTACCGATTTGAGCCCTGGAAGCAACTTTCTGTCGAAGAGAATCTTCAAACCTCGTTTCAACATGTGGCCCAATTTGAGATGCCACATCATTGTTGATTCTTCTCCTTTACTGGTTGACGCAACACACGCATCAGCTTCCTGTAGTGTTTCCCCTTTAAGTATAAATAGATTCGCTGCAATCTTTTCTGCTTTCAAAACCACAAGCGCACCTCTGACAATTTTCATGGTCCCATTTTCGATATGGGTCCTGCATCCAAGACTGTCTATTTGCCCCAAAGATAGTAGATTCTTCTTCAGGCCTGTCACGTGTCTTACCTCCTGAATAGTGCGAACTGTACCATCAAACATTTTTATTTTGATAGTACCAATACCAGCGATTTTCAAAGCATGATCATCACCCATGTGTACATAACCTCCTGAGATTGGTTCATATTTGTGGAACCACTCTCTTCGAGATGTCATGTGCCATGTTGCTCCTGAGTCTAATAACCAGACGTCAGAGAACTGCTCAGGATCTCCATTCCTCTTTCTACTCCAACAATCCTTTTTGACATGCCCTTTCTTGCCACAATTGTAGCACTTGAGATTCTTTTTACTTCTTGATTTCGATCTACCATGATTTTGACTCCCACTAGAGCCACGTTCTGTTGATCTTCCTCTCATCACCGTCAAAGCTTCCGCTTGCTGCAAACTTACTTGTCTATCTTCTTTGTTTTTACGCCGAGTTTCTTCTTCCAAAACAGCAGCTGTAATTTCGTCAAAGACTAGATAATCCGAAAGGATGTTGTTCGTCAAGTTGATGATGAGTTGATCATACGAGTCAGGTAGACTTTGAAGTAGAAGCTCCGCACGTTCAGCTGTCTCTATTTTGTAACCCATTGATGTAAGTTGCGAAAATAGAGTATTCAAGGTGTTGATGTGGTCGGTCACCGATGTGGATTCCGCCATTCGAAGAGTGTAAAGTCTCATTTTTAAGAAGATCTTGTTGTGAAGTGATTTGGCCTCGTACAGTCTTGTTAGAGTATCCCAAATCTCCTTTGCTGTCTTCTTTTCTGCCACACTGGATAAAACTCCATCGGCTAGTGCTAAGTGTAGATCAGCAATTGCATTGCCATCCTTTTCATTCCATTTTTGATCATCAATGATCTCAGCTGGCCTTTCTCCAATTGCTTCCAAGCAATTATCCTTCCTCAAAATTGCTTTAATCTTCATTTTCCACAACGAAAAATTACTTCCGTTGAACTTCTCAACATCGAATTTTGTTGTTGTCGTCATTTTTGATATGCTTCTTACTTGAACCGGCTCCCACTATTACACGTGAACAATAATTGTTTTTGTGAACAGTAACCGTATACGTGAACAGTAATCGTAACTTGAATAGTAACTATATACGTGAACCGTGAACAGTACCCACAACCAAAGCTCTGATACCACTGTTAGGAAATTTAGGGGTTGAAGCTAACACACAATCAAAGTAAAGTTGAGAGAATGAAGATAAAACGAACACAAGTATTTACGTGGTTCACCCAAAATGATTACGGGCTACTCCACGGGCAAAGGCCAGAAGGAATTCACTATACTGAAAGATTTACAACCTCTCTCTAACAATAAGGAGAGAACAAGATACCTCTCTCTCTTATACTAGGAGAATACA
This sequence comes from Elaeagnus macrophylla, assembly GCA_029378325.1. Lineage (NCBI taxonomy): Eukaryota > Viridiplantae > Streptophyta > Magnoliopsida > Rosales > Elaeagnaceae > Elaeagnus > Elaeagnus macrophylla. The sequence goes on along the minus strand of CM055641.1, from coordinate 28,858,941 downwards.
ATTAACCTCTCTCTCACAATGAGGAAAGAACTTTTCTAAGTGGAAAAGCTTGGAATGCTTAAGATGTTTGAGATTTTGGGATGATGGAAATAAGCAAATGAGCTCTCTATTTATAGAGAGAAAAATGTTACTATTTGGAGAGATGACACATGCGCTTAGCTCATCATTTTGATTATGCAAGCGCTTAGCTCATCACTTTGATGATGCAAGCGCTTAGCTCATCACTTTGATGATGCAAGCGCTTAAGTCATCCTTTGAAATTGTAATAATATTTCATCAATTAAGCCATCTCTATTGACATTGTTTAAGAAGTTGAAAATGACTTCACATTTGTCTTTCATATTAGATGTTGTTCTTGTCTTAGAAAATCAAATTCTGTTACTGACTTGGGCGGACAATATCGAGCTATGCTACTTAGATGAAAATCGAGCCATTATGTTTCCGAGCAATTCTTGAAAATGATTCGGTCAATATTATATTTAATTAAATAAAATGCTATTTTGATTCTAAATAAAATCATAACAACATCATTTGGTATAAATTTTTGAGGAAATTATCCAATATATTCATTTTTTGTATCAAATTTTTTTTTTTTTTTCTTATAAGATATTTTCTACAAAATTATATAACAAGCAATATAATATATAATTATTATTTTAATAAAAAGTATATAAGTCAAATAGTCAATCACATATAAAATTTTAAATAATTACCAATTTGTACTAAAAAACTTATGACATAATTTTTTCGCTCTGTACGTCCATCACGACGTACAACAACTCATATTATTTGCGACTATTGGCTACAAGTGGTTATGAAATCATACTTTGATTTAATTGCGAGTTCATTTTTTTTTTTATTAATTCATAATAAAAATTAATTAGAATTTAAATATAATGACTTGGGCTAAAAAAGGACTGAAAAAAATTTCATTTATGTTTACTAAAAATTATAATAAATAAAAATAAATATATTAATTTACTTACATATATTTTTTTAAAGTAATAATGACAAATAAAAATAAAATATTAAAAGTAAAAATAATTTAAGAAATTAAAAAAATATGTTTTTAAAATTTATAAAAATAAAATATCACCCATTAATATTGAAAATATTAGAGAATTTAACGTTAAAAATATTTAAATGGTTGTAATTCAACTTCGCTATTATTTAATATAAAATGATAAGTCAAATTTTATTTAAATTATAAAATATATGAGCTATATAGTAATACTATTTTTATTATTATAAATTTTTATATTTATATTTTATAATTTTTAAATAAAATTTTAAATTGTGTATTATAAATTTGAGAAATAGAGTAAATACAGAAACTTTTAAAAAATCAATCAATATAATTGATATTTTAGAATAGTAAATAAATAAATAACTTATTTGTACTAATTCTTTCAAGGAAAACAATACTTATTTTATATCCATATTTTAATAAAAATATTTAAAATTAATAATATTATTAAAAATTATAGTTTAATATCTATGTTATTAAAATGTTATAATTTAATACATATATTATTAAATTTTAATATTTATTTAGTATCTATATTATTAAATTTTAGTATTTTATTTTGATGAAAAGGAATAAAATAAAATTATTTTAACAATATAGATATTAAAATAAAATTATTTAAAAATATGTCTACTTTAGAATATTTTTAATATTAAAAAGATATTAATTCCTTCGTTCCAAAGTAAACACTGCTGATTTTGCAAGTAGTGTATTTGCATAATTACACTCAATGACTCAATGAATTAATAGCCGCTAAGCAGTAAGCACACTGCACACCACATAAAATATGCGGGACCCAGATAAAGATAAGCTTAGCTTTTTGTCAAAGAATTTTTTTTTCTTTTACATTTCTTAATGATGATTTTAAATACTCTTTCAAGAAAGCTGTTTCTTACGAGAAATGATTATTATTATTTTTGCTGAGGAAAAAATAAGAATTATTATCAAATCTATTAACTTTATATGAAAGATAGAATTCCTCCCGTAATATTTATTTAACATTTTTTTATTTAATAATTTTGTATTTTTATTTCTATTTATTTAATATATTTTGTAAGATAGTTTATATTTTTTTAATATATAATAGGCATGAATATATTTATTTTATAATTTTTTATTTTAAAATAAATAATATTTTTTATATTTTCTTTTTATATAATATCTTTTATTTAAAAATTTATATTTTTTTAGTATATCTATTACTTTATATATAAAGAAAATATGCTCCATGATATTTATTTAATGATAATTTTATTTGATATTTTCTCTAATAATTATAAAAGATATAATTTTTTTATTTTTATTATTATTTTTAAAAAAAGACAAGGAATGTATTAGGCATGCTCTAAAATAGAGTTAAAAAAACTTAAATTATGAAATATATCTGACATTAATATCTTTTATACTTTTAGATATTTTAACCCTTATTATAAATATGGAAAAAATTATTTTCTATTTTCTTTATTTTTCCTTTTATTTTATATCATCTATTGAGTTTTATTTTGTACTTGTATTTTCATTGACATTTTTATTTATTTATTTGATGTTTAAAATAATTTTTTTTTCAAAAAATAATTGTTGAAATATATTATTGAATATGTTATATCAGTTTATCATAATTCATTGTAGTTTTATTTTTTCTTGTTAATCTTACTTTATGACTCAATTTATTTGATATAACTTTTTTTTTTACTAATTTTTATTTACGGGTATATAATATAAAAGTTGTCACTCACATATCAATATTTTTTTAAATAATTTTATTATCTTTTGTGAGAACGTTATTCTAAATTATATAATATTATTTTAAAAAATATATATAATGATCATTTATTATTTTTTAATTTATAATTATTATTAAGACACAACTAAGTAAAACTTGACCCAAATTAGTTTACAATAAAATTAGACTTCATTTCTTTTAAATCCGTTTTCTTTACGTATTAAAATGATATTTTATTATAATATATTATCTCTTATTTGATTGAGTTATTTTAAAAGTTAGGATGTAAAATTTAAAATTTATTTTTAAATAAAATAATATAATATATTGACATAACTTAGACTTTCATTTCTTTCCCCTTTCCGAAACCAATTAATTTCTCACATTTTAGTCACTTTAGTGCAGGTACAACTAATCATACAGTACCATATTAATATTTAAGATTATTAAACACTTCACTCATCAATTTGTTAAGACTTTTCTTATATACTCTTTTAAAATAATATACATGACAATAAAGATTTGATGATACGTATAAATGTATAATGAGATACAAAGATAAGACATGAAACTTTGGTCGCGGCAGATTTAGAATTTGCGCTGGGCACTTTATATATAATAAAAAATAATATTTAATATTTTTTAATAATTAAATATATTTAATTGAAAAAAATATTGTATGTATTTTATTTTAGTAAAAATATTTACAGTTTGTATTAAATTATTGAGTATTAATAACCTAATATTTAAAATTTAGATAAAATACAGTAATATTTTGTATAATTATTTATAATTTTATAAATATTATACTTAAAATTTTATTTGTAAAAAATTGAGGTGAGTTACAAATCTGTCCCCGGTCCACCAGGATGGTTGATATAGACGAAAACGTGAATGGTTTCGCGGCACATCACATGGATAGTCTTCTCTTTTTTTTTCTTAGATGCACTCTTTTTACTACAATTTTAGCCGGTTCTTTTTTTTTTTTTTATCCTTGTCGATCGACAAGGACAAGTGTGTAAGTGGGAAAATATGGTCATGTGGCACCGCAAACAGGCCCTGGTCGACATGTTTGGAAGTATTTGTGAAAACTTAAAATTCAGCCAAAGGTGAAACATTTTTTTGTGGCGTTGTGTCATGATATTTTACCGGTCCACAATGACAAATTTAGTATTTTGATAAGACATGACATCATATAAATATTATAAAGTAATATGTATTACTTATTTTTCGGTTAATACTTATTTTATATTAAAAAATATATTTTATATATATTTTATTTTAACTTATATATGTTCAAATTGTTAAATTTATAGCGAGTTAATTAAGTGATAACAAATTTCTATAATTTTATATATACATATTAATCTATAATTTTATATATACATATTATGCTTAAAATTTTCTTTGTCCAAGAGGGCATATGCCCCCTCGTCCCAATGTACATCTACCTCTGACGGTCTGTGATGCCTTAGATGGGAGAGATTGGGTGGTTTCTGATCATTGTCCTATGTGTAGCCTTGAACGAGAAACTAATAGTCATCTTTTGTTAAGGTGTGAGACTGTCATATCAGTGTGGAATGATACTTTATACTTGTTCCGTTAACATTCATGATTTTGTTGAAGTTCATTTGTTATGAGCTTCCATATGCTATTATTGTGTGGGCACCAAGTCGAAATGATGGAGATAGTTTAATTGTTGATGTGGTTAATGTTCTCTAGCGTATTTTGAAAGTGCATAATGCTTTAGGGTTCTGTAATATTCCTTTTAATTATAGAATTGTTTCTCATCTTTTAAAACTTGGCTATGATTATCAGTTGCTAGTTCTCAACTATTATTAGTAGTGTCACTTTCATTATTGTTGTTTAATTATTTCTTCTACTGCTGGATTTATTAAATAAAAATAGTATCTTATCGATTGAGTAAAAAAAAAAAAAGGCATGGGTTGGTAATTTTTAGTAGAATTATTTATGTGAAGAAACAATTGTAACTAATGTTGCTTTAACGATGTTTATATATAAAAAAAATAAAAAAAAATTGTAACTTTAACAATATATGATTTTAAAATTTTTAAATATTAGGGGTAAAATATTACGTATTGTTTTATTGTATAAAAATTTAAATCATACTTAATTTTTTTTTATAATGATATATTTTTTTAATCTTTTATACTAGCTTAAATCTGGGAGAAATACAAGTCAAGCATATTCAATGCAATTATACTTTTTTTTAGCAATATATTAGAACAAAATAACACGCATACATCAAAAAAAAAATTATATAATGTAGATTTTTTATTTTTATATCTTTTGAAACCATAATTATGTTTGTTTATTTTAATGAAAAGAAAACGATAGGTTAAAAATAGTTTTAAATGCTAAAGATACTTATTTCACTATACATATAAAAAATTTAAGTTAAACATGTTTAAAAAATATTTTTTTTATTCCACACAATTGATGATAAAAAGATATCCAAATACACAATATCAAAAAAAATATTATTTATAATAAGAGATATGTAAGTTAGAAATGGCCGAAAAACAATCAAGCAACAACAACCTATTTTTTGTAACGTGAGCAACAAAATTTGCACCTTATGTAATATTTAGAAAATCATGTTAGAAACATATTGATTTCGTTGATGTATTAAAACACAAATCTAGATCAGAAACATACTTAATGCAGTCATGATTTTTAACTAATTTGATTAGATATTTTCTTACTAACTCTTACCAGAAACTACTCTAATGAGTGAGCCTTACGATCGTTTCTATCTAAGTAAGTGGAGAGGAGACCTATTCATATATATAAATAGCATTAGGGTTTTACCCGTCACAAAACTCTAAGCCTATTGGACTTACACATACTAACATACCCATCACATCAGTAATTAGCCCCGGCCTACAGCGAGGTGTGTCAAACCCATAAAATAATTGAGCCTCTAGAAAGATTAGTTAGACTATAGTTCAATCCGTTTTTGTGAATCAACAAAAGCCCAATCAATGTTATCTCAATAAGAAAATTCTAACATTCTCCCACTTGGGCAACATTAAATAGTAGTTTGAGTTTGAAAACACTTTTAAGAAAACAACTCTCAGGTTGAAACACAACTGTGGCTACAAAACATAATCCAACTAAACACCTTAATCATAATCCGATCCAACACAACCACTAGCATTAAACCATAGATGTCATTCTGTCATTATACACACAAATTCATACTATGATTATAATATTAGTTTACATGTTGACATGATCACACTTGATGTGAAGTGTAGTACAAACTTTATCTATTTATTTAACCAACAACGCTAAGTTTGTATTGATCCTCATGTTTCTCACAAAACTACAATTTCACCATACAATCTCTCACGAAATCAAAATATTAACAACAACGGTGACATTTTGTCTTCCTCACTGTAGACCATATCTCTTTAAATTGAGAAACATCTATATATATATCATCTCACGGTAACATATTCATGACTCTTACGAGACACTCGTTTCCTCATGGAAACATAAGAACAACATCTCACGATGCTTAGTGACATCACCACATAATCATATAGCTTCTATAACTTGAAATTGTAAAAATAATTAATGGTATAATAATCACATGTACAACAATATTTAATAAAATGTGCAATTCACTCTATTAAATCATGAATTCAATTTAAACAATGTGTAATCAAAGTTACCCAAGCAACAACTCCCACTAACCCAACATATCAAATGAACTTAAGAGACCCATATTGCCTGCATGTCTCTTAAAATTAATAGGTTTAAGCCTTTTGGTTAGTGGATCAGCTATCATTGCTCCAGTACCAATGTGCTCAGCGATAATGCTACCTTGCTTCACCATATCTCTAACTGCCAAATATTTAATTTTAATATGCTTAGAGTCACTGGAACTTTTATTATTGTTGGAAAAGAATACTGCAGCGGAGTTATCACAATGTATAGTTATTGGCCTAGGGATGGAATCAATAATTTTAAGTTCTGACATGAAATTATTTAGCCACATAGCTTGTGTAGCAGCTCCATAACAAACTACAAACTCAATCTGCATTGTTGAAGAGGCAACAAGGGTTTGTTTTACACTCTTCCAAGAAATAGCCCCACCAATGAACATGAAAACAGAGCCTGAAGTGGACTTCCTATCATTTGTACATCCAACAAAATCAGCATCACTGTAACCAATCACTTCTAAGTGATCAACCTTTCTATAGGTCAACATGAAGTCCTTTGTTCTCTGCAAGTAATGCATGACTTTCTTGGCTGCTATCCAATGATTCATTCCAAGATTAGATAAAAATCTTCCCAGGATATTTACAGTAAAGGCGATATTAGGTCTAGTGCAAACTTGTGCATACATCAAACTCCCCACTGTACTAGCAGAAGGAATATTCTTCATAGATTACTTTTGTAATTCAATTTTAGGACAATGTTCCTTGTTAAAAACATCACCCTTTATGACAGCTACTTCACCTGGCTTACAACCTTCCATATTGAATCGTTTTAACACACGATCAATATATGCACTTTGAGAGAGTCCAAAAACACCACGGGACCTAACTTTATGTATCTCTATGCCAAGCACATATGAGGCTTCTCCCAAATCTTTCATATCAAAACTATTGGACAACATACGCTTGGTTTCATGGAGTAAGCTCGAATCACTGCTTGCAAGCAATATGTCATCAACATAAAGTACAAGAAAGATAAAATGACTCCCACTTATTTTAAGATAAATGCATTGATCTATCTTATTTTCCACCAAGCCAAGGGAGGTGATCACTTCATCAAATTTCAAGTACCACTGACGTGAAGCTTGCTTAAGACCATAGATAGATTTCTTTAATTTGCACACCAAATGCTCTTTTCCTTCCTCCACGAAGCCTTCAAGTTGCTTCATGTAATCTTCCTCACTGAGATCTCCATTTAAGAACGTTGTTTTTACATCCATTTGGTGCAATTCAAGGTCATAATGTGCCACAAGTGTCATTATAATTCTAAATGAATCTTTAGAAGACATAGGAGAAAATGTTTCATCATTATCAACACCCTTTTTCTAAGTGAATCCTTAAGCTAACAATTTTGATCTGTATCTCTCTATTTTTCCTTTAGAATCTTTCTTGGTTCTATAAACCCATCTACATCCAATTGCCTTATATCCATCAGGTAATTCAACAAGTTCCAATACACCATTCTGAGTCATAGATCGCATCTCATTCTCCATAGAACCTCGCCACTCATGGAATTGAGGTCCTATAATTGCTTGATTATATGATCTTGGATCTTCAATAAATACAATATTCAAATCTTGTTCTCCAAGATAAATCACAAAATTGTTTGAAAAGGTTGACTTCCTATCTCTTTGAGAACGTTTCAGTCCGGTCTCTTGAGATACCACAGGAAGCTCAAGTTGAATAATTGGAGGCTTAGACTGAATAATTGGGGGCTCAGATTGTTGAGTAGGAGGTTGAGGATGAATAGTAGGAGGATTAATATGAGATTGATCATATTTGACTTGAGTGGGAATAGTAACTATATGTTTTTAAGGATAGGGAATTTGGTAGCAGTTGGAATATTCTCCAATGACAAATCTTTTGTGTGTGAATAATCACATTCATTAACATCATTTTCTAAAAATTTAGCAGTAATAGCCTCAATAATTTTTTGTGCCACGAGAAGGACAGTAAAATTGATAACCCTTAGCATTAGATGGATAACCAATGAAATGACAACGGGTGAACCTAGGATCTAACTTGCTCTCTGAAGGGTTATAAATTCTTACCTCAGTTGGACAACCCCATACTCAAAAATGATTAAGACTTGGTTTTCAACCTACCCATAACTCAAAAGGTTTTTTAGGCACCGACTTACTTAGGACTCAATTAAGGATGTACAATGCTATTTTTCAGGCTTCACCCCAAACTGACATAGGTAAACTAGTTCTGGACATCATTTATCTCACCATCTCCTTAAAAGTGCGATTTCATCTCTCAGCCACACCGTTTTGCTCAAGTGTCCTTGGCATAGTGTATTGTGCTACAATCCCACAATCTTGTAAGTACTCAGCAAAAGGACCAATCAGTTGATCAAATATTCCTTGCTTTCCAAAGTACTTACCACCTCGGTCAGACCTGATCACTTTTATGACTTTTTCACGTTGTTTCTCAACATCAGTTTAAATATTTTGAATTTTTCAAGTGCTTCAGATTTTTTGGAGATTAAGTAAACATATTGATGAACACTATTTTGACCTACTATTTGTTATGTTTTTAAGTATCTATTTTGCATTTAATCTCAATATAATCTTGTTTTGGAGGGTATTTTATTGTTTTGTAGGTCAAAGTAGGTTTGGGAAGAAATGTGAAAAAAGAGAGCAAAAGTGAAGCAAAAGAGTTTAAAAATGTAAGCCTTACATTGGGTGTCATTCATCGTGTAAGAGGGGGCAAACAAAAGCTTAGGGACGTAAGCCTTACATCGAGAATCAGCAAAGTATGTAAAGGTATTTACATAGCATTACAAACATTGCGCGCCGCGGCGAAGAAACCATATGCTGCGGCGAGGGGCTCTCGGGCTGCATCTTGGGAAATCATGAAAATAGTGCGCGCCGCGGCATGATTATTGTACGCCGCGGCTGGGAGGTTTCTGTTTTGGTTCGCAATTTTGAAAAAACATCGTGTACCGCGGCATGGAAAAAGAAGCACCGCGGCGCGCGCACGCGGATTAAAATTCCCCCCAGCCACACACGCACATGCTCTTTGGGAAACCCTTACATATACGAAAACCTAATTGAACACAAGTATGAACTCCAGCCTCCAACGACTCTCTCAGCCTCCAACAACCAGAAAATAAAAACTCCAGCCTCCAACACAACACACGAAACTCCAAGGGTGAACAGTGTGTGAACAGTACCAAATTCAGGTTTTTCATACAATTTTGGGAGAGAACTTACTTCATCAAAGACTATTCAATTGGATCTTCATCAAGAGACTTGAAATAGGTGATCATCCAACATCAAGCATCTTGTTGCAAGAGTGAAAGTTGGTAGATTCTAATTTGTAATCCTTCTTTTCCTCATTTGAATTCTTTCTATGTCATTTATAATGAAGAATCTGGATTTGAGTTTGATCATGTGTAACTAAACCCTTGTGTGTGGGAATTTAGGGATGTGACTTTGAATGGATACTATTTCTGTGGTTTGAATATTATTTGAGTGATTTATTTTATGTTCATTGTTTATTAACATCTACATTCATTAATTATTTTTGGCCAATTTAGTTATGAATGTTTGAGACCATTTTAGGATTGAACTTTAGAAACGCCATCTAAGTTTAATTGGGCATTCTTGAACATGAACTTAAATTGAGTGCATTGACTTGTCTTAATTTAGGTGATTGAATTACCTTTTCTAAGATTAATGCTAATTAATTAATTAACGGTCCGGATCAAAGAAGTTAATTAGTTAATTAAGGGAAAATCACCATTGATTTGAGATTTTTTAGAATTAGTGAAAAGAATCAATAAATCCACTTAATACGCTTGATTGAGGAGACCACGTAAACTAATTTATCCATGCTTAGTTCACTACCTAATTTTTCATACTCGTTCATCTTATTATTTCAGCGATACTTTCATGCATTCACTTTATTTTTCTTGTTTATTTTAATACTTTTAGCAACCATTTTCACACCAATCTTTGATTAGAGTGTTTAGGACTTATTTTACTGTCACGTTTTAGATTACATTTGACTCTTTCAAAAACCACCGCAATTTCTTTGAGAGACGATCTTGGGAGTATACTTGTCACCTACTATAAGTGACTCGTGCACTTGCGAATTTTTACAAATACAAAATTTGGTTATCAAGATTTGTGCATCACATATCCATAACAGAAAAATCATCTATAAAAGTGATAAAAATAACTTCTTTCAACATAAGGTAAGGGTCAAAGGTCCACTAATATTTGTATAAATAAGCTCTAAAATTTTATTGCTGCGAGTGGATCCTTTTCTTTTAGTTTTGGTCAATTTTTCCCTAATACAATCAACACAAGTTTCATAATCACCAAAGTCCAGGATAGGTAACGTTTCATCTCTTATTAATCTTTCAATTATTTCTTTAGAGATGTAACCTAAACATGGAAGAATGTTCTTTAGTTAATGTTCTTTTAGTACCTATGCTATGTGTGAACAATGAAACATTGACAGGGTGTGCATTTAACTTATATAATCCATCAATTAAAGAACCATCACCAACAACTTTTGAATTATAAATTAATTTTAAAGATCCATGACTAATATTAAAAGCATAACCATCATTATCAAGTCTTGACATAGAATTCAAATTTTGTCTCATAAACGATACAACAGAAACATTATTCAAAATAAGAATATGACCAGATCCCAAGCTAAATTCTACAAATCTCATTGATTCAACAAGCACACGATCTCCAATTTTCACGATCAAATTTGCCTCTAATTCACTTGGCCTTCGCCTGTCCTTGAACCCCTGCAAAGAATTTACAACATGAATAAATGCTCCTGAATCAAACCACCAAGTGTTTGATGGAACATCAATAGAGTTAGATTCAAAGCAAACTAAGGTAAGTGAATTACCTCCATTTTTTTTTCTCTCTAACCAAGACTTAAAAGATTGGCAATCTTCTCTATTTTGACCATCTTGTTTGCAAAACCAACACTTGTTATCTTTCTTAATTCTTTTATTAGCCACTTACCTTATGTGTCTAACATTGATTTTTGCGTTTGAACTTATTATGGGATATGAATTTCTTATGGTGTGGTTGATTGACTAAACTCACACTCTCACTCGATTCACGGCAAAATTTTTCTTCCTCTTGAGAACAATGAGATATGAGTTCATCCATATTCCACTTCTCTTTAAGGGTATTAAAAGCAGTCCTGAAGGGACAAAATTTAAAGCTTGGTGAACAAGGAATTGATCAGGAATGGGTACATCTAGACTTTTAAGTTTGTTTGCAATATGAGTTCTAAGAAGAAGATACTCTCTAATCTCACCCACACCGTTGTATCTCATTCCCATTAGTTTGTCCATAAATTCTCTAGCTTCAAATTTTTGGATTTCATGATATTTTTGTCTCAAGGCAACAAGGAATTTCTTAGCATTATTTTCCTTAGGAACGGCTTCAAGAATTGACTCAGAAATTGTTTTTTTCATTATCATAAGGCATAAGCAATTAGCTCTTTCCCATTTGTCATATTTAGTTTTCTCTTCACTCTTACTTGTGTCAGTTGGTTTTGGGGGTTCATCTTCGTGCAATGTTATATCTAATTCCATTAGGCCCAATGAAAGTTCAAGGTCTTCCTTCCATCTCTTATAGTTTGAACCAGTCAGAGTTTTAATTGATGAGGATTGGTTGTTAACAACAAAGTTGTTCGAGTCTGATACAACAATATTATGATAAATAAAATGTCATAGGCAACAAACAAGAATGAACCAATAATTTAATTACAATGGTCATTCTCACAAGAGATTTTATTACAATGTTACATGCTTACCTTTAGGTGGAGTACATGATACATAATGAAGTCTCTTTAAACAAGAAGTCCTTATAACATCATTATATACTCACCTTTGGGTGGAGAATACAACACACAACAAGAAACTCAACACAAGTGAATAAGTAAAAATGACAACTTTCGGTAAACTCATCTCCTTTGGGAGGACAAGCTCTTAGGTTTAACAATCTTCACAAATTACTCCATGCTACCTTAAAATTATGACATGTAATTGCCACCTTTGGGTGGGTATTTACATGCCACCTTCTAAGATGCAAGTAATTCAAGTTGCCAAAAGAATCAATCAACATAACAATCAACCAATAATGAAAGATGTTGCGGATCGAAAAAAAAAAAGTGAAATTTATCTAACTATTATATATCACATATTTAAATTAAATGATCACCAAACTAAATAAATAAACAAAGGAATACTCAAATGAATCAGTATATATAAATTGCTCGTTTGCTTTCTGATGTAAACATGTAAGCAACAATAGGCGTGTGAACATAAAAAAATATTAAAGTTAATTTCTATATGACCAATACCAATACATATAGAGATAGTAATGAGTATATGGTTTTGGACTGCACTATGCAATTAAGCAAGTAATTTATAACAGGCATGGAAAGATCAGAAAAGAGACTATTCAAGATTAATCTTTAATATATTTTTATAATTTTTTTTATGTAAACGTATGAGCAGTAATGGGCATGTGAACATACAAATATAAAAACTAATTTTTATATAATCAATACCAATATATATAGTGCTGGTAATTTTGATATTGTTGATTTTTATCATCAAATAATGTAAATGCTTTGACAAGCAAAATAAAAGTAGATCTGATGATAACATAAAAAAGGAATACAAAATCAGATCAATAGCAAGAACAATAAAATCAGATCAATCGCAAAATAAATAAAAGGAAGAAAATGCAGATAAAAAAATAAAAAATGATTCTAATCCTTAATGAATAGGCTCTGATACCACATGTTAGAAATATATTGATTTCATTGATGTATTAGAATACAAATCTAGATCAGAAACATACTTGATGCAGCTATAATTTTCAACTAACTTGGTTAGATCTTCCCATACTAACTCTTACAAGAAACTACTATAATGGGTGAGCCTCACGATCATTTCTGTCTAAGTGAGTGGAGAGAAGACCTATCTATATGTATAAATAGTATTAGGGTTTCACCCATCACAAAATCCTAAGCCTATTGGACTACACATACTAACATACCAATCACATCAGTAATTGGCCCAAGCCTACAACGAAGTGTGTCAAGCCCATAAAAATAATTGAGCCTCTAGACAGGAGTAATTGGCCTAAATAGCTTGCATTTTGATTAAAAAGTTAAATTTTTTAAAACTAGCTATAATATGATCAAAACTGTGAGTTTTGATTACATTAAAATTAGATAAATTACAAAAATATCCTTAATCATGTGATATGTGATATCAATATATAAATTATTTACATACTATATAAACTGTGTTACATACTAATATGACAGTATGTAAATGAGTTTACATACAAATATGGCAGTATGTAAATGAGTTTACATACCAATGTGGCAGTATGTAAATGAGTTTACATACTAAGGTACAATATGTAAATGAATTTACATACCAATGTGACAGTATGTAATATAGTTTACATAGTATATAAATTAAATTTACATACCAATATAATATTTTACATTTACATTGAATGTAAATAGTTTACATATTTGTTTATATAGCATGTAATTCACTGTATTTTTGGCAAATAACGAAAAAGTGGATAACAGTATATGTAAAAATAAAAAATAATTATATGTAAAAATAATTACAGGTTAAAAAAGCAAGTCGTCGTTTAGATAAGTGGGATAAGAAGCAGCCTCTAATTCCAAAGGAATAAAGAGAGAGAAGGAGTTAGTTTCACAACTGCGCTCTAATGAAAATCATGTGTGGTCCAAACGTCAATTTTAATTACATGAGTAATATAACTTAATTTCTAGCCAAATAAGTTGCTGCCTCTGATTGTAGTTTGTTTTGTAATCGTCATCACTTCCTCTTAAACATCAATTTTTACCATTTCGATTCTGCAATATTTTTTGCTGTATGCTTACGATCGTTTGAGAGCTCGGGGACGAAAGAGTATTGATGGACCTGACAGTGAGAAGGTAAGGACAAAATGATAAAATTATCCAATAAAAACACAGTCGTTTAACGATTTTAGGAAAAAAAAAATGATATTTGTTTATAAACGATGCTATCTGATGGCAATTAATCTCTAGACAAATTAGTTAGACTATAATTCAACCCGATTTTATAAATTAATAAAAGCTCAATCAATGTTAATCCAATAAGAAAATTCTAACAAATCATACAAACATTTCCTTAAATTAAGAATAAGATCGAAAATTCTCCTAAAATAAGGACCTCATCATATATAAAAAAAAATATTAATTTTTTTTAAATAATAATAATAAAATGATAACAGGGGAAATCGTTGGTTAAAAACATTTAGGTCTCAATAGATGAGGCAATTAAGGTCTCCATGGACAAGGTAATTATTGATAAAGATTTAAGCAATAAAAAAGATCAAGTAGTTAATGGAGAAGAAGAAGTTAAGAGAGTTTTTTCAAGTAATAAAATATGATGGGTACCATTATAAATCATGATAATCAAATCAGCATATAAAAATGAGTGCTGTTAAGTAGTTATGAAATAAAAAACAGTTTATTAAATAATAAAAAGTCTTTATGAATAATCATAAAAAACATGTATATTAAATTAAATAAATAAAAAGAAATTAGCAGCAGTTATTAATTATTAGCAACTAAACTTTCACGAATGTAGTTAGTTTTTGCCTTTTGTTTTTGTTTTTCTTAAAGAACTTGCAGTTAGTTTAGGAGAAACAGAATTACAATTTTTTTTTTTACAATGCAAATCGTACGCTAATAATTAAGAATCAAACATCATGTCTAAGAGGGCTTTATATCTTTAAACCACTTCTGACATTTAATTTCACAGTTTTCTTATGTTTATTGTTCTTTTCTACTAAAATATTAGAAGTTTTTGCTAATAGAATTTAACTTTTAATTTAGAGCGATAAATAAATAGGATGCTATTAAGTATATGACCATTCTATAAAAAATATAGGACAGTCATGAAGAAAAAAATTAGGCAGAATATAAAATGGTTTTTAATCGTCTTAAAAAAGATTCTTTTAGGACGGCTATATGTTACTTAAAAGAATTTATGTACAAATTATTAATAATCGTCCTATATAGTAACATTAGCCATTTTAAAAGAATAAATGTATAATTTTTTTTTATTTTACTATCTTCTCGCAAATTTGAATCTCATTTATATTGAAGTTACAATCCAATCCCTAACTATATTTCTCTCGCAAAACTAGCTTGTTTTTTCAGCGAAAGAGCCCTAATGTCCCTCCACAAAACTCGCTGTTGATACAAGAGATGGTATAAGATTGATGTTTTAGCTAAGATTATGTATAGAACTACACATTTATGTATTGGTTCTAATAATTCAAATGATTCCATTTTATTTTTTCAAAAATAAAATTTTGGCACTTGATTTTCTGTTGAATGATGACCAATATTGGTTTTTGTGGTGCAAGGTTGAACCAAAACAGGAATTTCGGGGGCTGGCGGCCTGTAAAGGAGCAAATGCTCTTCCAGTGAAGGTTATAGAGGATACACTCCGTGACAGATATGGTAAAGCTTTTTATTTATCCTGTTCATTTGAAATGCTATTTTCTTCGTTTTTCTTTTCTTTGCATTTTTATTTTATTTATTATTTGTGTTAAGTTATGAAGAAAAAGTAGTTAACCTTAGGCGATTGGATCAAGTGATAACCTCCATTAATGATTGGTACATGGAACGGGGGCCTTTTGGGAGTGGTTTGCCCCTCTTTTAAACATATAACTACTTACTGCTTTTATTTTGGCCTTGCAGAATTAAAATCTTTCTATGTCATTAATTTTGTAGGTTTCACGAGCTGATATTCTCTCTCTGGAGGCGTCCTCTGGTTACAAGTATCTGAAGTGGAAGTCAATAACATCTAAATTCGATTCCTTGACTAGAAAAGGCAAGAAATAGTAATACAATAGATTTGGTTCACTCACAGGTGTGAATACTACCATGCATTTACATAAGTTATAATTTTGGGAATGGTAATGAATATGTAGGATCGACTAAACAATTGATTATTAATTATTTATTCTCTTCAGTGGTGAGCCAACTGTATGGAAGACGAAGCCATAAACTATACTTCGTCAACTTACAATAAAAAAGGGATAGGTAATGTGTTTTACCCACTTTCTTTTGTTCCTATGTAATTTGTCTTCTGTCTTTAAAGAGTATTCATACTTCAGAGATACTGGTATGGTGATTTTGACTTTTTAGAAAGCATTTGCATTTTTTTCATACAATATTTTTTGTTGTTTTCTCAATTTGGTTAACTCAACATAAATGGTATATTTCCTACATTGCTATGTTGTAATTTTCTTAATATTAGTCTTCTGGAAATATGATAGTTTAAATTGTTTGCACATGAAGATTTTATATGTTCTCTCTTTTATCTTTTGAAATGCTCATTATTTAGGTCTGCAATACGCGTCAAGTCAAAATAGATGTAGAGACTGTCGACTATGAGGATAAAGGAAGATGTTAGCATCATTCCACAACCTGCAGGTGAAAAATTTGAGCTATTATCTTCATTTTATCTTTTTTTATATATATATTTGATCTGCACGATGTCTTGAATTTTATGAATGTGGGTATTATGTCATAAAATAATTATTATAATTAACAGGACTTTACAAATATAGCATCGTCAACGTAGAAATTCAAATATTAATTTTAATTGGATTCCCGTTGAGGTAATTGTTTTAGTTAGTTTCTAAATTTTTTCAATTATTTTTTATGTTTATAATTAAATTAATTTTATAATTATTAACTATAGCTGCCTTTATTGTACTTAGTGTACAAAATAACCCGAATCATATGAATGTTGGTACTATGTTATGAAATTCGTGGATACATATGTTACCAAATTTATTGAAAATGCAAACACAAATGATATATCGGTAAGCTTAAATCTTATTATTTATGTATGTATATTCAAGTTAATACATAATATTATTTATCTATTATTTAGCTTTAAAATATTTTACATATCTTGTATTGTAGTTCTCAAGGAAGAATCGGTACACACCAACATAGTTGCTGACATTAAGGCAAAAATGATGTATGTACGTGTATAATTATCTTTCAAACTATTAGCTAGTTTGTATGTATCTAGTTTTAATCCTTAGATTGTATGTTTCATATATATGTTCCTGTAATTTAATTATGCATTATACTAATATGTGTAAAGCTAGGCTTTGAATCATACATATATGATGTAAATTATGGATATTTTTGGAATAAAATTTATTCTGAATCGTGTTTCTAGAATGAAATTAATGTACAGATTATATATAAATTTAAGTAATGGAAAAATACAACAAAAAAGTTATAAAAAAAAAAAAAAAGTCTTATAAGACGGTCAGTAACTATCTTATAAGATTTTTTTAGGACGGCTACTACCTTTGAGAATTTTTTAGGACGGTCAAGTAAATTTTTTCTATAAAAAATAGGATGGTCAGTGGTCGTTTTATAAATTCTTATAAGACGGCTATAAATTTTTTTTATAATACACTCAGTGAACGTTTTATTTTTTTAATTTTTTTAGGACGTAATTTTATACGACGGTCACTGATCGTCCTATAATACACCATCTTATAAATTTTATAGGACGGTCAGTAATCGTTCTACAAAGTCAAATTTATAATAGTGCTTATTTTTCTATTTGGTTTCTATTTTATAAAGTATTTTAAAAATTGCTCTCGATTCTTCTAATATATATAATTTAATTTTTAATATTTTTAAATAAAATAAAGTCAATCAAAAATTGTGATTTTTGTCAAATTAGTTAATAACATTGTACTTAATATTACATAAGTTAAAGGCAGATGATCAAATTATAAATTCTATCATAAATTTTTAACTCATAATTTTAAGTTAGATTAAAAATTAATTATTTAAAAAATCAAGTCATATTATAGTCAACTGTAACATTGTTAAATAAATTTCATAGAAATTCAAAACTTTTAGATTAAATTTTGCAAATTTAGAAATATCATGGATAAATTATATGAATTGAAACTTTATAGATTAAATTATAATATCTTAAAAAAAAATATAGAAACTAAATAGATAAAAAAAAAAAAAAAAGGAGAAAAAAAGAAAGAAAGAAAGTAAAAATTACATGCACAAAAAGAGTTGGAAAAACAACAAAAATTTAAAAAAAAAAATGTTTTGGTTCAATATTTTTGTTATAAAAAAATTGACTGGCATATTATTTTACATTAAATATTTATACATAAAACTAATAATTATAAAAATAACATCATTTTTGTGTAGCTCAATATTTTTATTATTAAAAAATAGAATAACATATTATTTTATATTGAACGTCATTCAATTAGATGTTATTTAAGTTGAACTACGATCATATAAGTCCGTTCAACGGTTAATTGTTGAACCGAGTCCAATTGTACCAATTCAATGTCATTGGATTGCTGTTTTTTATTATTAGTTAAAAACATGTTCATGTACTTATTTAAAATTTTTCCTTTTGTTTCTATAATATATTTGAAATAATTTTAAAATTAATATTTAATATTTATATTTTAAATTAATTATAAAAGTAAAATAATATTTAGACTAATTATTGAATGTGGTAATTATTGTATCTTAATTGGATGTTTTTCTTATTTAATGTGATAGTAAATCTTAAAATGGCATCTTATGTCAATAGCTTAAAATATAACAATAATTTTGTCTAAAAAATTTAATTGTGATTTAGAATTTTATATGTAGTATAATATAGTCAAATTTAAGGGTGTTATTTTTAAAATTTT
The DNA here is from genome assembly GCA_029378325.1 of Elaeagnus macrophylla. Lineage (NCBI taxonomy): Eukaryota > Viridiplantae > Streptophyta > Magnoliopsida > Rosales > Elaeagnaceae > Elaeagnus > Elaeagnus macrophylla. The sequence goes on along the minus strand of CM055641.1, from coordinate 28,839,651 downwards.
CAAGACTTTTAAAAGTAAACATTTCTTTGGGTGTAAAACTTAAATAATGTTATGGGTACTCATATTCAATATATTTATTATTATAATTTTTTAAATAATGTTATATTATTGTATTTTTTTTTTTTTTATACTCACCTGGAAATGAACTTAAAGATTTATTTTTATTTTATTTAAGAAGAAAATGAGAAAGCAAGTAGACAGGGAGGCTGAGGGTAATAGCAGAAAAAGGGTACTCCGGTCATTTTGTATCTCCTTAAAATACGTTGAAGATGCCAGATAAACAAAAGTACAAAACCACCAAAAACGTGGTCGGCGACTCGGCGTTACATTGTTGATAGGGTTTTTCAGACTATTTGGTCCAATTGTATCTGACTGCATGTTTGGTTGGAAGGAATAGAAGAGGGAATGTAATGGATTCAGTCCATTACATTGTTTGGTTATGTTAAAGAATGGTAATGTAATGTAATTGCATTACTTGAAATTATGGAATGGGGATTACATGTATCAGCTTAAGGAATGGGGATTACAATTCATTTTCGGAATGAACAGTGCCAGCCATCCCGTGCGTGTGAACAGTGCCAGCCAGCCCATCCCGTGCGTCGCCGGCTAGCGTCCAGCCAGCCCATCCCGTGCGTCGCCGGCCAGCGTCCAGCCAGCCCAGCCCTCGCGTCGCCGCCAGCCCTCGCGTCCAGCCAGCCCAGCCCTCGCGTCCAGCAAGCCCAGCCCTCGCGTCGCCGCCAGCCCTCGAGTCGCCGCCAGCCCTCGCGTCCAGCCAGCCCAGCCCTCGCGTCCAGCCTCCGCCGCCCAGCCCATCGCCGGCCATAGTCTCCCTCGCGATTTTGAATTTTTTTTTCTGAAAATTGTATTTAATTTGTTTTAATTGTATTTTTAATTAATTATTATTATAAAATTGTATTTTTTTTAAATGTAATTTTTTTTAAATGTAATTTTTTTTAAATGTAATTTTTTTAAAATTGTATTTTTTATTAATTATTGTTATAAAATTGTATTTTTTTTAATGTAATTTTTTTTAATTGTATTTTTTTTTCTAAAATTATATTTTTTTATTAATTGTTGTTAATGAAATTTTATTTTTTGAAATTGTATTTTTAAAATAATTATATAATTTTTTTTTCTATTCCATTACATTACAGTTGTCAAACCAAACACTGTAATACTGATTCCTTTTTTGATTACAGTGAATAAACCAAACACAGTAATCATAATACTGATTCCTTTACATTACATTCCATTACGATTACGATTACGATTACGATTACATTCCAGCGAACCAAACGCACCCTAAAGGAGTAATGATAAGAATAAGCATAATTTTCAATACTAAGTTTGTGATTCAATGATATTAGTTTATTTAAATAGGTAAAATGTTTAAAAATTTTTAAAATTTGAGTTATAATTATAAATATATAAGAAATATAATTATTTTTTTTAAAAAATAAATATACTTTATTTTTAACTTTGATAAATTTTTTTATAATATTATAAATATATGTTAGGAAATTATTTTTCTTATAAAATTAGATAATATATAATTCCTATTAAGTATATTAACTATTTAATTTAATGGACTAAAATTAAATAGTTTATTTTTTTTTTAGGCTCACAAACTACTCAATTTTAATATAGACTTATTTAGTAGATATCAATTTTGTTCTAATTAGAAGATTATGGGAACCTAAATAAAATAATGTATAAAGACTCTTTTAGTTATGATCTCTAATATACAAAATCATAACATAGTTTCTTTTCTCCTCATCTGGATTAAGGACGACGATCTCATTGAGGAAAAGATCACAAACCATCTTGCTATAAAATCAATTGGTTGCTATGGATTCAGGTATTCTATATGTTTGTTTTAACTCTTGATGATCTCACATAAATTGTCATAATTAGATCTGTTATTGGTGATAATTTTTACCAAAAAATTAAATTCTATTAAATGATATCAGAGTCTATTTATGTTGAATCATTAAGAAATAAATTTAGTTTTAATTTATAATTATTTGATTTTTTAAACCTAATAATTTTTGTTTAAAATTTTTAGATTTAAAAACAATTATTATTGTCTTTCAAGATTTGGATTGAAGAATAATTTTGAATTTTAATTAATTGGATTCATATCTGAATTATTTGAGATGTTTTATGAAATATTTTTTGTTAAATTATATTTTCGACGCTATGGATCCGGAAATTAAAATAACTTCAAGAACCCAAATCATATTAATTAAATTTAGAGCCGAAAAGGATGACTTGAATTCTATGAATGCTGTCGGCAGAGTAGTGTAAGGTTCAATCACCTTATATAACGTATGAAACTGTTCATGATTATTAAAAAAAAATTCAAGTTGTGGAACAAGAATTCAACCTTTGTATATTTTCTTTGTCTTATATTGAGTTTCCCTGATGGCACTTATCTTCGACACTTGATGACATTTGTTAAATCTTTATGAATCAAGCAGCCAGTTTTTTCAGATTTTTGTTTTCACCGGCGGCAGCAGATTTGTTAGGGTTATTTTTGTTTCTTATATTTTTGTACAATTTGTTAAAACCCAAAAATAAATTTATTTTAAATCCTAAAATTAATTTTTTGACAAAAAAAAAAAGATCATTTATGGGCTTATGAAAATTTTGGACCTAAATTTGAATTAATGGGTTATATAATCCAATTATTTTTTACCAAATCAGTTTTTAAAATTAACCACAGTTATTCAAAAAAAAATTAAGGAAACACTACATAATTGGACTTGTTTGCTTGAAATTTAATGTTAATTTTTTTTGTGTAGTTGTTTTATCCAATTAATCTAATATCTTCAATTAAATTAATTAAAATAACATGTTGTCAAAGTAACATTTATTGTAGAGATTAATTTAACTAAAAATACATAGACTTTTGTGTGGACTTATTTATGCGAACTGTGCTCTACCCAAAGGAAGACACAATTTGGCCAAATGACAACGCACCTGCGATGGTAAATGCGTGATGATTATAAAATTTTTTAATTTTTCATGTGAACAACAGTCGGTCTAAAGAAAAGCTGTTGTTTGAAAGAACTAATTATCAGTAATTCATCATTGCACTGAGAGGACCACTTACAATTAATTTTTCTGTCCAAAGACTAGGAATTAATGTTATGCTAGGTATCTTGAGATAATTCTTCAAATTTAGATTATTTTTATTTCTTCTTTATTTCTATGACATGTTTTTATATGTGAGTATGCTTGTTTATTTTGTTCTCTATACAGTTTCTATTGCTACTACTACGAATATTTTTGCCCAAGTAAGCAGCATCCCAATGCTGAGTGTGACGAACTTTAAAGTCTGGAAAGAAACTGTAGAGATTGTCCTCGGTTGTATGGATTTGGATCTTGCACTTTGATCAGATTGACTCATTGCTACTTTTAAAAACTCCAATAAGGTTAAAATTGAAAAGTGGGATCGATCTAACCAAAAGTGTATGATAATCATGAAAGGCTCAATTCTAGAAGCATTTTAGGGCTTTATTATTGAGAACAAGAGTGGCAAGAAGCTCCTGAAAGAGATTGAGTAATATTTTTCCAATAACGAAAAGTCAAAAGCGAGTAACTATTTGGCTAAACTTGTCACGATCAAATATAAGAGCAAAAGAAAAAGAAACATAAGGGAGTACATCATAGTGATGTCTCATCTCGCTTCAAAACTAAAGTCGCTTAAGTTAGAGCTGTCTGAGTATTTGCTCGTGCACTTGGTTTTAATTTCTCTTCCTGCATATTTTGGGCAATTCAAAGTGAGCTATAACACTTAGAAGGACAAATGGTCCCTTAATGAGCTTATATCTCACTATGTACAAGAAGAAGAGAGGCAACAGCAGGATAAGACTGAGAGTACTTAATTGGTCTTAACCTCGCATAACAAGAAAAAGAATAGAGCTATGGTTGTCGCGGAAGGATCTTCTCAACAAAAAAAGCAGAATGAGGAGTTTACTTGCTATTTCTGCAAGAATGTTGGACACATAAAGATGGAGTGTCTTAAGTAGACAGCTTGGCGTGTAAAGAAGGGTATACTTCTAACCTTAAGTTATTTTGAAGTTAATTTAGCTTTTGTACCTAAGGATACTTGATGGGTAGATCTTGGTGCTACTACTCACATAAGGATATGATAAGGAGTATGATTAGCAATTCCTCATTGCTAGAGTCACTTTAGAGAGAAGCTTTAAAGACTGTAGTGTATATCCTTAACAGGATACCAAGCAAAGCAGTTGTCAAAATTCTCTAGGAGCTTTGGACAAGAAAAAAGCCTAGAATTAGGCACTTGCACATTTGGGGTTGTCCAGTTGAGGCATGACCTTATAGGCCACATGAAAGGAAATTGGACTTAGGGATAATTAGTTGCTATTTCATTGACTATGTTGAACGCTCTCGGAGCTACAAGTTTTTTGATCCCACATCAAGATCTTTCTTTAAAACGAAAAATGCAAGATTTCTTGAGGATGTTGATTTTTTTTTTAGGGGGGGGAGAAAATATAAGAGATGTTGTCTTTAAAGAGGAATCTGTTATTGATAGTGATCAGGTCTTTGTACCTGTTGTTATTCAAGATGCAGATCTAACACTAGATAACAATGTTCAGACACATACTCCTGACATTATTCTAGACCAAGACAATAATGAGATTCTTCCTCAAGCACCATCCATAGATCAAATTCAACAACCTCGAGAAGTGCCATTAAGGAGATCCACTAAGGAGAGGAAAAGTGCAATTCAGATGATTATATTGTCTTTTTCCAAAAAGAGAATGACATTAGTTTAATAGAGGATGACCTGATTAACTTCTGTCAAGCCATGCGTAGTTCTAACTCTCAAAAGTGGATTGATGTAATGAAGAATAAGATGAAGTCTATGAAACACAATGACATTTGGGATCTCGTTGAGTTGCCTGAAGGTGCAAAGCCTGCTCGTTGTAAATAGATATTTAAAACCAAGAGGGATTTGAAAGGTAATGTCGAGAGATATAAAGTATGTTTAGTCACCAAAGGCTTTACTCAGAAGGAAGGCATAGACTACGAATAAACTTTCTCTCAGGTATCTTCAAAAGACTCATTTATGACTATAATGGCACTAGTGGCTCATTTTGACAACATAAGGAGTGTTGTCTTTGAAGAAGAATCTGTTACTAATGGTGATTAAGTCTCTGTACCTGTTGCTATTCAAGATGCAGATCTTACACTAGATAACAGTGTTCAGACTCATACTCTTGACATTGTTCTAGACCAAAACAACAATGAGATTTTTCCTCAAACACCATGCATAGATTAAACTTAACAACCTCAAGAAGTGCCATCAAGGAGATCCACTAGGGAAAGGAGAAGTGCAATTCAGATGATTATATCGTCTTTCTCCAAGAATATGAGGATGACATTGGTTTAACAGAGAATGACCCGATCAACTTCTGTCAAGCCATGCGTATTTCTAACTCTCAAAAGTGGATTGATGCATGAAGGATGAGATGAAGTCTATGAAACACAATGACATTTGGGATCTCCTTGAGTTGCCTGAAGGTGCGAAGCCTATTGGTTGTAAATGGATATTTAAAACCAAGAGAAATTTAAAGGGTAATGTCGAGAGATATAAAGCACGTCTAGTCGCCAAAAGCTTTACTCAGAAGGAATGCATAGACAGCAAAGAGACTTTTCGTCGCCAAAGGCTTTACTCAGAAGGAAGGCATAGACTACAAAGAGAATTTCTCTCAGGTATCTTCGAAAGACTCATTTAGGACTATAATGGCACTAGTGGCTCATTTTGATCTAGAGCTGTATCAGATGGATGTCAAAACTGGGTTTCTTAATGGAGACATTGTCGAGACAATTTATATGGTATAACCAAAAACCTTTGTTTCAAAAGATTCAAAGTTTATGGTCTGTAAGTTGAAGAAATCCATCTATGGTTTACAACAGGCTTTCTGTCAATGGTATCATAAGTTTCATCAAGTCATCACCTCATACAGTTTTGAGGCGAATGTCATTGCTGACTGTGTATATCATAAGTTCAGTGGGTATAAAAGTATTTTTCTAGTATTATATGTATGACATTCTGCTCGCTAGTAGCAATATAGGCTTACTATACGAAACTAAGAAATTTCTAACGACAAAATTTGAGATGAAAGATCTTGATAATGTCTCTTTTGTATTAGGTATTCATATACTGAGAGATTGTTCTTGAGGTATCCTTAGGTTATTACAAAAGAGCTATATTGATAAGATTTTGAGTATATTTGGCATGAAAGGTAATAAACTAGGAGACACGCTCGTAGCTAAAGGAGACAAGTTTATTCTCAAACAGTGCCCCAATAATGATCTTAAAATGAAAGAGATGTAAAAGATTCCTTATGCTTCAGCGGTAGGGGGTCTAATATACACTCAAGTTTGTACTCGTCCCAACATAGCATTTATAGTGAGAGTTTTAGGCATATATTTGAGTGATCCAAGAATGTAGTACTAGAAGACAATCAAACGCGGGATGTATTACTTGAGCAAAACAAAAAACTACATGCTCATTACGAGTTATCGATATCAAGTTTCTAGCTGTTAAAAAAGAGTTCAGAATAGGCATGTTTTTTTAGAACATATAGGAACAAATTCTATGCTAGCAGACTTATTAACCTAGAGTCTAACGCTTAAGGTCTTTTATAAGCAAACTGCTCATATGAGTATTATTTATGATAATACCTTAGTTTAGTGGGAGTCATTTTAGTTTTTTATGTTTTATTTCAGACATTGTATTATTTATTTTTGGTAGAATAAAGTTAATGGTTTATGATTCTATTTCTGAACTTATGTTTTCTATGTGCAATGTTTGCATTACATTAAAGACTTTGGATTGACCTTATTATGGACTAAAGTAGGGCCAGTTGGAAATAGGTATATTTGAGATTACATCACATGTAATTTTCATGCTACTCATTCATATTTGATCTATGTCATTGAATGTAATTGTATGGTGATTGTAGTGGTTTAGTCATGACTGTATTATGACAAAAGTCGTGGTGGTTCCATTACTAATATATGAGGTAGACCCTATTGTTTAAGGAACGATTTATGGATAAATAGCATATAGGTGCGCGCCTAAGAAATTTTATGATATAATTATTTCAGGAATAATATGTAGCCCAAATGTGAGATTGTTAGGAAATTATGTTTCCTATAAAATTAGGCAACATATAATTCCTATTAATTATATTAACTATTTAATTTAATGGGCTAAAATTAAGTGGTTTAATTTTGGTAGGCCTACAGACTGGTCAATTTTAATATATACTTATTGAGTAGATACCAGTTTTGTTCTAATTAGGAAATTATGGGAACCCTAATTTAAACAATGTATAAAGACTCTTTTGTTTATGGTATTTAATATACCAAATTATAACACAGTTTCTTTTCTTTCAATTTAGAATAGAGACGACGATTCCATTGAAGAACTAAGGTGGTTTGGTTGAGAAATATCCCAAACTACCTTGCTATAAAATTAATTGGTTGCTATGGATCCGGTACGCTTTCGCATATTTGTTTTAATTCTTGATGATCTCAAATGAATATTTCTATGTTATTGATGATAGTTTTTATCAAAAGATTAAATTTTATCAATATAAGTCACCTTAATAAATACATTAAATATATTTAAGAAAAATCATGTGATGAATATATATTATTTTAAAGGTTAAAATAATTAGGTGTGTGTCTATATATATGTATATATGATACCTCTAATATTTCTCTAAAAATTGACATATTCTTTGTTTAAAAAATATGGTGGTTAATTGAACCGAAACTTCCTGGATTCAGCTCTTCGTAATTTACTTATGCTCTCGATATGCATGAATATTATTATATAAAAGTTGTAATATTTTTAGTTTAGCAAAAAAAAAAAAAAAGTTGTAATATTTTTAGATTAATATAAAATTTATTTTATTCGTAATTAAGGTTATTGTATTTATTTTTTAAAATTTCACTGTAAGATATTTAGCTCATAAAAGAAGCAGTGTTGTCACGTTGCAGGATGGGATTGAAATCAAATCGAGAAAGAGGCTCATTTTGATATTTTAATTTTTTTTTTTTAATTTTAAGTAATTTATTTATTTTTATTATAAAAAATAAAAATATGAAATTAATGACAAATTTTTTATGATAAAATTTTTTTTTGAGCCAGTAAAGAATATAAAAAATAAACATTATTTATAGGGTAAGGAGAAAAAAAAAATGTAACAATAAATACATAATTTATTTATACTAAACAACTTTAACATAATAAAATAATTACATGAGTTTAGATTTTTAATATTTAAGTAAATAACTTAAAATAATTTATATAAAAAAAATTATAGATCTTTTAAAACAATAAAAACAAAACTTATGGATGAAATATTATATATATTATGCTTTACTCAATATTAAGTTTAAGTTTCAATGTAATTAAATTTATAAAAATATTATAAAAATATAATATATTTATTAACATAGTTATAAATAATGGAACAATAAATATTATAAAATAGGGATTATGTCCTTATCTTTACCTGTAGAAATTTGTCTCGTGTACAAAAATTCACATTCCTAGAAAGAGGCAAGAAAACTATAGTCTAACTTCTTTAGATTTATCGCTGAGGCTTGTTCGCAACTGCTCATGTAAGCTTAAAACGTCCAAAGGCTTTAAGGATCTTATGCACAATGTAGAAAAGTAGACTGAATGTATGATGACGGTGATACATTAACTTATTGAAAAAGTATTCCATTTCAGTTAGATATGAATTATGTTAAGTGATAACTAATAATTGTTTAATTTTTTAAATTATAAATAATATTATTTAATTTTTTAGTTTCGTAAAAATGGTCGATTGAAGATAAATTATATTATTTTAAAAAAAAATTTATTAAAATATCATTATTTTTCTGTCAAGTGATTAAACGCAATGAAAACGCGAGTATTTAACAATAATAATTATAAAGTTATAATTAATATGAAAAAATTTCACAAAGTATTTGTTTTGAATTTTTGTTAATTGCTACTATTTTATTTTAATGTTTTGTTGATTTTTTAATTTTTATTAAAAATTAAAATATATATTTAAATAATTTTTTGTTTGAATATTATTATTGTTAATTTTTACTTAAATAATTTCATATTAAAATTTACTTTTATTCTTATTAAAAACTTATATTTTAATCATGTTTTAATCACTTAATAAAAAAATAATAATATTTTAATAAAAATTTATTAAAATAGTATAATTTGTTCTTAATTGACCCATTTTACAAAACGAATAAGCTAAATAACACCGTTTTTAATTTAAGGAACTAAATAACACACATGATATAATTTAAGAGACTTCTATTGCACCTCCTCCTTTTAAATATTACAAAATAATTGGAACTCGACCAATTAATTTGTCTATTTTAATTTGAGTATTTTTTATTTCACTATAAACTTAAGTTATTGATGATTACATCGAATTTGGATTATCTATTTGTTTATGTTTGTTTTTAAATCACAATTATTCAATGTATATAATAAATTTAAAATTATTAATAAAAAATAATATTTAACATTAAGGTTAAAAATATTTACTTCAATTCATCAAGTATAAATAAACACAAGTATGGGATCATAATTCAGAATCCCATTACACCAACCTTGTGATATACAGCGATGATTTTGGCTAATAAATTAAAATGAGTGTTTTAGGACCATAAAATATCCAACATCCTAACTTTGACTAGTATTATCAACGAATTTATAGTTTAATAGCATTAGTCTATATATGCATATAAAAGTTTATTTTTTGAGCCTCAGCTATGATTATAGGATGAATACGTAAGTAATCTAATTATTCTTAAATAAAAAAAAAAATCTTACCAGTATAAATTGAAAAAAGAAGAAGAAGGGATCCATACATGGAGTCATAAACATCTTTTAAGGAGGTCGTGTAGTACATGTATGTGTAAAAAATACAAAAATACAAAAAATTAAAATTATGAGTAAATATAATTATTATTATTTTATTAAAGTAGATTTAGAGTACGTGTATATTATAATTTTACTGAAGAATAATATTATTATTTTTGTTAGTAAACAGGGACTGATATATCATAAATAAAATACGTCACTATATTACAAATGACTTTTAAGGATGGTCAACCGTTTTTTTTTATAAATTAACCGTCATTAAAAATGTGTACTTGAAGTAACGATGACGGTCATAAATTTTAAAATTATGATGACGGTCATTTTAAAAATAACCGTCATTAAAACTTCAAAATAAGAAATAAATTTTTTTATAATAGTTATTTAAATTACAATAATAATTAAAATTTTTAAAATAAAAAATAAATATATTTTATGAAGGTTGATAAAAAACGACCGTCGTAAAAACCTTTTAAATTAATGACGGTTACGACCGTCGTTAAAAAGGCTTATTTACGATAACGCCTGAATAGATGATGGTCGCTATATTTTTTTTGAAGCATCATCGTAACTTTACAATAACGGTTAATAACCGTCTTTAAAGCCATTTTTTGGCATAGTGTGTGATCTTGATTATATACAAAATATTAAATTATGTAGTAGACAAGAGAAAAAAAAAAAATTTGTATAAGAAATTATTCTATTTTTATTGACTTAATATGAATAATTTTAATGAAATAGATAAGTAATGTCTATTTTATTCATATAAATACCTAAAATTATAAAATTATTTATATATATCCGTAAGAATTTATTGAAATGAGGGCCACCGTAATAAGACGGTTGTTAATGAAATTCAGAAGAAATGTAATCAGGATCATCCAAACAAAACAAATATACAAAAACTAAACTAAATGCTTTTGAATTAGTCTTCGACCTAAATGATCATTCTTTTCTTCTAGAACTCCCTACATTGTAATTTGTAACCCTCAAGTCTCAACCTCTAGCTTCCTTTTTGAACCAAAACAAAAACCTCAAGCTCTTTTGCTGAGGCGATTATAATTTCTAAACTCTCTCCCCCATTGGTTTTTGCTGAGGCTATTATATAATTTCTAAATCCTCTTTATATGAGGTTTCTTAACAGACTAACTCATTTGGCGAATTGTTGTTATTAGTGATAAATAGTCACATATTCATGAACAAATACTAAACAACCTTGTTATGAAAGAACTTCTCTTTATTGCCTCCCCACATTTCTCTTTCAGTCTCTAGACCATTTTTCCACATCAGTGGCATATGTACTGTGGCCAAAGCTTCATGTAGTCAAGAGTCAAGACCCCCTTTATTGCCCACTGTTAAGTTTTGTCATATTATGTCAGAGCAGTAGTTTAAGTGTGACCGAAGAAACTGGAAAGATAAGACATTGCAGTATGTGAAATGTAGTGAGGCAAAAAAAGTACGAAACTAGTTGGAGTTTTAATGAGGTATGCCTCTGCAACTGCATATTTTTATTTTTAGCGCATAAAATAACTTTAAATTCATAACAATAAAAAAAAAAAAAAGAGACATATTTACTTTCAATTGAAAACGGTATCAATTAAATTAATATTAAAAGATGCTATTTTTTCGTTTTTATATGTTATTGGTATTGTGATTTTTTTTTTTTTTACTTTTTTCTTTTCAAATCTGTAACTACGTATTAAACTCTCAAATAAATAGATTTTTTTTCCCCTTCTGTTTGAAGCCACTCTAAGAGTATAGATATATAATTAAGAAAAAGAATTTACAAGCATGATGAACGAATTGAGAAAGGCATAACCATTGGGATGTTGCAAAATTTTGTTAGTATGTTGAATTTTAGTTATCGGAGAAGAAAATTAAGGTTACATGATTTTATAACTTTAGTTATGTCAATGGTTTAATAAAAAAATTGTTGTGCCTTCTCACAAAGAAAGATAAATAACTTAAAATAGAATTTGAAATAATAAAATAAGTTGGAAATATAAAATATTTGTTCAAATGACTTATACTTTGAGAAAGATATTAAAGAAAAAAAATTATATTGATAAAATTAAATATTATAGAATATTTTATAAGAATATTTTTATCTATTGAGTTAACCTAATTAAAATGTTTGTGATTCTCGTAAACTATAAAACGGCATCAAAATTTTAGTCCAGCAATAAGTCAATTAAAAAAAATTAAGAAAAATTATAAAAAATAGCACTTCTAAAACTTATGTTAACAAAAATATTATCCCAATAACATTTAACGATGTTTTACATTGAATTAATCTAAATTACTACAGTTTAATTGAACGTCCTATTGGATGGATATTCAAAAAAAAAATGATGCACCAATTATTTTTTAATTGTGAAAATATATGATTTAAATACAATAAAACCATTTTTGTTATTAAAAATTTTGAAAATGTTATTTTTGTTGCTTACCTAAAAAATAATGGGCCACTTCAAAAAAAATAATAATATATATATATACAAAAGCCTCAACCAACACTTTAATGGGTATGTTAAAGAAAATAAAAATTATTAATAAATTACAATATTATTATAAGGTTTATATAAAACATGATTGTTTTTACCTATTTAATTAATCTCTCATAATTTGACACAAACCATTTCATTAAATTAAACACCCATAATCAAATTAAGTAACATAATGCCATTAACCATTGGCAACACCCAACAATTAGCAAATATACAAAGCTATGTGCAAATTAAATCACGTACACGTGTGGTAGGAGAGCAACCATAAATCCTTCACTCGACTTATATCTACTTAGAAAAATTTATATCTACTCAATATGGATACTAAGGAATTCTGAAGCACTAACATGTTAGAAATAACAACGGATTATGCATACCTAATAGGTAAATACTACTATGGTTTTCCCCACATACATTCCAATAATTGACTATAGTTGGCTAGAGAGCCAGTTTTCTTATTTGATTATATTTGCTATTTGCTACACCAATACCATATCTTATACTATCTTTGTTGTCGTTATTGCCGCTTGGGAAATGTTGTCGCGATGGGGGCCTTGTTGAGCCGTGCAGCAGCTCAGCCACTGTAAACCCCATGCCATGTACTGTGGTGGAACCGTTTAAAGTATTATATATTTAGAAAAAGAAATCCAAATAATGCAGTCGAGATTGAAATATAAATCCAATTTTGTTTTCCATTTTCTCTGCTCTTTGTTAAGGATTTTTTTGTTGTGTTTTACGAGAGTGATTTTTATTTCATGTCTTCTACAACAAAAAACTATTACATAATAATAACACTATTTAATAAGATTTTTAATTTTCTTCAAAACAAAATAACAATTACTATATACTTTTGGAAACAAAAAATGTACCTTTTTGTAAGTTATGATAGTAATGGAACGTGCACGAACAACTTTTAAGATAAATCAATACCCACCATATATAATTCACGTAACATTCACAAAATCAAATGCATTATCATTTATTGTATTATTAAAATTCATTTTTAACTATATTCAAATGTTGAATTCATTTTAATTCTAATAGTATCGAAACCTTAATCATTTAGATGCAAACTCTAATTTTTTTTATTTAACGCCTGTTACTACTGTAACACCGGTTGCCCTGTTTTTACCACCGTGAAAAATATTAGTCGAGGGTTCCTTTCACCAAACTGTTAAAATACAAAGAACATTTTTTCCTTTATTTTTTGTTGTATTCTTTAATCATACTAAAGTAAATTAATCATATACAAGTCTAGTTGAATTATAATTAAACAAATCAAATATCATTTATCTTTATATTATTTGTAGAAGATGATTAATTAAATATGTAATAATTATACCACATAATTATATTTTTATATATAATTGATAATTACATCAATAATTATCGAAGTCAAACTCTAACTGAGAGTTGTCAAAGCTCATTCCTGCCTAGTTCAGTTCTATTGAGATTGGAAGGTTTTCTATGTTCTATTGAGAGTTTTGGTTAATGTAATATTTCTTTGACGTCCCAAAAAAAAAAAAAAACTCTTAAGTGAGAGTGGCACACTACAAGTTTCAGTGTGGTCAATTGTCATGTCCGTTCCACATGGCACGCAAGGTGTTTACTTGATTACTAATTGACAAGCAATTATCTCCCCATAATTGGACTTATATCATAAATAACCTTTAGATTTGCCCCTAATATCATAAACTTGCCTCTAGGTTTTATCATTATCATAATGACCCATACTTTAAAATATAACCGAAATGAGTTGCATCAATGTAAATATTTAAATTTAATGTATCTTTTTTATAATTTATATTATTTTTATTTTAAAAATTAATAAACATTTGTAATATAAGAATGAACTATCATTTGTCTCCCTCATGAACTCAATTTATATTCAATAAAATGCATTTTAAATTTTCAAAAATATTTTTTATCATAATTTGATGCATATATCAATCTAAATAACTTTTGTTAGTAACTAATTTTACAATCAATTTTTATCTTATATTTAAATTTTACATCTAATCAATAATTAATATATTATTTTATGTATGTAATATTATTCTTAAATTTTAATCTCAAATCAAAAAGCTATAAAGCTGTTTGTCCGCCCAAGACGAAACGCCGTCCTTCAGGTATGAAGTCTATAAGCCCATTTGGGGCAAACTATTCAACTTAAGCCCATGTCAAAAAATGTGAAATAGACTAATAGTGGCCTCTTTTGTTTTTTTTAATGAAAGTCTCTATCATTTTTTTTCGGTCAGTTCTAAACACATACTCTCATTCTCTTAAACACATATTCCTTTAATGCATTCCCCAACATTCCACATTTATTGAGGGGTATGTATTTAGGAAATTAGGGGTATGTTAGTATAACTGTCCCTTTTTTCTTTTATTTATTTACATCAAAATTATTTAAGGTTCGCTTTGGAGTACTTGTGTCATTGTTTTTTCTTTTTGGAATAATATTTCAGATATTGGTAAATTTGGTAACATTTTTGTTTTTGTTTTATATTTTTTCTAAAAATAATGTTAAAACCCAGTTTTTATTTTATTTTATGAAAGTTAAAAAAAAAAAAAAAATTGGGAGTAGTTTTATATTATTCATTATTCATTGCCAATTTCTTAAAATGAGGGTGAGTTCAAATTCGTCTAATTAATATAAATAAATAGGTGAGCGTGTAATATAGTATTTTAAAAAAATATTCATTTGGTAATTGCGTGCATTTAATGTTTTCAAAAACACCAAAGTTTTTGTCAAAATATTTAAAAGATGAGAATACTTAAATCAGAGAACTCAAAAAAAACAAAAACAAAAACAAAAAAAAATTGCCAAGGTCACCCACTATATTAAATGGAGTTTAGCTTAATAATATCAAATTATGCTATAAGATGGGCTGAATATTGACGGCAATTCTAAAAAAGGAAGAAGAAGATAATATTACAATAAGTGCCCATTATATTTAGCTAATAATAGGGTCAATTATATAAAGAAAGTTTTTTGTTTTTTAAAGATATCAACTAATGCAAACTTTGTAGCTTGTACTAATGCCTCAAGCTACTTATTTACTTAAGGAAAAAAAAATTAATTTTTAAATGTAATCAATTTTTCACTAAGCATCATTTAAAGTCTTAGAAAAAATTAAATTCATGTCATAGACCTGCTTGATAAAATCAAAACACAAATTGAAACTAATAAAATGCTCTAAGCTATGGTAATTTATCCATACAGCTAGTATGTATGCTACCAAACTTGCACTCCAAGAATTGAATTGGATTTTGAATTGAGAGATGAAGTTTAAATAAAATTGCACATCACCAACATTTAACCCCACCTAAGAAGAATCACAGCTGACAGTATTTATTTTGTTAATTGCAATAAGAGAATCACTTGCCAAGTATCAATGTCTAGTTCCGAGGCCATTTTATCTCCTTTAAGAGCTAGTAGCTCAACAGTTAATAGACTATCTATATGGACAATACAAATAGTACGAGCACGATTAAAGGAGCCATTCCGGTCTCTAAATATTAACCCCCAACTTGAGTCTTTAGGATCATCATCCTAAGAACCGTTAGTGTTGATCTTTCACCATCTATTATTTGGAGAATTCTAAGTGGGAGTTCCAAAGTGAAGAGAAAAAGAAGAATCTAAGTGTCATGCAAGAGAGGCACATGGCACCCTTACAATTTCCTTCGCTATCGATTTAGAATTGTTATCGATTTCATTAGTTTCTATAAGAATATAAAATTGTCTAATTCGAGAAGAATTTTAAGTCATATTATCATGATCAATCAAATCAGTAACCTTATTTAATTCATGATAAAAATTAGGAAAAATCATTCTAAAATTAGGGTTGGAGAGCCCAAGATCCTACCAAATATCAATGGAATGACCATCCTTTACCCTTCGCCTAATACCTTTTTGAAGAACAAACCTCCCAACAATAATGCATTTTCAAATAAAAGAAGAGAAATTTTTCACCAAAAAGTCCAAAAAAAGACTCATTTGAATAATATTTGGGCTTTAAAACAGTTGCACAAACGAAAAAAAGGGTTGGAATTGCTTAGCCGTAATAGTCAAATTGAAAGACTCAAAATCTTTAAAATTCATGCCCCCTAGAGGTTTAGATAGACACAATTTATCCCATTAAAGCCAAAGTAAACCTTTTTTTGTCTTTGTTTTTCTACCAAAACCTGCAGAGGAAATGAGTATTCCTTCTAACCTTGGGTACAATTCCAGAGTTTTTCCTTTATAGGATTAAAGGCTTCATTCTTGTATATGCAAGCTTTTATAAGGATTAAAAGAATCGAGGAAATTTATTGTTTCAAAGTCTTATGAACATTTGGGCTTACCACAGTAGACTTAGGTTTATGAGTGTTGGCAATTTTTATAGACAAAATGTTTGATTGTAATATAGTATCTATGCTCGTTGTTAAATCAATCAATCAAAATTGAAAAACTACTGAGCTAGCAATACATACGTATCAGGTAAAAATATATGTTTCATGCATACATCATCACACAATAATGCACGTACATTTAGAAGAATTTTTGTGCACATAGTTAGATAGATCAAAGTGTTTTGATAATTTATTCCACCTTTCTTGCTTACCAATTTGATCAAATTTAATGCTAAAAGTAAAGTCCTTATATGAGTAGAATCCTTGTATGAGAAAATTGTTGTGAAAGCAAAACCCTTATATAAGTAGAATTTTTGTATGAGAAGAATTGTTGTGAAAGCAAAATTCTTGTCTAAGTAAAATTTAAATTTATTATTAATTCTCCTTTAAGTCAAATTGGAATCTATAAAAATAACTTTTGTTGGAGAAAAAGACTTCACACTGAATATAATATTTTCTACATCTGATTGAATTTTTAAAAGAAAAATCTTCTTCTCTTCATCTATTAATCTTAGCACTTTCTTGATTTAATTGTTCAAACATATTGTGTGGTTATGTTTGAATAATTCATATGCCTAATTGTTTTTCATGGTATTGAACTTTACATGATCGTTTTAGAGTTTGCTAGCTAATTTAGTTTTTACAGTATATGCTCTTAAATCTGCTAGTTAAGGTTTTTCATTATTGAATCTACTCTAAGGACACACTTTATACTTGTGTTATTTGTACTAACGTTTTAGGTACACAAGGGTGACATGTTCGGTATTTCGTATGACTCGAAATTACTAAAGTTTACACATTTGATTGATCTTGTGGACTCAAGTAAATCGGAATGTTGGTCCGGATCCAAACACCTTGCTTGTGGAGACTGTGAAAGGAGCAACGACTCGTAAGTAAACTACATAGGGGACTTTATCTATAAGGGGTAGTCTAAGACCTGGCCTTATAATTAAACATTAATTTTCATAGTGAATAGTTAGTGGTCTGGTGGACCGGCGAGTTTTCTCTTAGGTCATTGTTGTGGCCTAGGTTGTTCCTACTTAAAAATCTCATGTGTTATTCTTTATTTCAGCATTTTATTTTTACATGCGATTGCATGTCTGGCCGTTGTATTTATGTTACATAATTAAAATTTGATAAAATTGAAAATAACTTATTCACCTCCTTCTAGGTATATTTGATCTGTAACTAAAAACTTTCACTTACCTAGTTGATTTTCTGTCCCAACATTCTTTCATGACGTATTTTCATTCTAAAAATTTAAATGCTTATTTTAAAAGCATTTTTAACCAAATCACTTCATTTGAGATAACTTTTTTTTATTTTTAAAAATAAGATAATCACATCCAAATGAATCCTACATTAATCCATTTAAAAAGAGCAAAATTGATATTTTAGTCTTTGGTCTATATTATTTTTATCTTGTTATTGATATAATTATTTTATTAATTTCATAACAAGAGTGTATACAAGTACTTTTAACATAGTAATTAATTTTTTGCATAAAATTTTTATTAATAAAAAATTAATTATATAATTATAATTGAAATTTTGTTAATATTATTATCTTAATTTTATGATATAATTAATATTTAGAGAAAAAAAAAAGAAAGAATTAATGTGCAATTTTTTCTTCTATCTTCACATGCAAAAGAAGTATTACATGCACAATTTCATTAATCATAGTCTATTGTAATTTATATGTTATAATTTTTAAAAATAAATAATTTATCATATTTAAAATTACTTTCACGTATGTTAAATTATATTCAATGTAATTGCAACTATTTGTTATTATACATGGCAATTGTTCAAATCAGGTTAGAATCGACTTGATTTGATTTGATCTGACCTGCAGGTCATTTTAAAGACCAATTTCATCTCAAATGGGTAGTTAGATAGGATAATATTTACAAGTCATTAACCCGATCTATTGACCCTTTTTTTTTTAGAATTTTAATGTCATTTTTTATAACCAAATCAACTGATCACAAGTACGATAATAGTTACAGCACTTTTTTTTTCTTCCAATTCTTAACTTCCATTGAAAATTATATACACACACACGTGTAACAAATTGAACACATGATTAATTAACTTTTTTTAACGAGTAATAAATTAAATATTCATATATGCTTATACATGATATCAATTGAATATGATTTTAATACTGAGTAATAAAATATGATCATATTACAAAGTATTAAATCCAAACCAATAAATAAAAAGATCAATAATCATTGAATTGTCTTTTTTGTTCCCATCATCTTCAATATAATAATCAATATCCTCAATGTCTTTCAACCCACCATATCGGAAAATTTTGAAACGAATTTTACTAAAAAACACATAAATAACAATTATAAATAATTTAAAAATTAACAAAA
Source organism: Elaeagnus macrophylla (assembly GCA_029378325.1). Taxonomy (NCBI): domain Eukaryota; kingdom Viridiplantae; phylum Streptophyta; class Magnoliopsida; order Rosales; family Elaeagnaceae; genus Elaeagnus; species Elaeagnus macrophylla. The sequence goes on along the minus strand of CM055641.1, from coordinate 28,820,413 downwards.
TAAAATAATAATTGTATATTACATAAATAAATAAAAAATTTCATACCATCAAACTAAGGTCAAAGCCAATTTTGAACACACATCAATACCTCCACTAAGGATGATTTCAATTTATTACGATACTTGTATATTTTTTTTTTTTTTGATGAAAAAAACCTCACCGGGATAGGGGGGATAGGGCTATTGCCACACACCGCCACACACCAGGATCATCGGAATGTTTGGATCAAATACCAATCGCAGGTCAGCCAGCGGATCCAGAGGGGACTGGAGCCCGACAAGCAGAGCGCGGAATCCGTAGGTTACAACCAGATTAAGCCAGACTAAAGAGCCTGACAGAAACTAGCGTTCTGCGAGCCTCGAACCCACGCCCTGCCGTGTGAGGACAGAGACCCTGGATCTTAGCCGCTAGAGCCCGACCACTGGGCTACCAAACGATTGGTATTACGATACTTGTATATAACCCTACCATTTATGCAAAAAGTAAACTCAGATACAACAATGGATAAATAAATATCCAATAAATCTCTTGCAATTCATAGTACAGGATATTTAAGATCATTTCTTTTCCACTATGCAAGTATATCAAAGTTTTTATGGGTAAAACCCTTCTTCCAAGTAGATGCCAAGCTTTATCTTCACCAAATCAATAATCCTATTATTTGATACAAACATGTCATATTTTGAATGCAAAATACCTTGGGCATGATATATATCAAAACAAATTCTTAAAATCTAACACTAATGAAAAGAAGAAGAAGAAGTAACAAAAATCACAATTTATAGGCAAGATAAAATTCAAAAATTATACAAACATAGATCATGTAATTTTTCAAAATCGATAGACTATGTAATTTTTTGGCATGCTTAGATATCAAAACCGATAGCATAACCAAACAATATTACATGAAATTAGAGCTAAAAACCTAAATGAATACCAATAAACCCATAAATCTTTCATTTTTAAAGCACTTTTTAAACAGAGCTACAAACCTGAATACTAATAAACCCATAAACTCATCACTTTTAAATAGAGCTACAAACCTCACGAGAGTAGAAAGGAGCAACGGTCCTAATGATGATAGTGACAGCACAACTAACACGAAGACTACAAAGGGTTAAGTCCTATGAAAATGAAAAACTGATTCAATTTTTGGAATGAGAACTCGAGGCTTTAGGATACTATTAAGTCTTGTTACAGTAATAGTTAAAATAATATAAAAAAAAATTACACTAGATACCCAAAAAGTGCCTCAACTCGAACAATTTTTCCCCTATCCATCCCTGATAAAATGGATAGCGACATGATTCATTTATGATTCAATCCAAACCGACCCACTCTGCCCCAAATGGATTTGGTTTTCATGGTGCTCTGATGCGTCAGATCAAATTGCCATTCTTATTTATTATAAGTATATAAGACAGTTTCTTTCTCATCGATTACAATTTATACTATAATAACATTTTATATTATACACACTAAACATGGGTAGTGATAAATTAGTAGCATTTTATATTATAAGTATTAAACATTAGAAGTGATAGATTAGTAGCATTTTATATCATACGCACTGAACATAAGCACTTATAAATCAAGGGCAATGAAACATCTAACTAAAACATCATATCTAAATTTAGATATAAGAATAAAACTTACCAAAACATAACAAAATATATAATATTGTTTTAAATTAAATTTAGATAAATAAAATATCCTATTAAATTTAAATTTATGTTCACTAAAATTATAATATTTATTTAAAATAAAATAATAAATAACTATTTACCTACCTGAAAAAATTTATATGTAAAATGAACTTTTTCTTTGACAAAAACATGGCAAAAGAAGAAAGCATGATATTAGGATTTCTTTTAGAAGAGTAAGAGGGAAAAAGGAAAATACTCAATTTCCCTTAATAGTATTAAATGTTTTTTTTGTTTTTCAAATTTGAGTGCTGTAGAATTTCAAAAATATTTTAAAAGACGCAAACTTTGACGAAAGCATTCCTCTGGTTGGAAAATATCCAAATCGGACGTAAAAAATCAAATTAAATTCGGTTCAACGTATTCCATTTCGTTGGTAAAACGACAAAGCTGTACCTGCTCTGCGCTTTTGCATCTATTCTTCACATAGGGTAGCAATTCAAGCAAAACGCACGCTTCTCAACTCTCCAAAATAACTAGAGAGAAAGACAGAGAATTATTGGGAACTGCGTGAAGAAGAAGAAGAACACAAACAGTAGAACATGTAGTAGTTTCTGGTTCTCCTAACTTCTTTTATCTCTAAATGTAGTTTCGAGCCTTTTTTTTTTTTTACTCACAAGCTTAATAAGTGGTTTTTTCGTACACCAAACTAGCATTCCTCGTTTGGCTGCGGAGAAAACTGTTTCAAAACTTTGAAATAAAATTAAATGGTATAAATTTTTTTTTTTGTACATTGTTTCATGGGATTTGAGTTTCTCTTAGATGGAAACTAAGCCCTCTCCTCACCTCACATGGTTTTGTTTCATTCTGAGACTTTTCCCAGATTTTCTTGGCAGCCAAAAAGGGAGTGCATTTTTGAACCCTGTTCTTAATTATCTTCTCTATTTATTCACGTAATGATTTTGCTTTTTGCTGTACTTTTTGAACGTATATAATATAGTGAACAGAGCAAAAACGAAAGCTATCTTGCTAACTGGCAAATGAAGCTCTGTTTTCCCTGCTTGAGAGCTTGAAGATTGCAGGCTTTGTATATTTTGCAGACTTTATAAAGAAAATCGAATCTAAAAAAGGTTGGGTCAATTTGTACTTTTCTCTGTATTGTTCTTTTCATTCATTTCGAGTAATTTACTTAAAGCATTATTATCACATTCATTCTCTCTTCACCTGCATTGCTTTGATTTTTGCTGCATATTAAATGGTTTACTATTTGTTGGTCCTTTTTCTTTATTTGCTCTAGATCTGGTTTTGCTTGTTTATAGAAAAAATATTGCAAAAAGTAATTGCAAAAAAAAAAAAAAAGCATTTCCCTGTAGAAACCATGCCCATTAATGCCGTTATTGGGCAGTTCAGGAGACTTTTCTTGTGTTCTTCAAAGTTCAAACCCAACATTTAATTAGCGTGTTGTTTCCCATTTTCCCTTGTATCTCTGCAGGACTGGTGGATGTGGTAACTTTTTTCCTTTAATGGCAAACTGCCCTCTTTTGAGACCTTTACTATTTGTGTTTCATGAATAAGGAATGAGGGGTGCTTGTGTAAAAAACATTATCTGTATCTTTAGCTTTTGGTTCAAACTTCAATATGATGAATGGGAAGCATAGTAGAAAGGTAAAAAGTAACTAGCAAGCATTAAATGAGTTTGAACCTACAGCTAAATCATCCAATTCATCGTAAGAAATCTTCTGCCTTAAAAGCTTCATTCTTATTTGATGATAAGGAGCACATGCCCTCGATGAAACAATTTATTTTATGAACATTGGATTCCCCTTACCCATTTTGTGATCTTTTCTGAAACGTTCAGGTATTGTGGGTCACAGTGCATTCAAGCAGTAAAGTTTAGGTTAAACCCATTTTTACTTTGTGCCTAGGGAGACGGTGAAACTATGCAGACCCCAAAAGCAAGGTAACTTTGAAAGCCCTTTTTAAAATTGCTTCCCTCTTCATGTAGACATTGTTATGTTGGTTGATTTTTGGCGGTTTGGTTTTTGGACCATTGTCATAAGTAACCACAAAAAGATTATATTTTTTGTCCGTTCTGATGTAGTTTTTCCGTCAAGGTTCATAAATGCTCCCCATAATAGATGGCTGCAGTATATAATTCTGCGATTGCTGAAATTTCTCTGTTTCATTTAGCTTCACTCTTCATCTATGGTTTTGGGTTTGTGTTATTTCTTTAAAATTTCATTCACAATGAAATGTTTTATTTCACTTGCAAATAAGTTCATGCATCTTTTGTTTTCAAGTCACATGTGAGGACCATTTTTATGATGTAAGAGCCTTTAGTAGAATTTTTTTATCTATGGGCGTGGACACTCAAATATTAGGGAACTTTCATCTCTTTGGTTTCATTTTTGCTCTTTCATTTTCTACGGTTAGAATTTTTTAGATGAATATTGGATTGCAGTTTAATAATCACCACGGTATATTTTTTTTGATTTGAGAACATGTAGAAATTTCATTTACATTTTCTAGATCTCGTCTTTTTTTCTTTCTTTTGCTAAAAGAGTAAGAGTGGCTAGCTATTTCTTAGATTATAAAAAGAATGTTATACATTTCTTAAATATGAAACTAATGTATGGTTTATAAGTAAGCATGAGTATTGTTATACTCGGAGTAAACTTTTTGGATTGAAAAGCTCGTGAATCTTATGAGCTTTGATTTGACATGGTATTACTATATTAGAGCTTCATTTGATGAATGGGAGGAAGAAAAAAACTAATGCCTCACTAAAGAAAGTTATGAACATTGTAACTTTGACAGCTATTCTAGGCTATGCTTTCCTTAATTTCTAATGTACTTAGTATCTAATATAAGTATAGATATATGACAGCCCCAAATGTTGCTTAATTCTTAGGAACAGAGTTTGATAGTTCAAATCCATATTGCTTTGATTAATCAGATGCCATTTTGTTCATTTTAATCAGACGACTTTTTGCTTATATTATGAAACAAATGTGTCTTGGTGTGTGCAAAATCAAACTTTCAAGGTTAGTGTAATTTTGTCTGTATCCGTTTCATTGCTAGAAACATATAATTTCATTTGTCATCGAAAGTGTAAATATTACCCGTTATCAAATGATTCAGTGTAAGTTCATTTCTTTCAAAGCTTTAGAATTAATATTTCTTTATTTTTATTTTTTTTTGCTTTAATTAGAAATTCTTTGAATTTTTTTCATTGATGAACCTTGTTTTAACATTTATTTCCATATTTATGTTAGGATTGGTTCATCTGAAGTGCCTCATAAGGTCTCTCCTCGAGCTGCACACCAGCTTAAGCCAACTGCATTGGACACTGATTCATTCTCTAGTCGAGCTAGTAGAACACCAAAAGATAGAAGCCCTAAAGTCAGTGAGCGAAAATCACCAAGAAGCCCAGCACCTGAGGTACTTGTCTATGGATTGCATGTGTACCATTGGTTTAGCAATAGATTAACTGCAGCAAATTTTGTGGAATGTATGCGAGGATATTATTATTATTATTACACAATCACATTATTGCTAGGACATTATTAGAACCAATGTTATCGCATATATGATTCATCAGGAGGAAATTTTATGGGAAATTAACTAGCAGTTATTAATTCAAGGTCAAATTCCTAGCCATGTTTTATGACTTCTAGTAGCAAAGTTTTGGCAATCTCCTTTTCTTTGTTTCTCCTTTTTGATGTAAAGGAGCAACAGTAAACTTCTCGTTGGTAGATTGGACACGCAAGTTCTTTATGCATCTTGTGTTTTGTTTACTGATGTACAAGTGTGATGATGTGGAAAACATTTCATATTTGTGAAGGCAAGCAATCTAAGTAGTCCTGTTCCCAAAATGGTAGAATGACGGTACTTAATAGTGATTCCAGGCACATATTTGTACTTACTAATACAAATGCTTTTTTTTATACATAATTTGATATGGTAGTTAGAGAGTCTGTATATTGGTTTGTCACTTAATTTATTGAAGACTTTGGAGTTGAATGTTGCAATGCAATTCCATGCATTAGAAAGAGTATACTGATGCTTAACTTTGTCTTGCTTCAGAAAAAGCGCCCGAGTAGAATAACTGAATTAGAATCTCAGATTTCACAACTTCAAGAGGAATTAAAGAAATCAAAGAACCAGCTGCATTATTCTGAGCTATCTGAAAAACAAGCTCAACAAGATGCTGAGGAGTCCAAAAAGCAATTGTTAGCATTGACTTCAAAGCTGGAAGAGTCTCAACAACGGCAACTTCTTTTGCTATCTGCTTCAGAGGAAACTGGTCTTACTGAGATCCAAAAGATTTCTCAGGAGCAGGATCAAGTATGCAAGTTTGAAATTGAGGCTATGCATAAGGAGGTTTCAGTTGATTCAGCAGCTTTGGCACATGCCATTAATGAAATTCAGTGGCTTAAGTATCGGCTTGAAATGGTAGCTGCATCAGAGGATGCACAGAAAAAGGATGCAGAATCAGCAAATGCAGAGCTTCACAGCCTAAAGAGAAAATTGGCAGAAAGTCTTTCTCTCGTGGAGAACATGAAAATTCGGTTAAAGGATTCTAAAGATTCTGAAGCTCAAGCACAAGTGTTGGTCAATGAAACTCTGCTGCAGTTGGAGACTGCAAAAACAACAGTGGAGGCTCTGAGGTCTGAGGGTGCGAAGGCCATGGATGCTTACAACTCTGTTGCTTCAGAACTAGACCAGTCAAGGGCCTGTGTAAGCTTGTTAGAAGGACTAGTTAACAAGGTTGATGATGGTCTCACTAACGTTAGCAGTATTTCTCCAAATCCTGTGGGTGGCCATGGCTTCAAGAAGGAATTTGAAGAAAAACTAGAGATCAATGAATCTAGCCCAATTGAGGCAGAGCTTAACAATTTGAATTCTGAGGTTGCACGACTAAGATCTGCTCTAGAGAATGCAGAGACCAGGTACCAGGAAGAACAAGTTAAGAGCATGGTAAAGATGAGTAATGCAAATGAAGTGATGTATCAATTAAAATCTCAATGTAGTTTAAGAGAGGCTGAGCTGGAGACTGAACTGAAGAAAACCAAAGCTGATATAGAAGATTTGAAGGCTAATCTGATGGATAAAGAAACTGAACTGCAAGGTATTATAGAGGAGAATGAGGAGTTGAATGTGAAGCTTGAAAAGAAGCTGTTGAGCCAAAGAGAACATGAGATGGAGAAGGAACTGAAGAAATTAAATGAACGGATTTTGAACTTGAAGGCCAATCTAATGGATAAGGAGACAGAATTTCAGAATATACTGGAAGAGAATGGACAACTGAAATTGGAAATGAACCAAAGGGAAAAGGACAAGAACAAAGTGGATGACGAAGTCGTCACTGGTGTAGAGGCAGCAAGATCTGCGGAGAAAGAGGCTCTTGTGAAGCTTGAGGTTGTGATTGAGGAGGCAGATAAGAGCAACAGAAGGGCGGCAAGGGTAGCTGAGCAGCTGGAGGCAACACAAGCAACAAATTCAGAGATGGAGGCAGAATTAAGAAGGCTAAAGGTGCAGTGTGACCAATGGAGGAAGGCTGCTGAGGCTGCTGCTACTATGCTTTCAGCAGGTAGTGATGGAAAATTCATGGAAAGAACTGGCTCATTGGACAGCAACTATAATAATCCTGGAACTGGGAAATTGAACTTAACTTTCTCAGAAGATATGGATGATGATTTAATGAAGAAGAAAAATGGCAACATGCTAAAGAAGATTGGAGTGCTATGGAAGAAGCCACCTAAGTAGGCAAGCCTAGTAACAGGTTGGTTGGTCTTTCAGACTGCATCAATTATTATTATTATTATTATTATTAATTTTTAGGCTGCATTAACTGATTGTCTTTTCTCTGCGGACAGATTTATGATTGGATGACTAAGCAAAACTTGTTTTGTTAAGAAGTAAAAGATGGCAAGTAATGAACTCCTTTGTGTACTGGAAATAGTAATTTGTATTACTGAATGATTATCATTAATATGAATTTCCAGCTCAACTGAAACGCTGACTTTGAGCTCTAGATGACAAACTTACTGTAATACATTGTTTTCAAATATATGCTTTTGTTGGGTATATTTTCTTTAGCTATCTGATATATATTTTCTGCTGATTCAATCAGGAGTTATTTAACTTATTACATTGTGGTGGTCTCACTAGCTGCTCTTGTCTTATCTTGGCTCTTTGTAAATTCAATGGACACAATCTGGGTTTGTAAGCCACAAGTTTTGGAGTTATTTGGAAAATTTTCATTTCCATTGGTAGAATATCATCGAAAAATCTTGGTACTTCCTTCTTTTATTGGTAGAAATAGTTGTCATACTTTCTTCTGTAGTCTTTAAAGACAAAGCGGAGGAAATTGCTAGGATAAAAAGAGAAATTGTTGTTTCAAGCCAGCAAAGTTCTTATTAAAACAGTAGCTCAATCCATCTCGTTCCAAACCATGAGCATCTTTAAAATCACCCTAAAACTATGCAAGAGTTCGAGAAAGTGTTGTATATAATCATTACTTATACCACATATTAGAACATATCAATTTCGACAATTAATTTTTATAAAATAAAATTAATATTTTTCATGTAGATAACATCAATGACTAATACTTATAAACATGTTATATGTAAGAATTTCTCTCAAAGTTGAGCTCTTAATGACAATTTTGGTGGCAAAACTATTCATAAAAAGATGGAATTCATTGACTATCATCATGAGATGAACTCATTAAGTAGAAGAGTTAAAAATAAAACAAGACAGTTGTACCATAGATGAGACAATGTCTCAATAATATTAGTATTTTAATGGTTTTGATATTAATGCATATTATTCGCAATAATGTTGACAAAATGTCAACGTTAAAAAAATCAATAAATAGAATATTAGTTAAAAATATAAATATTTTGATAAAATGGAAAATAATATAGATAAAATATTTATTATGATTAACTTTATGTATTTTTTTAAATTGTTTATCATTAAATATCTTAATTTAAATAAATATTTTAACTACATATTCTATAAAATTTTAATTTATTGTTTAAAATAAATATAAAATATATTTATATTTATATGTACTAAATAACAAAATTAATTTTAAAAAAATGAGTAATTGATTATTTTTAAGGTTTACTAAAATTGTTATATTTTTATTTGTTCATAATTTTCATGTATTTTTTTCAATGTTTTCATTATTAATGACAATATTTTTTTATATATTTGTAAAATTAAAGTTTGAATATTTTGATTGATATCAATGTTTCAAACTTTGGATTATACAATGTAACTAACCTATAGGTGCGAATTAAATAATAATAATAAAAAAAACATAAGTTACTATTAAAAAAAATTAAAATGAATTGCCGGTGGGTTGATTATGACATCTGTATTTTACAGCCCAACACATAGGCCCAAATATTAGTCACGAAAAGTGAATCGAGTATTTAAAAACAAGAGTTAGGGTTTCAAATGGGTTGTGGCGGTTAGGGCGGAGCTGTATTTCATCTTCTTGCGGCTTTGAAGGTTTCAGTTACAGGCGAAGGGTCTCTTCTAGTTTATCCATCATGGGGTACGTTTTCTCATATGTTTTCTACTCTGTTTTTAGGCTGTAACTCTGAGTTTGTTACCTTTGAAAAAGAAGTTTCTTTACCTTTGCAGCGAAAGTGTTGTCTAGTAATAGAATTAATGGACAGAGAGTTTATTTTATTGTTTCGTACGATCTCTTTAGATAGTTTAGATATATTTGGCCTTAACATTTAGTAAATTTTCTATTAGAGTGTGTTCATGTACGTTCCTGAAGCTCTAGTACTTCTTTAGATGCAATTTGATATGCTTTTAGGTTCTACTTGTAATATATCGATACTTGAAAAAAAAAAAAAATCTCAAATGCATTAAATTCAATATTTCATATATATTGTTATGCAGGCAATCTGGTTAAATTACTGACAATAAGCTAGTTGAAAATGCAGTAGCTTATCAGGAAACAATCTTAGAAAACATATGTATGATCTGAGAGTCCCTTCTCCCATAAGTGGGAGTTCATACAAATTCTGTGAGTGGATTAAGAAGTGTTGTCATTACACTAATTGATTAACTTTAACTGCTGACTAATCAAAAGGGCTTGCGAGCCATCAAATGTTTTAACTCTAGTTGGATTTATTTAATATAATGTTAAGGACTTGGGGTATAAGATTAAAAGCCCATCTTTTATTTTGGGCATGTGTATATCACCGTATCCTGTCTTTGATCTGTAAATTTTTAGTTGCTGTCACCATTTGGATATGGGCATGTAGCATGTAAGAGTGCTGTGAGGTACATGTTTCGTACATTTTGCGACTAAAATCTTGGGGATTATTAAAGGGGCTTTGCCTTTGTATCATTAATTGAATATTTCTAAAGTGGCAGAGTAATGGCTGGAATGAAACGTGAAAGACTTGTGTTTTTGATATGGCAACTTATGATGGAACTCAGTTCAATACTCCTATTGATGTAGTTGCCAATATTGAATATTTGTCATTATTGGTTAGCACTCTAATGTTTTTTTTTTGTAAAATTGTGTGCTCAAAACATTGCAGGAAGACACGTGGTATGGGAGCTGGTCGTAAGCTGAAGTCCCACCGCAGAAGACAAAGGTGGGCTGACAAGTCTTACAAGAAGTCACATCTTGGTAATGAGTGGAAGAAGCCATTTGCTGGATCTTCCCACGCAAAAGGAATTGTTCTTGAGAAAATGTATGGTGGAATGCCTTATATATACTACGTTGTAGTTTCTTTGTGCATTTATTTCACTTTTGGATTCTAATAATGGGTTCTAACAAATGTTTATCTTCTGAATTATACAGTGGTATTGAAGCTAAGCAGCCAAACTCTGCTATTAGGAAATGTGCTCGAGTTCAGCTTATTAAGAATGGGAAGAAGATTGCAGCCTTTGTTCCAAATGATGGTTGCTTAAACTACATTGAAGAAAACGTGAGTGGGCTACTATAGAAATTATTCATTATCTGGTGTTCTACTTGTGGATAGCTAGGAGTTTATCATTGCTTTTCCTATACTAATTTATTTGCGTCACTGCAGGACGAGGTTCTAATTGCAGGATTTGGTCGTAAGGGGCATGCTGTTGGTGATATTCCTGGAGTCAGATTCAAGGTCGTGAAAGTTTCTGGTGTGTCTCTCTTGGCCCTCTTTAAGGAGAAAAAGGAGAAGCCAAGATCTTGAACTTCTTTTCTTTGCATCAGTTGGATTGCTCCAATCAATAGAACTAAGGGAGGATTTTATGAGCACTTAGACCCCTCTTATTCTTAAGTTTGTAATACGATGTTTTTTTAGTTTTTGGAAATTTTCTTGCTGGAAATTTTATGATGAGGATAATGACAAAAACCGTAATTATGGTCTCAAACTGAAATCTCTTTTGCGTTTTTCAGGGTCTACTATGGAAATCCAGAAATTATCCTTTTTTATTTTTTAGTTTTGGTCACAATGCACGTGTTTGCTGTTTTAATGTGTTCTTAAATGCATGGTATATAAGTACTTTTGTTTAATAAGATGCTTCTTCAACATTTGGGATAAGAATGAAAACCTTCTGAACCCTTTTTAACCATGCTTTATTAGTACATTTTTCTTTTATAAAAGTGTTTATCAAGCATGATTTTGTTAGTACTTTATTGTCAAATGATGGAAGCATATTTTAAATTTTTTGGTCAAATGAATAACCACTTTTCCTTAAAATCGTTTCTAACAAAAACATTTCTTATAGGATCTTTTTTGTAAGTAATACATCTAAATGGACTTCCTCATAAAACTGTGATGCTTTTCTTTAGTTCAAGAAGTTTTTGATGCTTCAACTTAAAAGCACCAATTAATTACAAATAAAATTAGCTATTTAATTAAAAAATATTGTAATGTTGTGCACCAAAGTTTCATTTTGAGTCATGTAAATGTGAAGTGAGGTTCAATTCTCAGTGTGTAAAATGTTATTTAAAAACTTATTATATGTAAATTATTTATTTGAAATGAAAGAACTTCCTATTTAAAAACAATGTAATAACTTCTTTATTTTCTAACAAAAATGAATCACCTTCATCAAATAAGATACACGAATCCTGGTTAAACTATTACAGTTAATTGTATATTTTTTCACCACATTATTTTTTTTTAATCCAGAAATTCATTTCCTAGCAAGAAGAGAAACCTAAATTATATAAAATCTCATATTTCTACGTGTACACTACAGTAAGTATCACTTCCCTATTTCTCCTGCTCCATTTTCTATCTCAGAAGAGGAGAATAGTTGTCCTCTATCTCTCCCTCTCTTTGATTAGTTGTTCTCTTTCACTCTTTGTGGTGTTCATACTATTGGATTTTATATTTTCCCCAAAATTAGCGAGCTTCCTAATGAACAATGCAAATAAAAAAAAATTATCTGCCTGCAAAAACCAAATAAAAGCAATACTGAAAGGAAAAAAGTGAAATGCAACAATATATTAATAAAAAAAAATTAAAATAGATGGAAACAACAAGACAGAAAAATTAGGTAGAATACACGAGAAGAAGAGACAGAGAGGGAAAAAAAAAAAAAAGACGAAGCAAAATGGGGGTAAATTTTAGGTGTTGTTCTGCAAGACAACATAGTTTTACCTGGAGATAAAAATAAAAATTAATGGATAAAATGAGTAAATAAAAAAAACCATAAAATAAAACATCAAATAAAAACATCAAACAAAATAATACCAAATAAATAACATGAAGCAACTCTCCGAGTAAAAGATTTTAGTACCTTTACATGGATTGCAACTATTATGTTTGAGAAACAATAGAAAATGAGGGTGTTGTTTGAGATGTAAATTCTAACTACATGATTTCATATGAAACATAGAAATTAATGTTGATAACGTGATTGTAACAATAGAAATGATTTGATGGGTAACAATTTTTTTTTATAAATAATATTTGATGGGTCATGGTTGCTTTCTTAAAATTGTAGTGTTGGACATTAGTAAAATGATGTGTGGATTCTTGTCTGTAATATATAGACCAGTGGTGCTCTTTTAACAAAGCAAAGATTAAAATATTTAGCATTAACACCTTCTGTTCTTTTGACTAGTAGGGCTTCTAATTCTACAAATTAACTAAAATATTGACCCATTATTATTATTCATATATTATATATAAAACATTATTTTTATATTTAAAATTATTAATATTAATTATTAAATTAAATAAATATTTTAAATATGATAATAAATAAAATATTACATCTAATATAGACTCTAATAATATAATAATTATTATATTTAATAAAAATTTTAAATATTATTTTATTTTCATAATTAATTTAAAAATATAAGATATAATTTCATATTTATTTTAAATACATGATAATAATTTATATACAATGTACGTATTAACTTGTAAATTAAAAAAACGAGAAGCTAATTTACAAATTAGTTGAGTGCATACGTTTTCGTTTACTCATTTCGTGCACATAAATCCAGATAATATGGAATGGATCGATCTAATGGGAATCGTACATAGGCTTCGTTAGTTGAGCTTTTCTTGTAGACTCTTCCATTTTCAAAACTCCTTTTAGTTTCAAGTGTTCGTTTTCTTCAACTTGGGGCTCAAGAACAAGTTCACCTCAAGTTCAACCCTGACTCCGTAGCAACGATTAACTAATGGAGAGTGGAGAGTGGAGAGATGAGCTTAGCTAACTTAAATTATTTAGTTCAGTTTGCTCGAGGTGAGTTGTAACATAGTAGTTTAATTTAACATCTTTTATGATAAATTATTTTTTTAGATGTAGTTTGATAAATGAATTTGTCAGTTTTTTTATTAGTTAGGTGAGTTAACTTATTTTAATTCATGATTTGAGGTTTTTTTTTTCTCTCTCTCACTAGTTAGATTGAAAATTGAAATGAGACACTCAATTAAAACATCTACTTACATTATGAGGCAGATCTTCATCGGGGCTGGGCGGAGTAGCCAATTTTTTATAAAAAATTAATTATAAGTATATTTTTAATTTTAAATAAATATTTTATTTATAGTAATATATCATATCTAATTTTTATGTATATATTTTGGTATATATACATAAATAAAATTATAAATAAAATATTTTATGTACATATTTTTAACATAAATTGTAAATAAAGTGATTTATATATATATATTTTATATATATATTTATTAATTATTAATAATAAAAATAAAATTATAATAGTATATTTCTTAAATGTGATTTTATTATAATTATTATTTATATTATTTTTATCTTTAACTAATCAAAAGCTACTTTATATATTTTGAAAACTTGTACACGTAACTATCCACGTACGTCTTTGCTAAATTCTTAAGTTGGAAACAGACAATGTCATGCCAGTTTTAATTTAGTATTAATTAGCACACCATTTCGTCAACACTGAGTCTCCAACTGCTTCACTGCCAACAAAACAACACACTTTTAAAATATTATCTAAAATAAATTCCCATGCCAGTTTCTCAATAATAAAGTAACGAACAAATGATATATAATCTTAAGACTTAGTTTCTATTAAAAAATTATTGTACTTACTGACCCTTCTTTCACGCCCAAATCCTAGGTTAGATTTGGTTTGGTAAGACATTGAAAATCTACCACACCGAAATCGGTACTCATGCTTTCAATATAATGAATGAAATTACAAGACTTTGGGAGCAGAGAGAATTACTTAATTGATCAACCTATTATCACATAATAATTAATAATTCAGTCTTTTTTAATAATAATAATAATAATAAACTCTAAGAATCTGCCTGAAAATAAGAGGCAATCATGCCAGAATATATTGAAAACACCACAAGCTCATTCAATATCCAAAGCCCTGGAGCAACTAACTTTTGATATTTTCAGAGAGTTCAGACTGAAACCAATCCATGAAACATCACTCTCAGTCTCTCTCACATTTAATTTGTTTTTTTTCTTTTCCCCTCTACAGATATAGTTTTAAATTAACCTCAGAAGTTTCTTTAACCTGGTTAACAAACAAATATGAAGTTTCATTAGTTTTTCTAACATAAATTAAACAAACTAAATTAGAAAACAAACTTAAAAAGAAAAAAAAAAAAGAGAGATGATTCACATGAACCAATCTCATGTTATAGAAACTTCAGAACTATCTATAGCGCCTAGACTAAAACTAATTAAGTCTGATAATTAGAAAAGAAGCTCTCACTTTCTTTTTCTTTCTTTCTTTTTTTTTTTTTTTAATGTTTAAAAAAAAAAAAAAAACCCTTTTGGGTTCTTCCACTCCAAAGCCTTCTACTTCTACATAAGGGGAGTAGTATTGAGAAGTCCATGCCAAGAGGAAGGAATAGTACCATTCCAGCTCTGATCTCTTCCATTATCAAAATCATGATGACCCATGTTTGCTTCACCATTTAACTGCCAAGGGAAACCCCACAAAACCTTATCTTCATTAATTTCTGATCTGCCATTACAATATTCTTGTTTCATTGTTGTTACTGTAACTGCATTACTTGTTGTTGCCACGTTGCTCATTTCTTGATCATACATTGGCAAACCCATCTCTCCACTAACTCCACAAGCACTACTTGTACTGTTTTCCACTTCACATCCCACATTCCCATTTCCAAACCCATAATTCAAATTCTGAAAATTGTTATGTGATTCAACAAATCCATTTCTTAAAGCATCAAGAAACGCAGGATGAGTTGTGGAACAATTGTTAATAAATGCACGGTAACTGTTTGATGAATTTCCCAAAAGAGAAAGATCATGGTCATCAAAACCCAACTGCCCATATGACTGTTTCTCAAGCCTAGAAAATGCTAGAGTAAGATCATTGGAATCATAATAATGTTGTGGGAAGTTAGTGAGGAGTGGGTTGGCATTATTGTAATTATTGGGTGCAAGTGGTTGTTGATGATCTTGTGATGATCTCTTTGATGATGATGAGGAACATCTTTTGTTTTTCCTACAGCCTCCACCCACTGGAACATTTCTTAGAGTTCCTCCTTTGGTCCAATACCTTCTACAAGATTTGCAAAAGTACCTTGGTTGAGTAAGACTGTAATTGTTGTAGTAACAGAATTTGGTGTTTGTTGAGTCACATCTTGGACACTTGAGAGCTTGATCTGGTTGAGGTCTTGGCTTCCTCTCTCCTTCTTGTTGCTGTGTTTTTGAGCATCCCAACATGTTTTCTAGTGAATGTTGAGACATTTCCTGAATTAAATTAACAACAGATTAGAGGAATGAAGATTCTAAATTAAAGGCATGCATAAACTAGCTAACTTCAATTTTCATTCCCCCAATACCCTTTATTTGGTGATACAAAAAAAAGACAGTTAATTAATCCACTATAATTTAGAATTGGACCCAGAACCCAAATCGATTACTCTCACTTATTGATAGTCCAGTTTGTAAAGTTGTTCAATTTTAAAAAATAAGTGCTTGTCGTTTGAACCGATTTCTAAAACTTAAAAAGAGGAATTAAGAAGAGGCAAAGTAGTATGCAGTGAAGAAAGAAAGGAGACCATGTAATTGTATATTTCAAATTTATAAAAACAAAAGCTACTGATATTCTATTACTACCTGGTGAGGTCCAGTTGAAGGATCCATTCATGAAATAACCAAAATAGTCCTTAAATTGAGAAGCAACAAGGCTAGCTTCTAAGTTAATGGAAGGGTATTGAGAGATTGATTATGTGGTGAGACTTAGAGAGAACGAGAGATTTGATTAGGTAACATGTATAGCAAGGAAATAGAGCCACTTCTCTTAATATATATATAAAGCCAAATCCAAGAGAATGAAATAAGAGAGAAAGCAAAGACAGTTTTTTATTTTTTATTTTTTTAGAGAGAGAATTTTAGAGATGGTGAGAGAAAGTAATGATGTGGTTTCTCATACTCTAGTCTATGACCTATGAGATTATTAGCTAAGCTTGCTCGCAGAGAAGGATTTTAAGCAAATTCCAGCTCCTCTACTCTATCTACAAAGATTACAGTTCAGAGTAAAAGAATTTTTTTATGCCATTATATTTTAATCGTTAAAATTTAGAGAAAATACGAATTTTTTTTTTATTACTTTAAATTTTAACATTTAAAACCTAATAATATAAAAATTTAAATAATAAATTATATCTTCTAAACATATCCTATAATTCATATATAAATATATAGCCGAGCCGAGTGGATGTAGCTCACTCGTTAGTCGTTCCATAATTGTGGGTCCCGTTCTTGCGTGGATGCAACTATTTATGGACCCCACAAATCCACAATCACCCTTCCTTGTGTCCACCACTCTCCCCCAGTTCACCGCCAGAACTCTCTCCCGATCTTATTTTTGGTCTAAAATAAATTTTCTTTTCTAGTAAACAAACACAAACCTCGTGTTTCGAAACGGAAAAAAACAGTAAACAATAATGAAAAAAGCGAAAACATTGAAAACAATGAAACACATATTTGTCTTAGATTTAGAATGGAAGAACCGAAGAATTAGAAATTAGAAGCGGTTGGTGTTTTTGGACTGTGGTGAAAAGTGGGCCCATTTCTTTTTTTTTTTTAAGAATTAGTTGGATTTTGATTCAATTGTTGATTATTGCTTTGCTTTAGCTGCTGATGTAGTTGTTAGGTGAATGTTCTGTTGATGTGGACATTATTATAATGCTTGGGACATAAAATTTTATTGAAAATAAAAAATAAAATTTGGGGGGGGACAAATATGATAGTGACAAAGGCCTTGATTTTCTAGGGTGACAGCCAAGTAACCTAACTGAGAAGAACAATTCATTTGAGGTTTTTGTTTTTGTTTTTGGGTGACTAGGTTTGTGCTTTGCTTTGTCTGCAATGTTTACGAATGGTCCTTGTTCAGTATAATTTTCTGACTAGTCTTAATCAATCTCGAACTGTAACCATCAAAATCATACCAATTATTTCGTATATGTATACATTACATTGCTTACTAGTGCTTCGCTCTATTTTGTACACTTTGACTGTGTAATGATAGTACTGCAACTAATTTTGGAATGTTAACTAGTGATTGTTTTCCATATATAGAAAATTCTTCCATTTACGTTTACTTTGAAAGAGAGAGAGAAAAATATAAACTTTGAAAATTAGCTCTTTTATATGTAAAATTGTTGAGCATGGTGATTTATTGCGTGTTGTCTGGTGTGTTCTACACTTCACATCCTCTGAGTGTCTAATTTTTAATTGCAAAGAAAAAAAAAAATACTATTTTTATAACTACCTGATTTAAGAAATCTTGCTTAGCAAAAATAAACAAATGTTATTTTTTTTAAAATGTAAAAAAAATATTTTTTGTAAAATATTATTTGTAAAAATAAACAAATGTTATTTTTAGTTGTTTTATATTATAAGAATCATCATTTAGTTGCTCGTTTGATCTGAACGGGCCGGAGGAGCCCAAAAATTGGGTGCTAACAACATGTTTTTTTTCTTCTAAAGTTTAAAAATAAAAATAAAAATTTATATATGAAATAAGTCATACCATACAACTAATTTTTTATTTATTTATAGAGTTTAGCTATAAAGTGCTTCATTTTCTAACTAGTTTCATAATAAATTTTTTATTTTAAGTAAAATTTTCAGAAAAGTGATGAAGGTTCCGTCGTGGTTAAGAATAAAATTTTAAAACTACTTTTAAGAAATATGTGTTATGTGTTGAAGTTGATCATGTTTGATGAGATTTAATTGTGTTGATCTTCGTCTCTCTTATTTTGGTTTTCTTCAAATAAAAGAAAGGTATGCTCCTTTGACATTCATGTTAAGGCAATGAGAAGAAAAATTGCAACCAATTAATATGCTACACATATCGCTATATATAGATATCTGGTCTCGCTTCTTTAATTTCTACGTCAAAATACCATGATTAGGACATGTTTGGGTGTCACTTAGCAAATCAAATGATTTATTTCTATTTTTCTATTTCGTTAGGGTCCAGTACAGAATCATCACGTTCATAGGGTTCTCACTTCTCTTACTTAGCAATCAACAACACAAGTTTTCCGCTGAAGAAAAATACAAAATAAACCAACACAAGCTTTCGATCCTACCACTTCAACCGAGTATCCTACATTTCTAAGAAAGAATTTTTTTTTTTTTCCTAAAGTAAATCAACAAAATTACCCATCATATGATTGAGATTGAAATACCATGAAAATTAATTTAAACAAATTAATAACAAATGAAATTAGTATCCACATGTAAACCCACAATGAGATTATCATAATCTCATGGACAAATACAATCCACGTACTTTTACCAACCAATATATTTTTTATTTTTTTATTGAATATTTATATTTTTCAACAATTATTATATTAATACGATATTTTATTAATTTAATTTATCATATAGTTGCTTCGTACATGAATAATGTATAATTTGCTTAGCAACCGTTACATCCCATGGGAAATCCCATTTATAAATCAAGATTCTTGGAGTGAGTAGCGAGAAAAACGAGTTTAATTTTTTATATTATTTTTAGCGTATTAATTAAGACACAACATATATATGGATAATAATTAATAAAATAAAAAATAAAATTATTTAAAATATAAAAAAAATTATTTATTTATTACTTATTAATAATACATTAATATATTAAAAATAATAAATGTGATTTGATGCGAAGAAAAACAACATGCCAACAAAAATTCAAAGCTGTTACCATCTGTCAGAAATGAAGAAACAATAAACAAACAATGATATGATAATTGATGCCTTTGGATCCTAGCCATGAATATGTATTATTGTATTATATTTTTCTCTTTTCTTTTCGACGGATTAAGCATTTAGGATCTAATCTCTTTTACCTGATTCCAAGAAATTGAAATCATAAAAATAATATTTTAAAATTTATAATAATAAAAATAATTTTTTACATTTAAATTTTTTATTTTTATAATTAAAAAAATTCCTATTATATTATATTATTTTAAAGCTTAATAAGATGTTATATAAATTAAATTGCGTTAATTTATACTTATTCAATATTATATGTTTAATGTTAAATATTGTGTTATATTTGTTATTATAAATTTTAAGGATATTATTTTACATCATTTTTCAATTTGCTATATATTACCACATTCTTAGTTTCATTTCAATACTATTATTATTTAATAAAACTGTTCATTAATATAATAAAAATTAATTTTATATGACAATAATAAATTAATTAAAATATTAAATTATAGTTTAAGTTTATTTACAGGAACATCCTTTTATTTTGATGCAATACTCTGAAGTTAAAAAATAAAAAATAAACAAATTAAAATATTAACAAGCCCGATATTTGTTTTAATGATCACAATTCATAAGTAGTAACTTGCAGGGACCACACTTGGTGTACAAACATTCCAAGTGACAGGGACAGAGATGAAATG
Source organism: Elaeagnus macrophylla (assembly GCA_029378325.1). NCBI lineage: Eukaryota > Viridiplantae > Streptophyta > Magnoliopsida > Rosales > Elaeagnaceae > Elaeagnus > Elaeagnus macrophylla. The sequence continues at coordinate 28,800,356 of CM055641.1, read as the reverse complement.
TGGGGTCATTATGTTATGAAAATTGAGGGAAGAATAAGTTTGTTGACTGGTCAAAGTTTCTCAGTCAAAGAGAACATTGGAGGATAAAAAGTAAAGTGGGAATTAGGGAATTGAGCCCGAAATGTAAGCTGCTCTGTGTATATCTATAATCTACGGTTTGCAATCTTCTCTGAAAGAAAAGAATCTGAATTGTCACTGTTCTTAGGCTTAGGTTTTGTCAGGTTTTGTTGGTTGGATTTTAAACAATTGCAGAGCTGCTTAATTTAGATTCGTTTTGTATCTTCATGTCTCTTGTTTAAACAATAAGCAGAGAGAAATCGTGTGTAATGTAATTACCTCTACAATGCAAATAAATAAAAAAGATATATATGCGAATGTCTTTCACTTGTGTGACCTGTGAAGGAAACGCTCCCTTAGGGCTTAGCCACATAATCCACATTTATAAGAGGGGGGGGGCATGGGCAATTTAGATTTCATTTACAAGTATGTTACTCTTCAAGATGATACTAAGCTAGAGTGAAATGCCACTTCTGTTGCGTCATATATGTTCACGTTTTGTGAAGTGTAACAATCAATATACTTCAATTGTTCATCTATATAAAATTATGCTCAGTATATATATATATATATATATTGACACTAGAAGTAGAGCCATAAATAATTTTTAGGAAGGTTGAAAATATATATAAATATAAAAAGTAAAATATGATTTAGAATTTTAAACTTATATTTAAAAATATAATATAAAGTTGACTAATAATAACAAAAATAATAAATTTTTATTTACATTTTTTTTAAATAAATTTTAAAAGATTATTAAAATAAAATATCAAATAATATAATATTATATGAAGTTAAAATTTGGGTTAAAATAAAATATAAAAAATATATAAATTTACAAACTTTAGTTTGAAGCTTATGGTACGTTTTTTTCTAAATTTTATTTTTATAAGGTTAAGTATAAAGTTAAATATCTAAATTTTTTTGTGAATCATTACATTTAAGAAGAATTTTTATATAATATATGACTACAATTTTATTTATGGTACTAATAATTATCAAATATATGAAAAATGAGTATATATTTAATCATTTTATTTACAATTTATGTCATTTTTATATACATATTTATTAAAAAATATTAATATATATTAAAATATGTACATAAAAATTAAATATAATATATTATTATAAATAAAATATTTATTTAATATTAAAAATATATATATAATTATTTTTTAAAAAAAAATTGACCTGAATTAGTTCCCCGCCGAACCCAAAAAAGATCCACCCATGATTGACATGTTAATTATTTACAGAGTAGAGGCGCTCCCTGGGGGCTACAGCCCGTGCTGTTTTTTTTTTTTAATATATATATATATTGAAAATTATAATTTTACCCTTGAAACCCTAATAAATAAAACCATTCCGTTCCACCGCCTTCTTCTCATTCCTTTCTCTTTCCCTTATGCTCTCCACCAATTGCTGCTGGTTGTTAACTGTTTGCAATGGCTATACTATTCAACTTCAGCAACCTATTAAGTACCTATCAAGAGAAAAAGATATATTCCAAGAAATCCACGTCGAAAAATTAATATAACTCATTTCCATTTTTTGCTGCTTTTTATTTTTGATTTTTTTTTTTTGGGGTTTTTCCATTTTTTTAATACAAGTTTCTATGCTTATGTAGTAATCCAAAAGAAAATATATATATATATATAATTTGTAAATTATTTAAATACATTTTAGGCTGGTCGTTTGATTTTAATTCCTCAAAATAATTTAAAAAAAAATGTAATATTATTCGGTAAGATATGAATTTTTTGGGCATTCTTAGTTTTGAAGTTCTCTTTTATTGTCAATCATCTTCTTATATTGATGTATAAAAAAACTAATCGATTACAAACATAATTTTTTCGTTGTTACATTAATTTAAGAGAGTTACTACCTACTTTAGCCCCTTATCAAAAATTCCAAGCAAGGCTCTAAAAGTCACAAAAATACTCATATTTTTTTATAAATTATTTTATAATATTATCATTTATTAATGTCAGATAATTTTTCTAACATGTTTCCTCAAGGTGTGAGTTTTTATTTTTTATAAAGTCCATTACTTTGTATTTTTTTAACTTATTTATTATATTATATTTTATTTGAATCACTTATTTTTTTTTTCTTTCGCAAGGCTAATTCATTTTTTTGAGTTGAGGTTAAAAGATTTTTTGCTCATTGAGCAAAGCTATAATAGCATGTAAATTTTATATAGTATATAAACAATATAAGACATCCACTTTTAAGAGGTTAACCTTTAAAATAACTAAATCTCATAATAATTTATAGATATTATATTAGAATTATACTTAAAAAATATAGGACAATACCTCTAATACGTACCTGATAGAGAGTTATAACTTATAATAATTATGAGGTTTAAATTTTGAATAATTGGTGCATTTGTTATATATATAGTAAGTTATTAAAAAAAAAAAATCATAAAATGTACATGTAGAAAATTAGTTGTGTTTTGTGAATATCGATTTTTAAATTTTAAATTTTGTTAAATTAAAGTTACATGTAGACATCTTATTGTATTATAAATTAAATTAATATTTATAAAGATAAATAATTTCAAATTTTCATAATTTTTTCACATTTAATTAATAAATATTTAATTATATGTTATGTTAGATATAAAATAACATATGTTACATGAAAAATTCTCATTAGTCTTACTCAATAATATGATCTGAGGCTCAATAAACGGATAAGTCTAATTAAAAAATAAACTACTATCAAATAATTAAGCGCTGAATATTTTATAATTATTCGATAAAAGATAATTAGCGATAAATATATCTCAAATATAAGGATAAATTTATCTCCGTATACACACCTTGTACACATTCTCACACATGATCATAACTTGATAATACTACACACAATTCCTACATTCTCTCTGTCTACACTTTTTCTTCTATTATCAAAGAGTTGAAGCTCAAGTTCTCCGTCATCGTTATTACCCAAATTGACTTAATCATCGAGGGCAAAAGGTCACAATAATGAGAAGTGCACATCTATTTTAATGTTAATAAAAATAGACATCAACAAATTATAACATATTAAACTGTAATTAATTTGTAGATAATTAGTTACATGATTTTTTTCAATAAATTTTATCTCCTTCTCTGTTGCTATCTTTTATTTTTAAAATACATAATTCTAATTTTAAAATAATATTGTATTATTCACTTTTTCATTAGTTTTAATATAATTTATGTGGATATCCCAAAAATAAAAATAATAATTTTTTCTTAATGAAAAAATATATAATGTTATTATAATAAGCAAGCATTATATATGTATATGGTATATTATATTTGAGTTACATATATAATATTTAAATAAAAATTTTAATATAGTAAGTTTATTATTATTTAATTTAGTATTTTTTTAAAAAGTTTATACAAAATTTTAAAAATAGTTATAAATTTTACAATTTTTATAATTTTTAAAAAATTTAATGAATATTTGATAATATCATTAAAATATTTTAAAAATTATAGTATCAATTTTTTTTATATAATTTTGTTTTTCAAAATATTTCTATATAATTAAAGTCTTAACATTTCTATTGATTTCGACATTTCGTAGATGTTAACATCTTTCCAACGAAACCCCATGCCAGAATAGGTAATTAACTTCATGGGTAAGTAGTCAAAGCTGTTAATTGTTATACATGGAATGCTTAGGCAAGTGAATTTTGAGTTGGATTAAAATTAAATTATTTTGATTGTGATAGCTAGACAAATCCCGGTACTAGCTGCTGTTTACTAGATCTGTTTAGATTTGTCTTATCTGGAAGGCGGGTCTAGTTTTATTATTATGCTAGCTAGCAATTGCATTATCTCATGCTAGTTGATAGTGACATATGTAAATTTATATTAGAGGTTAATTTAAAGTTGGAAAAATAACAAATAGAGCGCGGGCCGATTCTAGAGATTATATTATTTTGTCGTTTTTTGATTGCTTAATTTTAAATAAAAATGAGTTAATTAAAAATAAAATATATTATTTTAATAATTTTTAATTAAAATATTATTTTTTATATTAATATTTTAATATAAAAATATAAAAATAATATAATTTATTTTTAATGGACTACTTAAAAAATGACTAAATGATATTACTTACAATCTAATAATCTAAGGGACTAAATAACACAAATAACTTAATATGACAATCTCCACGATACTTTTTTCTAACAAATATAATACTTCTTAAAATTCATAATAATAAAAAAATTTATCCAAAATTAGGCTCCATTTTCTCTAATTTTCACTTGAATTAACTAGATTTGGTTGTCGATTTCTCAATTTTGGTAATTTTCTCGATCAATCAAATAAGTATCCATTTTGTTAGAAAAAAAGGGCTAAGTGTCCATTTTTATTGCCTGTTTCTTCATGAATCTTCATTCATCGCTCTTCAACCTTTTATTTTCAATTTTGATCATTTGTTTACATGCTTCATTATTGCTGCGTTTTGGTTTTCTATGTACGACATCATGCATCCACTTATTCTGCTCAATTGTAGTCCCTGCTTCTATCCTCAATTATTATTGTGATGTGTGATGCAAATTCATGGGGGATGTTTTGAGAACCAAATGTGAGTGATCAAACATCAAGGTTGGACTACGAGCATTAAATGACATCAAATGTGGAGAAATAGGGCTACAGAGCATCCAAGATTGATCCCAATCATAGACGGATTAATCCCACTCTGAGTGGTATTCGATTCCACCCTTTCTGCATAAGTTTATGCTAGAAAACTGGTGGGACGGATTGATCTCCCTCAAGTTGGATCGATCACCCTCTGGTTGGATGGATCTCACCCCTTATAGATAGTTTCTATTTTTTTGCAAACAATAGGGAATGAAAAAGACTTCTAAGAGGATGGGCTTTGTACAAGGGAACTTCGAATAGTTTGGGAATTATTGTAAATGTCCCAAATGGGTATATAAACATTCTTAAATGCTCTTAGGGTTATGAGAGCTCATTTTATGAGTGTGAGAGGTTAGAGAGAAAAATAGAGGCAAGGAAGAAGAAGAGAGGGCATTCTTCATTGTTGGTAGAGTGGAAGCTTGGTTCTTTTTGAGAAACTCTTGGGTTTAGTCTCCTCTCAAGGTAAACTCTTATTTGTAATCTATTTTTAGTCTAAGAATCAAAATGTATCTCCATTTGAGGAAGTGTGAGGCTTTGGGTATGTTCTTGGGACTAAATGAGATTTGGTTATAACAGTTTTATACTATGAAGAAAGTATAGTGGATTGTATTGCTTATTGAAAAGCATACGTTGTAATTCTCTTGATTCATAGTAGAGATTAGAGAAGAATCACGTTAAATTTTATATGTTGATTTATCGCTTTTATTACTCATTATTTTCATATTGTTTAATTGGTGTGTGGATTGCATATATGTTGTCGTCAAAGTGGTTAGTTTGGAAGGAAATGGAAGAGATCACTTATACCTCAATTTATTTACACTTGCACGATGATGTTATTCGTGAGGTGCAAGTTGAGGTGACCACAATGGGTTTATGAAATAGATTGGATGAGATCTATACTCAAAAGACTTTGTCTCAAAAATTTCATTTGAAAGAATAATTGTTCGATTTCAAGATGGATATGTCGAAGGGCTTGGAGTTTAATCTTTTGGAGTTTCGGAAGATTGCCAGTGACTTGGCCAATATCAAAGAAGGTCTTGATGATGAGGATCTTGCACATCTTTTGTTGCATAATTTATCGTAGTCATATCGTGAAGTGAAGATGGGGCTCAAGTATGGAAAAGATAAAATCCCTTTGGAGCAAGTGGTCTCTCACTTGAGAACACGAGAATTAGATTTGAAGACGGAAGGTCTACACCTTGGTGGCAATGGGAGTGGTGATGCATTGTTTACCCGTGGTCGGGGAGGTGATAGAAGCGAAGAGTTAAATGATAAAATTCATTTATGGTCTAAGTCTTGAGGAGCAAGAAGGAATGTGAGGTGTTATAATTGTCAAAAACACAGTCACATTAGAAGAGATTGCCCGAAAAGGGTAGGACACAAGATGGAAGCATCAACTAGTGGAAAAACTTTGGTGGTGGATGAGGAGATAAGTTGTGAGCATGCCGAAGCACTTGCAATTTTGATGGATGGTGGTGATAATGACACATGGGTTTTTGACTCGGGGTGTTCATTCCATATTACACCTCATAGGAGTTGGTTTGTTGAGTACAAATCATTGAATGGTGGTGTTGTGAATATGGGAGATAATCATCCTTGTGAAGTTGTTGGCATTGGCAAGGTAACTCTTCGACTTGGTAATAGTTCGGTGTTCATTCTTGAGGATGTGAGACACGTTCTGGAGATGAAGGCAAATTTGATCTCCTTAGATATGTCGGATAGCATGGGTTTTAGTTTCAAAGGAGAATGTGGTCAAATTAAGGTGTGCAAGGGCTTGTTGGTTCATTTTTGTGGTAAGTGAAAGAATGGCTTGTATATTCTTAATGGTATTGCAAAGACTCAAAATGCTATGGGTATACACGCTCAAGTTGATGTAAATTGGTGGCACAAGAGATTATGCCACATTAGTGCTCGAGGATTGGAGGAATTGGACAAGATAAAAGCTCTTGGTTACGAGTTGATTAAAAGGATGATTTTGTAATGATTATGAAATTAGCAATGACAAGAAAGTGTCATTCTCTTTGGCAAGGCATAAGGGAAAAAACATATTGGAGTATGTGCATATAGACTTGCATGGGCCGAAGAATATATCGTCAATTAATGGTGCCAGGTATATTCTTTCTATTGTTGATGACTACTCTAGAAAGCTTTGGGTTTATTTATTGAAAAATAAAAATGAAGCCATTGAGAAGTTTGAAGAGTGGAGGTTACTTGTTGAAAGCCAAATCGGAAAGAAGGTAAAGAATCTTTTGACAAAAAGTGATTTTTGGAGTTCTATGGTGAAGCCTTTACAGGATTGTATAGAAAGAATAGTATTAATAGGCACACTATTGTTCCTAAGATTCCTCAGCAAGTTAGGTTGGTAGGAAGGATAATGAGGACTCTTCTAAAGAGAGTTGATGTATGTTTTTTGGTGCCAACTTACCCCCAAGATTTTGGGGTGAAGTTGTTGCTACAGCTGGTATCTTATTAATAAGTGCTCGTCAGTACCTCTTGACTTCAAGGCATTTGAAGAAGTGTGGATTGTACATCTAGTTGAATACGACCATTTGAGAGTATTTGGTTGTGTTATTTATGCACAAGTTGGGTGTGGGCAGTTGGAGAAGAAGGTACTAAAATGTTTGTTTTTTAGGTTATCCAAGTAGTATTGATGGTTATAGGCTCTGGTGTGATGATAGCAAGAAGTGCATCATTTGTGGAGATGTAACATTTGAAGAGAATGTGATGTTCATGCAAGTTAGTTTCGAGGATTCCATTAGCTAACCATGTATGGCCAGATGAGTTTGTAGTGAGGTGGAGCAGTTGGAATATGCTCAAATAAATTCGATGGAGATGCATAGGCATTCGGAAGAGAGACTTGGTGAAGACAAAGAATATTCTCAAAAGAATACAAAGATATTGATTGAAACGGCGCCAACTTAGCCATTTGGGCTAGTTGGTAAAAGCTCTATAGCAAGAAATTGAGTTCATTGGGATAAAGGGACTCCTGGGAGGTTACACCTTGCCTATGTACTATGTGTGAAGTTGGTGATTTTTGGGGTTGCTATGAGTAGGGAGGATACCCATATATGGCATGAGGCCATGGATGAAAGAAAATTTTCTTTGTATGAAGACAAACCATGTGTACTTGCTCCTAGACATGCAAGCAATAGTTAAGATTATTGGGAGATCATTTTAGAGGATAGTGTACCTGAGTTTGATTTGGCTGGATACGAGGCCAATGTTGGAACAACGATATGTGTACAATAAAAATGTATCATATTTCAACACTTTGACTTATTTATTGCATTATCTCCTATTACTAGTAAAGTGGTTATGTAGATGGTAAAGTTTCTAGATGCATTTAAAGTGGAAAACTTTGGATATGCAATGAGAATAATGTTGGTGTACTTTGGAGGTACGGGTAGAATTGTTATTGGTATAATCAATTTATTTTTGTGAAGTTTGGTATGTTGGGTTGTGTGGTTTTGAACTTTATGGGTGTATTTAGTTCAATTAGATATGAGATCATGGTTCAACTAGTTAAGGTTTGGTATTCTACCATGGTATGTGTTATCGGGTTAGTAGATGTGAAGAAAGCGTCATGGTTGGTGTGTTGGATCTAGAAAGCTATTAAAGAACATTTTCAGGTGGAGTTAGTGATAAATCACATGGTTGAAGACTCAACGGATATTAGACTTGTTACCTTTGTCGAGTGGTTTTACTTGGTGGAGGTGACCACTTTTTCATGGTAGTTGAAGGTGTTGGAGAACCTAAGCAAGGAAATATTCTAAGGATTGGCATCAAGGTGAAGAATTGTGATTTGTGATGCAAATCTATGGGGGATGTTTGAGAACCAAATGTGGGTGATCAAACATCAAGGTTGGACTAGGAGCATTACATGACATTAAGTGTAGAGAAACAGGGCTACAGAACATCCAGAATTGATCCCAATCATGGATGGATCGATCCCACTCCGAGCGGTATTCGATCCCACCCTTTCTATGTAGTTTTTGCTGGAAAACTAGTGAGATGGATCGATCCTCCTTTGACCGGATGGATCCCGCCCTTTACGGACAGTTTCTATTTTTTTTTGCGAAAAATAGGGTAAAAAACTTCTAAAGGTATGGGCTTTGTACAAAAAAATTTGAAATAGTTTGAGCATTATTGTAAATGTCCCAAATAGGTATATAAGCATCCTTAAATGCTCTTAGGGTTATAAGAGCTCATTTTATGAGTGTGAGAGGCTAGAGAGAAAAAGAGAGGCAAGGAAGAAGAAGGAAGGGCATTCTTCATTGTTAGTGGAGTGGAAGCTTGGTTCTTTTTGGGAAACTCTTGGGTTTAGTCTCCTCTTAAGGTAAACTCTTATTTGTAATTTATTTTTAGTCTAATGATCAAAGTATATCTCCATTTGAGGGAGTGTGAGGCTTTGGGTATGTTCTTGGGACTAAATGAGATTTAAGTATGAGAGTTTTGTACTATGAAGAGAGTATAATGGATTGTATTGCTTATTGAGAAGCATAGGTTGTAAGTCTCTTGATTCATAATGAAATATTGCTTGGGTCTTTGGATTGTGGATGTAAGTTCCAAAATTTGGAAAAGAACTACGTTAAATCTTGTGATTTGATTTATTGCTTGTTATTTCCATATTGTTAAATCGATGTGTGGATTGCATATATGTTGTTGTCATTGTGGTTAGTTTATTTGTTTTCATTTGGTTTTCAAATTGCTAATTATTTGATTGTTAACAATCGGTTCACAGTAACTCTATTGTGGGAATAACAAGACTTTCGAACAACAATTGTGTTTCCACCTAATGTCGCAATCTCCAAGCACCTTCCTTAAGCTTTTGTTGCTTCATCTCATGTTTGGTTTATGCATGATGTTGTTCACCGATGCAGTTCCTCCTCTCCTTTGATGTACAAGCTTATTTTCTATTATTTTAGGTTTGGATTTTATAACTCTCTAGAAGACTTCTACTCATTTGGACTAAACTTTCTAGCATATGTGCTAGTATTTTCTCTCCTAATAATAGTATCTTGTGATATTATTATGGTGATATATATATTTGATCTACTGCTTGAGTTTTTGATGCAATGGAAGTCATGTTGCTTGTTCAATTTATGGATGAAGGTTCTGTTGGATTGATTAGTTTGCTGGTTGTTTGTGGTTTTGGTTTTATTTTGGTTTTTGCTTGTTAAACTCGAATTGACTATGAATCTACACGGTGTTTGAGTTAGTTTTGTGTTGTTGCATTTAGAGTTGTTCTTAATTTTATTTGATTAATCTGTTTGTCTACTGATCCCTTAGGCATGTATATGTTAGCTCCTTTGTCACCTAGATGAATGACTGGGAAGGAGGTTGGCAACGCTTTTGGAAATTCTTTTCTTACCAACATTGGTGCTGGTCCATTGTCATTTTGATTTCTAATATATATATAAATGTATATGTGTACATACATATATATGTATACATTGATATATGCAATTGATGTTGGAATTTTTAGGTGTTTTGTTGGATGACGGGCATCAAAGTCCCGTAGTTATTTAATTTAAGTAGTTTAGTCTTGTAATTACTACATTAGGCATCAAAAGGCCCATAATTTTTGAAAAAAATGTTAAAATAGTCATTTCATTATGTACAAATGAGTAATTTAGTCTTATAATTTTTAAGTTGGGCATCTATAGTCCCTTTATTTATGAAAGTTAGTCACTATAAATTCTCAAAATTAATACTTTTGCTAGACTATAAGTGTTCATTTTATAAAATTATATGACTAATATTTCTTACTTTTCATAATTACAGGACTTGTAATACCTAACTTATAAACTATGGGACTAAAGAGCTTATTTTGAAAAATTACGGAACTAATATGCTCAATTATTAAAAATTATCAGACATCTAGAACTTTTTTCCCGTTTTGTTGAAGGTTTAATTTTTTTCTATATCCGTTCTTGTTTGCTTAGACTATTTGTGAATATAGTTAAACTGTTTTTTACTTAATTTTTTTTATAATAATAAAAATAATAGTTTTTTATTAATGATTTAAAATTAATTTGTGACGCCCCGATATTTTACATATAAATAAGGGCATTATCTAAGCATTTTATTGATTTGAAACCTTGATGTGATTGATTATGACTTAAATGAAAAATTGATTTTATAGTTAAAAACCTTACAAACAAAAACTTGCAAAAGATTTAGCACTTATTAATGTTTATAATTTATTAATTATAAAAGAAAAAGGAAATTTAAATCCTAGGGAACCAATGACAATCCTCAAATATTGTCAAATCCTCATCATGGTGTTCCTGAAAAAGTGAAGGGAAGCTTGGGATGAGTGAAAATCACTCAGTAAGCAAACTTACCTTACTTGAAACATTAAGCAACCACATGTAATAAACAATTTATTCAAGACAAACAACATGTCAATGCTTGTGTTTTCAATATGAATGTCGATGTAATGCATGGTCTCTACTTAAACAATGATCTTTGAAAACCATATTTCAAATAATGTCGTGACTCGTATCCAAAACATACATAAACTTATCTTTCTTAATTGGTCGCTTCTCATAGCAAAACGTTCAAAAATGATCTTTCTCAATATGTCACGACTCATAACAAAACTGTTCAAAACTATATTTTATAGAATGCCATGAACTCTATCGCGTGAATGGTGGAGCCAATACAAAATGTCACCCGTCGGCAACCAAAACAATAAATCACCCGTCGGTGAACAAACAATAAATCACCCGTCGGTGATTAGCACGCGTGAAGGGTAAGTGCAAGTGAGTCATAAAATCGTAGGGTCAAGGCTGGAATTCCATAACAAATGCTCACATGCAAAAATACGTCCAAACCATATGGTAAGGAACCAAATATCCTCGGGTACCCAAGGACACCTCCCCCACACGGCTCAAAACAATTACAATATGCTCCCAATTAGAGTCCAATCATAACGATGGTCAAAAGCATTCTATCAAACCATTTTCAAAAATCTGTTTGATTTTTAAAGTCGAAAGTTATAATATGAAAACATGAGTTTTTAACATTAAAAGTTTTGAATGTCATGCATATGAACATGCTTATGCCAATACTACATAACCAATAATCAATTATGCAAACACAAAGCACATATACATACGAAAATGAGATCACGATATCTATTTAGCCATAACGGTTACAAACAAAACATATATGTAAAAACAACCATGAAAATATTCATACACAAACAAAGCAAACAATACTTAATATTACAAGTAAGGTTAGTCTACTTACCTGATACGAGCAACCAATACTGCTAAAATCACCGACTAATTCAACTGAGTTTAGCCTAAACAAATTATAATTGTATAATTATTAGATACTCATAATATATTAGGTATCCTCCTTTATATATATATATATATATATATATATATATACTTAGGTCTAACTCTTGTTTTTCCAAAAGTTTCATATTTTTATTCACAAAATTATTAGTTATTTCCACTGTCAGCAGAAACTAAATAATTAATTTCAAACTTAATTGGTGTCATAAGATTACCAAATTTTTCAGAGTTTTCATAGAGGTATAGTAAAATTTTCAATAAATTTTTTAGGTAAAACCGAATGCTAAACAATTACAAAAGTGATTTTTATTCGATAACTTTTAAAACTGCCAGTATAAGAAAATCAGCAATACTACTGGGCTTAAACAATTTTAGAAAAATATTGGAAAATCATATCAAATTGAAATTTTAACCGTAGTTTTATAACTTAAATACTATTATAAATAAAAATTTACAAATACTTTGGAATCTGTTTTCATAGGTAAAACGGGTTTTGAATCTAGTGTATAAAATCTGCTGTAAACATTTTTAGCAGCGAACATATATAAATAAACAAATTATTAAACTATTCATATCTAATCTAAAAATCATAAAATTTTAAAACATAATAAATAAGACACCTATAACATTCTATAAAAAATTTCATATATTTTTAACATATATAACACCATAAATTAATTCCGAACTTTTTGTTTTAATCCTTCAAGTTTCCTGTTTTCAGCAGAAAATTTTGACTTCGAAAAATTATATAAAATTAAATACATGGATTTTTATAATGATTCTAAAACCAAAAGTTTTATTTTTATGTCTAGTTTCAAAGATAAAAATTTCACGTTCAGATCAAAATTGAATCTCATATAAAATAACCCTAAAATACGAGTTGTTCAGAAATTGACAGATTCAAAACACAAACTTCACAAATTCATAACAAATTCAATATAAATGATATTTTGACAAATAAATATTCGTTGAATTCTTCAAGAAGTCTAGTTTAATATAAAAATATTTTAAGATTTTATTGAATAGTATAAGGTTTCGAAACTAATTTATTTTCAAGATTTTGCAGGAAATTTGCAAACAATTGCTTTATAAAATTTCTTAGAAAAATCACTAAACATTAACCATAAACCCTTAAATCATAACTGATAAAGTGATAGAGGAAAATTAACAAACGTACCTAATTTACTTCATGAACTTCTATTCTGTTATGACTGTTGCTGTGAAAGACATATGTGAAAAGAATAGACGTAGGGTTTTTTTTGTTTCTCCTTTGGTCTAGTAAAGGATTTATATATTTTGTTCTAATAAAGAGTTTATATGTGAATATAAATCTATTCCTATTAGGATATTCTAATTATTATTGTCATATTCTTTGAATTAAATAAGAGTCCAATATACCTTAGACAACAAATTCAAACCTACTTTCTGCTTTATCTTTAAAGAGTTTATTTATACTTATAATTCTATTTTAAAATTATAACTTACTCTCAAATAACTCTTTATTTTTAATAATTAATGTTATTTGAAAATTTGGGATATTACATAATTTATATTCATCTTAATTTAAAAAAAAAATATTATTTTTATTGTTATAAATTTTAAACGTATAATTTTAAATAATTTTACTTTTAATGTTTATTTTGATGGCCAAAATTCCATTTTGAAGAGATTTGAGAAAGCTAGTAATTTGCCTAAATTACAACTTACTAATATATATTAGGCTTGACAAATTTTACTTATTACAAGTTTATACTTAAGTTGTTAAGCATGTGACTCACGTTGAACTCATTTCAATTGAGTTGTTAAGCTCAAACAATATTGTTCATGAGTAATTTGTGTTAGAGTTATCAAATCATTTAAAAATCTGTTTGAATTTTTAAAGTTCAAAATAATAATAGAAAAACATTAGTTTTTAACATTAAAAGTTTTGAATGTCATGCATAATGAACATGCTTATGCCAATACTACATGACCATAATCATTTATGCAATACACAAAGCAGATATACATAAAAAAAAGAATGGATATCTAATTTAGCCATAACGGTTACAAACAAAACATGTATTCTAATAAATCCATGAAAATATTCATACAAAGTTAAAGCAAGACAAATACTTAATATTACAAGTAAATTATCTACTTAATACGAGCAACCAATTTTTAAAATCACCGACTAATTCAACTGAGTTTAGCCTAAACAAATTATCAATTTAACTTAGGTTTCTTAAATTTTTTTTTTCAACCTTTATATATATATATTTATAAATATATATATATTGGGTTTAACTCTTGTTTTTCCAAACTTTCATATTTTTATTCACAAAATTATTTTAATTTCTGTCAGCAGAAACTAAATATTAATTTCAAACTTAATTGGTGTCATAAGATTTCAAAATTTATAACGTTTTCAAATTGGTATAGTAAAATCTTTAAATAAATTTTTTAAGGAAAATTCGAATGCTAAACAATTACAAAAGTTGATTTTTATTCGATAACTTTTAAAACTCGTATAAGAAAATTTTTAATACTACTGGGTTAAAAGTATTTTAGAAAAATATTGGAAAATCATATCCATTGAAATTTTAACCTAGTTTCACAACTTAAATACTATTATAAAAAATTTAAGAATTGTGGAATCTGTTTTCATAGGTAAAACGGCTTTTGAATAGTGCACCAATCTCCTGTAAACATTTTTAGCAGCGAACATATATAAATAAACAAATTATTGAATTATTTCTATCTAATCTTAAAAATCATTAAAATTTTAAACATAATAAATTTTATTTATAAAAATATAAAAAAATTTGATAATTTTTAACATAAAACACCATAAATTAAATTCCGAACTTAGTTTTTATCCTTAAATCAAATTTTCAGCAGAAAATTTTGAATTAAAAAATTATATAAAACTTAAATACAAGATTTTTATAATGATTCTAAAACCAAAAGTTTTATTTGGATGTCTAGGTTTCAAAGATAAAAATTTCACGTTCAGATAACATTGAATCTTCATTATTAAAATAACCCTTAAAATACCTGTTGTTTCAGAAATTGGAAGATTCAAACACAAACTGCATAATCCATAATAAATTCAATACAATTGATAGTTTTGACAAATAAATATTCGTTGAATTATTCAAGAAGTCTTTTTAATATAAAAATATTTTAAGATTATTATTGAATAGTATAAGGTTCAGTAAGCAAAGTTATTTTCAAGATTTTGCAGGAAATTTGCAAACAATTGCCTTTTAAAATTTCTTAGAAAAATCACTAAATAACCATAACAATAAATCATAACTCATAAAGTGATTTTTGTAATTAACAAACGTACCTAATTTACTTCATGAATTTATTCTTCTATGACTGTTGCTGTGAAAGACATATGTGAAAAGAATAGACGTAGAAATTTTTTCCTTTGGTCTAGTAAAGGATTTAAATAATTGTTCTAATAAAGAGTTATTTGAATATAAATCTTATTTGTTGGTATTCTAATTATTATTGTCATATTCTTTGAATTAAATAAGAGTCCAATATACCTTAGACAACAAATTCAAACCTACTTTCTGCTTTATCTTTAAAGAGTTTATTTATACTTATAATTCTATTTTAAAATTATAACTTACTCTCAAATAACTCTTTATTTTTAATAATTAATGTTATTTGAAAATTTGGGATATTACATAATTTATATTCATCTTAATTTAAAAAAAAAATATTATTTTTATTGTTATAAATTTTAAACGTATAATTTTAAATAATTTTACTTTTAATGTTTATTTTGATGGCCAAAATTCCATTTTGAAGAGATTTGAGAAAGCTAGTAATTTGCCTAAATTACAACTTACGTAATATATATTAGGCTTGACAAATTTTACTTATTACAAGTTTATACTTAAGTTGTTAAGCATGTGACTCACGTTGAACTCATTTCAATTGAGTTGGTAAGCTCAAACAATTGTTCATGAGTAATTTGTGTTAGAGGTGTGAGATCAAATGAATAGATAATTAAAATTTAAAATTAATAAATTGATTCAAAATAATTTAATAGAACAAACATTATTTTCAATAAAGATTTTTCCTTTTAAGTAAGTGCTTGATAATTTATGAATGTCTGTGCCTTTTAGGATACTACAGTCGAGACTTTAAAATTTTTCAAAAAAAAGACTAAATTTTTGGTATATGATAATTAGCTGTAAAATTATACAATAACTGTATTCTATAAATCTAGTTTCTATGAGTTAACAGACAAAACAGAAAAATCAATTTGTAACAACTCATACGAAGAGATTTAATTATAATTTTTTTTTTTTTTGGCTTATCAGATAGTAGAAGTTAAACCAAATTTGATCTAACTTCAACCGTAGGCTGCTGCTTCATTTAAATTTTTTTTTTTCAACCAAAATAAAATATATTTGACAAATACATTAAAAGTATGGGTGTTTGAAATTGAACCAAAATTCAATCCATTTTAAATAATTCAATTTAACCCAACTCATTTTATACTAATCTAAATTTAAAATTTATAGAACTGATCTATTATAAATTGGATTTGTTCTTAAAGTTAAAGTTTTTACAAGAATTGATTCAATCAAATTTGTACATTTAATATATTCTATATTCTATATTTATATTTATATTTAATAATTTTATTTAATAAAATTTTTTAAAACATATATAAAAGTAGCTTTTAGCTCTTTAGAATCCTTCTCCTAATTGTATCTAATATCACAACTTTCACGTACTTCCTTAGACCCAATGCAAGGAGTGTAGCTGCGTAGGAGACCCAAGCTTTAAAGTTGCCACCAATCCTCCAGTTTTTCGTTACAAATAATCGATGCTTAAATTAATATAAAATTAAATATTAAATACTTGAATTAGTTTCTGTGCTATTTAAAATTTAAAATTAAGTACATAATTTTTTTTATTTATTATTTAAAAAAATAAAAAAAAATTAGGTATTAATTTTAATAAAACATTAAAGTGTAAAATTTAATGGAATAGTTATTTATCTCTTAAAAACAAATATTTATAAAAAATTTGCCAATAACAATAAATAAAAAAACCTAAAATACAAAATTTCATCTACCCAATTCAAACTAAATTTATGATTTGGATTGGTTTTATAGATTTTATTGGATTGAATCACTTCATTTTCTTTTAAAAACTGACATTTTTTTATTGGATTCCTGTTTTTACTGTAATTGGAAGCAACACATGGCATGTACATCCCTAATTAGAAGCAAGCTCACATCTCTTTAGTTTATCTATATTTTTTTTATTATATTGGATGATTTTTTTTGAAAGTTAATCTCTTATTTATCAAAATATAATTTTGAGTACATTAATTCAGTAAGCAAAGTAGGTCATACTTAAAATTAAATTTTAAAATTGACCAATTTTAGACCAATTTTTCAATAATTTGCGAGCTAAATACATTTGTCAATAAATTATAATCATAAACTTAGATTTTTGTTTTAGCTTAATAAAGATGAGTTAACAAAGCATGAATATAGAACCTACGTTCTATTTAGTTATGTGTATATGGTTGTAAAAGGAGACCAGAAATAAACCAAGTCACTTGTATTAGTAAATTTCAAATAAAATGCCGTTTAAATTAGTTTAAATAATTTATTTGAGCTTGACTCAAATTACTTGTAAATAAATTGGGTCAAATAATATACGAATTAACTTTTTTACATTTGTAATAACTAAAAATAATATAATATATAATTTTATATGTGGATAAATATGTTAATATAATCATTATATTTGATTATATTTTTATAAAATAAGAAAAGAACAAAAATATTATTTTAAATGTTTTTTAAAATAACATTATTATCAGAGGGGAAGTTAGAAAAAAAATATAGAAGGGCTAAAAAATTTTTTATATAAAATAAAAAATTAATAAAAATTACAGTAGATTATACCCAATTTAATACTAAATTTTTCATGTTATATAATAATAGAGACATAGAATTAGTACTCAAAAAATATAAAGTTAACACATTAATTAACTTATAAAGAAAATTAAATAAAAATATAATAAATTAATAATTATTAGTATCATTTATGAATAAAATAAATTTATAAACTAAAAAATTTAGGCAAATACATATATAATTTAGAATTTGATTTAAAATGTAAAAGTAAATATGATTTAGAATTTTAAGATTATATTTAAAAATATATGTTTATAAATAATATTAGACTGATAATAATAAAAATAATAAAAATTTTATATAAAAAATTACAAATAAATTCTAAAAGATTATTAAAATAAAATGTCAAATAATATAATATTAGATAAAGTTTAAATTTCGGTTAAAATAAAATATGATAAACATAAACTTAAAAGTTTTAATATAAAGCTTATCATATACTTATTTTTTTAATTTTATTTTTATAATATTGATTTTAAAATTAAATATTTAAACTTTTTTTGGATTATCACTTTTACAATTTTATTTATGCTACTAATAGTTACCAAATACATAAAATATATATATATATTTAACAACTTTATTTATAATTCATATAATTTTTATCGACGTATTTATTAAATATTATTATTAATATATACCAAAATATATACATAAAAATTAAACACAATATATTATTATTAATAAAATATTTATTTAATATTATAAATATATATATAATTAATTTTTTTTGTAAATAAATTTACAGAAACTGCATCCCCGCACAGCCAAAGATGCTCCGCCCCCTGATTATGATATCGATAGTTATTATTTTACAAAATGATTTTGAATTAACCCGCAATTGTAAAATGATCTTAACTTTTAGAGTATTAGGTAGCTACAGTCCACATTTTAAGTAAATTCGAACATACAATCTTCTTTATGTATCAGAAGTCATAATGCTATTCGGAATACAATACATTCGCTTTAAAGTAGCTGGTTTTTTTTTTTTAACAAACAGATAGCTTCACGAATATGAAATAATTATTATTTTTTCTATTCATAAATATTATTTTTAATGTTAAAAGTACTAATAATAACTATAACATAAAATTATTATCCAAAATATAATTAAATATAATTATAATTTTTTTTTACCTCTCTTACTTGTAATTTCATATATATATTTTAAAGGAACTAAGTTGAAGGGTATATTTTTTAACTTAGGTGAGAAGGAAGCTCATTTTACAACTCCTCATTTAAATTATAGATTAAATTAAAAGAATAAAATATTAAAATAATTGTATGATGATTTACTATCAACAATCAATTATATTATTATATCTAAATGGATGACCCTCAAAAAGCATTTTTCTCCTTTAAAATAGTGCCTATTTTTATTTGAAAATTCGACGCGGGATGAAAAGCTAGCCGAGAGAAAAAGCGGCCACTCACTGACAAGAAAGTAAATAAGACCCAATATTGATTTGACTTTATTACTCATTATTTATTAATCTTAATTAATAATTTAAATTAATAATAATATAGAAAATAAAAATAATTAAAAAGTGAGTCCTATTTTTTTCTTTTAATATTTAAATTTATTAAATTAAATTTTATTGGTACGTAGAATAATATTAATTATAATTTTTGTGATTTGATATCTGGTCAGTGTTATGATACCCACAAGAATATAATATTAAACACGTGTCAACTGTACTGCTTCTTAAGGACGAATATTTCAGTGTACGAGGAAAGTATCACACCACACCGCACCCAAACAACTACAACAGGCAAATACATTCAACTGGCGTTTAGTTCGGTGAATGTAATCGTAATTGTAATCGTAATAGAATGTAATATAAAGAAATTAATATTACGATTATAGTGTTTGGTTTAGTCACTGTAATAAAAAGAAGAATCAGTATTACAGTGTTTGGTTTGACAACTGTAATGTAATGGAATAGGAAAAAAAATTATATAATTATTTTAAAAATACAATTTTAAAAAATAAAATTTCAGAAATAATACAATTTCATAACAACAATTAATAAAAAAATACAATTTTAAAAAAAAAAATACAATTAATAAAAAATACAATTTAAAAAAAATTACATTAATGTGCTATTACATTCAGAAAAAAAATAATTTTTTAACAATAATTAATAAAAAATACAATTTAAAAAAAATTACATTCATAAAAAATATAATATTCTTATATCAATAATTAATAAAAAATAATACAATTTTAAAAAAAATAATACAATTTCATATTGAAAAACAAAAAACAAAAAACAAAAAAAATCGAACTGAGGCGTCGCAGGGCTGGGTGGGCGTCGCGAGGGCTGGGGTGGGGGTCGCGAGGGCTGGGTGGGCGTGGGGTGGGGGTCGCGAGGACTGGGTGGGCGTGGGGTGGCGGTAGCGAGGACTGGGTGGGCTGGGTGGGCGTCGCGAGGCGCGACGGCTGGGGTGTGCGATTCGCGAGGGCTGGGCTGGGCTGGGCTGGGTGATTCTGTGGTGGACGACGACGGCTGACGACGCGAGGTGGACGGCGACTGCTGGACGAGGCTGCGCTGGCTGGAACTGGCCGAGCGGACGGCATTCACCGGAGCTGGCTGTACGCGGAGGGGAGGACGGCATTCGATTAATTCACATGGGTCACTGTTCATTTTACGCATGAAGGAAAAAAAAACACTGTTCAGTAATGTAATTGTTATTACAGCCTTTTGAGTATGTAATCACTTTTACTGAAGGAGATGTAATGCCATTATATTACAATACCAATTTTTTGAAAAACAAACAATGTAATGAGTAAAACTCATTACATTACATGTCTTATTACCTTGAACCAAACATACCCTCAGTTCATATAATAATAGACAGCTAAACACATCTGCCCCACTGTTGTTGGGCCTAGTGGGTTTTTATTGTGGGCCTCCAACTTCGAACTCATAAGAAATTATTCATTATCTATTTCTATTATAAAAGAGCCATTTTGGCTAAAGAAAAGGAAAATCCTAAAATATCCTCCATTTTATTGTTCAGACAATTGTGCCACTATCCACTATATGGCCTTACTGAAGTATCTAAGTCACTTTTTACTAAAGTTCAAATGACTAATAGAGAATAATAAACAACAATGAACTAAGCAACGGTTGAAGCATTAATTAATTAAATAAATAATTTAATGGTAATTGCTTCAATATTTAACTTGATAACAATTAATACAAAAAAAATAAAGGAGAGAATAAAGAATTCAAAGGTCTCTCAATATTAATCTCCCTTCATAACCAAATCAAACCCATTAAATACATATTATAAATAAAATAGTTTTTTATTGAATACAAATATAACGTCCCGATATTTTACATACAAATAAGGGCATTATCTAAGCATTCTATTGATTGAAAACTTTGAAATAATGGATTGTGACTTTAAATAGAGAAGATTTTATTGCTAAAAAAAAAACTTACAAACAAAAACTTGCAAAAATTTAGCACTTATTAAAGTTTAGAATTTATTAGTTATAAAAAAAGGGAATTTAAATCCTAGGGAACCGATGACAATCCTCAAACATTGCCAAATCCTTATCATGGTGTTCTTGAGAAAGTGAAGGGAAACTTGGGATGAGTGAAAAACACTCAGTAAGCAAACTTATCTTACTTGAAACATTAAGCATACACGACACATGTATATACTAAAAAAACAACAAGTAAATATCACATGCTTAATTACAACGTACTTATGCTTATGCTTATGCTTATGCTTTTGAAATAGTGCTTGCAATGCACATGTCTTATAAAGAAAATACAAAATCTTATCATAATAATATAACCTGAACCATCCCCTTAAAAACTTATCATAGCAGAGCCTTACATAAGTCACCCGTCGGCGACTGGTACGTGTGAAAGACATATGCAAGTGAGACTTAACTTATAACTTATCAAAATTGGAATTCCATACATAATTCTCACATGCACACATACGTCCAAACCAACGGTGAGGACTCTTTAGTCCCCGAGTACCCTAACTTACACGAGATACACTTCCTGCACACGGCCCTTAACTTATTATAGTGCACTTAACTTATCATATTGCTCTAAAATATAGAATTTCATAATGATGGTTCAAGTATCAATAAAAATACCATATAAAACTTATTGTTTTAAACCTTGCATAAAAACTTATAATCTCTCAAAAGCTTGGTATAAAAGAAATACTTTCAAAACTTGTATTTGAAATATCATGATTCAATGATGCATATGTCATGCCATTAATGACCATGTAATTGTAAGCATACTTAATCCATTCAAATAAGCATAATATCATAAATTACATAATCATATAACCATGACACAAGAATATTCACTTAGCACATCCCATATATACATACAAAAGGAAGATCACACAAACTATTTAGTCATACGACTACCAAATAAGACACATATGTAAAAATAACCATGGAAATATTCATACACCAAACAAAACAAATAAAGCAAACAATACTTAATATTACAAGTAGGGTTAGTCTACTTACCTGATACGAATAACTAACACAGCTAAAATCACCCACTAGTTCGCTTGAAATTTAACCTAAATACATCACAATTAAATAAATATTAGACTCTCGTATTATTTAAAATTACCTTCCTTTCCTTAGTACTTAAGTCTAACCCTTATTTTAGGCAAAATATTCTTTTCTAGAAATTTCGTATTTTATCACAAAATTATTAGTTGTTTCTGCTGTGAACAGAAACTAAATAATTTATTTTAAGCTTAAATGGTGTCATAAAATAATAACATTATACATAATTTTCATAGAGGTATAGTAAAATGTACAGTAAAATTTATGGGTAAAACCGAATTCTTAGCAATTATAAAAATAATTTTTGTTCGCTAACTTTTAAAGCTGTCCGTTTAAGAAAATCAGCTACCCTATTAAAGTTAAAAATTTTTAGAAAAATATTAGTAAACTATCTTGAATTGATATTTTTAAATTACCTCTATAACTTAAATATGAACATATATATAAATTTTCAAATATTTTGGAATCCGTTTTCATGGCTAAAACAGGTTTTGAATCCAGTTTATAAAATCTGTTGTAAACGTTTTTAACAACAAACATATATAAATAAACAAATTATTAAATTATTCATATCTGATCTAAAAATCATAAAATTTTATCACATAATAAATAAGATACATATAACATTATATAAAAAATTTCATATATTTTTAACACATATAACACCATAAATTAATTCTGAACTTTTTGTTTTAATCCTTCAAGTTTCCTGTTTCCAGCAGAAAATTTTGACTTCGAAAAATTATATAAAATTAAATACATAGACTTTTAAAATTATTCTAAATCAAAAAGTTTTATTTTTCTGTCTAGTTTCAAAGATAAAAATTTCACGTTCAGATCAAAATCAAAACTCATATAAAATAACCCTAAAATACGAGTTGTTCAGAAATTGACAAATTCAAACTATGAACTTCGAAAATTCATAATAAATTCAATATAAATTATATTTTGAAAAATAAATATTCGTTAGACTTTTCAAGAATTATAGTTTGTTATAAAAATTATTTGACGAATATAAAGGTTCATAAATAATTTATTTTCATGTTTTAACATAAATTTTGCAAATAATTGTCATATAAAAATTCCAAACATTAACCATAAACTTTTACATCAAAACCAATAAAGTAAGGGAGAGTAATTAAAAAGCTTACCTAACTTACTTCATAAACTCTTATTCTTTATGGTTGTTGTTGTGAGAGACATAAGAGCAAAATTGATGTAGGGTTTTTTCTTTGTTTCTCTTTTGGTTTAGTAGAGAGTTTATATATTTTGGTCTAATAAAGAGTTTTAATGTGTATAGAAACCTAATATAATTAGGAATTCTTTAATTATTATTATAATTATTTTTTAATTAAACAAGAGTCCAATATATTGTGTACAATTAATTCAAACTTTTTTTTTTTTACTTTATCTTTAAAGAATTTGTTTGCACTTATAATTCTATTTTATAATTATAACTTATTCTCAAATAACTCCTTATTTTTATAATTAATGTTATTTTAAATTTTGGGATATTACAACAAAACTATCATATATAACTTAGTTGAGTTGTATTAGGATAATATTGGAGTATACGTGTAAGTTTGTAATAGTTTTACATATAACTAACTTAAAGTTAGTTTTGTACATATATAATCACTTGTAATAGATTCGGATTTAATCAGAATTGAAAATCTTATTTCATAATTCTTTTAAACTCTTGTATGGTATCAGAGCCTCTGATCTAGAGAGCTATGGTTGTGTTCTTTGCAATTCTTGATTCGAATTCTTGAATAAACGATAAGAGTCATGGCAACAGATAAATAACAAGCAACTAATTCTCGAGTATCCACTAATTTTCAGTAAATTGTACTTACACCTACAAATCTTGCATTGTTAATCAAGCTTGATTCATTGGACTATTTGATCTGGAAAGAATAGGTGATGAGTCTAATAGCTGCATAAGGATTAGAAGAATATGTGAATGGACTGAAAATTAAACCATCTTGGCTTCTTTTTAATGGAAATATTAATCTTGACTATATTGTGTGGACTCGTACTAATGGAGCTCTTATGAGCTGGATTTATGGACCAGTGACATCAAAGGTATCACTCGCACTTGTTGGTAAACAAACAGCTCGAGAGCTTTGGCAAGCACTTGAGATATCATACGCTTCTCCTTCTCAAGCATGTGTGATGGAGTTGAGGTTACAACTTCAGACTCTACGTAAGGAAGGTATGCCTGTTGATACTTATCTCCTACGCATTAAATCCTTGGCTGAAAATCTCAAAGCTATTGGAGACAAAGTGGAGAATAAAGATTTAATTCTTTATGCTCTTGGAGGATTGAATTTTAAGTATAATGCGTTTGTTGAAGGCATAACCAATAGATTTAATTCTGTGTCTTGGGAGGAATTACATAGAGAATTATTGACATATGAGCATCGTCTAATTCAGCAAGATAAGGATGAGGAGAATAAGTTTTTCAAGCTAATGTAGCTAAGTTTAATGCTCTTTCTGTTCAATCTAAAGGACATGTGTATTCTGGTGGTAATTTTACTCCTAAGCAATAATCTTTCTCTAGTGGTTCTGGAGGTAATAGAATTGTTTTTTATTCTACCTCTGGTTAGGAAAGAGGCAATGGACCTGGTAGAGGAAATAAGAGAAATGTGCAATGTCAATTATGTGGAAAGAATGGACATGTTGCATCTAATTGTTTCAAGTTATAGAAACTCCTTGGAATTCGTAGTCAAAACTCTAGCACTATTTCCAGTGGGAAATTTCAACAATCGAAAGCTTTTTGTGCGTCTTGTGATTCTACAGGTGATGGTTGGGTACTTGACATAAGAGCTACTCACCATATGTCTAATGATCAAACTGCACTTAACAATCTTACTCCGTTTATTGGCTCTAAATGAGTCATAGTAGGTAATGGTGTTAAGATTCCTATTAAGCATATAGGTGTAAGTCATGTTACTGCTAGTAAATGTGGTTTACGATTACAGAATGTCTTACATGCTCATAATCTCAGTACTAATTTGGTTTATGTTCATCAATTATTTGCTGATAATGAAATTTTCATTAAATTTCATGCTAATTTCTTTTGCATAAATGACAAAGTTTCAAGGAAACTACTCCACTAAGGACCATTAGATAGAGGGCTGTACAAGCTTTTTGATGAATATAATGCTATGGATGTTTCTCCTAAGGCGTGTTTGGCTACTTTGTCTCTTTGGCACGAATATTTAGGACATGGCTCAGATGTTATTGTCAATAAAGTACTAGCTAGTAGTCATATTAAAGCAAATAAAGGTTCTGAATCCAATGTTTTTTCTTCATGTAAGTTGGCTAAGTCTCACAAGTTACCTTTTGTAAGTCAACATGTTCCAGCGTCTCTTCCTTTTGCCTCACCATGTATTGGTAATAGTGGAGAGAAGTATTTCTTATTGATTGTAGATGACTATACAAGATATCAATGGATCTTTTTCTTACAGAGTAAAGATCAAGTGTTATACGTGTTTACTAAGTTTTCAGCTATGGTAACTTGTCATTTTCAATCTACTATACGTGCTGTGCAATGTGTTAAGGGAGGTGAGTTTAAGCCATTAGCTAAAGTTTGTAGTGATAAAGGTATTGAGTTGAGATTGACATGCTCTTACACGAGTGAACAAAATGCTATGATTGAGAGTAGACATCGAAGAGTAGCGAATACTGGTTTGGCTGTTTTGCTAAGATTTGGTGTACCTAGCAAATTTTGGACTTATGCTTTTTGATATACTGTATTTACATTGAATAGAGTTCCTTCAAAGATTCTTCAATTTAAATAATCTTATGAGGTATTCTCTATAAAATTACCGATTACCTATTTTTAAAGGTGTTTGGATGTATGTGTTTTCCATGTTTGAGGCCATATAAGAAGAATAAACTAGAAGCTAATTCGGTTAGGTGTGTGTTTTTTATGCATCGGGTCAGAGGGGTTATATCTGTTTGGATCAATGTACTAGCCGTATATATATTAATAGACATGTAGCTTTTGCAGAAAAGGAGTTTCTTTTTGTCCAACAGTCCTATCCTTGTATCCCATTTTCTTATCTTTCTTTCAACACTTGTCATAGTCAGTGGTAGATTCCTGTGTTTATTACTGTTCCTTAGAGTGATAGAGATGGGTCAATAGTGTCGTCTTCTATACATAGTCCTTTGCCTGTGACTTCACCTCAACATGGTACTTCTTCTACATTTTCTCAACATGGTACTTCTTCTACATTTTCTCATGGTTCCTAATCTTTACTTCTAGTTGATTTACTTCCTCCAATCTCATATGGTCTTATTCAACCTCCATCAATACAGAATGTTCAACCTCCATCCATACAGAATGTTCATCATATGCAGAGCAGATTGAAGTATGACATTATTAAACTAAAGGCACTTGTTGTGCACTCTTCTTTACCTCCTATTGATCCTAAGAATTTTAATGAAGCTGCTAAATATCCCGACTGGTGTTCTGCAATAAAAGAAGAGTACAATGCATTAGTAGCTAATCACACATAGGATTTGGTACCTAAACCTCTTGATGCTAAGATTGTTGGCAGTCATTGGGTGTTCACCGTTAAGACATTGGCTGATGGTTCTTTGGCAAGATACAAAGGTAGGTTGGTGGCACAGGGGTTTAGTCAGATTCATGGTGTGGATTATACAGAGACTTTTAGTCTTATGGTGAAGGCTACTACCATTAGGCTAGTTCTCTCTTTAGTGGTTACTTTTGGCTGGGTAACAAGGTAGCTTGATGTTAAAAATGCCTTCTTGAATGGTGATTTTGAAGAATGTGTGTACATGACACAGCCTCAGGGGTTTGTTGATGTTCAGAAGCTTAACTTTGTGTGCAAATTGAGGAAAGGTTTATATGGACTCAAGCAGGCTCCTCGGGCCTGTAGTGGGGTTTTTACTTGTTTATGTGGATGGTCTGATCTTGACTGGGAGTAGTGTTGATATGATCAATGAGTTTTGTTTTAAAGCTTAACTCTATGTTTTCTTTGCGTGACATAGGTAGTGTGCATTATTTCTTAGGGATTGAGGTTCACTCTGGGCATGCATTTATCACAGTCTAAGTGCATTAAAGGTTTGTTGGATAGGAGTGGTATGTTAGACACCAAGTGGTCTCAGGGGGAGTGTCATCCAAGTTTGATGGTGATTTATTGAAGGATCCAACCAGTTATAGGTCCATTATAGGGGCTCTACAATATTATTGCATTACTCATTCAAAATTGGCTTTCACAGTGTTTAAATTGTGTCAATTTATGAGTAATCCAACTACTAGTTAATGGTTGGCTGTGAAAATAGTGTTAAGGTATCTCAGAGGTACAATAGATCATGGTCTAATTTTTCAGAAAATATATTGTTTGGATTTAGTTGCTTACTCAGTTGCAGACTGGGCATGTTGTATTGATGATAGAAGAAGTGTAGGTGCTTATTGTGTTTTTCTTGGACATAATTTGATTTCTTGACAATCAGTTAAACAAAGAGTTGTAGCAAGATCATCTGCAAAATCTGAGTATAGGGCATTGGCATATGCTTCTGCATAATTGATTTGGATTAAATCTTTGCTTAGTGAGTTGCATGCTAAGCTTCATAATACACCAGTCATTAATTGTGATAATATTAGTGCTAAACATTTGGCACAAAATCCAGTTCTTCATCAGAGGACTAAACACATAGAAATTGATTTGCATTTTATAAGGGATCAAGTTTTGAAGACCAATTAGCAGACCTTCTTACCAAACCTTTTGGGAGATCTCGGTTTCAACAGTTAAGAAGCAAATTGTTGGTCTGTCAACGACTTTCAGTTTGAGGGAGAGTATCAAAGATAACTTAGTTGAGTTGTATTAGGGTAATATAGGAGTATATGTGTAAGTTTGTAATAGGTTTACATATAACTAACTTAAAGTTAGTTTTGTATATATATAATCAGTTGTAACAGATTCAGATTTAATCAGAATTGAAAATATTATTTCATAATTCTCTTGAACTCTTGTAAAAACAACTAAAATATATGTTGGTGACTTATAAAATTCTAGATGGAAGTACGTGTTAATGCAAGTGATGTTTTTTTTTTAATAAATTATTTTATTGATTTATTTTATATTAATAATTTTAATTTCTTTTATAGTGGAAATTAAGTTTCATTCTTAATAATTCGTGGTAGTCACTTGTTAAAAGTAAAAGTAAAGAGTTAAAAGTAAAAGTAAAAGTAAAGAGTTTCACTTGTTAATAAAATATGAACTTTTATTAATAATAGCTATAATAATAGATGTAAAAGTAAAGAGTTAGTTTATTATATAATATTAATAATAATAATGAGTAGTAATGGTAATAATAAAAATAATAAATATCTATTTACATATTTTAAAATTAAGATAGTGTTCGTAAATTTTGTCTGATTTTGATATTAGGCATATATCAAGGTTTGTCCATATTCTTCTATATTATATTTCTATCTAAGTCTACAATTTGAATATTTCTATTGTAATTGTTTTAAAATCAAGTATAATTTAAATATTTGTATTGTAATTTTATAGTTTATAAGAAAAAACAAATGGTGCATGCTTGTTTCATTAAAAGTTTTGTTGTGAAATAAATTTTTTCTCTTAAAAAAAATTATAATATCTTATTAGGAAAAAAAATAATCATCTTCTTTAAAAAAAATTGTATTTGTATCTTATTTAAAATTTTATAAAATTAAGATAAAAATTAAATACTTTAATAAATCACTATTGATGGTAAACTAAAAACATGTAATAAAATTATTTATTAGGTGGGTTTTTTTAATTCAATGAAATCATTATATATAGATTTATTTTGTGGGTTTCTTTAATTCACAAAATAAAACTATTATATATAAAATTTATTATTATTAGCATAATTAGAATTAATATGGCCTTTCATATTTTATTAATCTATTTTAAAATTAAGAAAATAAAATAAAATAATTTTATTTAATATGTCTGAACTATCTCATATAAAGTAAATTTAGTAAATTTATTATTATAAAAAAATATATAAGTTAAAAATTTTAGTAAAGTAAGCGAAATAATCATTTTGTACATGAAAATAAATGTACTCTTAAATAAAAAAAATTATTTTCTTTAAAATGTAGTTGATATCCAAAAGATATATAATTATTAAGAAAAATTATTTTTTTAATACAAATGAGGTTAAATTATGAATTCTTTCTTAAAAAATTTCACAAACTAAATTAAATTTTTAATTTTATTTAGTTATATAAAATAAGCAAAATTATATCATTGGTATTTAAATTTTAACTAAATTTATGCTTAAGTCAACAATTATCTCACAATAATTCACAATTATTATTAATTCATGTAACTTATTATGTGTAACTTATTAATATTTAATTTTTTTTTAATTTTTATTGGATGTGACTTTTTGACTTTTGTAAATAAAAAATTAATTTTATACCCATAGAAAACAAAACATAAGCCTGAAACAAATATATATAAAATATAGAATTAATAAATGAATTTTTTGGTGGGAATTTTTTAACAATCTCATAGGTACATCAACTCTTGTTCTTAAATTAATTATCACTTGTACACAAATTGCATATACTTGCGTGACTCTAAGCGTGTCAATAATAGAGAATAAGACTCACATGAAATTCATTATAATTGTTAGTTAATTCTAACATCTATAATTAACTTCATCAATATATATGTTTAAATATAAATATATTTTAGGTAAAATTTTAATTTTCTCAAATAATTTATAATATAATCTTTTATACTTAAACTTTATTGTAATTTATATTTTATATGCTCCCGTTTATGTATATGCTTTCAGCTTTCTCTACTTCTTATTATGTTGCGTTATATTTTACAAGATTTTTTTTTTTTAGTTTGGAAATATATACCTTCTATTTTATAAATTATTTTTCTGAGAATAATTCTTGTTGCTTTCTATATTCAAGTAATATGTACCTTGAAGTCACAAACTTTTAATGCCATTTGATTTTGAAAAAAATTAAGTTTATATTGTAATGCATGAAATTATAGCTCATGCACATGTAAAACAACGAAATCCACAAGCAATAGGAAGAAAATAAAAATGGTACATTCTATAAACTCATCAAGTCTTTACAAAAACAAAAGAGCGTACAAACTAAACCAAGATTTAAACTTCAAATTTAATTTACTATTTTACATTAATTATATTATCTTCTAACAGTATTATTGTTATTTATTACTTTATATTAATTAATTTTCATTTGTTTTAGTTTCAAAACTATTTTATACATTTTAAATTTTTATTAGTGAAATAAACTTGATACAAATTTTTACATATACAAACTAATTTATTTTGCTAAATTTTATATTATCTTTTTTCTTGTTAATTATAAAAATTGGTTTGAAAATAATATTAGATTATATAAAAGAAAAATACACTGTTGTCTTTCAAAACAATTTCATCTTCTAATTATAATACTTTTAAAAAAACTAATTTAATTTCCATCCTGTCATTAAATTTGATTAGATTGCATTTTTAAATATAAAATATTTTTTAATTTAATTTTTAATAATGGTATTTAGTTTAATTAATTTAAATTTCTTATTAATTAGCACCATATATTATCATTAATGTAATTAAACTTTAATATATTGAATGTTGAAATGCTTATTCATTGTATTTATCTTTTTGGTTTTTTTTGACATTTTTTTATTATTAGTAACCCTAATTGATGCACTCAATGGTTTATAAAGCATTTAATTAATAAGACCATTAGAGAAATTAAGAAAAATTGTCCCTCGCATCTTTTTGTTTACTGTTATTATATTTAATTTATTTTTGCAATTTATCTAGAAAGACTAATTAATGTAGCTGAAATAGGATTAAAAAAGTTTATCCTTAAATTAAGAGTGATTATTTTATGAAGATATTATGTTGATAGTTAATCAATGAAATTTTTATTGGTTTACCAAATACCATTAAAACAAAAATAATTACAGATTGAAAATTTATCATTAGTTTAAATGAATTATTTTTATTGATTTTTAAAGTTAAAATGTAGGAAAATACAAACATTAATTGTTTATACACAATTTATTTATTTATTAGTTGAGAAATTTGAAACATAAAAAAATTTATTGGCTCTACCAAAAAATAAAAAAAAACTACATAAATTTTTTATCAATCTCACTTTAGATGATCTTGTCCAATGTTTTTACAGTTAAAATTGTTACTAAAAAAGAAAATATTAACAGAATATAAGAATTTATTTATCTTTGTAAATTTAATAAAAAAAATGTCTAAACATTTAAAATCAAACGTTTCTTAATTGACACCTTAATTCCTTGTCATGTACCGTGAAATTGAATATTAATTTTAGCTAAAGTTAAATTAACATGCAATAGATTTTTACTTAATTATATTTAAAATGATAAGTTACACCATAATTACAGTTTTTTTTATTAAATTTTTGCTTGATTTAGAATAAAAAAAGAAAGATATATTAATCAATTAATATGCTATTGCATGTGCATGTATACTCGCGCAAAGCACATGCTAAGTGGCTAGATTTAAAATAAATGATAATATAATATTTAAAATTAACATAAATATTTTACATTTGGTGATGTATATTAATTATGACCTAAAAAGCATGTTTGTAGTTATGCGGATGTTTTTTATGCAAGTATTTATGCAACGTGATAAATATAAAATACATATGAATGTAACCAAATAGTAAAATAGAGGTGCATCTTCTATTTTGATTGTTTCTTTAAACGATTCACTTTTGGGTTTGACTTGGCAATATTAATCACAAACTGCTGTAATAGTTGAAATCGAATCTACTTTTGCAGGAAATGAGGTTTTGAGTAGTATTATTGGAAGCTAATTCACTATAGAGATTAAAAAAAAAAAAAAAAAAATGTGGAAGCATATTTTATATTCGATTTTTATAAAAAAATTACAATTTTGAAAGGAGATTAAAATAAACTAAGAGGCGTGATAAACTTCTCCATTATCAATATGTCTAGGAAAGTTTAAAAAAGTCAAGATTATGACTATAAATATCCCTATAAATCTTGTAAAAATTTGGTGTAAAATAAAAATTTATAAAGATTACAGAGGGCTACCATAAAACTTGCCTTAATTTTTTGCCTCTTCAAATCGCTATAATATATATCTTCAACCCTAAAATTCAAGACTACATAGCTACCACAAATTTTTTTTTTCTCTCTTTTTGCCACATATAGAGCCTTTTTTTTTTTTGAATCTCGCCACATATAAAACCTTGAACTAACTACAATGATGTAACTGCCAAGGCCTTAGTAGCCAAACGGCATTGTAACCACCATAATAAGGTGGAGCTCTCGAGTTCGAGGCTTAAATGTAGCAAAAAAAAAAAAAAACTACAATGATGTAACACTAAATGGATTCACAACAATACTACGAACTCATAAAACACATCTAATATATATAAAATAAGTCAAAATGAGTCTAATATGCTAAATGTGAAAGAGTAAAGTTTTTTGTGGAAATAATATTCTTGATGATGAAGTCACTACAACAATATATACCTATAGGTACGGTTGTTAAATTAAAAATTTGATAACAACAATACCTAAATAGCTATAGGTACGGTTGGCCGTGTATTTTAAAAGAATTACCTATGGGTACAGTTGTTAACCGTACCTAAAAGTGAACCAAAACGCTGAACTTTTTCGAAAAATTATGGAAACTTTTAGGTACAATTATCAACTGTACCTAAAAGTTGACCTACGGGTACGGTTGTTAATCGTACCAAAAAGGATACGTGTACAGTTAACAACCGTACCCGTAGGTTAATTAAAAATTTTTAGGTACGGTTAATGGATAGGGGTACAGTTAACAACCGTAACTAAAAGTTTTTAATTAACCTAAGGGTACGGTTGTTAACTGTACCCGTAGCCTTTTAGGTAAGGTTAACAACCGTACCCATAGGTCAACTCATTTAATTAGGTCTCCACATCCACGGGCTCCACACAAATCTTATTTTCTTCCCCACCCGAGCACACCTTGTCCCACAATATCCAGCACCGCCTCCCTCCTTAAGCCATACGTGACCGATTTTGCTTGGGTTTTTTCGTTACCGGCAGCTTCTCCGACGGCGTGATTGCTGCCGTTGCCGTGGTGTACGGTTCTTAACCGTTAGCCGCCTAGTTTTTTCTCCTATTTCAGCCGAAAAATTCCATTTTTTCCTCCACCATTTCAGCCACCAAAGGACCCATTTTGACCTCCATTTCCGCC
Organism: Elaeagnus macrophylla; assembly: GCA_029378325.1. Taxonomy (NCBI): domain Eukaryota; kingdom Viridiplantae; phylum Streptophyta; class Magnoliopsida; order Rosales; family Elaeagnaceae; genus Elaeagnus; species Elaeagnus macrophylla. Next base: position 28,766,542 of record CM055641.1, on the reverse strand, counting down.
ACCTATCAACTTTTCTCCTTCAAGGTATGTATTTTCTACACTTTTTTGAGTAATGTACTTGATTTTTTTCTTAATTAGTTCATGAACTCTATTACCCATATTTGCTATGCCTTGAATATATATGTTTTGAGAATTTTTGCCTAAAAATAAATATTATCATTATTTATTTATAATTGCTATGATATTATTATTCATGCATATTTTATATTTGTTCATGAAAATTTTTATATGTGCATATAGTTGCCGTTAATATATATATATATATATATAATATATATATATATATATATGTTTTAATTTTTTTATTTTATTTTGTTTATTATTATTAATTATTTATAATGTTATATATTATTGTATATTTATTCATGAAAAAAATTATATACATATTGATAGTGCGATAAAAAATTATATAATGTTATATGTTGATTGTGAATTAATGTTGTATAACTTGTATATATTTTTATTTTTTTGACTTGAATTAATGTTGTTTGTATTTGTATATATATATTATTTAATTCTTTTTTTTAATATTTGTGTCACTTGTTATTTCACAATATTATATATGTTCATTGACATAATGTTATATATATATATATATATATGTTTAATTAGGTTTTTAAATGGATAAGTCTTGGATGTCAATGGATAGAAGGTCAAATGAATTTAGTGGAGGGCTTGAAAATTTTCTTACTTTTGCTGCTGATAATGCAAGTAATCATAAAAAAATTAAGTGTCATTGTCTGAAATGTGGGAACCGAAAAGGACATAATGTTATGGAAATTCGAAATCATGTATTCAAACATGGTATTGACAAAAGTTATAAGATATGGTTTTGGCATTGGGAAGAAATTATGAAGAATAGTAATGAGTTCTCCATTGCGTCCCCGACACAACAAAAGAGAAAGCGTGAAGAAGCTTTTGTTGATACTAATGAAATGTTAGATGCAGTGCAAGATAATTTGAATGCCGATATGTTGGGTGTAGAGTTTAATGAGATTTTAGAGGATGCTGAAAAACCGTTATGGAATGGGTGTAAGAAGTACACTAAGATTTCTGCATTAGTCACATTGTACAATATTAAAGCGAAGTGTGGAATACCTGATAAGTATTTTAAAGAACTTTTGACTGTAATAGGTGATATGTTGCCTGAGGATCATAAATTACCTCATTCTATGTATGATGTTAAAAAAACACTTAATGAGCTAGGTATGGGATATGAGAAAATACATGCATGTCGAAATGACTACATACTATATAAGAAAGAGTATACAGATGCACGTGAATGTCCTATATGTAAGGAATCAAGGTGGAAAGAGTCCAAATTTGGATTAGATGAAAAATAAAAAAAAAAAACCTGCAAAGGTGTTGTGGTATTTTCCACCTATTCCACGTATTCGAAGGATGTTTCGAAGCATTGATACATCCAAAAATTTATCATGGCATGTTGCTCAAGAGGTTGTTAATGGTAAAATAGAACATCCATCACATTCTCGTTCTTGGAACCTCATCAATGAAAAGTGGCCTGAATTTGCATTAGAGCCCAGAAATCTTAGACTTGCACTTGCAGCTGATGGTATCAATCCGTATAGCTCAATGAGTACTAAGTATAGTTGTTGGCCCGTTATGTTGGTCAATTATAATCTCCCACCGTGGCTATGCATGAGAAGGAAGTTCATGATGCTAACATTGTTGATATCAGGCCCTAAACAACCAGGGAATGATATTGACGTGTTTTTAGAGCCATTAATAGATGATTTAAAAATTTTATGGAATAATGGCATTGAAGTATTTGATTCATATCGTCAAGAGAAGTTCACCTTAAAGGCAATTCTAATGTGGACTATAAATGATTTTCCTGCATATGGTAACTTGTCTGGTCATGCTGTGAAGGGCTATTTTGCTTGTCCAGTTTGTAGCACAAACACATATGCGGATAAATTAGCCCATTCTCATAAAATGTGTTACAGAGGTCATCGTAAATTCCTTCCACTTAGGCATAAATATAGAAATCAAAGACGATGTTTTGATGGAACACAAGAATATAATGAAGCTCTATTACCACCAACTGAATATGATATTCTAAAAGAAGTTGAAGGAATAACTTTTCCTCGTGGTAAATCAAAAGAACAACAAAAACTTTTAAATACTTCAATATGTTGGAGGAAGAGATCAATATTCTTTGAATTAGAGTACTGGCGTTATTTGCTAATTAGACACCTTCTTGATGTTATGCATATTGAGAAAAATGTGTGTGATAGTATTCTTGGCACCTTGTTGAATATTCCTGGAAAAACAAAAGATGGATTAGGTGCTCGATTGGACTTAGCAGACATGAAGTTACGTCCAAAGTTGCATCCTCAATTTAAGGACCGTCGCACTTTTCTTCCTCCAGCGTGTTTTACTTTGTCTAAAGAGGAGAAAAAAAAATTTATGGAAGCACTATCCAATGTTAAAGTTCCTTCTGGATATTCCTCTAATATACAGTCTTTGGTTAACACTTCAAATTGGAAATTGAATGGAATGAAGTCTCATGATTGTCACACTTTAATACAACAAATATTACCCGTTATAATACGTGGTATGTTGCCTAAGGATGTTAGGAGTGCAATCATAGATATGTGTACGTTTTTTAATGATATATGCAAAAAGTCTGTGGATGTTACAAGGCTTGAAGAAATTCAAAAAAGAGTTGTGCTCACATTATGTAAATTTGAAAAGTATTTTCCACCATCATTCTTTGACATAATGTACACTTAACAGTGCATCTCACAAAACAGTTGGAGTTATGTGGACCTGTGTACTTAACGTGGATGTACCCTTTTGAAAGACATATGAGTGTACTTAAAGGTTACGTTCGTAATCGTAATCGTCCAGAAGGGTGCATGGCAGAGTGTTATGTGGCAGAGGAAGCAATAGAATTTTGTTCTGAATTTTTAATTCGAGTAAAACCAATTAGTCTTTCAGTTGACTTGATTAAGCACTTAAATTGTGAGAGCATCTCCGGAAAGCCAGATAAAGGTGGGTGGGTTGATTCTATTGATCGTGCACTTTGGGAACAAGCACATAGTAATGTTTTGAACAACTTGGAAGTAGTTCAACCTTATATCGAGTATGTGTACTCCTCATACTTTATTTTTTTTGTTCTAATCATTAAATGTTCATCTTACTTTGACACAAATCAATTATTTTTGTAGGAAACATATGAAGCGTATTCGTCATACAAACCAAAATAAGAGAGAAAAATGGATATTAAATGAATATAATCGAACATTTATATATTGGTTGAAAGCTCAAGTAAGTGAATTATAAGTTGTATTTACTAGTCAATTATAGATTTAATTCATTATATTTATTACTAATTACTAATGAGTTAAATGTGGTAATTTTGTGCTTTAGATTACAAATGAATTGAATAAAACAAGTTGTAATATCTCTAAAGAATTGAGATGGATAGCACAAGATCCGAAGTTTAATGTCATTAAGTATCATGGTTATACCATAAATGGGACCCATTATCAAACATAAAATAGAAGTGACAATCGTGTTACCCAAAATAGTGGAGTTTCTATAATTGCAAAAACTATGCAATTTTCAAGTGCCAAAGATATGCAACCTATTGAAGGAGACATTCATTATTATGGAGTTATTGATGAAATATGGGATCTAGATTATGTAAAGTTTAGAATTCCTTTATTTAAGTGTAGTTGGGTGGATAGTAAATATGGAATAAAGAAGGATGCACTTGGTTTCACATTGGTTGATTTAAATAAGAAGTCACATGTCAATGACTCTTTCATTTTGGCCTCACAAGCTAAACAAGTTTTTACATTCATGATTCTCAAGAGAAACAATGGTGGAATGTCTTAACTCCTCCTCGTCGAGATTATAATGACACTCTTAATATTGACGTATTAGGAGACATCGTAATGGAGCATGAGGAGGTTGTTAGTTTGTTAGATGAAAGTAACATTTTAGACCAACAAGAAGATGACAATGTTGATTATTGCCGAATTGAGTGTGAAGGAACGTGGATTGTACATGACAAAGAAAAATTATGTTATACTCATTATGTATTTGTAAGTTTATCGCTTTCTGCATCCTGCACTTATATCAAATCAATGGAGCCCTACTCTTGATGATCAAATCGATGCTCTCATTGAACGAATGCTTGGAGTAGAAAAGAATGAAAGACTTATTGTTTCTTATTGGCTATCGTGAGTATTTTATATACATATACTTTTCTTATGTTCTAATTTTGTTAAGTCCTTATTATAACAATCATTTGCAATTAATTGTAGAAATCATTGGATGCTTGGGGTGATCCATCCATAGAGTGGTGTTGTTGAGTGGTTTGATTCACTTGGAAACAGTCCACTACAAAGATTTCAAGATATGATCATTGGGTATTATTAACTTAATATATTTAATTAACATGATTTTAAATTATTTTTAATTAAGTAATCATGGATGATTGAATATGAATAATGTTTATTTATTATGTCGATATTATAGTGCTTTTTCTAGATGGTACCAAACTATAACACGTTCGTTTAAGCCACCACCTACTTTCCGGCCTATTAAGGTTAGTATATATTAATTTATCGTTTATTATATGCCTGTACATCTTTAATTACAAGTAATTATTTAGATAAGCTATTCAAATTAATTAACTATGCAATTTATGTTTTATATATGTGTGTAGGCACCTATTCAAAATAATAGCATTGAATGTGGTTTTTTTGTGATGAGATATATGAGAGATATTATATATCAACCAAGAAAGTCTCGTATCACTACTAGTAAGTTAACAAAATATTTATGATTGTACATACAATTATTTAGCTAGTAATTTTTTTAAATCATCGTATTCATAAATTTTTAAGTATCATGTATTTCCTAATTATTTATAACTATATATAGATCTAATTACCTTTTTTTTAGTTTGCAGAAAAGAAAACATACACACGAGAAGAACTTGATGTTTGTCGAAGAGAAGTATGTCAATTCCTTATTGATAGTATTGGAAGCACAAATTAGACAATTAAATATTTTACATTTTGATATATATTAGTTAGATTTAACTTGTATGTATATATAGTTAATTTAATTAGGTTAGTGACATTAGCTATGTATTTTAATTTACTGAAATGACGACGCAATATGCATAATTGTAATAGAATATTTGTATGCTTGTTGAGATATGTATATAAATGTCTGATTAAAGTCTGATAATATAGTCTGAGCAGGGATAAAAACAGGTAAAAATATAATTGCAGAAAATAATTATTAAAAAAAAATTTAACCTATAGGTACGATTGTTAACCGTACCTAAAACCATGTAATATATAAGACAACCGTACCCGTAGGGTTTTAGGTACAGTTGTTAACTGTACCTAAAACTCTACAGGTACGGTTACACAAACGTACCTAAAACCCTACGGGTATGGTTGTTAACTGTACCTAAAAATCTACAGGTACAGTTGACAACCGTACCTGTAGGGCTTTAGATACGATTACAAATACCTACAGCTACGGTTAACAACTGTACCTAAAACCCTACAGGTACAGTTGAAAACCTTACCCGTAGGGATTTAGGTACGGTTACAAATACCTACGGGTACGGTTAACAACTGTACTTAAAACTCTAAAGGTACAGTTGACAACCGTATCTATAGAGTTTTAGGTACGGTTACAAATAAATACGGGTACAGTTGTTAACTGTACCTAAAACTCTACGGGTACGGTTAACAGCCGTACCCGTAGGTCAACCTATAGCGACACGCGCAACGGGTACAGTTACGCGCTAAAAGACAACCGTACCTAAAAGCCTATAGATACGGTTAACAACTATATCTAAAAGCCTTTTTCCTTGTAGTGAGTTTTGACCCTAAGTCGATATTCATCATGGCTCATATAACGAATCCATTCATATTTATCATGACTCTAAGTTGCAGACTTTCTTTGTTTTTCACATTTTTTTTTCAATTCTTTTTTCATTATTATTTTAATTATCAATCATATTCCTCTAGAAAATTCAATACTAAGGAGCAAGAGGAAACATTCATTGTTTTTTAACCGACGTGTTGGTAGATGTGAATAACATGAGACAAAAGAGTATGATGAGAAGTAAAAATACACAATTTTTTTCTCTCACTTAAATCGCTATTATTAGTAATATTTATTTTAACTGGTTTACTTAGTTCTCGACTTAGGAATAAATTTCTTAATTTAAGATTGCATAGATAACTTACTAACAAACCTAGTAAGCATTGCCATTAGATAATTGATATTATCTCTAATTATTTGGAAAAAAAAAATTTAGTGGTAAGATAATCACGATACTACCAAAAGTTTATATAAGTGGAAAATGGATGCGTATAAAGGTGATATCTAAACAAGAAAAAAAATTAGAAGTAAGATAATCACAATATTACCAAAAGTATATATAAGTGAAAAATGGATGCGTACAAAGGTAATATCTAAACACTAAATAATTCGCATCCATTACATAACACCCCACTTCTAACTATACAATTCTAATCTTCTCAACTCATTCAAAGAGACCATAGTTATCCTTTTTTTCTCTACCCACCTATACTGACTTAAGTTGTGTTGATAAAAAAAAAAAACTACACTAATGATAAGTATTAATAATACCTTGTTGACAAGTTGTTGTTGTTGTTTTTTTTCCCTTGACAATAGAGATATTAGTTTCATATGAAATTTTGTAATTAAAAAAAATAAAAAATTGTGAAATTGAATTTTTATCTTATTTTAATTGAGTGGGCTAGACTATGAATTTCTGTAAGATTGTTCATTTGATGGACCGATCATGACAACAGTCCTCTCAACTCTCTTACTTTTTTATCTTTTAAGAAAAAAAGGAAAAAAAAAATTCGTTAATTTTCAAACAATATAGAATTGATGGTACACAAATTGTAAGAATCTAATATATCTTATGATCGGTATCAATAGTTGCCTGTAGTGTTCAATTAGTGCCATGATCTTCTATAGGATCTTCTATATGTATATATACATATATATATATACATACATATATATACATATACATACATACATATATACATATACATACATACATATATACATATGTACATATACATACATACATACATATATATATGTACATATACATACATACATATATATATGTACATACATATATATATGTACATATATATATATATATGTATATTGATACCGATCATATGTATATATATATATATATATATATATGTATATATATATATATATATATATATGTGTATATACATATATACATATACATGTATATATGTATACATATACATATATATATATATGTATATATACGTATACATGTATATATATATATGTATATACGTATATATATATATATATATACATATATATATATATATATACACATGAGGAAAATTGTTGAGTAATCACTCCTTAACATAGTTGAATATGAAGTCTTATAGATACCCACAATTATGTTATTTGAACTGCATGAAGTACTGCATTCATTGTCTTGATTATGTATGGCGATAAATGTAGTTATTACCACACTCGTGCTCATTACCTCTTTTTAATGTACAATACTCATATCTATATCTACTATAAAAATTAGAGTTTTTTATTTGAAAAGAAATTTATTATAATATCCTTTCTTTTTCATATTTTTCATATAATTGCCATCCATTCAAGCTTCAATTTATTTATATTATTTTTTAATTTAATTTTAATTAGAGTTATCAATTGTAATTATAATAAAGCAGGATTAAGTATGATTTGATATTGAGAAAAATTATAACAAATAATATTGATACAAAGATAATTGCATACTCATAAATTTAAAATTCATAATTCAAAATGCATATCATGATATATATACATATCAATTCATATTAAAATATAAATAAAAGTAATAATCTATTTATACTATAATTTATTTACATATTTTTAGACTAATATTTTTCGTTATAAATATATTATTATATAACTTTACCTTCTATATTGGCTTAAAAGAAAAAAAATTTACTTTTTATATTTATCTATTTTTAGAGTAATATTTTATCCTCTATAATTTTAATTTATCTTATTTTATTAAATGCACATATTTTTTTATTATTATTGTAAATACACGTACTGCAATTACTATTACTAATAATATTTTCATTTTTATTTGAAAAAACTTTCCTATATTTAACATTTGTAATTATTTTTTCTTTACTATTATGTTATGATAAATAAATGCAACCTTTTAACAAAGACTGCTTCTTCTTCTTTCTTTTTTATAAAGAAAAAGGACTTGTAAAAAAAAAAATTAATTTCTTTTTATCATAATTAATTACAGTAGATAATAATGCATATATATGTAATTATGTATTGTAAACTTTTATTTTCATTTGGCAAATAAAACTCTTATTCCACTCAAGAAAGAAAACAACTCACACACTCTGGTAGGATTCGAACTTGGGTTCCTGGTGGGGGAATTGGGAGTCTTACCACCTGGACCACAAGCGATTCCCTTTTAAAAAGCTAAATATTAATACATATAAGTTATAAAAAGGAATTAATACCGTTTTCGTAACTTTTCGTTTATAGAAAAAGATGCAAAAAAATAAAATAAAAAGGCATTAATAATATAATGCTCCATCTTCATTTCTTTCAAACAAAATATTTTTTTTCTCCTTTTCTAATTAAAGCTGTTTCTTTTACATATTCTCTTCTAACGTTAAGGAAATTTTAACATTCTATAATAAATTTTATTGTTTTTTTTTTTCCTACAGCTCATATTACACATACTATTTCAATAGTTGCACGATGTTACTTTAAATTATGTACAATTCTTAGTTATAGATTCTTTTATGTAAAATATTACTTTTAAAATATTCTTTTGAATTGTTCGTTATTTTTATAAATCTTCAACTATTTTGAATCTTTAGCTTTTTTTTTTTTTTGCTTTGGTGTTGAACCATGTATACATTGAATTTTTATCTAATCTATACATCTATTTACCAAGGCTTGAAATGATTATTTAATATATAGTACAAAATTTTTATATTAGGCTAATTACATGACATAACATTCATTCATGCGTAGAGTGTCATTTTTAAACTTCTTTAAAATATATATATATATTTGTTTTTATTACGTAAATGAATATATTTTTTTAACATTATAAAAAAATGAACATATATATTTTTTAACTAAAAGGATTTAAAATTAGTTAAATAATTAGGTTATTTATATAAAGGAAGATATTATAGTTTTGACTTCAACCCTTGGTATTTTTTTTCCCAAATGCTTTAAGATTTTATTTTGTTGTTTTGCTTTCTTTTTATATGTTAAAGTTAAATTACTACAAGTACTTTGACTCATTACAATTTTATTGGCATTCTTTTTTGTTTGATCTTATAATTATTTATATTTTCTTCTATAAATATTATAAAATATGTTAAAATTATCTATAAATTAATTAATTATTTTATTTCCATGTTCTATAAATTAATTGGATAAATTTTGACAAAATGAGATTTGTTGAAATTTTATATAATGTATAGAGGCTCATATTGTAGGTCATTAACTAACCAACAAGCAAATGTACTATTCAAAATGTTGTGTTTGAAAGTGTTTGTTTTGATGTTCTAGTTGTAAGTATTTATGTTATTTAAATATTTTTTGTTTATGATAAAGTGATTTTCTATTAAAGTTAGCAAATTTAATTTCTCAATTTTGTAGACATAATTTACAAATATTGATTAATATAAAACTTTAATCAATTATGAAGCTTTTTTTGTTGTTTTAGGTGAAAATTACTAAAGTCAGAGAATAAAAAGAAGAAATAAAAATAAGTTTGCCTCAAATATAATTAGATATCAATAAAAAATAAATTTTAATAATTAAAATTTTATTGTGCCCAATAATCATTTAAAACTATAACATGGAAAAATTTTATGTTCATGGAATATAACCGATGTAACATTTTAGGCCAATTAATTATATGCATGTTTAGTTTAAACTTTTTGTTGAGATATGTTATAATATACTTAAGTTTACTTCTAATGTGTCCCTCAAGGACTATAAGCTACTTGACTAACAACAACAACAAAAGACGGACTCTAAAGCTACATTTTTCATATAAATGTTGGTAGAGTTTAATTCTTCATTTTTTCACCACAAAATAATCCTTTTTGTATTTGAACTTGAGTCCTTTCCTTATCCAAACTAAGAAAATGGCTAATGACGTTCTCTTTGTTAATTGTTATTTATTTTCTTTGTTAATTGTTATTTATTTTTTGTTGTTTATATAAGAGGGACAAGTCCTCAAGTTTCCTTATCATCTAGACTTAATTGTTCGATCACAATAATCAAAATAAAAAAGTCAAATTCTATTCATTTTTTCCAACAAATTCTAATCTTATCAATGATCTATATTCAAATCAAGATCTATAAGTGTAATAATTTTTAGGAAAAGAATCAAATAAAGAAAAAAAAGGACCTCAAAAGATTAATTTTGAAAGAACGAAAAGATTATTAGAAATATATGTTGCTTTCGTATTTATATACCGTTTGCTTCTTTGTTACAATACAACAACTTAAATTTGAAAGTAAAAGTTTTTGAATAAAGAGAATATATAATATTTTGGTCATATATATATATATATATATCGTAACAACGATTAAAATTTAGGTGCGTCATGGCTAAACTTAGTAGTAAAACTTATAATTTTGGTTCCTCATAAAGACAATAATAAAAATAGATGATTTATTTGATCAAGTTATTGTAAATTAATTTAAAAAAATTGTGATAAATGTTGCAAGAATTTAACAAATTTTAATGTTTTTAAATATTAGACTATTAATATTACATGTCAAATATGTATTTTTTATAATTTAAATTAAAACATAAAATTACGTAAAGTAAATTGTAATGCAAATCGATAAATAAACAACATAAAAATAATACACAAGTAAAAAATTCAAATATGTGGAAAAAAAATAAATATGAATAATATTGCATAATATCAATAATAATAAGTTATTATATAATTATATGTGGTATAATAAAAAATAATTAAATTGTATGAAGACAAAAACTATAACATTTAAAAAAATAATACTTATGTATAAAAATTAAATTAATAAAATTTACTAAAAAAATGTTAAATATTTACTATACTAGAAAAATTTGGAAGGATATGGCCACAAGGGGTAAAGTCTATAAGATTCTTCTGTGGCCCAAAGCTTCAATAACTCTGTTCCGAAGACTTCAAGTCTTCAACGACTCAGATTTAGCCGACCTTGGCTATTGCTTGGAAACTACGCACGTTTTAAAGTCTTCGAGTCTTCAACTATTGTTTTAAAGACTTCAAGTCTTCAATTTACTAAAAATATTTTTATCATATGTTACAAGTATATTATTTTAATAATAAAAAAATTTAAAATTATTAAAATAAAAACAATTAAATAATTATAATTAACTTATATAACAACAAAAAGTGTCTTATAAATATGGCAAAGTATAATTCATTTTTCAATAGAATAAAGATATATTTATCAATACATTAAGTATATTTTTGTATTAGTATTACGAGTTAAAATTTTTATATCAACATACGTTGAGTGTGTTTTCGTATAGTTGATACAAGGTATTTACCCAAAAATCATATTTTAGGTAAAATTGCATATATTATTGTACATACATATTGATTGCAAGTATTTGCATCAAACTGCGTATTAGTGTGGAGACAACTAGTGATAGTAGCCTAGAATGTTAAAAGGATAGTTCCTGATTGATAGAGATATTCAAAATATTATCTTATCAAGTCTGTATTAACTGTCTATTATTTTTAGTGAATTTACATGCTGAGTGGTTACCTTAAGTAATTTGTAAATGTTACTATTTAGAATTGGAACCTAAGTAAATTTACCACATTATATCATTGTGTTCACTAGATTTGTTGCATGAGTTAGTACAATTTAAGTATACATAAGATATGTGACAACATATATAATATATACAAAAGTTCAAAAATATTTACGATTTTTATCATTATCGTTTGATATCTGGCTCACTTGTTTATTCTGTAATTTTTCATTAATTATTATTTGCTTTCTATTGCTTATAGAAGAAGGGCGAGTCTTTTTCATCTAGACTTAATTATTCACCAAATTGAAACATATATAAAGATAAATGTTTGATCACAATAGTCAAAATAAAAAAACTCAAATTGTTGAGATATATTAGTCACTATTTATTTACATTTATTCTATTAATTTTTTGCCAATAAATTCTAATCTTATTAATGATCTATATTCAAATCAAAATTTATAAGTGTAATAATTTTTAAGAAAAGAGCCGAATAAAGAAAAAAAAAGGACTTCAAAAGATTAATTTTGAAAGAACGAAAAGATTATTGGTAATATATGCTACTTTTGCATTTATATATCGTTCGTTTCTTTATTACAATACGACAATTCGAATTTGAAATTGAAAGTTTTTGAATAAAAAGAATATGTAATATTTATATTTTATTTTTCTTGTAAATTGGTCGATATATAAACACACACAAATATATTAAATATCAAAAAGACAATAATAAATATAGATGATTTATTTAGTCAAGTTATTACAAATTAATTTATGATAAATGTTGCAAGAATTTAACAAATTTTAATGCTTTTAGATATTAAACTATTAGTGTTACATGTTAAATATGTATTTTTTATAATTTAAATAAAAACATAAAATTACGTAAATTAAAATGCAATGCATAGTGACAAATAAATGACATAAAAAATAATACACAAGTAAAAAATCCAATTATGTGGAAACATGAGTAATATTGCATAATATTAATAATAATAAATTATTATATAATTATACGTAGCATAATAAAAGATAATTAAATTATATGAAGATAAAAACAATAACATTTAAAAAAATAATACCTATGTATAAAAATTAAATTAATAAAATTTACTAGAAAAGTCTAGAAAAGATTCCTCTGGCCCAAAGCTTCAATAACTCTTCAACTAGTCAGGTTTAGCCGACCCTGGCTATTGCTTGGAAACTACTGATACCAACAATCCAAGGACTACGCGTTTATGTGTCATATGACTTCATGTGGAGTGGAGGGACGACTCTAATTCTAATTTTTCATATAAATGTTGGTAGAGTTTAATTCTTCATTTTTTCACCACAAAATAATCCTTTTAAATACTGTGTTTGAGCTTGAGTACTTTCCTTATCCAAAGTAAGAAAATGGCTGATGGCGTTCTCTTTGGAATTGTTTCCGAAATCCTCAAGGATTTGGGTTCTGCTGCGATCAAAGAGATTGGAAAGATTTGGGGTGTGAAACAGGAGCTTGTGAAGCTTGAGGGTACTATGTCCTCCATAAAAGCTGTTCTTCGTGATGCAGAGAAGAAGAGTACCACCAGCCACCAAGTCAAAGACTGGCTTGAGAAGCTTGAAAATGTTGTTTATGATGCTGATGACTTGGTGGATGAGGTCCGTACCAGAGCCTTGATGCAGAAGAATGATAAGTTGTCTGGCAAGGTAATCACTTTTTTTTCGTCCTCAAATCCGATTGCTTTTAAGCTAAGCATGTCTCAACGGATTAAAGAAATTAGAAAGATGCTAGAGCAGATCAAAGCTGATAAAGACTTTTACTTGCTGGAACATCTTCCTGAGATCTCTGTGTCCACTAAATCTAGGGAGACTCACTCCTTTGTACCTGACGACGAGGTCATTGGAAGGGATAAAGACAAAAAGAACATTATCCAACTTTTGTTGGATCATGGTTTTGAAGAGAATGTGTCCGTTATTCCCATAATTGGAATGGGAGGATTGGGCAAAACCACACTTGCACAACACGTCTTCAATGATGGGGAGGTCACAAGTAATTTTGAGTTAAAATTATGGGTCTGTGTATCTGATCCATTTGACTTGAAAATTATTCTTGAGAAAATGGTAAAGTCATGTAGTGCAAGAAGTACAGACAAACTCGAAATAGATCAACTGCAAAATATTCTGAGGGAAACCATACATGGCAAGAGGTACCTCCTTGTTTTGGATGACGTGTGGACTGAGGATCGTAATGAATGGATTGAGCTAAGAAACTTGTTGATGGGCGGTGCAAGGGGTAGCAAAGTTTTAGTAACTGCAAGGAGTGATGTGGTTGCTAAAATAACAAGAACAGAAGGGGTCGAACCATACCGCTTAACAGCTTTGACTAAAGAGAACTCGTGGTCTTTGTTTAAAAAAATGGCATTTGAGCAAGGGAAAGAGCCGTTATGTTCAGACACCATTTTGAAGATAGGGATGGAAATTGCAGACAAGTGTAGAGGAATTCCCTTGGCCATAAAGACGATAGGAAGTTTATTGTACACAAAAAGTACAGAAGCTGAGTGGTTAGCCTTTAAAGACACTGAACTTGTAAATATAAGCAAGGAAGAGGGTGATATTTTAGCAACATTGGAGCTGAGTTACAACCATCTCCCCTCACATTTAAAACACTGTTTTACTTACTGTAGCTGGTTTCCTAAGGACGATTTTATAGATGTGCAAAGGTTGATTAAACTGTGGATGGCACAAGGGTATGTAGTCTCCTCAGGCAACCAACAATGTTTGGAGGATGTTGGTTATGGGTATTTTATGGAATTACTTGGAAGATCCTTTTTCCAGGTAGTTAAAGAAGATTGTAATGGTTTTGTATCATATTGTAAAATGCACGATCTCATGCATGATCTGGCAAGTAACTGTCCTTACGGAGAGGTACGTCATGTAAATATTTATTTTGAAAGCAATATGTCATTGCTTCAAGAGAAAAAGTTTAAGCCCCTGCGTGCATTGGACCTGTCTTGGATGGACTTTGAAACATTGCCTAGTGGTTTGGGAGATTTGATACACTTGAGATATCTTAACCTAACGGGAAATAAGATGAAGAAGCTTCCAAAATCTATAACTAGATTGCACAACTTGCAAACACTTATTCTCAATTGTTGTAATGAACTATTATGTTTGCCCAGAGACATAACTGGATTACTCAATTTGAGACATCTTGATACGCAATATTGCTTTAAGTTGAAGTATTTGCCCAGTGGCATTGGTCAGTTGACCTCTCTTCAAACACTGGGTTTGTTTCCTGTTCCAAATGATAGCATGGCCTTATCAGGCTATGTTGCTGGTTTAAATGAACTTCAATACCTCAACAATTTGAAAGGACGGTTAGAAATTAGAATCATGGGACAGGGGAAGCATGCTTTAGCTGGATGCAAAACTTCAAATTTTAAGGACATTAATCTTCAGAGATTAGAAGTATTCCGGTCAGAAAATTATGACACCGTCGAATCGAAGGAAGATTACAAAAGGAAACTGGACATGGACATGGCAGAGAACGACGAAGCAATACTGGACTTCCTGCAACCAAATCCAATTATGAAAGAATTCGGTCTTCGTGGGTATATGGGTGCAAGGATCTCTCGATGGATTTCTTCATTATCTAATCTTGTTAAACTTTACATAGTGGATTGCAGAAATCTTGAAAGTATCCCGTGTTTGGATCAACTTCATGGTCTAAAGGAATTCATTCTTAATAACCTGCCAAAGTTGGAGTTCATCTCAAATAAGGATGATGATACTTTTTCCCCAACGACCTTGCCATTGGTAAAGATGAATGCAACGGATGGTAAAGATGAATGCAACGGATCAAACTACAGCACAGACCAAACACTACATCTTCACGCACCATTCTTCCCATCTCTTACCAAGCTATACATTTTGGAATGCCCAAAACTAACTTCCATGCCTCTGTTTCCGTATGTTGAAGGCCTGAAACTTGGTAACTGCAATCTCCAGCTTTTTAAACAATCGGTGCCAATGTTGAGTGACACGACTAACCCAGCATTAAATGTCGAATGTGCTGGATCTTCTTCGTTGAACTCCTATTTTCCCAAATTGAAAGACTTGACGATTGAAAAGGTTGATGTGTACTTGCTGGAATTTATGTGCAATCTTCCATCTCTTGAGTCTCTTACATTGAGATCACTCGATTTGGATTCATTACCTACGGAGATCGGAAACCTGACATCGCTTAAGCATCTTCGTATTTCCGATAGCTGCAATTTGGCATCGCTCCCAGAAAGTGTAGGCAACCTAAGTTCACTTAGGTCTCTTAAATTGCAAGACTGTGTCAAATTGGTAGAATTACCTGAAGCTATACTTCGTCTCAAGTCTCTACAGTATTTAAGTAGCGAAAATTCTTTATCGAAGGAAAGGTACGAAAGGAATTCGGGCAAGGAATGGCCCAAAATTGCCCACATCCCCAAGGTTTTTTTTTTTTAAGCAAATGGAAGACTAGAATCAGTAGGTGCACCGGGATGCCCCATCAGAATGGAAAGCAATCCTTAGCACCCTCTTCATTTTCCAATCACCCACAAATTTATTAAATAAATAAAAGGTAATGAGTACAGTACAATGCATCAGCAAAACCTATAAGAAGGCTTGTCGACCATATCAGCAATAGTAAAATGACGTGCAAAAGATGGTACATCCCACCACCACATCCCCAAGGTTATTGTTGAATATTATTAGGTATGTACTCAATTTTCTTTCTTCGTTCCTTAATGTTTCTATTATATTAGGACGTTGTTACTTTAATTAATTATATTGTTTCATTAACTTAATAATGTTTTAAGAATATATATATATAGCAATTTTAAATATTTAAGGTTTTGAGCAAATCTTTACTATGTTGTTTTAATGTTTCTTGACAGACCATATGGTATTCAGAACCTGGTGTTTCTAGCTACCACAAAAGGACCAAAATAAGAATTAGTTGACCATCTATATCAGGGGTTAGGAAGATATTCTAAAATGTAGCTAAAGATGAAATTTGTGACAATACTTTGTTTCCAGATTTCCATTATTAATTTGCTCTCTTTCACTACATAGTAGTACCCTGGCCTGATAGCATTTCCTGGTATATCATGAGAAACGAATCATGTTATTGGCTTGTTTAGTGATTAGTCTCCTGGTTTATCTATTTTTTTTTTTTTTTAAATATCATATTAGATGATTTTTTGAAAGTTAATTTCTTATTTATTCAAATATAATTTTGAGCATATCAATTTAGTAATACAAAATGGATCAAACTTAAAATTAAATTTTAAAATTGACCAACTTTATAATCATAAACTTAGATTTTTGTTTTGGCTTAATAAAGATGAGTTAACAAAAGCATGAACGCTTGAATATAGAACCAACGTTCTATTTAATTATGTGTATATGGTTGTAAAAGGAGGCCAGAAATAATTCAAGTCACTTGTATTAGTAAATTTGAAATAAAATGCAGTTTAAATAATTTACGAATTTACTTTTTGACATTTTAAATAACTAAAAGTAATATAATATATAATTCTATATGTGGATAAATATGTTAGTATATTCATTATATTTTTATAAAATAAGAAAAGAATAAAAATATCATTTTAAATGTTTTTTAAAAATAACATTATGATATTGATAGTTATTATTTTATAAAATCATTTTGAATTAACCCGCAATGCTAATGTGTGTAAAATGATTTTAACTTTAAGAGTATCTAGGTAACTATAGTATTTATTTTAAGTAAGTTCGAACATGCAGTCTTTTTTTGTACATTAGAAGTCATAACGTTAGTTTTTCTTCGTTTACTTAGATTAATGTTAATATTAAAGTATTAACAATAGTTAGAATTTAAAGTTATCATCAAAAAAAACTTTTAAGCATATTTATAATTTTTTTTATCCCTGAATCAATAACTTTCATATATATAATCAAATTATATAATTTGATCTAAAAGGAGCTAAGTTGATTGGTATAGTTTTTAACTTTGCTGAGAAGGAAGCTCACTTTACAACTCCATATATTATTATATCTACACTGATGAGTGATGACACTCAAAAAGCATTATCCTCATCTAAAATAGTGCCTATTTTTTTTAAAAGTTCTACGGCAACCATTAAATAAATAAGATTCAATATTGATTTGACTTTGTTATTAATTATTTATTAGTCTTGATTAATAATTTAAATTAAAAATAATATATTATTATTGAGAAAATAAAAATAATTGAAAAGTGATCTTATTTTTTTCTTTTAATGTTTAAATTTATAATATTAAATTTTATTAGTATGTAGATCAATATTAATTATAATTTTTGTGATAAATAATGGACAGCTAAACACATCTGCCCCACTGTTGTTGGGCCTGGTGGGTTTTTCTTGTGGACTCCCAACTTTGTAGTCATAAGAAATTACTTAGGCAAATTTTACTTGCATTCTTTAAATCTCAAACTACATATCCTTAATGTGTAAATTCATTAACATTTATGTGTTTTGAGGGTATGTACTTGGAAGTTTTTGTGGGATGAATTTAAAATTATCCATTATTTATTATCTATTTCTATTATAAAAGAGCCTTTTTGACTAAAGAAGTTTAAAATCCTAAAATATCCTCCATTTTATTGTTTATTGTTTAGACAATTGTGCCAATAATCCACTATATAGCCTTACTGAAGTATCTAAGCCACCTTTTAATAAAGTTCAAATGACTAATAAAGAATAATAAGCAACAGTGAACTAAGCAACGGTTGAAGCATTAATTAATTAAATAAATAATTTAGTGGTAATTGCTTCAATATTTAACTTGATAACAATTAATACAAAAAAAAAAGTAAAGAATTCAAAGATCTCAATATTAATCTCCCTTCCTAATTAAATCAAACCCATTAAATATATATTATAAATGAAATATTTTTTTATTGAATACAAAACAACTAAAATATATGCTGATAACTTATAAAATATAAGCTTCCTAGATCAAATCATTCAAAGCATTTGCAAGTATGTAAGATCATTTTCACTTATAATGCAATTAGGGATGAAAATTCATGCTTGGCTAGTTTAGATCGGTCAGAATTTAATTCGTATTATAAATTATAAATTTTAATTTTAATTAAATTTAATTCGTGTCATAAACTGTCAACTTTAAATTAAATTAAAAAAAAATTAGGCTGGCCCAAATGTTTATTTACATGTATTAATTAATCGTTTTTTACCTTATTGAATTTGATATTAATTGAAAATATTATAAATTTTCTTATAATTTAATGCATTATAATAACATTAAATATACAAATAAAAATTTTGTTAAAAGTTTTTATAAAATTAAAAATTAAAAGTTTCAAAATCATAATTATATTACAAAATAACTTAATGAACTATTACTTAAAATTAAAGTAAATTTATATTTTAGACTTAAATATTATATAATTATGATTAATGATAATATAATATATTTGCACATTATTAGTAAGAAAAATCTAGTAAATTTTTTATAATATGAATTAACAGATTCAACTTATAAAAAAAATAGTAATAATTATAATTATTTTTTTTATTTTCATGTTATCAGACTGGTTCTAACCAATCCTAATTTTTTTGTGTTACTCAAGCTGAGCCAAATTAGCTCCAAATTTAATTTGTTCATATTTAATTTATATTTTTTAATTTATGTTCAATTTAGACATTTATATTACAATACAAATTACCACCTCTTTATGCAACCTGTAAAACAAAGCATTCATATCAATTTAGCTTCACATAATTTTAACATGTACGCACTTTAAATAAATTTTATACATATATGTTTAGTATTCTTCATATTCTTAAAATTTATATATACAATTTTTCGATGGAAAAGTCAATAAATCACCATCATGAAGATTAGGTCCTAGGATTAATAGCAATTTATGACTAATAACTTCTAATCTTTATTTCTATCTTTGTTTTCTTCTGACGTCATAAGTTGTTTAATACCAAGAGAACTGCACCTTATTTACTCAACGAGAACAGAGAATGAGCAAGAATGATAAAGGGTATCACTCATATAGGCATTTAACCAAGTTCAACAAGGTTATGTACTTACTCGAAAAAGTACGATTTATTTAATACTTGTTAGTATTAGTAATATCTCACCTCTGGGCTAGGTTGCTGGTTCTTACTTGAGACATCTACAATTTTTTGGCAAGATTCCTTCCGTGATTCACCCGCCTACTACGATAGGTCCTAAGATTAATAGCAATTTATGACTAATAACCTCTAACCTCTATTTTTATCTTTGTTTTCTTCTGACGTCTATAATTAACTTCATCAGTATATATGTTTAATTAAATATAAATATATTTTACATAGAATTTTAATTTTGTCAAATAATTTATAATATAATCTTGTATACTTAAACTTTCTTGTAATTTATATTTTATATGCTCTCGTTTATGTATATGCTTTAAACTTTCTCTACTTATTATGCTGCTTCATATTTTACAAGAATTTTTTTTAGTTTAGAAATAGATACCTTCTAATTTATAAATTATTTTTGTGAGAATAATTGTTATGGCTTTCTATGTTCAAGTAATATGTACCTTGAAGTCACAAAATTTTATTGTCATTTGAGTTTGAAAAAATATAAGTTTCTATTGAGATGCATGAAATTATAACTCATGCACAAAATAAAACGAAATCCACAAGCTATAGGAAGAAAATAAAAATGCTACATTCTATAAACTCGCCAAGTCGTTACAAAATTAAAAATAAAATGAAAGATTTCAACTTCAATTACATTAATTATATTATCTTCTAACAGTATTATTATTATTTATTACTTTATACTAATTAATTTTCATTTGTATTAATTTCAAAATTATTTTATACATTTTAAATTTTTATTAGTGAAATAAACTTAATACAATTTTTTACATATAAAAATTAATTTATTTTGCTAGATTTGATATAATCTTTCTTCTTGTTATAAAATTTGCTTTGAAAGAATATTAGATTATATGAAAAGAAAAAAACACGATTGTCCTTCTTTCTTAAAGTACTTCAAATTTTCTATCATGTCATAATTTGATTAGATGCATTTTTAAATATATTTTTAATGGATTATTGATAATTAAATTTTTATTAATTAGCACCATTTTGAAGTATTAAAATTATTTTTTAATTTATATTAGTGTTGGATATTAAATGGTTATTTAGAGATTATGAATTTCAATAGTTTATAACGTTTCCTTTTAATCATGAACACATAATAATTAGTACATTCAATTGTCAATTATATAATTTTAATCATGATAAAAATAGTTAGACTAATTAATTTACTCAATTGTCAATTTAATCCTTTATATGGTTTGTTGGTTGTTGATACATCTTTTTTTTATTAGCAAACACCTAATTTAATAAATGGTTTTTTTATTGGATTTTAATTTAATAAACTATTAGTGTCTAAATTTAATAAATAATTTTACCCCTCCTCGCATATTTATTTAGGTGTGTATTCTTCTTTTAATTTATTTTTGCAATTTATCATTATGTTTTGTTTAATTTAATTTCTACGTAATAGATTATAATTTTTAATTCCTTAAATTAAAGATTGCAAATACGTGTTTTGAAATATATTGATGTTGAAGCTTATTCTTGTTTTTTTTTTTGACATATATAGTCCTAATTGATGCACTCATGGTTGATAAAGCATATATAAGACATTAGAGGAATTGAAGAAAAATTGTTGCATGTTTTGTTACTTTATTATATTAATTATCTGTATCTATAAAGACTAATAATGTAGCTAATTACAATTTAAAAATTCATCAATGAAAATAGGTGAGAAAAAGTTTCCTAAGAATTAAGAGTGATTATTTTTATAAAGATATATGTTGATAGTTAATCAATGAAATTTTATTGGTTTACCAAAACAAAACAAAAATAATTACATTGAAATGTTTTATCATTAGTTTAAATGAAGTATTTTTATTGATTTTTAAGTTAAATGTAGGAAAATATAAATCATTAATTGATTTATACACAAGTTTATTTATTTATTAGTCGACAAATTTGAAACATAAAAAAATGGCTCTATAAAAAATAATAAAAACTACAAAATTTTTCTATTAATCTCACTTAGATGTGTTATCCTATGTACAGTAAAATTGTTATATAATTTACTTAAAAAGAAAATATAACAGAAATAAGAATTTGATTCTCTTGAAAATTGTTCTCCAACTTTTTATAACTGTTGTTATATTCTAAACATTTTCAAACGCTTAATTGACACCTAACTACTTGTATGTACTGTAAAATGAATATTAATTTTAGCTAAGTTTTAACATGCATGTATTTACTTATAAATTTAGGATAAATTTTAGAATTGAACTTAATTTAAAATAATAAATTACATCATATTACAGATTTTTTATTAAATTTTTGCTTGATTTAGAATAAGAAAAAAAGAGATATCCATCAATTAATATGTTATTGCATGTGCATGTACATGTACACTTGCGCAAAGCACGTGCTAAGTGGCTAGATTTTAAAATAAATAATAATATAATATTTTAGATTAATAAAATTTAAAATTAACATTAATATTTTTTCAAAAAATATAAATATTCAATAAATAATGGAGAAAGAAATTAATATAATGAGTAAAAAATATACTCCAAAATTAATGAATAATATGTATCGTACTCACTTCTTATTTCCGTAAAGGAGTGAATAAAGAATCCAATCAATAGCTAAATTAAAACAATTGATTTGATCTATTAGATTCAGATTGCATTAGATTGATATATTTCATACTTGGATCAGATTAGGATCGAAAAGTATATAATCTAATTGGATTTGAATTGACATATTTTATAATCTACTGCAATTCGATCTGAACTAAATTACTATTAAAATTATAAATAAATACATATTTTATTTTTAATGTATTATAATTAAATATTATATATAATATAATTATATTAAATTAATATTTGAATTTAAAAATGAATAAAAATATTAATTTTTTTTATAATAATTTAATAATGTTTAATAATATACTTTTATTATTATGATTCTGTTTATTGTGAATATAAATAAATAAATTTTACTAAATATGCATAAGTCTAAAATTTAAATATTAGTATATATTATATTTTATATACATAATAATAAAAAATAAGTTTTAATTTTAATCCAACTTTATCTAATTTAAAAAAAATTGATTTATTTAAATTTAAATTTTATATATTATCAAATCAAATTTGAATTAAAAGAATATACGGTTTAAATCCGCTCTTCTGCCTTGTTTCTCTCTACATAATTTGCTATATTTGGCAGGTGGGAATAATTTTGAGGATGTCACGCGAGTCATTAGAGAGTTGAACCAAAACGTAAAGGGGCATCAGTTATGTAGGTTTTTTTTTTTTTTCTTTTTTTCTTTTTTAACGGATTTGGATTTTGTGATCGTTTGGTTGGTTATCGGAATAAGGACAAAGGACCAAAAAGTATTAAACGAAATGGTGTGGTTATTACGAACAATGAGTCAGTTATGAAAAATGCTTTATACACTGCAAGTTATTGAGGTTTGTTTTTACATTTTGTGATGTATATTATGACCTAAAAAGCATGTTTGTAGTTATGTGGATATTTTTTATGCAAGTATTTATGTGGATTAATCCAACGTGATAAATATAAAATACATATGTATGTCAATTATTTTTTAAATAAATCTTATAATATAGAACAAAAAAAATTATAATGATTAAAATTAATATGAATGAATTTAAGACACCAAAGGTAGAAATTGTATGAATAATTTTATTTTTCCAAAATTAAAAAAATTGCAATTTTGAAAGGAGATTAAAATAAATTAAGAGGCTTCATAAACTTCTCCATTATCAATATGTCTAAACTAGTTACAAAAAAAAGTCAATATGACCATACGACTATAAATATCCCCACAAATTTTGTAAAAATTTGGTGTAAAGTATAAATTTATAAAGATTACAAAGAGCCACTATGCAACCTGCCTTAGGTTTTTTTTGCCTCTTCATATATATATATATATATATATGTCTTGATAACAAAAATAAGAAGTTAACCAAAAGCTAGCGAAGAAGACAATGTACAGTAGAAGTTTAGTATTGAAAGATTAGTTAGTTTGTTACAATGCAAGTCTATATATATATAGTATATAGAACGTGATGTGCAAGTAATATAACTGATTTGTAAATCAGTTTAACAGCCCCCCATAAACTCATAGTGCTTTAATCACTGTGAGTTTAGTTCTTAATTCACTAAACCTTATACAAGAAAGAGCTTTAGTCATTATATCTGCAATTTGTTCCTGAGAAGGTGTGTAGGATACATGCAACAGACCAGCCAAAACCTTTTCTCGCACAAAATGAAAATCAATATCTATATGTTTACCTCTGGAATGAAGAACAGGATGTTTAGCTAAATATCCAGCACTGATGTTATCACAATATACAACAGGAGGATCACTTAACTGAATGCGTAATTCAGTTAGGATTTTTTGAATCCAAGCTAACTCTGCAACAGTGTGTGCAAGAGAACGAAACTCAGCTTCTGTACTTGATCTGGAGACAACCTTTTGCTTACTTGATCCCCACGAGACAAGAGAGGTACCTAGAAAAATACAATAGCCACCAGTAGAACGTCTGTCATCCACACAAGAGGCCCAATCTGCATCAGTATAAGCAGTAAGAGCCAAACTATTAGAGCAACTGAGTAATAAACCATGATCTGGAGTACCCTTTAGGTATCGCAAGAGATGTTTAGCTGCAATCCAATGAACATCAGTGGGTGATTGCAAGAACTGGCATAACTTATTAACAGCAAAGCTGATCTCAGGACGTGTTAAGGTGCAGTATTGTAAAGCACCAATAACAGTGCGATATAGAGTGGCATTACTTAAAGGAACACCCTCAGTTTTAGAGAAATAATGACCAGCAGTCATAGGAGTGGATATTGGTTTAGTGTCTGTGAGCTGCACTTTGTCCAGTAGATCTCTGATATATTTCCCTTGACTTAAATGAAAACCATCACTTAACTGAGTGACTTCCAATCCCAAAAAGAAACTGAGTTCACCCAAATCTTTGAGAGTAAAAGAATGGTTAAGCTGTTCTATCAAATCAAGTATGAAAGTGTGATTGTTCCCAGTGATTAAAATATCTTCAACATATATGAGAAAAATAACGAAGACATTATTTTGATCATAGAGCATCTGAATGAGAACATTTGAAACCAAGATCAGTGAGACAGCCACTCAATTTCAAGAACCAAGCTCTGGGAGCTTGTTTAAGTCCATAAATGGACTTTTTTAATCTGCAAACATAATCAGGAAATGTTGAACTTACAAAGCCAAGAGGTTGAGTCATGTAAACCTCTTCAGTAAGATCACCATTTAGAAATGCTGTATTAACGTCCAACTGCCTAACCTGCCAGTGCTGAGCCAAGGCCAAAGTGAGCACAATGCGAATGGTAGTAGGTTTTACCACTGGGCTGAAGGTTTCTATATAATCAATGCCTTCAGTTTGCTGGAAACCTTTAGCAACAACCCTAGACTTATATTTGTCAAGTGTTCTATCAGACTTGAGCTTGGTACGAAATACCCATTTATGGCCAATGACCTTACTGTGAGCAGGTTTTGGAACAAGATCCCAAGTGCTATTTTTCATTAAAGCATCATACTCACTTTGCATAGAGTGTTTCCACTCTGGTACAGAAAGAGCTTCAGTCACTGAACTAGGCTCAGGAAGGATTGAAACAGACAGCAAGGCTTTGGGCTTAAAAATCCCTTGCTTGCCTCTGGTAATCATAGGATGAACATTGGTAGAAGAAGGAACATGAGCAATAGAAGAAGGAGAAGAAAGGGAACAACCAGGCAGATCAACCGATAAAGAAATGCCTGTGGGGTTAAAAAAGTGTGTATGAGGAAGAGAACCAAAAGAAAAGGGTGTAGGAGAACTTGGAAAAGAAGAGGTAGCTAAAGATGTATTAGACACAGGTTTAGAAATAGGCATAGGTGCTGAGGTAGAAGAGATAGGAGAGGAAGTAGAATCAGAATCATTAATGGAAATAGAAGGAGTCTGAGACAAAGTAGGTTGTATAACAGGTGACAGAGATGAAGTAGACAGATCAGTGGGCAAACCTGATAAGGAAGGGACAGAAGCAGCAGACTTTCTGTGCAGATTAGAAAAAGAGGTTGCTTTAGACTGAGCCCAATAGATGCAGAAGTAGTACTGTTACCTATTGAGGTAGTGTGATTATTTTGATGAAAATTATAAACAGGCTGACTGTGACTAGCTGCAGGAATATGAGTGAAAAAGGAATTAAAAGATGACTGAGAAGATGAAGAAGAGTTCAGAGAAAGATAAGGAAACACACTTTCATTAAATTTTACATGGGAAGAGATATATATTTTTCCTAAAGCTGGATTCAAGCACCAATAGCCTTTGTAATGCATGGCATATCCTAAAAACACACAGGGTAAAGAACGAGGTTCTAGTTTGTTGCGAGCATAAGGTCGTAAAAAGGGATAACACAAAGTGCCAAACACCTTAAAGTAGCTATAGTCAAGCTTAGTGGTAAAGAGCAGTTCATAAGGACTTAAAAAATTTAGAGGTTGTGAGGGTAATCGGTTTATGAGATGTACTGCTGTTTGAAAACAATAATCCCAATAAATCATGGGTACATTAGAACGTGTGAGCATAGCAAGAGCAGCCTCAACTACTTGTCTATTTCGTCTTTCAACAACACCATTCTGAGATGGTGTGTAAGGGCATGAAATTCTTCTCAGAAATCCTTTTTGAAACAAGTGAGGTTTCAAACTCTTGAACTCAGTTCCACCATCACTCTGCAATATTTTGATTTTTGTTTGAAATTGTCTTTCTACTAAAGCCTCAAAGTGAAGAAAAATCGATGTAACTTGTGATTTATTATTAAGAACATAAATTCACTGAAATCTGGTGCAATCATCCACAAATAACAAGAAATATTTCATTCCTTGAACTAAAGTAACTGGGGAAGGTCCCCACAAGTCAACATGAACTATGTCAAAAGGGTGCTGATACGAATCAGTCAGCGCTACTGATAAACACAATTTTGACCTATATTTTGTTACGTTTTTAAGCATTTATTTTATATTTTATTTTATTATTTTATCCAAAATAAATATATTTTGGTAATTTTTAGGTTTATAATTAATTATAAGTTATTTACAATTTTTTAGAATTTTTCTGTATTTTTTATGAATTTAATTGAAAAAGTGGATTTATATAGAAGACAGTGGATGTACTTAGCAAGGCCCAGTCAAAGCCCAGTTAACAGTGATGTCAGCAGTGATGTCATCAACCACGTCATCGTTGACCAACCAATCATAGATCACCATGTGGCATCACACTATCTCTCCGCTGACCGGCCAATCAGAAACTGCCACGTGGCACACACAGTAAATTCAAAAAGCTATAAATAAGAGGCATTTCGGACAGTTTTCTCAGATCGCATTTTTTAGTTTTTCGATAGTTTTTCTTAGTTTCTCTGGGAATTTCTCTCCCAATTCTTTTACAGTTTTATTTTATTTTATTTTCTTAATTTAGGTTAATTATTTTGTTATAATAATTTTAATTTTGCGATCCAATTACAATCGTTCTCTTCTTCTATTTTCTGTATCTGTTTTCATTTATTTTTACAGTTTAATTTTATGAAATTTTAGAGAATGAAATATTATTTTCTTGTATAATATTTTCATCCCTAAAATTGAAATATTGTTACTGTATTTTGTTACGCCTTTAATAATTAAATTTACGAAAGTAAATTTAATTATGTGTGGCTAAATTTTTATATGGGATTTTTAGTTATGTTACCATAATTATTTTGGATTAATTATTATAGAAAAGTTTGATATTATTTCATGTTCATTTTTCTTAATAGTTTTAATTATTAATAGGAGATGAACCAAATCACTATTTATAGTTGAAGTAAATATCTTTGAATTATGTTGTTAGACACATCATCTGCATCTAATTGTGCCATCTTGAACATGAATTTAAATTGATTGCATTGATTTGTGTTAGTTTAAATGATTATAAAATTTCCTTATACTCATTCCAATTATTTAATTAACGGTCCGGATCAAAGAAGTTAATTATATAATTGTAAGTGAAAATTACCATTGATTTGGGATTTTCTAGCTTTAGTGGAAAAATCAATAATATCAACTTATAAATACACATTAAATTTAATCCAAAATATGATTGGTTAGCATGCTAAAAATTCTATTATTTCTTTTATCTTTTTAATAAAATTTTCCAATTTATTTTTTTAATTTACTTGTTCGATTACTTTTATTTCCATTTTATTTTAGTTTTGATTTAATTTCAAATTTACAATTTGTTCTTCAACTGATAATTGTTAGAATGTTTAGGATTGTTTGTTTGATTGAATAAGAAAATAATTAAAGAATTTAGAAACCACCGCAATTCCTTTAGAGACGATCTTGGGAGTATACTTATCGCTTATTACAAGTGATTCATGCACTTGCGAGTTTTTTATAAATTACAAAATTTGATTATCAAATTTTTGTGCATCAAGTTTTTGGCGCCGCTGCCGGGGAATTGGCGTTTTTAAATTCATTATTTATTTTCCGTTTTAGTTAGTTTATTTATTGTATCATATATTTTTGTTTATCTTTCTTCATTATTTATTTTCTGTTATTTTTTATTTTCTTATGGTTGGCTGAGCCACCTTTGTTTATTTACTTATTTAGTAATTTATTTTACTTTTACTTGGTCGGCTTTGCCGCCTAATACTTATTATTTAATTCCTTATCGACTAACCTACTTATATTTATTAATATTTTTTTTCTTTTTCTCTTCTTTTCTTTTCTTTTATTTAATTTTCTTTTTATTTATGTTTCTTTTTCTATTATAATTATTCTCTAATAATTATTTTAATTTATCCTAACATTTTCTTTCTTTCTTTTTTTATTTTACCTATCCTAACATTTTCTTTCTATTTTTATTTTCTTTTTATCTTTTTTTTTGTCGCTAATTATTCTCTAATATTTATTTTAATCCTAATATTTTTTTTTTCTCTTCATATTATTATTACTATTATTTTCGAATTTTTTTTTCTTTACTTTATTACTCTTAATATTATTTATTTGTTTACTTTACTCTTATCATTTTTATTTTTATTTTCTTTATTTATTTGATTATCACTAAAAAAAAAAAATCCAAAAAAAAATATATAAATAAAAAAAAATAAGTTTTTATTTGTTTTATGTTTAGTTTTTTTTTTTTTCTTATTTCTTTATTTTTGTGATTTCTTTTTAGTTTTGTGATTTTTGTTAATTTTTGTGTTTTGTTTTTGTTATAGTTTGTTAGTTATTTTTATGTTTTTGAGTCATTTGTTTTAGTTGTTTAATTTATTTTTATTTCTTTTGTTATTTATTTGCTTTTCTTGGAATATATTTGGTGCTTTGATTTCTTGGTTGTTTTTGTTAGTGTATGAAAGGTACCCTTCATAAACTACATCAACATATTCAAAAGAGCACATAATCAGGCTGGATACTAATATCCAAGAGCTAGCAAATATGGAGGTATGTGGTATTTGTGGTTTACATGGACATGATGCTAATGTTTGCACTTTTACAGGTGATCTCTATACCTCTACCAACCGAGATATCAATCTTAATGAGGAATGTCACCCACCTTGGAGTGATTCCTATCCTTATATTCCCGAGTTGAAAAATCACCAAAATTTTTATTGGGAAGCAAACACTAACACACCCTATGCCTCATACCCATATTTCAATCCTTATGACCTACCCATTCACCCTAAGAAACCAACCTTGGAGGAGACCTTGAATACTTTTATTCAAGTTAGCATAGAAAACCAAGAGAAACGTAATCAAAGGATGGATTTCTTAGAGGACTCTATGATAAGGATTGAAATGCAAATTGGGCAACTAGCAGAACAACTTTTAGCACAAGAAGAGTTGCCCAATCAAGATGAGCAAGTAAAGGATGACATAATCCTTCAAAGTGGTAAAGTTTTTAATGATATTTATTTTCCTGAATTTTTTGATGATTTACCACTTTGTGCAGAAAATATAGATGGGGAGCAAGCAATTCTCCAAGAAGGTCATGTTGAGGATCATCACATTCTACAACCTTCCAAGGAGAACAAGGAGGAATTATCTTCACCTCCTTTATCTAAGACTTGTACGTCCCCAAATCCTTTTCCCTACCACTTTCACCAAAAAGTGTGTGCTGTGCTTCATAGGAAACAACTACCGAGATGGAAGGGTACGCTTAATGACATACTAGCTCGAAAAATTGATATCACACACTTCAAGATCTTTGATGACGGTGGATAAGGAATGGATTTTTGCGTCTTGCTGAGACGTTAAAGAAAGCGCTTGGTGGGAGGCAACCCACTATTTTTGGTAGTATTTTTCTTTTTCTTTTAGTTTACTTAATTTTCTATTTGTTCCTTTTAAATGCTTTTCTGAACATGTGCGTAATTGAAAACATTGAGGACAATGTTTAGTTTAGGTTTGGGGGTACAAATAGTTCTAATAAAAAACTTTTTGATATAAAACTATCATGCTTTCTTGTTAATTTAAAGTGAGTAATTGAATCTTTATACATGTTTTGTTTGATTTCTTGTACATATTCAAGGTTAGTTGTAAAAGTTGGTTTTTGTTCATAGTTCATACTTCATGCTTTTTAATATTGAAATTGAGATGAACCCAAATTTTGTGTTTAAGAATCAAATAGTGGAGACTACCTTGTGAGATGATTATTGAGCCATTAACATTTTATTCTGAGAGTTAATCATTATTCTACTCTTTTAAACACTTTTCTTATTATTTCAAATTGTTATAAGATCTCTATAAGTTTTTGCATTGAATGTTAGGATTTTTAACATCTAATGAAGAATCATAGATTTAATTGTATTGCTTAGATTAAATGATTTGAGTAAAATTTTAAAGTATATGCCTATTGCATTCATGCTTGACTTTAAAAAAAAATATATATAAGGGAATTCTTATAGCTAACACAAAAATAAAAGTTGCCTTTCACAAAATACACATGTATTTGGGTCTATAAAAAAAAAAAATATTGTGACCCTTAAGCTCTCCAAATTGTGAAATGGTTAATAAAAAAAAAAGAGAAAATAATTTTCCTTAAAGTCAATGCATTTTCATTCATTCTAGGGCATACACTTGAAGTTTTTGCTTGAGGATTTTAATTGATGCATCATAATAGTAATGTGATTCCTTCATAAATCCTATCATTTGATTCCTTTCATGAGATCATTGTTATGCACTTTTTGAGCCTTTCTTGTTTAATCATATGCGAATCTATTAGCTCATTTCTTTACATAACCTCTATTCGCATATACTTTATTGAGTGTTTGAACCCATAGGATCAGTGTAATATTAAGAGTGAATCTTGTGAGGAATAGAGTTGAAGCGAATTCAGATTCTTAACACTAGATTTTGGTGAATCAATATTGATATATATTTTTTTAGTATTGGAGTATGCACTTGTGATGCGAAACTAATTTGCATGATGAATCCTTAATGTGTTAAGATAATTGAATAAACTTATGTATGAATCTCAATTATAAACTGAGAATAAAGTGAAGCATGAGAAATTTTATTGATTTAAGTTTATAGTTTTTTGTATTTAATATTATTATTTGTCGTTTCATTTTTTTGGATGTTTGTGGGAATCATCACTGAAAACCCTCACGAGACTTTAACTCGTCCACTAGGGCAACTTAGGGGTTTAAAAGCTTGTTGCATATGCTAAATGCAACCGTGACAATCTACGGAAGTGATTTAGGTTAGTATACTTTAATTTTAGTTTTGCTAGAGGACTAGCAAAATGTAGGTTTGGGGGTATTTGATAAACACAATTTTGACCTATATTTTGTTACGTTTTTAAGCATTTATTTTATGTTTTATTTTATTATTTTATCCAAAATAAATATATTTTGGTAATTTTTAGGTTTATAATTAATTATAAGTTATTTACAATTTTTTAGAATTTTTTTGTATTTTTTATGAATTTAATTGAAAAAGTGGATTTATATAGAAGACAGTGGATGTACTTAGCAAGGCCCAGTCAAAGCCCAATTAACAGTGATGTCAGCAGTGATGTCATCAGCCACGTCATCGTTGACCAACCAATCAGAGATCGCCACATGGCATCGCACTATCTCTCTGCTGACCGGCCAATCAGAAACTGCCACGTGGCACACACAGTAAATTCAAAAAGCTATAAATAAGAGGCATTTCGGACAGTTTTCTCAGATCGCATTTTTTAGTTTTTCGATAGTTTTTCTTAGTTTCTCTGGGAATTTCTCTCCCAATTTTTTTACAGTTTTATTTTATTTTATTTTCTTAATTTAGGTTAATTATTTTGTTATAATAATTTTAATTTTGCGATCCAATTACAACAGTTCTCTTCTTCTATTTTCTGTATCTGTTTTCATTTTTTTTTACAGTTTAATTTTATGAAATTTTAGAGAATGAAATATTATTTTCTTGTATAATATTTTCATCTCTAAAATTGAAATATTGTTTCTGTATTTTGTTACGCCTTTAATAATTAAATTTACGAAAGTAAATTTAATTATGTGTGGCTAAATTTTTATATGGGATTTTTAGTTATGTTACCATAATTATTTTGGATTAATTATTATAGAAAAGTTTGATATTATTTCATGTTCATTTTTCTTAATAGCTTTAATTATTAATAGGAGATGAACCAAATCACTATTTATAGTTGAAGTAAATATCTTTGAATTATGTTGTTAGACACATCATCTGCATCTAATTGTGCCATCTTGAACATGAATTTAAATTGATTGCATTGATTTGTGTTAGTTTAAATGATTATAAAATTTCCTTATACTCATTCCAATTATTTAATTAACGGTCCGGATCAAAGAAGTTAATTATATAATTGTAAGTAAAAATTACCATTGATTTGGGATTTTCTAGCTTTAGTAGAAAAATCAATAATATCAACTTATAAATACACATTAAATTTAATCCAAAATATGATTGGTTAGCATGCTAAAAATTCTATTATTTCTTTTATCTTTTTAATAAAATTTTCCAATTTATTTTTTTAATTTACTTGTTCGATTACTTTTATTTCCATTTTATTTTAGTTTTGATTTAATTTCGAATTTACAATTTGTTCTTCAACTGATAATTGTTAGAATGTTTAGGATTGTTTGTTTGATTGAATAAGAAAATAATTAAAGAATTTAGAAACCACCGCAATTCCTTGAAAGACGATCTTGGGAGTATACTTATCGCTTATTACAAGTGATTCATGCACTTGCGAGTTTTTTATAAATTACAAAATTTGACTATCAAGTTTTTGTGCATCAGCTACCCCCACTTCGCATCCCGAATGGGCCAATCACGAGGTCGAAGGCGAGACAACTCAAGGAAGCCTTGAGTGGACTTGTCCAAGAGCTATTACAAGGCCAAGGGATGATGAGGAATGAGTACATAGATTGTGAGAGGCCAAGCAATGTGATAGAGGCAGAATTGGAAGAAAAGGTTCTGCGCCGCGGCATGGATTAATGGCGCCGCGGCGAGAGGTCCTCTATTTTGGGAAGATTTTTGGCGAGGCATGCGCGCCGCGGCATGGAATTGTTGTGCCGCGGCCCGGAAGGTTCTGTTTTGGCGTGGCAACTAGACAAGCGCGCGCGCGCGGATGTGGGCAGATGTACGCGCAAGCTGGACGAGTGTGCGCGCCGCGGCATGGGTTTTGTGCGCCGCGGCCCAGACCTCTCGGGTTGAATGTCAAGTTTCCTCGCCGCGGCATGAAATTTACTCCGCCGCGGCCCGCCTACTTAATTTGTTGTAACCCGAGCCTCCTCACCGCGGCATACTTATTTCCCCGCCGCGGCGCCACTTTAAATGATGTAATTTTGACCATTGGATCAAATCCAATGGCTGTAAAGCTTTCTCTTTCCTTAGGTCTGTTTTGTACCCTATATAAGACAAATTGTAGCAGCCCAAAAGGCAACTCTTGTCATTTATGAAATTATTTTGTTTGCTTCAAACAAATTTGAGAGCCAAAGCTCTTTGCTTAATTGCAACCAAGAACTTATCAAAGGATTTGCATCCCTTTGTGGCGTTCAACCTCTTCTCCGTGCGTGGTGCGTAATATCCATGTGTTGAGGTGAGTTTCTTGCTACCAAAATCTGTGGGTTTGTGCTTAGAAATCCCTATCAATTTGTTGTTGGGTCTTGATCCGTTTCTTCTTGGTTCTCTAGCCTCGTAGCTAGGTGGGTCGATAGGAATCGTGTTGCGGGGTTCGCATCATTTGGTATCAGAGCTCTAGGTTGAGACTCTAAATTCCTATCTTAATTTTTGTCAAATTCTATTTCATAGCAACAAGAAAATTCCCTCACAAAAAAATCTGTGTTCTTCTTTTTTTCTAAATGTTTATTGCATTTCCTGATTAACATGAGTGATGTTGTTTCCCTCTTATCTTGATTGAATTTGGAGAAGATTTCATGTTGAAAAATTCCCCCAAAAATCGTTTTTGTAGAAGAGGGGTATTTTGGTAATCTCACATGTGTTTTTCTTCTTGAAAAGTGAGAGCCAAACATTTTTTCTCTTTATTTAAAAAAAAAAATATCTTCCGAAAATATCTCACGAAAATATCTCATGAAAATATCTCACGAAAATATCTCGTGAAAATATCTCCCGAAAAATATCTCGCTAGATATTTTATAAAAAAAAAACAGAGAAAGAGGATATTTCGAAAAATATAAAAAAAAAAAAAAAGAGAAAAAAAGAGTGAATTCTTGATTTCCCGAGAATTTGCGAAATTTCTTCGTTTTAGCGTCGTTTGCGCTTTAACGGATCGTTTCTTTGTTTGTTTGCATTTTTCGGGTTGGATTTGTCAAATTGATCTTGTTTCCAAACTAATAGAGTTAGAGTTTCAAAACACTTCGAGTTAGTTTCCTTTGTGCTTAACATTGGATATTGCGAACTACGGATTGTTGAGGACGAGAACTCTACCATTGGGTGGAAATCTTGGTTGGTTTGGTTTGTCATAAGGCTTCGAGCGCTTGGACAATCAAATTTGAGTGTAAACACGTGAGGTAACGAGTGAAAGTTCCATTTTTGTTAATTGCTAATTGTTTGCTTGGATTAGTGTTATTAAGTATGTCTAACAGGAACAGCTCAGAGGAAGGGCCCGACACAGCTTTTATGATGAGGGCGTTACAACAGTCCATGGAACGGATGAATGCCGTCATGGCCAATGTGAATGAGCGGTTAGATAGACAAGAGGCAACTATCGCCAACTTGCGGCAAGAAGCACCGCAAAACGCTCCTAATGTAGGAAGGCCTTAGAGGAGGGCCCATATTGAGGAGGAGTTGGAGGAGGATAGTTTTGGTGAGGATGATTATGAGGGTGAAGGGAGGATGCCCTTTGGAGGACGACATGGGTCTAGAGGAGGCCATGGTCGGAGAGGAGTTAGGAGACCCCCACATCGACCCTATGATGGGGTTGATAGGAACTTGGATAGCATTAAAATGAAGATGCCGACATTCCAAGGAAAGAATGACCCGGAGCTTTACTTAGAGTGGGAGAAGAAAGTAGAGCATATCTTTGCGTGCCACAACTACTCGGACGAAAAAAAAGTTAAGTTGGCCGTAATAGAATTCACCGACTATGCTTTAAATTGGTGGGATCAACTAGTTGTAGCTAGGAGGAGAAATGGGGAAAGACCGATTGATAGTTGGGAGAACATGAAAGCTATCATGAGGAAGCGGTTTATTCCGAGCCATTACTACCGAGAGCTATATCAGAGGTTGCAAAGACTCACTCAAGGATTTAGGTCGGTAGATGATTATTACAAGGATATGGAGATGACCATGGTTAGAGCCAATATTGAGGAGGATAGGGAAGCCACCATGGCTAGGTTTGTTAGTGGTTTGAACCAAGACATTGCCAATATTGTGGAGCTACATCACTATGTAGAGTTAGAGGACATGGTACATATGGCAATCAAGATGGAGAGACAATTGAGGAAGAAGAGCAGCCGCACTTTCCCACCTAAGGTTAACCCAACTACATCAAAACCCACCCCTACCACACCATGGAAAAATTGGAAGAAAGATGAAGCAACTAGCTCCAAGCCTAGGTTCGAATTGAATAAGGGCAAGGAATTGGAGACTAGCAAGGATAAGGATAAGATTGAAAACCCGACTCGATACCAAGACATTAAGTGTTTTAGGTGCCTTGGAACCGGACACATTGCATCCCAATGTCCGAATAAAAAGGTGATGATCGCTCAAACTAATGGCGACATTGAGACGGATGAGGATAGCGATGATGAAGAGATGCCATTGCTAGAAGAAGCTAGTGATGAGGAGATAGGGCCCTTGG